>CAWUFW010001628.1:0-1347974 GCA_963921515.1 Calotriton arnoldi
ACCGCTGTGTCAAGACTTTTATGTGTTTTAGTGTTCCATATGGTACAGGCCTGGTTCTTGCAAAACATTCTGATTTAAAATTGTCTTTTGTACCCAAATGCTGTGTGAGCGAGGTGTAAGTGAAAGGCACAGAGGTAAATAGCAGGCCAACTTGCTGACCACTATGTGGTCAAAGAAAAGCAACTTAACCACTAGACCACATTGAGAACCTATCCCCTGAGCGCCAGCCAAGATGGGGAAGGGTGGCAGACTGTTGTCTCAAGTGACAGGAAGAAGGTCTTACAGGATGAGAAAGTGTGGCTCTTCATAAGTGGCGCATTTTCAGAATTTCTGCCCAATGGTGGATTGATCTTGCAGAATTAGCTCGAGTGACAATTATTGGTCTGGCACGATCTGCGCCCCTCACCGTAGTGGTAATGTTGTTTAAAGGCGCGGTCTCGTCAGCTCAGTCCAAGTGGAAGCGGCTCTTCTGGAGAATGTACTTTGCACTACACAGACTCTACGTGAGGCTGTGAGTGTTACAGAACTACAGGTTCATCAAATGTAAAGCAGTTTAATTCCACTTAAATACATGTTTCCTGTTAAGGAAAGAGTTCCTTCATTCACCTGTAGACTCACTGTCTACCTGGAGGCAGGCAGCAAAGGAAAGTTTTTTGATGAATGAAGAAAGAAAGGATGACTAATTGGAGGGAAAGGAAGGAGTCTGACAGGGGCCATGCATAGAGTGAAGAATCAGAACGGAAGCAGGAATGCCTGGAGCCAATCAATGGGTGAAGGATCACAAAGGAAGATGACTTGATTAGACAAGCATTTGCAATGCAATAGGTCTCGCATTTACGCAAGTTTGAGCAATTGACATTGTAAATGACAATGCCTTTTATTTGTATTTTGGTTTTTAAAACATAAATAAAAGGAATTGTCATTTACAATGCCAATAGCTTAAACTCTCGCAAATGCGAGACCTATTGCATTCCAAATGCTTGTTTGTAAAAGCATCCCATGCCGTGCTTTTGCTTTAATGGCGGCCACGCAACTTTCTTTAAGACGCCGTTTGTGTAAAGAAAGGTGCAACGCCATTAAAGTAAAAGCGCGGTATGGGGCACTTTTAAAAATGAAAAGCGTTTGGTAAACAGCATAGCGCATGCAGAAGTGCCGCACTGTGCACAGAGCTTTTTTTTAAAGATAAAGCGCAGCGTCCATGATTGGGCGCTGCACTGTCAGAAAAACAGGGTGGTTTAGGGAGAGCCTGTCGTGCCTGCAAAAGCAGATAGATTAAAGAAATGAAAGAAAATAGTGCTCACAGACTGTAGATAAAACAGACCGTGTAACAACATAAGTAAAAGTCGTTACGAAAGATGGACTAACAAGCCTATTAACGAATCAGAAGCAACCATTTAGAAAGGAAAGTAACAGGAGCCAATTGAAAAGATGGGCGGAGAGTGGGCAGAGCTTCACGGTCATACCTGAATACAGCATGCTTTGCAGGGCAGCGCATGGGCTGCCCAGGCTTGACCTAAAAAAGGAGGTAGGCTAGGAATGACATATATCACCATATGAAAGCAGGACTGCAGCACTGAGATCAATCAATCAATCACAGAATTTGTAGAGCGCACTACTTACCCGCGAGGGTCTCAAGGCGCTGGGGAGAGGGAAGGGGGGGGATGCTGCTACTGGTCGAACAGCCAGGTCTTGAGTAGCCTCCTGAAGGTCAGCAGGTCTTGGGTCTTTCGTAGGCTTAGTGGAATGGTGTTCCAGGTCTTGGCGGCGAGGTGTGAGAAGGATCTGCCGCCGGTGGTTGTTCTTCGAATGCGGGGGACGGTGGCGAGGGAGAGGTCGGCGGAGCGGAGCTGGCGGTTGGGGACGTAGAAGAAGAGTCGTCTGTTGAGGTAGGCTGGGCCAGTTTTGTGGAGTGCCTTGTGTGCGTGGGTGAGGAGTTTGAAGGTGATCCTCCTGTCGACGGGGAGCCAGTGCAGGTTCCTCAAGTGGGGGTGATGTGGCTGTGGCGTGGTACGTCGAGGACTCAGTCGTGCGGAGGCGTTTTGTATGCGTTGCAGTCGCTTGATGAGCTTGGCCGGGCTCCCACGTAGAGGGCGTTCCCATAGTCCAGTCTGCTACTGACGAGGGCCTGGGTGACTGTTCTTCTTGTGTCTGTCGGGATCCACCTGTAGATCTTGCGAAGCATGTGGAGGGTGTTGAAGCAGGAGGAGGAGACTGCGTTGACTTGCTTGGCCATGGAGAGCGTTGAGTCGAGGATGACTCCCAGGTTTCGTGCGTGGTCGGTGGGTGTCGGGGCTGCTCCCAGCGTTGTTGGCCACCAGGAGTCGTCCCAGGCTGAGGGGTTGGAGCCGAGGATGAGGACCTCCGTTTTGTCCGTGTTCAGCTTTAGTCGGCTGATCTTCATCCAATCGGCGACGGCCTTCATTCCTTCATGGAGTTTGCTTTGGCGGCGAGGGGGTCCTTGGTGAGGGAGAGGATCAGTTGAGTGTCGTCGGCGTAGGAGATAATGTTGAGGTCGTGTTGTCTGGCGATGCGTGCGAGCGGGGCCATGTAGATGTTGAACAGTGTTGGGCTGAGGGACGATCCCTGGGGTACGCCGCAGATGATCTCGGAGGCTTCGGATCGGAAGGGTGGGAGGCGGACTCTCTGGGTTCTGCCGTCGAGGAAGGAGGTGGTCCATTCCAGGGCCTTGTCTCGGATCCCTGCGTCGTGGAGGCGTGCGCGTAGAGTGCGGTGGCAGACAGTGTCGAAGGCGGCGGAGAGGTCCAGCAGGATGAGGGCTGCGGTCTCACCATTGTCCAGCAGGATCCTGATGTCGTCGGTGGCGGCGATAAGGGCAGTCTCAGTGCTGTGGTTGCTGCGGAACCCTGATTGGGATGGGTCCAGGATGCTGTTTTCTTCGAGGTATCGGGTTAGCTGTTTGTTGACGATCTTCTCGATGACCTTGGCTGGGAACGGAAGCAGAGAGATGGGCCGGAAGTTCTTGAGGTCTCTCGGGTCCGCCTTGGGTTTTTTGAGTAGGGCGTTGATCTCTGCGTGTTTCCAGCTCTCTGGGAAGGTCGCGGTCTCGAAGGAGAGGTTGATGATGTTGCACAGGTGGGGTGCGATGGAGCTGCTGGCTTTGTTGAAGATGTGGTGCGGGAAAGGGTCTGACGGGGAGCCGGAGTGTATTGTGCTCATGGTCTTGATGGTGTCCTCGATGTTCACGCTGGCCCAGGCTGGCAGGGGGTCGTGGTCGATGGTGTGTGGCGGGTCTGGTGTATCGATCTTAGTTGGGGTTGTCTGGGAGTCGAAGCTGTCGTGGATGTCGGCGATCTTGCGGTGAAAGAAGGTGGCGAGGGAATCGCACAGGGGTTGCGACGGCGGGATGTCGTTGGTGTTGGAGCTGGGATTGGAGAGTTCCTTCACGATGTTGAAAAGCTCCTTGCTGTTGTGTGCGTTGTTGTCGAGGCGGTCTTTGAAGGAGATTCTCTTGGCGGACCTGATGAGGTGGTGGTGGTTACGGATGGCGTCTTTGTGGGCTGTGTGGCTGTCCGGTGTCTTATCGCTGTGCCATTTCTTCTCTAGTTTCCGGCAGGTGCGCTTGGAAGCTAGGAGTTCCGAGGTGAACCAGCTGGCTCTTTTGGTGGTGTCGCTGTAGGTGAGCTTTTTCAGCGGGGCGAGGGTGTTGGCACAGTCGTCCATCCATCGTCTGAGGTTGCAGGCAGCGTCGTCGGTGTTGGATGGGTCGGAGGGAGGGCTGAGAGCGAGGGTTGCCCGGAGTTGGTCTTCGGTGACTTTGCTCCAGCAGCGGCGTGGGATCTGTTGGGTGCGGTGGTGTGTGGTGGGTTTCTGGAAGGTGAAATGGATGCAGCGGTGGTCGGTCCAGAGGAGTTCCGTGGTGTGGCTGAAGGAGACGTGGGAGCTTGAGGAGAAGATGGGGTCAAGCGTGTGGCCGGCGCAGTGGGTCGGTGTTGTGACGAGCTGGCTCAGGCCGAGGTTGGCGAGGCTGTCGATCAGGGTGGTGGAGTTGCTGTCGTTGTTGTTCTCCAGGTGAAAGTTCAGGTCTCTGAGGAGGATGTAGTCGGTAGAGGTCAGGGCGTGCGTGCTGATGAAGTCGGCGATGGAGTCGCTGAACTGGGGTCGGGGCCCAGGGGGTCTGTAGACAAGGGTGCCTCTAAGGGTGGTGTTGGGGTCCGTGTGGATCTGGAAGTGCATGTGTTCGGCGGTGCTGAGAGTGTCGTCGGTGCTGGTCGAGACCCTGATGGTGTTCTTGTGGACGATGGCGATTCCTCCTCCTACTGCGTTGATGCGGTCTCTGCGGGTGATCTTATAGCCGTCTGGGATGGCTATGGCGATGTCTGGGGCGGAGGAGTCGTGCATCCAGGTCTCTGTCAGGAAGGCGACGTCTGGTGATGATGTGTCGAGCAGGTCCCAGAGCTCGACGGCGTGTTTGTGTGCGGAGCGGGTGTTCAGCAGGATGCACCGGAGGTGGTTGAGGTCCTTCTTGGCGGGCGCCTCGGTGGCTCTGAGGCTGGTGTAGCTGCAGTTCCGGCAGGTGAAGGGACCATGGGTGCGTTTCGGGGCGGCCTTGAAGCAGTTGTGCGTCCGTCCAGGGTTGAGAGCGTGGAGTGTGGTGGCATCGTATCGGCGTCGGTCCTCGAGGCTGGAGCGGGGGGCGCGCGGTCCAGGGGTTCTGGCGCTGGGCGCGGTCCAGTCGCGGACGGGCGCAGACGGGCTTGCCTTCGGCGCGCCAGCGGCGCGGCCGCGCAGCGGCCGCCATATATGGGGAGGTGGGAGGGAGGAGCAGCTGGGAGGCGGGAGGCAGGGGCAGCAAATGGGCAGTCAGGGTGGCGGGGCCGCAGGGACGCAGCGGCGGGAATGGAGAGAGGCAGCGGGGGCACAGAAGGAAAACGGAGAGAAAAACAAACAGAAATACGGGCACAGTACAATGGGGCAGCGAGGGGCACAGAAGGGAAAATGGAGAGAAAACAAACAGAAATACGGGCACAGTACAATGGGGCAGCGAGGGGCACAGAAGGGAAAATGGAGAGAAAACAAACAGAAATACGGGCACAGTACAATGGGGCAGCGAGGGGCACAGAAGGGAAAATGGAGAGAAAACAAACAGAAATACGGGCACAGTACAATGGGGCAGCGAGGGGCACAGAAGGGAAAATGGAGAGAAAAACAAACAGAAATACGGGCACAGTACAATGGGGCAGCGAGGGGCACAGAAGGGAAAGTGGAGAGAAAACAAACAGAAATACGGGCACAGTACAATGGGGCAGCGAGGGGCACAGAAGGGAAAAAGGAGGGAAAACAAACAGAGAAATACGGGCACAGTACAATGGGGCAGCGAGGGGCACAGAAGGGAAAATGGGGAGACAAAAGCAAAGAAATACTGGCACTGAGGCCACAAGCGGAGGGGCGAGCTTACCAGCAGCAGCAGCGGGCGGACAACACAGGCGGAGCTGTGTGGTGGGGGACCGACCTACCTGGCAAGGTCAAGGGTCGCTCTCCTCACCGCGCAGCGGCCGCCATATATGGGGAGGTGGGAGGGAGGAGCAGCTGGGAGGCGGGAGGCAGGGGCAGCGAATGGGCAGTCAGGGGGCGGGGCCGCAGGGACGCAGCGGCGGGAATGGAGAGAGGCAGCGGGGGCACAGAAGGAAAAACGGAGAGAAAAACAAACAGAAATACGGGCACAGTACAATGGGGCAGCGAGGGGCACAGAAGGGAAAATGGAGAGAAAAACAAACAGAAATACGGGCACAGTACAACGGGGCGGCGAGGGGCACAGAAGGGAAAATGGAGAGAAAACAAACAGAAATACGGGCACAGTACAATGGGGCAGCGAGGGGCACAGAAGGGAAAATGGAGAGAAAAACAACCAGAAATACGAGCACAGTACAATGGGGCAGCGAGGGGCACAGAAGGGAAAATGGAGAGAAAAACAAACAGAAATACGGGCACAGTACAACGGGGCGGCGAGGGGCACAGAAGGGAAAATGGAGAGAAAACAAACAGAAATACGGGCACAGTACAATGGGGCAGCGAGGGGCACAGAAGGGAAAATGGAGAGAAAAACAACCAGAAATACGAGCACAGTACAATGGGGCAGCGAGGGGCACAGAAGGGAAAAAGGAGGGAAAACAAACAGAGAAATACGGGCACAGTACAATGGGGCAGCGAGGGGCACAGAAGGGAAAATGGAGAGAAAAACAAACAGAAATACGGGCACAGTACAACGGGGCGGCGAGGGGCACAGAAGGGAAAATGGAGAGAAAACAAACAGAAATACGGGCACAGTACAATGGGGCAGCGAGGGGCACAGAAGGGAAAATGGAGAGAAAAACAACCAGAAATACGAGCACAGTGCAATGGGGCAGCGAGGGGCACAGAAGGGAAAAAGGAGGGAAAACAAACAGAGAAATACGGGCACAGTACAATGGGGCAGCGAGGGGCACAGAAGGGAAAGTGGAGAGATGTTAGTTATATTTCATGGTGGCTGTGAAGGGCAAGGATTGCACCAGCCCCCCAATGGAGTGCTTGCATCTCTTCTGTCCACTTGAATACAGACTGTGAGTTTGCCTCAATGCATATTTGTGTGCATGCAATAAATGAACACAAACACAAAGTTGGGCTGTGTTGAGGGGTTGTTTTGGCTGAAATCTAGGCAGGGACACTGATGCTGAGAATGTTAGTGCGAGGCAGACTTAGACCCTAAGGACACACCAATAGGAGATGTGGATGTGTTTCACAGAAAGAGACAATGAGTCTCATTTCAAGTTTGGCGGACAGTTACTCTGTCACAAATGTGACCTATAACCAGCTCGCCATATTCTTTTTTTTATAAATCTTTTTATTGTACAATAAATTTACGAGAATTATATGACCACAGAGCGTTTGCATCAGCGTTTTACAGAGTACTTTCATGGGACTATACAATTTACAGCAGTTACGGTGAAGTCGGGTCATCATGGGCAGTGGGATCAGGAGGGGTACAGATGTTTCCTTGGAATGTATTCCATTTGTCCCAAATCGCAGTCCATTTTTGGGAGTAACCACCAGGGCAAGACTGGGAACCAAAACCGGCCCTGGCAAAGTGCTCGGCCGGCCCCCCCCTGGGTGTTGGGGGGGGGGGGAACGGCCCAGCTGTTTGCCAAGGCCGGTTTCTTCCGATTTTGTTACAGGGCCGATATTGCAGCTATGCTGCAAAAACGTACCTGTAACAAAAACGGCCCACCAGGGGCGCAAAACCGGCCCCCACCCTGGCGGCCCACCGGGGAAACGCCCGGTGCCCGCTACGGCCAGTCCGGCCCTGTTAACCACGTGCTATATATACAGTTTTTTCCCTCACCATGCACCAGTCCATGTCTGCTTTCCAAGCCACTAGCAGCTTGGGAGACAGTTCCGCCCACCACAACTGTGCAATATTTCTTTTTGCCACCATTAGTCCCAGAGTGACCCATAGTTTGTCCTTACTGGTGAGATCTGTGGGTTCCCATATATTTAGCAGACATCTTTTTGCTTCAGGTCTTATCACAGTATCCAACACTTCACTCATGCAGTCATGTATCTTCTTCCAGTAGTGCTGTATATACCCACATTCCCATATGATGTGCATGAAAGTGCCTACCTGGCCACATTGTCTTCTACAGTCACCATTATTCGCCCTTCCCATCTGCACCAGCCTGGGGCCAGAGACATACACTTGGTGCAAAATTTTTAGTTGGACCAGCCGTAGTCTGGATGATATTGCCACTTCTCTTGGTGAGGCCACCGCCTCCTGCCAGTCCTCATCGTCCAGCTCCAACCCATCTCCCTCCCAAGCTCTCGTATCGGTCCCAGAGGGTCAGTCGTGTTATTAACTAACTTTTTATATGTCAAGGATATTGCCTTGTCCGGCAACTAACCGTCTAGTAGTCTGCCCTCTAATGGAGAGGATTCCGGAGGGGAAGTCCCTTCTGGTAGGTTTGTCTGGAGGGCATGTCTGACCTGTGCATATCTAAAAAATGATGTGTCGGCTAGTTCGTGTTCCTGTTGGAGCGATGTGAATGGGACCACCTTTCCCTTTCCCCATAAGTCCCCAATCTTTGAGATCCTGATGAGGTCCCATTTATCAAAGCCTTTAGAGGTGCCTAACATCCCCAATCGCTCCGAGTCCCATAGGGGAGTGGCTAGTGTGAGTTTTCGGCTCCTCCCCAGGCTTCTGTTTGCATCGTGCCATACCTGAACCGATTGTTTGGTTGGTCCCGTGAGAGGATAACGTTTGGGTCTAGAATAGAGGGCCCTGTTGTGGTTTCCACCAGGGAGTAGCCATCTATCCATTCTATATCCTGGGTCATCCCCAGGACGATATGTGCAGTGGTTTATAGCTGCCAGGTGTGCTGCCCAGTAATATTTTTTGATGTCTGGAAGTCCTATTCCTCCATCATACCACCCGAGTACTAGTTTGTGTAATGCTATTCTGGGTCTACCATCCCACAGTAATTCTCTCTGCAGGCCCTCCATCTACTTGAAATACCTCGCCGGGACCAGGTCTGGAGAGCTCTGCAAGATATATAGGAAGCGCGGCAACAACATCATTTTGAAGAGATCTGCCCGTCCCAGCAACGAGAGTGGCAGTGTCTTCCAATTTGCGACATCTCTCTTCAGTCTCTGCAGCGGGGGGAGTAGGTTGCGTTCGTATCGAAGTTTGGGGTCTGATGTAATGAAGCCCAGATATTGGAAGCCCACTTTTGTTGTTTGCATGTGGCAGCCCCTGGGTAGGGAGGGTGGGTCGCCATGAAGTACATATATAAGGGACTTGTTCCAATTGATCGTATATCCTGAGTTTTTCCCAAAGTTTGTGAAGATATTGAGCACACTATGGAGCGACTTTTTCGGATGGGCTAAGTATAGTAAAATATCGTCCGCATATAGCGAAATGCGATCTTCCCAACCCTCCGTCCACTTGAGCCCCCTGATCGTTGGATCTCTCCGAATCCATGCCGCTAGTGGCTCCAAAGAGAGGGCGAAGAGCAAGGGCGAAAGCGGACAGCCCTGACGGGTCCCACGGCCCAAAGCAAATACCTCTGATTTCTTGTTATTGACCACGACCTGTGCCAGTGGGTCGGAATAAAGGAGCCGCACCCACCCGATGAAGCCTGGTCCGAATTTTGGCTAGGACCGCAAAGAGATATGGCCATTCGATGGTATTGAATGCCATTTTGGCGTCCAGGGAGATCACTACTGAATCTTCCTGCATAGTTTCCAGTCTTCCCAGCACGCCATGCAGCCTTCGCAGATTTAGTGCAGTATTACGGTGTGGCATAAAGCCTGATTGGTCGGGGTGTACCAGTTTGCAAATCACCTGGACTAAACGGCTAGCCAGCAATTTCGCGAGTATTTTGGGCTCCGCATTCAGGAGGGAGATGGGCCTGTAGGATGAGCATTCTCTCTTCGGTTTCCCTTCTTTATAGATAGTGACCAGTGTCGCCACCCTCTGGTCCTGTGGGAGTTGACCCTTCTCCTTGCTCTCCTCAAACATGGCCCTTAGTTGCGGGGCTATTGCGTCAGGTTTAAGTTTGTATAGCTCGATGGGGAGGCCATTGGGGCCCAAAGCTTTGCCCGATTGAAGCATTCTTATTGCCTGCGCGATTTCATCATTGGTGAGGGCACTATCTAATGTGTTTCTTTCCTCATCCGATAGAACGGGCAGTTTAATGTCTGACAATAGAGCTCGTGAGTCTTCTTCCGGTAGGTCTGAACTTCTTCGGTATACCCCCTCATAGTAATCAGCAAACTTATTAACAATGGACTGAGATTCCGTTATTGTTTCTCCTGCGTCACCTATCAATTCAGGTACCAATCTACTCGCCCTCTCCAGCTCGCCATATTCGATGTGCCATAGCATCTAATGAATTAGTAACACAGCGGATATCTGTCACTTTTGTGATGGAGTAACCTATCTGTCAAACTTTGAATCAGGCCTTATGTTATGCTACGTTATGTTATGCTGTTGACATTTATATGGGGATAAAAATTTTCTTAGACAAAAATGGGTGAGCTGAGATACTGCATGTGGAAATAAACCCATTAAAATCTACTTTGAAAATGGAATAAACGGAAAGATTGGATTTTATGCCTGAACTTAGAAAATGGCTTTTGTGTGGGGGGCATGGTGAAGGCTGGTGGGGGTTCACAGCTCCTTAGACCTCAAAACCGTCCAGAGAGCTGAAGCTGAACACAACCATCCAGAATGATCATGTAAGCAAAAATCTGAATGGTGTAAACACAGGGCCCTATTCTGAAAGATTGAAGAGAAGCTAAACAGAATTGCTCAAAGGGGGTAGTTCCAGTAATTATGATTGGCCAGCTTTCAACCAATCAGAACTGCACTCTTACAAGTACCCCAGTGCTGACATTGGAAGCACAGCCTGCTTGTGATGGAAGGGACGAGCTGGCAATCCTCTCGTTGGCCCTCTCCCGCTATATGACACTGCATTGGACTGCTGTTATTTATTTCTGTCCCTGAAAGGGGATCCTGGAAAAGTCAAATTTCACTGGAGATCCCAATGTGTATGCCGAGGATGGAAAAAAAAAAATGACCCCCCTAAGGAGCCACTGGCTTTAGGAAAGGAAAAACACCAAGTAAGAGGTATATGTTAGAAGAGCAGACAGAGACCCTCAATATTTCAAATAATTTCCTTTGCTAAGCTTGGTAATGTAGGAAAAAAATACATTCAGCGATCGCCCTTTAATTACTGTCCTTCCTCTCTTCTGGCATTTAATCTTCAAGATTAATGCACATTTTCACACCGGCTATTTCAGATTTTTACCTTTTCCTCACAGAAAACGGAAAATATTTCCACATATTGTCACATATTTATCTGGATATGTGTGCTCTCTTTACCACTTTGAATTGGCTTGGGCACACCGTGCAAGCAGAGTACCATAGTATATACAAATAAAACAAGCATTGGCACTAGGCACTGTGTGGATTTTGGCAAGATGGGGCGGGTCATCCACCAGCAAGAGGAAGAAGCAGAAGAGTTGAGCAAGACACTGGCGAGAGAAGAGGAAGAAGGCAGCAGGTGCCATGAAGGAGGCAAAGAGTCTGATTGGGATACTCACCTAAGTTTAAAGGGGGTGCCATTTTGTGTAACACCACATTTTGCGGTGCATTAGTGGGGAATGCCCGGCTTTTCCTCCATCCATCTCAGTCAGGAGCAAACTGACCTAAAGGAAAATCTAAATATTACACCAATAGGCTGGTGCTTTAGAAAGGCTATTTGGCTTGTGGCAAAGTCAGTCACATATCAAGCATCTGTCACAACGACTGACTGCCCAACTCTACCCGCCCTTCAAAGGAACGTCATTAACAAAAGAATGAGACCAGGTCAGGAAATTCAAAAGGCTAGTCCCCGTCTCCCTTCACGGCACTGTGCAGTTTGTGAAACAGTAGAGTTACTGTATCCCTCCTTTCTACCCTTTAATTTATTTCGACCCAAGAATAACATCATCCCACATCAACCTTTATTTCTGGAAAGTCAACATCTTTGAACCCTTCCAAATTGCATGTTTGTCGACCTTCCATGGCACGTTTGAAGATTAATGTTATACAAATGTTAATTATCAGGCTCGCCCGCATTTTAATAGCACTGATAATGTGTTAATTCTCCCAGGCTTTCTGTCCTATTTAGCGATTCCACCTGCTGCAGGAACGCGTTCCTCCTGTTTATGAAGCAGCCAATAAGAATTAATCCTCGGGATTCGCGGATTAAACTCCCAGCACCGTAATGAGGACACGCGGTGCTTGAGAGTACACCAAGGCTCTGTGGAGGCGCTGGGAGAAGTGTGGGCACAGGGCTCCAAGAAGCTTTAATTTCAAGGCTAATTCCAGACATATCCCAGATCTAAAAAGCAGAGCTTCCAAAATGGAGTGTAGATGCGAACTAGAAATAATCATTAAACAAAAGGAGAAAAACATTCCGGAGCCAGTAAGGTCAGTCAGTGTGGCCTGTCTATGCGTGTGTGAGAGGGAAGAGGACAAAGGAGATTTTGCTATAACTTCTTCCATGTGACCCTGGCAAACCACTGATACTTGGTCTTTGGTTCACAGCCTCAAGGCCATGTTGAAAAATCCTTGGTGGAACCAAACCAAAATGCACAAACCTTTGATTGCTACATATATTTTACCAAATATTTTTTCCCCCTGAAAACTAGAATAGCTTTGAAAAATCCAGTCAACTCAATTCTCCTACCCTCATATGACACGCAAGCACGGTCTGGAGGCTCTAACACTCAACCAGGCCATATTTCATTGAAAGATTCCTCAGTAATCATGGTGATTCTGCACCCAAATCCACCAATATTTTATGAGTTTGGTCACCCACCAACACTTCAATGTAGGGATCCGCACACTCGGATGGATCACCTGTGGTAATTTCTCCCTCTGTAATTACCAAAACCATATCTTTCTAGTCACTCTGTAATTTGTCAAAACAATTGTCATTAACATCATCTGGCCTCTCAGTGACCACATTAAACCTTTTACCTGGTTGTTTCTTTTGACCCTGACACACCTTAGCAAAGTGTCCCACTTTGTTACAATTCCTGCATGTGACATACTTGCTGGGCATGCCTTCCCCCTGCTTGAGTTGGGAAGGGTTACTACACCTAAAGCAGAAATTCGTCTGGTTGAAAAAATTCTTACCCGATCTTTCAGGTTCTCTAGTAACTCTACAGTCCTTAACACTACTGTTTTCTTTGTTCTCACAGTATTAACAACCTCACTTTTCTCTTCCAACTCTTTCACTGAGATTTGAGCCGGCTCAATGCTTTTAGCAATGCTTAAAGTTTCATCCAATGCTGGATTGCCTAACAACAACAGTTTTTGTTGAATAGTTTTGTTTGAACAATAACTAATGAATTGGTCACGAACCAATTGGTCTGTAAAAGTTTCGAAATTACATTCAGACACGAGCCTTCTAAGTGTAGACACATACGTGTCAACATTTTAACCAGTAAGTTGTTTTCTCAAAAACATTTACGGCGTAACACAACAATGCTCAATTAAACATCAAATTATGTTTCCAGTTTCTTTATGGGCTCCATATACTCATTGATGGCTGGATCTTCCCCTCTTTCCACTTCAGGTACGTGTTTATAAATTGAACGACCCTCAAAACCAAAAGAATGCAACAATAAGTATTTGTTCTTTCAGGACAGAATCTGGATGCGCCAATAGCACCCAGGTAGTTTTGGAACGCATCAAACCAATTCCTCCAATTTACTGGGTGTTCTCCAGGAGATTCTAGCAATGGAGGAGGCAGATTTTCCGATTGCATAGTATGGCTAATAGAATATACACATTTTATATAGAAAACGTAATTTCAGAAAGGCAGATGATGCTCTGTAGAATGATAATTTAGATCAAAAGATGATGCGCTGAAAACTAAGTGTGCGCATCACTGACAAATGTATATTGGAATAGTGAGTGCATTACTGCACGTAGATCTAAAATGAACAATCGATCTTGTGGATAACGGAGGAGTACATCAAATAGCCTTACTGGCTAATTACCTCCAGCCTTGAATTGATAAAGGCTGGATCGGAAGAAACACCAAAAACAATGACATGCTTGCTGTAAAGTGTGCATGTCACTGAGTGTTTTCATGCATGAAGGAAAGTGTACGTGTCACTGTTCACACTTGAATAAAGTGTGCGTCACAGTGTGTTTTTAAAAAAAAAACAATAGGAAACGATGCAGTATAGACCACTTGAAGTGTGCATGTCACTGTTCACGCTTGAATAAAATATACAATTGAAAAAAGTCTAAAAACTATTCCAAACAGACTCTGTTGGGTTGGAGATATGAGCCTACCAAATATTTCAGCTGGCAGTTGTTGGTAACAAAATGTAACTGACAGCAGTGGTCATGGTGTTTCAATGCCGCAGAACCTCCAAATAAACAATGTCAGCTTAAAACAGCGTGATGTGGTCCCACAACTCGTGGCAGGGTGGTTGCGGCAATAGTATCACTGTAAATACGCCGCGTAGCCCCCAATCACAAATGGCGGCTGAAGCGGCGTAACAAGGATTACAGAAATATGGCGTGTGGAACGCACAAAAGCTGGCTATGAACTGCACTAGAAGGGTGCTGATGGAGCGGTCGACGCAGTGAATGAAATCTCTGTAGGCTTCATGGGCTGAAAACAAATAGAGAACCAATGGAAATTGCGCTAATGGAAACAGCATACAACCCAGGGGTAAGTCAAGAAAAAATAGAGGTGCCCCCACAGTTAATATTTCACTTATCTGACCAATGGAGATGTCTCCTGTGCGTCCCAAATTGTTTTGGGTTCTTCAGTAGCTCCGCTGGAAGTTCGTCTCCATCAAAAGATGTGGCAATCTTCCTGAAAGTAGGTACTGCGTTCTTTATAATTTGCTTCAAAATAAGTTTTTGTGTTTCGGAACTGCCACAAAGTACAGCCACTCAGCAGCAGTAAAACAGCTCAACTGTCAAAATGCATGACTTCCAACATTCCAAAGCTGACCTCACAGCATTCCATATAATGATCCCACACACTTCTTATCCTAGTAGACTACATTTTCATATTCAATCCTGTTTTCTACCAGTTTTAGTGATTCTTCCAGATGGAAGGAAAGAGAGAATCTATGCACTACATGATTGTGGAGCCAGTGGCTTGTACGTAGATGAGAACTGGGCAAAAGGAAAAATATTCTAAGGATATCTAAGGAATCTCCTGAGCAGGTCCTGACAGTGGATTATACTCCCTTGACCTTTGGTTCCATTAAGGAGATGACTGTGCCTTTTTATTCACTTTCAGAGTCTGAAAAAAAGTCTTAAAACAATACTTGCAAGAAACTTTACAGAATGTCCTAATAATATGATTTACCTCTCCAGCCGGTGCTTCCATTTTCTTTGTCCCGAAGAAATCTAATGAGATTAAACCTGGCATAGACTTCAGAGGGCCAAACAAGATCACAATAAAATACAGATATCTCCTTCATTTGATTAAAGATATTTTAGAGTCTGTTAGAGGTGCTAACATGTTTACCAAGTTAGATTTTTCTGCAGTGTATCAAATTCTCCAAATACAAGAAGGGGATGAATGGAAGACAGCCTTTAGAATACTGCTAGGCCATTTTGAATATTGAGCTATGCCTTTCAGTGTGAGTAATGCTTCAGCCATTTTTCAGAGTTTGATGGACCACATTTTTTGCTGACATGCTTAATCAATTTGTTGTCTTCTATCTTGATGATATATTGGTCTGTTAGAGTGACTCCTTGTTACACCACCAGCATGTCCATCAATTGTGGATCAGGCTTCGTCAGAATCAACTTTTTCGCAAACCTGAAAAGAATGAGTTTGACCAATCTGCAGTTGAATATCAGGGTTTCTGATTGAACAACACTGGAATCTCCATGGACCCACCTAAAGTATCTGCCATTCTGGACTGGCCAGCCCCTTGTAGTATTAGGAAAGTGCAGTGTTTTCCAGGGTTTGCCAATTCCTATCTGCTGTTTGTGGGTAATTTTGCTCAATTAACTAGTAACATCAAATGCTTACTTAAGAAGGATATGCTTAGCCACGGTTCCAGTGGGATTCCATAGCCGAGAAGGCTTTCAGAGAACTGAAACAAGCCTTTACTAAAGTCCTAGTCTTACACCATTCACATCCAACTAAGACATTTATTGTTGTAACTGACTCCTCTGACTAGGCCATTGCCGCTGTATTCTTTATTACTCATATTCCTGGTTCTAAGAATACCTTGAGCAATGCCCTCTCAAGTAGATAGCCCGAATCTTCTGCAACTTTTGGTCAAAATATCCTTTTTCCACAAAAGATCATCAATCAATCTTTTCTTGAAAGAGCCCAATCCAGTTATTCTAAAGTAACCAGAAATGATTGTGAAACCTTATGAGGTCAAACCTACAAACAAGGTGCTCTAGTATTCAAAGGAAAGTCCTTATTTATTTCCTATTAGGAATTAAGGTTGGAAGTCTTCAAAATGTGCCATGATTCTCCCATGACTAGCCACAGAAGAATTAACTTGACTCTGAAGCTCCTTCTTCGTTCTCTTCGATGGCCCTTCAGTTGATGTGGCACTGAACATAATGTTAAATCATGCCCTGTCTCTGCCCACAGGAAGGTTTCTCCCTCTCACTTCTGGACTTATGCAGCCCTTACCAGTACCTCATGAGACAAGTCACACTATTTCCACTGATTTCATTGAAGCTCGCCCTTCATCAGAAGGTAATCAGGTTATCATTGTCACCGTTGATTCCTTTTCCGTGATGGCTCATTTCACTGCACTTAAGAAATTACCTTCTGCTAAAACATTAGGACAAATATCTTTACAAGATTTTTTTCATTTACATGGACTACCTCAAGTTATTATTTCAAATCAGGGACCTCAATGTCTCCCATTTTTGGAAACCTTTTGCAAATCTCTCCAAATTGATGTGACCTTGTCTTCCAGGTTTCATCCTTAGACCAATGGTCAAACTGAACGACTTAACCAAGGACTGGAACAATGCCTTCAATGTTTTTGCAATTCCACTCAAAGTGAATGGTCTTTTTTAGCCATGGTTGAGTTTTTCTATAACAATTCCGTTAATAGTGCCACTCAGTCATCACCATTTTGCATTCTTTTTGGCCTTCATCCTCGAATCTTTTCTTCTGTTTTTCAACGTCCATTTATGTTTCCTGCAGCTGCCAGCCTTGTTCAACAGTTGGAAACTGTTTGATGTAATATTTTTTTAACCCCAAGAATCTAAAAAGATAATGAAGTGCTGGGCTGATGACCATCATAAATGTTCTCCTGATTATAACACTGAGTATAAGATCTGTTTTTCCTCTAAGTTTTTGCCTTCTCATTTTTCCCGCAACAAAAGTAAACCTCAATTCTATGGGCTGTTTAAGATCGCCCAAATCATAAATCCAGTTACCTTTAAAGTTCATTTGTCGTTGTGTTGGAAGATTCATCCAGTATTTCATTCCTTCGAATCAAAACCCTACTGTGTGGATCCCTTTCAACATCTTTTTTCTATGCCTCCCCCTACTTTGGTAAACAAAAAACTAGAATTTGAAGTTCAAGAGATTTGTGATTCATGTTCTTTGGAAGGGATATCCCACTAGTGAAAGGTCATGAGAAGATGCAATCTGAGTTCATGCCTCAGTTCTGGTTCAATGTTTTTTCAGGCAATTTCCAGACAAACCTGGAGCTTCGAAGGGGAACATACTTCTGCACTGCTTTCAGTGTAACGCCCGATGTCAGCACCTGAGGATGTCTCAGGCAGGCAAGATGCACAGTTTCCACAGAGCTCTGGCAAGTCTCCACGTTCTCAATCTAAACTTACTTTCAGTCGGCCGGCCCGCTGATGCCCTACGCTACATTGTCTCTCCCTGAGGGGTCTCCATCAGGAGAAGCCAGCGGCGCTCCCAGAGTTCCAGCCCTTTCGCTCTCCCAGAAACCCCATGTGAGGATTTCAGAGGAATAATATTTTATCCAATTCAAGATAACCGTCACAATATTGAAGACAACATCCTTTTCCCCAAACCAATATGAACTTTTAGGTATTCCTGTTCCTTGGCCTATATAAGGAGGGAAATTGGTTCATTCCTGCTCAGCACTTTGTACAGTCCTGTTGTCTTGTTCCTGCACTCATGAGTGAATGGGGTTCTGCCAGATCTCATTCTATCCATTTTACTCTGATCTATCCTGCTCCTCCCTTTCCTCCAGTTCTCTCCAGTTTATTCCTTGGAATTCTTCTGGAAGGATCTCTTCTTTTCAGCTGTGTCTTCAGCATTGAGACCTGGTCAGCATTGGTAAGCGTTCCAGTCCAGGACTTAGGTGTCCTCCAGAAAGGTTTTTGGCTTAAGGCTTTTTCCTCCAATCAGGGGCATTTTCTGGTAGACACCTTCTGCTTAGGCACTACCCAGGGTCGACATCAACGTGTCTACTGGAAGGGGTCACCCATACTTCTGTCAGAGTAAGTCAGTGAAAACCTGGGCCACTGGACTGAGCCACAGCCAAAAACTCTCCATCAGGCATCAGCTTCATGACACTCGTACACAACAAGAATTTTCCATTGGTCAAGCATTGTTTGGGTTGAATTACCTTCACTGCAGGATGACTACAGTCCTGTGAGGAAGTTTCCTAACCCGAAGGAGCCACTTACTTCACATCTTCAGCAGCATTTTTCACTAGTTTTACCAATGGCGCATACAATTCTTGAGCTCTTCAAGCATAAATTCCAATAGCAACACCTTCTAGGCTGCATCTTCTTTCCAAGAATGGTGCCAACAATGTCTACAGCCAGATACTTTAGAAAAAGAGACCACTGCAGCTGCCACTGGTGTATAAAGAGAGATCAGAGGCAAACAGCAGCTCTTTCTTTATTATCTCAAGAAATGGTGAGAGTTGTCTTTCAAGGCAGCAACCGGACCTGGAAGTCCTATAGCAGAGATCACTGTGTGTGTAATGAGTATCACTCTAACAGAAAATGTAGCGGCTGAATGCACATAATTAAGTGCCACCCATGTCTTCTTGTCCATATCGCCAGCAGGAGATCATCAGCAGAAACAATTATTTTCCCTGGAAAACTAGGCAACATGAAGTTGAGATGCAGGAAATCTGATGTAAAGCACTTCAGTGGGTACATTCCGGGTCAGTTCCTCACAAATGACATCTTTCCCAGCTTCTTCCATGCCTGAAAGATAATCTCCAAGGCCTAGATTTACAAAGAGTTCACCCAAAGCAGGGCAGCAAGTAAAGCTTCTGTGCTGAGTTGTGCCATATCTATTAAGTGGTGCAATTCTGTGCTCTCCCTGTGCTGGAGCACTTCTGGCACCCTCAGCCATAGTGCAAGGTTGTCTGCATTTTGGTCAGCATAGTTTTTGTGCTGGAAGGCATCCCCTTCTGCACAAAAACTATGCTTTAAAGCAATGTGTTCTTTGTATGTTTTTATAGAGAGCAGTACACATGCAAAGAGAAAAAACGAGGAGAAATAAAAATGTTTCTCCTTGTTACGCCTGCCTTAGTGAGGCACAGGATTCTGGCTCAAATCCCTATCTACATCTCTTTCTAGATAGAGATTTGCATCAAAATCCATGGGTGGTTGCATGGGAACAGCCACAAACCAGGAATGGAACACCCCCTTGACGCAAAGTAATGCAAGTCAGAGCATTGCACTAAGTTCCATTACTTTTAGTTACAAACCAACACAAATCATGATTTGTATTGGTTTGCAAATACCAATCTAAACTTTGTGTCAGGTCTGCGCTGAACCCCAACGCAAATTCTTTATAAATCTGGGCCCTAATGTTGAAGAAATTTTGATAAGCCCAGGCCCGATGCAGTTTGACATCTACTGAAGGCCTCTCTTTGCAAAGAGATAGGATCATGTGTTGAAGGT
Organism: Calotriton arnoldi; assembly: GCA_963921515.1. NCBI lineage: Eukaryota > Metazoa > Chordata > Amphibia > Caudata > Salamandridae > Calotriton > Calotriton arnoldi. The sequence continues at coordinate 19,409 of CAWUFW010001628.1, forward strand.
GCCTTCAAATCCTGAAGTCCCAATTTGTCCTAGATGTCACATGGCATACAGATGGAACTTGGGTCACATCCCCAATCACACTACTCTGTGGAAGCGGGCTGACGCTGTTACATTTACCTTAAGGGTCAGAATACCAGCTTACTCCATTTCATTTAGAGTCCAATGCTTTAGTTTTGTGCTTCACTTTGTGAGCCATTATAATCTGGTAGGTAAGGCCAAATGGTGCAATTCATGAAAATCAAGACTACCACCACTACAACACATTATGCTGTTAAATAAAGACAAATAAAAGGCCTGAGAAGGGGTGCTGGTTGGTTTTAGAGATTGTTTGGACTCTGCCCTCTGCTTGTCCTAGAATGAAGATGAGGAATTTCCATTTTTCACAATTAACTCTGTATAGACTTGAGTTCCCAAAATAACAGAATCTATATGATTAAATGAAAAGGATGCTGCCATTTTTAATCCTGGAGCATCCAGACATTTAGAGGGCCTGAAACGGTGGTATTGGCTATAAATACCTAGTCCTCATCTAGCAACACTGGACTGGAATGGATTGGACTGGAACAGAGAAGCTGCAATGTCACTTTCAAGCAATAGTGACAACCTTGGAGCTCCATTCAGAAGCAGCCGCCTGCCTCTCCCCGCATCCATCTCTGTGAGCGCAAAGTCGTCCGCCTTACAAATTACTTTAAAGCCACTTGGGGACTGAAGAGGTTCATCGGTAGTCAGCGAGCCTTGACTTCAGAAGCTACTAAAAAAAAATCTTAACTAGATTGAGAACAATTTGACAATCCTTGCTTAGCTCAGTGCATATCTTTCAGAATAATTTTAGTGTATCACTTGATCAGAATAAAATCTGTCTATTTAACTTTTACACTTTTTCTTTGGTTTGTTATTAACCCCTCGACTACAAAAGATTCAGGTCCTAATAACCAGGGCCGGACAGGCCTTTTATTCAATTGGGCATTCCCCCTGTGGGCTGGAACCCGGTTCTGAAAGCCCAGGGCCGCTCCTGATGTCTCTGCCATTTCCCTGAATTAATTGCAGCTGGCACAGGGAGGATTGAAGAGAGAAAGGGCGGGGGGGGGGGAGAATAGAGAGAAAGCCATCAGAGAGAGAGGAGAGAATGGATGGACAGAAAGAGAGTGACTGCATGGGAGATGATGGGAGCGGGGCTTGTCTGACCATTTTTGCCTGGGCTGCTTTTGGTTCCCTGGTCCGGCCGTGCTAATAACTATTGTGCCGACAATGCTGCTTTGGAGGCTAACGGTTGTTTGTATCTTTACAGGCATTTAAAACAAAATACAATGGGCTACATGTCCTAACATTAGGAATTCCGATTTCCTAATTGAAATTCTCTCTGAATCGCAATTAAGAAATCGGTTTCCTAATGTATGAAACTATTTTGAGCTTCATTAGCGATTCCTAGTGGGTCGTAAATAGACCTACCTCATGCATATTAATGAGGTAGGTCGTAGTTTGCAACCCATTAGGGATCACAGTCTTCACAGGGATGGTGGCCTGCTGAGACCAGCAGACCACCATGTCTGTGATTACTTTTTGATAAAGCAATTTAAATTTTTTTTTTTTTTTTTTTTTTTTTTAATGCAGCCTGGTTTCCTGGAAGGAAAACGAGACAAATTTAAAATGAAATGTTGCACTTTCAATTTTTATGAGTAGGCAGTGGTCCTTGGGACCAACGCCTGCTCTTGAAAAATATTTGTATTTACATTCTCAAAGAGGAAGGGGTCCTTTGGGATCCCTTTGCGAATGGGTTACCACCAGTTAAAGTATTATTGTTTTGCGACCAGAATTCGGTTGCAAAACAGTAATACATACCATACCGATTTGGTATTTGGAAGGGACGTCCTAAACACGCCATTTCCAAACACCGCATCACAAATGCAAAATGCGATTCGGTAAGAAGTTACCGAATCGCATTTTGCACATTTAAAAAAGCATTTTTATGGTCGCAAACGGCCTGATTCTGTGAATTGGGCCGTCTGCGACTGGAAAAATGCTTTGTACATCTGGCCCAATATTCCGAGTTTTGCAGCTTGGACTAGGGCAAAATGTGTGGTATTTTGCTATTCCAAGCCCGAACTGGGCGGTAATACTATGGTGGGGGCAAAACAAACCCCTTTGTACTCTTTTATCTATGGGCCTCATCATCATCTTCTCTCAAATTTCTTAAATCCTATAAAACGCAAGCGCAGCCCTGGCATTTATCCAAATTTCCTAAGAAGCAGAGCTTCTCAAATGTTGCCCTAGGGCGCTCCTGTGCTTTTGCTTCATGCAATACCGGTCTCACTGCGAGCGCTAAAACATGAAACCAGGTGCAAATGGTTTTATGGTCAATTTCAGGTTTGGAGAAGGGTGCAAATTGTGATTCCCCTGGGGTTTTTGCCACACAAATTAGGAATTTTGCATGGCAAAAACAGTTTCGCAGGTGGAATACCAGATGGCAATACAAGCTGTAGGAGCTGATACACATATTATTCCCTATTTCCAAATAGAAAACATGGAATTGGGATTGGGGAACCCTGGGAGAAAAGTGTTGCCATGTGGCAATATTATTTCCCCTAATGTGGCTTGTGCATTTGATATATTATCTTGATTCAGAATGAGAGGTTAAATATATGTTAATGTATATGACAAAAGGCAGCACTGTCTTGAAGTGTATCAGTGCGCCTAACTCTGGACTGCCTTCCATGCAGTCAGGAACAGCAATGCCTCTTCTACTGCTGCGTTACAATTATAAGAATGTCAATCGTTTTCTTACTATCAGTTTAGCCCAAGTATCCACAATCAATACCTACAGAGAAGTGGCAACAGACTTCAATGTCACCACACACAGATGCTGTCACGGTATCAGCACACGATGGAACTCCAAAATCAATAGCAGCGCAGGGACAACATCTGACTCGGCTGCTGATCCAGTTTCATCCCTTCTGAAACCCATTATGGCAGCAGAATCACAACCATGAGTCAATCCCATTATAGCACTAGTAGCTTGCATCCATGTGAGCAATGCGGATTATCATAAGCACCATGGTAATCATGGTAATCAATCACATTTAAGCAATCCTCCCATTGCAAACCCCATCTTAGTGTAAGGAAATAGTGTAGGAAGGGGGAGAGAAGGGCAGACAATAGAAGCAGGAGGACAGCACATGTGGTATGGATGTTATGTCAAGTTATTGTTTTGGGCATAGCGTACGGTCTGATGTTGCCTCATAGGCAGTGCTTAATTTGAACCGGTGGTTGCCGGTGGAGCCTACCAGGGCTCATTTTGGGGGACTGACACTTTATTTCCCACATCAGATATTGACTGCGAACAAGAGAGGGAAAAACACACAAAGAGAAAAGACTGACGAAGAGGAAAACGCAAAAACAGGCACAAAGGAGCAAGCAATGACTGCCAGAAGTGGGGAAAAGGGGCAGCAGAGTCTGGGAGTGGATTAAAGAGGCCTGGGTGAATGCAACACTGCGCTGCCTTGGTATTCAGGGCACCCATTTTTAATAGCGCTACTGGAGCAGAGCTTTGGGGACGGGGCACTCTTTCTTTTACAAATTAAGCATTGCTCATAGGGTACATAAAGGACAGAGACAATTCCATGGGACTCTGTTGCCCTGGAAGTGTCTTAGATCTCTGGCCTCTTACAAGCTGGGTTGGGAGAGGGGTTCTGGGGGGGTAGGGTAAGATGGTCAGCTCATATATCAGGATCTAAGTAGTAGCTGTTAAGGTTTTCATTTCTTTCATTCACTCTAGTTATGCATGGGACATGACTTTTCAGTGGCCACTCGTCAATATTTGCAATCTCAGGATTTGCTGAACGTTTACCAGTTGCTGGCCCTAGAAATCAAAAGGGGTCCCAAGTGTCTCAGCACCAGGGATGTGCATGTATGTGTTTACATGAGTGTAGCTTTGCATTGTCTCCGGTTACTTGGCTGTGTGGTTCACGTGTAATGTCTCAAGCAGAAAATGACTTGAGGGAGCCATGAAACTGAACGGCCACCTGTGTTGTGCTAGCTAGGTCACTGGGTAACTTTAAAAACCGTATGCACAACATATTGTAACATTTGTACACAGGGGCAAACCTCATCAACAATTATCATGCAAACATCTGCTAAGGTATAATGTACATAAAACCTGTAATTCTCGCGAGAAGTACAGGCTTTGTGGGTGGAAAACAAATCTACAATTTCATCCACACCTAGTTCCACGAGGATGGAGGCTTTATGCTGAGGTCCATAGGCTGTGTGAGCTAGAAAGATGGTTTGTTCGCTGCAAGTATGCCCTCACTACTAGGCTCTCTTACACTTGCCGCCGTCCTCTGGTCAGCCAGGTTTCGCAATGGTAGGACTGATGCTGGTTCACTAGTGCTACTTGGAAGTCTCAGGAGGTTAGCAGGCAGAATCTGGGAAGATGCAGAAAGACCCCACATGGTGCCGGGTGCTTATTTTCTGCGGATAACGGTTGTAGGATGGCTGCACTTCAAGAGTGCCAGGGTAGAACTTCTCATCTGGAGGAGAATGGGCAGCACACAGCTCCAATATCAAGGAAGTCTCCTTCGGCCCCACACTGGCTTTTGCGGTGCAGCTCTTCAAAATATTGGCTAAAGTCAGACCCAGTCCCACCTCAGCCAGCCAAAGTTTGCATGGGACCGAGCTACCAATCAACAAGAAGTTTTGTTAGACATTTTAGGAGACCAGCCACTAAGAGAAAAGATCCTTTTCATAGGCTCTCTTCTTTGGCAAACTGAGGCAAAGTGGAATGGGCCTGTGTTTCAGTCCCAAGCCAATAAACAGGGGCGGCTTCTCCACTAAGGCGGAGGAGCTTCGCCCCACTGCTCTCAGAGCAGAAGAAACTAAAAATAAACTGACAATAACCCCGTTTTTTACTACGGGATTAGGTTAGGGCGAGGTGGGGCTGGGGTCACAGGGGGAGGAGTGGTGGCACACTCTAAGTGCGCATGACTGTTTGGCCGGCCATCTTGGCCCGGCCAAACAGTCATGTGCACTTTGCATGTTCCCTACCAGGCTGCATTACACAGCCTGGTGGGTAACATACCCAGGCTCCCCGTCCCTGTCTGAGCGCTGAACCAGGGCGCTCAGACCAATCACAGCGTTGTGATTAACCTTAGGGGAGGGAGCCTCTGTGCTTCCTGCTTCCGCCGAAGCTGAGGAGAAGGCAGCGTGAGAAGGGACCGAAGCTGACGGCGGTCGGTAAAGGTTTTTTTTTTATTCCCCCCCCCTTGTCCCGCCACCCCGTTCCCTGCCATCCGCCACTGCCAATAAGTAGAAATGTGCTTCCTAAAAGAGACAAGCAGAATGGTGGCAGTGTCTTCAGGATGCTGCGGGTGCTTGCATCCATGAGGCTAGCCCTTATGAGGGAAGTCACAACAGTGCAAGCAAACATTCCCCATGTATGGATTCTATCCATCTAGTAAACAAAGCTCAAACCTCAGGGTGTTGTGCCATTTTAGTCTTTCTTTTATTTAAATCCTGCGGGGGAGGCATGTCACAAGACAATGTGCTATTTTGTTTTTATTTTAAAGGCATGTGGGAGAGGCAGGTGGCCCTAGTAGGAGCCTGCTCTTTGAAAAAACATCTATGCAGCCCGTTCATAACACTGCAGGGTGATTCAGTACTTTATAATAAAAGTGTCACTACCCTGCTGCTGTCCCAACCCCTGCTCCATGCACTTCTGCCTGGCTGGCTTTACTCTGTATTAGCCTGTCCACGGTAAACTGCATAACAAACATAGTTCCGGCTTGTAACACAGGACGGGCGTGTGTGACCCCCGCCCCACTATTGTGACAGGTGACATTTACACACAACGTTTTTATTTTTTATTTCAGCAGATAGCGGGATGTACTCTTATTAACATCGATTTAAACACGGCATGTATCCACAGTCCTTATGCAAAAGATGAAAGGAAGTCCATGGTAGCCATGGTTCCAACCAAACGCCTCCAAGCTTTCATATCCCAAACAAAGTTTCAGCCAACGCACTTGACACTACAAGCACCACAAAATTCCTTTCATACTGATGCATAAAGACAAGAAACACAAACAGTGTTTAAATCGATGTTAAAAAGTGTGCACCCCACTTTATGCAGAAGCATCTGTTTCCACAATTATAGCTGTAGTTTATATCTATTGGTAGCAGGGAGGATGGGAGTTAATCCCTGCTGGTGATGCACCCTGATTCACGGGACTATTTTTGGAAAACGTTGTGAGTGAGCGATATCTCATTTCTTCTAGCTACTGTTAGTGAAACAACTTTTTATGCCCTCCAATGTTATCCAATATAAAGGGTCCTTCTCGCCTACATGGTTTTAAAACTTTTTTTTCCAATGTTCACTGCCATACATAAGCTTCCCGTTTCTAACAGGGCTTAAAAAATCATTCGAGTTTGGGACAGTTTGGTTTGCACAGGACTAGTGCCAACAACCAGCTTTCTATCAGAAAAGGTTTTTTAATCACTGTTCACCCTCCTTTTTATCTTAATTAACATGGCAAAAAACACTACTGATTCTGATTATAATCCTAATTTATTAGCTGTGGGCCAGTCGATCATTGTAGCCATTCCTTTTGGGCCCACAAAGTGGCACATAAAAGCCAGAGAGGGGCATGAGATGGTGAGTGTGGCATCACTGAACTCTCAGCATGAAGTGTTAGTGCACTTACAATGGGGCCTATCTGTATCCATTCAATGCAACCGTGTTCTTTGGAACAAGTCTATCTCCCGTTTCAGTGCACGACCAAATAACATGGGATGTCAAAGTTATGTCGATTTGTTTAAAAATGGTGGCAGAAACCCCCGACTTTAATGCGCACAAAGGAAACTTACCACATGAACCATTGTATGCCCTCTGTAGCTAGGGGTGGGTAAATTGCCTAATTTGTTCCAAGCATTTGTGTGTCATTTTCGAGAGATGACTCATGTTACGTGAATTATGCTTGGGCGGTGGCCTGCCCGGCACCTGTACTTGAAATATTCCATCCGACACAAAAGTCATGAGATAATTGGTCAATTAACTGAGAGGTCTTCTGCATGAAAATTGTACGGGAGAAGCGCGCTAGATACAAAAATCACAGGAGATACCTGCTCTGGTTTTCAGGTGGAATCTTGCCTGGATTTCCCAAGAGGGCCGGCTCTAGGGAGGTGAGACCGCACAGGGCTCTGACTTTGAGTGGGAGCGTAGTCCGGCTCTAGGGCGGTGAGACCGCACAGGGCTCTGACTTTGAGTGGGGGCGTAGTCCGGCTCTAGGGCGGTGAGACCGCACAGGGCTCTGACTTTGAGTGGGGGCATAGTGTTTGAAGTATATTATGGGTTTAAAAGCACCTGCTGCCATGTTCCTGGCCTCCAGCAATTTTCAGGCAACAAATAAAATGTCAAGATAACTCCAGTGATTAATGTTCTTCTTGGCGAGAGATCAGAGTTTTGTCTAGTGGATGTTTTGACTCATGGTAAGGTAGCGCAGTGGGTTAATATGCCTGCTGCAAAGAACATGTACCATTCACATCACAAAGTGCATATAATGTAAATAGGTCAGTGGGTTACTGCTTTTGTCTGAGAGAACTCTGTTACTTGCAGTTTATAATCTATAATCTTAACATAGAACAGTCAGCTATTAACCGTCCTCAAAGAGCTGCATGCAAACAGCAAGATATAGATTAGAGGGTTATGACTTTTCCCCAGTCTTTTGTTATTCTAATGTTGGAAAAAGGGTTCATTTGGATCAATTTTGATTATTAAAGAGAACCCCCAACCATGATGTTATGTTTTAAATTATGAGTTTGTGCTTCTCCAGACCAAGCACTATTAAACTATACTGTCTGCCAGTATGGATGACATATGACTCTTACGCCTTGTAGTTCTGTCTTGTGTAGCATTTCCTATACACTGATTTACACACCTATGATTCATTTTCTCTGTGTAATGTGTGTGTGATGTAAGGTGCTCTGACACCATGCACTGGTATGAGTGGCGCTATAAAGTTAATCACAATTACAATCTGAGAGAGCGTGGGTTTAGAGACTTGAAGGGTGGTAGTGAGGGAATTGGTGGCGGGGGTGGTCATGGGGTGGCCCACCAAACATTGTCGCACTGGGCATGTCTGAACTGGGGTGGTGGAGTGAGCTAAAGAATGATGATGGATTAAACCCAGATCAGTTGACTGGGGGTAAGTGTTTGATTTGCTCTAGCGCTCCGTCCATCATCCCCTTTGGTATCGCTTTGTTCGCCCTAAATTGGCAGGGTATGCCCAGACGTGGGTCCCTTGCTCACTTTGCCACTGGATTCAAGATAGCCTGGCTGATGAGGGTTTTGAACCCGAAACCGGTCCCAGGATGCTTGTTTCCGGTCCAGGGAAGACATGGCTTGGCAGTTCGGGCTGGACTGTTCCCATGAGGCACAGGGTCAGACTGATTTGCATATGGCCATGTCTGAACTGGGGTTGTGGAAGTGAGCTAAAGAATGATGATGGATTAAACCCAGATCAGTTGACTGGGGGTGAGTGTTTGATTTGCTCTAGCGCTCCGTCCATCATCCCCTTTGGTATCGCTTTGTTCGCCCTAAGTTGGCAGGGTATGCCCAGACGTGGGTCCCTTGCTCACTTTGCCACTGGATTCAAGATAGCCTGGCTGATGAGGGTTTTGAACCCGAAACCGGTCCCAGGATGCTTGTTTCCGGTCCAGGGAAGACATGGCTTGGCAGTTCGGGCTGGACTGTTCCCATGAGGCACAGGGTCAGACTGATTTGCATATGGCCATGTCTGAACTGGGGTGGTGGAGTGAGCTAAAGAATGATGATGGATTAAACCCAGATCAGTTGACTGGGGGCGAGTGTTTGATTTGCTCTAGCGCTCCGTCCATCATCCCCTTTGGTATCGCTTTGTTCGCCCCCAGCACTAAAGCTGGCCCCGTTTCCCAAGCATCAATACTCTCTCTCGTCTTATACATTTGAAATCACTCTGCATGGCGTAGCCTCCAGCAGGCAAACGTTATGCAAAAACCATAAGGGTAAGAAAAGAAAAAACACGAAACCCATTGGATTGCAATGAGATTACGTTTGTGAAGAAAAATGTGCACACACCTATCAGTAGCTCACACAGTGCTTAATTTGAGCCACAGTTGGGGCCCACGGCACTCATTTTTGCAGACCAGAACTCACTTATACACATCAGACCTTGATCCAGAGCAAAAGAGAGAAAAACACAAACTGGGAAAAGAAGGAGGAAGAGACAGACGGAAATCCCTGACAAAGAGAGAAAAATAAAAAGGAACCTGCAAGAGTGAGATAAAGAGGCAGGTGTGTCTGGTGGTGGATTCAAGACTACAGCCTTGGTATTCGGCACTCTGACCTTCTATAGTGCCTGACGCGGGCTTCTAACAAAACAATTGTTTTACAAATTAAACTCAGATACGGGCAAGAGGGTTTCACTCAATATTCAATGCAATAACAGATGATTGTTACCCGAGAAGAGGTCATTTTGGCTCCAAGATCAAAAGTTCACAATAATGTCCGTAATCGGAAGCAGACTAGTGCCGCTTTAAATCCCGCTGCGCGAGGAGGCAAGGACAAACATCTCTCAAAAATGTTTAACAACCAGCGGCGCATGTCAGATGAGATGTTTGTCTTTGCCTCCAAAAATGGTTTAATGCGGCACTGCTGTGGAGCGTGACATTATCCCGCGCCTCCGAGTGGGACTATTGAAGCAAAAAAGTGAAAATATTCATGTCTGCATAATCTGAATGTGCTCTGACTGTGGAGCGGGCGCCTTCGTTAGAGGGCCGCAGAGGTGTGTGTGGGTAATTGTTAATGCGCCACAGATCTTTCTACTGGGATCGGCCGCCTGAGCGTCCTCGTTTTTGACCCGCAGGCCTGTCAGTCAGTTAGTGGGAGGCCTAACATCAAGCGCAGAGGACTCTGGGCTTTTCCCTGCTCCCTCACTCATGTCATTTGGCGGCAAAATGTAAAGGAAGTGCGAAGATCAGAAGGAAAGTAACAAGGACAGGGTGAAGGTTACTGGTGAGAGAGCTTCCCTTGGCTCACTTCCTGTGACCTGCGGGCGAGGGATTCAAAACTAAGGAGGGTCGGCTCAGACTCTCATTGTTCAGCGATCGATAACATGAGGAGTACTTTTGATTTGATGCGCAGCAACTCTTGTTCCATATAATGCTGTGAAGCTGCTTGAACTGGGGACAGCAAACGCAGCGTCAAATAATTTCTGATTTGAAACTCCCAGGTGCCTTCCCTCACTGAAAATGAGTTTAAACTCCTGAGCTGGCCATGCTTGGTGATCTTGATGGTACTGGTAGGAAAGAGTTCAGAGGGCATCTGTCATGCGTGCAAGGTGATAATGATGGGCACAAACTACTGCAGCCATTGGTCTCATTGCATTGGTTTCTGGAACATTAAAATAACCTCGTTAAAAGTGTGGATGTTCTAACAAAAAGAGCCCTTGGCTTTATTGCAGATAGTTGCAGCATTTCTCTGTTGGATCTTAACTGTCCGACAGAAGCCACTTTTCAACACCTCTTCCCTTCCACAGGCCTGGTGCTGACGTCTATGCACGGACTTTTCTGGGAGCCCGATTGTGCTCTTTCATTTGTAGGGGTGCAACATAACCATGAGTAATTCGCACCTGCATTTATTCTTTTGCCGTATTAACATGAGACAGTAGAATGTGTACTGTAATAATGTAAAGGGTGATGTGTTAAGTGTATTGTTCATGTAAACGTGAAGAAAATTAATGTTGCAATACATACATGCTTAGTTGAAACACTAACGCGTAGAATTTGTGTACGAGGCTCACAAATTTTACATATTTGATGTGCTCAAGTAACGTGTTGATTTAGAAATGCTTAGTAAAATGTTCATTTATGCGTGATTTCCATAAGGCCTATGTGCCTCACTCTTATGTTGGCTGGTTTCTGTAGGCCTGAAATGTATTCTCCCTGGGAGCTCTCGTATTGTACTCAAAAGCCGAATTTCATGTGCATGTTGGTTTTGCTCTTTTCTCACGTTTCTGTTGCAGGTGGAGAAATTCATCTTTGTTAGTTAGAATAACGCTTTTGTTTTAGGAGCTAGGCTCGGGGAGGAGAGGATACATTTGTACAAGGAGTGCTGATAATGTGAGCCGTGTTCTTTCTCACTGGAGAAGGCCTGGGAATCAAGGTCATCGAGCCAGGAGCTGGGAGTATTGAAACTAAATGGAAAACTACCTATGAGGAGGCGCTGAGCGGGATGAGCGATCGGATGTTACCTAATGGGTGTGTTTATGATTTGGTGTTTTGAATTAGGGACAGTGCCCCGGGTGTTGAGTTTGGAGAAGAGAGGAGATCGATGGAGAGGGAAGGAGCATCTTAGAATGTGCTCTGTAGCTTTTGGCTACTTGACCCATACAACTTGAGTGCACTTCTTAGGAAGTCTTCACGCGCTGACACCTTTTCCTAACTTGCCTGGGAAGTACTAAGTAGGGATGTCACGGTAGTGGTAGTGTAGGGACAGACTAATGCTTTTTACTTACGAACCTCCAATGAAGTCTGATCTAGATGTGGGGGCACTTATTGCCTGTGTCCTGGTTTTGGAATTCGTCATTCTTTTCATGCTCCAGAAATTTAACTTTGCCTGTAGGTTTGGCTTTGTATTAGTTCCAATGTATTTCTACAACCTTGTCTTGAGGTTGTATGTTCAGGTATTTTTGGCTTTGTAATAAACCCACCAAATTGGAAACCTGGAGTTAGTGATTCTTCGGAGTCATGATTCTTTGAGCCTGTGAGTCTGACAGAATGAGTTATTTCTCCCCTCTACACTGCTAAAGCAAGTACAAAAGGTCCATCGGCCGAGGGTTCCAGAGTACATTTATGAGAGGGAACCCAGCTCCTTCAGTATCGAAATCAAGAACTGACTCCCTCTGAACATCTGTCCAATCAATGATCATCTCCGGGTCTGAAAAGGAGGGATCCAGCTGTGTGGGTTACATGTCCTCTCTGTACATGAGAGCACCATGAGGTCAAGACAGGTAAGATGGAGGGCACTAAACAAAATACGGTCAGAGCATGTCCCATTCAGATGCTGTAAGAAACCAAAAATATAGCAAACACCTCTGTCTGTTTGTGCTTTAAAGAAAAACGTGATCTCTGAGATTAGGTCCTCTAGAGGTCACAAGGGGTTAAAACAAACTAATAGGCAAGATGACCACAAGCAATGCTTGGGAATCTCAAAAAATCAGACAGCAGTCTTAAGTGGGAGATCCAGATGACATATGGTGCATCGAGTTCAGAACACCTTTGGCACTGTCACAAAATGTAACCATTGCACGAGAGTTCCCAACAAATCCAGGATATCCTACAAACAGAGTTCACCAGAGTTTGGAGGAATTCAAATAAACCATAAGGCAGTCCAGAGTCAGAGCACTGGGAGACACCAGTTCTATCTAGAGCAGGACATCGTGCTGGAAAGCAACAACCCATCTGCAGCACTAGAACCTGCATTCTGCTTCCAGACTTATCAGACAAGAGTGCAGGCGCTTTGGGGAGTCCAGATAAGAATCCACCTGAAAATGACCTTAACTCACATCCAACCCCAAGCGGTTTCAAGCTGTAGAGTCCAGACTTTCCCAAGAACAAGATTCAGCAGCTACATCCCGAAATGAGGCAATAACAAGCAGCAGATCCAAGAAGAGGGCAAACTGCACTCAGGGTAAGCGTCTTCTGGCCATTCCAGGAGATACAGATCACATCCAGGGACATCATATAAAGCATGAAAGCTACTGCTGCCAGCCACCACTGAAGTGAACCGACAAACAAAAGCAGGACGGTTTCAAGCAATTATACATGTACTCTTTCCCACCATGACCTGCAACGAATAACCAACAATGGCAGCAATCCATGGCCCCGATTCTAGCAGCAATAGGACTTCCAGCCTGTAAAATCAAACTATTATTTTCAAATGTCCCAAACATTCATAACTTGTCTGAAGTACAAATCATAGACAATTTGTAGTGACTTACGACCCAGAATTTGATTCCTCGCGGCACACTCACAATTTAATTAGACCGACCCGCTCCACACAACCTTTTCATTACCATACAATGCACAGTGAGGACAACCACGCCTCTGTATCCAACAGCTATGTAGGTTTTATTTCAGTCTAACTGCAGCTAAATGTGCGGATTTGAGCCTTTACAGTGTTCTTTTTCATGCCACAGAAGTCTGAAAACAATGCAGCTCAATATTGGGGAGGGTGGGGGGGGGTCAGAGGTAAGGACTAAAAAATCCAACTTCTCCCACTATCCACCTGTGACACTGGAAATTAGAAAATCAACAATTGATTAATCAAGTATTCATCCCTTTCACTACCTCATATATCACATTAACTGTATGCCTAATACTCAATCCTGAAAAATGTTTCTGAAACATGTAGCCAGGCTGAAACGCTGTCGCCACCTATTACAAATAAATCAAACGAAATCCAAAGCATGTGTCTATTAGAAAATCCAATCACTGTATATTCAGTATATTGCTGCAAACCATACAGCTTTGTGCCCCTATGCATTCTATTCCATACCATAAAATGGTGAACTCAATCCACCCTTTTTTTTTGGACTCTGTGGAATCCACATATACAATAAGCAGTCTGGCTGAATGGCTTACTCCCTAATTCCACCACATAAAAGAGGGGAGTCCTCGTTCCTCCCCTTCCCCCCCACCTCTTGGGCGCATCCATATCTGTCCTTTCTTCTTTTCTCCTTATCTTTGGCGGGTCTCTCCCTCCACTGTTCTTTCCTTCCTCTCCGTTGTTTCTTTAAGTTTCGGTTCTTCTTATTTTTTTCTTTTTGTTTCATATTGCTTTTGGGTTTCCACATGATGTAATGTGTTATTATTATCGCAGAATGTGTTATGGTTCCCGAGAGAATGGGGACCCTAGCCTTGATTAGATTTTGTTAACTTTGTCCTTCTGGGGGCTGGGGGGGTTTCTTTGTGCTTTGAATAGGTGGCTATTGGACTCTAATCCCGGATTATGTGACTTTGGCTAGGTCCACCTTCGCTAATTTTTTTCACGATTTTCTCCAAGAGTGAGATGAAAATGGACAAGATGGCCGAACGGACGTAGCCCGTTTCGGCTCCCGGTCCGCGCAACGCTCCGGAGCAGACAGCAGCGGTTCTACCGCATTCCCTACGCTGTAGGTTACACCCGGACGGAGCAGAGAATGTGAGGCACAGAGTGGGAGCCTCTGCTCGTTGCTGGCGCCACAGGAGAGGTCCCGGTGAGAAGTGACGAAGATCCAGCAGACGCAGCCCAAAATGGCGGCTTCCCGACGGGGCTGAGGCGAGGTGGGGAGCTCCAGCCTTTGACTCTCCCTCTCGCTACCACGGTGAGGGGTGCGGTACGCTGGATCTGGGGGCACCCTGCAGAGAACTCGCCCGGACTGCAGCGATGCCAGCGAGATACCGCAATGCCTGACCTTAAGATGGCGTCCCATTTGAGCCACACAGACGGGCTCCGTTTTGGGTCCCTGGACTAGCTCCCTGCCGAGCGCTGCCTCAGCGGCTGTTGGCGCCGCCTGCCTATCTGCGCCCTGCCTGATACCCAACTGAGGACATGTGAATGCTGGGATCAATGTGAATCCCCGTCGGTGCTTGCTCCCCCAGGAGTGACGCTCATGCCGGTTCGAGGGAGCTGTGACTGCGACTTGGAGGTGAGGCACAAAACAAGGCTTGAACGCAGCGGCTAACTGTGACGCTCGCCCCAGTCCGATGCTCCGGGGGACCCCCTGCCGCCCAGCTTTCAGGGGAAAGAGTACTACCATTTGGCAGGCCTGGCCAGGCCGCGGGTCGCTTAGGGCGCCAGAGGGGGGCCCCACCTGCGTTGCGCCACCTGCTTGTTGCCGCTGCCTTGGCTCGTGACGGGGGTTTTCCGACGACACGTTGGATGGAGGCTCCCAAGGCCTGAATTCCCAGTCTCCAGCCGCGGACGTCGCTGTGGTGGGGGTCCCCCCAGGCCAGCCTGTATGCCGCCTAAGAGAGTGACGACTAAGACACCCAACAAGGTATCAGACTTTTTGGCCCCTCAGATAAACGACCGACGCTGTGCGGAGGCGAGGAGGCAGCGGACATGGCTCTTACGAAGGCGGATCTCCTGTCTACACTAAAAGATTTCAAGACAGAGCTATGCAATGAACTCTCTCAGAACATTACAACCTCTATAGAGCAACTACGATTGGACCTTACAGGAAGATTGACCTCCCTACAACAAGATGTTGACTCGGTGGGCACCAGAGTGCTTGACATGGAGGGACATCAACAAGAACAGGAAAAACTCTCCTCCGAACTCCGGGAAGATGTTCGCACCCTCCAGGACCAGCTCCTCCAGACGCAGCTCAAGGCAGAGGACCTCGAGAATAGGGCACGGAGAGAGAACCTACGGGTCAGGGACCTGGCGGAGGGAACGGAGGGGCCGGACCTTGAGGCTTTCCTGGAGGGGCTCTTCGCGGAGCTGCTGGGTCCACACACCCTCTCAATAAAGCTAGACAGGGTCCATTGCGTGGGAGTCCTGCAACCCGGCGAGAGGAGACGCCCCCGCGACATACTGGCGAAGTTCCATTCATATAAAGTTAAAGAGGCGGTGCTCCTGGCGGCCAGGACCAAGGGGACAGTCACCTTCCAAAATCAGTCATGTTCGATCTACCAAGATCTAGCACCAGCAACTCTGGCGCGGAGGCAGATGTTCCGACCCATTACCGCCAAATTACGAGAGGACAAAGTCCGATACCGATGGACCTACCCGTTCGGACTTAGCTTTGAGTTCGATCACAAACAGCATCATGTCACTGACCTAAGAGAGGGCCTGGAGCTTCTGGGTCTCCCAGCGGCTGAGACTGGTTCCGATCATGATAACCCCCGAGGGGCTCGGCGAGGACCAGTACAGACGACGACTTGGCTTATGGGCACACGGAGAGGACGAAAATGAAAAGGCCAGCGCCTAAACTCTAAATAGATTCTGCCCAGCCGTTTGCCCCCTTGAGGAAGGACTGCTACAGTGCGCTCACACAGCATCTTGTTCCGACAAACTGTACTACATGCTTCGGTCCGATGTGAGCAGTGGGCCGGTGGAACTACGACGGAACGATTCCCAACTTATTCCGTTGGCCTGGAACCTATCGCATACCTGGGATGGGACCACTGGCCTCCGGTCTATTCCCCGGGGATATAGAACGGTGGTTCACCTCTACCGCTCCGCACAGAGACTTTTCTCGCTCTCCACAAAGGACTATGGTATGCATCTTCACCAGGACCGCCTTAGAGATTTCTGGTGATTCAACTCCGGACGGCGCGGACGGGGTCCTCGGACTCCTGATCCCCCTAGTCCCTGCTGGGTAGGTTGCCCACGCTCAGGGACCAGTTAGCGGCCTTCTTGCCGCATTTGTTGTTCTTGATTGTTATGTTGTTTCTAAGGGTTGGGGGAGGGGAGGGTGATGGTGGCAGCTTTTACATTTTATTTTAGAGAGGATGCTGTGTTGGTTTTAGTCTACATGGGAGGGAAGTTTTCATGGGTGATAGACACACTGTGGGAGGTCAAGGTTACACAGCCGGCTGGACCGGCAGAAGGCGTCTCTGCGTTGTTCACCTTTACTTTAGATCCATGACGATCACTATAGGTTCCTGGAACGTTAAGGGGCTTAACTCCCCATAGAAACGCCACAAAGTGTGGAAATATATTATAGATCATCACCTTGATATAGTGGCTCTCCAAGAGACACACTTGGCCCGAGCAGAGGATTCACGCCTCCGTCACAAGCGATATCCCCTAATATATAAGTCATCTGCCCTAACAAAACATAGGGGTGTAGCCCTTCTGTTCCATTCCACCACTAACTTTCAACAGCTGGACCATCGCTCAGACAAAGATGGACGCTGGCTTATGGTCAAAGGCCGTTTGATGGGCAAACTGTGCACTTTTGTGGCACTTTATGCTCCCAATGCGGGGCAAGCAGCATTTTTAAATACATTAACAGAGAGGATTCTGGATTTCGGAGAAGGGCAGATAGTGATCTTGGGTGATTTTAATCTGACATGGCAAAGGGAACTCGATAGTACTCACGCACTCCGCTCGGACATGGGCTCCTTTACCCCTACCACAAAACAAAATTTTCACGATCTGGGTATGCTAGACGCTGGCGAACACTTCACCCTCAGTCCCGTGACTACACTTTTACTCCCACGTTCACCACACATACTCCCGATTAGATTACATTTTTATAAGCCAATCCATGTTGGGCGCACTCCAGGCGGCTAAGATATTTCCTATTTCAGTGTCGGACCACAGTCTCCTTTCCATTTGCGTTGCCTGGCACGGAAATGTCTCCACCACTCCACGCTGGTACTTCCCACCATCTCTCACCCGGGATAAAGACTCGCGCACTAAATTGAGGGAAAGCATCACCGAGTTTTTTGACTTTAATAAGCCTGAAGATACCTCAGAAGACACTAACTGGGACACGTTTAAAGCGGTCATCCGAGGGAAATGTTTTGCTCTCAACTCAGCATTGAACACGCAGCGGGCTCGGGAACGGGAGGCGTTGGAGATTGAGGTTACTTCTGTTGAGCACACACATAAAGCAAACCCCACTCGAGATAACCTTCGCAAACTAACGGCATTGAGGGGCAAGCTTAGAGCCATTTACAATAATCGGGCAGAGTTCACGCTTCTTAAGCTCCGACGCCTCTCTTACTCCCAAGGGAACAAGGTGGGTAGGCACCTGGCTAGGCAGCTCAAGGGTAAACGAGAACGGGAATATATAGGTGGTATTCAGAAGACCGACGGGGAGACCACATACAAAGATGAGGAAAAGTCCGAAATCTTTGGCTCTTTCTATAAGACGCTATATTCCGGAGATCAGTTAGATTCTGAAGCCCAGAGGGAGTATCTACGGACGCTCAGTCTCCCACAGGTGTCGCAGGAATGGAATGAAACACTTACTGCTCCCATCACGACTGAGGAGGTGAACGCAGCCATACAAGCACTTAGGCCTCGTAAGGCCCCGGGCCCAGACGGTTACACCGCTCTTTTTTTATAAAACCTTTGCCCCCGATATCATTCCGCACCTCACTCGCCTGTTTAATAAAATGGCGGCGGAGGGGGAGACGACAGGGTCTCTTTCTGAGGCGATGATCTCGGTTATACCAAAACCAGGGAAGAGCCCGCAGCTGTGCGCCTCTTACCGCCCCATCGCTCTACTAAACCTGGACGCGAAACTCTATTCCTCTATACTGGCTAAAAGGTTGAATGACCTTATGCCTGACCTCATCCACCCGGACCAATCAGGGTTTATTAAGGGCTGGCAAACCCATGATAACACTCGACGTATAGTGCATCTCATAGAAAAAGCTAACAAACGACATATTCCTGCAGTGTTGGTGGGACTGGATGCCGAAAAGGCTTTTGATCGGGTGGACTGGGCGTTTCTGTTTGCTACCCTCATGAGCTTTGGGTTTGCTTCTAAATTTCTCACTATGCTTCGGGCCAACTACGTGCAGCCTCGCTCTCGGGTACAGGTCAATGGCATCCCTTCATCCCTTTTTCACACTCTAGAGGTACACGACAGGGTTGCCCCCTCTCACCCCTCCTTTTTGCCCTGAGTATCGAACCACTGGCTGTAGCTATCAGAGCCAACCCCGACATACACGGCATTCCCTTTAGTGGGGATTCCCATAAGGTTTCTCTCTTCGCGGACGATGTCCTCTTTGTCGCTCACGGAACCCGAGCACTCCCTTCCTCATCTACAGAAGGAGTTAGAACGCTTTGAAAAGGTGGCAGGTCTTAAAATAAACATGGACAAGTCCTATATTCTTAATCTTACTCTCCCAATCGAAGAGGTCCATAGGCTCCAACCTCTCACTCCATTGCGATGGGCAACCTCTTCTATACAATACTTGGGAGTACAGTTAACACCCAGGGTGGAAGGATTGTATGCTGCTAACTTCCCCCTAGTCTCGCACGCATTCAAGACGAGCTCGGGAGGTGGAAGCCTCTGTTTCTTTCTTGGCTTGGCCGCATTCATGCTGTTAAGATGACTCTCCTACCTAAGCTCCTTTACCTGTTCCAGGCATTGCCGATAGAACTCGATCGGGACTTCTTCCGCAGAATTAAATCCATGATCCTTCAGTTCATATGGCAAAAGGGACGTGCCCGCTTGTCGTTTTCGCTATTGCGTCGCTCCCGATCGGAGGGAGGAGTGGGTCTCCCGACATCAACTTATATTATAAAGCGGCACAGTTGAGGGTGCTGGAGTGAATGGTCCAAACCTGCATCAGATAAACATTGGTTACATATGGACCGTAGTATTGCAGGACGGACGATTTGGGATCTGGTTTGGCGCCCCAAGCGAGACAGACCCAAGAATGTGTACTGTAGCACCCCACACGAACCACCCTGCGAGTGTGGGATTCTGTAGCGGGGACGATAGATGGACCACTTTTCCCTCTCCGTTCACACCGCTACACTTTAATTCGGCTTTCCCCCCGGCGTGCAGGAGGGGCCCTTTGACGCTTGGCGAGAGGGGGCTGTCTGGCCCTGACACACCTCTTTCACAACTATGACCCCTTAACTTTTGATAACTGTAAAAGAGACTATGACTTGGCTGACTCGGAACGGTACCATCACACCCAGCTGCTTCACTGGGCCCTCTCTCCACAGGTTCGAGAAGCAGCTACCCGTCCGCCTACCAGATTTGAATCCTTCCTCTCCAAGTCCACCACAATGAAGGGGGTGATATCGTTCATCTATAACTTTTTACTGACTACCCTCACTTCACCGCGCCCGCGTTACATGGCTATGTGGGAGGATACTGCAACGCGCTATACCAGAGCGAGACTGGACACACTTGTGGTCCGACATTTTTAGATTTAATCACTCGGTAGACCTCCGTGAGGCCCACCTAAAGACCATGATGGACTGGTACCTGCACCCTTCCAGGCTTAAAAAGATTTTCCCCGACACCTCTGACCGCTGCTGGAGAGGCTGCGGCCTCTTGGGTGATTTTCAGCACATTTGGTGGGATTGCCCGACGATACGCCCATTTTGGGCAGAGATACTAGCGCATATTAAAGATATTCTGGGATACCCCATTCCAACCACTATGGCGGAGGTCCTCTTGGGACTTCGAGACCCTGCTTTAGAACACCAGACACGTGAGGATAAGGCCATCATGTGGCTGTGTATAGGAGCGGCTAAGGTGACTTTAGCGGCCGCCTGGAAACAGAGGAGGCCCCGGCGATCTCCCTATGGCACTCACGGCTATGGCGGCTTCTTAGCATGGAAAGAATGGCTGATATCTTTCAAGACAACTATAAAAATTTTGAATTCAAGTGGGGACCATTGGTAGCTTTCCTTTCCCGGGGCTCCGTCAGCTGTCTGTCCCACTTCAACCCGCGCATTACACCTCTTTCAATATTGAATACACTTCCACTACCATCAGCTTCTATTTTAGTTTAGATTCTTGCTGCCATCATAGTTTTGGGAGGGGGGTGGGGGTTTTTAGGTTCGGAGATTTCGTTTTTTATTCTTCAAATATTGCCACACTAGATTCTCTCAGACATAACATGTGACTAGATGTCCTTTCAGATAAATGCTGAGGTGCCTCACTCTGATGCTCCAAAAAAGCTGTTGTCACGATAGTCTGCCCGCAGCCCCGCAGTAAGAGCCACTGTATCTCTCATTAGCGTGTCTTCTAGAATCGGGGCTGGGCACATTCTGGACAATGTATATTGTTTTACCATTTGAGTACTATCGTAATGTTGGTGCTCACTGCGCTGAGCGGAATGTGATTGATATAATGAGATCTATTTGGCAAAAATTCAATAAACATATGTTTGAAAAAAAAAAGAGTGAGATGAAAGACCTTTTTCTTTTTATAGTACCCCCTGTTATCTGGGATAGCGTTGAGCCTCATCTGCAATTGGCTTTGTATTTCCACCTTGCTTGTTGATTGCTGGGTTTGTTTGTTACTCTTTATCCCTGCAGTCGGCTCCTTCCCCACCCTGGTGCTTCTGATTTTGTGATATGAGTCACCATTCCCTGTTCTCCTCCCCCTTCTTCTCTCTTGTTGTGTCTTTGATTATATTCAATAAACAGATTTCAAACAAAAGCTACAAAGTTAGATATAAAAAAAATGTAATAATAAAAATGTCTCAAAATGAGTATAAAATAAAAAAAATAAAAAAAGAGGGGAGTCAACGATTGTCTGATGAGAAGTCCGATGATCTGATGTTACACTGGTGGGTCACTATGCCACTCTTCTCAACGAAGTCATGCTTTTGGGTGATTTTAATTTTTGTTAATACGATTTATCTGATTTACCTTCAATACAGGCTGCGCAAACATGAAATGGACGCCTTGAAGGTATGTTAATGAATAAGAGGCGACTCAGACTCAGTGAGAAATACTACTGACATGATAGTCAGTCTTAAAGAATGCCTAACTGTTACCTCTCCTGTTCTTTTGGTGTGGTTGGGCAACTAGGCAATTGATTCCTCGTTAATGTTTTGTGAAAGACACTTTGAAATCGTCCATCTGGTTGTATCACGTATCGACAAGGCCTTGGAAGAAACTTTCCTCCTAGGTCCCCGCCTCACTTATCAGCTGTGAAATAGCTGCTAGGCTGGAGGTAGTGGTGGAAGAAGGCCCTTCACACATTTTGTGCTATTGTAATCCTACAATCAAGGAATAGTTAGGTGAACTAGTTCTATGTCGGCATAAAGTAGAATGAAGATTGATTATCTGGAAAGGAAAATGCTACTTACCAGTATGCATCTGTTCTTGGCATGGAGAGCTGCAGATCCTCACACTGTGCATTAGATCGCCATCTGGTGTTGGGCTCGGATGCTTGCACTTTGTTGTTGTTTTCGAAGAAGTTTTTTGTAGTCATGTGATAGGTGACTCCTCCTTTGGACAATAGTTCGCATGGGCATCGACTCCATCCTCAGATTGTTTTTCGCCATAATGGGGAGTGATGGAGTTAGTAGAAAAAGATGTCCATGTGTGTATATCTAAATAAGATAGGACTGGAACACATACAGGTCCCGGGAGGTGGGTGGGCGTGTGAGGATCTGCAGCTCTACATGCCAAGAACAGATGCATACTGGTAAATAGCATTTTCCGTTCGAGGCATGTGAGCTGCAGAGCTCACACTGTGCATAGACTGTGCAGCAGTATCTCCCTAGCGGTGGTCACCTGTATGTGTTGCAGTAGTTTGAAAAAGTGTTCTAAGGACAGCTTGGCCCACAGAAGCTTGTTGCTTGGCTTGCACATCAACACAGTAGTGTTTAGTGAAGGTGTGTGTTGTAGACCATGTGGCTGCCTTACATATGTCTTCTAGGGGGATGTTCCCTAAGAATGCCATGGAAGCCCCTAGTTTGCTTGTTGAGTGCGCTGTAGGGGGAATTGATAATGTGCGTTTGGCTTTTTGGTAGCATATTTGGATACATTTAACGATCCACCTTGCAATCCCAGCTTTTGAGATGGGGTTACCCTTATGTGGTGGAGAGAAAGCTACAAACAATTGTTTTGTTTTGCGAAATGACTTGGTTCTGTCAATGTAATACATTAGGGCTCTTTTGACATCCAGGGTGTGGAGAGCTCTTTCTGCTACAGAATCTGGGTTTTGAAAAAACACGGGTAGTTCTATAGATTGGTTAAGGTGGAAAGGCGAAATGACTTTAGGAAGGAATTTTGGGTTTGTCCTGAGAACTATTTTGTTATGATGTATTTGTAAGAAAGGCTGTTGTATAGTTAAAGCCTGGATCTCACTCACTCTCCAGAGAGAGGTGATTGCAATTAGGAACGCGACTTTCCATGTAAGGAATTGAAGTTCACATTTATGCAGGGGTTCAAATGGTGGTCCCATGAGGCTAGTAAGTACTATGTTAAGATTCCACACTGGGGAAGGTGGTAATCTGGGAGGTATGATCCGTTTAAGGCCTTCCATAAAGGCTTTAATGGCTGGGACTCTAAAGAGTGATAAGTGTTGCTTGTTCTGTAGGTAAGCAGCAAGGGCTGCTAGATGCAGACGTATGGATGAGTATGCAAGATTACATCTTTGCAAATGTAGTAAGTAGCAAATGATGTTTTGCGTGGAGGCCTGTAATGGCTGGATATTATTGTTAGTGCAGTAAATAGCGAATCTTTTCCATTTTGCTGCATAGCAAGCTCTGGTAGTAGGGCGTCTAGCCTCTTTAATAATGTTCATACAGTCTGGCGGTAGGTTAAGGTGACCGAATTCTAGGACTTCAGGAGCCAGATCGCAAGGTTCAGTTGGGATGGATCTGGGTGCCTTATCTCTCCATGGCTCTGCGTTAGCATTGATGGGGAGAGGTGTAGTTTTTGATATGGGACTACTGATAGTTCCAGCAGTGTGGTGAACCACGGTTGGCGTGCCCATGTGGGAGCTACTAGGATTATTTTTAGAGACTGTTGTCGGAGCTTGCGTACCACAAGTGGAAGTGGTGGAAAAGCGTACGCAAATCTGCCGGACCAGTTCATCCATATCGCATTGCCCTTGGACTGCGGTGTGGAAACCTGGCGGCGAAGGTTGGGCATTTTGTGTTTTGGTGTGTGGCGAACAGATCTATGTCTGGGTGGCCCCACATCTGGAAAAAAGGTAGAAGAACTTGTGGATGTAGTTCCCATTCGTGAATCTGTTGTGTTTGTCGACTTAACAGATCGGCAATCTGATTGTGAACTCCTGGTAGGTGTTCTGCTAGAAGGTATATGTTCTGTGGAATGGCCCACCTCCAAATGTCCTGTGCCAGTTGGGACAGTTGTGGAGAGTGTGTCCCCCCCTGTTTTTGTATGTAGTACATGGCTGTGATGTTGTCTGTTCGGATCAGGACAGCCTTGTTTTGTACGTGGAGTTGAAAGGATTTGAGAGCTAGGAATATAGGTAGTAACTCGAGATGATTGATGTGGAGCAGCTTTTGTTGAGTGGTCCACTTGCCTTGTGTTGTATGACCTAACATGTGTGCTCCCCATCCTGTGAGTGATGCGTCCGTTGTCAGTACTATTTGTGGAACAGGCTCTAGGAACGGCCGCCCTTTGGACACATTTTTTGTGTTCCACCACTGCAGAGAGCGATGTGTGCGGCTGTCCACCAACACCAGATCTGTAAGTTGTCCGTGAGCCTGGTTCCATTGGTGCGCTAGACACTCTTGTAGGGGACGCATTTGAAGTTTTGCATGAGGGACGATGAAAATGCAAGATGCCATCATGCCGATTAGTTGCATGAACACTCTGGCTGGGAGAGAGTGTTGTATTTGAAACCTGGTGATGAGGGTTTGTATACTGGCTATCCTGGCTGGGCTGGGATAAGCTAGAGCTGTGGAAGTGTTTATTGTGGCTCCTAGATATTGATGTATATGGGATGGTTGGAGATGCAACTTGGTGTAGTTGATTGTGAACCCCAAGTTGTGTAGTGTTTGTATAGTTTGATGAGTGTGTTGGACACACTGGTTGAATGATCTGGCTTTGATGAGCCAGTCGTCCAGGTATGGGAAGACATGTATTTGCTGTCTTCGTAGGTGTGCTGCTACTACTGCAAGGCATTTGGTAAACACTCTTGGAGCAGTGGTGACTCCGAATGGAAGTACTTTGAACTGGTAGTGCTGTCCATCGAGTACGAACCTTAGATACTTCCTGTGAGCAGGATGTATGGGAATGTGTAAGTAGGGGTCCTTGAGGTCTAGTGTGGCAAGGAAGTCTTCTTGTTGTAGTAAGGGAAGCACTTGCTGAAGAGTGATCATGTGAAAATGATCCGAATGTATATACTGATTGAGGGGTCTGAGGTGTAGAATAGGCCTTAGAGTCCCATCTTTTTTGGGGATTAGGAAATACAGGGAGTAAACCCCTGTGCCCTGGTGTAGTAGAGGGACTGGCTCTATGGCGTGCTTTTGAAGCAGGGAAAGAACTTCTTGCTTTAAAAGTATAAGATGGTCTGCGGACATTGGACGCTGCTTGGGTGGTATGTTGGGGGGCAGCTGTAAGTTCTAGGCAGTAACCATGTTGGATAATTTGTGTCACCCACTTGTCTGTTGTAATGGAGTTCCAGACAGGTAGGAACTGTGCTAGTCGTCCCCCGACAGGAGTGGAATGGTCGGGGGAAGTGGAGGGAAGTCACTGTTTAGGAGTGGGGGAGGTACGGGTGTTGGTACTACCTCGGCCTCTGCCCTTACTGTTGTTGCCTCGGTAACCACCTCTAAAGTATCCTCTATTGGGAGATGTTTGGGTGGTGTTTCTGTAAGAAGAGGAATTGTCTGTGTTGGTGTTCCTAGAGCCTCCTGTGTAGAAGGAGCGGCGAAAGGAGCCACGTTGTTGTGGAGACTGCAATGCTCCCATTGATTTGGCAGTGTCAGTGTCCTTCTTCATTTTTTCAAGTGCCGTGTCTACAGCCAGACCAAAGAGTTGGTTCTGATTAAATGGCTGGTTTAAAATGGTGGTTTGAACTTCTGGCTTGAAGCCTGAAATGCGTAACCAGGCATGCCTTCTAATGAGTATGCTGGTGTTGACAGACCTGGCGGCGGTGTCGGCCGCATCAAGGGCACACTTAATGGACGCATTGGAGATTAATTTGCCCTCCTGAATGAGATCATTTGCCTGCGTCTTGTACTGGTCAGGTAGGTGTTGCAATAGGGTTTCTAGCTGGTCATAGTGGGCCCTATCGTATCTTGCCAGCAGTGCCTGGGTGTTGGCTATGCGCCAGTGATTGGTGGCCTGCGCAGCCACTCGTTTGCAGAGGCATCCAAAAATTTTGACTCCTTATCAGGGGGCGGAGCGTCCCCTGAAGTCTGAGAATTAGCTCGTTTACGAGCATTGGAGACGACCAAGGAGTCAAGAGGGAGCTGGCCTTTGATGTAGGCAGGATCATCAGGGGCAGGTCTATATTTTTGTCGATCCTAGGGTTAAGAATCCTGGCCCGTACAGGATCTTTAAATATTTCAGGAGCATGTTTGATGACTCCTTTAATCATGGGCAAAGTCTGTACAGTTCTTTGAGACTGTTCGAAGGTATCTAAGAGGAAATCTTCCTCTGGTGGGTTGGTGTGTATATGTACCCCATGAAAGACAGCAGCCCTGTGAATAAGTTGCCCAAAACCAATGTTATCATCTGGGGGAGATGGTTTTGTGGGATATGGTGGAGGGCTTGGGAGGTCTGGAAGATCTATGGGATCATTGTAGCCCCAATCGTCCTGTGGTGGGTCATCTGGGTCTGGGAATACATCATCAGGGTCACCACCATCCCCCATGTCGTCCTGATAGTCATGTGGTGGAGATGTTACAGGCTGAGGCGGTGTAACAGGGATGTAGAGAGGAGGGGTGTTAGGTGGAAGGACAGGGGAAGAAGGAGGCATAGGGGAAGTAGCAGAGTCCTTCTTTTTGACAGGGACGGGCTTGTGGCGTGGCACAGTAGTGACATGTCCAGTTTTAGGGTTAATGTAGAGTTTATGTTGTTTAGGATCGATAGGATCCGGTTGAAACAGTTCCTCCTCCTGGAGATTTGGCTTCGGTGCCGACTTTTCGGTTCCGAGCGCGGTGATGGCTGCTTTGTGTGCTCTTTGGCCTTAGAAGGCGTGGAAGAGTCCTTCGGCTTGGCAATCGGCTCCGACAGCTTTGGCTTAGGGGCTGTGTCGTGGAGCCTTGGTTTCGACGCCGACTTATCCGCATGCTTGGAGGTGGGTTTTGGGACTGAGGTGGATTTCGGAGCCGAGTGTTCCTTTGGCTTCGGCGCCAAAGGTGCCGGTGGAACTGATACATGCGGCTTGGTCGGTGCCGAGGAACTGGAAGGCTTTAGTCTTTTCTTCCGTGCCGAGCCGGAAGGCGGGGCGTCCAAAGCATGTTTTCGGTCGCGACTGGGGCCAGCAGGCGAAGTCTTGACCGGTGCCTTCTGTTTTGATGGGGGTTGGGGCAGGGGCAGTAGTACTCACTCGTTGCCCAGGAGTGATGGAACCGTCTGAGTCCTCTGCCTCCGACACGATGGTTAGTTCCTCGGAATCTTCCTCCGGGACATCGGGGCCCTCGTTGAAGATGTCGACAGGTTCTGGAGCGGACCGCTGCGCCATAACGTGTCTTCGAGCTCGACGATCCCGAATAGTCTTCTTCGAGCGGAAGGAGGCGCAAGCTGGGCAGGTGGCCTCGTTATGGTCGGGCGAGAGGCACAGGTTACAGACCTCGTGATGGTCACTGTGGGGGAACTTTGCTCCACACTGGGGGCATTTCCGGAAGGGCGTCCTTTCCATTAACTGTAGTCCTTACGGCGTCGATGGGCCCAGCGGCCTGCGTCGACGGCTGGAAAGGGGATCGAAGAAGAGACGCGTTGAGATGTGGATATCGATAGAAGTTGTAGAAGTTTTGAAGTATGAAAAAACAGTAGAAGTAAAGTTTCGAACCGGAGTGTCGAAAGTTGCATCCGAACCCGATGGCGGAAAAAAACAATCTGAGGATGGAGTCGATGCCCATGCGCACTATTGTCCAAAGGAGGAGTCACCTATCACATGACTACAAAAGACTTCTTCGAAAACAACAACAAAGTGCAAGCATCCGAGCCCAACACCAGATGGCGATCTAATGCACAGTGTGAGCTCTGCAGCTCACATGCCTCGAACATACCATTATCTATGAGGTTGAGCATTTGATCAAAAAACAAAGCTTCAGGTTTTCTCAGAGATGTTTGCCATGGCAAAATATTCACGAAAGTTACGCAAACAAGCAATCCCTTGATTAAGAGCGTCCTAAATACCGTCTAATCTTTGAGTAAGTGTACAGAATACAGCGATTAAAAGACATTTGCTTATAAAGCCCCCCTTCAGCTACTTTTTGACCGCTCTCTCTGCTTCTCTATGTTTCCAATCATATTGGAAGGCAGCTTTCTGCCAACTGAGTGGTTTGTGACAGTCTGGTTGTCTATTTCCAACAACTGGCTCCAGCCTGGTCTCAGTGCAGAACTACTGGTGGTCTTGGTTAATATTATAGTATTGGGCGCTGATATTGTTAGCTATTTTATCAGCCTTTCACAGTCAAACACCAGATCCATCAGATCGTACTTCATTGTCTATCTGTAGGCCTCCCTATGAGGCACTGCGCTGAGCGGAGTCCTTTCTCTCTGATATGGTTCACATGGCTGAGCAGGGACCCTTTTTCTGCGGAACATGACTTGTCTCATGGCGTGTGCATCAAGGTTCTATGATGTTCCCTCTTGTTCATCTTAAGTCTGTGGGCTTTGGCCCATCTGCTGCATGGAATAAGACTTCTATTTTATGTATACAGATGACCCAAACCTTCTGTTGAACAAAGGGAGAGAGGGGAATATGGGTCCTGGAAAGTTGTCCTTGACCATGATCCAATGATGGATTAATGCAAACTGCTTGAATCTAAACCTGCCTGACACAGAAGGTTAAAACAGTGCACAGACTGTCCACTGCCCACCACTCCTCCCTGCTGCCGCTCAGCAGGCCCCACCCCATCCTGACACTCAGTTCAGGACGGGATGATGAAAAATAAAATGGTAATGAATTACCATTTTATTTTCCATCCCTGGGGTTTGGGGGGCATTTAAGTGGGGCAATGCTTCTCCGCTCTCATGGAGGAGCCGCCCCTGGTTAAGAATGCATTTAATTAGAGTGCTGTATACCAGATTAAATCTGGATCCAGTGTCTCTCAGCAGTTCCAAGGGATCTACATCGAATCAATCAATAGCAGCTGGCTGTCAGCAAATTGGAGGAGCACTGATTAGTTCCAGGTATGGATCCCCAGGGGCACTCAAGGAGAAGTATGTGTCAGCAGTTCAAACCACTGAGCACGAAAAACGCAAAGCACGCTGGTGAGCTGGTCGGCAGTCAATGAGGCGCAAACACATGCAGAGAACGTGCCTGAACAGACTCCACAGTGCATCAGACTAAACCCAGAGCATGCTTGTAATGCAGCATTAGCTGAAAAAGAAACACATCAAATGGTTTGTTTTCACAGTAAGCCTAGAAAATCCCTTCCTGGCCCATTCTATGGCCATGTGCAGCCCCAAGCAAAGTGCCTATTTCCTATAGTAGTCATTTATACACATTTAGTAGGTTTTTCTGGAGCACGCTACATGAAAAATGTTTATTTACTTCCGACTAAATCGAAATTGGTCCTCTTTGTCACCAACAGAAGTGTGAAGGATGTGTCGGCCCCGTTGGGTCCTGATCTGTGATCCAGATGTCTGCAGAGACTTGATAGCTGGTGCATTAACCCTCTGGTGGCCAAAGTGCATGCATGCAAATAGACCCGACTCAGGCGGAAGACTCACGATTTTTGAAGTCAAAATGTCTTTATTTTAGCTGTCTCCCGCCTGAAATTGCCTCTCCAACAGTATAAGTTAATGGGGAAAATACATTCTCTCGATTTCTATTTCAAAATCCCCCACTTGCCAGCTGAAAAATGTTGGCATGTATGAAAATGTAGAGTGTGTCTCTGGCAGCCATTCAAAGCAGGCCATAATAAATGGAGAACCTAGGTCAGCGTTTCTGGGCCGCTAATGGACGCAGCTGCCCGGCAGCACTGCCGGTGACCCTGAAATACGTGCGGCGTGGTGTCATGGCGTCCCGGAAGCGCAGATTACAGCCACCTGGCATTTCCGAGGCAGCCGCATTAATGCACTCAGAAGCCAGGCATGCCTCGAAATAATCAACTTGCTATTGAAGAGGGAGTTAAAGTTCAGGCTCAGTTCACGTCTCCACACGTCAAAATATGCATTTTAAGTTATTTACGATAATGAGACCAGGCCTATCCCCAAAGGAGAAAAGGAAAACACTGTATTTTATCGTCGTAACAGCCAAGCGGTTTGAAGTGTTGCACGTTGCTGTTATTTAAAACCCACCCATTATTAATGATAGTTTGGTGATCTTGTCGGTTAATAAATTCTAAGCAAACCGAAATATTAGTTACCCAAAATGAAAGGCACACCCCGTGTGCGCAACTTTGACACATTTGCAAACTAACTTCAGACCTCATTTGAAAATATAAACTGTATACTTAATTACTGGAGAGAACTTTGCAAACACGGAAAAGCACAAGTCTTACACGGAGAGAATAAAATATAAAAATGGTGTGAATAGTACTTGCACAGGTACTGTTAGTTGGCATGAGTAAAACGTGCATTCCTGGTAACTTTTGAAAATACTTATCTACACTTCTAATTTTTGTTGGAAATTACTAGATAGCGTATGTGAATATTTATTTTGAAGGCATGTGACACCATCTCCACCTCATGCAACAGAGATGACGGGAAACTCCTACCATGCCACTAAAAGAACGAAGAAGTTCATTAATCCCCAAAACGTGTGTTCCAGAAATGGCCTCGGACTATGGCAATGTGAGGACACGATTGTCTTGGACACCTGCTCCCAGAAACCCCAGCGGCAGGCGACTCTCGGCGGACTGGCGGGGGCCACGGCAGAGGCGGTCAGCTTGGCGAAAGGGCAGACTATATCTCTGGACCAGAAGACAAAAGAGGTACGGTGTTCCTGGGTGGCAAGTTGGCCACCTGGTTAGTACTCAGAGTGGTGGGGAGGTGGGGAATACCTCCTTTCGGAACTAGGACCCTCACACACCCAGCAAGCTAGGTGTCATGCTTCATCATATGGGTCTGCTCCTCGTCGAGCCGGCGCTGCAATGCTCGACGGGCACCCATAAAGGGGCTCTTTATCGGAGATCTTTTGTTCCTTGCCGTATAGGTGCCGTGGGTGTGAGGGGCCTGGTAAGATGTAGATGTGGTGTGTGGGTTAAAACAGGTAAGGGAATCCTCTATAATTATTTTTATTCTGGAGAGGTCACAACCTGATTAAAAAGTAAAAAGAAGAAGGAGGGCGACTATTTTGTTTTAATCTGACAAAAATTACGCTCTACCCCTTAGTGGTCAACATGTTTCTCGCCTATAAAATGTCTCTAATAGATCAGTTGGCGATTCCTCAGGACCTAGTGACTAAATGAAAACTATCTACAGTGTATGGTGTGGTTCTACATACCACTTCTTCTCTCGGTAGGACGTTGCCCCGGAGAAAAGCAGCCAACCTAGAGTACAAACAAAAAGGATCAAAAAACCAAATGGAAATATTGGTACATGGTCCTATTGATTCAAGTGGGTGTGTTTCACCGTACACAACCTCTTTGAATCTATACAAGTGATAAAAACAACGTGATTTCATGCATATCACATTCTACGTGTGCCTTCATTTGTATTTAGAATATAAAACCTCTGTGTAACCAGTTAGAGTAATTAAACAACATGGGGAGTGAGTATCAGCTCACCTCTTAAGGATTCAAGTGCTGCTTCATCAGACCGCAGCGGAGTATATGGACACTCAACGTAGTGTCGCTGTTGTATTAAAAGGAAAAAACAAACAACAAAATATGTTGGGTGTGGGCTTGTAGGCACAACGTTTAGTTGCTAAGGCCATGACTCTAGAGCATTAAAATTAACACAAAAAACCAGCACTTGAAATTCACCCACACTATACCTGCCACGAACATTGCCTTCCTAGATCTCACCATCAGATTACAAGAGGGTAGAATAACGACATCCCTATACAAAAAGCCTACCGACAGAAACAGCTTGCTACTGTACAGCAGCTATCATCCTGCTACACTGAGAAATAACCTTCCCTTCAGCCAATTTCTAAGAATTAGAAGAAATTGTAGTTCTACAGAGGACTACAAAATTGAAGCAGAGATACTGGCTGACAATCTGCTGAAGAGACAATACCCTAAGAAACAGGTTCACTCTTGCATGAAACGAGCAAGAAATAATAATCGTGAAAGCCTCCTAGAGGTACATGAGAAAGAACCCACTGACATTTTGACCTGTGTGACCACGTACACACCTAGATCCAATCTAATAAAGAAGGCAGTGAACAAACACTGGGCAATTCTGAACACGGGTACGCTGTCAATACCCAAACCAAGGTTTGCGTTTAAACGTACCAACAATTTGAAAGATATGTTGGTGCACACTAGACCCAAGAAGAGCAACATCCCTAACCAGAGGCAACTGTGGGATCTCCCACCCGTGACAGGACACTATCCCTGCGGCTCTTGTATCGTGTGCCCACAGACCAGACACACCAAACAATTGGTTCTATCAGACACATTTACATGGACGCTAATCAAACACACTAACTGTAACACCCCACGTTGTGTGTACATGCTGACCTGCTCTTGTGACAAGAGGTATGTTGGCATGACCATGAGGCCCGTTAAGGTCAGAATCACTGAGCATAAGAGCAATATTCGTTGCCATAAAACTACCACCAAACTATACACCCACTTCTCTGAACTCGGACACCCCCAGAAAGTCTACGCTGGGTCATCCTAGAATCCCACCAACAAATAACAGAGACTGCTTTGTACAGGATTGAACAAAGGTGGGTGTTCCGTCTTGACTTAGCAAATGACGGCCTGAACGATGCCATACCCTGGAGCACCATTAATTAATCTGATATATACAACCATTATCCGCAACTTTAACGAATGAATATATCAGCTTAAGACTCCACGCTAGTCTCTCACCTCTTTATACATCTCTGCCACATGATATCGACATCAGGCTAGTCAGATATGGAGATTAGGCTATGTTAGGACGATATATCTAACAACTAACAATAGAGTACAATACTACACTCTAAGATGGCCGACATACGAATCACCCAATCGGCAGTCGCCAGCAACTTATGCACAAATTTGGCGCAGTGACGTGAGCACTTTTGCACTGTATAAATTCTTGTTCACATTGTTGATAAAACCGCGCCACTCAATGCCAAATTTGAAGCCCTTGATGCGCGTCCACATCAAGGTAATAGCCAGAACTATAGACCTTCACCACATTCAAAGATGGCCTCCATGGTTACACTGTAGATGATGTCATGCCGACACCATCACACCACACACCAGGTGCGGCTGATTTACCATGCTTAATGGCACCAGGAGAGGGTATTTAAGACAGGAACCGACAACCTGTCTTTTCCTTCCTGATGCAGCGGAGCGGGTAGGTGAGCCGGACTGCTCTGAGCGGGAGCAGGTGAGTATGGATTACACGTTGAGACTATGCCTGGTCACAAGCTTTTAAGAGAGGTAAGAGGTGCTGGGAATTGCTGACAAGTTACCGCTGGTCTTTGGGAAGGGTACGCTGACTCTGATGTTCTGTAGAGCTCTGCACTAAGACATAGCTTGGGCGCTGTAGGCGCTCTTAACACACCGCACGATTGGCATAATGTCGGAGCGCATGGTGAAGGCGCCAGCAGCTACGCAGGCAGGTCTGGGGCACTTTTGAGTCTGTTGAATAACCTTGTCAATGATACCAATTTCACGACTATGGGCTTACTTTAACCTGAACCATTCCCACTTTCACTTTTAATGCTCTAGAGTCATGGCCTTAGCAACTAAACGTTGTGCCTACAAGCCCACACCCAACATATTTTGTTGTTTGTTTTTTCCTTTTAATACAACAGCGACACTACGTTGAGTGTCCATATACTCCGCTGCGGTCTGATGAAGCAGCACTTGAATCCTTAAGAGGTGAGCTGATACTCACTCACCATGTTGTTTAATTACTCTAACTGGTTACACAGAGGTTTTATATTCTAAATACAAATGAAGGCACACGTAGAATGTGATATGCATGAAATCACGTTGTTTTTATCACTTGTATAGATTCAAAGAGGTTGTGTACGGTGAAACACACCCACTTGAATCAATAGGACCATGTACCAATATTTCCATTTGGTTTTTTGATCCTTTTTGTTTGTACTCTAGGTTGGCTGCTTTTCTCCGGGGCAACGTCCTACCGAGAGAAGAAGTGGTATGTAGAACCACACCATACACTGTAGATAGTTTTCATTTAGTCACTAGGTCCTGAGGAATCGCCAACTGATCTATTAGAGACATTTTATAGGCGAGAAACATGTTGACCACTAAGGGGTAGAGCGTAATTTTTGTCAGATTAAAACAAAATAGTCGCCCTCCTTCTTCTTTTTACTTTTTAATCAGGTTGTGACCTCTCCAGAATAAAAATAATTATAGAGGATTACCTTACCTGTTTTAACCCACACACCACATCTACATCTTACCAGGCCCCTCACACCCACGGCACCTATACGGCAAGGAACAAAAGATCTCCGATAAAGAGCCCCTTTATGGGTGCCCGTCAAGCATTGCAGCGCCGGCTCGACGAGGAGCAGACCCATATGATGAAGCATGACACCTAGCTTGCTGGGTGTGTGAGGGTCCTAGTTCCGAAAGGAGGTATTCCCCACCTCCCCACCACTCTGAGTACTAACCAGGTGGCCAACTTGCCACCCAGGAACACCGTACCTCTTTTGTCTTCTAGTTCTACCCAGGGCAAGTACGGTGGACCTTTATCAAGCCCTCATTGTCCCCCTTGTTGTTTACTAAGTACTGCACGGGATCTCCCGTGGGACTCTTCAGGTTACCAGAAGGATAATATCCTTCATTGGCCCATTTTCTGGGACTTATTATTTAGTCCCGCCCCTTCTATTTTGCCTTCCCCCAAATCCTCTGACATACCAGTCATCATGGATGACAACCCTGGACTTAGCTTTGATGATGCAATGGCTGCAGAAGTTCTCAGGAATACACCATCTATCCTGGGAGGTGAAGGTTCATCAGCCTCTGGATCACCATCTGAGGACTGGACCTCCCTTACCAATATGAAAAGAGACTGGGTGAAAATAACGCTCCATGGTGCAATGATGACGGAGTACTTGAGGGCCAATATTGCACCAAACGGCCTAATAGTCAAGAACTTCCCTAGACTTTTCCTGGATGACGCTGTCTTTAAAAAGGAATGGTCCCTGGTAGCATGGAAATGCACCAGGGACTTACTTATCCTCATTATTAATTCAGCAAAGAGGATAGCTGATGCCCTCCTTATTAGAATACAGGTTGCTGAAGGGGGGGGCCATAAAGACTACCATACATGGCACTGTATTTAAAACCAAATTGACAGAACTCAACCATGAGATTGCTGAGCACAAGGAATTTCTGATGAAGCAGAAGGTTAGCAAGCTTCAGAAGGATATAAGCAGATTTAACAAAGAAAAAATATACCCCTATCTGAAAGCAGACTATACCAACAGCAAAACTAGCTACTCTTCTGATGAAAATAGTGAATCCGACAGAAGAGACTCGGCAAGCATTGACTCCAGCAATGGGAGCTGGAAGGGTTCGAATCAGAGGAGAAAGAATTATCCACAAAACCCCCACTACCCTGTACAGAATTTTCAAGGGCCGCAGCCTCCTTTTTGGCCTTTCCCGATGTATCCCCAGGGCCAACCGCAATACTTCCCTGCCAGCAATCCACCTTTTTTAGGCAGAGGCTGGGGCAGAGGAAGAGGGCGCAAAAGAGGAGGACAAAAACAAGTCCAGTGGCAGGACCAGGAACCAAATATGATGGAAACCAGGAGCAAAACACAGGGCAGGAGAGTCTAGTGGTTAATTTGTCACATAGACAACTGACACCTACAGAACAAACAGTACTTGAGAAAGGCCTTGGCTATGTCCCCACCCCCAAAGAGGACAGTTTTCGGGAACAATGCGAAATCCAGAACCTGTTTAGAAAAATACGCCTTAAAGCCCACTTCGATGGTACTGAGGAACCAGACAAACTGGATTCAGGCCTTCGCAATCCCTCGACCTTCACACCTACCGTTGGCATGGTACCTGTGGAGGTAGTGACCTTTGAGAAAGCTGTCTTAAAAGAACTGAAGAACCAGGATACCAGAGTTCCTTTCCATAATCTCTCTAATCAAGAACATGCAGCGATTAGATCATTGACTGAGGACAAAAGCATTACAATAAAGCAAGCTGACAAAGGGGGCGCCACGGTCATACAATCCACTTCGGATTACAACACCGAGTGCCAACGCCAACTACGGAATAGTAAATTCTATACTCCGATAACAACAAACCCCACGACTCGATTAACGACCGAGATAACCACCATGGTCTATGAGGCAGAGAGTAATGGGTGGATCAGTGGTAAAGAAGCTGATTTCTTGATTACCAAACTTCCCAAAACACCCTATTTTTACACTCTGCCGAAAATACATAAGGGGACCACCCCTGTTCCGGGCAGACCTATAGTTTCAGGAATCGGCTCACTCTTAGAGCCGCTCTCAAAATTCTGCGACCATTACCTACAACCTTTGGTCAAACAGACACCATCATACATCAGGGACACAACAGATATCCTCTGTGTTATAGGTGAAATAGAAAACACAGGCGATATTGACCTCCTGGTCACCTTGGATGTGGAACAACTGTATACCAATATCCCACAGAGAGAGACATTGGCAGTAATAGAATCTGCACTAAGTGGGAGTGAATGGACAGCAGCAACACCCATTTCGTTCATCATGCAATGTGCCACCCTGGCCTTAACAGAAAACTTTTTTGAGTTTGACAGCCAACTCTTCCATCAGTCTCAGGGTACTTCGATGGGGAGTACCTTTGCCCCCAGTGTGGCATGTTTGTATATGGCGGCGTTTGAACAAGAGACCATCCAACATGCGAGTAACCCCTTCGGAGCTAACCTGAGACTGTGGAAGAGGTACATAGATGACATCCTCATCTTTTGGCAGGGTGACATACAGAGATGCGCTGAATTTTGCGAGTGGATTAACACAAAAAACCAGCACTTGAAATTCACCCACACTATATCTGCCACGAACATTGCCTTCCTAGATCTCACCATCAGATTACAAGAGGGTAGAATAACGACATCCCTATACAAAAAGCCTACCGACAGAAACAGCTTGCTACTGTACAGCAGCTATCATCCTGCTACACTGAGAAATAACCTTCCCTTCAGCCAATTTCTAAGAATTAGAAGAAATTGTAGTTCTACAGAGGACTACAAAATTGAAGCAGAGATACTGGCTGACAATCTGCTGAAGAGATAATACCCTAAGAAACAGGTTCACTCTTGCATGAAACGAGCAAGAAATAATAATCGTGAAAGCCTCCTAGAGGTACATGAGAAAGAACCCACTGACATTTTGACCTGTGTGACCACGTACACACCTAGATCCAATCTAATAAAGAAGGCAGTGAACAAACACTGGGCAATTCTGAACACGGGTACGCTGTCAATACCCAAACCAAGGTTTGCGTTTAAACGTACCAACAATTTGAAAGATATGTTGGTGCACACTAGACCCAAGAAGAGCAACATCCCTAACCAGAGGCAACTGTGGGATCTCCCACCCGTGACAGGACACTATCCCTGCGGCTCTTGTATCGTGTGCCCACAGACCAGACACACCAAACAATTGGTTCTATCAGACACATTTACATGGACGCTAATCAAACACACTAACTGTAACACCCCACGTTGTGTGTACATGCTGACCTGCCCTTGTGACAAGAGGTATGTTGGCATGACCATGAGACCCGTTAAGGTCAGAATCACTGAGCATAAGAGCAATATTCGTTGCCATAAAACTACCACCAAACTATACACCCACTTCTCTGAACTCGGACACCCCCCAGAAAGTCTACGCTGGGTCATCCTAGAATCCCACCAACAAATAACAGAGACTGCTTTGTACAGGATTGAACAAAGGTGGGTGTTCCGTCTTGACTTAGCAAATGACGGCCTGAACGATGCCATACCCTGGAGCACCATTAATTAATCTGATATATACAACCATTATCCGCAACTTTAACGAATGAATATATCAGCTTAAGACTCCACGCTAGTCTCTCACCTCTTTATACATCTCTGCCACATGATATCGACATCAGGCTAGTCAGATATGGAGATTAGGCTATGTTAGGACGATATATCTAACAACTAACAATAGAGTACAATACTACACTCTAAGATGGCCGACATACGAATCACCCAATCGGCAGTCGCCAGCAACTTATGCACAAATTTGGCGCAGTGACGTGAGCACTTTTGCACTGTATAAATTCTTGTTCACATTGTTGATAAAACCGCGCCACTCAATGCCAAATTTGAAGCCCTTGATGCGCGTCCACATCAAGGTAATAGCCAGAACTATAGACCTTCACCACATTCAAAGATGGCCTCCATGGTTACACTGTAGATGATGTCATGCCGACACCATCACACCACACACCAGGTGCGGCTGATTTACCATGCTTAATGGCACCAGGAGAGGATATTTAAGACAGGAACCGACAACCTGTCTTTTCCTTCCTGATGCAGCGGAGCGGGTAGGTGAGCCGGACTGCTCTGAGCGGGAGCAGGTGAGTATGGATTACACGTTGAGACTATGCCTGGTCACAAGCTTTTAAGAGAGGTAAGAGGTGCTGGGAATTGCTGACAAGTTACCGCTGGTCTTTGGGAAGGGTACGCTGACTCTGATGTTCTGTAGAGCTCTGCACTAAGACATAGCTTGGGCGCTGTAGGCGCTCTTAACACACCGCACGATTGGCATAATGTCGGAGCGCATGGTGAAGGCGCCAGCAGCTACGCAGGCAGGTCTGGGGCACTTTTGAGTCTGTTGAATAACCTTGTCAATGATACCAATTTCACGACTATGGGCTTACTTTAACCTGAACCATGCCCACTTTCACTTTTAATGCTCTAGAGTCATGGCCTTAGCAACTAAACGTTGTGCCTACAAGCCCACACCCAACATATTTTGTTGTTTGTTTTTTCCTTTTAATACAACAGCGACACTACGTTGAGTGTCCATATACTCCGCTGCGGTCTGATGAAGCAGCACTTGAATCCTTAAGAGGTGAGCTGATACTCACTCACCATGTTGTTTAATTACTCTAACTGGTTACACAGAGGTTTTATATTCTAAATACAAATGAAGGCACACGTAGAATGTGATATGCATGAAATCACGTTGTTTTTATCACTTGTATAGATTCAAAGAGGTTGTGTACGGTGAAACACACCCACTTGAATCAATAGGACCATGTACCAATATTTCCATTTGGTTTTTTGATCCTTTTTGTTTGTACTCTAGGTTGGCTGCTTTTCTCCGGGGCAACGTCCTACCGAGAGAAGAAGTGGTATGTAGAACCACACCATACACTGTAGATAGTTTTCATTTAGTCACTAGGTCCTGAGGAATCGCCAACTGATCTATTAGAGACATTTTATAGGCGAGAAACATGTTGACCACTAAGGGGTAGAGCGTAATTTTTGTCAGATTAAAACAAAATAGTCGCCCTCCTTCTTCTTTTTACTTTTTAATCAGGTTGTGACCTCTCCAGAATAAAAATAATTATAGAGGATTCCCTTACCTGTTTTAACCCACATCTACATCTTACCAGGCCCCTCACACCCACGGCACCTATACGGCAAGGAACAAAAGATCTCCGATAAAGAGCCCCTTTATGGGTGCCCGTCGAGCATTGCAGCGCCGGCTCGACGAGGAGCAGACCCATATGATGAAGCATGACCCCTAGCTTGCTGGGTGTGTGAGGGTCCTAGTTCCGAAAGGAGGTATTCCCCACCTCCCCACCACTCTGAGTACTAACCAGGTGGCCAACTTGCCACCCAGGAACACCGTACCTCTTTTGTCTTCTAGTTCTACCCAGGGCAAGTACGGTGGACCTTTATCAAGCCCTCATTGTCCCCCTTGTTGTTTACTATATCTCTGGACCCCCACTTCCTACAGTGTTTGGTCTGCAGTCTAATCCCTTTGGTGTGTAGGAGAGTGGCAGAGGAAACACAGAAGTCTTCTTGTTGGTACCTGAAACTAAGGTTCTTACATATTGTAACCATTCTCACGTATAGCGCTCTGATAACCTTCAATTCAAGTCCGTGCTATAAAAAAATTGCAAATAAATAAGTAGGGGGACACCAGTGGCTTTTGGGTATCACAGTTTCATTCTTGACATTTTCTAGAACGACACAGGTGCTTGCTTCTTCAGGGGCCATTTGTAAAGTTGTAGCGCAGCCGGCTCTTGTGTTCATGAGACAGGATGGACCCGTTTTCAATATGAAACACTTCTTTAGACACGCAGTAGTTTGAGGGGCAACCACCATGGAAGCAAAACACATTAATTGGGATCACCTAGGAGCAGCAAGAACATTTTCAAAAGAGCTCTCACTGTTTGCAATGTCAACAACTAAAACATCAACAAAGAAATGACACTTGCTAGTGCATAAAATACTGAACAAAAAAGGGAAATCTTTGGGCGAACAAAAAGAATCTCGAGCAAAACAATATGCGAGGTCCCTAGAGAGGCTTGTGTGTCATGTACACTTCTTAAAGGCGTCATCCAGTGAATGGATAAGACAATAAGGCGGATAAGCAAAGCAAAAAGGAACAGTCTGGAATGCCTAGTGGTCACTGTTAGAGATTCAGGACTGGGTACAGAGAACAGTTTTTTCTCTACACTAGATGACTGACTCCTTTAAAAATCATCAAACCACAGGAGTCGACTCAACATGGTTCTCATTGGTCAAAGGGCCCTGCAGAGACAAAGATTTCGAACCATATTGCCTCAGCTCGAAAGATGAATCACCAGCTCTCAGTGTAGAAAAGAACCAAATTCGAAACACCATATGCGGTCTACTAAACGCCTGGGGGTTAAAGGGCCACAACACCTGTAGCATAAGGTCTCTCACTACAGTTTAAGGTCGGGGAAAGTAAAACGTGTCCCTAAGCAGTTTCTACTTCAAACATGCATGCATGAAGACAATAGGTCGGCCTTTACAATGCAACACATGTAAACACAGGAGGCCACAAACGTTGTTGGCATATGCTGCATGCACAAATGCTGTTAATCACATTAAAATCTGCCCTATTAGCTGTGAGTGCAGGGAAAAATAGCAAAAAGGGCTGCTTTTTTATAGAATGTATATAGGAGATAAAACATTGAGCGTGATAATTGATTATATTTCTATGATGCAAAATAGACCCTCATGCATTGTAATGCAAATACCCCGTAGGAGGTGGATGATACACCAAACAACACTTTTCCTCTGGGTGGAGTCAAAACCCATTCTATAAATTTTTGTTTAGTCGTAACAATATGTCTTGCAGACAGCAGCACTGACAAGCAAGATATAGACACATGGAGGCAGGGTCATCAAAGTCCTGTGAATCACAACTCTGAAAGGCCTTGAAACCACACCTGTCTGCACAACGAAGACTGCCGGCCTCAAAGAAGCCCAGAAGACTAGCATTTTGATGGATGCCTTCATGATGCACCAAGGCAGCAAAAGGACCACCACCCGCTCCTTGCAAGGTGGGCACAAGCATGTCCGCCAGTGGTGGGAAAGGATTCCACACAGCTCACATCTAATGATTTAACTTTGCAGGGTATTTGTTTTACTACTGTCCTTGATTAGGTCTCCCCAACTGGTTTCTCCACACAATGTAGTTTATGCCCTGCATAGTACCCATGAGAAGAAATGTCAACAATTCAAATAACAATCAATCAATGAATAAAAAAATAAACACATAAAAAAATTATTAAAATAGCACCTCAATAAATGACATTTAATTTGTCCTGATTCAGGAACACACTTAATGTTCTACCCGAGAGGCATTCACTGGGTTGATTTTGGGATTTCATCAATTGCGTGTCTTCTAGACCCACCTTCTGGGTACTTGGAAGCAGGGCCGGACTGGGAACCGAAACCGGCCCTGGCAAACTGCTCGGCCGCTCCCCCCTGGGGGTAGGGGGGTGCAGCCGAGCTGTTTGCGAGGGCCGGTCTCGCCGATTTTGTTACAGGGGGCCGATATTGCCGACCCAGGTAACAAAAACGGCCCCCCAGGGGCCCAAAACCAGCCCCCACCCTAGCGGCCCACCGGGGAAACGCCCGGTGCCCGCAATGGTCAGTCCGGCCCTGCTCGGAAGCTGCCTGCATGCTTCACTGTGGTTGCCAGGGTGGTGAAGGTTTGCCTCGCCAGTTCCGCTCTAAGGTACAGCCTGACATGACTCAGAGCAAAAAGGATTACAGATGTAATCGCTTTGCTGTTCCTTACCTCCTAGTCAGCGTAAAAGGAACTGCTTTTGGCAGGATGCCTGTGTCCCTGTAAACCTCTGGTGCCACGCTTGCTCTTGTGAATGTCAGATGGCATTTAACTACAACCCTTTTACAGTGACAAAGACCTTTCCCTCCTCTGAAGTCTTGTGTTGAAGAGCTTCTCTCATTGTCTTAACAGACGAGGCCAGGGAAGGATATCAAAATATACTCAATGGTGTAGGTTATCGTGTTCAAGATATGCATATATGTAGAGGGGAACTACGCCCTCTCCTGCTCCTGCTTTTCCACCCAAAAGCTGCTAGTTCTGTGTGGGTTTTACGCCCATTATTTCCAATGCTTCACATTGGAGCAATAGTTCTAATAAAAACTCAAAACCCTGAACTGACCTGACCAAAAAGGCTGATGATCAATTAGTGATCCTAGTATTACCTTCAAATGTAACTTTTCTAGGTATGTAGAAACATGTTTCATTACCCACTGAAAGCCATAAGGAAGCCATATTCAATTTGTCATGTTTACACGCTGGACTCAGAGACAAGGTGTACACACTAAAAATAATAAAAATAATAATAAGATCATTTATAAAGCGCATGAATACACCGGACGGTGTGTCTCCGCGCTGGACTCTGAGTACTCATAGGAGTGGAACAGTAGAGATTCAAAGAATCAAGGGAATGCCCTAAGTGAGTTAATTAGATTAGAAGGTAGCTACTAAAAATCCAAGTTTTCAGTTTCTTTCTAAATGAATATCGTATCTGAATATCGAATCCAGAATATCAAGGCATGGAAATATTGAATCCAAAATATCAACAGGTAAGTATAGATTTTCTAAACCTAACTCCAAATTTGTGTACCTTGGTGATATATATATATATATATATATATGTCTTAGAGGTACTCAGATGTAATTTTAGAAATTGTATATCTATACTTCCCTTTGTACACTTACCTTTCAATATCTTTCCCCTTGATACTCTGTCCATGATATTCTTGTATGTCGATATTCTTGGGCTCGATATTCCGTTGTACAACCAGAGACACAAGATGTGTGTCACCATCATGTCTCTTTATTTCATCATGTCTCTTTATTTCATCATGTCTCTCTAGTTCCTCTTGTCCTTGGGCACAATCAAACCTCTGTGTCTTTTGTTCACTTTCAGAATATGTAAGCTTAACTTTCCATTGCTCATCATGTATATCAATTCACCAACATGTCAGGGGTAGCTGATATGATATCAAACACCTTGTTATTCCCAAAACCATCACAAGGTTGACCCTATATCCCAGCCTTAGAAGATCAAAAGTCTCCAAATTGCTGTGCATATTTGTGACGTAAACGATGGCGAATAAAAAAAAAACGTGCAAAAAGGTGCCTTGTTTTTCACCAGGAATGTGCCCGCTGCCAGTCTGGGCCACAAATATGCCATTTGGCAGACACTTACTTCTATCGAGGGAAAGCAAATGACGCAGTAGCCTAGAGACAGTAATTCACTTGCACATTCTTACTATTTACTGCTGAGGAGCTAAGAAAAAAGAAGGAAGGAAACACAGATTGTAAACAGGGCTCTTAGAGACCTGTTTATGTTTTGTGCTTTCTGCTGCCTTCATTGCACTTGAAATAAGGGAACAGTAAAAGTAGTGCCAGAGGTCACAAAGTCCATACTATGGGTAGCTGCTGCAACACTTCACCACTCTAATTTGATGTATGTATGTATGTAGTATTTCTATAGCACAAACCTAAGCAAAAGGCAGCAATGCACTGTACACGGTCAAAGACAAGCATATAGTCAACAAGTAAGAGGAGTGGAACCTGGGCTGTGGATGGTTAATGCATTGTAGTGTAGTGCTATTTAAAGAGGTGAGTCTTCAACTCTTCACGCTATTGGATAGGCATTGGGGAGGTCTTGATGGATACAGGGATCGTATTCTAGATCCTAGGTACATAGATGGAAAAGACCTGCTGTTTTGTTTTTTCTTTTCTACACTTCTTAAGTCTGCAGCCTGATGATGCCCTGGCTACAGGTGTGCAGAGATCCACCAGAGATCGTGAGTTTGTCTGCAAGATAAGCAGGGGTGCTGGCCATGATGGCTTTGTAAATAATGCAGCTGGATTTGAAGATGCTGCATGCCGTCAAAGTGAGCCAATGGAGTTCTATCAGGATCGGGGTGATTTGATCTTGTTTCTTCAGGGCCTGAATGAGGTGTGATGCAAAAGTAGGATACCCTTATAGAATGTAAGAGTGGAGTCTGGCAGGCTGTGGAGAAGGGCACAGCCACCATGCAGATGAGAGGGTATGAGGGCTTGAACAGCAGTTCTGAAGTCTCTTTCTGGAAGAAATGGCTTGATTTTCTTTAGAAGAGAGAGCTGGTTGTACCAGGCTGTCTTTTTTTGGCAGTGTGTTCCATGAAGATGAGGTTGGTGTCTAGGGTGAATCCAAGAGTCTTGGTATTGGTGAAAGTTGGGGTTCGAAGCCGTCATGGTCTGTGTCCTTGAGCCAGGTTTGTACTGTACCTTGTTTATTGTTTTTGGCAAATAACCAGAGGCGGCTCCTCCGCTATGGCACAGGAGCGTCGCCCCCCCCCCCGCCAGCTGCCTCAAAACAGCAGAAAAGGACAAATAAAACAATAATAATCACGTTTTATTATTGTTTTATTTTTCCTTTCCTGCCGAGTCTTTGGGGGCGGAGCCATGGGATGAAAGGCTAGAGGAGGAGTGGTAAGTGCACTGTGATCAGTGCGCATGACGGTTTGCCCGGCGGTCTCAGGCCGGCAAAACCGTCGTGCACACTGAGGCTGTCTCCAAACCGAGCTACTTTGCTGGG
This sequence comes from Calotriton arnoldi, assembly GCA_963921515.1. Classification (NCBI taxonomy): domain Eukaryota; kingdom Metazoa; phylum Chordata; class Amphibia; order Caudata; family Salamandridae; genus Calotriton; species Calotriton arnoldi. The sequence continues at coordinate 64,271 of CAWUFW010001628.1, forward strand.
TTGGAGACGGCAGGCACAGGCTCCCAGTCTCACTGAGAGCGCAAATTTAGAGTGCTCAGGCCAATCCTGACACTGCTTCCAGCAGCATCAGAGCAGGATTAGGATTGGCCGCAGTGGAGTCTGGGAGCCTGTCCCTGCAGAGGAGAGGAGCAGAAGACCATGATGTAGCCGGCTGCAGGTAAGTTATTTTTTAATTTATTTTTTAAATGTTGTCATTTGTCATCCGTTGTCCTCCTTCCCCGCCCCTCCACCACTCTTCGACAACACCAGTTGCGACTGCAAATAACAGCTAGTCTGTCTTGGTTGATGTCCATACTGATCATTGCTTTATACATATAGACATGACACCAGTATCTTCTCTGATTTATGTTGCCCTCACGTAGATTGAAAGGAATCAAGACCTACCAAGCAATGATCACATATTCACTACGCAGCTATCTTTCCCAAAATAGGAGTGAGGCCACCTTTAAAATGGAAAATATAGCTGTTTGCACCGTGGCGTACCATAGGTCCTCGCAGCCCCAGCGGTGCAGGGGGGCCCCCGAGCACCAAGGGCCCCACTGAGCATAGTACCCTGGCCTGAAGGCACCTGATTGAGTTCGGAGGGGTCCCCCCCTCCATGTACCTTGCAGGGGGGCTCCCTCAAGCTTCGTTATGCCACTGAGTTGGTGGTGCCCTTAAGACATTTTTTACAGTCTGATTACATCAGCTGATGCAAACAACTATTCTAAAGAAGCTGTTACAGGCACAAAACAAGCACTGGTGAAGTCAATAGTTTGGCCTTGGTAAGCCGGTGCAATGGTTACATTTTATTTTATTGCAGCATATATGACAAAATTGGAAAAGAAAAAAAGGAAAACATGCCACTGCCTAAACATGTTAGCCATCTACTTGCAAAAAAATGTAAAATTGGAAAAAATAAATAAGCATTGCATGTTATTTAACAGGACTGTGCTCAGTGCCTAGGCGTCAGGTTTACTTAGAATAGGTATGGAAGCTCTATTTAGTTTTCAAGCTCATAACAGGAAAATAAGGTTCTTATTAGTACAAAGAAAAGGTACTGTTGGCTTTGGATTACTGTAACCTGACATAGTTTAAACATTTAAAAATGACAAAAAAAATTGCGAAAGAAAAGTATTGGCCGGCAAGCCCTGGCTCTGAAGTGCACTTCTTTTTAGGTGGGTGTGCATATGTGAACAGGATAATGCTGTCACTCACAGGGCAAAAGAGCTAATGGATGAAGTGGGATGACCCATTGCTGGGCTGACCCATTGTCCCAACCTATTGCTGTGGTGGCTGGAAGCAAAAAGAAAATCTTTCTTCACACAGGGAGAGCGAGAGAGGACCAACTTAGTTGCGTTCTCCCAAAATAATATACATACACAAAAGGGCAACGAGGTGAACAATGCATAAATCAGGAGTGGTTGAGAAAATAATGCTCAAATGGAGCCCTGTACTTGTTTTAAATATGCACATGGTACCCTGTTAATACATAGTAATTCTTTTTGGGTATACCTCAAGGCATTTTTAAGCCTCTTCTTTCAACTGGATCCCTGCTTTATCCAGAAAGATACCTTATATAAGAACTCCCACTCGTGGTTGAGTCCTCCCTGGTGGTACTACCCTACCAGAGTGTGGAAAGGTGCCGATGATGAAGCATGCCACTATTTAGTGGGTGAGGAGCCTACTCCAAAATCTTTGGATTTCCCAGTAGGAACTCGAAGCGGAGTTCCTCTTCTATGTTCATCTGGTTGCCCTTTTGTGTATAGCAAAAAGAAAATGGCAGGTGTTGGAAAACGAGGCAGTATCTGTGAGGCCTGCACAAATAACATGACTACATTTGTCCTTCACTGGGAACCAAACATCCAATTGTAGCGCCTGACTCTCAGAGGGTAGCGTTGCAGAGCAGTCTGAGGCTTTACTCAAGGGAGGTGGTGTGGGCTAGTAATCGCCATTTGCAGGTGCGCAGAAATAACACTCAATAATTGATTGTCCAGTCTGTACTTTGCTTTATAAAAGTAAGAGTACATTTATTAAACACACACACTACTCAATACTATGCACCAATTTACAAATATACATATGCTGTTGGAATTACTTTGTGACATTGCGTAACATCTCCACACCCTCCCAAAAGGGGGTGGGGTCTAGTACCACCACTCCCATGTATGCACATCATCTTGCCCCCTAATGCAGTGTGTTGAGCATAACCTGGAGCGAGGGCCCTGCGCACTGGCACCATCCCAGTGGCGACCCACCCCATTACCTCAACACGCATTAAAAATAGGTTCACCTGCCCTAGTGACACATAACCCTGACTGAGCATCTTATATTGACCATACAGTATGCACCCCTACATATTCAGGGCTAACAGTCTGGGTTGTTCCTCACTTAAGCGCAGCAGCAAAAATACATGTTTACGCACACTTTAGAATGACAGTACTCAGCACATTTGTTGGACATTAAAATGCGTTGCAATTACAACCCCTAAAGGCATCACAGATGAAATCACAGGATTACGCATATCCAGCCAGACACCCTAGCAGGAGTGTCTGGCAACATAACCCACTTTGCTTATGACATCACCTTACACAGGTACTCTCACATTACATATGTGACCTTCAGTCCCTCTAAAAAGGAATAACGTGAGTAAATGCAGTTCTGGTGCAATTACACCTCTTCACCTCTAGGGGATGCCCTTCTCCAGACATCCCCAACTCAGCCCTTCACTCCATGAAGCACTTCGCAAAACACCCTCAGCTGTAAAACAAAAGTTCCAGCCCAGAAGGTGTATTACAGCAGGTTGAGCCCTTGAGGAGTTATCCTTATGAACTCCCTAGGAAACGTAGGGAGGGACTTTTCTCTTCGTGCTGGGGGGAGACTGCGCTCCTCCAGCAGCTCCCCCAGCACCTTGGCACATGTGTGGTGGTGACCCCGTCCTCCTGGGGCCACCACAAGCAGAAAAAAAACGCTAGATTTCCCCTGCAGGCCGGTCCAGGCCTGCAAGGCATTATGGGCGCTCCCGCATAACTGATGAGCGGCTCTCCCGCTGCTCCGGGGAGAGCTGCGATGTGGGCCTCCGGCCGCTTCTTGGGCCTCGGTGGGGGGCCCGGTCCCACCCGGACCCCCAGGTAAGTCCTGCGGCGCGGGGAGCCCACCCCCGGCCGCTTTGCCAATTTTCCGGGGCCCGGTCCCACCCGGGCCCCTCCTCCCTCGTACGGGATCCCAGTCCCACCCGGGACCCCCGCAGGACCTCTGCGTTGGAGGGTAGCCCGGGGAGCCCACCCCCGGCTGCCCCCGCCGGCTCCCCGCCCGGCCAGCACCCTTGTGTGCTGCCGCGGGAGCCGGCAAGGCATTTCTGGCCTGCCCGCTCCAGCGGGCAGACGTGCCGGACCTCGGGGGGAGTACGGCTGCACTCCCCCAGCCTCTGCCTGCTTTTCGGGGCCCGGGGATGGGGTCCCGGGCCCCCGGACATCTTCGGGGGGGGGCGCGACGGCGCTCCCCTCCATCTTGCGGTCTTCGGGGCCCGGAGATGGGGTCCCGTGCCCCGCCTCCTCGTCACGGGGAGCGCAACGGCGCTCCCCGACTGCTCTGCTTCGGTGGGGGCCAGGGTGGGCTCCTGGACCCCCGTGGGGGAATATCTTCACGGGGAGCGCGACGGCGCTCCCCGACTTGTCTTCGGGGCCCGGGGATGGGGTCCCGGGCCCCCTATGGCCACTTTTTACGGGGGGCGCGATGGCGCTCCCCCGCCTCCTTTCTTCGTGGGGGGGCGCGACGGCGCTCCCCCGCCCCCGTCTTCACTTGCTCGGCGGGGGCCAGGGTGGGCTCCTGGCACCCCGTGTAGGGGGACATCTTCACGGGGAGCGCGACGGCGCTCCCCGGCTTTGCTTCGGGGCCCGGGGATGGGGTCCCTGGCCCCTCTTGGGTCACCTTCACGGGGAGCGCGACGGCGCTCCCCGGCTTCCCTTCCTCCCAGGGGTCAAAGGTCGCTCACCTTCCGGGGGCCACATCTCAGCCCCTGGGGGTCCGATCTGCCCCATTTTCGCGTCCTCTTGCTCCTGGTGGCCAGCCCCAGCCACGGGGAACACTCTCCTTCGCCCTCGGGGTCTCTGAGAGGGGGGATTCGGCAGGGAGCTGTCTTCACTGGCTCCCTGCGCCAGCCTTTCGCCTGTCTCTCCTCCTTGGCCTCTCTTCTCCCTGCGCAGAGGCCTCTGCTTCTGCGCACTGGTCCTGGGCTCTTCTTCTGGTGCTGGCAGGGCCCTGGGGGACAGTCAGGGGTTCCTCCTTCCAACTGCCCATTGCGCCAGGCTCCAGCACCTTCCGCCTCCGCAGACCACACCCCAGAGAGAGCTCTCTTCCTCTTCCAGTGGTTTTTAAAAGTTGAGTAGGGGCCTGGCAGGAAGTCTCTGTTTGTCCTATCAAACAGCAACACATCACTTCCCTGCCCCTGCTCCCTCCTCCTTGTCCAGCCTCTGGGTTTGTTCAAAATGGCGTCGTCCAGGGTCTCTGGCCACATGGTCTCTGAAACAAGACCCTTTCCCCAGTGCTGCCTTCACCTTGGTTCAGCTTGGTGCCTGGCACCCAGCGACAGCTGCTGATGGATTAGCCTGTAGCTCCACCTATCTTCTCTCCTTGGAGGGAAGATCTTCGCTCTGGGAAGAAAGGTCATTAATCCAACCTGCCAGGGCCAGACCCCAGCCAGGGACTCAGAGAAATATGACATTTCTGGATGACCCAAAAGCAGTACAAATATGACTTGGGACTCTGCAGAATACTCCTTTTCACATCCGCTACAGTGGACTTTAGTGCGTGTCTGGAATCTGTAGGCCTTATGGAAGTTAATCTAGCACATGGGCTCCACATCCCCATAGGGGAATAATGAAGTGAAAAACACAGTAAAGCACACTGACTTTCCCTGGCATGTTCCTTTCTAGCGTGTAAGGCCTATTCCGTGTCACCACCCAATTCTGCATAAGTCCTGCCACACCATTCACTTTGTAGCTGCTCCCGGACTGCGCACGCCAAGAATCTCCCCTGCGCAGCCCCTACCCGTGTGCACACGCATGTACACAGGTGTCTGCATGTAACCAGCCCGGTGCCCCTTACTCCAGCTGCTGCGCAGCGGCCTAGTCAAGCTAGGGGGACACCAGTAAAATCCACATGCAGTCTCTTTCGTCATGAGTTCACTGTGGATGAGTCCCAATTTATGAGGCTCTCCCACAGTAAAACCTCAACACCTAGGTGCTCAAAAAGCGAAAAATCCGGGCAGCCCATAGTGTCAGAACCACCTTCTAACACACGCCGCGCCCAGCTGATTCCTACAGGGAAGAAGTAGCCACCCTACATGGGTATTCTTCCCGTAGTCAGCGATAACTAGTTATAAGGGGTTCTGACCACACCCCCCTTACTCACCAGTTATCCGCTCAGACCACCTACTCCTCCCATGAATGAAATCTCCACCCATGACAGGGATCCCAGACTACCCTAAGAACCCTCCGGGCTCTAGGTTAGATACCTCTAGGTCACTCATGGTCTACATGGACTTGGCCTCACTAGGCCCACCTTTGCCCTTGGGCATGCAACACTATGCCTACCCCTTCTCTGGACAAGGGTCCAGTGCCTCAGCACCGTTGCGGTCTTCCGGGACAGGCCTACATCCCATCCCCTGGGTCACTAGCTGGTCTCCCTTCTGGAGTTTGTTCCAACCAGTACCCTCTCTCCGTTTGGTCCTTGCACCCCAAAGATGCAACCTCTCTGGACCCTCACCCTCAGCCTGCCGCTGAGGCCATTCTGCTGCCACCACCCTTTCGGGACGACTGGCTTCCCTAAAGAAAGCACAGCCACTCGTGCTTTCCCCACACAGAAAAGCACCCTTTGGCCACTGGCCTGGCTCCCTGATAGGACCTCAGACCGGCCTCACTACCACACTGGCAGTGCCAGGGAGGAACACTGAGGGTGCCCCGTCAGACATCCTACAGCTCATTCCCCCCCGTCAGTAGCTTCCCACGGAAACTACCCCGGGAACCTAGACCCCTTCCTTGTTCTCCGCTGCGAGAACAGGGCCTATGCACCCTTCCCTCTGAGAGGCGCGCTCTCCTCCCAGAGTACCCTTAGAGAGCCTGTGGGCCCCGAGTTAGCTAGACCCAGGCCCACCTCTCATGGCCCTCCCCGGTCTCCCAGCAGCGCCTTGGGAGACCGCCCAGGGACCTACATGGTCCCTGGATGGCCTGCACCACCCCTTATGAAGAGCAGGGTCCCCTCCCTAAGATAGGCCCCACCTGCCTTCAGGGTAGTACGACCACACCAAGCCAGGGACCCTAAAGATCCCGGCTAGGCCTGCACCACCCCTTTGCGAACCACAGGGTCCCGTCACTTAAGATAGGCCCCACCTGTGTTCAGGGTGGTACTACCTTGCAGAAGTCCACCTCCTGCCCCGAGCTAGGGAACACCCCCATGCTCCTGGTCCTTGGGTTCAAGACCCACAGGACCTACCGGACTGGTCACCGTCCACCCGACCCTGACGCCTCAGGGTCCACCACTAACCCTTCACCTGGAAACTAGGGAGTACATCACCCCCACTCCGATCTCCACTGGGTCAGTTACCTAGCCCACCTAGGGTACCTAGGGGCTACCACTACACACCATCACTCAAGAGCTACCCTCCTCTGGGGCCACCCCCTACCAGGGGCCACCCCTGGGTCGCTCACCTCCCCACCAGTTAACCTGGGGGCCTGCCGGACACCCAACTCTACCACACCCTCCTCCCACCGTGGGAAAAGCTTCTTGGGGTCCCCCACCATGGGAACCCCTGGGGCGTTACTACCCGGGGTAAAGAAACCTCCTGCCCCACCCTTCCAGTGGTTTTGGCCTGCGCCAATGGCAAGTAAACTTTCCGCGGGGGAAGGATACCTGGGGCCCCTTCTGTGGAAACCCTCCCTGCCCTTAACAAGCGCAGGAATCTCCCAGGACCCCCTCTCTCTCCTGTCCCCCACAAAGGTCAATCCACCCCACACCTCACCTGTGATGTAGGTATCAGTTGCTGTCCCTATCTCTTGAGGAGACACCCTCCTCATACAGGTGTAGTGTATGTAGTGTTAGGGTTCAAAGGTGTACAATATGGCTCAGAACATTTGTATGCAATCATTTCCTGGAAAGCACCATCCCGCTAGCACATGATAATCAACATAGCGCGGTCATATCAATACAGTTTACATTTCAACCATAATATCTTCACATGACACGTATGTGCGCGGCGGCTTTCCTTTCCCATACCTTTAGTTCACCTAACCAAAACTTTGAACCCTTCTCAGAGCCTTGCGCTCTTCCATTTGCTCATTACTGCATAGGTAATGTGTGGCAAAACTGGACTTATCAAATGCTATAAATGCGCACCAGAATGGGATACTATGTTTCCCGCCGCTAGACACCAATGTTGGAAAACGAGGCAGTATCTGTGAGGCCTGCACAAATAACATGACTACATTTGTCCTTCACTGGGAACCAAACACCCAATTGTAGCGCCTGACTCTCAGAGGGTAGCGTTGCAGAGCAGTCTGAGGCTTTACTCAAGGGAGGTGGTGTGGGCTAGTAATCGCCATTTGCAGGTGCGCAGAAATAACACTCAATAATTGATTGTCCAGCCTGTACTTTGCTTTATAAAAGTAAGAGTACATTTATTAAACACACACACTACTCAATACTATGCACCAATTTACAAATATACATAAGCTGTTGGAATTACTTTGTGACATTGCGTAACATCTCCACCCCTCCCAAAAGGGGGGTGGGGTCTAGTACCACCACTCCCATGTATGCACATCATCTTGCCCCCTAATGCAGTGTGTTGAGCATAACCTGGAGCGAGGGCCCTGCGCACTGGCACCATCCCAGTGGCGACCCACCCCATTACCTCAACACGCATTAAAAATAGGTTCACCTGCCCTAGTGACACATAACCCTGACTGAGCATCTTATATTGACCATACAGTATGCACCCCTACATATTCAGGGCTAACAGTCTGGGTTGTTCCTCACTTAAGCGCAGCAGCAAAAATACATGTTTACGCACACTTTAGAATGACAGTACTCAGCACATTTGTTGGACATTAAAATGCGTTGCAATTACAGCCCCTAAAGGCATCACAGATGAAATCACAGGATTACGCATATCCAGCCAGACACCCTAGCAGGAGTGTCTGGCAACATAACCCACTTTGCTTATGACATCACCTTACACAGGTACCTCACATTACATATGTGACCTTCAGTCCCTCTAAAAAGGAATAACTGTGAGTAAATGCAGTTCTGGTGCAATTACACCTCTTCACCTCTAGGGGATGCCCTTCTCCAGACATCCCCAACTCAGCCCTTCACTCCATGAAGCACTTCGCAAAACACCCTCAGCTGTAGAACAAAAGTTCCAGCCCAGAAGGTGTATTACAGCAGGTTGAGCCCTTGAGGAGTTATCCTTATGAACTCCCTAGGAAACGTAGGGAGGGACTTTTCTCTTCGTGCTGGGGGGAGACTGCGCTCCTCCAGCAGCTCCCCCAGCACCTTGGCACATGTGTGGTGGTGACCCCGTCCTCCTGGGGCCACCACAAGCAGAAAAAAAACACTAGGTTTCCCCTGCAGGCCGGTCCAGGCCTGCAAGGCATTATGGGCGCTCCCGCATAACTGATGAGCGGCTCTCCCGCTGCTCCGGGGAGAGCCGCGATGTGGGCCTCCGGCCGCTTCTTGGGCCTCGGTGGGGGCCCGGTCCCACCCGGACCCCCAGGTAAGACCTGCGGCGCGGGGAGCCCACCCCCGGCCGCTTTGCCAATTTTCCGGGGCCCGGTCCCACCCGGGCCCCTCCTCCCTCGTTCGGGGTCCCGGTCCCACCCGGGACCCCCGCAGGACCTCCGCGTTGGAGGGCAGCCCGGGGAGCCCACCCCCGGCTGCCCCCGCCGTCTACCCGCCCGGCCAGCACCCTCGTGTGCTGCCGCGGGAGCCGGCAAGGCATTTCTGGCCTGCCCGCTCCAGCGGGCAGACGTGCCGGACCTCGGGGGGAGTGCGGCTGCACTCCCCCAGCCTCCGCCTGCTTTTCGGGGCCCGGGGATGGGGTCCCGGGCCCCCGGACATCTTCGGGGGGGGCGCGACGGCGCTCCCCTCCATCTTGCGGTCTTTGGGGCCCGGAGATGGGGTCCCGGGCCACGCCTCCTCGTCACGGGGAGCGCGACGGCGCTCCCCGACTGCTCTGCTTCGGTGGGGGCCAGGGTGGGCTCCTGGACCCCCGTGGGGGAATATCTTCACGGGGAGCGCGACGGCGCTCCCGACTTGACTTCGGGGCCCGGGGATGGGGTCCCGGGCCCCCTATGGCCACTCTTTACGGGGGGCGCGACGGCGCTCCCCCGCCTCCTTTCTTCGTGGGGGTGCGCGACGGCGCTCCCCCGCCCCCGTTTTTACTTGCTCGGCGGGGGCCAGGGTGGGCTCCTGGCACCCCGTGTAGGGGGACATCTTCACGGGGAGCTCGACGGCGCTCCCCGGCTTTGCTTCGGGGCCCGGGGATGGGGTCCCTGGCCCCTCTTGGGTCACCTTCACGGGGAGCGCGACGGCGCTCCCCGGCTTCCCTTCCTCCCCAGGGGTCAAAGGTCGCTCACCTTCCGGGGGCCATATCTCAGCCCCTGGGGGTCCGATCTGCCCCATTTTCGCGTCCTCTTGCTCCTGGTTGCCAGCCCCAGCCACGGGGAACACTCTCCTTCGCCCTCGGGGTCTCTGAGAGGGGGGATTCGGCAGGGAGCTGTCTTCACTGGCTCCCTGCGCCAGCCTTTCGCCTGTCTCTCCTCCTTGGCCTCTCTTCTCCCTGCGCAGAGGCCCCTGCTTCTGCGCACTGGTCCTGGGCTCTTCTTCTGGTGCTGGCAGGGCCCTGGGGGACAGTCAGGGGGTTCCTCCTTCCAACTGCCCATTGCGCCAGGCTCCAGCACCTTCCGCCTCCGCAGACCACACCCCAGAGAGAGCTCTCTTCCTCTTCCAGTGGTTTTTAAAAGTTGAGTAGGGGGCTGGCAGGAAGTCTCTGTTTGTCCTATCAAACAGCAACACATCACTTCCCTGCCCCTGCTCCCTCCTCCTTGTCCAGCCTCTGGGTTTGTTCAAAATGGCGTCGTCCAGGGTCTCTGGCCACATGGTCTCTGAAACAAGACCCTTTCCCCAGTGCTGCCTTCACCTTGGTTCAGCTTGGTGCCTGGCACCCAGCGACAGCTGCTGATGGATTAGCCTGTAGCTCCACCTATCTTCTCTCCTTGGAGGGAAGATCTTCGCTCTGGGAAGAAAGGTCATTAATCTAACCTGCCAGGGCCAGACCCCAGCCAGGGACTCAGAGAAATATGACATTTCTGGATGACCCAAAAGCAGTACAAATATGACTTGGGACTCTGCAGAATACTCCTTTTCACATCCGCTACAGGGGACTTTAGTGCGTGTCTGGAATCTGTAGGCCTTATGGAAGTTAATCTAGCACATGGGCTCCACATCCCCATAGGGGAATAATGAAGTGAAAAACACAGTAAAGCACACTGACTTTCCCTGACATGTTCCTTCCTAGCGTGTAAGGCCTATTCCGTGTCACCACCCAATTCTGCATAAGTCCTGCCACACCATTCACTTTGTAGCTGCTCCCGGACTGCGCACGCCAAGAATCTCCCCTGCGCAGCCCCTACACGTGTGCACACGCATGTACACAGGTGTCTGCATGTAACCAGCCCGGTGCCCCTTACTCCAGCTGCTGCGCAGCGGCCTAGTCAAGCTAGGGGGACACCAGTAAAATCCACATGCAGTCTCTTTCGTCATGAGTTCACTGTGGATGAGTCCCAATTTATGAGGCTCTCCCACAGTAAAACCTCAACACCCAGGTGCTCAAAAAGCGAAAAATCCGGGCGGCCCATAGTGTCAGAACCACCTTCTAACAGCAGGTCAACAACCAATGGATGAAGAGGGCTGCCTGAAAGCCCCTCTACGTATATGAAAATGGCATTCATCGGCAGAGTGAGAAGTGTAATGTGGCTGCATGAGGAGAAGTATAATGCAGGCTGATGTTGGTGTGCAGCTGCAGCGGGAGGATAGATTTAATGTGGGCTGCCATGGGAACATGCCACAGTCCTCCAGGACCACTCACCGAGGAAACGCTTCTCATCTAACGGGGTTTCTTTTAAATAATCTTCACTTGTTCTCTTGTAGAACAGAAAAGGTGATTAATTATTTGCTTAACTTAATCTTACCCCATCTAATTAATTTGGCTCACATTCCATTCCACTGTTTTTTTGCTGTTGTATGCCATTACATACAGGGGTCAAACTTACCTAAATGAGTTTCCACCCCACCCCTAAAGAAACAGTACATCAAGAACTGCCAGGTCATGGTCAGTCGTCTGAATAACACAAGCACCCCAGGCCAGTCTGGGCCCTATTGGGCCTCATCAGTGAAGTGCAGCTTGGCTGCTATGACAGAGTGACCTCGGGACCCATGTCTGGCTGCATAGCCTAGTGGCTCAGGGTGGGCAGTCCTACTCGACCAAGCGTGATTTGCATGCAGTTGGTTTGCTCTGCAGTGAGATCGAGTCGCAGATTCATCACTTTTATGCTGCCTAAACTTGTCCTCTAATATTGAGTGGTGTAGATGGGCACATGAATCTGCCACCAGGCGTGTAATGCTCAATGCCTGCGAACAACATCAGAGCAGGAGACCCTCTTGGTGTAACTTCCTGGCGCGTTTTTTATTCTGCAGCATGCTACAGCCGCGTCACATCCGTAACCACCTCCTTTCAGGGACCGCCTTACTCTACTTATCTTACCACTATGCAGAGCACTTTAAACGGAATCCGCCTATGGACCAGCATCCAAGACAGACCCCTCAGACCATTGCTCACGGGCTCCCCTCCATCCAAGTCTAGCACCTAATCGCATGCAGAGTTATGCGTTCTCCAAAGCCACCAGGGGTTTGGGTTTAACAGGATACTGTGCCTCACCTAGGAGCGGACGTAATGAAAACACGGATGCGCAGGGAGTAGTGTCGGTGTGTGTAGGTGACTGCTGAGTACTCTCAGCCCCTGCACCCAAAGCATGGGCTCTCTTCTGAATGCTTTTATATTTTCCTTGTAGCGCAGCACTCTACTCCTTATTCATGCCCAGTAATAGTTCTGAATCAATTTGTGAACGTTATTACCCCCTAGTGTATGTTTAGAGCCGAATCATATGTATAAGGTGTATTTATTATGTTCTGTTAGTTTACCAACAGAACGTCTTTTATGTTTTTGCAGTTAGCAAGTCTGACGCCAGGTTTACGCTAAATAATAATACAAATAATTAAATAAATAAATCCTAGTTTGATAGGGGCTGCATGTAAAAGTTGAGGGGTGACAGTGTTGACTCATGGAGCACCCCACAGGTTGCATTCTTGTGTGAGGCTCTAGAAGGTGTCAGGGGCATCAATGGATCCCTCGGAAAGGAATACGGGGCTCAGATCCTTGACCAAGGCAGAACCCAGGGCCATAGCTTCTACTGGTGCAGCAGGTGCAGTGGCACCGGTGCCTAGAGGTCTGGGCCACCCACTGTATCCTATTGCTGTATTTCACAGTTCAAAAGGCAGCCAGGGGGCTCATTTTGCTTCCTCGCACTAGGGCGCATGACACACTGACTATGCCACTGGTAGCACCCGTGAGAACAACACAGCCGGGAGCATACTTCAGGCGGGAAACATCAGAGTCCAGTCAGATATTACTGTGAGAAAATCAGTGCTTAATTTGAGCCGGTGGTTTACGGTGACCAGCACCAGCACTTATTTTCCGGCAATTGTGCCAGAACCTGCACTTATGACAGCTGCCACATGGTGGGGCTGTTTGTGCAATTCAAAGATGAGCAGAAAAACAGTTGTTTGTTAATTCAATATACATTCAAAACAACTAACAACTGCCACCCAAGCTATTCTTAAAGCTTTGGCAGCCTCGAACAATCTGAATTGTCAACTTTTAGCAGTGTGGTGGTTAGTAAATGTGTAAGTAAGTACATTGACAATGTGAGGGGCAAACTGCAGTGGTCTCCTGATGGGGGCCCTGGCACATTTTTTTTTTTTTACAAATTAAGCACTGGAGAAAATGTGTGAAACGGAAATGAAGATAACTCACCAACATCTGATTCTTTATGGTTTTTGACGATTTCAGCCAGTTCAAAATTTCCTGCAATAATCGCCACCTGCAAATGAGGAGGAAGAGAGGGTGAGAGGGGAAGAGAATAAGTGGGGAGGGACTTAAAGCAAGAGCATGAAAAGGAAGTAGGGGGCCGAATAAGAAAGAACGGAGTGTGATGGAATAGTGGAGGAAAAAGAGAGAGGGTGAAAAGAAAATGAAAGAAAAGTGGCGAGAGGCAAATGTTAAAAGGAGTAGGGTAAAGGGGAGGAAGTAGGAAGTTACAGAGCGAAAGCATTTGAGAGAGGAAACTGAGGAGGAAGAGAGAAGGAATAACAAGAAAAGATAACTAATGAGAGAGAAACTGGAGGAAAATATGATGAAGTGAAAAAAGAGAGGGAACCGGTGGTTAATGTATTATTGGGGGAAAGAGGTGAGGAGGATGAAGAGAGAAAAACACACACATAATAAGAGAAGGAAGTGAAGCTGATGTGTGAGAGCGTGAAGGAAAATATGTGTGTGTGTGTGTAATGTGTACATCTAAAATAATACCGTAAAGAAAATAAGAGGTTGTACAAAAAAATAGGCAGCGAAAGACAGAAAGGGAGAGAAGGTAATGTGAGGAAGGTGAAAAGATGTATTTGTAAGAGAAAGGGGGTGAGTGGGTGAGAGAGAAACATCAGGAGCTGCTTTGTTCTCCCAATCACGTCCCATCACAAACTTGTTCTCTGTTCAAGGAGCACCAAGTGACCTCTATTTCCAGCACACGTTGCTAATATACCGCACAAACCAGACTCATTGCCCCCTGACTTTTGTAAAGTGATAACAGTATCCACTGTGTAGCATGGAGGCTAAATGTGAAACACCAGAAACACATACACGCAAACTAAATTGAGCGTAAGTACACAAACACTAGCAACTACAAACATGCAAAATATATCCAAGCGGGGAACACATAAAAGGAAATGGCAACAAACAAGCAGATTATAGAAATACACACTGAAGCACACAAATGCAGCCGCAAATACACAGACCTAAAACATGCTAACAAAGATGCTGTGAAACACACAGCACACCTAAAAAACACAGATAGGCTAAAGCACGCAGTGCATCTAAATTCACACAATTTCCTCTGGGAGCCGGATACTGTCCTAAGACCATGCTCTTCTTCAGTAACTTCCATGGAGTGCAGAAAGACTCCATCACAAAAGAGACATTTCTGGGAAATCAATTCCTGAAAGCAGGATGCAAGGAACTCTGTCGAGTTCCCATTTGAACAGGATGTGCTGTGTAACCCATATAAGGTATCCTGCGAAGTTCTCTGGTCCCAACGGGCCTGGGGAATACTTGGTGTATCTGCCAGAGGGAACAGGCATTTCAGCATGGCAGTGCTTTTACCAACCTGGCAAGCACCTGGTGTACTCCCTGGTGGTTTGCTGTGACCACTGGACAAAGAGAATCAATGCCAGTAGTGTCCACAGCTACTGTATTACATATCCTTCGTCACACATGCCACTGCACACAAAACAGCCCTGGTGCAGAGCCAGAAAACAGTTTCTGGGTCACCCATGGACAGATAGAAATATCATATTCCTTAAGCACTCAGCTTCCAAAAGGAAACCTGTCTTAATTAACTTCCTAAAGAGACATGCACCGTAGAGCACTCATACGCAAGAATGCACAAACATATGTACACATTGAAACAAGAATGTTCACTAAGAAGCAATCATAAAGAACCATGTGCCTAAGCATACACACCACAAAGATGTGTAAATTTGCACAACTGGGGCCGTTTTACACAAGCGCCCTGGGGTCGCAATGGGCGTTTGTGACCGCTTTATGCGTCCCGTGGCACTTTGGTATTACAGAAGGGGCCGCAGATACTTGTGCGTCCCCTTTTGCAATACAGATAGCATTGGCGCACATACAGCGCTAGCGCTAATGTAGAGGGTGATCCCTCATTTGCATGGGGACGTGGCCCCATGCAAATGAGGCAATCACTTTGCCTCTGTGCTCGCTCCATATTACCAACGTGGGCGAAGAGGCAAACATGCCTTCAGACGGCGCACCTAAAGTGCGTCACAAAAAAGTTTTCAGTGTGCCTTCTAAATGCAGCCTTCTAAAGGGATGAAAGGGGGTCCCATATCCCCCCCCCCAAACATCCCCTTGCAGGCGGGTGCAGTTACGCACTGCACCCGCCTGCAAAGGGATCTCTAATCCCTTTTAAAAGTGCAGATGGTTTGCCGCCTGGACAGAGAAACACAAAGCAGCTTTTAAACAGCTGCTCCGTATTTCTTTTGGATGCGCTGAGAGTAACCCGAGTTCGCCGCTGCCCCGAGGGCAGCGCATTCTTCCTGATGAAGTGCACTTTCCATGTTTGAACCCAGCGCACGTGGAGCAAACATGGAAAGTGCGCCATATCTGTAATACAGGCCCTGGTGCACAACTAGTCCACAACACATATTGAATAACACGCACAAGAGACACAATCATGTTATCAAACGTTCTCAACCATATCCACAACACATGCACAAACATGCCCACCACAGATCCTGCACACCATAGATATGCAAGTGTGCATGCCACTCTGACAGGGTGACAGATTACTCACCGGGGTATAAATGACCCCCACAATGTATCCGATAAAGTCAAATACAGTTGAAAAGACACAGTCACATCTAATGTTGTTAAGTCATTCATATTTGTATAGCACTAACCATCGCTATTCTGGCCACATTGGGTATTCTATGTGTGGGCATCCTTTGTAAAATGTTCTGAAAACAGACTGCAGAGCCTATCAGTTAGGACTAGACCAAAATATCTGAATTTTGAGGCTACCACGAACAGGGACATCTTGAGGATTTATGGGGCTTTGGAAAGATACATTTTGGGGTCCCTGTTTGGAAAAACATCCGACTGGTTAAAATGTTATATTTTTTCTCCAAAGATCTCTTCGCCTCTTTATATGTGTGCACTTCTCTGGTTAGACAGTATCCTGTGACCTTGCTGAGTAAGGGAAATCGGACAGAGCAAGATACTGGAGAAGAACAGAGACAAAAAGAAGAGTATAGCGAGAGATGTGAAGATGGAGGGAGAAGGTGGTAGAGGTAGAGATGATACATAAACATTTGTGAGGTAGAGAGAGAACAATATTGAGAATGGTGAGGAAGTCAGCTGAAAAGATGAAGGGAGGTAGAAAGAGGAAGATATAGTTAGAGAAAGTGAAGTAGAGAAATATGTAAAGTTTTATAGCGAGGTAGAGAGAGCTAGAGAGCGAGGTAGAGAGAGCTAGAGAAATGGAGAAGGAAATGTAGAGAAGCAGAGAACTAAAGGACTCCAATGGGGTGAGATAGAGAGAGGGGTAATGCAGAAAAAAACATGAATTAGAGCGAGGTAAAGGCAGCAACAGGTAGAGGTAGACAGATAGAGAGACTTGAGGAAAAACAAAGAGCTGCAAGATAGAGAGGGAGAAATACGAGAAGCGGTATAGAAAAATGGTCAGGTAAAGAGAGTAGCGGGGAAGAGAGAAAGACCGAGAGGGGGTGAAAGGTAGAGAGGAAAATGTGGTTTAGAGCAAAAACAAAGTTGAGAAACATACATCAAAAAGAGGAAGAGAGTTGAGGTTGATAGAGGTAGATAGTGTTATGAGATAGAAAAAGAGGAAGATAGTAAGATGTAGAGATCTATAAAGACGGAGGAGGAGGAGGAAGATAGTTGAGGTGGAGGGTGTGAGTTGCAATGGAGAAGGAGGCTGAGAGAGAAATATGTTTTTGTGTGTGAGAGAGGAGTTGATGATAGGACTAGAGTAATATAGGTAGTTAGAAAGAAATAAGATTTTTAAAGAGGTAAAGGAAAGGGAAAAGAGGTAGAATGAGACAAAGGGATGGTGGAGAGGTGATGTAGTGAACTGATGGTGAGGTAAAATGAAAGGCTTGGTTGTCAGAGAGAGCTCGGAGTGGTAGAGGAAGGTGAGGCAGTGAGGAAGATGTGAGGTAGAGGGAGAAATGAGATAGGTGAGAACGAGTGATAAGGTAGAGAAAGGGGTGAAAGAGGTAGAAAGAGGTATGGTAGTATAGACATGGAAAGAGAGATACAAAAAAAAGATAGAGATGGGTTTGTATGAGAGGTGACGTAGATGGAGGGGAGGTACAGGGAGGGCAGATGGGAAAAGAGCAGTGAGGTACAGAGGGAGGGATGAGGTACAGAGAGAGTTGAGCTGGAGAAAGGGAATTGAGAGTGATGGATATAGAGGCACACAAAAAGACTGACGCAGAGGCAAAGTCATGAAAGAGCGGTACAGAGAGATGAAGTTGAGTGAAGTATATTGGGTATATTGAGAGACAGGCGAGGTAGACAGAAGGGAATCAAAGAGAGCTGAGATGGAGCAAGAGGATGTACACAGAGCTGTGGAGCAAGAGAGGTTGGTTGAGAGAGGGGCATGGTAGAAGAGGGAAGGTGAAGAAAGGAGAGAAAGATGACACAGAAAGATCATTCTAAAATGTTATTGCCACAAACTGCCAGAGCGTGTGAGGGTTAAAGCCTAGACAGGCCAGGCATGCACAATTAGGGCGATATTTATCAACACTTTGAGCCTGTAAAAGTCCACCACAAGAAACTCAAACTGGCACAAAGTGTTGATTTGGGATATACATTCCAGCACAAAACTTTTTTTGTACTGGAAAGTTGGCTAGAACTAAGGCAAACTAGTGCTATGCGCTCCTTTGCATTACTTTGTATCAAGAGATTATCACATGGGTTTAATATGGGTGTTTCCATGCCGCCTCCCATATTTTTGATGCCCAGCCCTATCCACTAACATTTGTAGGCACGACTTTGAGTCAAAAAACATGCCTCTTAGAGGCATGTTATGTTATGTTGTTATGTTATGTTTTGCAGATTTGTTGAGCACATTTTCATCCGGGAGGCTATACTGGCACTGAGCAGGTGTGAGCCTAGCCAAACCTAGGGCCTAGTGGGACTAGTCGAAAAACCAGGTCTTCAGCTTCTTGCAGAATTCAAGAAGTGACCTTAGAGAAGGCTTTTATGTGTAGTGGTAGGTCATTCTATGCTTTAAGACAGTGGCGTAATACAGGCCTCCGCAGCCCCCGCGGTGCAGGGGGCCCCCTCAGCACAGTACTCTGGCCTTAGAGCTCCGGATTAAATCCAGAACGGGGGCCCCTCCATATACCTTACAGGGAGGCCCCCTCAAGTTTTGTTACTCACATGCTTTAGGAGTGATGTAGGAAAAGGCTTGACTGCCGGATCTGGTTTTCCGCATGCATGGGATGTGTGCAAGACGGAATCCAAACGAGTGGAGGTGTCTGGTAGATTTGTGAAAGCAGATGCAATTGTTGAGGTATGCTGAGCTAGTGTTAAGTAGTGTCTTGAAAGTGTGGGCGAGGAGCTTGAACTGTTCTCGTTTGTGTATGGGAATCCAGTGGAGCTCATTCTTCCGGTGTACTGTGATGCGAGTGCGGCGTGGGAGGTTGAGAGTGATTCTGGATGCCGAGTTCCGAATCGTCTACAGCCTTCTGGTGAGTTTTTTGTTGATCCCGGCATGGAGGGTGTTCCTATAGTTCAGCTTGCTTGTGACGGTATTCCCGGTTCTGATTGGGAGTCATCTGAAAATCTTCCTCAGCATCTTCACAGCGTGGAAGCATGAGGCGGTGACGGTGTTGTCTTTGGCATTCATGTGGAGTTTGCTGTCGATGTCAATCCCGAGGTTCTTGGTGTGGGTGGTGGTGGTGGGTGTCAGCCCTAGCTCTGTTGCCCACCAGGTGGAGTTGCATGGTGATGTGTAGTTCCCAAAGATCACGATTTTGGCCATGCCAAAGTAGGAAAAATGTTTCATTTGGAGAAGTTTTAAAGATAGCCTAAGCAAAGTGTTTAGTAGTGCAAGACTAGCCCACCAAAGTAAAATGTATGCTAGACTCACGCACACACATTTGCACTATGGTGCAAATGGGTGTGCATGGCACAAGGCGGACAAGCTGTGTGCCAGCACTGGAAAGAGAACATACGTTAGGACATATGGCACTGTCCTACTTGTTCCCTTTCATACAACACAACACATCAACTTAAGTTGGTATGCTATTTTTATTTTTTTTAAATAATAGCCTCCATGTTTTCGTTAGGCATGCTCAGCCGTCAAATTCGAAAAATACGCAGTTTTTTGTGAGCTTGGTTATTAATGCAGGATTTCTGACTGGCCCACTCACTTTACCAGGGCCTACTTGTAAGGTGGGGACCTTGGTAGTTGTCCACTTTGCCCATGCTTTAAAACGTCTCTGACCATGAAACGATGAGAGAGGTGGTCTTTTCCATTTCTCTCCCTTATGGAGAGATCTCTGAAAACATTTGTTTTATAGCAGACTTGATTCAAGTATTATTTGAGATTATAGAAAACTTTTGCCTCAATGTACAACATTTTTGGGAAATAAATAAAAGGTTGTCCACGTGTTAATGCCCTCCATTACTTTATGTGATGAAGTCTGTAAAGTGGGTTCCTCCCCCAAACGTAATTACTTGTCCCTTTATGTATAAGAACAAAAGCAATGGTGTTAAACGACACCCCTGCCATCTACCACTGCACAAATACAATCTCCCTCCACATGGTAACTACTAATTAACTACAACTCTGTTTTGCACCAAATTATACTACACTTGTAGGATCTTAATTAAAATCTGGTGTACTGATATATTACCATGCTGCCTTATCAGGAACAAATGTTGACAATGATAAAGTTCTTCCTGCATAATCAGTGATAATACTCAATAGATACATTTGAGTTGTGTGGCAGAACACAAGATTTCTCATTTGTCTACGCAACACTTTGTCATACTAAATGGCGAGCAGATTTGGATGCGCCCGTTGGGCTGGGGCTGTCCTGTTGGCAGAGTACTGATGGGGGGTGACCGTGGTGGTGGGGAGACAGGTAAGTAAAAAAACATATTTACGTAAAACACATATATGTTGTGTATGTGTACATATGTGTATGTAGGTTATGTGAGTGAGCATCTTTTGTACATTCTGCATTGCACCCCACCAACCGACACACACCATGCAATGTATACCCGCACACACCACGTCAAAACGGGGTGCCGGTCCATCGCGGTCACGGTGCAGCAGGTAAGGGGGGGACCTGAACAAAGGAGTAGAGGACAAAATCGCAGGCTGTACCCCCAAAAAAGGTGAGTTTTCAGCCCTTTCCATCCCATTCCACCAAAGTAGGAGGGATTTCCGCCGGAATTCCCTTCGAAACAGCCCACATCCAAAATTGGACAGCTGGAATCCTGGCTGGAGTCCCGCCACCGTCTGCTGCAGCCCATCCCACCATAGGGGTGGGGAGCGAAGCCCTGGTGGAGTTGGCAGGACCACGGCAGTCTTCTCTCCAATTGCCATCCAGCATCTAAATCGGGCGGGCGGACCGTCAGGTAGACAGGCCGGAATACCGCAAAAAAAGCCCAATCCGTCGCGGTCCCGCCAACATCTAAACCAGGCCCTATATCGGTCACTATTCTCATATACCCAGAAAGAAACATTGACTTCCTCAAATTCCTTAGGACAATTGTATTGCTTATAAGAGTTTTTAAACTCCAATAAAGCTGTCCCTTTGCTACATGCGCCAACATGTACTCAAGGATTCCCTACGGATAGTTCACCATCATTTTCCACTCTATTTTATTACTTCTGTAAAAAAGGAACAAATTCAAATGGGAATAATTCAACTAATGTTCAGCTACCCATTTCTACCAGATGTCTTCTAGTGCAGTGCTCTCTCTCCTTCCCCCTTCGAAAGCCTTTGCCAGTTGAACCTGAAACCTGCCCTTGGAAAGTCCCCTCTTATGCTTCCAATTGTAGAAAACGAATAGATCATTGCCAGTGCCCTACAACTTCAAATGTGTTAATCGAACAAGCAAAATGTTCATCTAAAAAATTTACAAACCCACCAATCATGCATCTAATCACTTTTCAAGTCAATGCAGGAACGTTCAGCTCAAGCAAATATACATGGTAGACATACAGGTCTTCACCACACTTGCCTTCTCCGCTGTCACTATAGGTCTTCTCTTCAGATCTACAGTAGAGCTAAGCTCCTTGAACTTCCTTAGCCACTACATCCTCTCCACAGTTTCTCTGCACAGTTCAGGTTACAAATAGGAGTGTAAGTCCCATTTCACGTCTTGGCTACAGTTACAGCTGCTCAGTGCATATAACTTTCCTTCAAGAGGAAGCTCTACAAATATACCAGCATACAAATCTTATGATCCTGGGCCTGTTGCTTCTCCCCTTTCCATGAAAGGGTGCGACGCACTCTCTGAGTATGTATCTGATATTGAAAAATTCCAAGAGTAACCGGGGAATGCATTCTGCACTAAATCAACATCTAAGATCTCATCACCTCATTCCTTCCTCTAGGTCAAACATTCTTAAATTGTTTTTTTCCTTATTTAATTTTGAAAAGGTCTCACACTTCACCATCAGATCCATACTTTACACATTGCGGCAGTGTCTTTGTCATGATTCTTGGCCAATATATCTTGAATGCTTACCTGGGAAGTAATTTGGACTATAAATAACCCCAATGCCAATCTCAGAGGACTAAAACTTGTGCCCAGAAGGCAACCTGACTGTGTATCACCTGATAGGATTGTGGTCCTTACCTGGAAGGCAGTCTGGCTGTTGTAGTTCCGAATTTCTTTGCTTGCACCACGGAACAGGAGAACTCGAGCACAGCTTTCCTAGGTAAGATAAGGAGAATGTGATGAGACAAGCCGTGCAAGCAGCGACTCGTCAAAGAGAAAAAGTGAGGGCTTCATTAGAGTCTGGTAGGATGGAAGCACTGCCATAACTTTGTGGTGCTCCCACCCCACTGAACTCACAGCCTTATTTAGAGCCAGACCAGCCGCAGGGTTTCCAATACCATTGCGTCCGCTGGTTCTGTCAACATAAACCCTTGAACCAGCAGTTCAGTGCATACGCCACACCTTCAGATGCACTGAAGGCACAGCGATGCTGCCATGCAGGAGAGGATCTCAAAATATGGTGGGCAGCCTCTGCTGAGGGGGCAGAGGGCAGAGCCTCTGTCTCCTCAAACGGCTAAAGGTCTGCCCGCAAAGAGGGCAGGTAAGCACATTAGGGCCTCATTTGAAGTACGGTGGACAACCCTCGAGGCCCACCAGACTGGCAGAGGCCCCGCCTTCACCCCCTCCCCTCCCCCAATAGTAAACCGCAGCCAATACCTGGAGATCCCAACCCATCTAGGAGAGATGCTCAAAGTAGGGCACTCCTCTGTAGAAACTCAGTTACAATAGAGGGCAGACGTTTTCCCTAATCTAGGTTTTTGGGGACTAGTGGATGGGAATCAGCGTTTCCTCGGTGATTTCTGAATAGTTCTGCCTGGTGTTTCACCCGGAGCCTGCTCCTACTTGCAGAAGGCAAAGTTTCAGGGTGAAATTGCCCTGTGCCTCTGAGTTACCACGGATATCAGTACCAGCCCCATCAGGATTACAGAGGAACTAGCAATGTGGTCCTAAGCATTTATGGTAAGAGTGAAGAGCTGGCTCACACTGACACGTACAGGCTGTGCACGTTTGCGATGAAGGGAATTGCTGGAAATGCCTCTGTGATGCTAAAGTGGATAAGCCAAATACTTTGGTGTTAGTTGCAGCAAGAGTGAAGAGACTGGTTATGTTCCCTTTATGTCTGGTTCGGTCTCAGTGGATATTGTAATATGAGGAGGCCTGTCTTACAATGGGGTGGTTGCCAAATGGTGGAGATGGCCTTTTTACATTCATGTGCCTGTGCCTAAGAGAATATATTGGGACAGGTTATGAAAATGGTTGTTAGGTTGAAGCAAAGCATATGCTTGAGGTGGTCTAAGAACTGAAGGACAGAAGTGTGTGGGAGTGGGCAAAGAAATGATTTGGAGGCAGATTGGCTGCATTATCCTGGGGCAGTAAATAGTTTCCTGTGGTGTACAATGTATAATGGGAGTATATAAGCATAGTGTGTTTATTTTGCAAATGACTGGTTACGGAAGGGTGATGCAGAATTGATAGGACTTAAAACAATCAGAAAAGTTCGATTGTGTATAAATGGCTGACTTGTGCATCTAATTTCACAATGTAAAACATTTCGAGGTGCTTGGAATTCAGGGGGCTATTCCACCACTGACCTTAGTGATAATAAGTATGGATGTGAAATATGGGTTTTATTTCTGGACTGGTTTTGGACTACAGAGATAATTAGCTAATTCGAGATAAGGTGGGTACTATACACCAAGATGCATTAAACTGATTTATTCTAGTGGGGTGTGGATGAAGATGGATATAATCTTAACTTTTAAATTTGGTTGTAGAGTGCATAGATGCTTAACCAACTAAGCTGGAATGGTTGAAAATGTTAGGATTAGATTAGTGGAGGAGCAATGACCATCACTGAAGCCTGACATCCTCAACCTAGTTAACACCCATTGTCCTTGCAGGAGTTATGCTGGTTTGACTGATTACATTTGGTGAGGGTGAGGATTGATGCAGGATTGGTTTTCTTACCAGCATGTACAGTACACAGGTATTTAATTGGTGGGAACTGAGATGGGTAATATAATTTGGGTTGAGTAAGGCAAAGTATTTATATAGGCTTATATTTCTTACTTGGTTGTTGAAGGATATGTAGTTAGTTGGGTGAAAATGAAGCAGTTAGTATGCATTTTAGCTGACTGGAGTTGGGCTTTGGAAAGAAGGATATGGTGTGGGAGAGTTTGGCTGCAGATTAGCTGAATGCAGAGATGTTTGGCAGGTGGAGATGGGGCTAGAAGTGGTGATTGGGTTAGGAATGTTTGGAACATTTTGCACAGACCTGGCTCTGGCTCTTGGTTCAGGGTAGATTCAAGCAGGGACCCCTAATCGCCTTGTGTTGATATCTGTTGGCTTGATGGAAGGTGGGGCCACACAGGTTGGACTGGATTTGATTTGAAGAGGATGGTTGCAGGCTTGATTTTTTCACCATTTAGCAGAGTGTAAGCATTTTACGCTATTTGGTGTTCCGATGGAAAGTCCAGATTAAATCTGTGTAAGAAGTAGCAGACTTTGGAATGGGATGGATTATGGGAGATATGTAAAGTTTTTGGAGGTAAAGTGTACAAATTTTGGATTTGTGGGTAGTGCAATTCTGATTGAGCTGATATGTGCTGAGGGTGGATAGAGTTCACCCTCTCAGCTACTTGTAGAATGTTGTCATAGTGTTCTGATAAATGCATCTTGTATTGGAGTGGATGTTGTGAGCTTAGGTATATACTGGGAGTATGCCAGACTACGGTGCTACATACAATGGTTGTAGACTGTGCATATATTGTATTGGTTGATCTGGAATGCAAAGTAGCTACCTTCCCATTTGGTATGGAGTGCACAATCAGTGGGATACTTGGAGGTGGGAAAGAGGGGTAGACAATAATGGGAGGAGGGAAGTTGGCTAATTTGTGGTAAGGAGTTGATGCTCTTTTTAGACCACACTGACATTAGATTGGCAGTAGCACATCCATCCTACATGAATCATAAAGCAGAGATGGGTAAAATGAAGTATTGGATGGATGCAGGCTTGTCTTTTCTCACTTGGCTGTAGGCATAGCCTTGGCTTAGTGGGGTGACAGTACAAATTAAATTGAATATGGTTGGGTTGGCTTGAAGGGGGATTGAAAAGGGGAGGTTGCAATTGGATACTTATTGGGCTTCTTACTGCACTGGAAAGTGAGTACATTTTGGGTAGCAGGTAGTGGAGACTTACTGCACAAGTTACTAACTTGTGTAACGATATATCTGTAAGAGACAGTAGTTAGTGACAGATTCCTTACCTTAGAATATCCCCAGGCGTCAGGCTGGATCCGGAAAGTTTTTGCGTAGCAGTACACTTGCGCGTCGGTAGGCGGCGTCGTGCGGCTCCGCATCCGTCGTCGGCGTCGGGACCGCCGGGATGACGTCGCGGGCAGTACTTAGACGCCGCCCCTGCGCGCTGACGTCAGTTCTATACACGACTTTCCGCGCCAGGAACGCAGAGTCATGCAAGAAGCTGACATAGGTGTCTGAAAAATACTAGGGACCTGAAAGGGATGTCCTTAACCCTAGAAATCAGTTCGCAGAACGGGGAGGATGGGTGGGGCGGTAAGGAATCTGTCACTAACTACTGTCTCTTACAGATATATCGTTACACAAGTTAGTAACTTGTGCATCTGAAAGAGACACGTTAGTGACAGATTCCTACCTTAGAATAGATACCCCAGCAATACCAACCCCGGTGGTGGGTCTGCGAACAAAGATCAGACAAGGAAGTCCCGGAGGACAGAACGGCCAAAGAAGCCGTCCCTCCGGACCTGACTGTCAAGGCAGTAATGCTTGGTAAACGTGTGCAGCGAGGCCCACGTAGCTGCCTGACAGATATCCTGCAGCGGAACACCGCGGCCCTAAGGCCGTGGTAGCAGCCGCTGCCCTGGTGGAATGGGCACGCAGCCCAACAGGAGGCTCCTTCTTAGCCAAAGAATAGCAGGCTTTGATACACAAGGTTATCAAGCGGGAAATGGTTCTCTTGTGCACCGCCCGACCTTTTTGGCGCCCACGTAGCCAACAAAGAGCTGGTCATCCACCCGGAAGTGTTGTGTGCGGTTGATATAAAAGGAAAGCGCACGTTTTGGGTCCAGACGGTGGAGCCTCTCTTCCTCTCTGGAAGGATGCGGAGGCGGAAAGAAGGTGGGCAAAGTGATGGTCTGCCCAATGTGGAAGGCAGTAACCACCTTTGGCAAGAAGGACGGACGCGTCCGAAGAACAACCTTGTCTGGATGGACAGACAGAAAGGGAGGTTTGCATGATAGAGCCTGGAGCTCACTCACCCGCCGAGCGGAGGTGATGGCCACCAGAAAGGCTGTCTTCAGAGTCAGAAAACGAAGAGGACAGTTATGTAGAGGCTCAAAGGGAGCGCACATGAGAAAGGTAAGAACCAAGTTCAAGTCCCACTGAGGCATCACAAACGGAACAGGAGGGAAGAGGTGTGTAATGCCTTTTAGGAACCTGTTAACAACAGGGGACTTGAAAAGGGAGGGCTGATCAGGAAGCCTGAGGAAGGCCGAGATAGCACAAAGATAGCCCTTGACGGTACCCAGGGCAGAACCCTGTTGGGCCAGAGAAAGAAGGAACAGAAGAACCTCAGAAAGAGGGGCAGAGAGGGGATTCACAGCCTTTGCTGTGCACCATGCCACAAACTTGTTCCACCTGCAGGCGTATACCATCTTAGTGGAGGGACGCCTGGCTGCCAGAATCACATCACAAACTTCGGGAGGCAAGTCGAAAGGAATCAACTGCCGCCGCTCAATCTCCACGCAAGCAGATGGAGACTGGACAGGTTCGGGTGGAGGACCGTCCCCTGCTGCTGCGACAGAAGATCCTCCCGAAGAAGCAGACGGATCGGGGGATCGACGCTCATACTGAGTAGCTCGGGATACCAAACTCTTCGAGCCCAGTCCGGAGCCACAAGGATGACTTGGGCCCGGTCGCGCCGAATCTTCTTCAACACTCTGGGTAGAAGTGGTATAGGCGGAAAGGCGTACAACAGACCGCAACTCCACTCGCGACGAAAAGCGTCGCCGAGCGAGTGCCGCCTTGGAAATTCCAACGCGCAGAACTGCTGACATTGCGCGTTCTCTTCGGTGGCGAACAGATCTAACCAAGGCTCTCCCCACTGCTGAAAGAGACCTTGTGCCACCTCCGAGTGAAGACGCCATTCGTGATCCATCATGCACCTGCGGCTGAGTTCGTCCGCCCTGGCGTTCAGGGAACCTGCCAGGTGTTGAACCATCAGGAATATGCCCTGATGTTCCAGCCATGTCCAGAGGCGCAGAGCCTCCTGACATAGGGTCCACGACCCCACCCCGCCCTGTTTGTTGCAATACCACATGGCGGTGGTGTTGTCTGTGAACACCTGCACTACCGTCCCTTTGACAGAGGGAAGGAATGCCTTGAGTGCAAGTCGGATCGCCCGGAGCTCCAGAAGGTTGATATGGAGCCGGGACTCCGCCGGAGACCAGAGGCCTCTGATCTCCGCCTCTCCCATGTGACCGCCCCATCCCAGAAGGGACGCGTCCGTCACAACTGTGTGCTCTGGCTGGGGAAGGGAGAGGGATCTGCCCATGACCCATTGCCGGTTCGAGAGCCACCACTGCAACTGTTTTGCAGTCCCCTCCGAGATCTGGACGTGATCGGACAGGTTGCCCTGGTGCTGCGCCCACTGGAACTTCAGGTCCCACTGCAGAGCCCGCATATGCCATCTGGCATGATCGACCAGCAGGATGCAGGAGGCCATGAGGCCCAGCAGCCTCAGGGTCATCCGTACCGAAACCCAGGATAGAGGCTGAAAGATCGGAATCATAGCCTGAATATCCCGGACTCGCCGTTCGGGAGGATAGGCCCGAAACTGCGTCGTGTCCAGAACTGCCCCGATGAAAAGGAGCTGTGGAGAAGGAATCAGATGCGACTTCGGCACATTGATGGAGAACCCCAGAGAGTGCAGGAGTTCGGCCGTAGTCTGGATGTGGGAGACGACTGCCTGGGACGAGCCCGCCTTCAGCAGCCAGTCGTCGAGGTAGGGGAAGACTGGAACCCCTGCCCGGCGCAGATGAGCTGCGACCACCGCCATCACTTTCGTGAACACCCGAGGGGCACTTGTAAGGCCAAAGGGGAGCACGGTGAACTGAAAATGCTCGAGGCCTACCGTGAACCACAGGTAACGCCGGTGGGCCGGCAGGACGGGGATGTGGAAATAAGCGTCCTGTAAGTCCAACGCTACCAACCAGTCTCCAGGGTCGAGGGCAGTCAAGACCTGAGCTAGAGTGAGCATCTTGAACTTCTCCTTCCGGAGGAAGCGATTGACGTTCCGGAGGTCCAAGATAGGACGCATGTCCTCCTTGTCCTTCTTGGGCACCAGAAAGTAGTGGGAGTAGCAACCACGTCCTACTTCTGGGGTTGGAACATGCTCGATGGCCCTCTTGGCCAAGAGTGCCGTGACTTCCTTCTGCAGAAGCACCAAGTGATCCCCTGACATGCGGTGGAATTGAGGTGGCATGGCTGGGGGGGTGGTCTCGAAGGGGAGGGAGTAGCCCCTTCGGACAATGTCCAAAACCCACCTGTCCGAGGTGATGGCACCCCGGTGGTGAAGGTGATGGCGGACCCTGCCCCCTACTGGCGTGCTGTGCACCTGAAAGGAAGGACTAGGAGGGCTTGGAGGCCGCGGACGGGGCGGGGTTGGTGGCCTGACCCGCACGCTGGTTGCCTGACCCGCCACGGCGGGAGCCACGTCCTCGGCCACGCGAAGACGCTTGCTGTGCGGGCCGGTGGCTGGGCAGCGGACGTGAATGGGCGCCCCTTCCGTGGCCACGAAAGGGGCGAAAAGCAGAGGTTAGCGGAGGGCGCACAGCAGAAAGGCCCAGGGACTTGGCAGTAGCCCGTGAGTCCTTAAAACGCTCCAGTGCATGGTCTGCTTTGGTAACAAAAAGACCGACTCCATCAAAGGGTATGTCCATGAGTGTGTTTTGGACATCACCCGAGAAACCAGTTGTCCTCAGCCAGGCGTGGCGACGCAGCGCCACTGTCGTTGCAAGCGATCTGCCCAGCGAGTCGGCGGTATCAAGGCCACAACGGATGGTGTACTTTGCCGCATCCCTTCCTTCCGCAATGGCGCGGGAAAGCAGTGTCTGGACCTCCTCAGGACACTGGGGCAAAACGAGCGCCACCGAATCCCACAGAGTGGGAGTACCGGCCCAAAAGGCAAGCGGTGTTGACGGACCGCAAGCCAGCACTGGAGGAAGAAAAGGCCTTCTTCCCAAATTGATCCAGGCGTTTGGATTCCCTATCCGGAGGGGCGGTAGGGAAGGCGGTTTGGGAGGCAGAGGCTTGGACAACCAAGCTCTCGGGGGTGGGATGTTGAGAGAGAAACAAGAGGTCGCCCGGAGCAGGGCGATGGCGTCGGGCCACGTTCCAATCCACAGGAGCCCCTGTGGCGGGCTTGGGCCAGGTGCCCAAAAGAACGTCAGAAAGTGCATCATTAAACGGCAGCAATGGCTCCGAGGAGGTAGCTGCCGGCTGAAGCACTTCCGTCAGGAGGTTAGTCCTGACAGCCACTGTAGGCAATTGGAGGTGTAAGGCTCCAGCTGCTCTACGCAACACCGTTGCGAAACTTGCTCCCTCCTCCGTAGCCACGGAAGGAGGAGACAGCATGCCAGTGTCAGGGGAAGTGTCCAGACCACTGGCATCCCCAAGTTCCTCTGCCCAGTCCTGATCATAGTCACACTGCTGTGTGAGAGGGTCATCCGACCCCTCCCAGCTCTCCTGGTCCTCCTCCGGTTGAAAATAAGGAGGAGGAGGGACGTCCGGGACCCAAGGTCTCATGGGCGCCGGAGCCTGCGTCGGTCGACGTCGGTCCGACGCCGCGTCCGGATCCAGAGAGAACCGGGGAACGACGCCGCCCGGAGCCCCGGGCGGCGTCAGGAACGGCACCCGGGACGTCGGCGGAGGCGTGGTTAGGTCAACCGGCGTCGATGGGGGTTGCGGTATCACCGGAGCCGGGATCGAGGCCGGGGCCGAAGCCGGGGCCGGGAGCGAGGCTGGTGGGACAGGCGGCGCCGGGACCGGAGTCGTCGGCGGCGCGGCAATCCCATTAGGGCCCGGGTGGCCCGAAGGTGCACCGGAGGGGCCTTGAGGCCCGAAGAGGCGGGCCATGGCCGACAGGAATTCCTGTATCTCGGCCGGAGTCGCCCCCGAACCCGGGAAAGACGGGTAATGCGGGGGTGGCGCCACAGGCACATCCGGAGCCGCGGGGACCGTGCCGACAGGGGCCTCAGCCGAGTCGCGAGACCGGCGAGGCGAAGTCTTAGAGCGATGGTGCTTCTTAGACTTCTTGTGCTTCGACTTACCCGAGGAGTGCGAAGACTTGGACTCCGATGACCGGCGAGGACTCCGCGACCGGCCCCTCGACCTCTCGCGTGACCGGGGCTTGGTGCGGCGCGGAGCCGACTGCCGGACCTCGAGGAGCTTTCGAGACCGCTCTCGCAAAGCCTTCGGGTGCAAGGCCCGGCAGTCGGAGCACGACTTCGTGTCGCGGCCGAGACAGTAGAGACACTCTAAGTGCGGGTCTGTGATCGACATCATTCGACCACAGGCGTCGCAAGGCTTGAAGCCGGGCATCCCTACCGACACTGTGGAGCTGAGATGACTCGAAGAAAACAGTGAAAAATCACCAAAAAGTTAGTCAAAAAATGACTAGGGCACTGCTCTTCCCGGATCTGCGCTTACTGGCGCGGACAAAAGAAGAACTGACGTCAGCGCGCAGTGGCGGCATCTAAGTACTGCCCGCGACGTCATCCCGGCGGTCCCGACGCCGACAACGGACGCGGAGCCGCACGACGCCGCCTACCGACGCGCAAGGGTACTGCTACGCAAAAACTTTCCGGATCCAGCCTGACGCCTGGGGATATTCTAAGGTAAGGAATCTGTCACTAACGTGTCTCTTTCAGATTGGGTATATCTAGTTTGCATTGGTTACAGCTGAGAGAGTTGAGATGCTAAGAGAGACACAGACTGTACCAACTCATTTGACTGAGGTGTGCAGTGACATGGCATGGACTGTGAAGTGATGGTCAACCTTCGGAAAGACATAAGATAGTCCTCTTTAACTTAACTTACAGTTCCTCTTCTGCTACTCGATAATTTACACCAAGGAGTTGAATAATGTGGGGCCTGGATCAGAGAAAGCCTTTATCTCATTTGCATCTAGATTTTAGTCGACTCGATTGAATAAGACTTGGGTTGTTTGAAAAGGTTGGGATTGCTGGAATAGGCAGAGTGCAGTTGGCAATAGATCCGCACTTGGCTTTCTCACCTGGTTGTAGAGTGCACAGATGTGCAGTGCACTGTTTCCTGAGGCATTCTGAGCCCTCATGTCGGCTCCATAGAAGAGAAGATGCTCCAAGTGTTGCACGTGACCATAGCGACATGCCTGGAAAGAGTGACCAGAAGGCAATGTAATTATTAGAAGTAAACCAATATACAAAAAAAAGGAAAGGCCTGAAGAAATGATCTGAGAAGCACAAACTTCAGAGTTAGAGGTAACAGATGCACTAGTCTTTCTTCTGTTGAAGACCTGTAAATGTCATCATGTCCCATGCTTAGAAA
Organism: Calotriton arnoldi; assembly: GCA_963921515.1. Lineage (NCBI taxonomy): Eukaryota > Metazoa > Chordata > Amphibia > Caudata > Salamandridae > Calotriton > Calotriton arnoldi. The sequence goes on from CAWUFW010001628.1 coordinate 95,631, forward strand.
GGTCCCGTCAAACATTGAGCCCCGTCTACCTAGCCCAGGAAATGAAGGAGTGGAGAGAAACATATACACCAGGAACCTGTTGATACTAAGACCTGTCTTCATGATCTTTTATATGACATTTTCAAATGGCCATTCCCACTCCCTAACTTCAGGCGCCTTTCTGGTGGGAGCATCCATGAGGTTGGTATAGTATATTTAGATATCTAATTTCTAATCCACCCCCATCAACTCCATTGCTTAACCTTTTAACCTCAGTTCTTTAATCCTTCTAGGCATTCCACAGCCATTTTTTTAATATTCTTGGTTGGGCAATTAGCAACTTGTTAAATTAATACCGAAATAAATATTTTGTGCTTGTTTCGCCATATCTATGGCCATTATATAAATGCTTCCTAGAATTTGTGATGCATTTTTTATATATTTCAAAATTACGTCAAAAACTTTTTTCTCGAAGAATTTCATCCCAAAAATGAGTCTTTCTCTAGAAACCGCAACAAAAAAATCCATATGTTCGATATCTTCTAAGCTTTCTAAAAGAAGTGGAAATGTAAATATACTTTTACGTTTATATTTTTACTTTGCGCAGGGGGGTGAATTTGACATTTTGGACAGTTTGATTATGCCTGCACTTGATAAGCAATTGTAATATAGTTGACAAAATCCAGAATTAAAAAAACCTTGCATGTATGTTTTTTATTCCATTACACAAACATCACATCAAATGAAAAAAAATACTGAAAATAAATTGAAGAGCAATGTTGCAAAATGTCTGCAGTATAACATTATCTTGTCTGGATATGTCCCCATAGGTACCATAGCTGCATGTTGCGCTTGCACTTCTGAATACAGAGGCATTAGGTGTGCAGTTTCTCTGTCATACATGTGTAATGACAAAAGCAGGCCTTCCCTGAGTTTTTGACCTATAAAGAAAACGCTACCAAAGCAAGCAATCAGTCTCTGAAAACTAGTCAAGAATGTGAGTTGCTTATGCCTCAAATAAAGGATAGGGAAGGCCATTGCTGCAGCCTTAACAGAGAAGAGGTTTCGGCTCATTCTAGTTTCTTTCCACTTTAAATCCACCCACAGGAAAGCTTAGCAGCAATCCACATTCCGTGGGAACAGAGCGACCCAATCAAACACCTTGGTCATACTTATAGCGCCCGCAGTTGTGGCATATGACCTAAATTCATAGGTTTTGCCATGCTTTAAAACACTATTTTGTACTCTCCTAAATCCTAGATTTTTCACAATGAAACTGCTCTCACATTGGTGAACTCACACGACTCACAGAACACGCAAAAACTAAGCCTTGCGAAGTATCTTATGGCACAATTCTGTTCTGAGGGCAGAAAAGGGTTGGCAGGGGCACCCAGAGATGGAAAAGAACTACCTTTTCCAAGGATAGCGCTTTCATTTCTGATAGTCAATCATTTCCACCCATCACTATGGGTCTTTATTTAGATTTTAGCAGATGGGACACAGTCGAAACATGTCGGATATCCCACCCACTGTATTACAAATGCCATACATAGGGTATCATACACTTGCAATATGGCGGATGGAACATCCACCACGTCTGTGACAGATCATCCCGTTTGCCATACTCCAAAGATGGCCATAAGTGAGTTACCCTAAGCACGTGCGGTTTCCCTAGTATGCGTCCCTTGTTCGTTATGTAACAGCCACTCAACCTGCACCTCGCCAATAAGACCCACAAAGGCATAAAATGGTTGGCGGTGTTTGTGTTTCTGTTCAGAGGGCACGTGGCCTAGCAGTGTAGACAGGTCTCTGTCTGGAGTGGCACAGTGGACAAAAAACGATGAAAAGGAATGAAGCCCTGAGTAATTACCAGTGACTGAGATTAATTCAATTATTCGAACCCATACTTTCTTTGTTTCTAACCCCAAGCATGAGTCATCGATTTGACGAGCCTTCATAGAGTCCTCGGCCCTGGAAACCAACCTGATGGATTTCTTGCCAGCCATTCTCATCTACGCAGCCGACCTTGGCGTAGTCATGCAGCAGGAGCTCACAGCAGTAAGGGTCGCCGCCCACCATGGAGCTGTGGTACAGCGGTGTCAGCCCCCGGCTGTCCTTGTAATCCGGCGAGGCTCCCAGATCCAGCAGGGTCTGTCGAGAGAACAGAGCATATTAATTTCTTTGGACACACGGGAAGGCAACAGGGGCGCGGGAACTGTCATGGCCGCCAGCACCTGTCACAGTCCTTCCTGAGTCATGCCAGCAGCCATTGCTTCCTGCACAGAATCTGAAATATAACATTTGATTGTACTTAAAATAATGTTGACACTTAACCAGGGCCCTTTCGAGCACCTCATCTGGCTAAATTGGATTGTGGGCTGCTCAAAGCGTTTGCTGGTTCTCGTTTCCTTCTTTTCTCTCAAATCTCAAATGGTGAAAGGCAAGGTTTTGCTATGACTGCTCCTGGGTTTGTTTTGTACGCTTTCTAGTCAGTGGCCTCTGCAAGGTTACTGAGACTTTCTTGTAGCCCTCTGCTGCCTGGAAATTCTAGTTTACCAGTTGGCCAAAATAACAGGTTTACGGTATAGAGAGTGAGAGAGTGAGAAAGAGAAAGGAGACCGTGAGAGGAGGAGAAAGAGACAAAGATATAAAAAGAGAGAGAGAGAGAGTGTGTGTGTGTGCCAGTCTGTCTCTCTGCATATATGATTATCACGTGTGTCAGTAAATACCTTCTCCTGGACAGGTGAGAGAGTGTTTATGGACCACATAGCCTTACCCTTGGACTCTGACAGGCTCCCTTTGTATTGATTTCAACCACCCTCCTGCCGTCGTTCATCTCCCATCAAAGGTCTGTGGAAAGCACCTCTCTATTTCATTGTGCAGTGTTCTAGTGAAGAATTCTTGCGAATGAAGGATGCAGCGGCAGACGAGAGCAAAAAGCAATTGAAGATGTATAGACAAGGAGAGTTCATAGCACTATGTTCCACCATCTGGGTCTCAGTAGGTAGAAAGACTTACCTCTTCCTTTTCTCAAGAATCAATGGGCGCACACCAACAAAACCTCAGTACTGCAGCACAGACTGTACACAGGATGAATGTGACAAGCTTGTTTTGAGGTCTCGCCTACCAAACAGTGCAAGTTGTCTGCTTGCGAAAGATCCAGTGGGGACGTATCAGAAACTTACAGTGGGCTTAGAACCTGACTACTGCTTACCATTGGTTTACTTTATTGTCACTGCCATTTGCTTGCTTCTTTTTTAATGACTTGCCTTCCCTTTTTCTGTTTGCTCCTCCCTTGGACCAGCATAGCCTATTTAGCATCCTTTTATTTGGATAGCTTATATTTTTCCACTGCTCACTTTTAGAAAACTACTTTTTAGGTCTCACCTGACACAGAGTATGGGTGTTACTTGCAAGAGCTTTTGTTACTTAAAAAAAAAAGCGAAATAGGCCTTAGAGTTCATCCTTTACATCCTTACTTGACTTCTTCATCGGTCTCATTTCCTTGCTTCTCATTGGTCAGCGCGTGCCGGTTTCATTTTCTCTCTTTGAGTGTTTGTCTCTTCAAAGGAGCATGGACCAAGTACTGATTAATGTCTTTTTAAGTGTCCTCTCGCTGCCTGGGCTTCGGATTCAGGTTCTTTTTTTTCTCTTTTTTTTGTTACTTCCCCCATTGCTTCTGCCACTGTTGCTTGTTTTTTCCCTTCCTTTATTCCTTTTTGACCACTACTTAGCTCACACTGGAGGTGGTTGCAAAATGAGACTTGAGGGTTAGGTTACTATTTGATGCATTGTGATTGGGGACGCCATGTCCCAATCCTCAACAGTCCTCCAAACCCAATGCATTTTATTAGCAATAGTCTTGGTTCGCCTAAATTGCCAAATTGGATTTCTCTTCACAGATGTCCAAGAGAGGATGCGCTTGTACCCTGGAGGTGGCAGGACACACAGTAGAGTGGCAACTCACAATCTACCCTGCAGCGACGCACTTCAGCCTGGTAGCTTTTCTTGATTCCTCGAATTTTCCTCTTGTTTTAAGGTGTTGGCACATGCCCCATGAACACATTTAGTGGACACTAACCTGGTGCCCCGGCTCAGCTGTGACTGAGTCAGTTATACCAGAGCAACATTGAAGGTGTCGGCAATGAAAGGGTGCGTCATTCCTGTTGTCTTCCTGTTACATGTCAGACGCACTGATGCACACTAATTTGCCTCCATAACCCATGATTATAATTAATTTATGAACAGTAAGCACAGCCCTATGGGGGTTTCAGGCACATGCTTGTGTTGGGCTGAATCCGAGTAGAGCCTCCACCGCTTCTGGGACTCACGGCTTAAATTGCAGGTGTACCAGCTGCCCATGTTTATTTAATTTTGGGGGCGTGTCTACTTATATATTTATGTCACCAACTACACCGTGATGCTGTCCTTGGTGGTCATGCTTCACCCACAGTCTCAAACTTCCAATCTATTGTGGGAGAGGCTTCCCTTCAACTCATAGGGCTACAAGCAAAATTGTATATTTCCAGACAGACTGTTGCCTCAAGTAGACCTGGGGAAGAGTCTGCCCCATGATATGGAGAATCTCACTCGAGAAGGACTGCAGCAAGTATGGCTAAGTCAATAACTCTCACCTATGGATGGTTATGTTATGTTAAATGAGTATTTGTAAAGCGCGCAGCTACTCAATAGAGTGTCCCGGCGCTGGGGGCGTGGTGACGACGTTAGCCATGTGCTATGGAAACCAGGTTAAAAATTATTGCTGGAATAACCAGGTTTTTAGTGACTTCCTAAATGCAAGAAGGTCCTGCATCCGTCTTAGTTCCAGTGGCAGAATGTTCCACAGTTGAGCCGCTTGTACCTGAAAGGAGCGTCCCCCTATCCATGCTCGGTGGTATTTGGGAGTGCGTACCAACTGAAGCGTTGAGGACCTTAATGTACGGTGAGGGCAGTAGAACTGGATTCTCTTCCTGATGTACACGGCACCTATGCCGTGGAGAGCCTTAAAAGCCAGGATCATAGCCTTAAAATGGATCCTCTTGCGAACTCGGAGCCAATGTAGGGATTTCAACTGTGAGGACATCCGTGCTCTTGGGCCAAGCATGAGTATTGCTCTGGCTGCTGCGTTCTGGGCCACCTGCAGCCTTGCCAGTAGATACTCCGGCAGCCCTAGTTACAGTACATTTACGTAGTCCAACCTGAAGACTATCAGTGCTTGGACTACCGTTTTCCTGTGTGTAATAGGCAGGAGAGGCAGAAACTGCTTTAGCATTTTCAACATGCCAAAGCAAGATCCGACAACTGCCTGAATCTGTGCCTGATTGGAGAGATTCTCATCCAGCTTCACTCCTAAATTTTTCACTGGTTTTACAGAAGTTGTGGGAGGAGACATGTCTGCTGGCCACCAGTTACGCCACACGTTACTGGGGGGGGGGGGGTGGCCGAAGAAGATGATCTCCGACTTTTCAGGATTACATTTAAGTTGATTAGACTGGAGCCAGGTGAACACTTCTGATAAACAGGAGTTAATCATATCTCCTTTAAAATCCGTGTCTCTATCGCAGGTGAAGAGCAGCTGCGTATCGTCCGCATACGATGCAATTTTTGCTCCATGACCCTCGGCCAGAGTCGCTAAGGGGGCCATATATATATTAAAAAGGGTGGGGCTCAAAATTGAGCCCTGAGGGACTCCCACCTCCAAAGGGGGAATAGGGGCACAAAAGGCGGGGACCAAACTGTTTGCTGGCGATCCTTTAGAAAGGAGGCAAACCAGTTGAGTACCGTGCCCCCAAAACCGCACTCCTGAAGTCTCAACAGGAGTCGGTCATGGGGGACGGTATCAAAGGCCACAGATAAGTCCAATAATATCAATACGGCCTTGCCACCCTTATCCAAAGCGTCCTTTATGGCCTCCGAAACTTCCAGCAGCGCCGTCTCAGTGCTGAAATTTGCCCTGAATCCAGACTGACTCTGATGGAGTACATGATTGGATTCGACAAATGAGGTGGTGACATGATTCACAACTTTTTCCAGGGCCTTGGAAAAGAAAGGGAGCAAAGATATTGGCCTGTAATTAGAGGCTAACTCTGGGTCCAATGTCTTTGTCAATGTTTTTTATCCATGGTATACAGCAGCATGGCTGATGTGCTGCATGGTTGAAGGTAAATTGAAACAAGAGCTATGGCTTGGTCAATGCTGGCTGCATCATAGCACTTTAAAAAGTGTTTTACTTTCAAACATGCTGCTGTACAACATGCCTAACAAATTGACAAAGCTAATAGATCTCTCATAGGAGAGACCTATTAACTTTGCTCATGCTTGTTTCTTTATCTTTTAGCACTCCATGACAGTGCATATGTTTTCTAGCTCTCCCTTGTGTGCTGCTTCCCACCACCAAACATTCTGGAGCGTGCTGTGTTGCTCTGTCCCTCATGTGCTACTCTCTCTCTTCAGCTCCCCCTCCCATGTTCTGTTTCTCATTCCCTCATGTTCTGCTTTGCTCCTCCTGACATTATTTTTATTTTATCCCTTATCCCATTGTCTCCCCACTACCCACTCCTTGGTTGTTCCTTCACACCAAACCCAGTCCTCCCTTTTACAGGCATTCTTTTTTTCCTTTCCACACACTTATTTGAGAGTGCACAGCAGCTAACATTTGCTGCCAGACACTCCACTCCATCCAAAGAGCTTTGGCATATTTAATATTTAGTTTTTTTTGCCGATCTAATTGGTGTCCGCAATTTTGGATCAGACAATAAAAAAGTAAACGGTGCTTGTGCCATTTTGTAGGCATGCGCATGAGTGATGACGTATGTGTCCTTCAACAGAATGATGAGACAAGCAATGGTGGCTGTATCACTGCACCTTTCTTCCCATATTTTTAGCATTGGTTAACCCAGTAGTTCCAAAAGGCGAGACCCATTGGCTTTACAAATGCTCCTTTTCAACATCCATTACGCGCCAAACAATGCAGAATACTTTAAACTTGGGCTGGTGCTACATAAACCCCCTATGGGTAGATGCTTAAGGTGAAATCAGAAATGGGCAAAGGACATCAGTTTACATCAAGTGGCCTAGTAAAAACAGTTTGTTGCAAGTGGAAAGAGAGCCCCCAAATGGCAAAATATGTTTTTGCCTTGAGCTCCAAAAGTCCTAGTATCAAAACCTGTTTACCGTAGAGCACTTGCTTTGGAATTTGCAGGAGACTCTCTGTGTTGTGAAAACTACTGTGTTTTGTTGTGTCCCTCTTCTTGGGAAAGCCCCATACCTTCCACCTTGCGACTAGAAAGCCACCACGTTCTATCACCCCTGATGGGCTGTTCATCAGTCCACTCTGTTTGTCAGCTGTGACCCATCTTCAAGGGCGGAGGGACTCCGCCCCCACCTTTTTCTGAGCTGGAAGAGTGTCTGTCAGGCTGAGCAAAGATCAGTCTGATAGACACTCTTCATGATCGGGTCAGGCAGCCAGGCACTGTGCATGCGCTAAATGCACAGGAGCCTGTCTGTCTAAGCAGACATTTGCCATGCTGAAGATTCCACAACTGAGTGGGCGTGGCCTCCTTAGTCCGGCAAAGTCTTATGTGAGACTCCACCTCATGATGAGGGAGGACGTTACTGACAGACCCGGACCTGGGCACTTCAGCTTTAAGCCCGAGGTGTCCAGGGCAGAGAGTCCATCAGTGACGCTCATCACAGAGTGGGGTCAGCAGTCTCACTGACCCCATCCCACTCCATGCCGAGTAAGGGACTGCCGCCTTCTCTGACTAGCTGACCCATAACACTGTCAGCCAATGAGAGGAAGCAGTAGTTTCAAACCTCCAGGAATGACGGAGGCTTCCCTTCCACCATTTGTGATCACTGCTGCGGTACTTTTTTTAAATGTTGGGTGCATGATTGTGTGTATTTATGAATGTGCATTTGTGCATACTGTCAAGGAGTGAATGCATGTGTATGTGCTGGTTGTGAGTATGTGTGTGAAAGAGAGTATGCATGTTTGTGTGCCCACCCCTGCTACACATTACAGGCCTCCACTGCTCTGTGCTCTGCCCCCTCCACCGATCACCTCTGGAGGCTTTCTGTACCTGTCACATATGTTTCTGTGAGAGGCTTTGTATGTATGCCCTCGTGTCTATAGGTGTCTTCATGTGTTATTCTCAGACCTTCTATGAGAATCTTCTCAACCAGCTCTCCATTGACTCTCAGAAAAATTCATACTATACAAGTACCCCATGTACATATGTACATTCTTGTTATGTCATACTCACCATTAGCACCAGGTGGTTCCTGCAGCGTGCAGCTTTGTGCAGGGCGGTGAGTCCCTCTCGGGTCCGGAAGTCCAAGTGCGCTCCCCCACTCCGCAGGGCCTTGATAACATCAGAGCTGTTCTCCAACAGGGCAGCCAGCGTTAGGGGACATTCTGGAACCCCAAAGAAAAGAGAAGGTGAGGTGACAGGGACAGACGACTAAGAGATACAAGCAGTAATATCAGTGTTTAATTTGTGCCAGTAGTTTCAGGTGCTCAGCACTGGCACTTAAATGTCAACACTGGCACTTATGAAAGTTGCCACATGGCGTCACTGTTTGTATTATCTAGAGATGAGCAGAGCAACAGAGAACAACAGTTGTTTGTTAATTCAATGCAGATTAAAAACAATTATTATCTGCAGCCCCAGCCATTCTTAGAGCTTTGGGGGATTTGAGCAGTCTGAATTGTCACACTTGTAGCAGTATGATGGTTAGTAATTGCGTAGGTACTGTAATTGGCAGCGTTGGTAGTGGCATGGTTGGTGCAAGCTGCTGTGGCCTCCTGACGAGGGCCCTGGAACTTATTTTTTACAATCAAGCATTGGGCGATATAGCCACTACATCATGCCCTCATGCCTCAATGGGAACGTCACCCCCAAGGTGTGATTCACAGGTCTTTACTGAGAGGGTCTAGAGTTACAGGCTCACTGAGAATGTTCTTCCGTTTCTACTCGCTGGACGCCGGCTGATGCTTCCTCCAAGATTGTCTTGTATACTCCGAGAATGGCACAAAGATCCCTAACAGGCCATGGATGTCAGAAAGTGGAATTTTTGCAAGGGTTTTTTCCATGCAAAACCTATGATGCTGGGTTGGTTTCCCGCACATATTTTTTGGGCCAACCTGCTAAATTTTCAAAGCTTGAAAAGTTTTGAAAAAACTTCACTAAGTTTGTGAGAACTTTCACATCTTTGCAACCCCTTAAGCTCATATTACAAACTTCTTATCTTCCCTATTGATAGACCTGTCACCCTTAGGGTGGTCTTCCTCCAAACATTTTGCAGATTCTTTTTGTTGACCTTAGGACTCTCAGCACTTTACCACTGCCAATCCGTGCGAATGTGCATGTACTTCTCCCCTAAACATGGTAACATTGGTGTATACACAATTGACATATTTATTTTACCTGTAAGTCCCTTGTAAAGTAGTATACTATATACGCAGGGCCTGTAACTTAAATGCGACTAGTGGGCCTGCAGCACTGATTGTGCCACCCACACAAGTAGCCTTCCAAACCTGTCTTAGGCCTGCCATTGCAGGACCTGTGTGTGCAGTTTACTGCTACTTCGACTTGGCATTTAAAACTACTTGCCAAGCCTTAAACTCCTCTTTTATTACACAAAAGTCACCCCTAAGGTAGGCCCTAGGTAGCCCATAGGGCAGGGTGCTGTGTAAGTAAAAGGTAGGGCATGTACTTTTAAGTTTTGCATGTCCTGGTAGTGACAAACACCCAAATTCGTTCTTTCACTACTGTGAGGCCTACTCCTTTCATAGGTTAACATTGGGAATTTCTTAATACCCCTTTAAACTGTAATTTCTGATTAGAAAGGTGTAGCTACTTCATGACTCATATCCTTGGAATAGCAATGATAAATCCTCTTTATTGGTAAACTTGGATTTAACATTACTATTTTAGAAATTCCACTTTTAGAAAATGGGCATTTCTCTGCTCTTACTGCTCTGTGTAACTGCGGCCTGTCTCTAATACACATCTGGGGTGGGTGACAGCAACACTTTGTGCATTCCTTCTAGACAGCCACAAACACAGGACAGACAACTCATATGCATTCATCTACATTGCTGTTAGCTCTTCATGAGTAGGAAAAGAGGGGGGGACACACCTTAATAGGCAAAGTCCTGTTTCCCACACAAAGGGCCGATTACCCCCTACTGATAGTCTGGCACCAGGTCTGGGAAGAAAGGGCCTGTGTGCACTTCAAAGACCCTCTTTTGAACTCACCCCCACTTCAAAGGCTCTCTGAAGAACTCTGCCAGGAGTAAAGACTGATGAGCTACAAGGATTGCCACTATGCTTGACTGTTGCTCTGGAAGAACTACTTTTCTGCGCTGCCCTCCTGATCTATGCCCTGCTGAGGACAAGGACAGGACCCATCTCACTTGAACCCAGACTCACTCGAAGGGCTTGCCCCCTGTTCTGAAGTCTCAGAGACATCAAAGACTTCCTTTGACCCTGCAACAGCACCTGGACTCTGCCATCTGTGATTCCTCCCCTGCCAAGTGGTGCCAATCCAGTCCTGGGCCCTTGAAAGGTGATTTCTGCTGTGCTGATCCATCAAAACTGACGCATCAATGACTTTGTGCCGATCGGAACCGACACATCGCCCCTCGACGTGGCTGCCACTCAATGATGTGGCTGCCGCTCAACGACATTGCTTTCGCAGACTGAGTGGCTCGATGACGACAGAATGAGCGGCTAAGCAACGACACATTGCTTGCATTGGAAAGGGGTTCATCGACGAAGCCTTCATCACCTGTGCGGCTGGGAACTTCCGCATCACCTGCATCCACGGGATCAACGACGACACATCTTGACATCGATGCTTCAACCATCCAAGGTATTTTTTCAGCAGGACCTGTGTGAGTCCTGTAGCCAGCCTGCCCTCCATCGCGGTCAGCCTGAACTTTGGATTTACCCCAACCAGATGTCCTCGGTTGGTGCTTTATGACTCTAAGCACTATAACTTGATTTAATCTGTAAATACTCATAACTCCAGTTCAACTTATTTGGTTTTTGTCATTTTGGTCTTGTTTTACTTATAAAGATATAATCTATTTTTCTAACCCTGTGTGGAGTATTTTTGTGGTGTTTTCATTGTGTTACTCTGTTGGTGTGTTGCACAAATACTTTACACATTGCCTCTTAGGATAAGCCTGACTGCTTTGTGCCAAGCTACCAGAGGATGAGCACAGGTTATCTTTTACAGTGTGTAACTCGCTTACCCTGACAAGAGTGGTGGTTCCTGCTTGACATGGTGCACCAGAAACACAATTTTTAACACCCATGTGCCAGCCTTATGACTTTACTTGAGGTTACACTATCCTTGAAGTCGAAGTGGGCGATATCTGACGGGGGAACAACAAGCCAATACTTTTTTAATTTAACAAAAACAGTCCCCTATTTTTTGTCAAAAGATACCCCCCCTAGAACAGTTAATTGTGACAGCTGAGCTACCCTGATTGAAAGGGAAAGGGAGGGGGCTTGTATGCTGTGGAGCCAAGGGAACGGCAGAGAGCTAAAGAAGAAACCAGCCTTTTTACCAGGATGCCTGCTGCCTGAAAGAAATGTAAATGCATGCAATTGGTTAATTTGCCAATATAAAGGCTGCTTGGAAGCCAGAATTGGCTTTAATTTATGAAATTACAGCTTCATGATGGCAAAGAGTTTTTCTTTTTGTGAAGTAATGTAACAATATTAGCAGGTGAGATCTGGAATGCTTGCTTTTAATGGACACTTATAAAAAATGTTTGCACTACCTACAGTCTGATTGCATATTACTAAAATGTATATTTTGAAAGCTTTTTTTTCTTAAACCTAAATATTTATGCATCTTTGTGACAGTCATTCTTATATTGCGTAATGCAAGTTTAAAATAATAACTTACATATTCATCCTGCTTTCTGTCACAGGCCGGAACCATTTAATACTTCAAATGCACAAGTCACTATTCCACACTGAACCAACCAGGATTCAATTCTGTGGCACTGTTGTTAGACGCAGACATCTGAAGTGATCGCATTAACCAATAGAGATTTCATAATGTAAAAGTGCGATTGCCACAGATTAGTTCAACTTTGTTTATTTTTCACTTCAGATGTGTGCATTATTCTATATGGAATTAATGGAAAGTGAAAGAACAACAATATAGTTAAAGAATATATATATATATATATATATATATTTACCCATGTCTTCGACCCTGCCCCCACACTCATTGAATTTGCCCCACTGAACTTAGGATCAACGTTCTCATATTTGTTTAATGCGCTTCGACCACTGCTCTACCCCCATATATAAGTCCCCAAAATCTTCAATTCATTCAAGGTGCCTCTATCCTTCTCCATACAGATGTCATCATAAATCTGAGGTCACTTGAGGTATGTCTACCCTCCGCATGCACCTGGCGACCTGTTGCACAGATTCACCCGAGCTGCCTCTGCCCTTTCTAATGCCTCAGATTACTCGCAGGGGGACCTCCCCTGTGGTTCTTCTAAGCCTCCGCATGCTGCTGCCCCCAAGGAGCGGCCACGCTCATTGGAGGTATCTCAGACACGTCCTAAGGACCAGCCTCTCAGGTATTGTAGCTATTGTGAACTTCCTCTACCTCAGTCATGCACAAGCACGAGCTCTCCAGAGGTAGCTCTATGCCCTTATCAGGAACCTGACTTCTAAAAGCCAACGCTCACTTGAGGGACCTCTTGGCCTCTTCCTGTGCTATCCTCCAAAGAGTCTGAGCTCGCAGAGGTCACTTTACGGCCCCTCCCTCATCCCATATATTACATTTCAGGGAGTCCAGACTTATTTCAAATATTAATATGCACCCTTCTATCCATCAGCTTTTGAGAAGGTCAAGTCCCTGCAATATCCCATTATGCCCTGCCTCTGCAGCAGCATTACTGAAGCTCACGTTTACCTGAGGTATATCTCTATTTTCCTATGCAGCAGCGTCTGGGGTTAAAAAAAACTAACCTGGCTGAGGAATCAGTGAATCGCTCACCCACACTCTAGCCTCACCTCCCGTGTCCGGGTCGTGGAAGTTGGGGTCCAGCCCTTTCTCCAGCAGCCTGTAAACCTTCTCTGCATTGTTTGCCTGTACGTAATCCATGAATTTCTTCAAGTTTGCCTGTGGAAAGAGAGCACAGTCTGACAAATCGGTCATCGTTCCCACCCACTACCTCCATTCCAGTGCTTAATTTGTAAAAAACATAGTGCCGGGCCCTCGACAGGAGGACACTAGAGCTTGCAGCATCCGTTGCCCCTGGCAGCACTGCCAATGACAGCACCAACACAATACTAATCATCACACTCTTAAAAGTGTGACAATTCATACTATTACAGGCCCCCAAAGCTATAAGAATGGCTTTGGGGGCAAATACTAATAATTGGAAATTTAAATTGAAATAATAAACAGAAGTTGTTGTGCTTGTACCTAAATTGGCAGACACCACTACCATGTGGCAGACAGTCATAAGCCCCGGTGCTGGCAATTAAGTGCCGGTGCTGAGCACCGGAAAGCACCGGCACAAATTAAGCACTGCTCCATTCACTCACTACCTCATACTTTTACTGCTAGTCTTCACTCCCCACCCAATACATTAATTCCTTCAGTGGCCTCACTCACCCCTTTGACACTGGCCCTCATTACCTTTGACTAAACGTATTCTCTCACTGCTTCACAACTCACCATCATTCCTTCTCAGCAATCACTCCATCATTAGCATCATTCCTGCTTCTCCCTTATCTACCCTATCGCTCGCATTTCCCCACAAAAACCTCCTTCTCCCAAACTGCGTTTAGCCTTCAAAGCCTTTATTCGCTCTACAGCCCACGGTGCCCTGTTGTAGTCACTCGCTGAAAGGCCAGGCCTGCCACAGCGTGCCTTCTCCCGCCATGCCCACCTGAGCATGTTCTGGTACTTCTGTCTCATGGTGAGGGGTACGGACATCCCCAAGAGGGGGCATCCAATCATTATGCAGCTCAAAACCCAACCAAATGTCAGCGAACAAAGGAACATTTTAGAATGCTATTGTTGGTAATTGTTAGCAAGGCAGAACTGGATACAAAGAACTGTCTTTTTTCTTTACATCAGAGGGCTAATTAAGTACATGGCTTTGGCGTCTGTGTCCTCAAGGTGCCCCAAGACCCTGTGCCCTTTGACCACGATCGCGCTTTCGTTCCTCCTGCTTACTCCATCAGATAGCTGTTATTTTAGCTACTTTCCTTAAGATGTTAAGACACCATTTTTAACATATTTTAATTATGGATTTGAAATTATTACTGAGTGAAAAACGTCAAAGCTGATGTGAACTCTGCTATACTTTTAGAAAATACACCACCAGCACAAAACCATATCAAAGCTCCAAATGACCTTATATTGGTAAGATAGGATATCAAGGGATGAGCTAAAGAAAGTTACATTATGTGTAAAACCGCTCTTCGATTCCATAATTCCACTTCCCCATGATTTTTAAATAAACTGCACAAATACAGAGTGTAAAAAAAACCCTATATAATTTATTGAAAAGCGTCTAAGGTTAAGGAGCTTCATTTGTCAAGCGTTGAAAGTTTTGCACACACAGTGGTTCGGATGCCGAGGCCGCCATGTGCCCCCTCGTTGTTGCAGTGATGTATCACCCAGCAGCAGCCTGACAGCCCGTCTCCCAGGACCAGGCACGCGGCTCTCGTACAGTATGAAGGGAGGGGGCGCGCGCCCGGCAGCCGCTGCCTCCAACATCTGGGATGATTATTCAGTCAACTCAGGTAACATTGTTTTGGAGGACAGCATTGGCTGACTGCCTTCCGGCAGAGAGTTCACTCGGTAACTCACATTAAAGGTCACAAACTCTACCTGGGGTTTAGCTTAAATATAAACATTGAAGAAACCAATATCACTCGCCTGCCTGGAACAGGTCCTTCCTTCTCTAATAATATTGCCACTTCCTCCGGCTCCATAACGCATCCAAGCAAACAGGCGGCGAATACACAAACCTTATGTCAAATATCCTGCCCAAGGCAGGTGACTTTCTTATTCACAAAGGGACTGTTTTTTGACATCAACGCATTCCGCGCAATACCATCCAAAATAGATCAATCTAAGAAATACCTAAAAATGGTTTACTGAAAATCTGGCTGTGATGCAGTACTTAAGAATAATTTACAAGCACTGACAAAGGCGATAGGCATGACTTTTTTGTAGCTGAAAGATTTTACATTTTGACTGGTAAGGTGTGTGTGGGGAGCTCACTGTCACAGAAGGGTCATCGGGTCAGAGCGCTTTTGTACACTACCGCGCAGGCACAATGCCCACTGCTGGGCAGAGAGACAAGCTAAGAACCCCCTAAGCAAGACTGCCCTTCTTTAAGGAAACTTCTCCCTAAGTATGTCCCAGCGTTCACCAAATAGCTTTAAAGTGACCCTACTTCTAAGAGTATGTTCCACTAGGTACACAAGATAAAAACCCATCTTAGAAAAGTCAGGCCAGTCATTCCTGTGCAAAGGAACATTCTAGAATGAGTGTATAGAGAAAGTCTGTCAACCTTCTGGCTACCTTGGAAACAGCACGTGCCCAATTTCCCTCAAGGAGGGGAGGTACAGCCCCCTGGCATCTTTTCTACCTCACATCAAATAACATCAAACAACAGGTGGTCGCACCCAGCACCTGAATATTACATTCGGCCTGTCTAGGTTGCGTACTTTATGTAATCTGGACTGACATTAAATTACATAAACCACAAAGCTACGTCACACTTTTTTGACACTGCCTAGGTATAGTAGAGCCCCACTTTCATTAGATTATCCACTGACCTAAGTTCTCAAATAAAGCTTAGACATGCTGTTCTTGGACCAAGAGCTTGGTTTTGGAACAACAGCGATATGCCTCTGTGTCTTCTAAACATCTCCCAATGTTCTTTAGTGATTTTCAGGATCATATTAGTCAAATTGAAAAAGTAGTTACAAGGGCATATGTAATGTAGTTTTATTTTTGTCATGTTGCTGTGGTAAAAAGTGACGCTCCTGAGTGCACAGGCGTGTTCCTTTAAGTCCTTGTGCCACCCATTGATTTATTACACATCTCGTCAAGCTGATACTCACTGATGCAACATTCATTACAACACGCTTCATCCTTACCAGTGCATTCATTTTTATCAGCTGAGAAACAGTCACATACGTTATTTGTTTCTGTCAATCTCCCTTTCTCAATCAATCTGTCCGCAGGGTGTAATGTCCAAATAATAGATATCTTGTTCACAAGCTGTCATATTAAATTGTGTGGTCAGAAGTAATATATTGATCTTTTTTTAGATTGCGACCATAGTAAAGGTGTCATCTTTGCTAGCTGATTGTGCTCTCTATGGTAATTTTCACATTGTACAGCAGGAGTTCTCACTACCACCTAAAGTACAGACTGCTGTAACTGCCTGCATTGATATCTCTTTGGGGCCTGAAAAGCAGCCTGAAATCTTCAGGTGTTAGAAATGGGGGTCTCTAGTCGGCAGAGGTAAGTAGCTTTGTCCAAATAGGGACCCTTGCTTCTAGTCAGGGTAAGGGGGATACACACTTTAGATAACCCCTGCTCACCCCCTGGGTAGCTTGGCACGAGCAGACATACTTATCCCAAAGGCAATGTGTAAAGTACTTGTACTCAAAACACACAGTAATACAGTGATAACACCACAAATGGACACCACACCAGTTTAGAAAAATAAAGTATCTTTATCTAAACTCAACAAGACCAAAACGACAAAAAAAAATAATCCAACATACATGTAATAAGAATATGACTTTAGAAAGGTTTCAAACAACTTGGTCCATAGAAAACTATGGATGTGAGATTTCTCACAAATTACCTGAAGATGCGTCAAAATTCACAAGGCCAAACAGCCGCAAAGATGGGAAGCGTCGAAAAACAAAGAGATGGGTCAGTTCCTGAGACCATGGGGAGGCGATGTAACAGTTCTGCTGCACGCAGGAGAAGTGATGCGTCGAATCGGGTCTGTAGGGGGAAGTGATCGTCGATTCTAAGACGGTTCTGGTCCGCGGGTGATGCGTCGAGAAAACGTGACACACAGGTGCGATGTGTGGAAATCCAGGATGCGTCTGTGATTGATGCGGCGGTATCGAGCGGCGCTGTGTCGGTTTCTCCAGCCGCGATCCCTCGATGCGTCGGTTCTTGCAGCAGCGCCAGGCGCTGCGTCGGTTTCGGCAGCGGCGCGGCCATGCATGGAGATTCTTCTCGCATAGCGGTGCTCCATTGGAAAAACAGCCGCAAGAAGAGCGATGAGGCGATTTCTTCAATTCTTTAGGTTTCTTACAGCTCCCAGCAGCAAGCACCACCTCCAGAGGCCCAGAACTGGAA
The DNA here is from genome assembly GCA_963921515.1 of Calotriton arnoldi. Lineage (NCBI taxonomy): Eukaryota > Metazoa > Chordata > Amphibia > Caudata > Salamandridae > Calotriton > Calotriton arnoldi. The sequence continues at coordinate 113,007 of CAWUFW010001628.1, forward strand.
CAGGCACCTCCTGGCAGGTCAGAACTCTCAGCAGCAGAGTTCAGGGGAGCTGGGGGTGAAGTCTTTGTGTCCCTGAGACTTCAGAACAGGATGCCAGCACACACAGGCCCTTAGAGATCTTCTTCAAACAGGTTCAAAGCAAAGTTCCAGTCTTTGTCCTTTCCTTGGCATAAACAGCAACTGTAAGCCAACCCCACACAGCAAAGGGGCAGTACTCCTCCTCACAGCTCTTCAGCTCTTCTCCTTGGCAAAGGTTCCTCTTGAGTCCAGAAGTAATCTAACTCTCTGGGGTTTTAGGTCTAATACTTATACCCCAAAATGTCTTTGTTCTCTTTGTGCAAGGGTCTCTGAGCCCAGTCCAAACCAGTTCTGTCCTCACTGGTGCAGTATGACCACAGGGGGTGGAGACAGCATTGTGCAAGGTAGACAGGCCCTATTCAGGTGCAAAGAAATCTCCTCCCACTACTCTAAATTCAGCCAAGGTCTATTCAGCTCAGCTCTGAGTCATCCAGGAAGGGCCAGGCACACCTCAAACCCCCCCCCCCCACCCCCTCCCCCAGTGGCTGACTACAGTGAATGCACATCCCCTGTCACTCCAAAACCAGACAGTCAATACACAAACAGGCAGAGGCACACAGAATGGTTAAACAAGAAACACAATTTAAAACCCATTTTCACTAAAAGATGTGTTATTAAATTCTGAGTTCAGAGAGCCTAAACTTTATTTCTCTATCTTGTCCCAAAGGGAAGTTATACTTGTAAGATGTTACAAAGCATTTCCCATTCTACTACCTTTCACGTACACTGCACCCTGCCCAGGGGGGTACCTTGGGCCTACCATAGGGGTGCCTTACAGGTAAGAAAAGGGAAGGTTAGGGCCTGGCAAGTGGGTGCACTTGCCAAGTCGACATGGCAGTTAATAACTGCGCACAGACACTGTAGTGGCAGGTCTGAGATACCTTTTCAGGGCTACTCATGTGGGTGGTACAATCAGTGCTGCCAGCCCACTAGTAGCATTTGATTTACAGGCCCTGGCACACTTCAGTGCACTTTACTAGGGACTTACCAGTAAATCAAATATGCCAATCAGGGAGAATCAATTGTAACAACAATTTACATAGGGAGCACTTGCACTTTGCCACTGCTGATCAGTGTCAAAGTGCCCAAAGCATCTAAGCCACCAAAAAAGAAATCCAGCACAGCATCAAAAATACATGAGGTAGAGGCAAAAAGTCAGGAGAAACCATACCAAAGATGCCAAGTCTAACATCAGGCCTTGGCTTCCTGAAATGTACAAAAAGGAATAAAACAGCTTGTTTCCCAAGCTAATGCAAGAGCTGTGGAGCAGGTGCTGATTTCAGAGAATCTTGGCTATAGTAAAGCCCTCTGAGAGAAGCGCCTGCCGGCCTTTTGCAAAGCAGATGTGCATCTGGTTTTTGGCAGAACTGACTGGTCTGGAGGGGACTGGGGAATATTTAATGAATAGTCAGTCCTTCTGAGAGTGATGGTAGTCTTAAATGGGTCACTCGGATGTCTGGAGTGAAGATCCGCGTTCCTGCTCTGGTTTAGGAGTCATATGTGAATGAATCCCACCACTGTAGCTTCACAGCACGCACAAGAGAGTATGAAACTGTACAAACAGTGGGCTTATGGAGACAAACTCTCAAGCATAAAGAATAACAGGAGCTATAACAGTCTTAGCAATACAGCCTTCCTGTTTCCTGACTAGAACGGTCCACATAATTTCCAGTGGGTTGTGGGCGGCCCTTGAGGCACAGGCCAGTTCAAGGCTTAGGAAGACTAGAACAGAGCTGAACAGAGACTACCAGTGCACGATCAGAGAGAAAGGGGAGTATACAGTTCCATGCTTTACCGAGTTCTCCAATTCTATTGGAGACTAGTGGGCAACAGTCCTAAAAGAGATCAAGCGGGAAGAGGGAGGTAGCATCACCCTCATCCACGGAGATGTGCAGGTCATCCACAGTAGAGATCGGATATCTTGGCTCCCATGACCAGGTCTGAAACTGGGTCAGATCCATCTAGCATAGAGATGGTTTCATTGTTTTGCTAAAGCAGGCCATTTACCACATTCTCTCCAACCTTAGCCGAAATAGGAAGAGTCGATGTGAGCCAAAAGCTGGACAGGATAGGCGGATCAGTACATGTTCTCTTGACATGGACTACAATCACTCTTTTCCAGCTAGGGGAGGGCAACATCGTTTGCTGGAGATTCAATGCAAAGGCTCCTTAATACCATGGAGGCCATTTAGGGGTAGCCAGGGGTCGCAACTGCGACCCATGGCTTAACCCTTGCGACCCTTGGCACTGTCTGGAACCCCTGGCCTCAGAGGTGGCAAAATCAGTACCAACAACACAGGGACTCGAACTCCTGATTTTCTGTACAGTTTTTGTTACACTAATAGTGAATAATTCTGTATTATTCGCTATCAGTGTAATAACAAACGGAGCACAATTCAGTGATGCAACCCAGAATTACAGTTTACTGATGCCTTCTAGGTACAGACCTCCGAGTATTTGGGGGTGATACCAGACATATTTACCTTTGCACTCTGCAGGAACAACTGACAGTCAAGAAGTGTCAGACAATGCATAATGTGTAACCAGGAACATAACCGCTCAGTGGAGACTGCAGATTGACTAGGCGCTCGGTTCAAGGTTCCTACGTGATGATCAAGAAATATACTACATAAATGATACACGCAATGAGGCAAATCAGGCCCTCTCTGTTATCTTAACACTGCCTGCAATTACAAACCATCTTATGTAATGTACAATGATGACTGGGCTGTAATGTGTCCCACACTTCATAAAAATTATCTTTGACCCTGGATCTCATTCATAATGTAACAAGGTCACCAGTTGTGATGATATTAAAACTTTAAAAATAAAATAAAATAAAAAGAGGCCAAAAGCTGGAATGGGAACTTTGGTGGCAGCTGGGGTAAGTAAAAATGTGTTTAAATGTAAGTTGTGTGTGTGTTTGAGAGTGGGAATGTGTTTATGTGAGAGAGTGTGTGCATGTGTGAGCAAGTGTGAATGTACATGTAAGCATGTGTGCGTGAGTGATAGTGACAGGTAGTGAGTGAGAATATGTGAGGTTGAGTGTCAGTATGAATGAGTCATAATAAGTAAGAATGAGTTCCTGCAAATGAGTGAATGCAAATGAATAATAATTGGTGTTAGGTGAATATTGGAGAGAGTGTGAGTTAGAATGAGTGTGAGTGAGAATGAATGAGGAAGAGTGAAAGTGAGTGAGTGAATGTGAGTGAGAATGTGGTGATATGCTTGCAAGTCTGGCATTTTCCCTGTCATACTGAACAGGATTCTTGTCTTATAGAGACACCCATAGTAAAATATTGGTGATGGCATAACAGAAAGAGGGTGACAGCACACTGCCTCACATCCCAGCACTCAGTTCGTCTCAGTGCAATATGGTAAATGCAGCGCACTATAACATTTACTTCAGCGACAGTCTTTAGTTTTTCACCCTTGTTGGTGCATGTCTAGTGTATCTCTAGACATGTGTTTTAGGATAGTTGTCCTTCTTCAGTAGAGAGCAACACATCATTTTGGGGGTGCTGGAAATGTTACCCGAAGTCTTCTCAGGTCTCTGTACCACTCATTGGGCACAGGTGCATCAACCAGAGCTCGTCAGCTTATTAGGTCAAGGGAGCCTTTTCTAACAAAATGAGGGTGGGAGCACACTGCCTCACATCCCAGCATTCAGTTCGCCCCAGTGCATTTTGGTAAACACAGTGCATGATGACACTTACTTCAGTGATAGTCTTTAGTTTTTCACCCTTGTTGGTGCAGCCTGTGCTGCGTATCTCTAGATGTGTTTCAGAATAATTGTCCTTCTTCAGTAGAGGGCAAGAAGGACAACCATCCTGAAACACGTGTCTAGAGCTACACAGCACTGGCTGCACCAACAAGGGTGGAAAAACAAATACTATTTTTGTTTGACAAGGTTCCCTTGAGTTAATGAGCCGATGAACTCTCGTTGATGCACCTGCACTCAGTGAGTGGTACAGAGAATTGAAAAGACTTTGGGCAGCATTTCCAGCACCCCCAAACACTGTGCTGCTCTCTACTGGAGAAGAACAGCTATCCTGAAAGATGTGTCTACAGATACACAGCAATAGCTGCAACACGAAGGGTATCATGCACTGCATTTACCATGATGCATTTGGCGAACTTAGTGCTAGGATGTGAGGCAGTGTGCTCCCACCCTCTTTTTGATTGATGCTGGCATACTTGGGGCAAATCTTAGCATGACAGACACCTATGACAAACTACTGGCACACTGGAGGTAATTCTTGGCAAAATGTGTACACATGGTGAAATACTGCTAATGACATCCTGGAGGATATTCTTGGCATATAGGACACCTGAGGAAAAATGCTATTACTAACACATTGGGAGTAATTATTGACATAAAGAAGGACAACCTGAGGTATGGGAGGATGCCAACCATGACAAAATGCTGTCCCTTTTATACTAATCTAATTTTTTCTAGAAGACCTAAGGTCACAATAAATTGAAAAATTCTGGCTTTGGCATATTGGGGGCACCCATAGCATATGGGAGCACCAATGACAAAATGCTAGCCCTGGCACAATCAAGCTAGTTGTTGACATATGGCGGCATCCATAACACATTTTGGAAAATGGGGTGAAGTCTTGGTGAGTGTCAATTTTAATTGACTTGGCACACCATGAAAGCATTTGAAAACATAATGAGTGCCCTTTCAGAGCCTATGCCCTTTTAGCAAATTTATGTGAAAATTGTACTTTAACAAGTATTTTTGGACTCCATTCCTTTCAACATTTTCTTGGAGGAAGAAAACCATAGTTGAGGCCTGCCTTTCTCGCTCACTACAATTCAGGGCAAGATCACGTCCCATAACATTCAAAGATCAAGTTAGCACCATAATATAGGTGGTTTCTAAAATAGACATTTGTCTGTGTTGTTATACTAATCATGTAGTCATTATGGAACTTCAGCAATGTCAATTATTGTGATGCCATCAGGTTTATGGTGATATAACATGACTTTCTGGAAAAAATCAGGGTCAAGGGTCGTATGGCATTTTCTGTGATGTCATTAAGGTCAAAGGGTTTGTGATGTCACTTCCGCTGCCCCAGGCATTTTGGTAAATTTATGCCTATGCCTAATACTGGTCTCAATGCGTTTGCTTGTTATCTTTAACACGCAGGGCATGGACCAAGGAGAGAGCCAGATATAAGGGCAGGTAAATAGGTTGAAATCTCTAGAGAGAAGGAAAATAAGTGAGTGCAGAATGGTGGACTTTGCCACTAACATCACTGGAAGAGAGAGCCTGCTCAACAGTGGAGGAAAGGTGACCTGAAAAATGGAAATGATTTTATCAATGTGTTCTTCAAATAAGTCTGAGAGAGGGAGCAGAAAGCCTGTCAAGGAGTACTCAACATATCACTGGCAGAAGGGGCAGGAAAATCATTTCCTGTTTTCAATACTTCTGGGGTGGCAGGAGGAGCTCTACCAATTTGATTTAGAAAGTGCCCAGTGTTCAGTAAAGAATAAGGCTTTGTGCCCCCGTGAATGACATGGGGCTTTGGTGCAATGAACTTGAGATGCCATTTCTTTGACAATTCTTTTAGCTTTTGTAAACCGTGTCATATTGTTTCTCTGCCTCTCGTCTGCTATCCCTTAACAGCACTCCGTATCTTCTGGAACCTACATACCACCCCTACCACTGATACCCTACAGTGTTTTTTTTTGTCCTCATATCACCATGGCGCCTGCAACTCTTGGACCTTTTTAAACACCCATGGTCCATCTTGTGGTCCATTGCAATTACTCGCCCTGAACCTCCCAGGCTCTGGTCTTATCACGGGGGGCAATAACCCACCCCCGGGTCCATGACCTTGTGTAATCATAGGACGATGTATAGAGGTTTCCAACCGCCCTGGGTATTATCCTAGGTACTAACCAGTCGACTTAACAAAATCCTCCCAAATTTCACTTGACCGTCGTGGGCTGCTTTTAATGTCCATGTTGCTTGTCCACTTAACTACACTTAACCACCCCGTGGGGTTAGGGGGAGCAGGATCTAGCCATCGTTTACAGATCTCCTGCCTGACCAAGAGCAATAAGTAAAATACTAAACCTCTTTGCTTTCTATTCAAGGAGTTTTGCGTAGCGCTAGCTACCCCCAAAAGTACCAGGGCCTCCGTCAAGACTACATGTTCTCCTAAAATGTCCCTCATGGTGGCTTCCACAATCTTCCAAAATTCCTTTATCACTGGGCATGTAAAGAAAACATGTACATCGTTAGCTCTAAGGAGATTACATCTCTTACATCTGGGGACCAGCTGTGACATAAACTTGGCCATTCTTTGAGCAGTCCAATACAGCCTGTTGATAACAAAAAAATGATGACGTTTAAAGTTGGCAGATGTTACTATGAAATATAATAATTTCAATGAGTCTGTCCAAAGAGATTGTATGTTTCCTTCCTGGAGTGTATCCGCCCAGATCTCGTAGGGGGCCTTCAATTTCTCTTCCTCTGCCTCCAGGAATTGTCCATACCACTTTGCCACTTCTTTACTTTTCAGGCTGACTTCCTGGAGTGAAGCCTCAAAATCCCATAGCCGCCCTACTTCCTGTGAGGCGGTTGAAAACCATGAAGTAAGCTCCATATACTTAAACCTAGACAGTCTATTGCCCGTCTTAACACTCAGTACCTCCCAGGGAAGCACGCCTACTGTTGATATCAAGTCTCCCCACTTAGATATCCCTGCTTGCTTTAAGGGAAAACTCAGAGCATCTTTCAAGCATTCCGGCGTCCCTGGGGATTCCCAGATCGGAGCAAATTCTGAAAAATAGCCAATCTTTAGTGACTTCCTTACTCCAAACCAAAGACCAAAGACCAAAGCCCAACACCTTTAACCTTACTTTAAAAAAAAGGTTTTGGGCTCCGAATTTATACAGGAAAGCTGCTGGACCAAACTCTTTAGTCATTTCCCCCAATAGTAAACCCCAGATGGAACAATCAGGCTCCCCCATAAGCATACAGAAGTTTTTAAATTGAAATGCCATGCAATAGAGCCTACGGTCCGGCAAAGCTAACCCACCCTTCTTAAGACTACGTCTTAACTTTTTCCAGGAGAGCTGTACCCCACGAGATGCCCAAATAAAACTAGTTAATTTTCCCTGTATTTTGTTAATTTCTTCCTTGGGGAATTTGAGTGGAATGCAATTGAATAGATATGTTAGCTTCAGAAGAATAGACATTTATACTAAGTTGACCCTCCCATAGATAGTCAAAGGTAAGTTCTTCCTCCTGGATAATGCCCTGTCAACCTCCTTGGCCACCCTCTTCAAGTTACGTAGCGGAATCTCATCAATTTTTTCAACTATAACTATCCCTAGATATTTAATTGCAGTACACACTCTGCCTCCCCAATCCTCCACATTCCAACACATTACCTCCGTCTTCAATAATTTCACTGAGTATCTGGAAAGTGCCCCATATTCTTTTGTCAGTTGTTCCACCGTAGGTAGTGTACGGGCCGGGTCGGAGGTGTAAATTATCAAATCATCGGCATACAAAGCAATTTTACTGCGTGAAGGGAGTAGATAAATGGGGGTGATCTGATCGTCATTCCTCAATATTTGCGCAGGGGTTCGATATATATGTCGAAGAGGAGGGGCATCAGGGGGCAACCCTGCCTCGTCCCTATGTAGATATTGAAACTCTTTATCAGGGAGCCATTTAGGAGGATTTTAGCCGTGGGGCACTCATATAGTTTTCGGATTGCCATAACAAAGTCAGCACTAAAGCCCATTGTACCCAGAACTGCCCAAAGAAATACCCAACTGACGCGGTCGAAGGCCTTGGCGGCGTCTATAGTGATCACCGCCAAGGGAATCGAACGTGTGACTGCTAGGTCTATAGTCCCGATTAATGACAATGTAAGTTCTTGTATTTGTCTTATCGGAACAAAGCCTTTCTGGTCGATATGTATCAGTTGGGGAGCCACCTTTGCCAATCTCCCTGTCATAATGCCAGTCTAAATTTTATGATCTACATTCAACAAGGAGATTGGCCGATATGAATCAGCCTTCCCCGGGTCCTTAGCGGGTTTTAAAATCAAAGTAATTGTGGCCTCTCTCCAAGAATTCGGGATCGGTTCTTACCCCTTATAAACTGAATTGAAGAGTGACTTCATTTCTGGCACTATTTCATCTGCTATTAGCTTGTATACCTCGGCAGGTAATGAATCTGGAATTGCCGCCTTTCCATTCCTCATATGCAAGAGCTGCTCTCTTATTTCCCCCTCTGTAATTGGAGCATCTATACTCTTCCTACCCTCTATTGTTAGAACGGGGAGACCTACATTGTTTAGCCAATGCTTTAGGCTCACCTCATCAGGGCGCTCTTCTTCTGCATATAGTTCAGAGAAGAGGGAGACCAAACTGGCCTGTATTTCCTCATTCTTGTTCGTAATGTTGCCTTGGGGGTTGATGACCAGCTCCCCGATGTAATTTCGCGCCCTCTCGGCCCTCGACTTCCATGCTTACAATGCTCCAGCTTTTTCATCATATTCAAAATGCTGCATGCGCCCCGTAGCCCACCTCTCTCTACATTTTATCTCTAACTTGATTTTTTTTTTTTTTTCCCCCTCATATGACCTCTGTAGCTACAGCAACCTTTCAACCTGATCGACCCCTGGTGCTTATAGCTAGTAATCCCAATCTCAGCCGTTGCTTCTTACGGGGATCTCCCATGTACACAACCTGAGCTGACCAGAGGGTATAATCATCGGAGGCATATCCTGAATTTTAAACTAATCAAACTAAACAAAAGATAAAGTACCCAATAAATTCCAAAATGCCCCCTTATCAACATTCCCTCTATATACATTTACCCTCTGATCAATAGCTCTAAAATATCTCACTGAACTCTACCATACATTCCATGAGGGAGACATTGTCTGATGCCACAATTTACATATCTCTCTCCTGGCCAGCAGAATCAAGTAAAACATCAATTTCTGTTGTGCCGCAGTATAGGAAGGCCCCCCTGACTGTAGTACAATACCAAATAGAATAAGCAATGGGCTTACCTCCAGGGTGGATCCCATAGCCCCAGAAATGGTCTTACCCACGGCACTCCAAAACCCTTGAATGCTTGGACAGGAGGCGAATATATGGATATCATCAGCATTCTGAAAGCCATATCTCCAACATCTAGCTTCACCACCTCCACTTATTTTGGAAATTTTGAGCGGGGACCAGTAAATCCTGTGTAATGTGAAAAAATGGTTCTGAGTGCAGCAGATTTAATCACAAGGTAGAGAAGATCTAGAGATACTTGCCAAAGTTCTTTCAGCTCCTCACTCGGCAAGTAGCTCTCCCAGACTCGATGTGGCTCTTCCATCTTACTCTGCACTGCGACCAGGAAATGATTGTACCATAGGGCCACTTCCTTCTTCCTCAAAGTAGGATCTTGTAATTCCTTCTCCATGGCGTTATCCTCTTGACAGGACCCACATTGACTCCTACACCAGGATGCCAGCTGGTAAAACTTAAACCTGGACAAAGTTCCCGAAGTGATGTAACTCCAAAACTCCCACTGGTGGCACTTATTGTCCACCATAATGTCCTTCCAGTGTACAACTCCCGCCGATTTCAAAGGGAATGCTAGCGCGTCCTTAAGACACTCTGGAGTACCCGGAGAGTCCCATACCGGGGCCCAGTCACTATAATAGGAAAGCCCGAGGCAGGTTCGACAGTCTGACCATAACTTGGCCGCCATATGTAGAATCTTCAAACGGATCTTTTTGAAAATTTAGGAGAGCCAAATTTATACATAAAACCTATCTCCCCTACCCCGACTAACATGGCCTTAAACATGGTTCCTATTAGTGATTCATCAGGGGTAAGCAGCAACATCCTGCAGTTTTTTAATTGGTAAGCCCAACAATATAACTGAAGATCGGGCAGGCCCATACCCCCTGGGCTAATTTACGCCGTAATTTTCTCCAAGACAACCTGATCCCCTTGCCGGCCCAAATAAAAGAAGAGATCTTGCCCTGAATCTTAAGGATGTCAGCTTTCTTGAATTCTAAAGGGATATTATTAAAAAGATACGTATATTTTGGGAGGACACACATTTTAATTAGATTTACCCGACCATAGTGAGAAAGAGGGATATTTTGCCATCTTTTTAATAGTCTGTCCACCTCCTTCGAGACTCTATCTAGATTGATCTTTGGTAGTTGGGCGAGATCTTGCGTTATTATAACCCCTAGATATCTAAGCTCTCTAGCAAAGTTTCTCCCCTGATCCGTGATGTTCCATCCCATTATCTCAGTCTTGTCTTCATTTATTTCATACCCTGACAAACTCCCAAAGATCCGAGATTCTAAAAGTAGCTCTGGTAGAGTGGTATTGATATTAGGAGATAGTACAATTAGATCGTCCGCATATAACGCTAGTTTCCTTACAAAACCGTTTATTTCAAAAGGGATGATATTCCTATTTAATCTCAGACTCTGGGCAAACGGTTCTATGTAAAGGTCAAATAGAATGGGGGACAATGGGCAACCCTGCCTGGTACCGCGGCCTATTTTCACAAAGGGGGAAAGACTACCATTGACCAGAATCTGAGCCTGTGGGGATGCATACATTTTTAAATGATTTCCTAAACCCTTTGGCAAAACTAAAGTTCTTTAAAGATCTGTCTAAGAAAAGCCAATTAACACGATCAAAGGCTTTAGCCGCGTCAACCGTGACAATAGATAGAGGAAGATTCTGCGATGAAGCCAAATCTATAGCCCCAATCAACGTATGGACCAAATCCGACATTTGCCTGCCCGGGAGGAAGCCTTTTGATCTTCATGGATTAGAGGTCCTACAATCTTATAGAGCCGGTTGTTTAGGACTCCAGCAAAAACCTTGTAGTCGGTGTTTAATAAAGATATTGGCCGATACGATTGGCACGGAGTTGGATCTTTGCCAGGCTTCGGGATCAAAGTGATTACCGCATCTCTCCAGGAAGCAGGCAGAGGGGATCTACCACCCAGAATTTCATTAAACAATTCCTGCCAAACCGGAATAATCTCTTCCTCAACATAGAGTAAACCTCACTCGGTATCGAGTCAGGACCTGCGGCCTTCCCCTTTTAGATGTATCCAAAACCTCCAAAATCTCACTCGCTGTTATTGTTGACGCGAGGAAAAGTTGATTAGCTTCAGAGATTTTTGGTAGTTGTTTCCCCTTAAGCCACTCGTCGATATCCTTCACACTACCCTTAAGATTTTCGTGGTATAACTCCTGAAAAAAGCGCATAAAAGCCTGTTCAATAGCCTGTTTCTCTTCTATAACTTGCGTGCCCACTTTGATCCTTTTGATATAATTATCAGCTCTATCTGCCCTACTCTTCATAGCAAGAAATTTACCACAACTTTCCCCTTGCTCAAAATCTCTCATTTTACTCGCCTCCTATTTTTGATGTAAAATTTCTTCTAACTTAAGCTTGAACTTCAGCTGGAGTTCCTCAACTTTCTGTATTAAGATGCCATTTCCTGTTTGAGGGGAGCACCTCGCCTTCAAGTCAGCTTCAGCCCCCGCTATTTGAGACTCTAAATCGGCCAGCTCGGTCCTCTCTAACTTGGCCCAACCCGCAACCGCCCCTCTGAGTATCCCTCTTATCCAGGCCTTGAAGGAATCCCAGACAGTATGTATTGAGGTGGACCCTAGATTATTCTGAAAAAACATTGTTGTCTCGAACTTCAAAAAGCTAGGTGTTGAGGGTTGCAAAAGATATCTCCTATTTAACGTCCATCTCCTCTTAGAGGAGTCTGAAGGAAGGTCTAACACAAAATCTATCGCCGCGTGGTCTGATAGATGTATAGGCAGATATTTAAATGAGCTAATTTTATCAGTATCCGAATGATCCATGAATATATAATCAATTCTAGAGAAGTGAGAGTTCTTCTTACTATAAAACGAGTACTCTCTCCTATCCCCCATTTTAGCCCTCCACACATCCCTAAGATTAAAGTTATGTAACATGGACAAGAGGTGGGCCTTAACTCGGGGAGCAGCTATCTGCGTACGGGGGGAGGACCTGTCTAACTTATTATTTAGGAGAACATTGAAGTCTCCTCCTAATATCAAAGGAGCTTCATAATCGACCAAGGCGAGGCAGAGATTATTTAAGGGGGAAATATCATCCTCATTTGGCCCATAGAAGGTTGCTAGGGTATACTTAGACTCCTGAATTTTTATCTCTACAATTGCCCAACGCCCTCTCCCATCCACCTGTGATCTTATAAACTCCACTCCTGCGTTTATTTTAGCTATGATGGCCACCCCCTTTGAACAACATTGCTGATCAGAAGCGACAAATTTATCAACCCACCTTAATTTTCCGAATAAGGCCTTAAATTCGTACTGTAACAAATGAGTCTCCTGGATCATAAGGATCTTAGCATTGCTATTCTTTAAGTATTGAAGGATTAGACGCTGTCTTCTTTTAACCCTCAACCCATTAACGTTCCAGCTAAGAAATTCTAGATGACGTATCCCTCCCTGAGCGGATCTATCCCCAACCATAATTCTGGTTTGTCATTCTATTATGGTTTTTAAAGCTACTAGTGGTCTTTGCATCACATGAGGTTAATTTTACACCTATGTCTTTTTTTTTTTCCCCCCCCGATGCTCCCCACCAACAAATGTAAAAAACTTTACGAAACCAAACACCACCCATCCCCCTTGCCCCTCCTCCCACCTCCCAAGGGAACCCTCCTGTCTACCTGTTGGCAATAAAATATTGCCCTTTGAGCCAATGCCCTCCAGCCCCAACGAACAAAATCATAAAAGAAAAAATGCTAAAATTACACAATACTCTTTAAAGGCTCGATTTTGCCTGCACCAAGAAATCATCTACTTCCTCTGGAAACCTAAAATTATAGGTCTTGTTGGCCCAAACCACTTTTAAAAAGGCTGGAAATCGTAGCTGGGCTTGGGCCCCCATGTGCTTTAGAGAATCCAACCGCTTCCCCAATTCCCATCTCCTATCCTCGGTAACCCGTGAAATATCTGATCGGATCCTAAATGAGACATCCTGAACCTGGATTAACTTAAGTTTAAGTGCAGCCCCCAAAAGCTGTTCCTTGAGGAGGTAGGATTGAATGTAGACTAGGATTTTCCTAGGTTTTTTCCGGGCAGGATTCAACCTAAAAGGGTCCCTGTGAATTCGTTGGATCTCTGTTTCCCAAACGGACGGTGATGCTATTTGAGGGAAGGCTTTCATAAAAAGGTCACTAACATATGACTTAAGCTTATCGCCTTCCATTCCTTCTTTTAGATCCAAAATCCTGATGTTATTCTTTCTTGAGTTATTCTCTAACCTCTCTAGTCTCTCTGCCAGGTCCCGCTCTCTTTCCTTTAATCTACCCACTTCGAGCGCGTTATCTCTGACCTCCTGCCCCAATTCCCCTACTTTTAATTCAAGTGCCTCCATCCTATGTGTTAGGGCTGACAGATTCTCCTCAAGATTTGTACAGGTCTCAAGAATCTTCCTCTGATTTAACTCAGAAGTGGCGAAACGGGCTCCAATCTCTGCTGATAACTGTCTGAGCATATCATGAAGAGAGTCTGGGCTCTGTTGTTGTACCTCCTGTACCTCTACTTGTTCATCTAAGGGGGCACCCCCCCCCCCTCCATAACGACTGGATCAGTCAACGGGGTAAATAGATTGGAAAGGGGGATAACAGGATTTGGCTTTTGGGAAGACCCGGGAACAACATGCTTTACCAGATCCATGCTCGCCTGCGGGTTAACCTTGAAAAAGGATCTTAGCGATGGGGACACTTTCCGGGGAGGCAAATTCTTCGATTTCCTGCTTTTCACAGGGGTGGCTCTGGCAGATTTATTTGACTGCAGCCTACTCTTGCGGTTTCTGGGTAAAACCCCACTGGACTCAATAACTGTTTTTAATGAGGTAGACTGCTGATCAGAGGATGCCTTGGGGAGAAAGGTACAAGATCTTAATTTGTACCTTTTGCCTCGCAAGACCTCCTCCGTAGACCCCTACTTGGCCGAGCCAACGCCTGAAAGCGAGATCTCCTTATTAACAACTAGAAGACCTGGCTGCTGATTAGCTGACTCCATGGGGTAAAAGCACACATCTCTCAAGCTTATCTTCGTGTTACAACTTAAATCAGGCTTGGTCACTTGGTAGCTCTTTTCAACAGTGCCTACACTTCCCTGTGTATTAATAACACGAGTAGCAAGCGGTTTTAATGGCAGATTGCAACTTATATTGCCCTTAACGCAGACACTGCTGGTAAGCTGATTATTGGAGAAACGGCCAGCACGACGAAACTCTGTAAGGGCCCCCGCACCCCTTAACAAGAAAAATCTGCCACACATCCAGGAGATTGCGCACTCGCACACTCACCGGTAGCCACCGCAATCCTAAGCAGTCTTAATGGGTCCAGGCTCCCTGCAGAATGCCTTTATATAATAACGTTTACTCCAGTCCCAGCTTCCAGTGGCTAATCATCCAAAAAAAGGAATCCCTGATGGAACCCTCCAAAACACCACCAGTGAACACAAAGGATCAGAAACGCAAATCAGGACTTAAATACAAGGGACACTCCACTAGTGCTCCAAATCCTCACGGTGATCCTCAACATAAACAGATCCTTCACCTTCACCGAACCCTGCGGGCTGCAGACAGTTAACAGTTGAGCGGTAACTTCAAAGTCAGGCTCCCGGCATCGCCATTAGAGAAGGAAAAAAAAAAAAGAGGAAATCCAACACCCGGCAAGCCCTCTCCTCCGGAATCCTGCCAGCTCCGTCCCCCCCCGCGAAGCTCCCGGAAACAAACAGGCCCACTCCGCCAGACCACCCCCGCCGCCACGGAACGTGCAAGGCGCCGACAGTAGGCAGTCCGGTGCGGCCAGGACCCACAACGCCACGCCGCACAACTAAGGCAGAGCACTCAGCAGGAAAAGCCACGGAGCCGAAGCGAAGGAATCAGCAGCATCCTGGGCAGGAGCCCACAGCCCGGGTCCCGAGGTGAGACGCACAGTCAAAGGCAGCAGCAATTCAGCATTTCAACATGCGGGGCTGGAGCTGGAGGGCAAGCGACTCGCGACCGGCACTAGCTGGCCGCCATGTTCCCCCCCTCTAACTTGATCTTATAATTTATTCTGGCTTCCTCCAACTGTTTTAGGACCTCATCTCTGTTCTGTATGTTCCGTGTCCCTTGCTGCAACTTGGCTTCTAATGTCCCGACTTCCCCCTTCAATTTCCTCAGTTCGGCCCTATCTTCCTTGTTCTTGTACGAGACCTGACTTCTTTTTTTTTTACGAGACCTGACTTTGTAGGACTCCTTAAGCATAAGCCTTAAAAGTATCCCAGATAACTCCAATGGAGGCCGAATGCGCATTATCCTGGAAGAACTCTATAGTTGTTTTTTTCAAAAGGATGGAAACATCTGGGTCTAATAAGATAGCTCTTTTCAATGTCCATCTCGCATTATGCCTTGCTCTAATTCCCATCAGTGTGACACTGACCACAGCGTGGTCGGAAATATGTCCTGGTGATATATGGACCTCTTTTAATTTCCCAGCCCACACTCTGTCCACTAGCAAATAATCCAATCTTGAAAAATGGTTGTACTTTTTGCTATGGAAAATGTAACCTCGCTTATCCTTCATTAAATATCTCCAGGTGTCGACCAATCCCATTAATCATATGCTTGAGGGCCTGTCTAGTCTTTGGTGCTTGGGCTTGGGTTCCCCTCCTGCTAGTGGACCTGTCCAATGTAGGGTCTAAAAGGGTGTTGAAGTCGCCCCCTATTATTATAGGCGTGGTTACCCCGACTAATCTCAGTTGTAGATCCACAATGTACTGGGGGTCGTCCACATTTGGCCCGTAAAAACCAGCACAGACAAACTCTGTACCAGAGCATTTGAGAGTTGCTAAAACCCACCTGCCTGAACCATCAGTTTTGGAGGAAATCAGCTCAACCCCTGACCCCCTCCTGATAAACATTGAAACACCCTTGCAATATTCTGATTGATCAGATACTGCATAACTTTCGACCCATCTTTGTTTTGCATATAACCCCCTGTTTTCACTTGCCGTTAAGTGGGTCTCTTGTAAAATAATGACCTGGGCTTTGGAGTATTTCATCACCAGTCACTGTCTATTTTTTGATCTGAGGCCATTTGCATTCCACGTTGAAATTTGTAGCTTATTATCATCCCCACTCATTTGCCTTGAGATGAGCAGATTTTATAAGACCTGGGGATCTCTGATAGTCTATTTTAAAAGTGGACCAAGACAATATAAATGTTGAGAACTTATAATTTTTTTTTTTCCCACTGCTCCCCACCCAGTGCCCTGCCCTCCTCCCGTTTACCCCCTATCCCTCCCATGGGAACCCTCCCTTGACTATCAGGCATGACGCCTGTTGGACCAGCAGAGAGAGGGAGCTTGCCTCACTAAACCATAAATATAAGCCGTGCGCCCCCCTTCCCTCCCTCCCTTCCCGCGGCTCCGGAGACAAGCTAATGAGATGCCGGCTTCCTGACGCATGCACGCACGCATGCGCACGCACGTTCGCGTTCTCCTGAGAGTATGGCAGAAACTGAACCGCTAACCTAAAAACATGGCCGCCCATCAGTGGAACGTTGGGCAGTGAGCTTCCGCTCGCGTGCTTCCGTAATCTTAGGAGCTAGACAGCCAACCTGCTAGGATGGCCGCCCTTCAAAAGTGACCGTTCTTCTATTTCATCAATGGATTCAGTGGTGGTTCGAGCCTGCTGTTTGGATTGATAAAAGCTAATGTCATAAAATAATGATCATCTACCGGAGGGGTGTTCACAGATCAATTTATCTGAACCACCACTGAATCCATTGATGAAATAGAAGAACGGTCATTTTAGAAGGGCGTCCATCTTAGCAGGTTGGCTGTCTAGCTGCTAAGATTACGGAAGCACGCGAGCGGAAGCACGCTGCCCAACGTTCCACCGATGGGTGGCCATGTTTTTAGGTTAGCGGTCTAGTTTCTGCCATACTCTCAGGAGAACGTGCACACGCTATATCAGGAAGCCGGCAACTCATTAGCTTGTGTCCGGAGCCGCGGGAAGACTGACTATGCCGAGCAAGGGCATTGCTTTGAGGATGTAAGTACGGCATAGCTGAGAAAATGAAAACCATGACAATCCAGGCAACTAAGCATTCAACGCTCGATACCATTAGCAAACTGATACTTAAATATGCTCTCTGTCCCGGGCCTTTTTCCTTTTACAGTGTTTGACTACAAGCACCCCTTCCTTCCCGTGAAGAGCTCACGGGGCATGAAAAAATGAACAATTATGTAGGTGGTGCATTTCTACCATTATCTATTTGACTAGCAACCATTTTTAGGTCTCGCCTAGGCAGCGCGCATGCGTTGCTCTAGGAGATGACCTTTTGGAATTGGTCTGCCCTTTTCAAGCACTCGTGCTTGTGCTGGCATCCACCTTGCAGGAGCGAGCAGCGGCGCGCAGGGGCCATCTGTTTGCAATTAGCGTGGCCGCGCGCGCTTGTTTACATGTGCATGCTCGCGGTCGCGCTTTCACTTTCTTGCTGGCCGGCTGTTATTTAAGGCACTGGAACATGCCCGGTTGCCTCACTGGTTATTCTTGCAATTTTTCGCACTAGTTATACTTCTAAATCTACCGGAGGATGCCTTCAATGTTTTAATTTCACGCTGAAAAGATAAACCGTTTCGCAAGACTCTACAAGACTAATCGGCAACATCAGCATTACAGAAAAACGTTAGGCTCGCGTTTAAGATGGACGCAGTTTTGTTAGGAGCCAGCACGGATTGTCATTTTTTATGTTCATTTCCACTGTTAAGTTTCAGCAACAATGCAACATGATATGTACTGTTCTGCCACTGTGAAGAGGTAGTGTGGCCACTTTCTTTTGCGTCGCGCTTTCACTTTCTTGCCGGCCGGCTGTTATTTAAGGCACTGGAACATGCCTGGTTGCCTCACTGGTTATTCTTGCAATTTCTCGCACCAGTTATACTTCTAAATCTACCGGAGGATGCCTTCATTGTTTTAATTTCACGCTGAAAAGATAAACTGTTTCGCAAGTCTCTACAAGACTAATCGGCAACATCAGCATTACAGAAAAACGTTAGGCTCGCGTATAAGATGGACGCAGTTTTGTTAGGAGCCAGCACGGATTGTCATTTTTTATGTTCATTTCCACTGTTAAGTTTCAGCAACAATGCAACATGATATGTACTGTTCTGCCACCGTGAAGAGGTAGTGAGGCCGCTTTCTTTTCTCTAAAGTCCAATACTTCCTCCTAGTTTCACTCACAGCAGAATCTGGTGGCAGCGATCCATTAAGTTACCAGCGGGCCAATCAGTGCGCCTCCGAGCGGTATTTTGAAGCCATGTAAATACCTCGCTTCAAATACAGCCAGCTGTTTTGCACTTGGTGCATGCTTGTGCATTAGTGGCTCGAGGCGTACTCCCAGTGACTGGACTGGCGTGAGCAGGACTGGGAAACGCTTTCTACATTGATTTAAGGGAGCCTACCCCACAAAACCACGCTATTGCAACGTCTTTGGACACTGAAAATTCAGAGAGATACTTCATGAACCGCTACCAGAGGCAAACATGTAGATCGCCTTTACCCAGACTATGACTTATTGACTGGACCTAGTACTTTCAGATACCATTCGTGTAGTGGTCGAGAGTGTCTGTAGAGCTGGGGTCCTCCCTACCATGCCTTTTCACTTCCCCCTTCTTTCCCCCTTCTGTGTTTTTCTCTCTCTTGTTCTGGATTAAAGTCTGTTGAGGAAAAATGTGTGTCGGTCCCCAAACATGTGTGCCCCACCTGCATCAAATTAAGCACTGACAGTACCTATTAACTTGCTTTTAAAAAGCAGGTTCTCCGGTTCGTCAATAACAGTGCCCAGGCTGCAGACATGAATACCATAGCCAATAGGTCTCGCCTTTGGGACCTTATAAGTGTTTAGCCATGCAACAGTTGATGTTGTTGCACCAAGGATATTGTGCTGGATAACTAAACACTTATAAGGTCCCAAAGGCGAGACCTATTGGCTATGCCAATGCTTGTTTGAAGTTGTCACAAACAATCAAGATCTCAGCAAATACTCGGAAGAAACTTGTACATAGAGTGTGGGATTTATGTTATCTGTTTTGTATTGTCTTGTCTGTCTTTTGAGGGCAGCACATCACAGTTACGATTACGAATCGATTTGATTAGTCGTGCATGTGTGAGAAAAATATATCACTTCTTCCACCATATGGTGATGCGCTTAGTCATAAGAAATGTATTGAACATGTCTCAAATTAATGATGTCCTATCGTTTCAGGTTTAAACAGAATCAGCATACCTAGTAGGTCTTAAATGAATCTACATACCTAGTAGGTATAATTAATGCAAATATTCTATTTTTCACCAATGCAGTGAATTTTTACAACTAGTCCAATTAAGTAAAATTAGGAGTGGAATTTGGGATCAATAGCTCTGGTCCTGACGAAAAGCCTATGGGGTTAGGCTTGAAACATGTTGACCTGGAGACAATAACACCCATCATAGTGTAGATCTCCACCACCCCGGTTTTAGTAGTACCAGCTATGCCAGTACATGCCATGCAGCCTCAAGATGGCAATTCTTGAAATGAGACACCTGAGGGGTTGGCCTCTGCTGCATAAATCCAGTTGAGGTACTTACAGAACTGGTGACAACATCAAAACTAACACTTAATAAATATTATCTTCCAAACAGCCAGGTACTTTTTAAGAACACTTATTTTTTCTGACCCTTCTACTCCCATCCCCTCATAGTCAACACCCAACAAAGTTCTCCCACGTCTTCGTCGGTCATAGCACGCCCTGTCCCGCAGTGGGGCGGGAAGAACCCGATGATGAAGCATGCCACCATAGGACATTTTGGTGGGTGAGGGTTATTTTAAGAAAACAAATCGTTTCTCAGAAAAAAACTAACTGTCCCATCAATAGGACAGTTACAAGTGGACTTTTTTTGTTTATATACACGGCTTGTCACCTGATTTTCTTGGAATAATCTCTGTTTATACAAACCTTTGCTTCTATTATTAGTCAGCTTTCAGCCCATCTTACAAAACTCTTTCCAGTCTCATAAATTGGTTGCTCTGTTTCTGTGTGGCACAAGTATTACCTTATCTTACTACAATCTAAGTCTCTCTCATCCATTGTTCCGCCTCCTTCTATTTTTAAGGTCGTCGAAGAAGTCAACTAGATTTGCCTGATGTTACTTATCCTTCGTACACCACTCTGGTGCAGACCCTGTAAAAATAACTTCTCTTCTCAAGCACAACTTCTCTTCTCAAGATATTGACCTTCGCTTTCCTTAGAAAACAATTCCTTTCATTTCTCTGCCAGAGAAGACAGGTTGAAGGGGTTGAAATTACCAGGTCCTTACTTGCTCCCACTTTCTTCCCTCGATAGTCTTCCCAGTCTCAATGAGTGATTACTAATGGGTGTTAGTTTTGATGTTGTCACCAGTTCTGTAAGTACCTCAACTGGATTTATGCAGCAGAGGCCAACCCCTCAGGTGTCTCATTTCAAGAATTGCCATCTTGAGGCTGCATGGCATGTCATAGACATGTAGTATACGGTATTATGAAGATATCTGAACCCTATTGCAATCACTATTCCAGTAGCCCGTGCTGGTCGTAACTCATAGGCCGGTAATGTAGGGTCTGGTGTAGGGTAAATGAATGGATATCAGGAATATTAGAACACTGGAATGTTGGGGGCTCCACTGAAAACAATGGAGTGCTCCGGGCTTCTAATGGCCGGTAGAAGCCCGCAGCTTCAACATTCCAATATTTGTTCACAGCTGTTGCTGTGAACAAAAGGCCTCATGGAGCCCGAAGGGATTTCAGTTAGGTCTTTGTTTTACAAATTAGAACATTCTGCCCTCTAGGGGCGGAATGTTGTAATAGCTTTAGAGCCCACCATAGCGGGCTTTACCGGCCATTAAAGGCCCGCTCCCTTGTTAAAGGCCCTCGCCTTCAGCTCGGGCCTTTAACGTTGAAGCGGGTCTTTAATGGCTGGTAGAGCCCGCAACAGCGGTCTCTAAGGCTATAGTAGAACACTGGAATGTTGTGAGTTCCATTGAAGACAATGGAGCAACAGCGGCCTATATGAACTGGTATAGGCCCGCTGATCTCAACATTACAATGTATTAACCCACGGCCTCTGCCTCGCTCTGTCCCCTGTCCCTCCAAAATATATAGATTGGGCAGGAGAAAGCGAAAGGCAGAGCCTGTGCAGAAGGGCACACAGGAGCCCTCCCCACTCCCCCTGCTCAGCTCCTGGGTCTCCCTGGTTCAGCTGAAACAAGGAAAAACATTTTAACCGATCCCAAGGATTGACTTCAGCCTCCTTTCACAGCTCTTGCTGTTGAATGTTCAACAGGTAACAGCTGTGGCCCTGCGCATGCTGTTATCTGCTGAACATTCACAGCCAGAGCTTTGAAAAAAAGGCTTTGTAGCTGAGCGGGGTTTCAACTCCCTTGGGCTTCAAGAGGCCTTTGTTTTCTAATTAGGACATTCTACCCTCATGGGATGGAATGTTCTGATAGCCTCATATCCCACCATAATGGGCTATACCGGCCATTAAAGGCCAGAGCTGAAGGCGAGGGCTTTTAACAAGGGAGCGGGCCTTTAATGGCCAGTATTGCACCAACTGTCATCTATAAGGCTATAGTATACACCTAATTTAGTGAAAAGTATAAATGCCAAACTAGAGGGAAATAAAAGAAAAGGAAGAAAATACAAAAAACCTATATAGGAATACCTCCTAATTGGGGAGTTAGTACGCTGTTATTACAACCCCTTTACTAATTCAACATGGGCAGGCAGATGAACGGCGAGGGACATCACTGATCAAGCCAAAAGCTGGAAGAGGCCAGAATGTACGAATAATACAACGGGAGAAGCCCCTGCCCATGCTGCTTCACTGTGCATGGCACTGAGACAGAAAAGCACTTTGCTTTGCTTTTTGGCACCAACAAACCATTCATGAAACAGTGAGGAGGAATAACGTCTGTTCCATCTTCCAGAAACACCAGGGACTACCTGCAGGAGTAGATCCTACCCACCAACAGGTGTGCTGCTAGCGCCAGCCTCCATGACTCTGAGTGAGTCTGCCTAAGAGGCTAGAAATCTGCCTGACTTTACACTTCAGACATGGCAGCAGCTAGTGGCACTCCTCCGAGGCATGGGTGATTCAGTTCGGCCTCACTGCCAGTGCTGCCACAGTATGTTATGTTTTGCTGGGAAATGACTATGTGTTCTATTAACCCCTAATTGTCAGCCTGAATGAAACAAATAGTCAGGACTGTCATCTGGCTTCATGTGAACTGAAGATCTAAGCTAGGCATGCCGGGTCTTGTAAGCCCTTACTCATATTAAAAAACAGAAAGACTGTATATGACATACTGCACGGGCTGTTTGTTAAGTTGTATGCCGAAATATTGACTACAAAAATATTTTGCTACCAAAATATCACGGCCAAAATATTGAGGAATAAAAAAAATCATGAAGGGAAGTGCAAATCTGCGTATCTTAAAGGTATATATTGATTATATGCATATATGGTGAGTTAAGCAAAGTAAACCTATATTTACATATAACTTAACTGGTGGTGGCCGTCGCCAGCTGCCGCCTCTCCTTCAACGCAGGAACCAAGAAGCTCCCAGACTCCCCTGACCAATCACAAAGCTGCCTTACAGCAGCGTTGTGATTGGTCTGTGGTTCGATGCTCAGAGAGGGACTCGGAGGCTGGCATGTTCTCCACCCAGGCTGTGCAATACAGCCTGTGAAGAACATGCAAAGTGCGCATGACGGTTTGGCCGGCCTGAGACGGCCGGCCAAACCGCCATGCACACTTAAGGTGCAGCCACCACTCCTCCTCCCTCAACATCACATGAGCTCGTCCCCGCCTCGCCCTAACTTAACCTGGCTGTAGTGCAACTGCAACACTAAAAATAAAATGATAATGAAGTTCCGTTATTACCATTTTATTTTTCCTTTGCACTGCTTTAAAGCAGTGGGGCGCCGCTGGGTAGACATGGACTAGCCATCAAGGCTGAGCTCAAGGGAGGCGGTGTAGGTACAGGACAACACAACGGTCACAGCCGCAATAAAAATATGGACGTCCAGTCAGAGTTGTATGTAAACAATTTAGTAGGATCCGAACATAAGGGAATGTATTTAGAATATAAAGGCTAGACTCCAAAACTAGAAATGATACAAATCACAATATACAAACCAATGCTCAGTGAGTAGACTTATAAAGCAATGTAGCAATGAAAAATGCCCCTATCACCCGGTTATATTCTCCATAGTAACTCTGCACAGTTCTAATGTTTGTTAAACGTGGGTCACACCTTGAACAGAAAGACAAAGAAGAACAGAATGCTATATAAAACCAGGAGTATGTTCACACAGGGTTCGCAAACGGCTACTGCTAGCCAGTATCCCAGAGTCCGTGTGTCTTACAAATGCAGGGAGGTATGTCAGCGTCCTGGTTTGGGGACGATCGAAGCGATGCAAGTCCAAAAGATTACAGAGAGTGCAACGAACCACCAGGATGCCTCAATCTGAGCAGGTGGCTGGCAAACTGAATGCTGGACAACTGCACTTGGCAAGGTCAAAATTCAACTTAAAAACAGAAGATGTTGGTACAAAGTTAGTGCACACAGCAGATAGAGTCAATGTTTGCCTCACCCTCGCTTTATAGTTGACGATCTCTGTGACAACCCATTTCCACCTCTGTTGAAGGGACTGTTCGGCTCAGTGGATATTCACCAATAATAGAAGTTGTGATGTCAGCCTCTTCGGCAGCATTTCCCTGGTCTGGTGAAGGGGGTTCAGTGCCTCGGATTTCCTTGGGCAGGCAGGAGCAGAGAAAGCCTGCTTGAGAAGAATCTTCAGGCTTAATGCTAGCCAGGTGGAATCGGGAATCCCGCAGCTCCACACTCTGATTTTAAGGCCAGCAACAGGGTCCAGCAGGCTTCAACCCCCAAAATGACCAGTGAGCTGCATCCACGACTTACGTCTTCGAAGCCAGGCTGTTGGCAGATACCTACTACCAACCAGTGCCCAGTGCCTCCTTACAGCTCAAAATTGTAGCGCAACAGGCTGCTGCATGATTTCCATTAGGGAGCCCGGGAGTGTTCTCGCTCTAGAATGGACTGTAGTGGTCTATGCTCACTGTCGGGGCCTCTGCCTGCAGGCAGAGGGCCAGGATACCGTCCAATTGGCTGCTCTGGTGAGGAATTACTAGGAATCATTCAATCTAGCCCTGAAATCAAAGGAGGACAGGAAAGAAGAAGCTGAGAATGGGACTGTCTAGTTCTTTGACTTGTGCAAATGTTTGTGCTCGTTTATGGGAAAAGCCGCCATGTGCACCGCTAATGTCCACAAAGTGTATACTGCATACATGTAGTCTAATGTTTGTAATGGGTTACAGCTGCAATGAAATTACATTCACTCAGGCCACTGGACTTCATGTACACAGGGATGCCAGTAAGGAACTCCTCTGGACGCTACTAGGTACCGAAAAAACCAAGAATAAGGCATCACTGATTTGGAAATGTGCCGGTAGATCAACGAGTGGCTATTCCTATAAGACTACTTGGCGAAGTAGATCAATTTAGCAAAGTCCTAGAAGAATTTGTGTGAGGAAAACAGGTTGGAGCAAGATAAAATATTCTGCATCTTGGAGTGATAAAACTGATTCTGTACCTAAGCTGTCAATCCCGCCTAAAAGATTCCGAATATGGCAGTGATTGCACTGCGGAAAACCCCAACGCGCAGTAATAGATTTACTCAGGGTGATTTCACTGCTTGGTAACTAGTTTGGTAAGAGGAGCTTGGATTCACAGGTTGGGTCATTACATTTGATCCGTGTTGTTTACCACATTGGGTTGTGCTGTGAAGCTGGTTGGAACTAGCATTAGCCCTATTTCGTTTCATTCCAATAGACTGAGAAATTTCAGTTACACTTCTCTTTCTTTTTATTACCAAAAATCTAGGTCAGAAATCAAAATGTTGATACAATAGAAAATGACATGGGTTGCTCGGATTAAAAAACAAGCATTGGCATAGCCAATAGGTCTCGCCTTTGGGACCTTATAAGTGTTTAGCCATGCAACAGTTGATGTTGTTGCACCAAGGATATTGTGCTGCATAACTAAATACTTATAAGGTGCCAAAAGCGAGACCTATTGGCTATGCCAATGCTCGTCTCCTATGTCAAGAGTACCCCGTTTCTAAAAAGCTGACCCAACGTCGTAACTTGTGCACCGTGCCAGCACCTCATAAACCCACCCTGAAGACAAGATGGTAGATTAGGATTATTCCCTTGGGAAGTAAATGAATGGAACACCGCTATATGGCGATGAAAGCACTTTGATGTAAGAATTGGTTCATTGCACAACCTGAAAATAAAAAATAAAATAATCCTATCACTGAAATGATCGTGCAACATGAATATTATAAGTAAAACCGAAGCGAAAAGCAAAGAATAGTACATTATTTTACAAAAGCAGATCATGGACCAAGATACACTAGGGTTGAACAATTGTAGGGATCCGTTTACGATTTTGTGAAAGCTTCGCATCACGCTTGGAATAGGACTTTCAGAAGAGCAGAGATTCGTACTCTAAAAAAGAATATTCCTGTAAAATGACGCTATAGGAATAGAAATTCATATATGGTCATGGGCATTTTCTTGCAGAGGACATAACTACGCGTTTGATTTAGAAGGAGTATGTTACAGACCGAAGCTCTGAAAAGGCCCAGAGAGACTCGTAGCGAGTCACATTCTGCTGCGTGCACGACATGACCTGCAAAGTGATGATGGAAAGGCAGCCACCCTTTAAGAATCAATGGATGTTCACACAGACAAAACGCACAAATCCCTTTCTGTAAATCCTTCTTAAAATATGCCACACGGGAGATATGGGAGCCTGGGAGATATGGACAAAACAGAAATAGAACTCAATCAAGTCTACTTTAAAGGGGGAAATGAGAATCAGCAGTTGTAAACAGACGTGTTGCTTAAAATTTGAGAAAAAAAAATGCCTGAAGCGTAATTTTGCAAGATACTTTTCAAGAACACGTTGCTATAAACGCTCAGAATGCGCAATATGATCAAACTAAGTATTACACACAAGTATAGACACTGTTCTGAGAGCAGTAGGTTTGAACCTCAGTGAGAGCCTCACAAAGGGCCTTTCTACAGAAATCAACCGAAGACCAGCCCAGCTCCATATTCCCATAGGTATTCTCTTTGTAACTTTTCGAACAAAACCAGCTTCCTTCCTGGCCGGGGCAACATGAAATGTAACTGGATAAGAATCTGGCCATTGTTTTGTGCAGCCTCCTCTCCCGTCTGCAAACAAACAATCCAAGGAATGCCTTTGTACATACGCCACACTGCTACAAAGAATACTGCGCGAAGGAAGCTTCACAACGGAGAACGCATTCCATTTGAAAGCAGACATTCACGAGCCTCGAACGCCCAGTCAACTGCCAAATCATTAGCTCCATCCAAATTAGTGCGAGATCATGGATTCGAAGGCATCAGCTAGAACTTGCCATCAATGAGACTTGGTTGTCCCAGCCCTCGGACAGAAGTTTCCAGCCTGTGAAGGGTCTTAGGGCTTCACCACTGACTGCAGTGGAACGCGAGCAGCAGTAATAACGGCCTTGGAGCGAATGACCCCTCCTTACTAGCAAGCAGGTCACGGGCCAACGACAATCTTTAAAAGGACATACAATTATTAAATAAACGACAAGGCAAAACTTATCGTGGAGTTAGTAAATTGAATGAAAGTGTGGTGCAAGCCAACCCTTTAAAACAAACAAGACAAAAGGAAAAGAAAAGCGGAAGAAAAGTGAAGAACCGGCAAGAAAGTGAAAGCGAGCGCGAGCAGCCAAATGTAAACAAGCGCGCGCGGCCACGCTAATTGAAAACAGATGGCCCCTGCGCGCCGCTGCTTGCTCCCGCAAGGTGGATGCCGCCACAAGCACGAGTGCTTGAAAAGTGCAGACCAATTTCTAAAGGTCATCTCCTAGAGCAGCGCATGCGCGCTGCGCTAGGCTCGACCTAAAAAATAAATGACGGAGGTGGGGGTGGGGAGTGTTCCTATTATTGTATTCATAATTTCAAAAGTCAGACTGCAGTTTTGACATTTCAGGCTTGCTCCTAAAGTTGTGTACCAGAAAGTTAAAAATACAGTTTTATTTTAGAAAATGTTCCTGATATCTTGCAGTAAAACTGGAATGCTGTCACTACAAAACTCTCACAAAATGTTCTATAGCACAGACACAAACCATGTTGCTTCAAAAACAAAGAATGAAAAGCAGCCCTACAGAAACACGACACCTGACACCCAGCCCACTCAGACCAAGTAAAATACGACTATGCCCAAGGCAAATACCAGAGTCTGCCCTCCTTGACTCAAAACTCGGATTCCCAACGCGAGGAACTAGTCAAGGGAAATGGTCATACCAGCTCACTGTCAAACCACCATCTGGATCAAACCTTTGGCTGCCACCACCCCAGAAGGAAGCTGCACCATCACTTCTCTGACATGAGGCATCTCTCCTTCAGCACCCGGATCTCTTACATGAGACCCTCCAGAGTAGACCACAGAGCCTCGCTCTGGGTCTCATATTCCATTTAGTTTGAGCAATGCTCAGTGTTCACACATGAAGGTCATGTGTGCTGAGGCCATAATGTCAAAAACACAGAAGACTTGCATTGGGCAACTCAAAGAAGAGGTGCATGCTCGTCAAAACATGCAGGGCCATTTCCATCCCAACAAAATGCAACTGCAACACAATACAAGATGGGCATTAAAATGCCATCCTGATGGATAATGTAACCATTAACAACAATTTCGAATTCCAGTAGACATCGCCGAGCAGATTCAGCAATAGAGCTCCTGGAGGGTGGAAATGTGCACTGCTCACTCGTACTGTATCAGCCGCTAATCAAAAGGAAACATTTTTGTCAGTCAGCTGATTTGTGTTATTGGTTTTTGTTAATGTGTGCTCACATTGGTGTTCCCTGCTTAGGGTATTTGTTGATACTAGTGCCAATAGTGTTAGTTAATTCTGATGTTTAGTAATGATGTGTTTTAATACTGGTGGTGGTGTCGGCGTTGATGATGTGTCCTGGTATTACTATGTGATGGTATTGATGAATGAGTGTATATTTTTGCTGGGATTTGTTGAATACGTGTTCGCTTATATTAGTGTTATTCTATGTTCTAACAATTGTGTTAGAGTTGTGTAGTGATGTTTATTTAAGTTGGCGTGTATTGCCTACAGTTTGTGTTGAAATTGAGGTTTGTGATTTTGGTGCTTCTCGATGTTAGTGTGAGTTGCCATTTGTGACTTCTGATTTTTGTGTGCGTTGGTGGTATGTTTTCACATTTGTTGTTGATGTTGGTGTTTGCTGAAGCTGCTTTTTGCTGCTGTTGTCCGAGTTGACATTTTTGTGCATCCACATTTTTATCTCTATCCTGATTGCTGTCCTTTTTGCTCTCTTCATCCATTTCTCACCCTCTTTTGATCCATGTTTCTCTGTCAGTTTGTAAAAATGTAGTTCAATTTAATCTTTTGCTCTCTACTCCATCCTGTATGCCAGGCTACTTGTCTCTGGCATCACCAACTATTCACTTTTCACCCCAATAAACCTTTTCTGACTTCCCTTCTGCCAAATATTTCACCTCTGACATTAATTCCTTCATTTAACTGCTATAATCCCCTTTTCCTTGGACTTCCTGATTATTCTTTTTCTCCGATGCCGGGTCTCCATACACATGCCACCTGCTTTATCTACAACATCAACTGTTTTGCAAACTTAACTGCCCTTTTCTTTCAACTCAATTAGCTTCTCTTCACCCAAGGGATCCACTTGAAATTTCTCTGCATCCTTTCCAAATCACACTTTATTCCTCCTCCTCCCTTCCTCGCCTGCTATATGCCCATCATCCCTCTGGTCTTCTCCTCAATACTTACTGTTTTTTCTTCCTGTTCATGTGCTCTCTCTTGCTCTTTCTTCGGGCACCTTTATTCCAAGGCCCCTTTCCCTCCGAAATCAGTCTTCTACTCCTTCACCGTTCGGCCTGAGAATGAAGCCATTTATCCTACAAAAACGACTGTTTAACTGGCTTTTCCATTATTCATTGTTCCCTAATTACTTTATTGTTTACTTTTTCACTGACTAGGGCAATTTATCAGTGTTGTAGGTCGAAATGCATTTGATAAAGTCACTTTAGAAATAAAAAAATAAACAGATCTATTAAACAATTATTTATATGGGTTCGATGTTTGCTTTTGCGGTATTTTATGTCAACTTCGTTAGAAAAAAACAAAAGGGGGGGGGGGCGGCAGGGTTAAAACACCGCTGCAGAGTTCCTTGTAGGGCCAGCAGTTTTCAGCTAACAATAAAAATGTAAAGATGACTCTGGTGATTAATCTTCCTGCTCGAGAGAGATCAGAGTTTTGTCTAGTGGCAATTTGGCTCATCATTAAGTAGTGCAGAGGGCCAATATGCCTGTTGCAAAGAACGTGGTCCATGCGGATCACAGAACTGTATTTTATGTGGACAGCTCAGTGGGTTACAGCTTTTGTTACAGAGATCCCTTTGTTACTTTCAGTTCACGAGTTACAATCCTAATATAGCACAGCGAGCTATGAACTGTCATCAAAGAGCTGCATGCAAACTGAAAGATATAGGTTACAAAGTTATGTTTTCCCCCAGTCGTTCATCATCCTAATGTTGCTAAAAAAGAGCTTGATTGAGTAGAAATAAATTCTTATTAGTAAAGCCAACCCTAACCATTGTATTTCGTTTAAAATCTTGAGTTTGTGCTCCTCCAGACCAAGAACTCTTAAGAGATAATGCCTACCAGTATGGATGGCATGTGACTCCTACACCTTGTAGTCCTGACTGTCTTATGTAACATTACTATACACTGATTTACACACGTATGATTCACTGTCTCCCTATAATGTGTGTGTGATGTAAAGTGCTCCGACACCCTACATTGTCATGAGCAGCTCTATAAAACAATTGAAATACACATAAGAGAGCGGCTATGGTGAGATGCCAGGCACTGTTGGAGGGTGATAGTGAGGGAATCCGTGAAGAAGGAGCTCACAAAGACTGTCGCACCAGGCGCCCCAAGTGCTATAGTCAGCCCTGACGCTACATGATAAAAAGAAACTTTCCCTGGCTGCTGCACTTGCCTAACAGCGATATTGCTTTCAGTCACTTATGGAACACTGCTTTGTCCAACAAACAGGGAAAATGTAGGATATAAGAATTCTGATCAGGAGCTCCTCCTCTCAGAATTGAATGTTCTGCGAGAGGAGTGAATGGGGTTAGGGTGATGTTTCTATTGATTGGCCTGTACGGTTATCAGCCTTCTGCATTTTTCTCTGGTTTTTGATGGAGTCTGACTTCAGTACATCACATTACTCAGCACAGGGTGGTGAAAAGGGTTCTCCTCTCTCTTACCTTTCTGTCTAAGAGACCTATTATCACGGGCCACTGCGGAAGAGAAAGGGATTGTCTTAGGAAAAAGGAAAACATTCTATAAGAGAAGGAGGCAAGATTAAAAAAAGATAAACTAAAACAGAGTGGGATTCAGTAGGGGAAACATTTAGAGGGAAAACAGGAGTTTCGAGGGTGATCTATAAAAATGCAGATAACAAAGGTAAGGCAGTGGGGGGAAGATGATGAAATGTGGCTAGTTTTGAAAAAGGAGCGGGGGACAGGAAAAACGTGTAAAGACAAAGACAATCAAATGAAAACAGAGGAAAGAAGAGTAAATCATAGGAAAGTGGAAAAAGATGGAAAGCAGTGAATAAATAGGGGACAGAGGGAGCAAAACAGGCAATACGTATGAGAAAGTGAGTACATTTGAAATGGGTAACTGTCTCAAGTTCAAAACAGACAAGATGAAAGTCCTTTTCTTTGGCAACAACACCTCGCCGTGGAACGACGCATGGTGGCCGGCAAAACTCGACCCATCCCCTGCCCCGACAGACCATGCCTGCAACCTCGGCATCATCTTGGACAGCAAGCTATCTATGGAGAAACAGGCAAACTCAGTCTCATCCGTTTGCTTCCAAACCCTACGCATGCTCTGCAAGATCTTCAGGTGGCTCCCAGTCAACACCAGAAGTACCGTCACGCAAGCCCTTGTCATCAGCAGGCTGGACTATGGGAACACACTCAACGTAGGAATCACCGCATGCATCCTGAAGAGACTACAGACAATACAAAACTCAGCGGCAAGACTTATCCTCTACCTCCCGAGACGGACTCACATCACTCCACACCTGAAGAAGCTACAATGGCTCCCGATCCAGAAGAGATGCAAGTTCAAGATGTTGACTCACGCATACAATCAGGGCCGGCTCTAGGGCGGTGCGATCTGTGCCACTGCACTGGGCGCTGACTTGGGGTGGGGCGTCACTTTTACAAGTATATTATCGTTTTAAAAGCACCTGCTGCCGCGTTCATGGCCTCCAGCAATTTTCAGGCATCAATTAAAATGTTAAGATAACTCTGGTGATTAATCGTCTCACTGGAACGAGAACGGAGGTTTGTCTAGTGGAAGTATCGACAATGGTAGTGTAGAGGGTTAAAATGCCTACTGCTGAGAACGTGTACTATGTAGATAACAAGGTGCATATTATGTAAATAGGTCAGCAGGTTACTGCTTCTGTAAGAGAGCTCTTTTTGTAACTTGTCGTTTATAAGTAAAAATCCTAATATAGAACATTGAGCTATTAACTGTCTTCAAAGAGCTGCATGCAAACTGCAAGGTATATGTTAGAGCTATATGTTTTTTTCCCCAGTCTTTCATCATCCTAATCTTGCGAAAAAGGTTCATTTGGGTAAAAAACAATTCTTATTATTAAAGAGAACCCCTAACAATGATGATACGTTTTAAACTCTGAATTTGTGCTTTTCCAGAATGAGGACTCTTAAACTTTATTGCCTACGAGTATCCATGACATGTCACTCCTACACCTTGTAGTCCTGTCTGATGTAATATTTCCTATACACTGTATGTGTGTGTGATGTAAAGTGCTCTGACACCTTACACTGGTATGAGCGGTGCTATAAAACTAAATGAATCTGAGACAGTGGTTATGGAGAATTGAGGGGCACTGTTAAAGGGCAGAGGTGGTCATTGGGGGGGGGACAACAGACATTGTCGCACAGGGCACCACCAGTGTTAAAGCTGGCGCTGCATACAATGCCCTGCACAACAAAGGATCAACAACCGCATGACCTTCCACCAACCGACCAAACACCTAGTATCTACCTCCCTCTCTCTCGCAGATGCCACCCGGACCCACCGAAGCAACAGCAGAGGATGGTCCTTCTCACATCTGGCGGCCAAATTGTGGAACAACCTTCCCGTGCACCTCAGGACCACCTCATCACTCCGGCAATTCAGGAAAGGACACAAGACCTGGCTGTTCAATTGAACCGATCACCATAAAGCAGTTAGCAAATCCAGCGCTTTGAGACCCTCATAGGTGATGTGCGCGCTTTATAAATCCTTGATTGATTGACTGAAATGGAGGAAAAACTATGAGAATGGGGAAAACAGAGAAACACTGAAGGATGCAAAGTAAGAAACAAATGAGGAAAGTAGAGAAAGGTGGGTTAAAGAGGAAAAAGTATGGCGTAAAGAGAAGAAAATAGGAAATGGAGCGGAAACAGAGACGGAAAATGGAAAATAGGAGAAAACAGTGAAAAGGGGTGAACACATAGTGAAAAGGGAAGTAGATGAAAATGGAAGATGATGCATCAAAGTGGTGTGGTGCAATATTATGAATCATGGCACTTTTATGGCAGGGCTGGAGGCTTGGAAGGTGGAACTTAGGTTTGTTATCATCATATCTTGCCTTGTTATTGATGGCATGCCTTATACAATGAGTAACCATTATAACTGCAGAGATGTGGCCTGAACATCAAATCTGCCACCAAGATTGATTGTATAAGGAGTCACAGATCATCTATTGAGTGACAGGAGTCGAGGGGGTGAGGAAATGACAAGTTTGAGCTGTGAACTGAAAGCCACAAAATGGCACAGCAGATCCATCTCACATTTGGACCAGCTTAAAAAGTCCAAGCATTGTTGTAAATTGGGAAGAGAATGGTTTAGTGGATAGCTATGGTAGAATACTTATATCAACTACAAAAAATCTTTTGAACATAATACCGAGATCACAATATCGTGTGTTCCATGTTGTCATGTTCATAATATACGTATATCACTTTTTTACGTTTCTCAATAATATCTATATTAAAAATAGATTGTACTTAAACATTGAAGGCGATGCTATTGTAATGTTTTGTTATATGTATACTTGTATTCAAATTTATATATAAATGCATACTACATTTTTTTGTTGAAATTTTTTATTTTTATATTTTTGTTTCGGGTTATGGTTTTATTAGGGAATACTGAGGGTAGTGCTTTATCTTAAAACTATATTAATAATAGAAGAATACATTTACTTTTATGATTAATTTTTATTGATATTATTTTATTTACATTTTAGATTATTGTTTAATAATTAAAAATATATTTTTGGGGTTTGGACCCAATTTGGGATTGTGAAAGTAGTGTTTTATTTAATGCTTTGTTTGGTAAAACATATATTAATAAAATTGTTATTATTACATTTAATACAATTAGAAGTATTTAATGTATAGCTGAATATATATATATAGATATATATATATATATACACACACACAAAATAACATTCTGGGTTTAAATGATTTATATTTTTAAATTTAAATAAATATATTTTGCTTTAGGGTGTTAGGTGGGTAGTTTATTATTATTACTATACAAACTATCTTAGATAAATATATAAGGACTAAAGTGAAAATAACACTATTTGCATTTCATTAAAAATATTTAAACAGTATTATTTATTTAAAAATATTTCGGGGTGCTGCATTAATTTTTTTAAATGTTTGAAAGTTGGCATTTTTTATTGTTTTTTCCCCATCAAAAATAAAATATGCATACTTTCCTCCAATATGCTTGGGGCTAAATTAAGAAAAATAACTTAAATCCCCTCTAAAACAAGCATTGGCTAAGTCAGTAGGTCTCGCTTATGCAAGGGCCATTGGCTTTGGCAATGTGTTGGACCTGGCCCTTTCTGCAAGGTTATCCCCAAACTTTGTGCCTTCCTCCTCCCTTTTTTCTGACCTTCTTTTTGTTGGCTTTAGGACTCTGGGCACTTTACCACTGCTAACCGGTGCTAAAGTGCATATGTTCTCCCCCCTAAACATGGTATGATTGGTTTACACCTGTTTGGCATATCTGATTAACTTGTAGGTCCCTTGTAAAGTGGTATTCCATATACCCAGGGTCTGTAAATTAAATGCTACTAGTGGGCCTGCAGCACTGCTTGTACCACCCACAGAAGTTGCCTTTCAAACCTGTCTCAGGCCTGCCACTGCAGGGCCTGTGTGCGCAGTTTACTGCCACTTTGACTTGGCATTTACAACTACTTGCCAAGCCTTAAACTCCCATTTTATTACACATAGGTCATGTCTAAGATACATCCTAGGTAGCCCTATGGGCACGGTGCTGTGTAGGTAAAAGGTAGGACATGTACCTTTATGTTTTGCATGTCCTTGTAGTGACAAACAGCCTATTTCGCTTTTCACTGCAGTGAGGCCTACTCTTCTCATAGGCTAGCATTGGGAATTCCCTTATATACTTTTAAATAGTAATTCCTGATAATAAAGGAGTGGTGTTGCCATGTTTGGTATGTTTAGAAAAGAAATGATAAATCCTACTTACTGGTGAAGATGTATTTCACAATACTATTTTAGAAATGTCACTTTTAGAAGTGGGCATTTCTCTGTCCTTTTACCACTTTGTGCTTTGCAGCCTGTCTCCAATACACGTCTAAGCTGGGTGACAGCTACACTTTGTACAATCTCTCCAGACAGCCACCACACTGGAAGGGCTGGGTATAACAGGGGATACATCTGCATACTGATAGTCTTCCTGGGCAGGGAGAGGAAGAGGTGGGTCACACTTACATCTGTACGGTTGTGTCCTGCCCTCACACAAAGGGCCGATTTACCCCCTACTGATCGTCTGGAGCCAGCACTGAGTTGAAAGGGATTGTTGTGCACTTCTGAGGGTTCCTTTGAAGTCACCCTCTACATCAAAGGCATTTTTGTGTTTAAGTACTGGGGCTCTGACCCCATATCTTAAGATGCTGTGGGGGATTTGTAACCAGATGCTGCTAGATCTACATCTGCACATTGCCAGGAGGAATGCCCTGCTGCCAGGAGAAACCGCCATCTTGGCTAACTGCTTTGCTGTGTTGGCCTGTTGCCTTCTGAGTGCTGGGTTGTAGGGCGGACTGCCACTTTGCAACTTATCTGGATGAGCTGGCCTGCTGCTTGCTACCTGCTTGTGTGCTCCTAAGTATTCTCCCCATGCTTATTGGCTTGCCCTCTGTTAAATCTCGGTATCATAAAAGACTGTATATTGCTACTGCTGTAAGATTGAGTGCCTGACAAGGATCAGCTGCACCTGAAATCGGCTCATGGTCTGATCCCTAGGGTGTCTGGAAGACTGCTGAAGTGCTGGTGCCTTTTCATCAGGACCGAGCATTCTGAGTTAATTCACTGATGCTGCAGTGCCGAAGAGAGACTCCCGCCTGACCCCCCGTGTATTTGGGAGAATTACTGGAGAGCTGGTGTGTTTTTCAGGGACCGGCATGCCCCTCTCCTGAGCCATGCCACACTGGGGCCGGATAGGCGAATGGGACAAACTTGCATACGCATTGGCCACACTGTTGCGGGGGAACACCACATACTGTACCCCCCGAAATCCAACACACGCTTTGGGTCATGCACCAGTGATAAAGCAATGTGCAAAACATCTAAAAGCCAAACGAAGGACCTATCAAAAAACCAGGTCAGAGACAGACAAAAATTAACTTAAACTAGCCGCAAAAAATCATTCACATCAGGTTTGGAAGGCAAAACATGAACTCACAGAGGCAAAATGGGTGACATTTTTTTACCTATTGGCGCCGTGTAAATCCCCAAAATTCTGGCAATATCTAAACCAACTACTTCACGGGACAACCAACAGAGAGAATCCTCTCGACGCAGCTATCTGGGTAGCCCATGTCAAAGGACTGTATACCGACGACCCGAATGGCACCCTACAGAACAGTGCTACAACATCCAGGAAGGGACATGGAAACACCCCTGCACAGCCCGTTGTTCCTCCAGCCGCTTTAAGCCTCCCAAGCAAAGGCAAGGTCTGTTTAATCCTAAAAAAGATTCGACAGAACTGAGCCCCCGGCCCTAGTGGTCTACCAGGCTCCCTCTTCAGGGACGATACAGACTTCTGGGCAGACACCTTGGCGCAGCTATACGCGGAATGCAGACTACTGGGGGACGTCCCAGACTCTTGGAGGGGTTCACTGCTGCAACCAATATATAAAAAAGGGCCAAATACCGACCCTAGGAATTACCGAATGATCGCCCTGCTGGACATCGAGGGCAAGGCCTATGCAAGTTCACTTTTGGCGGAATTAGCGGACTGGGTCAAGACGGAAGGTCTTCTACCCTTTTATCAGACCGGGTTCAGACCAGGGGGCTCAACCGTGGATAACATCGTCGCCCTGTCCTATCTAGCCCATCAAGCGGTGTCCCATCGCACCCCGCCGCTTTTTGCCTGCTTCATCGACTACTCAGCAGCTTTCGACGGAGTAGTTCCGTTCTAAATTGGCACGTTGGAACATCAGTCCACCCTTACTGCAAGCCATTAAATCACTATATTCGCACACTTGGGTAAGGGTCAAACTTACCAGTCAGTCCGCTACAGAGAAAATCTTCACGGACCGGGGGCTAAAGCAGGGATGTGTCCTGGCCCCAATGCTCTGCAATTTGTATACTGCGGACATGGGCCAGGCACTGTATGGAGCCTCTTTAGCCACGCCCAGGATCGGCCTCACAAAGATACATCTGTTGCAGTATGCCGATGACCTGGGTCTCCTTGATCATACCAAAATAGGCCTTCAAAAAGCGCTTACGGCCCTCTCTGTATACAATGTTCAGAACAAGCTGGTCACTAATTCAACCAAGTCTAAAATAGTGATTTTTGGCAACTATCCGAAAAAAAAGTGGGAAAGTGGTGGTTGGGCACGTTTACTCTGGAGTGTGTCCAATCCTATAATTACCTTGGGGTTTGGATCAGCGAATCGGGTCGCCCACTGGTGCATCTCCACAAACTGCAGCAGAAGGGGAAAATGGTCACCTACGCACTTTGCAAATTATACGCGACTTTGGACAGCCCATCAACAATGGCCATACAAAGAGTCCTGAGGGCCAAACTCTTACCGTCCCTCAACTATGCGCAACACGCATTCCCAGGGAAATTTGCGCAGGACCTGGAAAAATACATTGCACCGCATACAAAAAGATATTTAGTTTACCAGCTTGCACCAGGAACACCCTAATTCGCTTGGAATTCGACCTCAACCAACAAAAGCTAGAAGAGCTGGGGACTCTCGCGAAATATTTCTTTTTAACAACGGCGGCCCCCACAAACTCTATGAAGGCTGTTTTAAAATCGATTTTCCTACAAACCAACAACCCATGGTCCGCCTGCCTTGCTTTAGCTAAAGATTTTCTGCAGCTTGCTACAGAGAACTGGGACCCTAGCATAACCAACCACTCTATTATCAAAGCAACAATAAACAAGCATTTGCAATGCAATAGGTCTCGCATTTGCAAAATTTTAAGCTATTGGCATTGTAAATGACAATGCCTTTTATTTATATGTTTTCAAAATCAACACATAGGTAAAAGGTTTGTCATTTACAATGCCGGTAGCTCAAAGTCTCGCAAATGAGAGACCTATTGCATTGCAAATGCTTGTTTTGGAAGGCACAGGGAGATTAAGTGATATGCCCAGAATCACAGGATGTGGAATGGACCCCGAGGCTCGAACCTTGGTTTCCGAGCTCCAAGGTAGGCACTCTAGCCGTGAGACCACAACCTCGCCCCAACACTTCTGCGGCAGCCCTCTCAGTGAGCTACACCACAGTGCCACCCGGCGCTCTTTCACCCCCTGCGCCTTCCCTGCGCGGGCATCACCGGTGCCACCTCACGGCCGACCCCAGGGCCCCTGCCGCTGCCCTTTGATGATTCCCACTAAGCTGGAAATGTAAAGCATCTGCAGATCACTTTGATGGTGTGTAATTATAGCACCAATGTGTAACCTGCGGGTCAGAGGTCAGCGCGCTTGCACGCTGGCCTGCTTTGTGCTGGAGGGAGCGCGGATTGTAAACGGGAAGAAAAGCCCTGCAGGGACAGGCAGTAAAACAAGCAACAGAGGATGTGTGACTCGTAAACCTCACCGCATGCTCCAAGGGTAAGGACGGGCAACGTCCAGGCATGAAGCTGGAGTCACCGTTAAAAACCCCATGCCGTGGCTGTGCGTAAGATCCACGCCAGGAGCCCCATGCCCAGCCTCCGTTTACAGGCGGCCCACCTCAGGCTGGGGGTTTTTATTGCCCACGGTCCCGTTGCCAACTCCCCATGGTGCGGTTTGGTATGACGGCAGCCATATTAGCACAGCAGGGTAGTATGTCTCATAAAAAACAGAATCTATCTACACACACGCACGCACCTTCTTACCTCGAGTTCCATTGACTCTTAAATAGAAACTTTGGAACTGGAAAACCAAATTCGAATCTCGTAATCTACTCAACATCCCGTGATTCAAGGAAAATCGCTTAATCACCCTGTGCCTTAAAATAATAATAACCAGAACAAGGGAAAGTAAAAAAGCGCCATGCGCAGCGTTGTAGGCACGCCGTGAGCGTGCACATCGGCGTGGCCTGCGGCTCGTGCCCAGTGGCGGCGCCTGCGTACTCGCCGCCGTAGTTGAAGAAGTGCTGCGGGGACCGGCTGAAGACGGAGACCAGCCGAGGAGCAGCGCAGAGTCCCCACAACAGCAGGTAAGTGGAGTGAGGCATGCTGTGCATGTAAGCGCGCCGCGCTTGGAGCTTGCGTGCGCATTAAAAAAACAAAGTAATATTGCATGAGGCTTGCGAGGACGGAAGGGGACAGGAGATGTGCACATCGCGTGTTCACGGGTGCGTTCACATTTCAAGTCCGTCCTGCGCGTGCACAGCTCCTGTCTCCCTTCCGAAGCAAGTCAGCAACAATAAGTCTCGCTAGCGACAGCGCTTCGCGCTGCGTCGCTAGGTCGAGACCTAAAAAGCAATTGCGTCTACGCTCTCGCACTTTG
This sequence comes from Calotriton arnoldi, assembly GCA_963921515.1. NCBI lineage: Eukaryota > Metazoa > Chordata > Amphibia > Caudata > Salamandridae > Calotriton > Calotriton arnoldi. Next base: position 152,479 of record CAWUFW010001628.1, read on the forward strand.
GATATGGAATCCCTGGCAGCAAGAGGCTTTCATGAGACCCAAAGTCTCCCACATAAACGGACCAGTCGGAAACTTCATCTCAGGCAGGCCGTGGGGAGGCAAGCCCTACACAGGATTTTAGCTGCCAGATTACATCCCCTCCCCTTAAAAGAACTATATCCAACTGTGAACATAAGGCCGGGCATAAGGGAGTGCCGCTTCTGCAATTATAAACGAGAATCCTTGGCCCATATTCTATTTTGCTGTCCAGCCCTTCAGTCAGCTCGTAGAATTTATCTTAGACCGATCCTCCTCCAATTGGGCACCCGTACAGCAAAAGAGGCAGTCCAACAACTTTATACTTTGGATATTGTAAAGCATATGGCCAGTTTTGGGAAATTTGTTTATCTCACTCGCTCATTATTGAAGGGCACCGGTCCACACGCCGAGTGAGGGGCACCCTTTGGAGTTCTTTAGAAGGGAGGGCCTGGGACGTGGTTGTCCGGGTAACACTGAACCTGTGATTTGCTCCGCCATTATGTTTTTTTTTACAAAACACTGTCTCATTTTATAAACATTAACAATCGGAGATTTTAATAATTTCTTGAACAAATATTTATTGTTTTACATTTCCAAAAGCTGTTCTCTTCCTTTTTAAACATGTTGCGTTTTGTAATGGTTTTGATTAACCGCACAAATAAAGTATTCATTCATTCCATTCATTCACTGATGCTGCAGTGCCGAAGAGAGACTCCCACCTGACCCCCTGTGTATTTGGGAGAATTACTGGAGAGCTGGTGCGTTTTTCAGGGACCGGCATGCCCCTCTCCTGAGTCACGCCACACCGGTAGTGCGAGCCGAGCCACCAGCGCATCACCCGAGACCGGTGTGTCCCCGTGACTTGTGCTGCCCAGGCCGTGTGCGCTGAGCCTACAAGCCGCATCGTGGCAGAGACGCGTTGTCCTGGCAATGTAGAAGCATCAGCACTGCCTTGCCTCGCCCACAGGGAACTAAGAAGCTCGACGACGCGGACCCGGCTGCCGAGGCCCACCGACCTTCCTGCAGCGTCATAGAGTTTAGGGGATGCATTGGCAGATCTGCCGAGTGGTCCCGGCCCCATAAAGGTACTGTGACCCTGGAGCTGCACCGCGCTGCTGCTGGCAGCTGGATTTGAGGACGTAGTAGCAAGGGACCGAGTGAGGTTTCTCGCGTGCACCTTAAGCTGGTGCCCCTTCTTCTTCATACAGAAGTCGGCAGCATTGTTCTTTCCTCTGTGTGTGGGGTGGAACCCTTGTGGAGGACCCCAAAACAGTGTGAGACCGCCACTAGAGACTGAACGGCTGGAGTTGACTCTAGTCTCTTCGGGTGCTTACAGCAAATTACTGTATGAAGTTTAATAGGAGCGCAGGTGCTCCTGTGCCTTCTGTTTTCTCTCTAATATAATTGGTATGATTTTTCTACAATGCATGAGATTATCTCTAATTCTACATTACTTGCACTAATCATGTGATTTTTTATCGTTTTGGTCTTCTTATATGTTTACAATATAGTACTATATTTTATACAACCTTTGTGGAGTCTCTTCTTGTGTTGTATTCATTGTGTTACTGTGTGAGTGTTTTGCACAAATGCTTTTACACCTTACCTCTGTAGATAAGCCTGCCTGCTCTGCACCAAGCGACCAGAGGATGAGCACAGGTTATCTTTGGTGTGTATCTGACTTACCCTGACTGGAGTGGTGAGTTCTGCTTGGCTGGGGTGCATATCTTGGCCAACCAGAAACTCAATTTCTAACACAATTCGTTTTTGCCATGTTGTACACCAGTGTGGCTGCTGTTCAGTCTGGCTAAAAGTTAGTGGCGTGGAGTGTTGTAGAGTGGAGTAGAGTGCCGTAGAGTGGATGTAGGGGGAGTAGAGAGTCAGAGTGGAGCAGAGTGTCGTAGAGTGTAGTTGTTGGAGTAGTGTTGTAGAGTGGAATAAGGGGAGTATTGGACTGGAGTAGGGTGGAATGAACTGGAGTGGGGTAGACTGAATTGGAGTGAGGTGGATTGGGTGTATTGGAGTGGGGCGGATTGGACTGGGTGGGGTGGATTGACGTGGAGTGGATTGGAGTGTGGTGGATTGAACTGGAGTGGGTTGGACTGAACTGAAGTGAGGTGGTTTGGATTGGGGTGAGGTGGAGTGGTGTGGTGTGGTGTGGATTTGATTTGGGTGGGGTGGATTGGAGTGGGGTGGACTGTAGTGGGGTGGACTGGATTGGGGTTGATTGCAATGGGGAGGTTTGGAGTGTGGGCTTGGTGGATTGGAGTGGGATGGACTGTGGTGGTTAGAAGGGGGTGGATTAGGGTGGATTGGAGTGGGGTTGATTAGGGTGGACTGGATTGGAGTGGGGTGATTGCAGTGGGATGGATTAGGTTGGACTGGATTGGAGTGGGGTGGATTGCACTAGCGTGGGTTGATTGGATTGGTGTGGATTGGAGTGGGGAGGGTGGGCTGGATTGGATTGGAGTGGGATTGGATCGAGTGGGGTGGACAGCATCAGAGTGGGGTGGATTGAATTGGAGTGGGTAGATTGGATAGGAATGGTGAAGAATGGATTAAAGTGGGTAGATTGGGGTGGGGTGGATTGGATTAGAGTGTGGTGGACTGGAGTGGGGTGGATTGGACTGGAGTGGGGTGGATTGGAATAGGGTGGGGTGGGTAGGAGTGGGGTGGATTTGAGTAAGGCAGGTTTGATTTGAGTGGGCTGGTTTGGAGTGTGGTGGGTTGAACTGGATTGAAGTGGGGTGGATTGGACTGGATTGGAGTGAGGCAGATTGGACTGGTGTGGGGTGGATTGGAGTGAGGTGGATTGGACTGGGGTGGATTGGAGTGAGTGGACTGGAGCGGGGTTGAGTGGGGTGGATTGGATTGGATTGGGCTGGATTGAAGTGGGTTGAATTAGAGCGGGCAGATTGGGGAGTAGGGTGGAGTGGAGTGGTTTGGAGTGGGGTGGACTGGTGTGGGTGGACTGGACAGTGTGTGTTGAATTCGATTGGATAGGGATGGATTGGATTGAGTGGGTGGATTGGGGTGGGGTGGATTGGACTGTGATGGATTGGGGTGGGGTGGGGTGGAATGGATTGGGACGGATAGGATTGAACTGGGGCAGATTAGTGTTGGGTGGATTGGATGTGTGTGGGGTGGATTGGATTGGTGTGGGGTGCATTGGATTGGTGTGGGGTGGATTGGGTTGGGTGGATTACAGTGGGGTGGATTGGAGTGGGGCGGATTGGATTAGGGTGGTGTAGATTGAGGTGTACTGCACGATTTTGTTTTAAGGCATTATTTCGTAAATTACACATAAGAAAGCAACAATGTAGCTTTGCAATATTTAGAATAAGATAACCGTCATCTTTTGAGAACAGCGCCCACGAGCAAAAACAAAACAAAACATGAGTCTGCAATGTAAGAAAAGAGACATGGCAAATGAAAGAAAGTTAACTGTGGAAAATAATAATTTGCAATTTTGTTGATCCTGCTGGGCACATTTTTGCCAGTCACACTGACCTTAAAAATTGGTTTGCCAATAATGATGACATGCAGCCAAAAGTGAGTTCACTCTTCCTGAACCCTGGGTTAAGTACAGTTCTGTTCTCATTATCTGCATTTTACATGGGTTAACACTCTCAAGTCTGCTGCCTTCTGTGTGAAGGTCACTAGAAGTTAAAAAGAACAAAATAGTACCTCAATCATATCGGGAGAAGCGGACAGTCACTGATTAAGTTGAATCAACCAGTGCTTGGTCCCTGCTCCACAGAAAGGAACAGAAATGATGCTTGGCCTGAAGGGACCAATTACGAGGCTGTAAAGAAGAATGCCACGCAAGCCAACAAATGGTAAGCAGCAGGAGGGCTCCAAGCCCTTTCTGTAAACAATAGTGTTTTGAAAGCGAGACGCATGTTATCGAAGGCTCAACCCTAAATAAGTACTTTCTCAGATGTTCCTGGGTTTGAAGTTAATATAATTTGCCACCCCCAAATACATATGTTTTTTCTTACTTTGCTTTGTGGGACTGATGCTAGAATAGTAAAGCTGGCCCACTCATATACAACACATTTCTCAAATGTTTGTGGGATTGGAATTAGAATACTAAATGTAATCAAACCACAATGTTTTTGAGGTTTGATTCAGAATAGAATACAGTAGATGCTTCCCAATATCTACAGTTTCCCTCCCAATATTTATATTTGAATTCAATTCTATAACATGTATTCATAAAATAATTGACATATTAATTACAATTAAAAGAATAAAAAAGAAGAAACGGTTTGCATTTGATTTTAACATGTTTATTTACCCAAAGTATAATATGTACATATTTCTATGTAGATTTTAAAAATATTATAAATATTTTTTTTAAATAGGCAAATATTATTTTGCAATTTAAAAAAACATATATTTAATCAAATATTAAACAAATAAACTTCCATTTTTTAAATTGGATTCAATCTAATAGAAGTATTTTTTATTTCTATTTTGCTGTCATTTTGTTTTATAGTTTACTCTTGTCTACAGTCTGTTTTTTGACTGCAGAGTTTAACGGTCATTGGTGTACAGACAAAATATTGAGTACAAAATATCGACTTAAAAAAATCTAGTAAAAAAATACTGTGATATGGTAATATCATCAGCGAGAATATCGTTGTCAAGAATATCGAATTTAAGGTAAGTAATATTGTTTTTAAAAAATCAGTCATTAATATCGTTTACAAAAATATAGTTGGTTATGATTCGTTTTTTAATTATTGTTATGTTTTTAATATATATTTTAAATGTATATGATGTACATTTTTTGTATAAATATTTTGCATGTTTAATATAGTTGTTAAAATTTTAGTAGTTATTTAATCTAACTAATAATTTTTTGTGATTTTTAGTACCGTAGAGGGGTTGTGGGTTTATAGGGGCAGAGGGTGGGGAGTAAATTAATTCAAATTAATTAATAATTAGTTGTTAATTAATATAAACTTTTTAATTGATAATTAATTGTGTAATTATTTTGTTTTTAATTTTAGGTGTGGGTTGTGTGGTTTATAGGGATACAGGGTGTATAGTAAAGTAATTCATATTTATATTTTTAATTAATAATCATTATTTAATTGATAATTTTGTTAATTGTGGACTTAATTTTTTATTTATTTTTATTTTAGGTGTGGGTTGTGGGTTTTGTAGGCGTATATGATGGGAGGAAAATTAATTTCAATTAGGTAAGAATTTTTTTTTTTTTTAAGTAATGGAATGTTTACCAGTAAGTGTGTTATGCTACAGGCTGAGTGCCCTGGTACCACAAAAGTTGTACTTCATTAATATGGCCTTGGATAACATTAGGTACTAAAGCGAATTGAAAGACTTTGAAAAAAACACAAGCATTAATGAATTTACGAAATACTAAATTATCCTCAATGAGATGGATGGAAGGCGGGAGGGAATACCAGAACTAGGCCACAACCAGCAAGAAGAATATACTCCCCATTTAATCATCCTCAGGTTGTGACACTGTCAACATTCTTTTCAGCAATGAATTTAGAGAGCAGGTATGGGAACTGTTCTATTTAATTCCTAAAAGAGAAGACAAGGGTACAAGTATTCAATGAAAGGCTTAGCGAGCATACATTGCGATAAAATAATACATATATGCAGAGCTAATGCAGTATGGATAACATCAATTGAATGATGTGCTAAAACCATCTTATAACTGTATGTTTTTCATGTATCAAGAATAGGTAATTGTAAAGGTTTAGACTTTGGGCCTTATTACGATGTTGGGCGGACGTGACACCGTTGCAGAATCTGGACCGACCGACCTCCGGTTGGAGGTCTCGACCACAGTATTAGGATGTGACCGCACATAGTGCTTGTGCTGCGGTCGGAAAACAGCAGTAGCACAAGCTCCCATAGAGAAATGGGAGTTTTTGTTAATCCCTGCACCGCGTAGCAGGCCCCAAACAGCGCCTGCCACTCGGTGCAGGGACTGACAGGGGGCACCATATGTGCCCCCCAGGCCCCCAACCAGAGGCCGCTGTTGCAGCGGGGCCCTGCTGGGGGCCCCCAAAGTCGCTTTCCGACAGGCTTGGGGGAAACCGACATCATAATCCCGACGGCGGAAACACCGTCTTTAAGGGATTACGTGCTGGTTCGAACTGGACGATGGGCTCCTTGAGCCCTTCGGAAGCCAGCCGGAATGCCGCATTCGTAATACGGTTGTCGGCATTGAAACCGAATATGCTGCTTGGAAAGCCTCCGACCACAGGTCGGAGGCTTTCCAACCGACGTCAAAATCAGGGCCTTAGTGTCTATGGTGTGACAAATTAAAGTTGACCACATTTTATACAATGTCGAATTGTGTCTTATGATGCGGTTTCTGAAAGAGCTGTTGTGGCGTGATAGTATATCAACAAGTACAACGTACTACGTCCGAGGTATACTAGTCACCGGGCACAGAGTGGGAAAGAGAGAGAAGGAAGGCAGAGAGGGGAAGGGTCTATGCAATGGTATCCGTCTACGTATCCCTATCTATTGTATGTGAATGAGTCCTCCTGGTGCTATACCCAGACATTCTAGTTATCATGTACATCCAATGCCCTGTGGGTATATATGATCGCGAAAGGTATGGGGACTGTGTTGGAATTTAGCATTTAGGAAAGATCGCCTTATGTTGTAGAAGGTATCTTGAGCAGGATGAATAAATTTTTTATCACACCAGTGGAGTGGGCAAATTCGGGGAATATCATACTTCACTAAGAAGGACAAACATGGCTGAATTTGGCCAGCGCTGACCTAGTTCACATTTTGCGGTTGTTCCCTGTTGCCGGATGCAGTGAAACAAGGACGGGACATCAGGCTGAAGGGATCTGTACTCCTTCTCCTTTCCCTGCAGCCCAAGGGTGAGGAAGAGGTGGGGCCTAATGGCTACTCTGGAATTGGGGAACCAGGTTCGAGTCCCAGCATCTGCTCAACATCCTGTCACTCTGGGCACATTCTTCAATCCTAAACGTTCCTAAAAAACAGAGAGACACACGCAGGTGAATCTGACCTTGTATAATGTAATCTGGTGCTCATTTAAAGCGCTCAAATGCTCTTGGGCCAACTTTGCGCTTTATAAATAAATAAAGGGTGGGACACACGGCGAGGGGAAAGAGATAACGGGGCTGAACAGCGGCCATTGCATTTACCTTCTAACACAATGGCCGCCGCTAAGGTGCAAATGTGGAAACACAAGGAGAACAACTCGGACCTGTTATCTCCTTTCACCACTCCCTTAAAGCATCCTAGGATTATGTTTCAGCTTTTTTGTGGAAAGAAAACCATATTGTCATCTTTACTCTAAGTGAATTTGGAAATATTTTTGTAACAAATAAATTGAAGTTGAGAGACGTCAGACTACTTTTGAGTAGTACAAGGGTCTTTGAGCTAATCTAATTAGAGAAAAAATGAAAGCCAGCAGGCAACTGACAACATTGCTCGAGTGTGTTCTTGAGTGTGACAATCTTATATCAGTGTGACCAAAGTGTGACTATCAGATAGCGTTTTGAATATACTTCTATTCCGCAAATGAGTATGGATGTACTAAGATTTCTCTTTTTCCCTGCAAAGGTTTGCAAAGTTTACAATTTTCAACCTTCATGGAATTGACAGTTTCCCGGTTTTTAAGTTTTGTCTCTACAAAGCCAAATAACTCTCACTCTAGTGGAACCCTGACAATCCTAACACGACCCTCCTGCAACTCATGGCTACGTCATGGTGGTTGAATATTTGTGCAATTTCCATGGTGATGGTTTAATGTACACTTTTTCTCTGCAGGTTCACATTTTGCTGCTCTGTTCAATGAGCAATGGCATTGTGGCTGAAAAGGCCCCCTTGATGTTGGGACCGGAAATCAAGTTATGGGTGCACATATTATTGTCCAAACAGGATTACATGTTAGTCACAAAATGCACCGGTTGAAGGTGTTTACTCCCACAATTTGTGGCATCCTGAAGTCTGAGAATCCGGCGACCATTGTGCACCCAACAATTAGCCCACTCTGTGAGTGCGTAATTTGCATCTACGTTCACTGTACTTGGCTCCTGTTTGTGAAGTTTATTTTTAGCATTAAACAAAGAGTACCTAACTTAAGCATGCCATCCAAATGCTTGCCACATAATCCACACTTTAAACGCACACTCTACCAACTAGGCATACCTCACTACCCACACGTGTAAGAAGGGGCTGTGTCATGGGTATGAAGAGCTTTACAAATAGTAAAATAAAATACAAACATACATTATAGTAAAAGTCACGATTTACAGGAGGATGTCCCAAAACAAAAAAAGTTTGCAAACTCTGTAGAACTGCTATGTTTTCCAAGCCTGAGAAAGTTACAAAAATAAGTAAATACAACTTTACAACTTGACATAACTGGACACGTTATGTTACTAATCCCCTGACTCAAACTCATGTTGTAATCAAGACACGGCCATGAAAGAGCAAATGCCAAGGTTATACTGTGGGGAGATACGAGTTCTTCTTCCAAAAACGAACACAAGTGTAGAAGATCCTTGTATTTCCAATATCAGTGTAAGCCTATTATCAACGAAAAAAACCACATTTTATGCTTCTCCCACCATAATGAGGCAGTGGCCATGGTCTGAAGGTCAGACAGTACACATTAACAGTCCATCCCTGTCGCCAAAAAACAACTGCTTTGGATTTAGCAACATTTAATTCAAGATAATTTTTTTGATCCACTAGTTGACAAGGTGATATCAAGTCCATGGTCTCAATGCCAATGACAAACGATAACTGTTCGGGCTCAAAGTAATTGGGTGCGATTGAAAAGGAACAATCAGTGTAGCCGTGGGGCTTGCAGGAATTTAAACAAGCATTGGCAAAGTCAATAGGTCTCGCCTATGCAAGAGTTATTGGCTTGCCAATGTGTTTTAGCCATGTTGTACACCAGCGTGGCTGCTGTTCATCATGGCTAAAAGCTGGTGGCGTAGAGGAGAGTGGCGTAGAGTGAAGTGGCATAGAGTGGAGTAGCGAAGAGTAGAGTGTTGTGGAGAAGAGTGGAGGTGAGTAGAGTGGAGGTGTGTAGAGTGGAGGTGTGTAGAGTGGAGGTATGTAGAGTAGGGGGCACAGAATCAAATAAAGTGTCGTAGAGTACAGTGTCAGAGTGAAGTGTCATGAGTAGCATAGAGTAGAGTGTCGTGGAGTGGCATGTAGTTGCGTGATGTGTCGTGGAGTGGCGTATAGTGGAGTGACGTGGCCTAGAGTGAAGTGGCATAAAGTGTAGTGGCGTAAAGTGACAATTACCTTAGCACATACAGTTTTACTGATAAAACTATGTAGCGCACAAACGATAATGTGTGGAAATGGCATCACTTAGTGTACTGATTTGTTTTGATCGTAGAAAAGTATTTCTTTCCACCTCACTTCTGAATTACAAAAAAGTCCTTCATTTGTGTTTTTGTAATTCTGATATATTCTGAAATATTTGCATGATTAATTTAAAGAAATTTAAATTTTGTTGTGTGCTTGGAAAAAAAACCTTTCTTTCCCAGTACCTGACAAGATTGTCACATAAAACCTCTCACTTTGAAATCAGAGAAAGAAAAGTAAGCACCAAGCTCCTTTGGAAAACAAAGCCTGACATTTGACCTCTGTCTTTGAGGGCACAGCAAATGTAACAAGATAAGAACAAAATGTAAATGTCTGTTTACAGAAAGCGAGGACTCATGTAAGAATACAAGGATTGATGGTGAACAAGGTTTGCTCCACGGGAGCCACAAAGACATGGTGGACAGCTTAAAATAAATAAAGCCAGCAAATATAAAGGCAGAAAATGTAAGTTACAAACCACAAAAACAACAGTAAGCAATGGGCTGAATGCATTCCCAGGGAAGCTTTCAGAATGCCCACAAGATGTCTTTCCGCACCGAGACAGCTGTGCTGTCTGGTAGGATTCGACCTAAAGTGAGGACTGGGTACAGAGAGAAGCCAGGACAAGTTCTGGAATTGATGTTTAAAGATTGTGAAGCAAATGGTGAAAGGGTTGTAGTTTGGGTATGGCTAGGCCAACAATAGCTGCACCTGTTCGGACCTGTGATAGTCACAAAATACCAGGCCAGCACCAGACCTACAATCCAAATCACTCACCTGAAACAAGCAAGGTCAATTTGGTGAATGGATATGTTATGTTCAGTTACTTTAAGTTATGTTATATTTTCTTGTCCTATCCTAAAACACCCAGAGGAGATGATCCCTTGCAGAGAGGCTGTTATTGAACAGGTGCACACAATTGTTTATGAAAATTATAAGTTTGAACTGCTTTCAGACTAGCTATGCTACATTCCGTTGAAACGCTCCAGAAAGAGTGAAATACTTATAAGGAACTGCACTGAATATATTTGCAATACTACAATGACCGTAATGGTCTGGACATGCGCTACTCAGCCAAAAGACTGAATATAATGAAGTTGTGAAAGATTAACTATATGACATATAACCACATGGTTCACAATCCATAGCAAGCGCAGGAATAGAGAAAGTTCTCCAACATATTTATTTTCCCAATCACCCACTCAATCTCAAACTCCCTCAAGCCTGCAGCTCCTCCCAAAGTTCTCACACTCATGCCCCTCTGGCCAAAATCTTTCAGACTCATGTGGCTTCAACCAAATCTCTCTAACTAATGCAGCTAGGGAGAGGATGTGGCCTAACGGTTAGGGCAGTCGAACTCAAATCTGGGGAACCAGGTTCGAGTCTCGGCAACAACACTCAACATCCTGTGATTCTGGGCAAATCACTTAATCTCCCCAGTGCCTAACAAAACAAAACAAAATTAATGTGTCCTTATGTAATGCAACTGGTGCTCATGTAAAGCGCTCTGATACCTTCGGGTCAAGTTTGTGCTATATAAAACTCCGGAAAAAAAGCTTCTCTTAAATCTCTCCTCTCCCAAATCCCTTAGGTTTCTACCAATTCTTTTAGGCTCCTGCAACTTATCCCAAAGCACTCATACTCATGCAGCTCCTACTATATTTCTTAGACTTCCGTAGCTTCTTCCGCACCTCTTAGGCTCCCACAGCTTCTCCTTAGTCTAACTCAAGCAGTTCCTGCTCCATCATCCTGGTCCAGATGATCCTGACAGCATCTTTCATAACAGCTTCTCTCGAGTCGCCTGGCCCCTGAATGTCACTCCCTCAATCTAACTGATGCCCGAAGTAGCTCCCATTTCGCCCTGACTGCGTGTGCTAAAAGTCTGGCCACCGCATGCATTCAGTTGGGAAATAGCCACTTTTTATGGCTTTCCTAATATGGAGTTGGCTCTCCATCTTGAAAGGGAGTTAAGAGACCAGGGAGCGGTCCACAGAACCGAGGCTGCATAAACGTAGCTGCAGCCCCCACTAAATCAAGGGATGCCCAGGGCGCATGAGCAGTGGAGAAAAGGTGATGTGCTGGAATGCAAATTAGCAACTTAAGCTTGGGACATAGGAGCCTCGAGGTCTTGTTGCCCGCAGGCATATCTTTCATATTATTTCTATTCTATCATCAGTGAATGCATTGAACAGTCCTGAAACAGAACTAATGCAAGTCTGCTTGATATATATACATTCACAGCATATGCATTTCACAGTTGGGTTGCATATGAGGGCTTGTTATAAATTCAGCACATAAGAGATGTATATAAATACATTTGACAGCTGCACTGTAGTAGAATATGTGACGTTACAACGTGATCAAAATGATCGCGGTACGTTACATCGCAGTTTTTACAACGCAAGTCGTTACAACGACTTGCACTGGAGGGCGCTGGACTTCGGAATAGTATGATTTACTATTCCAACACCAGTCTACGTACAGTAGGGAAGGTGTTGGAATAGTAAATCATACTATTCCTTAGGTTAGAGCGCCATCCAGCGCAAGTCGTTGTAACGACTCGCGTTGTAATACCCGCGATGTAAAGGCATTGCGATGCAGTGTCCGCTTGGTAATGGATGTCTCCCCTGTAGTAATACACGAGCAAATGTGCGTACATTAGTACTTTTCCTCTAAATATTAAGTGTTATTGGGTCACATTTATTTTCACATAAATATATACAATTTTGTGTAACATGTAAGTTAATTTATCAATGATAACAATAAGGCTAATGTATTTTGTTGATATACTGTTTAGTGAAATTGATGCTTAATCTGTTTGCAGTTTGAATTAATTGTTTAGATTGACATTTTGGTTTAGTTAATATTGATATTATGGTAAAGGTGACTTTGTATGCATTAGGTTGCTGAGTATGTGAAATATATTAAAAATAAGATTTACATTTTGTGTTGCGAAATCAAAGCACGATATGTGTAAAAGTTGAATGCTAGTTTCATTTAGAAAAATAATTTATTGAAAGTTTATGAAAGTATTGTTATTTTTTTGTGTAACAGTTTTTGATAGTGACAGTGTTTGCTTTTACTACGTATTTTACAATATTTGGGATACTAGCACGTAGTCAATTATTAAGAAATGTAAGTTTTAATTTTCACGAGATGATTTTTGGAAAAAATGATGTTTTTTTACAATGTGTGTTTTATTGTGCCTGTGGCATGGATGGGAGTTATGGCTAAGTGAATATGTTGAAGATGAAAGATGAGATTAAGAGCATACCTTAACTTTAGAATTTGTTTATGCGTTGTGTGGTGTGTCATTTCAGCGTTTAGGGGTGTATGACAGGCGGGGTAGAGATCTGAATAAGTGGGTGTGCAAATGCACCACCTTCCGCATTGTTACAGAGCAACATCCCAAACTTGACGGAGATAATATCTCCTTAACAATGTAAGGAAGCAGACCTAGCAATCCCAGATTCCCTTCCTCCAACATGAGTAACAACTGCATGTACATAGATCCTCCTGTATCTCACAGGCAACCTGCTATGGATAAAAAAAAAACAATATGCCAACCGGGCTAGCTCGTAAGAGTGTATGGCTATCGCCAAGGTTTCCTGCGCCAATAAGAATAACAGCAGAGACAAGGGACAGACCTGCGGAGCACCTGGTGGGGAAGTCAAACCGCCACAGTTGACTGACATGGTGGGATTACAATACATGGTTTTGGTCAATTCGAGAAAGTACAGGCCAATGCCCAGTCTCTCGATGGTCCAAAAGAGGTAGCCCCATTTCATGCGATCGAAGGCCTTTTCGGCATCTAAGGAACAGACTCTTTTGTTCCGATCATGCCTGACCCGCCACAGTATGTGCGAGAGGGAATGAAAATGGCTGGTATGGGAGTGGCCCGCAATGAAGCCCAACTGGCAAGGATTTTATCAAAACCGAGATGACTTAATTCAGGCGGGTCAAGAAGATTCTGGTCAGTATTTTAAAATCCATGTTTATTAATGAGATGGGCCTGTAACTAGAGCATTCAAGTGGGTCTTTCCCTGGTTTTGTGATCACTGATATTCTGGCTCCAAGCAAGTCAATAGACAGGTGCCCTTGCATGAGAGCGTCATTAAATACAGAGATGAGGATGGGGATAGTCAGGGACTTTATCATCTTATAAAATTCCACAGAGAATATGTCCTATCCGGTGCCTTGCCAATGGGCCTAGCGCACAAGTTACTAACTTGTGTAACGATATATCTGTAAGAGACAGTAGTTAGTGACAGATTCCTTACCTTAGAATATCCCCAGGCGTCAGGCTGGATCCGGAAAAGTTTTTGCGTAGCAGTACCCTTCGCGCGTCGGTAGGCGGCGTCGTGCGGCTCCGCGTCCGTCGTCGGCGTCGTGATCGCCGGGATGACGTCGCGGGCAGTACCTAGGCGCCGCCCCTGCGCGCTGACGTCAGTTCTTCTTTTTCCGCGCCAGCAAGCGCAGATCCGGGAAGAGCAGTGCCCTGGTCATTTTTTGACCAAACTTTTTGGTGAATTTTTCACTGTTTTTTCTTCAATCGACTTCAAGGTGTCGTAGGGATGCCCGGGTTTAAACGTTGCTAGCGACTTTCTCTGCTTCCCACTAGCATGTCCGCTTGAGTGCGTGTCAACCTAGGTAAGTTGAGGTGGTGGAAAAATGGCGTTTCGGCAGTGAGGGATAAAGGGTCCTTGGAGGTGTAGAGAAGCTCATAGTATTTCTGGAATTCCACAGCCATATAAGTGTCAGAAGTCACCCGTTGGAGGAGCAGAGGGCAGGATTCGTTCTAGAAAAGCCCAACTGGTGGAGGTGGGAGGCCAACAGGAGGCTTGCCCGTTCCCCCTGCTCATAGTGCCACTGTTGAATGCAGAACGGATATGTCTCTGCTTCTGTCATGTATACCGTGTTGAGTTTGAATTTTATTGGTAGGAATCTCCTCTAGGTTTCTGATGTTAGAGACGCGGAATGAGAGGATGTCAAGTTGCAGACACAGGTCTCTAACTTAAGCTGTGACTTAGTGGCCTGCTGCTTTGCCAAGGTGCGCACTCTCATTATGTATCCCCTTACTACGACTTTTCTGGCCCCCACACAGGGTCAGTGCGGATGGTACAGAGTACCTGTTTTCTCCCAAGAACCGTTGTATATGGGCAAGTAGACAGCGTTTTGCGGTGGGGTCTTTATAACTGGAGAAAATAATGCACCTCGAGCTCCATGGTAGCTGCCATAGGCCTACATCTAGTTGCAGGGCTACGAGATTGTGGTCCGAAATCCCGCAGGGGACTATGGACGACTCAACCATATGTTGTAGAAATGGAGGTGAGCATAATAGTAATCAATCCAAGTGAGGATGGTGTGTGGAAGTAAAAGTATAATTCCTGTCCTGGGGATGTAGTAGCCACCAGGGCTCTTGCAGGGCATGGTCCTCGATAAGATTGAATAATGCACTGCAGTGGTTATCATGTTGCAGATCCAGTTTACCCAATCTGCCAATATGGGGTCAAGGACCCCATTCCAGTCGCCACTTCAAGGACCATATTCCAGTCACCGCCTAGGGTAACCCGTGTGGAACCAAAGGAGGTAAGCAGTCTGCTGATATGGGATAGAAAGGCAGATTTAGAGTCCAGAGTGGGGCGTATATAGAACCCACAAAGATGTGTAGCCATTGAACCAGGAGTTTCACGAAGATGTATCGAGCCTTGGTCGGTGTCTACCCAAGTATGCAGCAATTTGAAAGGGAGGTTCCTATGTAAAAGGATAGCAACTCCTTAATTCCTAGGCGAGTGCATAGGCCCCGAGTTATGGCTGGAACACTGGCATAGACGATTTGGCCCACCCAGTGCCTTTTGAGTTTAGCGCTTTCATCAGGGGAAAAATAGTGTTTTGTAAAAGAATTATCTTCCACCTGATGAAATGTGCCAACCCATTGACATTGAGGGACGATATTTTCAAGGGTTTGAGTAGCTGGGTCTGCATGTGGTCATGGAAGGTGTACGGGGTAAAGTTGTCAGATCGGTGAGATAAGGGGTAGTACTGAGGGTGAGTGTAAGCAAGGTGAGATGGACACTTGCTGGGATGTATGGAGTTCCAAGAGGACCACTGATGGGTGAGAGAATAGTGCAGCAACCGTGCGAAAGAATGAGAAGGGGAGAGGGGGTTCCCCTGCGATGGGGATGGAGGAGTCAGTGCATGGGGAGAGGGACCCCGTGGTTAGCGTTGTGAACATTGACATGGTGGGGTCGAATACCTTTGGCCTAGTTTGAAGCAAAGACACCGATACCAGCAGGGGGGGGCTGTCAAGACTCTAAATGCCAGGATGCTATTATCCAGCGTAAGAGTAATAGAGTGCAAATGGAGGCTGCGTAGGAAGGGTGGGGTGGACTGGGGCCTCATTAATATTCAAACTGTGTAAACCTAACTGCAATGGGGAAAAGGTAGAAAGAAGAAGGCAGAGCGGACCCCATCCACCTGCCCATCCCCTGCCTCAAGCACAGAAATCCCTTGGCGAGTAGCCCCCCATGTAAAGGAGGGAAGGGAAGAATGGGGTAGCAGATATACATTACAAAAATCTGACGCCCAATTGCTCCAGAAAATTCAGCGCCATTCAAGACTTGAGAGGTGACATCCATTTTTCTTTGGGAAGAGCAAGTTTCCAGTGGGTAAACTTGCTGACCTAAGGCCTCTTTTGTGTGATAGAGTCCCATCTCCACAATTCTTCGTGGTATGGTGAGACGCATGGCTAGAGTACTGGTGTCGAGTTGCTGACAGTCTGGACTCATCTTTGCCTTGAGTAGTGTCCATGGAAGTGTCTTCCAGGGCATCTAGGAAAGATTCTAGGTCTCTTGGGCCATGGAATTCCATCAAGCAGCCTTCAAAAGTTATAATCATGGTGACCGGTTCAAGCAGGTCATATTTAAATACCTTCTTCCTGCATCTGGGGCATAGGGTGAGGAACTGTTTCCGGTTATTACTGGTAGGTATAGAGAAGTCTGCTCTGAAGATAAGTGTGTTGTCGTGGCGGTACGGGACATGTTCTTAGCTTCCAGGAGTATTTGCCAAGCATGTTGGTGTCTAAGGCAGCAAACTAGGACGTGTTGTGGTTGATGATCTTGGTGTGTTGTACGACAGCAGACTTTGTCCACACTTTGAAGAGGAGGATTGAAGGTAAAGTTAATGAGGGTTGGGGTCAACGTGCCCAGGAAGAAAGACATTTCATCCTTCTCAGATTGTTCTGTGGGGCCTATTAGCTGTATATTATCTCTATGACTGTGATTCTCTAAGCCAATTGTCTTCTGGCAGAGATGCCACATTTCCAGACCCCAGTAATGGATGGTGTCTAGACGTGTTTCCACCTCTGAAATCCGGCCTTCCATAGTGCTCAGCTGTGTCTGGAATTTAGTAATGTCAGCCCTTACATAGTGTGCCTCCGAGTTGTTCGTGGCCACTGCTGAGTTCATTACCACTAAGAATCCCTGCCACTTCTTTCATGAGTGTTATTAGGGCCATGCTCGGGATATCCTGAGTGGGAGGCACTTCAGGCGCTGCAGCCTTCATTTGTTGACCGTTTGCCATGACTTCGGTAAACGAAAGTTGGCGCATGTGCTTCCTCATATGGTGGAGTTCGGAAAAAATCAATCGAAGGGAGAGCAGTGATGGAGAAGGAGGAAGTTGAGCACTTTTCCTCAGGTGCCTCCATGCCTGGTTGGCAGAGGATCAGGGCACAGCAACTGTAAAGAAAGCGTGGCTCAGAAGGCAGAAGGGGTGTCCAATTAATCAATGTGGCCAATGGCGAGGAAGCAAATGCTTTGAGCTGTTTACTAAAATTTCAAAGGTGCAGCAGTACAAAAGGGTAATCCTCACTCTGTGGAGGGCTACATTAAATATCCTGAGGCAATCACTTGGGGTAGTGTAGTAAGAGTCTCCTCATAGTCACCGTATGGCTTGAGATGGTGGAATCTACAGCATTCAAAAGAACTGTGTCCAGAAAGCACAATTCAAGCCAGGTGATGGGATAAGCATGCAGAAACGTCTGATGGGGAATGAGCGGGAAGGGTGCAGCACTGTTCAAGGATGCGGCTCCCAATGTGAAAATATGAACGAGCTCCAAACCAGCCCTCAAATCTTGGTAGAACCCCATCTAGTGGCGCATCGGGCAGTTATTTAGGTTGATGAGGCGGTCTGATTTGAGCAGCTGAGCCCAATACAAGATGGTGAACCATATCCCCTTTCTATATTGCACCCAAGATCTGGACTCAAAGTAGGTTCCAGGTGGCCTGTTGCCATTAGCCGTCCACTCTTGATTCGTTGCCACCCTGATTGCATCTGCTCTCGCCTCAGGCAGGGTAAATCCTTGCAGTACGGGTTGTTGGTGGCAGTGGCGGCTGGTGCCATATAAAGTGCGAGGGGATAATAAAAATGTTATTAAAAAAGACTTACCTGACTCTGCCAGCCGCCTCAGTGCTCCTCTGCCACGCAGCACATAGCACACAGAACAGGCTCCCTGACTCCCCCACCCAATCCCGACACTGCTTTCATGCTATACGAAGCATGAGAGAAGCACCAAGATTGGCCTGAGTGGGCTGGTCTGACGCTCGCTCAGGAACGGGGAGTCTGTGCCATTTCTCCACCTGAGTATGGAAAACAGCTGGGTTGGAGAAACCTAAGTGTGATTGTCGTTTGGACGCCCTAAGGCGGCCGGCAAACTGACATGCACTTACAGTGCCCATCACTCCTCCTCCCTGACATGGCTCCGCCCCGCCCTAGACAGGCATCGGCTCAGTCAGTCAAATAAAACGATAATAAAAGTCCTTTATTATCATTTTATTTTTCCTGGCTTGCAGTGGGGTGACACTCCGCCATTACAGAGGAGCTGCTGGTGGCTTTCCGGCAGAATGGTAACTGCAGGGGTGGGGATGCTCTACGAAGCCAATTTCCCATTGTCGGGTGGGCTTTCTGGGCAGGCGACCAGTGCTCCGGAGCAAGAAGAGGGAGAGTGAGGTGATCCAGCTGATGGGGCGGGAGGCACACCAGATAGAGCGAGGCTCCACTCCCTCCTGGAGAAGCAGAGTGTATGGTTGGACCAATGGCAGAAAAACGTCACCTGGAGATATTGGGGCATTCCCTAAAGCTTCCACAGGTTGCACCCCCCCTTATGAGGTATAATATACATTGGGTTGAGGAGTAAGAAAGCTCTCTGCCTCTCACTGCTGCAGGAGAACTAACGGCAAGCCGACATTCTCGTCGGCATCTAGCTGTGCCCCCCCCACCCCAGTTTTACATTATCATTGCATAGGAACAAGGTGGATGGAGGAGTTAACCCCCTAGGCCCCATATTTTTGAGTGGAGGAGATGCAGAGGATGGAGATTGAGCTAGTATCCAAGTATTACTGCTTTTTGGGTTGTATAGTAAAAAAAAAAATCTAAAAAAAAATCAAGGCTCATATCTGTGCATGGATCTGTTTTTAAGCTTCCACTACAGACAGATTCAGTTGTCTGTTGGAGACCTGTTTTTCCAATACTTTACATATGCTTAGAGGACATTAGGGTCAGCCCTTTGTTCATGATTGGATGGGTTTTTAGGCTATCATACATCCCTGATCCTAAATCAAAGGCTTTCCTCCATGTGCTTGTGTTTTTCCGACCAAGGAGCATTTCAGTTTCACATTGTTGTAATGGGTTGATGTATCATTCCACTGCTGATATCAGACCTTGAATTACAGGGCACGTGAGAGGAGCTCTTTTTCCCCCTTTATCTCTCCCTGCTCCCCTTTATCCCCACATCCAGCTCTCTTTATCTCCTATTTTCCCATCACCCACCCAATGTTTGCTTGGTTACCGGCCATGTCCAAAAATCATGTGCCACCCTCCACGCTATTGTAAAGTGGTTTCTTTGACCTTTCCAAGTGGGCCAAGTTGCCTGGCAGCTCACTTACGTGCATGTGTGGCGAGCATTTAGTAGTGCAAAGATGCTTTAAACTTGTTAAAACGTAAATGCAACAAAATGCATTCAAGGAGTGCCACCACTGACTCGCATGAAAGGGTGATGTCAAACTTTAGCAGAGGCAAAATGTTTCCTGGCTGACACCTATTGGCTTTGCAATGCTTCTTTAGACAAATGTTTGAGGCCAGAGAGAGGGGTCGTGACCTCCAGCTATTATAAGAGGAGCAAAGTCTGCTCAGATTATATGTAAGGAATCATTGCTCCTTGTTTTTCTTTTACAGGTTTTAAAACAGAATATTTGTTGAGTCAAAAACTGCTTATGGGAGCAATTTTTCCGCATTTCTCTGCAATTCTATTACCATGAATGGAAAAATCGTTGCATTTATTTTCAATTAACTACAGAAAATACTGGAAATATATTTGTAGAATGGAGATTACATCCACCAAGCAAAATGTGAAAAACAAGCAATACTTTTTTTCCCCCCATAGTTTTATATAGCGCGAACTTGACCCGAAGGTATCAAAGCGCGTTACATTAGCACCAGTTGCGTTACAGACGGACACATTCATTTTTGTTAGGCACTGGGAGATTAAGGGATTTGCCCAGAATCACAGGATGTTGAGCGTCCCTGCCGAGACTCGAACCCGGTTCCCCAGCGTCGAGGTCAACCTCTTTAGCTGTAAGGCCACATCCTCTTCCCTGGCCCTCATGTACGAAGATTCCATTTAAGAAATCGTAAATTGTGACACATAATAATTCATAATTTGCAATTCCTTAAATGGATTGTACTAAAATGGATGTTAGAAGTGGTTGCAATTTGTGCACTGACTTCTAACGAATCCATTGGTATTTAGCAAACCGACCTCTGCATTAATAGGCTGGTTCTCAAAATACTGATTCGTAGTGGTTTGCAATATGACCTATCTCATTAATATGCAAGAGGTAGGACGCAAATTGCAACCCATTACGATTGGCTACAATGATAGTCATGGTGGCCTGCTCGGGTCAGCAGACTACCATGTCTGTGAGAGCAAACAGTGGTGTCATGGACCACTGCCTGCTCATAAAAAACGTGTTTGTCATAATTCAAAAAGGGGAAAGGGTCCCTTGGGACCCGTTCTCATTTGTGAATGGCTTACCACCTCTTTTAAGGAGGTGGTAAAATATTGATGTTTTGCGACCGGATTTCAGTCGCAAAACATTAATACATAGCTTAAAAATTCGGTATCTGGAAGGGACGCCCTTAACACGTGCCTTCCAAATACCGAATATGTATTTATTCCCAAACCCAATCAGCGATTCGGTAAGATTCTGTAACATGTTACTGAATAACTATTTAAGTTTGTTGAATTAAAAAATGCCTTTTTGCGGTGGGTAAGGCTCTGATTTTACGAATAGGAGCCTTACTGACCGTAAAGTTGCTTGATACATGAGGGCCTCTGTGTACTTTCACATTCCTCTGCTTTGCTGAACACACTATGAAAACCAAATAAGAAAACGCATACTAACCGGTTACCAAACAGATACGATTTTTTAAGGAAAAAAAACGGAAAGCCCGTATTAGACTACTATTTGTTGCTGGAATAAGCAAACATTTTTTAAATAAATGTGTTTTAAAGAACTTTAATATAAGAGTGAAGCACACAAAAACAATCACTGCTGGTAGCCACCCATCTACGAGTTTTCAAAATGTTCTCAACTTGTGCAAGGAACATGGCAGGCATTGGGCTGCCACTAACTAACGTGGGCTCTTTTGGGTTCATAACATCTAGCCTCAAATTTGCAAACCACAGAACTGAAAGACGTAGACTGAAATCCTGGCTTCCCCCTTTGATACAATGTTATGCTCTTGCCAAAAAGGTTGCACTTAAAAGCAATTCTGTTTGGCCCATGTGCGACAGGATGCACATTCATCACTGGTGAACATGGACTTTTCATTTACACTACGCAGCTTACAAAGACATTCATCAAGGAAATTACTTCAAAACATTCTGTGAGGAAATTTGATAAAATCAGTTTCATTTTGGGGAAGTCCAAAACCCCAAAAAGGCAGCCAATAGGATTTTAAAGTCTTTGTTCTTAAAAAAACTTTAAGGAGAGTCATCTGCTCAAATTATGCTAGTGCAATTAAAAAAAACACAAGCGACAGACCACATAAAATATTATCTTCTAAACATACCCGTAAGTGTAATTAGCACAATTACAATTTCTGAATTATTTTATTTACTCGATTTGTTTACTTTGGCAAGCACTTTACTGACTTGTAATATCAGTGCAGCTATGCCGCCTGGCACCACAAGGGGGCAGTACAATGACATCGGAGCTGGTCCTCTCCAAAAATGGCACTGCAACTCCAAAGCAAACACTCTATAATAATAAAAAACAAACATTTGCTATGCAATCGGTCTCGCATTTGTGAAAGTTAGAGTTATTGGAGTTAAAAATGACAATTTCTTTTACATGTGTGTTTTTGTTTGCAATGCAATGATGGTATTTGGAGGGGAGACAAGAGTAATATGCTGCCTGAAAAAGAAAGTAACAACATCCTGGAACAAGCATTTTCAATGCAATAGGTCTCGATTTGTTAGAGTTATAGCTATTGGCGCTGTAAATGACAATGTCTTTTACCCACGTGTTTTGGTTTGGAGTGCAGTGGTTGTATGTAGTGTGGAGTGGAATTATGTGGGTTGAATTGCTATTGTTAGTTGTGGAATTGTGTGTGGTGGAATTGTGTGGTGTGGAGTGGATTTGTGTAGTGGAATTATGTGGCATGGTGTGCAGTGGTTTTTGTGGATAGTAATGATGTGGTATTGAGTGTCCTGGAATGATGCGAAGTGGGATTGTGCGTTATTGAGTGCAATTATGAGGAATGGTATTATGTGTTGTGGAGTGGTATGTAGTGGAGTTTAATTATGTGCTGTGCTGTTGAATTTTGTGGCATGATGTGGGATTTTGTGGTATGGATTGGATGTATGTGGTGTGTTGTGTAATTGTGTTGTTGAGTTGAATTATGTGGTTTCTTGTCGAATTATGTGGTGTGGAATGGAAATGTGAAGAGTTGAATTGTGTGGTGTGGAATTGTGTGGTGTGGAAGTGTGTGGCGTTGAGTGAAATTATGCTGATTGTATAGGGAAGAGAAGGGGATGGAGCATCTAGATGTGAGGTAATAAGCGATGGAGAAGAGAGGGAAAAGAAAAAGGTGATGGAACTGTGAGAAGTAGAAATGATGCCGATTGCAGAAGGGGGTGCAAAAAAAATAGAAGAAAGACAGAACTTGTAAGGGGACTGGTAGAGCTAAAGGGGGAGGGAGTAGGAGAGGCGAAGGTAACAAAGAAAGGTGGGAGATGGTGGAGAGACCCTGCAGGACATGGACGAGGGACGGTGACCGGAGGAAGAGGAGGAGGAAGCGAGGACAGTGGAGCTGGGAGACAGAGAAACAGCTAAGAAATGTGGAGAAGCAGAAGTCAGAGACTCAGGTGCAAGAATAAAGGAATCTGGAAAATATGAGGCGACAGTGGAAGAGTGGAGGCGGGAGAAAACCAGAGCATGAAAGCGAAGCAGAGGGAAATGGGGGAAGAGGGGTAATGGCCAGACCGGAAGTGAGAGCGAACAGTGGAGCTTACCTGTTTATTATTTTATGGGTGATTTGTTTCCCCTGTTGTCTGTGTGCGGAGTAAGTCACTGAGGAATGTGAATGAGAAGGAATGACAGGGGAGAGCGAGGTAAGGAAGCGAGGGGTAGAGTTAGTGGCAAGAAAGTGAACTGGTAAAGATGGAGACGAAGAATAAGTGGTGCAGGTGGTGGTGAGAGAGAACTAGAGAGATGAGGGTGAGAAAACGAGTGGCAGAAGTTAGAGCAAAACTGTGAAGGTGGGGAAGGGGGGAAGTATGAGAGAACAGTGAAAAGGGAACTGGGACGGAGGTAGGGAAGAGTGGGACTGATACAAGTGTGTGTAGCACCGAAATGAAGTGCGGCGCCGAATAAATGTGCATCCCTGAATGTATGTTCCGTGGTTAGTACAGAGCTGGGCAACTGTGTGTGGGCTCAATATGCCCAGACAGAAAGCATGCCTGGCACAGAGTATACGCACAATCTAAATTACGCCCGTCACAACATATAGTAAATGCCTGCTGTAACAAGTGTCTGAAGGCCATGTTCCAAATACTGTGGAATAACGGGTGGCAATGGTACTTAGTTTAATTGAGATTGCAAAACTCAACAAGGATCGGCTGAAAACACAAGCCCTAGCAAAAACATGAAAGCGCGCGCCGTGCTGAATAAAGTGCGGTGCCCATGTACATAAAATGTATGTGTGTGGCGGCCCGTGAAGCGGGCGCCATGGCAATTAAAAAAAAAAAACAACATAAAAGCGGGTGGCATTAGATGAATGGTCGACTTAATTTAAATGCATGTGAGGGACAGGCTATGGAGAGATGAGGGGCCTTACTGGAGGGTGGTAGTGAGGGAATCCATGGAGCATGGGTTTCTTGTGGGTGGCGGGGGGCGCCAAAAAAGCCTGTCGCACCGGATGCCACCACCAAAAGCCGACCCTGGTGGTGCAGGTGTGTGTGTGTGCGTGCATGCATGTGTGTGTGTGTGTGTGTGTGTGTTACGCGAACAGGAGAGGACAGCTGAATCTGGAGAGACCATCAGGAAAAGGTGAGTGCGCAAGGCTGTATAGTGACAGCAACGGCACGGGGGGAGCGGGGGTCTAAACTGCACGAGTACCACCCGTGCTCATTATTCACGAGGGAAAGTGAAGAAAAGGCTTCACAGACGTGTGACTGTCGGTTGAATGAAACAGAGAAGAGTAACAACTTTTTTGATAAAAGAGAAAGAACCCTGCAGGAGCGATTAAACCTAAAAGAGGCCTGATTATAGGTGCATGAGTAATCAGCTCCTTTGTGCGCCGAGGGCGACACGCCTCGCCCGGGCTCCCGCGGCTGAGGTGACTTGTTACGGCATTCCTCTGGCCAATCTCTGCTGGACAGCGGCAAGGGCGGGAACAGGCCTCCACAGCACCTTCGCCGCAAGCTCTTCAGTTCCGCAGAGCCCACACCCAGAGCTTCGGCTAAAATGTCCCGAGTGCCCATAGGCAGCGCAATCCATTGAAGTAACACGCACCTCCGTCACCACCCATCAGCAGAGCAGACAGCGTCAATTACCCGGACATGGCAACCGCGCCTACTCTGCAGGGCCGGACTGGCTACCGGGCGTTTTGCTGTGCTGCCGAGCTGGGGGCTGATTTCGTTGATGGGGACCTGCGTGCGCTTAACAACATTCGTTTTGAAATGTTTATTTAAAAGCACACGCAGGTCCCCAGCAACTAAATCAGCCCCCACCGCAGCGAAATCAGCCCCCAGCTGTGCAGCACAGCAAAACGCCCGGTACCCAGTCCGGCCCTGCTACTCTGGTGTCTAGATAAAAACAAAGGCAGCCGCTTGTTTATATTTGCATCGCGCTTTCACTTTAAGCGAAAGCGCGATGCAAAAATAAACACGCGGCTGCCTTAAAAAACACGCGGCTGCCTTTGCCAAAGCCGAATGAAAAAAAAAGTGCGTACTGACTAATTAAGGGAGATCGTGTAACGCCGCAAGCAAACAATCCAGTCCGGATGGGCTGGCCGAGAAGGAGACAGGGCGGTCACCAAAAAGCCTCACTTTTAATCGGAGGCCAGCGTTTACCATAAAGGATGACGCCGGCCAATAGAAAGGATGGGCGGAGCTTCCACTCCACTTCCGAAATCTCCTCGATTACAAGAGGTCTCGCAGAGCGAGCAGCGCATGCGCTGCAACGCTAGGCGAGACCTAAAAAGCAAACACTCATAGGAATGCAAGATTAAGTAAAGCATGGGAGATGTAAGCAGGAACAACATGGCTACCTTAATGCTTTTACACTCATTCGAAAATAAATGAGTGTGTTTGCCTGAAAGGTTAAGGACATGACTATACGGCCTCGGAAGGGACCTGTTTCAATGTCCATTGCTTATATCCTTACAAAACGTAAGCAGTATGGTTTAAAAAGATTACATCCCTGAACACAGAGCCTCAGTACACATTTTATAAATTAAAATAAGGAAAACAGTTGACAAGGATCACATTAAACATTTTCCACTCCACCAGTCATCCAGGTATTGTAGTACCTCGAGGAATGGTGCACTTCCCCACCCGGGGAAAACAATGCTGTTCAAAGAAAGAAGAGAAAATTAAAGTAGTGCTTCACTGGCAAGCTCTGTAAAGTGGCGCTAATGTGTTTGGGTGTGAATAAAACCAATCTGGCGACTTTGCGATCACTTTGTCTTGCTTTATTTAATTATTTATTTTTCGTATTTTGAACCTTTTTCTTTCTGTCCATTGCGAGGTTGCACTTTGGAATAGAAAAATGTCAGAAAAAGACATTTCCAGCAAAAGAGTTTCTTTCTTTCTTGGATCCATTTCACAGGGATACAAATGAAGGAAAGGAGAGGACAGAGAGGGTAAGATCCGTTAGTTGAAGTCATGGTTTTCAGCAAGTGAGGAGGAGCAAGACAGAGACATAAGAGGACGAGAGGTGGGGGCAGCTGCCAGTGGCAGAGCAGGAGAAGTGAACACATCCATGTCTTCTCTGGGCAAGAAGGAAAAGAAAGAATAATTTTCCTTCTCTGCCCACCCCGCTCGTCCCTGAACAGACACGAACTGTTGAGCCTTTTCTATAGGCCATGGCTATTTCTGCCATCCTGGGATGCATTTTTAAAATAAAATAGAGGAACGGATTCTATTAAATTAAAAAAGGAGGGGCACACCGTGCGCTGCGGATCCAGCCCACTTCAACTATTGCCTGAAATACAGTCAATCTTTCCCAAATATGAGGCCAAATAAGCTTGGCAGGCTCACTATTGGAACGACAGGGAGGGGGGGCGGTGTGAGACGATTGTGATGAGGGGGGGTGAGGTTCATCATATTCAGAAGGGGGCCCCTACACCATGGTGAGGCAGATAAATCTATAAGATCGCTTGGATTTATTGAGAGTGGACCAAAGGCATGCACTGTGACCAAACATATACAAATAAATAAAACATTCTTGATTGTGGATTTAAGAGTTTCCTTGTCTTTTTTTGTGTTAACGATTCACATGTACATTTTTGGGAAAAAAACAGCGGTTACAGCGCCTGTTTCATTTATTACCATGGCACTGCCTGTAAAAAAAAAAAATCAAACACTGTAGGTGAGGCAGGGTTGGGGAGGCAGAGAGCATGCGTCCTCATTTCTGCGGCGATGTTGAAGCAGTGCCTAAAACTCCGCTTTGGGCTTCAAAGCGAGGGCATTCCTGCCTGTATGCAGCAATTAATATGGTTGTAACTCAGAACGTCACCACCTGACTGCTATGCAGGCTGGACAGTAGTCTGGTGGGATCCAACCGCCTTCCAGAGCTGGTGGTTTATAAAAAAAAATCTCTAGAAGAATAAACACACTATTTGTGAAAGGAATTTCTCGCGAGTTACTAAACAGAAAAACCTTTAATATCCCCTAACCTCTAACCGGATTTATCCACTTGGATTATTGCAATCTGCCATCTACTGTTAAGCAGAATGGTGTTGTATTGATGAGAGGATGTGGTCCGTCGGCTAGACTGCCGACTTTGGTGATGGAAACCAGGGTTCGAGCCTCGGGGTCGCGTCCACATCCTGTGATTCTGGGCAAAATCACTTAGGGGCATATTTACGTTCCCTGGCGCATCCCTGCATATCAGCAGGGATGCGCCAGGGAAAATGCGTCACGCAAGTTTACCCTTGGCCACGTCCGATGCGCCGCATTTACAATGCGGCGCATCGTGCTTGCAGGATAAGCAGATGCGTGACGCATCTGCTGGCGGAAGGTTGGCGCAGTGCTGAAGTTGTGTCGCAAGCGCGACGCAGCTCCAGCACTGTTCCAACCTTCCCTATCCCTAACATGGTGCGTCAATCCTTACGCCTGCTTGAAGCAGGCGTAAGGATTTGACGCACCAGCGCTCAGAAAAAGTGACTGCGTGAAATCTTGTAGATTTCACTACGTCACTTTTCCGAGGCGTTCCTGCTCCCGAATGCCCCCTGCGCGGTACGCCCACATGAAACCGGACGCAGGTTTCATGTGGCGCAGGGGTTTACTACGTGACGCATCTCCCTAGATGCGTCATGTTGTAAATATAGCGCAACGCGGCGCATGGTTTGCGTCGCCGCTGCGTCACATGCGTGACGCAACGGCGGTGCAAAAGTGGCGCAAGGGGCTTGTAAATATGCCCCTTAATCTCCCCGTGCCTGAATGTGTAATGTAAATACGGTGCTCATGTAAAGCGCTCCAATACCTTCGGGTCGAGTTCGCGCTATATAAATATGCAAAAAAAAAAACCCACTCAGTGCGCCAGTTTCCACAGTTTGGTTGACAGCCCCCAGGCCCCCTCCTCTGAGGGTGTTAAGGGCTTCAAGCATGTGCAGAAGAGCAGGGAACATTAAGCAAGTTAGATAATGTAACATGTGTTTAAACTCATGGCAGTGTACATTTCAATCAAAATGACAGTGCGCCGTATTGGGCAATTGCAAAACATTTCGCCAACACATAACATTTGGGGAAAAAGTTGCAGTAAATGCAACAGGGTCCTCTCCTTTCACCCCCACAGATCGGTGTGTTCATTTACCCACAGCAGCCATTTAAATGAACAAGTGATTGTAAATAGAGCTGACGGTTGTTTCCGTGAAGCAGCCAGCAGGAGGAGGCAGGGCTTTGGTAGGAGGTGAATTCCACGACTAGGCTGCGATGCCTAGACTGGGAGGAGGGGCGCGCGCTGTGCTCGTGGTTTCTCATACACTTTCTCAATTTTGATAGGAAGCAAAACAAGTAGAAACAAGGGGAGGGGGATCAGCAGCGCAAGCAGGATGTTGTAACACACGTTTAACCTCACGGCAGTGTGTGTTTTGATCAAAACAACAGTGTGTCATATTGGACATGTGCAATTACAAAACATTTCGTTAACACATAACATTTGTGGAAAAAGTTGCAGTAAATGCAACAGGGTCCTCCCCATTCACCCCCACAGATCAGTGTGTTATTTACTAGTGGCAGCCATTTAAAAAAACAAGTGAATGTAAATTGAACTGAGGGTTGTTTCCATGAAGCAGCCAGAGGGAGTAGGTGGGGCTTTGGCGGGAGGTGAATTTCACAACTAGGCTGCGATGCCCAGACCGGGAGGAAGGGGCCAGCGCATACTGTGCTCGAGACTTCTCATACACTTTGTTGATTTTGATAGGAAGCAAAACAAGTAAAAACAAGGGGAGAGGGATCGATCAGCAGAGCTACGCGGGCTGGGCTGAAGAGGGAAAAAAAGCCCAACAAGCAGGAGGGAGGAGGAGGAGGCAGCAGCTGCAGCCCAAGGAGAGGGAGAGAGCATGGTAGCGAGTGTTCGCATAAAGAGTGCTAACAGAGTCATAAATAACAGAAAGAGTAATAGCACATGTAACAGGGGCAGTGCTCATAGGAGGTTACAAAATTCCAAAAGGAGGGACTACTAAGCCTATTCACCAATTAAAAGCCGGCATTTACAACGGACAGTAAGAGGACCCAATTGAAAGATGGGCAGTGCTTAAAGCCGATATTCTAGGAACAGCATGTCTCGAAAAGACAGGACATGTGCTGCCTAGGTGAAATCTAACAATAGGGGATGGGACGGTGACTGAGATACTGACAGAGTGGGTGCACAGGAGTTTAGTATAGAGTAGTGACAAAGATGTGAATTAAACAAGCAAGCAGTAATAGTTGGCATATTAGACCGAGGAATGGAATTTTGGATGATTTTCATTGGCCTTTCCCTTCACAAATCACATGCCGAAAATGGATAATTTGTGCAAACATTTGAGTCAATGTTTCGCAGTTTGCACTTTAAAAAAATATTTGTTGAGCTTGAGTGTGTAGTTGTGAAAATGTGCCTGGCGGAAGCTTATTTTAGTCCTTTTTCGTTGGTAAGGACTACACTGGTTTACACCTGCAAGGCATCCGACCACGTCCAAGTCTCTCCTGTTCTGTTGCAGAAGTCGTATGTACAGTCCTGCCCTGGGCTGCAGTCTAAAGGCTCTGCTGTGCCTGCCTGTGTAACACAAGGGGTGAGGATGGAATTGCACACGACCTTGCTTGTCTGAGCTTGTTAAGTCTATGCCGGCCCTATCTAATACTGTCCTGTCATAGATCTCTGGTGTGCCTAAGCCTGCCCTAAGTAAGAGTGCTGCTATGCCAGTTCATACCATGTCATGCCCTGTCTAAGGCACCTGTGCACTAGAGCACTGGCAACACCCCCAGCATGTGCTGCACCAGTCTAACAAAGGGCAATTCACAGTTTTGTTGTAACCGCGTTAACTAAATTGCACCAACTTCTAGGCCGAGGATGTGCTTGGAAAGAGGAGGATGACAAGCCATTATTTTTCCTTTTTCTGTGTCTCCAAACAAGTCTAACTGCTGCTTCTTACATTGTTCTGGTAAAAACGTCTACTGTTTTCCATGGAGTGTTAATGTTAACGCAATAGCAGTGAGATGCTGGCATTTACAGCTGATTGGCTACCTCTGCCTTCTCACCCACTAGGCTGTTAACCAATGCTTGCCTACAAGAAAGAAGACCGAAAGCAAAAACCAACATTTTATTTTGCTTTTCACAACTCTGCGCTTAGATATAACATAGGAATCAATCATCTATATATATTTTTTTATTCAGCCAACAGCATGTTACATCGAGAGGATTTTAGTGTTGCTTTTAACAATTTTATCATATGTTCAAAATCCTAGCATTCAAAATGGTGTCGGCTAAACTGTCACAATCCGCTGGAGGTGTTGCGCATGGCACGGAGCCAGTAGTCAGCTATGTTTTAAAATTTTACAAAGTCATCCATTCCATTTCAAAATGTGCTTGTTTCAAGTGTAAAACCTATGGGTTCACTCCTTTACTCACATCATCCATTAAAACAAGCATTAGTAATGTGAATTGTTTGTTCCTATGTGCAGGGGTACCAACCTTCACAACACAATAAATGTATAACATGAACACCAGCAGCGCAACCTTCCTTAACACAAATAAGTTACAGACAGGTGGCAGTAGCAGAAGGAACATCACAAGATTCTCTCACATATAGAATAGGCACAACACATCCCCATTCATGGAACAGGTTCACCTTGGGCAGAAACAGTAAGAGCTTCCCAACGTCAGAGGGAAGCATCAACACAAGTTTTTCCAATCTCTGGAAAGTTACAAATTGGGCAGCAGCAATGCAAGCTTTACTTCCTTACAAAGGAGGGACAGGATGGCAGTAGCAAAGCAAGCTTCTCTCTCTCTCACAGAAGGCAATAGTGCAATCTTCAATTACGTGCAGAACAGATCCAGCAGGGCAGACTTGTGCAGCTTTCATCGCCCACAGAATATGCACACTTAAGGTGCGAGTGACATGTAGGTTACTGACAGAGCTCTGGAGTGGGTGCTTAAGTCACTTAGATAAATGTATATATAGATTATGTGAGTTCAAACATCATTCTCGCTTAGGTGACAGACCTATCCCTATCTGGAAAATATGCTTTTGTCGATTCGTTCGTGTTTCATGTATTGAGAAGTATCCCTCACCTAGTCGGTCACTGGAGCAGCCTTACCACAGCGTAACTGACTATGCTCTTTACAGGCAGACAGGGGCCAAGCGCTTTGAAAAGGGTTTTGAATCAAGGTGCACCAGGCGCTGTGCAATCCCAAGCTTGGTGGTACACCTGTTCGAAATGCTGAGGGCCGCCAGTGCCCCAGAGGCTGTCTTGACTTGGTCTGTGCTTGACCTGTCTAATGACTCTGTAGTGCAGACATTTGCTGAAATGGTCTAGTAATCATAAAACGGTAACTCAGTGCAGAGTGGCAATGAATGATCTAGGTGGCATTTTTCACATGATGAGTTAGGTATGTAGGGTACCAGTGTCTGATCATGAACCTCATATTTAATGTGCAATAACAGTATCAGATATAGTGCTCAATTTATGAGTAAGCATCTAAAAGTTGAATGATTCATTGGTATTTTCGGGTGCATGCTCTGGGCACCTCCGCGACATTGCCAAGACTCTGCTGGACGTGCTGGGCGTGATGAGGCTCAGTAAACAGTCAGCATCAGCCTCGATGGGAGCTTTGACCGAGCCCTTGCTCTTTGCTCCCGGGCACTGAGCAGGCAGCTGGGATGGGACACTAGCACATGCAGGCTCTCCACGCTCTCATCTCAGCACAGCCAATGAGGCGCCCGGAATGGCGCCTGGATGCAGGGACACACTGTGGTTTGCTGCGGGATACCCTGGGGAGGATGCGGCCTCTGTGTCTGATGGCCGGCCAGCAGCACATCGGATACTCCTGTAGGGGCCCGGCTCCCTGTCCTGGAATTCTCCATCCGAGGCTTTCAGCCAGCTATCCACAGGCTGCAGGGCCCTGGCAATAGAAACCACCTGCAGACACCAGAGCCTGAAAGTCCGGCCCCACCGGGCGGATAAACAGGAATGGAAATAAGGGGACCCTGGAAAAATGTAAAACCCTCTTACACGGTTACACATCAGGCTTCCTTGTGAGGCGCTCGGTGGCTTTCTAGGTAGGTTCACACAACTCCAGTTCCCTTACTTCTCAAAACTCTTCTAAACTGTGTTCCTTCTACTATGCAAAGTAAGGACAGGGTTATTTCTATTAATTTCAGAGTATTCACAAAGTCCCCACAAAGGAAGCAGCGCATGGGCTTGCACAAGAGTGCAGTGCTGGCTCTATGCAGCTGCACTCCTGCCACCATTATGCACCCAAACAAGTACTTCAAGTTATAACAAGTGGTCCTGAAAGTGCAGTTGGCCTTGGGGGCGGCTTACAAGCCGGGAACTGAATTATTTTTTATAATCTGTGCACACACTCGGAGGGGTCCTGAATGTGCATTGCACTCCTTCTACCCAGCCAGTCCTCCTTTAAGACTGGCTTGACAGCGCAACAGCCTTCAGGACCTACTGTTGCCAAGTCTTTAAAATATACAGAGTGGGTTTTGGCTTCACTCAGGATTATTTCTATCTCACATCATTCTATCGGCTGCTTGTGTATCATTCCTCCTGATACAGAGTGCCGTTTTACATCTGGCAAGCACTCTGATACATCATATATTAAATTATTTATCTCATAGGTGCATTATAAAAAGAAAAAGCAACTGCGGTTGTTCGTTTTATTTTTTCACTGCAGCTGGCTTTTTTATGTTTTATTAGAGACATAAAAGGCAGGCCAGACCTACTGACCTTGTCAATGGTAGCTATTAGTGCTGCAATTTGAGATTATAATATGAGTAATGTTTCTTTTTAGGTGACAGCTTCTTTTTTCAACTTTAGGGGTTGCCTTGTATAAGGGAGGTAGCAAAACCAAAGGGGATGATGGACGGAGTGTTGAACATTGCAAGCACTCACCCCCAGTCAACTGATCTGGGTTTAATCCATCATCATTCTTTAGCTCACTCCGCCACCCCAGTTCAGACATGGCCACATGCAAATCAGTCTGACCCTGTGCCTCATGGGAACAATCCAGCCCGAACTGCCAAGCCATGTCTTCCCTGGACCAGAAACAAGCATCCTGGGACCGGTTTCTGGCTTACAGTTGTCATCAGCCAGGCTATCTTGAATCCAGTGGCAAAGTGAGCAAGGGACCCACGTCTGGGCATACCCTGCCAACTTAGGGCGAACATAGCAAAACCAAAGGGGATGATGGACGGAGTGTTGAACATTGCAAGCACTCACCCCCAGTCAACTGATCTGGGTTTAATCCATCATCATTCTTTAGCTCACTCCGCCACCCCAGTTCAGACATGGCCACATGCAAATCAGTCTGACCCTGTGCCTCATGGGAACAGTCCAGCCCGAACTGCCAAGCCATGTCTTCCCTGGACCAGAAACAAGCATCCTGGGACCGGTTTCTGGCTTACAGCCGTCATCAGCCAGGCTATCTTGAATCCAGTGGCAAAGTAAGCAAGGGACCCACATCTGGGCATACCCTGCCAACTTAGGGCGAACATAGCAAAACCAAAGGGGATGATGGACGGAGTGTTGAACATTGCAAGCACTCACCCCCAGTCAACTGATCTGGGTTTAATCCATCATCATTCTTTAGCTCAATCCGCCACCCCAGTTCAGGCATGGCCACATGCAAATCAGTCTGACCCTGTGCCTCATGGGAACAGTCCAGCCCGAACTGCCAAGCCATGTCTTCCCTGGACCAGAAACAAGCATCCTGGGACCGGTTTCTGGCTTACAGCCGTCATCAGCCAAGCTATCTTGAATCCAGTGGCAACGTGAGCAAGGGACCCACGTCTGGGCATACCCTGCCAACTTAGGGCGAACATAGCAAAACCAAAGGGGATGATGGACGGAGTGTTGAACATTGCAAGCACTCACCCCCAGTCAACTGATCTGGGTTTAATCCATCATCATTCTTTAGCTCACTCCGCCACCCCAGTTCAGACATGGCCACATGCAAATCAGTCTGACCCTGTGCCTCATGGGAACAGTCCAGCCCGAACTGCCAAGCCATGTCTTCCCTGGACCAGAAACAAGCATCCTGGGACCGGTTTCTGGCTTACAGCCGTCATCAGCCAGGCTATCTTGAATCCAGTGGCAAAGTGAGCAAGGGACCCACGTCTGGGCATACCCTGCCAACTTAGGGAGAACATAGCAAAACCAAAGGGGATGATGGACGGAGTGTTGAACATTGCAAGCACTCACCCCCAGTCAACTGATCTGGGTTTAATCCATCATCATTCTTTAGCTCACTCCGCCACCCCAGTTCAGACATGGCCACATGCAAATCAGTCTGACCCTGTGCCTATTGATTTTTATTTTATAATTAGGAAGTATCTATACCTAATATATTTTACTTACTTATTTCCTTGTTGAATTTATAGACTGCTCAAATAAGATTCCGAAATATGGTGCTGGGCAAGTCATTCAGCCTAGTTGCAAAAGAGCCAGGGTTTGTGCTTTTCTTAATGACAGATACTGAGAAGTTAAGCTCAGCCCAAAGGGATTCTAAATTTTAGCGACTTGGTAAGGCCCAGCCACTTTGTCGCTGTTGGTTG
Organism: Calotriton arnoldi; assembly: GCA_963921515.1. Lineage (NCBI taxonomy): Eukaryota > Metazoa > Chordata > Amphibia > Caudata > Salamandridae > Calotriton > Calotriton arnoldi. Next base: position 186,904 of record CAWUFW010001628.1, read on the forward strand.
ATTTTGGGAACTCAGAAGAAGGTGGATCTTGGGTGCTAGGGAGAGGATGTGACCTTGTGGCTAGAGCTGTCAACCTTGGAACTGGATAATCATCTTGGAATCCCAGCGTTAGCTCAACACCCTGTGATTCTGGGCAAATCATATAATGCTCCTTTGCCTAAAAAATGTATAAAATAATCTGGTGCTCTTGTAATGTGCTCTAATGCCCTTAGGTAAAATCCACACTATATAACACTACAAAAAAGAAAACTCGCAGTAAATTGGTCACAATATAATCTAAGAGGTTTCTTTGAGAAGTACCAAGTGAAGCGTTGTCCAATGAAGGATGGACCTTTGCAACGAAGGGCCTTAAAAAAGATGTAAAGACTTTTGATCATTCAGCATCTGTGTACAGGAAGCTAGTCTAGACTACGAAAAGGTCTGGAAACAGAGGTGTTGCCGAGCAGTTTCAGCAAGTGGCTAGTTTCTGGGTAACAGTGGGAGGAAGATGGAAGTACAGCGAAATAGAACTATCAAGACACGAGCCCAGTCAGCCCAAAGCTGCTTGGAGAATTTGATAGAGTGTGTGTTCTTGAAAAAAAGTACAACCTTCTTAAGAACTCTGAGATGGAAAAAGATGGCTGCAGAGACCGTGGCTACCTGATGCTTAAAAGAAAGTTCATCGTCAGAGTGTACACCTGGACTCCTTACCATCCTAGTGGGATAAGGACTAGCGCCCAGGATATGCGAATACCATGCTGACGACCAGAGTGAGGGGTGGTGGGTCCCACAAGTACCACTCAGTCAGGTCTATCAGTGTTCAATTTCAAACAGTTGTGTGACGCCCAGCCTGAGACTGCTGTAAGACCACAGTGGAAATTGGTGCGCACAAGATCAGTGTTCCCATTCAACCTCAATAAGAGCGGTATGTCATCAGCCTTACACTCAAAACAAAGACTGAACCTCCAAAGTAGTCCGGCTAAAGAAGGGATGTAAAGTTTGCATAAAGTGGGACTAGGGTCAGACCCTTGCAGTACCCCACAGGCCAAAGGTTTAGAAGAGGACCCATATGGAGGCATGGTGACCAGCTGGCTGCAGTCTGAAAGACAAGAGGAAACCCTTTCTAAAACTATGTCTCCAGTAACACGCCCGTGCAACCAGTGTGTAAGATTCGCATGGCACACAGTGTCGGGGGCAGCCAAGAGGTTGAAATGAATCAATGCCGCCATAGCACGCACCCCGACCAAGTATAATTAGCAGAGCAACTTTCATGCCATGGGAGGGCTGGAAACCTGCTTGAGCACTATCAGTGAGCGAATGATGAAGGAGGATAGTTGTGCATGAACCTCTCTCCCTGCTACCTGGGCACTGATTGGCTAAAGGCAGATAGGTCTATCATTGCCCATAACAGAGTTTTCCAATGGAGGCATTCTGAATAATGGAATAATGCAAACCCTTTACCATTCCTGAAGGCTTGGGACCGTACCAAAAGCGTTTACCAGATTACACAGTACTGGCGTACTTTAGCCATTTTCTATCTTGAATGGTCTGCTCAAGCAACACAGAAGAAAACTCCTTGTTGTGTGAGATGAGTCAGGTGAATAGAATCCATCCGCGGCTTCTATATGTCTAATACCTTGGAAAGGAATAGTCTGTTGTACCGGCGGGCTAGTAGCATCCTTTAGTCTCGAGGAGAGGGTGTTGTAAATTTTGGGGATCTTGTCTACGAATGTGTGCAGAGATTTGCAGAGGAAGAGTGAAGGCAAAACACAAAAAGGTGCCCTTTCAAGAAGGGCAAATTTCTTGGCTGTTTAAAAAAAAATTCTTGTGATTGATTGCTCACTTCCCAGAGTCGGGAGGAGTAGAACAGTAAGCAGTAAGTGTGTTAGACTTGGCATCTTTTGGCGTGTTTCCCCTGACTTTTTGCTTTCTGACCTCCCGGTTTTGACTCTGTTTTTGCTGGTGTGATGATTCTGCGCACTTTCCTCACTGCGGTCCAGTGGGAAAGTGCAAGTGCTCCTGTATAAAATGTGTTATGGATTGGTGTTTCCATGATTGGCCTATTTGTTTATGTGTCAGTCCCTTGTAAAGTGCACTGCGAGTGCCAGGGCCTATAGACCAAATGCTGTTGGTGGGCTGCAGCACTGGATTGTGCCACCCACGCAAACAGCCCGTAAAGTGTGACTCGGGCCTGCCATCGCAGAGCCTGTGCGCAGCCTGGGGCTGCCATGTCGACTTGGCAAGTGCACACGCTTGCAAGTCCCTAAACCTTCCCTTTGCTACATGTTAGTCACCCCTAAGGTAGGCCCAAGGTACCCCTGTGGGCAGGGTGCGGTGTATGCTAAAGGTAGGACATGCCCGGGTGTGTGCGGCATGTCCTGATAGTGAATTACAGCCTAGTTCGTTTTTCACTATTGCAAGGCTACCTGTTCCCCTAGGCCAGAACGGGCGGTTTTGATTATTACAGTTTATAATCCTAACTGACCCCGGGAACATGGTAGAAATTCGAGTTTAGTATGCCTGGACTCAGAATGATAAAATGCATCTTTTAGTGAAGTTGGTTTTAACATTCTGTGTTTGAAAATACCACTTTTAGAAAGTGGGTATTTTCTTGTCTAACCATCCAAGCCTGCCTCTGCGAGGTTGTGTATTCCTTGTCTGGAGTGTGAGTGACAGGGGCTGGGGGATGCCAGGAGACAGGGTGAGTCAGCACAGGGCTGAATAGCAAGATCTACATGTAGATGGGTGGGAGGGGTCGCACCTGGGCCCTGAATAGGACAGTGCCTTCCCTCCACAATGCTGGCTCCACCTCCTGTGGTGCGTCTGATGTCCCTGGCCTACTCACTGAAAGAAGGGACGGAGACTTGTCAACAAAGTGCTCCAGAACTGGTTTGGACTAGGCAAAGGCCTCTCTGCCTTCAGAGAACAAAGGAATTTGGGATATAAATATTGGGGCCCTGACCCCATGAATTTAGATCTCGCTGGAATCAAGGAACCTGCCAAGACGAAGAGCTGGAAGAGCTGCCAGGAGGAGTACTGCCCCGTTGCTGTGTTGTTGCTTTGTTGGGTTGGCCTGCAGTTGCTGCTTCTGTCTTGGGCAGTGAAAGGACTGGACTGAACTTTCTACAAACTTGTGCTGAGTATCTCCAAGGGCCTGAAACCGAGCTGGCCTCCTGTTAAGAAGTCTCAGGGACTACAAAGACTTCACAAGCCTCTGGGTACCGCTTCTGGAACGCTGTTTCAGTTGCCACAGAGGAAGGGAACCGCAACCGACGCCGGCAACCGAATCCATCCCTGGCCGGTGACCTGTTTGCACCGCAGACCGCATCGCCCCGCTTCGCATCGCAACCCTGGTCTCACCGTGGGCGACGTCCGACGCCGCCAACATCGAGCCGCTGCTTGCACCGTGACCTGTGGGCACCGCAGTTCGCATCGCATCGCTTCACTGTGCCAGCCGGACCAGACCGACGCTGTCGCTGCAACTGGCTCAAGAGTCGAGACCGCACCGCATTTGGGGCACCGCTCGCACGTCTGCGACGCACCGCTCCGACTCGCACCGCTGTCCGACGCCAGCTCCCGCACTCCGGCTAGGTCGCCTGCATCGCAACCTGTCAGCACCGCATCGAGCATCGTCTCACCCTGCATCGCACGCCTTGGACTCACCGACTCCGTCTGCACGACGCTCATCGAGCCGCTGCCTGCACCGCATCGAGGGACACCGCACCTTGCATCGCTCCGTCTTGCACCGCAACCGCGACGAACGCCGACCGGCTCGTACACTCCGTACCAGCCACAACGAGAAAGGTACTGTAACCGAGTCTGTTCATGACTCTGCTGGCCCGTATCGACGCGGTCGGCTGGAACTGTTAGACTCTGGGGTTTTCAGCATCACGGTAGGCTCGGACGGAGCTACCGACTCGTACGAACTTTGCTTTTGTGCTATTCCTGCAAAGAAGAAGTTACCGTATCAAGTATTCATTCAGTAAAGTATAGTATTGTGGATTTTTGTCGTAATTGGTCTTGTCTTGAGTATATAAAATATTGGTTATTTTTCTAAACTGGTGTGGTGTCCGTTTGTAGTGCTTACACTGTATTACTGTTGGTTATGTGCAAATGCTTTACACACTGCCTCTGAATTAAGCCCGACTGCTCGTGCCAAGCTACCACGAGGGTGAGCAGGGGTTACTTCACGAGTGTAACAACCCTTACCCTGACTAGGAAGAAGGGTCCCTACTTGGACAAAGGTGCAAGCCCTTGCCAACTAGAGATCCCATTTCTAACATTGGTTGTCAGCGGTGAGGATAGGACTTGTGTTTGCACTTGACTTACAGTGATTGGTGTGCACTACTACCATATCGCAGACCATTACGTACCACATACTGGTTCTTTTTCTTTTGGCCTATTTTTGATCTTGCCAGTTTTCAACTCACGACTTTTGTCATGCCTGAATCAATTGCATCATCCGTTGCATCTCTGGAAGTTATCTTTGAGGAGGATAGGTTGGAATCCTACGCCGTAAAGGAGTTACGAGCGATTTGTAAAAACCTGAAAGTCCAAATTAAAGGCCTCACAAGGAAGGAGGAGCTACAGAAGGCGCTGAGGGCCTGGGTAGCAGCCAGACATGCCAATGGGCAGCCTGGTAATCTCAGTGAGGAGGTGGAGGAGCCCATTTCCAGGGTGGATGTGCTTTTGGGTAGGGGGGAACCCGCCAGGTCAGGCAGCAGCAGTCTGTCCCCAGAGGAGCTGGAGGACAGGCGGGAGGCAAGGCAGTTTGAGCTGCAGAAGCTCAGGCTGGAGAGTGAGCGGGAGGAGAAGAGATTGGCCATAGAGGAGAGGAAGATGCTCTTAGAGCATGAGAGAGAACTGAAGGAGCTAGAACTTAGGAGTAAGTCGGGCTCAGATGGTGGCAGCAATTCATCCAGAAAAGCAGACAGGATTGTGCACATTCCCAAGAACGTAGGCAAGGAGTTCAAGAAGGGGGATGACATACAAAGGTGGTTTCAGGGTTATGAGGCAGCCATACACATGAATGGGGTCCCTGAGGAGAATTGGGGAGCAGGATTGTGGCCACTTTTCCCTGAAGAAGCAAGGGATGCTCTGATAGCTTTGGGTAAGGGGTATCACCTCACCTATGCTGACATGAAGGATGCCCTTCTCACGAAGTATGGTCTTACTCCTGAAAAGTACAGGGATCAGTTCAGGTCCAGTAAGAAGTCTGATGCCAACACTTGGTTGGAATGTGTGGATGTGTTCTGCAGGTCTCTGGATGGTTGGGTGAAGGGCAGTAGTGTAACAGATTTTCAGGGGCTCTACAACTTGATTGCATGGGAGCACTTGTCTAGTCTATGTTTTGCAGATCTGCGCCAGCACCTAGTTGATAGTAAGCTAACTGACCCCAGGAAGCTTGCTATGGAAGCGGACCGCTGGGTGAGTACCAGGGTCCACAAGAAAGCGTTTGGGGAGACTCAGCCAAAGGTGGGCAGGGTCCCCAGCAGAAAGGTGGGGGGACAAGGGTAAAGCACAGGAGTTCTCTAAAGGGCCCCAAACTAGTACCCAGGGTAAAGGTTCCCAGCCCCCCGGTGATAAGAAGAAAGGGGTCTCTACAGGGAAGCCTGTTGAGACCGGCCCCCGTAAGTGTTATGCATGTGACCAGGTAGGTCACTTTAAGGGGGACCCCAAGTGCCCGAAGGGGACACAGCCACCCACCGGTGGACAGTCCAAAGTGTTGGCTAGTGTAGCGCTTGGGGAGGAGGGGTGCCCACAGGAGGGTGGGGATCCCGCAGAAATGACCCTCATCTCACTAGGGGACAGTGAGATGGTCCCAGGAAACCAGGTGCCCCCTAACACAAAGAAATATAGCACCTGGGTGACCATTAATGGGAACAGGGTAGAGGCTCTCAGAGATACTGGAGCCAGTGTGACCTCAGTCCGGTGTCACCTGGTGTCTGAGAAGCAAGTAGTCCCAGAAGCATTCCACCAAGTAGTTGCTGTAGACAACTCTGAGCGCCAGTGTATGGTGGCGCAGGTTCCCTTTGAATGGGGGGGGTCTCAGGTCCCTTGAGGGTGGTTGTGAGCCCTACCATGCCTGTTGATTGTCTGCTAGGAAACGACCTGGAGCAGTCCTCATGGAAGGAGGTTGAGCTCAGGTCTCACTTGGAGATGCTTGGGTTGCCAGAGTGGGCATGCGTGTCTACTCGGTCAATGGCAGCCAGAAAGGGTGATCAAGAGGACTTGGAGCCTGAAACAGTGGCCCAAGTCCCTGCCAAGAGAAAGGGCAGGGGGCGCGGGAAACCGGCCCCCGAAGTTCCCACGGACCGGGAGGAGGCGGACCTCGAGGGCCCGGTGCCTACAGGGGAGCAGGTGCCCGAACTGGGAGACATCTCTGAGCTGACCCATTGGCAGCAAGAAGGGGGTCCCACCAGGGAGGAGTTCTGCAGGGAGCAGAACGAGTGCCCTACTCTGGAGGGTCTGCGGCGGCAGGCTGCAGACCAGGCAGCTGGTAATCAGTCCGGGTCACATTTGATCTACTGGGAGAGTGGTCTCCTATACAGTGAGCCTAAGGTTGCTGAGCCTGGGTCAGCCCGTGTGCTGGTGGTACCCCAGCGCTTCAGGACCTTCCTACTGGGTCTGGCTCATGACGTGCCTTTGGCAGAACATTTGGGGCAGGACAAGACCTTTGACAGGCTTCTCACCCACTTCTTTTGGCCCCAAATGCGAAGGCAGTCAGATGCACACTGTAGGTCTTGCCAAACTTGCCAGGCAAGTGGTAAGAGTGGGAGGAAGGTCAAAGCTCCTCTCCAACCTTTTCCTGTTGTTGGAACACCCTTTGAAAGGGTAGGGATGGATATCGTGGGGCCACTGGATCCCAAGACAGCCATGGGCAACAGGTACATCCTGGTCTTGGTGGACCATGCCACCCGGTACCCGGAGGCAATCCCTCTCAGGACAACGACGGCGCCAGTGGTGGGCCGGGCGTTAATGGGGATCTTTTCCCGTGTGGGATTCCCCAGAGAGGTTGTTTCTGATAGGGGGACCAATTTCATATCGAAGTATATGACATCCCTGTGGAAGGAGTGTGGTGTAACCTACAAGTTCACCACTCCTTACCACCCACAAGGAAACGGTCTGGTGGAGAGATTCAACCAGACCTTGAAAGGCATGATCAAGGGTCTAACAGAACCCATGAGGCGTAAGTGGGACGTCCTCTTGCCATGCCTACTCTTTGCGTACAGGGAGGTGCCTCAGAAGTCTCTTGGGTACAGCCCCTTTGAGCTCCTGTATGGCCACCCTGTCAGAGGACCTCTGGGTTTGGTAAAGGAAGGCTGGGAGGCAGCTCCCAGGAAAACTCCCCAGGATGTATTTAGCTACATGCTGGCCTTTAGAAACCAAACTGCCCGCTTCAGGAAACTCGCTCAGGCGAACCTAGAAGCAAGCCAGGAAGAAATGAAGAGATGGTATGACCAGAACGCCACTCTGGTCGAATTTCAGCCTGGGCAAAAAGTGTGGGTCATGGCCCCAGTAGCACCTTGTGCCTTGCAGGACAAGTGGACTGGGCCATATGAGGTAAGGAGCGCAAAAGTGACGTCACCTACCTGGTGGATTTGCAGGCTCCAAGGAACCCGTTGAGGGTCCTTCACGTGAACCGCCTCAAGCCCTACTTTGAGAGGTCCGAAGTGAGTATGCTCTTGGCGACAGATGATGGGGTGGAAGAGGAGAGTGAGCCTCTCCCTGACCTCCTGTCTACCAAGGAGCATGATGGGTCAGTAGAGGGTGTGATCCTCTCCCCTACTCTGACTCAGGAGCAGCAGGGGACTGTCGCCAGTTGTTGGGACAGTTCGCCCCACTGTTCTCTCTGACCCCCGGTGTTACTCACTGGTGTACCCATGACGTGGACACTGGTGACAGCCCTCCTGTGAAGCACAAGATTTACAGGTTGACTGACCGGGTCAGAGCCAGCATCAAGGAGGAGGTCTCTAAGATGTTGGCGTTAGGGGTGATTGAGCCCTCCCACAGTCCTTGGGCCAGCCCAGTGGTCTTGGTCCCAAAGGCTGCGGCGCCCGGTGCCACTCCAGAACTCCGGTTTGTGTGGACTACCGTGGGCTCAATGCCGTCACCAGGACTGACGCGCACCCCATCCCCAGAGCTGATGAGCTCATTGATCGGTTGGGAGCTGCCCGGTTCCTCAGCACGTTTGATTTGACGTCTGGGTACTGGCAGATTGCCTTAACCGATGGGGCCAAGGAGAGATCAGCATTCTCAACCCCAGAAGGTCATTACCAATTCCGGGTGATGCCCTTTGGGTTGAAGAATGCCCCTGCCACCTTTCAGAGGTTGGTCAATCAGGTGTTGGCTGGGCTGGAGGATTTTAGTGCCGACTACCTGGATGACATTGCTGTGTTCAGTTCCAGCTGGGAAGAACATTTACAGCACCTTGAGAAAGTGTTGAGGGCTCTGCAAGGTGCAGGCCTCACGATCAAGGCCAGTAAGTGCCAGATCGGGCAGGGTTCTGTGGTGTACTTGGGACACCAGGTAGGAAGCGGCCAAGTGGCGCCCCTACAACCCAAGATAGACACCATTCTGGCTTGGGAGCCCCCCAAGACCCAGACAGAGGTGAGAGCCTTCTTAGGTCTCACCGGCTATTATAGGAGATTTTTTAAGGGCTATGGCACCATCGTTGCCCCCTTAACAGAGCTGACCTCTAAGAGGCAGCCCAGGAAAGTGATCTGGACTGAGTCCTGCCAGAAAGCTTTTGATGCCCTGAAGGCAGCCATGTGCACGGCGCCCGTGCTCAAGGCACCTGACTTCTCCAAGGAATTCGTCGTGCAGACTGACGCTTCAGAGCATGGTGTGGGAGCGGTGCTCTCACAACTGAACGAAGAGGGCCTGGATCAGCCTGTAGTCTTCCTTAGCAGGAGACTACTTCCCAGGGAACAGAGGTGGAGTGCCATAGAAAGGGAAGCTTTTGCTGTGGTCTGGGCACTGAAGAAGTTGAGACCATACCTGTTTGGGACTCACTTCCGGGTTCAGACAGACCACAGGCCCCTCAGATGGTTGATGCAAATGAGGGTGAGAATCCAAAACTGCTGAGGTGGTCCATCTCCCTACAGGGAATGGACTTTACGGTGGAACACCGTCCTGGTACAGAACACGCCAAAGCAGATGGTCTGTCCAGGTTCTTCCGCCTTAGTGAAGAGAACTCCAATGGGGTTGGGTAGTTCTCCCTACTTTCAGCTGGAGGGGACATGTGTTAGACTTGGCATCTTTTGGCGTGTTTCCCCTGACTTTTTGCTTTCTGACCTCTTGGTTTTGACTCTGTTTTTGCTGGTGTGATGATTCTGCGCACTTTCCTCACTGCGGTCCAGTGGGAAAATGCAAGTGCTCCTGTATAAAATGTGTTATGGATTGGTGTTTCCATGATTGGCCTATTTGGTTTATGTGTCAGTCCCTTGTAAAGTGCACTGCGAGTGCCAGGGCCTATAGACCAAATGCTGTTGGTGGGCTGCAGCACTGGATTGTGCCACCCACGCAAACAGCCCGTAAAGTGTGACTCGGGCCTGCCATCGCAGAGCCTGTGCGCAGCCTGGGGCTGCCATGTCGACTTGGCAAGTGCACACGCTTGCAAGTCCCTAAACCTTCCCTTTGCTACATGTTAGTCACCCCTAAGGTAGGCCCAAGGTACCCCTGTGGGCAGGGGTGCGGTGTATGCGAAAGGTAGGACATGCCCGGGTGTGTGCGGCATGTCCTGATAGTGAATTACAGCCTAGTTCGTTTTCACTATTGCAAGGCTACCTGTTCCCCCTAGGCCAGAACGGGCGGTTTTGATTATTACAGTTTATAATCCTAACTGACCCGGGAACATGGTAGAAATTCGAGTTTAGTATGCCTGGACTCAGAATGATAAAATGCATCTTTTAGTGAAGTTGGTTTTAACATTCTGTGTTTGAAAATACCACTTTTAGAAAGTGGGTATTTTCTTGTCTAACCATCCAAGCCTGCCTCTGCGGGTTGTGTATTCCTTGTCTGGAGTGTGAGTGACAGGGGCTGGGGGATGCCAGGAGACAGGGTGAGTCAGCACAGGGCTGAATAGCAAGATCTACATGTAGATGGGTGGGAGGAGTCGCACCTGGGCCCTGAATAGGACAGTGCCTTCCCTCCACAATGCTGGCTCCACCTCCTGTGGTGCGTCTGATGTCCCTGGCCTACTCACTGAAAGAAGGGACGGAGACTTGTCAACAAAGTGCTCCAGAACTGGTTTGGACTAGGCAAAGGCCTCTCTGCCTTCAGAGAACAAAGGAATTTGGGATATAAATATTGGGGCCCTGACCCCATGAATTTAGATCTCGCTGGAATCAAGGAACCTGCCAAGACGAAGAGCTGGAAGAGCTGCCAGGAGGAGTACTGCCCCGTTGCTGTGTTGTTGCTTTGTTGGGTTGGCCTGCAGTTGCTGCTTCTGTCTTGGGCAGTGAAAGGACTGGACTGAACTTTCTACAAACTTGTGCTGAGTATCTCCAAGGGCCTGAAACCGAGCTGGCCTCCTGTTAAGAAGTCTCAGGGACTACAAAGACTTCACAAGCCTCTGGGTACCGCTTCTGGAACGCTGTTTCAGTTGCCACAGAGGAAGGGAACCGCAACCGACGCCGGCAACCGAATCCATCCCTGGCCGGTGACCTGTTTGCACCGCAGACCGCATCGCCCCGCTTCGCATCGCAACCCTGGTCTCACCGTGGGCGACGTCCGGCCGCCGCCAACATCGAGCCGCTGCTTGCACCGTGACCTGTGGGCACCGCAGTTCGCATCGCATCGCTTCACTGTGCCAGCCGGACCAGACCGACGCTGTCGCTGCAACTGGCTCAAGAGTCGAGACCGCACCGCATTTGGGGCACCGCTCGCACGTCTGCGACGCACCGCTCCGACTCGCACCGCTGTCCGACGCCAGCTCCCGCACTCCGGCTAGGTCGCCTGCATCGCAACCTGTCAGCACCGCATCGAGCATCGTCTCACCCTGCATCGCACGCCTTGGACTCACCGACTCCGTCTGCACGACGCTCATCGAGCCGCTGCCTGCACCGCATCGAGGGACACCGCACCTTGCATCGCTCCGTCTTGCACCGCAACCGCGACGAACGCCGACCGGCTCGTACACTCCGTACCAGCCACAACGAGAAAGGTACTGTAACCGAGTCTGTTCATGACTCTGCTGGCCCGTATCGACGCGGTCGGCTGGAACTGTTAGACTCTGGGGTTTTCAGCATCACGGTAGGCTCGGACGGAGCTACCGACTCGTACGAACTTTGCTTTTGTGCTATTCCTGCAAAGAAGAAGTTACCGTATCAAGTATTCATTCGTAAAGTATAGTATTGTGGATTTTTGTCGTAATTGGTCTTGTCTTGAGTATATAAAATATTGGTTATTTTTCTAAACTGGTGTGGTGTCCGTTTGTAGTGCTTACACTGTATTACTGTTGGTTATGTGCAAATGCTTTACACACTGCCTCTGAATTAAGCCCGACTGCTCGTGCCAAGCTACCACGAGGGTGAGCAGGGGTTACTTCACGAGTGTAACAACCCTTACCCTGACTAGGAAGAAGGGTCCCTACTTGGACAAAGGTGCAAGCCCTTGCCAACTAGAGATCCCATTTCTAACAACGTATTTCAAACTTTGTTTCCCTTTTTTATCTTTTTAAAGTTTAGCTCTAGTCTCGGATGCACAGTTAAGGCTCCGTGCTCTGTCTAACACCTTACAGTCCCCTTCCGCCTCAGCCAGCACTCTAGAGTACCACGTAGCGGAGCCTGATGCGATTGGAGGTTGTCTGTTTCAAATGAACTCATTTACTTAGAGCTGAAGTAATCCATGAGTTTACTAAGCTATTATGTGTCTGGGTATGCATAGAGACCAGAGGAGGCCCTGCCCTTGAATGAGCAGAATGGGACACCTTGGTAATCTTAGCAAAATGATGTTTTAATAAAGCGATGGAGGGAGGATCCACCTTTTGTAACTGAATTGCAACAATTTAAGGTAAAGTAGAATAACTATGTGATCCAACCATATCATAGGGATGCAAATAAGGTTGGAAGTAAAATCTTCTGAAGAAAAACTCATATCAATCATTATGCGTGGTGTGGCGTGGTCATGATTTGAGTAAAGCAGAGAGTGGTACATGTCTCCACCAGTGAAGCAGGCCAAGCCCTACACATTAAATTCGCCAAATGCAAGAAACTTAGAGCCATTGAGAATGAGAGGGGAGCTGAGATTTTAGACTTTTATTGTGAGTTCCGAGCCTTTCCCTGATAGGTGATATACCAAAATGCCAGAAGAGAGTCTTAATGTGGTAGTATGACTGAAACTATGTTGGATGAAGATGATTTATTGCAAAAAATTTCCTCAGGTTTCCACTTCGGATTCGGTTTTGGGAGTGGCGTATATAGTTTAATGACTGGCTTTCTGGCATCAGTATTTACAGTCTGCTGGGTATGGAGAATGGGCGCGGGCTTTCTGGCATCAGTATTTACAGTCTGCTGGGTATGGAGAATGGGCGCGGGCATGATCTATGGCATTTGCCTCTCAGCTCCAGAGTCTTTACAGATGCAGCCAGAGGTTTGGCAGATTTCTGGAGCTGTGAATTCAGGGAAAGATCTGATAAAGGCCTTCAGAAGCTGATCATCTGCATGTGTGAAACGGAGCCCTCATCTCCTAGAAAACCTTTCATGACCCTCATTGGAGGAAGGGAAGATAGATGTGTGCCCCTGGATACTCTGCCCAGGTGTAAGCTCTTGCACAGCTCTTGAGAGGCTCCTCAGAGCTGGGCCAAAGGACTACCCCAGCCAGGCTCAGGCAAGCCCAAGTGCTTATCGACTATCGGAAAAAACTTTAAACACCACTCAATATTGGACGCGCCACAGGCTTCATAGCCCATGGCGAAGGATATATGCTAGCCATTGTCAGGCGAGACCTAATGTTTATAGTCTAGGGGAAGACTGTATATTCAATTCTTTATTTGTATGATTAATAAAAACCATTACAAAATTCTTTAATTCCACATACTAAAAACATTAGAAATTAACTTACATTAAAAGAACATAAGTGTTAAAACATATGTATTAAAACATGGGTTTGAAAACATACAAATCAGAGCATACATATCCGCAGATACACCTCACTAAAAAGTAGGTGGGCTCCCAAACTGCTTAAAGTGATTGAAGTGCTGTTGAGTGTTGCTATGGCTTAAGACAGAGGGGCGTTTCAGATTACTGCATTTTCCGGCCACTCTTACCATTTAAATGCAAATCGGATCTCAATTCAATTAAAAACAGGCGTGTTAGTGATGTAGGGGGTCTCAGGGTTTCACTGGAGCGATGCTGAAGCCCCCAAAAGTGCACAGAAGAGTGCTGTCTTGACTGATACAGGCACATTTCCCAGACCTCACTGATACAAAGTTGACCCCCCCGATGCGCCAATTATGAATAGAAGAGTGCTGTCTGGACTGTGGTGTTGCGAGGCACTGGCACAAACCTCACTGAGGGGAAGTTAACACCCCCCTCCCCCCCAAATGTGCATGCAAAGAATTAAGTGCTGTCTAGGCTACTGATTTGCGGACTCGGGCACATTTCATAACACGTGCAATAAACGCCACAAGGAAAATAAAGTACTTTCTGAATGGCTACATTGCAAATCGCAAGCACAATACACAAGCCTCGCTAAAAAGATATTAAATCCTGCAGTCTGCATTGCAGATCACAAACACGAGCCTCACAAAAAAGGGGGTTTGAAACCCACTCAGGTGTGCATGCAAAGAGTAAGGTGCTTTCTAGAGTGCTGAACTGTGAATTGCAGGCACATTTCATGGTGCATTCAGTTAATGCAATGATGACTATTGCAGTACATAGAACCACTTGCGTAAATAACCAGATCGCAGTCGATTTGGGGCGTGTTCAACCAGGCACAGACTTCGTAAAACAGGTGTGGAGTTGGAAAATGAGTGATAGATGCATTAATCATGATGAACTAAATTGTTTAATGTTCTCTGCCCAGTGCCAGGAACTGAGGTTTTAAAAGAGCCTGTCCCTCAGAGGGCAGAGACAGATGATTTGCACATGTTTCCTCGCAGGTTAGGCAAATCCTGCACAGGTTAGTTGGACTTTCTCTTCTGTGTGTGGGTATACAGTCCAGGGTCGGTAGCCCTCCTAGTCTTTATTGAATAAGTTGTTCGACATGCAGATGTTTGTGATCCGTTGCAGTCCCAATTTGGTAAAGCTTCCTAGAGCCAACCAGGCCTGCAAGTGTGAGCCATTTTTTGTTTGCCGGTTAGCCATGATACCATTTTGGTGATTATCCTTTTGAAGTTAGCAAAGGAGGTGGAGGTTGCCCACAATATGGCTGCATGTAGGTTCTCGATCGATTGTTCCAGATAAGCCCGGGCTGCGGAGTGGCTGGCCGTTTTAGATATTTCTCTCCATAGTTGGTTGAGGTTCTCTAATGTATCAGCAGGGCACGAGTCGGGGGTACACGCGGGTGGACGGCGTCCCCCCACTTTTTTCACAGGGTGGATGCCGTCCACCCTGCCAAGAAGTGTGGCCCCACTGCAAAATATGCTGAATTCGTCCCGGTGTAATTTACAAACACCGGGACACATCCTGCAGCGCCTGCACGTTGTTATCTGCTTTCTATCTGCGAAGACGGGGCTCTTAGTTCTGACTCCTGCTGGGCCCATAACAAAGGCCGAATCGGAGGGGTCATCAGGCCTCCTTTTGTTGTAGTCTCCTGGCTGGGAGCAGTCAGGAGCCTCACACCTGATGCAAATGCAGCAGAAGGGAAAAAAAGGCTCACACCCTGTTAGCACTTCACACATACTGAAGAGAGGCAGCTTTTAACTTTGTTCAGGCTCTGTTTAGGAGATATGCATGCACTGTAGAAACTTCAGATGTGTTGATGTTTCCCAGCATTTGCACAAAATAAATAGCATTTATAAAGCGCTTATACCCCTGAGGAGGCTTTGTAATAATTTATATATCACTATTTCTTTTAAAGCACTATGGGTAGAGAAAACTTAACGCTGATAAAAGGTAACATTGGTTTATGTGTAGCCTACAAAAGTGTGAATCTTCTGCCTAAATCAGGAGGGTTTGCAAGTATACTCGAAATGTGCTCAAATGTACTCATGATACACCTGCTAAACATATATGTGAGTCCTTAAGATCTGATGTCACTTCTTGTGATGCCAGTTCCTGTGATGTCACGCGCCGCGATGCCACGCGCTGCGATGCCACGCGCTGCGATGCCACTTGCATACTGATTAACTAGTTTAGTCCCCCCACTTCTTTTTTTAGCACTTGTGCCCTGTGTATCAGTGCCTGCTGTGCGAAGCTTACAACATATTTTTAGAAAGGCAGCTTGTATTTCCAGGATTTGACTGTACAGGCCGAATTCAAGCCGGATTTACCCTAGTAAGGCATGTTTTGGTAGCCGGAAAACCTTTTTGTAAGTATTCACTACTAGTTTGTCCAGCAGGAGGGAGCCACTATGTGACCTCTGATTCATAATCTACAGTGGGCACTAGCTTGGCACTGATCATCTTTATTAGGGGAGTCAAGTGAGGAGAGCTTGAGGAATGCATGTAGCAGGGTAGCTGATTTCGAGTTTAGGGTCTCTTTGTGTGGTTGAAAGTTTCCGCATTTATCTACGATCATGCCGTGATACTCTTATTAGATCATGTATTAACAGTTGCGCATTTTCCACACTAAACAGATGCCATAAATGACGGTTTTGAATAACAGCTTTGGTTAACAACAGTTGCATGTAGGATTAAACTCAGCGCTACATTTATGATTGACGTTGTAGACAACATCAGGGTGGGCGGGGTAATTGAGTGAGTTGCCTGGGGAGGTTTTATTTTACAGATAGAGAGTCAGGGGATTGCGTAAGGATTGGAAAGCACAGCAAATCTCAGTTTATGAGGTGTTTAAAGCACTGGGGTATGGGAATTGTAGGCAGGAGGCTTTTGGAGGTCGACGCTATTGGTTGATTGAAAGGGGCGGTGTGTTGTTTCAAGTGTTGAAAAGGGAGTAGGTGATAGTGAGCTAATTATCGTTTTGCGCTAGGAAAGAGTATGTTGGGAAGGAAAGTATGCCGACAGAGGATTAAGGTATGGCAAAAAAAAAATCGTTCATGGGGATGGATTAGTTTCTGTTCGGATGAGTGGACGGGGCATGGCCTGTGGGAGTTCCTAATGGCAGATGTAGATAAAACATGCGAGGGTTAAGCAGTTGAAAAGGTTGTTAAATGAGCGCTTTGTTCGAGGCATGTAGCGGGGTTAATCGAGGGCATCGCTTGGGAAGGTTGTGTGCTAGCGGCATTTACAGGGACTGGTTAAATCAGGAAACAGGAGCTAATGAGGGGTTTGAAAAAGTGGGGTATGGGAGTTGTATGCATGAGGATGGAGGAGATTTACGCAATTCGTTAATTTGAAGGGGTGGGGTTAGATCTCGAGTGATGATGAGGGAGGATGCGATGGTGCATGGAATACCGCTGTGCTAAAAACAAGAGAGAGCATGGGAGGAAGGAGATCATGCTGTTAGTGAATTAAGGTTTGGGAGAATGCTGACGGTGTTTTACTCATTGGGAAGACTCATGGGGAGTGGTTAGACCAGAGAGGTGCTTAGTATGAGTTTATGGGGATTGGCCTTAGCGGGTTCAAAATGGAATTTGGAGGTAAAATAAGGGAGGGTTGTGCAAGTGGATAGAAGCTTGTTTGGGCACTCTGTTTATAGCGTGTAGTCACGCAATTAAAGGGAAAACGTTGATCATGGGGTAGTGTTAAAACATGATATGGACAGTGCGATGTATTACTGATTCTATTTAATGTATTAAGATTCTAATACATAAACTAATGTTGATGTTGTTTAATTTGTAGTGAACCCCTGATGAAGGGCAAAAGAAAGCCCGAAATGCATTGGGAACAACAATAACTACTGAGGATGATTTATGTATAGTTCTTGCTTCAGAAAAAGGCCTGGATGGGCATATCTGCTGCATTAGAAGTAAAAATACATGTTGTCTCTCATGTGACATGTTCAAAAGAAAGGATTAAATATGAACTCTTGGAATACAAGGAATAAAACTTTATTGAACATGGACAAATGTGTGAAATCTGTTTATGATTCACGAATTAAGCTGTGCGTCCGGCATAGGAGTGTGACTTTGCTCCAGGTTTTGACGAATACTCTTATATTCCCCAGTGGTGATGATAGCCAGACCATTTAAATGCCACCGGCCTGGTTTATTTTTCATTCTGCCTCTGATCATTATCCTTGTCTTCCCAAGGTTGATTGTTAGCCCATTTTGATTCGTGTAGGAGTGGAGTGCGCCCAAAAGCCGCTGTAGCCCCCTCTGGTCATGGACAATAGGAGGGTGTCGTCTGCGTAGAGTAGGCAGCAGATTGGCTTATCTCCCAATTTAAGGGCATGTGCATTCACTTCCCCAAGTGCTATAGAGAGGGACGTGAGGAAAATGTTAAAAAGAAGGGGAGCAAGGACACTGCCTTGTTTGAGCCCTGTTGATGTCAGCAATTTTCGTGGCAGTGATCTGCCGTCCCCCAGTTTAACTTGAAGCTGGGTGTCTGAGTACGGGTTAAGAATGCTTTTTAATAGATGGGGCTAAATATTCCTTGCCACAAGCTTCTCCCACAATAAGTTACGTGGAACTGAATCGAAAGGCGCTTTGAAGTCCACGAAACATGAATATAACATGGATTTGGTTTTAAATGTTTTATCCACTAGTGATGTCAGTACAAGAGGATTTGTGGTGGTTTCCAACCCCTTTCTAAACCCTGCTTGGTGGTGGACTATGTTATTTTCATCGTATGGCTATATATACAAAATCCAACATCAGATGTATAACAGTTTTTATAGCTTCTGGGTGAAGTCTGTAGGTGCATGTGCCAATGTCTCATAAAAATCCCAATGCCAGTGGCGTAGCTAGACATACTGCCACCTGGGGGGCCCCTAAGTTTGCCGCCCGGGTGCAGGTAAGAGCGGGGTGGCAGCCGACACAGACGACTTGTTCCGGGGGAGGGGGGATGGCTGACGGACGACTTGTTCTCGGAAGATGGTGGTAGTCGCCAGACATGACTCCCACCGCCCCCAAAAACAGTGCCACTCGGGGCGGACCGACCCCTTTAGCTACGCCACTGCCCAATGCTTATAAACTATACATGAAGGCAGTTTCACGAAGCCAATTTCAGAGCATTCATGGCTCTTATAGAGTACAAATGAAGATCAGTTCAGTGTCAGTGTCCGTAGTATACAGGAGAAGACTTCACACAAAGTCAATGGTAAATACAATGATTGCAATGTACAGGGGAAGATTTCTTCGCGAGAAAGCCACGCAAACCTCAGAGCTTGTAGACCAAAGGAAAAGATAATATGAATAAATATGAACAAGACAAGCGCGGCGCTTACAGACTACAGGACAGTATGTCATGCAGAAGCATGAGGACAGAAAGCCGTAACTTACACAAATACCTTTGCAATTCACTGATAAGCAATTGAATGAATTAAGAGTCTTATTCAGAGTGAGGCAGCTGGGATACTCAGTCACAAGCACAGCGGCCATCCCATCTAGCAGATCACAAGTGCACCATAGCCCATGGCACTAGTAATGCAGTGGTTGTAATGTCAGCCAGGTTAGTGATAGAGTATCCCATTCACCAAACTGTGAATCAGGCCCCAAGCCTCGCCCATGCAAGGCCTGACATTCCTTGTGTGATCAGATGTGTATGCAGAGACTGAGGTAACCTCTCTGGCAAACAATCATCTCTCCAAGGTTTCAGTCTATTTACTTTTCTATTTGATTTTAGAAGCTTGTGCAGACAAAACAAACTCAGAACAGCATAACAACAAGAGCTGTAGAAGAAGGTCATTCTAATCACGGAAACAGCAAGATAGGACGAAAAAGCCAAACCCTGAAGTGAAGAAAGCACTATTGCAAATCAGCAGGCCTTAAAAGGCAGAAATGTTACAGTGAACAGCTCAGTTTTCAGACGGCCAATCCAAGATCTCGGTCTCAAAGCACTGGCAATCACACATAAAACAAACCAATAATAAAGCTATTACACTGCTCAATGCGGAAGGTGGTCAGAAGAAGAGGTGCCCATCTTGAGGATGGTATTCTGTATGTTTGCCATGACGTCACACTTCAGAGGCTCAGTGTGTGATGTCCTTGAACAGCTCTCTGCAAAGACCCACAGGCTGTATGGAGACCCGAGAGCCAGCGATGAAACTGACGACCTGCGCTAGGCTTACATCCACAGGTGATATGTCCTTTAGTCAACACTATGCCGAGCCCTGGTCCCCGGACCGTCAATTTGCTTTTCATTTTAAGATGTATTTTCTCAGATAAAAAGAGGGTTAATGAAGGTGCCAGCGACCAACCTGAGACCTCTGACACTCATGCAACCACCACAGTCCGAAAAGCCAGCACTATGGCACAGAATCAACACATACGTAGGAACAATTCCTGAACATCTCGGCATCTGGATTATTCTTTCGCTGGTAAGGATTTGAGGAGTCAGATGTGCTCTATGAACATCTTCACGTTGTATTATCCTCAGAGTGGCCTTGTGGTGCTGCACACGCCTTGTCGTTGGCCATCCTCCAACAGTGCTCAAAAACCTTCTTCCCAGTTCTCCCTCTCAGCTAAGCACATCTAAGTTACTTTGAGACCAAAGCAAGCGTATCTGCGAAAAGAGAAATTAGTGGGCGCATTGTTGTGAGAAACTACCAGCATGGAAAAATGTGGAATGAGAGAAGAGAAAGGAGAGAGAAGAAGACAAAGGAAGAGAGTCTCAGTTTCTCTCTCTCTCTCTCTCTCTCTCGAGTCTACGGCATGGTTAGTGATAGAAAGAGCCGATGTACCAGCTCAGGCAGAGACACCTGTCGAGCAACCTCGGATAACATGTCACACACAAACTGGTGACAGGCAAGAACTCGCCACATTGTACTGTGGACTGCAGTGCTTAATTTGTAACAAAATAAGTGCCAGGCCCCTGGTCAGGAGGCCACTGCAGCTTGCACCACCCACTGCCCCTGACAGTGCAAACACACCTACTAACCATCACACACCTGCAAGTGTGACAATTCATACTATTCCAGGCCCCCAAAGCTATAAGAATAGCTTGGGTGGCAGGTATTAGTTATTTTAGCGTATATTGAATTAATAAACAACTGTTGTTATGCTCATCTCTTAATAAAACAAACAGCGCCACCATGTGGCGAGCACCGGAAACCACCAAATTAAGCTCATATTAAGCACTGGTGGACTGTCACCTCAGTGCAAAGCATGTAATCTCCAAGGGGTACTGTTGACCCTCACAGCAGAGCAGTGCTGGCTGCCAGTGTGTGAGGTAGTAGATTCACTCAGCATGCAGTACTGTGTACTGTCACCATACAGTACCCTCTAACCTTAGACGTCAGGTGGACCCCCTACTGTTCAGCCCTATTGGCCACCACCATGCAGGACATTAGGCCCTCGGTGGACAGCAGTACTGGCACTCACCAATGAGACTGGGCTTCACCATATATGAGTGAGATGATGAAATACAGCCCTGTGGATGCTCACCACACAGTACTGTTGTCCCTCCCCGCACAGTACCTGTGAGCCCTCATCACAAAGCACCATCGGCCCTTACCCCTCACTCTTCACAGATGCTGCCTCTCCTGAAGGGAGCCATGAAATCCCCCAGAGTGGACAGAAGCAGGACGAGTAAGGATGGACAGACAGGATTGGGCTGCAGAGCAGGGGTGGGGGAGGGGGCTCAGTTCTAAAGCTTCAAACAATAGAAGCGAGGCTGCTGCATCCCGACCCGAGCCCCCACTGACCACCTCCCTCCCAGAGCCGGCATCTTCTCTGCCTGCTCCTCCTGCGGGCTCTTATTGGGACCACACCTGCTGCCCACTAAGATGCTTTGAAATGGAAAAGCACAACTCAGAAGCAAGGGAAATGCAGAGGAAGGAGCGCACAAAGGAAAGCGGAACACGCCTGAAGGGACGACGACAGCCAGACCCAAACGCAGGCAGAATAAAACTAGAGGAAAGAGACACAAAGGCAGAAACAGCTCAGAGACACCGTAGTCTTTCTGGGCAGTGCACGGTATCGCCCATTGCACCAGACGCATTCTGGGCTCCTATAGGGGCTGCTTAGCAACAGGTGGACCAGCAGAACCAAGAGCTGTGGACAAGCAGGGCACTTACATAAACAATGCACAAGTCCAAACATATTTACGTTTCAAAGTAAACAAGCATTTGTAATGCAATCGGTCTCGCATTTGTTAAAGTTAGAGCTATTGGCGTTATAAATGACAATGTTTTTTACTTATGTTTTTATGTGAGGACATCCAGTAATAACAATAGCAGGGAACAAAACTGAAAAAGGGTGGAGTTTCTATAATACACTTTTAAATAATTAGGGTTTATGTGGTAGAATCAC
The DNA here is from genome assembly GCA_963921515.1 of Calotriton arnoldi. NCBI lineage: Eukaryota > Metazoa > Chordata > Amphibia > Caudata > Salamandridae > Calotriton > Calotriton arnoldi. Next base: position 208,360 of record CAWUFW010001628.1, read on the forward strand.
GATTAACTGTGGCACTATTTAACAGTTTGGAGCAAGTGAGGGATGTGGGGAAAGAATTTGAAGCAGTTTTTTGAAGGTCGAGTTTGGCTATAGATGGTTGAAGGCATGATTGGATTACAGTGAGAACGATTTTGCACCTGTGAGTAGTTTCTTAGCAGGGACTAGTAGCTTCAGAGAAATACATGGAAGCATTTTGCAATAGAGGAGAGCGGGATGACACAAAGAGTGAGTATTTTATTTGACCACTGCACGTGCTGGGAGTGAAACACCACTCTTAGTAACAGGCTGCAAACAAAACAAGTCACAAAAAATAAACAAGCACGAAGCGCGCTGTTGTTGAAGCAGCGGGTGCCATGCCACTAAAAGGCACGCGGCCGCCCAAGTCCCCTGACGTAAAAGCAGCACCTTTGAGGCAATTTGCTGGCACTGGTGTGCCAACAAAGGGAGACTGCAACATGGATCCCCAGAGTGAGAGGATGTGGCGCAGAACCAAATGGATGCATATGGAAAGAGTATACACATTCCCTGTCCATCTAAACGAGGGAAGATAATGCCATTATTACTCTTTTGTTTCTTATAAGATCATACAAAATATTTGTATTTAAAAACATACACCTACCCATAATGTGGTAAAGTGGATCGTTGGGAGGTAGAGATCTTTTTTGGGAACATAAGGTCCCCAAGTTAAAACACTGACAGTGTTGTGTTGTAATTTCTCCTTTACTTTGGATGCACATGTAGAATGTAAGTGCATCACCAGAAATTTGTTGCTGGGGGTTCTCGAGAGTTATGTGGAGAGGCTACTGGCTGTTGGCGTCTCCTCCGGTGGGTGCTAATAAACGTATGTTTAAACCTCCTTCCAGTGTCTTCCTTTATATTTTAACATTGGCGACGAGTGAAGAAAGCACCCACCCATGTACCCTGCATGCTAAAGCAACAAATTTCAACTTCGCGGATCAAGGTCAGTGCTGCTTCAACTTTTGTGCATTTTGGATGTGCATAAAGATTCACGTTTGTTTAATTCACCGTAATTGAGTCTGGAGAGCCTAAAGATTTGGTTAAAGTGTTGCCGACAGCCGTTTAAGCATATTACAATTGTACCTTTTTGTCTCTACTGTTACCAATGTTGTGTGGAACTGGCATTGTTTGAATGGACAGTGACGTGTGAGGAGCGCGAGGGAACTTGTCAGCGAGAGGAGCGCAAAGAAACTTGTCATCACGAGGAAATTATCTCTCAACGTCTCGCATCTCATCTGTCGAATCACGGCGTGACGTGGCACATCACCTGACTTGTGTTGCGCCATGTCGACGTCTCAATTTGGAAGAAGAACTAGTGTGCAACGCAGTGAACACTTCCTAGAAGACGAGACTGGCGTTTTTCCGACTCGCAAAGTATCGTTTTGGACTCGTTTACCAAATTCAGGTACAATTTTTTTTTTCTCCTCTCAAAGCACAGTTGTTTTTTTTATCAAAAGAAAAAAAAAGAGAAAAGTGAGGATTAGCCATTTCCAAGCCTTTTACATTTAAAGACTCCTCATCATCCAGTTCTATGTTCAAGCAGGAACTGACTCAAGTCTACATGAAGGAGCTGACACAAGTATTGACAAGTTAACAAGTAATAATCTAGCTTCAGGATATTTTTATGTTAACTCGTTATTTTAACTTGTTATGTTAGATTACTATTTAAGATTATTTTGTTGAATTTTTATTTTTATTTGTTTTGTTACGTTTGATATTGCCTTTCAGCATGTCGACAGCCAGTGGAATGAGTCAACCGCCACTATTCCTATCTGAACGTGGTGAGCCAGTTCTCCTTGGAAAAAATGGAAACCTTTATTTGACTCATATCTTATAGCCATAGGAGGTGAAAAGTTTTCTGCTGCAAGGAAACAAGACGTTTTACTGCACAATCTCGAATTGAAGGTAGAAACATTTATGACAGGCTAGATCCCATACCTATTGGGAGAGGTGATTGGGAACCTGGTGACGTTTTTGAAATTAGTGTTCTGCTTCTATAAACCCATTTTGGGCCACGACTCAATGTAGTCATGGAGACACATACGTTTTTCATGCGGGCACAGGCCAAAGGTGAAAAAGTTGGAAATTATGTGGCAGCCCTCAAGTCCTTAGCTCAAACATGTGAATTCGAGCAATTGACAGACTCGCTCATTCGTGATCAACTTGTACGTTGCACGAATGACACTAGGATTCAAGAGAAGTTATTGTCTAAAACCCCTAATTTGAAGGAAGCTATCAGCATTGTAGAAAGCATTGAACATACTACTGATTAGGTTAAAGAAATGCGCAGCACTGTCTTACCACATGAGAATGTTGCAATTGTGAAGGGTTGCGATTCTGTTGGTACTGATTTGGGTGATTTATCATCAACCGTTTGTAAAATTGCTGGCAAACATGAAAAAGTTGTAGGGAAGAATGACAAACAAAAAGGGAATAATAACAATTTCAGTAAGGATACCAAAATGAAATGCCCCAGATGTGGTAGTCAAAAACACTGACCTAATTTTCCCAATTGCTTTGCGAGAAGTATGTACTGTAGAAATTGCGGAAAGAAGGGTCATTACGCACGTATGTGCAGAAATGCAAAGGTAAATCTGGTGGAAGATGAAACATTGTATCCTCTGCTATTGGAAGCCGAGCTGTACATGATGTACAAAATGTCGACAATGATAATGTATTAATGCCTAAATGGGATGTTTACATCGACTACAGAGCTGTACCTGTTTTAGCTGACTCAGGTTCACCTTATACCCTTATAAGTGATACCTTTTGGGACAGTACATTTGGTAATGATAACATTGAACTACTACCATCTGATATTAACCCTGTTGCTTATGGTGGGAAAAGCATTGATTTGGTGGGTTACTCTGTTCAAACTATTATGTTTAAAGGGAGAGAAACAGTTGGAAAAATATATGTTGCCAGAAGAGGTGATAATTTGTTAGGATGGCGCCACCAAAGAGATTTGGGCATTATACTAAATCCCAATGCGCATGAGCAAGTAATGTTGGTTGCACGCTTGGGGGATGATCAAGACATCATTGGAAAATATCCTGGTGTTTTCAATAATAAATTGGGGCTTCTTAGTGGTTTTAAACACAAAATAATCTTGAAGTCGAAAGCACAACCTGTAGTCCACAATGTTAGGAAGGTGCGAAATCTTATGGTGGGACCCCTCCAAGAGGAGCTTAACAGACTACTTGGAATGGTGATCATTGAAGAAATCGAGTCCTCCGAATGGTTGGCTCCAATCGATTTATCGCCCAAAGACAAAGGCAGCAAAATTAGGTTGTGTGTTGACTTAAGAAGTTTGAACAATTGCATCTGGGTCGACAGACGTCCTGATCTATTTGGATCTCTACGCTCCTTGGTTTCTGCTAGATTTGTAAGGCCTCCCACGAGCCTCCGCACTGGATGAACAATTACGGCGGCCATCTTGGATTGGCTTTGGACTGCCACTGATCTTGGACTTCTCTTCTAGGCCTGTCCGCAGGATTACTTCTGGTGGCCAATAGAACCTCCTTTTTGCTCTTGCTCTTCTTGGACTTAAATGCTCCTTGGCCTCCGCTAGATTTGTTAGGCCTCCCTGAGCTGAAAGAGGCTCCCTTCTGGCATCTGGGTTCTCCACCTCCACGTCTCTATTCTGGCTGTCTACCACGCAACATCATGGATCCTAACTCACAGTTCAAGCTAATTCCACTGGGCATCAATGTATTTACTATTGAATACCCTCCTAGCCTATCTAAAAACGCATTGAAACGCCTCAAACATAGAATTCTCAAAGCTCACCCTGAAAAGCTAATTTCTGACCCTTACCGCTCCTTAATTAAGGGATCTATGACCTGCGATCTCATCTTCTACTCGAAAAGAAGAGCCAAATGGAGGAATGCTATCTGTTCTCTGCCTGATCACCTCTTCCAAAAAATTCGCTCATGGAACTAGGTTAATGGTAGCCCCTTCAACCTCTTTCAAAGTGGATGCTACTATCTCCATCTATAATAATGGGATAATCTTCATCCAAGCTGCAGACCGCCATCTAGGGTTTTTTGAGGTAATTTTTCACATTATCAAAAACTCCATCTCTAACCAGGTTCCTGACACTCCTATATATGGGCTTTGCGACCCACCCTCGTCTTTGTCCCTCCAAACGACCCCCTCTGGTAACTTCACCCCCCATCACTCTCCTATTCTCCTCCAATGCTTCTAGCCCCCCTCTTTTGCCCATCTCGCCTTCACGGCGGTGGGGCACAGGTTCTCGACGGGTGAGTGGTATCACCTGGAATGAGGTCATACAGAACATTGTTCCCCTGCTCACCACACCGTACCGCCACTCACCCTGCGTTAGCCCTCGCATATCTGACCCAGCGGTCTACCCTTCCTGCCCCTTGGCTAGAGAGATGTCCTTCCTGAAGCCCGATTCCCTTCCTATGATCTACCCCAGCACCATGTCGTCCCTAGATAATTGAGATGATCAGCCTAATAGTTCTCCCCTGCCCCCCTGCCATCTTAATAACCTTTCCTTGTTAACCAACCCCTACCTGGAGCTCTCTGGCCATCAACCCACGACCGCTCCCATCAGTAATCCGGCTCAGCCTACGGGTTCCCTGACACACTCCTCGGAGTCTCATCCACTCTTTGTACCCTCTGCCGCTTTGGACACTATCTCGCTTGATATCCAACAACTCAAGGCTGACTTACAAAAGCTCATACTCATCACCACTAAACTGGCTAACGATAGATGGACAGACAGGTCTTCAGGGATCTACAGACACAATCTTACTCCTGATTCTTCCCCCTACTCCAAGCTACCATTCCCCTCCTCTACCATTAATTGTTCTCAATCGTATGCATCCACTCGTTGGAGAACCATACCATTCCTGAACGCTCCCTCTAGACCCTATAGATCCATGAATTCCTTCACAGGGAATGATATCGACAGTCTCCTGCGCTCCTCTAATCCCTCTCTCATGGACAAGCCAGATAATCAGGAAAACATTCTAGCCATTCCTCCGAACCCTCTCAGAAAACCTAGTCACAACACTAATGCTATAAATTTCTCTAACCTCAAGCCAGTTCCCATGTCTCAGCCCGCTTCCGCTGTCACCACTCCACATCTGAAGTGCATGCTCATCAACTGTAGATCAGCCGTGAAACATGCCACAGACATTGCTGAACTCATCTTGGCTCAGGATCTGGACATCCTCATACTTACGGAAACCTGGCTAAAGGACTCCTCGGGTCCGATCCTTGACATACCAGTTTCCCCGAACCATAACATCATTAGGCTGGACAGAGCGGACAGACCTGGTGGTGGGATCGCATGTATATACCATAATAGTCTCATTGTTAAAGAATCCCACATAGATGCTGTCTCCTCCTGCGAATACCTCTGCATTGATATCACCAGCAACAGCAGGCCACTATGCAAATTGCACATTCCCTACCATCCAACCTCCCCTTCGTTGAAGATATCATGGAAATAATTTCTTCTAACGCGGGTCATCATTACCCCCAAATCTTCCTCGGAGACTTGAACCTGCATTGGAATGACTTGAAAGATCCGATAGCGACCACTCTCAAATCCTTCCTGGCGGACCTCAACCTAGTTCAAATATGTGATAGCCCTACCCACATTCTTGGTTCGATCCTGGACCTTATTATAGCTAAACCCACTGCTATTCAATTGGTATCGATAGCCCCGTGTGACTGGTCTGATCATCATTATATCTCCTTCCACATCATCGAATCCTGGTCCAAGAAAAGATCACAAGAATCCCAGGCTTTGGAAACAATCCCTCCGTAACTCAAACATGAATGACCTGATCTCCCTCAGCAAGAACACCTTGTTGCCTCCTACTGACATGTCAGAGGTACAGGACCTCACGGAACATTACAACAGCTCTTTACTGAGTATTTTAGACTCTGTTGTCCCCTTACAACTTAAAAGAAAGGCCTCTAAAGATTCCAAACCTTGGTTCAACAAGAGGTTAAATTCAGAGAGACGCAATCTTAGACTGGCTGAACGATCTTGGAGAGGAGCCCCGTCCCCGGAACACCTCCTGCTCCTGAGATCTAGAAGAAGCTCCTACAGTAAACATATCAGAAGGGCAAAATCGAACTTCTTCAGAAGCCAACTAGATAATGCCAGAAACAGACCAAAAAAACTTTTTGAACTGATCAAACTCCAATCCAACTATCTTCCCACCCTTCCGCCATCTCAGGCACCTACGCTGCCAACCTGTGAAGTGTTTGCCTCTTTCTTCCTTGGAAAGACTATTAAGATTGAAAATGAGCTACGAGCTCTACAAGGCAAACAGCCAACTTTCCTATGCCCGACTAATTAGACTTCCCCCGCCTCCACCTCATCCTCTGCCTGCTATTGTTCCCCCACCCAAAAATATCTCCTGCTGGAACCAACTCACTCCACCTCAGCCTCTACCTGACATAGGTCTCTCAACCTAAAATAACACCTGCCGGAGCCAATTCACTCCCTATGATGAATTCTCTATTCTCAACTTGCTTTCTACTCTGAAACCCTCTAACCACTTCAGTGACCCTCTGCCTGCTAGTTTCTTCAATGAGATGAAAGGGTCCTTGGTCCCCCTCTGGACCAAAATAGTAATTGCCTCCCTTCGTCAAGGAGTGATTCCTGACTGTCTGAAGGCAGGTTTCGCCCATACTCAAGAAACCCATGGCGGAGCAAGAGGACCTTAATAACTTTCATCCTATCACTAGCATTCCAACCCTTGCAAAGCTCCTTGAGAAATGTGTTCTTGTCCAACTTTGTAACCAAATTGATCAATTCCAGCTTTTAGATCAATTCCAATCGAGTTTTCGCAAGGGCCACAGTACTGAAACAGCTATTACTCACATAGTCAATGACGCCCTAAAAACGCTGGATCGGAATGAAGCTTGCCTTCTAATCCTCCTTGACTTATTTTCAGCGTTTGATAGGGTCAAGCATGATAACCTCCTGGACTTACTGGAACGGAGGATGGGTCTCTCTGGCCCTGTATTAAACTGGTTTGCCTCCTTTCTCATCAACAGAACGCAAAGATTTAAAGTCAATCATTCCCTTTCTAACTCCCTGCCATCCACTCTTCAACTTGTTCATGGAGCCTCTTACGGATTGACCCAATTTATCCAACATTCACTATCACATGTATGCCGATGACACCCAACTTTACCTGAAAATCTCTTCCCCAGACGACATCAAATCACTCAACTCAACCCTTCTCAAAACTCAACACTGGCTGACCACCCAACATCTTAAGCTCAACTCCTCCAAAACGGAATTCCTCCTGATAGCACCAACCAAACAGACAGCCATCGCTGAGTACTTGAACCACGTAACAGCTCTCAACTGTACCCCACACATCATTGACTCTGCTAGGTCTCTGGGAATTATACTTGACAAGTCATTGAGCATGCAGGAACAAATTAGCTCAGCCACCAAAGGTGCCAACTTCCACTTGAGTATTCTAAGAAAGATAAAACCCTTCCTCCCCCTGGACAACTTCAAGTCGGCGGTTCAAAAGCTAGTAATATCCAGGCTAGACTATGGCTGCGCAACACTCTGTGGGCTACCCAGATACAAGTTGGCTCCGCTCAGGGCTTCCCTGAACTCAGCGGCAAGGCTCATCACAGGTTCCAGAAGAAATAGCCACATCTCGCCGGTACTGAAATCCTTAAACTGGCTGCCTTTGGAGGCTAGGATTCATCTCAGGATTGCGTGCAAGACTCACAAGGCCCTTCACTTTGATACCCCTCTGTACCTAGCCCAAAAACTGGAGCTCTCTGGTGGGAGCCGATCTTCTAGAAGCTCCAGCACTTTGCTGCTGAAACCTCAAAAATTCCAGAAAAAGAAAACTTATAAATCGGGCGTTCTCGGGTATTGCCCCGAGAATCTGGAACTCCTTGCCTCCGCACATCAGACTGATTCCCTCTATGGCTTCATTGAAAAAGAACTGAAAGCCCTTGTTTGACGGCACCTACCGTCAGGAGGGGGTCCTTTGCTTTTGTCTATATCTATGATGTTGGTTTGTGCTCTACCCCTCTATTTGTCTGTTGAACTTATATGCTATATTATTTCCTCTTGCCTGGGCACATTTTACTGCTCCATTACTTTGCTTATCATTGTTATTGTTTTTTACATGCAACGCTGTTTGTACTTCTGTAAAGCGCTTTGATACCCACTTGGGTCATGTCCGTGCTATATAAAACTTTTAATAAATAAAATAAATGAAGCTCTGGCAAAACTGAGTGGTGCACGTATTTTCAGTGTAATGGACTTGTCGTCTGCGTACCACCAAGTCATGCTACATGAGGAATCTAGAGCCCTAACCTCTTTCGTCACACCCCTGGGAGCTTACAGATTCATCAGGATGCCTTTTGGTTTGGCATCTGCCGCTGCATGCTTCCAGAGGTTGATGAAGGAAGTTTTGTCTGGTATAAATTCAGTTTTATTTTTTCAAGATGATATACTTGTCCATGGTAAAGACAGAGCCAGCCATGATGACATACTGTTCAAAGTACTATACAGGTTACAAGAACGTGGGCTCACTTTAAAGAGCGAAAAGTGTAAATTCAGAGTTGAATCTGTGTCCTATTTAGGTAATTCCATTTCCAGCGAGGGGATCAGCCCCAAGATTGATTTGGTTGAAGCGATAGCCCAAGCTCCAGCTCCAACCAACAAAGACCAAGTCAGATCTTTTCAACAATTTTGCTAGTGCGGTACAACCTTTGAGACTTTTGCTCAAAAAGGGTGCAGAGTTTGTATGGTCGGAAGACGAACTCATGCTTTCAACAAGGCCAAAAGTGATATTGTTTGCATGCCTACCTTGGGTCATTTTGACGTTACAAAGAAAACTGTGCTGACTACTGACGCAAGTTTACGTGGGTTGGGTGCGGTTTTGTCCCAGATCGTTGATGGTAATGAGAAAGTTATTGGTTTTGCCTCGCGTTCTCTCAAAGGAGCAGAGGAACGCTACTCAGTGATAGAACGAGAGGCATTAGCTTGCACATGGGCGATCAACCATTTCAGGTTTTACCTCTGGGGTTTACCTTTCCTGGTCAGATCTGACCATAAACCATTGGTCCACATGTTTGCTTGTAGAAATGCTGAGAGCACCACTCCCAGGATTAAAAGATGGATGGAAGGACTTTGGGAGTACAATTTCATGGTGGAATATTTGCCTGGCTTAAAAAATGTTCCTGCTGATTGTCTTTCCAGGATGCCACTTGACAAATTGGTCACCGTAAGTGAAGAGAGGATTGTAGCACGGGTCAAAGAATCTGCTCTTAACAAAACTGAATGGGAAGCCAGTCTCCTTACTGACAGTTCTAGGAGGATTGTTATGGATTATGTTGTCAATGGTTGGCCTGTCCTCAATGATGTTCCTCAGAGTGCCAGAGAATTTTGGAATGTACGTGATGAGTTGAGCATTGTTGATGGTGAGCTTTGTCGTGGTGAGAGATTAGTTCCCCCTTCAAACATGCGTGACAAGATAATTAATCTGGCGCATGAAGGTCATCTTGGACGCAGCTTAACCAAATCCAGGGTCAGAGAAACTTATTGGTGGCCTGAAGTTGATCGCCAGGTAGAAGTAGTAGTTACGGAATGTACTTCTTGTGCCAGCAACGATAAGTCTAGGAAAGTCAGTTCAGCACCACTTTCACCCGTTTCATTACCTGAACGACCTTGGTCAAAGCTGGCTGTGGACATTGTGGGACCATTTGAAGTTCTGTCCCCCAGTGAGAGGTTTGTAGTAGTCCTGGTAGACTATACCTCATAATGGGTTTCGGCTTGTTGTATGGGTTCTGTGGTAACCAAGAACATTGTTGAATTCCTTAAGGATGCGTTTGCGTGCGAGGGCATACCTGAAGTTTTGGTAAGTGATAATGGTGTACAATTCACCTCTCAAGAGATGGAAATGTTTTTAAATGAGCTTTCTATTACTCATCACTGCACTGCTCTTTATGCACCACAAGCCAATGGTTTGGTTGAAAGCATGAATAGGCTTGTTAGGGCATGTGCTCAAACTGCTGTTGAGTCTGGGTCAACTCTTAAGAATGTTTTACGTGAGAAATTGTGGGCTCACAGAAACACACCCAATTGTGTCACTGATTGCTCACCATTTATCAAGGGCAGTGTGGCTGGTTCCAAACTTAACCCGCTGTGGTTGAGTGTAAGAGATCAGAATGTTACGATAATTAATCCTAAGGTGAAGAATTATCAAGATAAATACAAACAAAGATATGATGCTAAGATGAGTGTTTGCAACCGGACGTGGAAAGTTGGTGATTTGGTGTATGTTAAGAAAGCTGTACGGTCTCCTAAAGGTGAAACAAAGTTTTACAGACCGAAACGCATAATCAAGGTCATGAAGAATGCAGTAATGTTGGGTGATGGCAATATTTGGAGTAGATCTCGTCTTTCTTTATGTAACAGGGAGGAGGTGGACACTAAAGTGGAGGCTCAGTCAAGACATTTTCTTCACAGTCAATCTGCGTGTCAGTCTGAGTTTTGTGGTCATGACAGAAGAGTGAGACGTTCTCCTTCATATCTCAATGATTACGTGTTGCAGTAAAGTTAGTTCTTGTCATTTACAGTTAAGCTAGTTTCTTGCTATCGTATTAACTTTTCTTTATTACACTTCAATGTGTTGTTAAGTTCCTTCTTTTCTTTCTAAAATTTGTATCTGTTTTTTTACCTTCCTTTTATCTTGCTCATCCATTTTTCCTTTTCTTTCATTAATGTGTTGAAGGGGGAGATGTGTTGTAATTTCTCCTTTAACTGGTGATGCACATGTAGAATGTAAGTGCATCACCAGAACTCTGTTGCTGGGGGTTCTCGAGAGTTATGCGGAGAGGCTACTGGCTGTTGGCGTCTCCTCAGGTGGGTCCTAATAAAGGTATGTTTAAGCCTCCTTCCAGTGTCTTCCTTTATATTTTAACATGTTGACTCAGCCTTTCATGCTTCTGAGATTGATGAAATGAGTGGCACTGAGTTGACTGTATGATCTGACTTGTATTGTGCATTTGAGCTATTCCATGTTTTGCAATAGGAGGTTTTTGCGAAAAGCTATCGTTAAGGTGGTCTTATTTTCTAGAGATCTCAATGGCATATCCAGACTTGCATTCTTTGGGTGCAGAATGCAGTATTTCATGGTTCCCAATGACCCCGTTTGGAGAATCCAACTAGTATTTGACAGTGCTCCAAAAAATACATCTCAGTGGAAAGTCCTATGAAGATCAGGATTTCAGGATCCCCATTGCAACTGGCTCAGAGCTATTGAAGGCTCAACTATCCCCATCAACCCAAACAACCTAATGCTGTGCTTACATAATTCTATATATAATGTTCATTTCTATCGCAGTCCCTGCCAAACTCAGGGTCAGTGCCAACAGCTGAGCCGGCCGGCCGGCAAGTAACAATAAGACAGCGGGTGGCTGAAAAGCACAACCTGCCCTCTTGGCAGTAACAGGTAAACTGCTCTGTCTGTTGAGGTTTTCAGTATTTATAACATACACAAGTGCATAGAATGCCAGCTGAGTGGCTCAATTTCAGGAGGTGCAGCAGAAGGCTAGAGTGTGAGAGGGACAGACGTGGACGTGCACATTCACGCACGAGAGAGCTCCTTTCACAGCCACACTCTAGCCTTTTGCTGCGCCTCCTAAAATTGAGCCACTCAGATGGCATTTTATGCACTTGTCTACGTTATAAATACTGAAAACATCAGCAGACGGAGCAGTTTACCTGAGGGACAGACGTGGACGTACACATTCCCGCACACGAGGGGTCCTTTAACAGCCGCACTCTGGGTCAGCGCTATAAATGTACAAACTGCACACTTCGGCCCGCAGACCTGTCCCATTTGTATTTTTAGGTCTCGCCTGGCATTAGCAGCGCACATGCACTGCTCTCGCCATGCGAGGGCTTTTGGAATCGATACGGTTCGAGAAGGGGGCTTTAAGCCGCGCCCTTGTTTTCAATTGGCTCGCGTCAGCGTTTATGTTAAACGCTGGCGCGTGATTGAAACTCGGGCTTTTGGGTTACCGCCTTGTCCACTTTTAGGACGGCCCATGTGGACAGGCCGATGCCATCTTTGTTTGGCGTGATGACACAGCAAATAACTCTTGTGGAAGGGGTTGTCGAGTGCAGAGATCACGCGCCTGTTTTTGCCAGTTCGATTGTGTAAAATGGAATACTTCCCTCCCACCTCCCAAACAGCATCAAGCGGCAATCGGGATATCCTTTATTTATTTATTTATTTAATACGGCACCCGTATGCCTACTTGTGTTTACAATTCTGGAGCAGCGCAGGAGCTTGTTTTTTTTTAACTTTAAAACTGAGCGCAGCGCCGCTTTGAAGGACACCGCGCTCGGTTTCTTTATATATTCACTTTAACACTGAGCGCAGCGCCCGCTTCAAGGACACCGCGCTCAGTGTTAAAGTTAAAAAAAAAAAAAAAAAAAAAAAACTGAGCGCGGTGTCCTTGAAGCGGCGCCGCAATCAGTTTTCTCTCTTTCTTCTGGCTCTTGCAGTTTTAGATGAACACTACATGCCAGGCAGTTATTTTCTTCCACGACTGACACCGAGAGGTTCTGTTTACCGACTCTGGGATCATATTTAAGAGCAGAGTGAGCGTGGGAACCGGGCGGCGCGGAATTTCATCTGCACGGCGAGGCGCTCAGCAGAACTTTCAGCCGCTTGAGCCCTGTTTTACCGCTAGTTGCCTTTCCTTGTGGACCTGGTTAGTCCTGGGACATGCAGGCTCAGTAGCATCCACCCTGGAAGTACAAACATGTACCTTCATAACAGCGAGGACTTTGAGGAGGTAAGACTCCAGTGACCGAGGTATGTCTCTTATGCTCGACAGCCCCACACTCATAACAGATTCGTTTTTTGGTGCTATATGTATATGAGTGTTCTGCGTTCTGATCTCTATTACATTTTTTAAAAATAATAAGCTATTTTAGTTTAATAAATGAACCCTTCACGTTAACCGTATCACAAGGGCTTCTGGCATTACTCGAATAAATGCAATGAAAAACACAAGAGTAAACATGCTCTTTTTGGGTGCACAGGGCGTACGTGACATTGTCATGTGCACACCCTGTTTTACAGTCGTTTGCGTCTTTGGAACCCTGGCAGTGATATTTGATGGTCATGGAATTTGTCAGGTTATGCTATGTCCGGTAGTCATATGATGTGTTATGCCGAGGCATGGCATTGTGCTTTATGTTCTGGGGTTTTGTAGCATTTAATATTATGGTATGGTGTTGTATAGAATATTTTTGGTTTTATGGCATTATATTTATGATACATTAGTCATTTTGTGATATTTAGTATGTAGTTAATTTTGTGGTATGGTATTGTGTAATGTTTGATTTTTATGGTGTGGTCCCGTGGTGTGTGGTATAATAGCATTATGTGTAGCACTTTTAACGCACCACAGATCCCGTCCCTTACAAACACTGCTCTCCGGTTCGCCGACATTGTTACCACCGCACACCGTCACGGCGCTCCTGTGCTTCTTGTCAGAGAGTTGTGTGCTGCTCTGCTGTTTCTTTCCAGAGGTTGGCGTAAATGCCTCCATTGACTTTAATCAAATACCCCGCTTTTCAGAACTTTGGCTCTCCTCCCTCCCCGGCTCTGCCCGCCTTGGGTTTCCCCTTCAGCCCTCAAACGCCGCGAAGCCCAGGAGGCAGGAGCTGGTGAGCAGCGAGGCACTGTAGATACCCCGGAACAGGAGCTGGTGAGCAGCGAGGTGCAGTACATACCCCAGGGCAGGAGCTGGTAAGCAGTAAGGGGCTGTTGATACCCCGGGGCAAGAGCGGGTGAGCAGTGAGGCGCTCTCTGCCCCAATTATTGTGCCCCCTAATGTTGTCACCTCTGCCCCCACTCGTCTCTGTCCATCCTATGCTCCGATACTGCTTCCGCCCTGTCTACCCACAGTCTTCTGTTCTTTGTGCTCTCCCGCTCCACCCACGTTCACTTCTACCTCTCACTTTTCTGTGCTCTCTGCCCTATCCTGACTTCTCACAGTACTCTCATACTCTCTGCCCTATCCTGACTTCTGACTGTACTCTCGTGCTCTCTGCCCCATCCTGACTTCTGACTGTACTCTCGTGCTCTCTGCCCTATCCTGACTTCTGACAGTACTCTTGTGCTCTCTGCCCTATCCTAACTTCGGACTGTACTCTCGTGCTCTCTGCCCTATCCTGACTTCTTGCACTACTCTCGTGCTCTCTGCCCTATCCTCACTTCTGACAGTACTCTCGTGCTCACTGCCCTTGTGCTACCTGCCCTTTATTCTTTGTGCACCCTCTGCTACTTGCCTACTGTCACATTCACCCTCACGCCATCTGTCTCCTTCAATCTCTGCCCTCTGCTCACTGCCCGCTCCTCCCTGTTCTCCTTGTTTATTCTGCCCTCAGACTCTCTCGCATCTTCTCTCTCTGCTCACTGTCCCTGTCCTGTCTGCCCTCCCCCTGTCCTCCGTGCCTGTTCTACCCTTGGGGTCTCTTCCACCTCTCCTCTCTGCCTCCACCCTTTATACCCTCAGGGTTCACTGTGCACTGTCCCTTCACGTGCTCTCTGCCTCTGATCACTGTCCTTTCTGCCCTCCCCCTGTCCTCCGTGCCTGTTCTACCCTTGGGGTCTGTTCCACCTCTCCTCTCTGCCCCTTGGCTCTCAGCCTTCACCCTTTATACCCTCGGGGTTCACTGTACACTGTCCCATCACATGCTCTCTGCCTCTGCTCACTGTCCCTGTCCTGTCTGCCCTCCCCCTGTCCTCCGTGCCTGTTCTACCCTTGGGGTCTCTTCCACCTCTCCTCTCTGCCCCACGGCTCTCTGCCTCTACCCTTTATACCCTCAGGGTTCATTGTGCACTGTCCCTCACGTGCTCTCTGCCTCTGCTCCCTGTCCTGTCTGCCCTCCCCCTGTACTCCATGCCTGTTCTACCCTTGGGGTCTCTTCCACCTCTCCTCTCTGCCCCGCGGCACTCTGTCTCTACCTATTTTCCTCATCCGCAGAGTTTGACCCTCAGCAAAACAGAGAACAAGCATTTTCAAAACAATAGGTCTCGCATTTATACGAGTTTGAGCTATTGCCATTGCAAATGACAATGCCTTTAATTTATGTTTTAAAAACAAAAATAAAAGGCATTGTCATTTGTAATGTCAATAGCTCAAACTCGTATAAATGCGAGACCTATTGCATTGCAAATGCTTGTTACTTTATAGCAGAGGCCAGGTCAGACTTACTGAACAAGAACGGCAAAGGAACGGGCTGCACCAAAAGCCTAAGCGGCCCTGTGGCAAGAGAGCAAAAGAAGCTGCCCCAGACCAAAGAAAAAATGGCACCAGCCCACCAGGAAATTGCCCGGTACCTGTAGGGCCAGTCGGCCAGGTTTCACACCGGGCAACCTAGGATCAGTACCAGGCTTCCCTGCCTGACCGACATGAGTGATCGTAGGCAATTACTTTATTTCACTTACCTTCTTTTCCTTTATGTTCACATTTGAGAGCATCATAAAAACATGTTCGAATGTGCGCTGTACATACCCTCTCTAGAATATGTTTTAACAGACTTTAATGTTTCTCCACTTGTAATAACAACAGACACTACATGCACGGTACATGACAAATGCCTTGTCTCTTGGTTCACCGATGGCATTGCATCAGAGCCGTGTGGGTGGGGAAGGGGCGCAATTAATGTTTCAAATTCATGTTTACAAATTCAAATATTATAAAAGGTCACAATGTGGTGAAACAGTCTAATGTACTGAATGAAGTGACACGCACCCGCAGGTAAAACACTTGCATTTTGAAGAGGTTTTATTCTATTGTTACATGACCATATGCATGTCATGTGCTGCTGAGTGAGGCCGACGCATGGGCTCTCCACATTAACCTGCGGCTCGCCCACCTCCGGGGCTGCAGATCAGAAAGGAGCTGCATTTGTTGGGATGTCTCTGCTACTGACAGCGTGGGCCCTGCGGCAGGCCAGGGCCTAGGTACACAGATAGAGCTGTTGGTGTTATTACTGGATACCAGGACGTGAATAAAGGTGGGAGATGCTGGGTACCCTGGTGTTTTAGGAGATCTGTGAACCCGAAAACTGAAAATTGGGGTGCGATTGATTGTGACTGATGCGCACTGACAGAGCTCGGTGAGACCCATCGTGGCCCAGCAGCCCAAGGCTGGGGGGCACTGGCATAGCACCAGATGAAGAGTCTGGAAAGAGAACACAAGGTGGCGACAGGGAGCGCTCCTCCCGGCTGGCTAATCCCCTCAGCTGACTCCTCACAAGACTTGAGGCCTCATTATGGAAGGAGCCCGGCGTCGAGGAGTAAGTGACCCCCCCAACATTACTGCTGTGTCAACAAAGGGAGACTGCAACATGGATCCCCAGAGTGGGAAGAAGTAGCGCAGTGATTAAAGCTGCTGACTCGGGAACTGGGGATCCATGTTCGAGCCTCGGCGTCAGCTCAACATCCTGTGAATCTGGTCAACTTACTTAATCTCCCCTGTGCTCAAGCTATATATAAATGTACTAACTAACTTTTTTTTTTTTTAAAGCAGCTATCATGGTGTGGGTTGGCAGGCAGTGTTGTGGGAGGGATGAGGGGGTGGGGAGAGACGGAACAGGGAGATCAAGTATTAGAAGCGGTAATGTAAATAAATAAGCGCAAGGCGCATTGTTGTTGAAGCAGAGGGCGCTTTGCTAATAAAAGGCGTGCGGCCGAACAAGTCCCCTGACATAAGAGCAGCACATTTGAGGCAATTTGCTGGCACTGCTGTGTCAACAAAGGCAAACTCCAACATGGATCCCCAGAGTGAGAGGAAGTGGCACAGGGGTTAGAGCTGCAGACTCAGGAGCTGGGGATCCGTTTATGAGCCTCAGTGTCGGATTAACATCCTGTAAATCTGGGCAAATCAGTTAATCTCCCCCCTTCCCATGCTATATAAATGTACTAATTTAAATCTTTTAAAAACAGCGATAGCAGCACTCTCAGAGGGGTGGCAGGGGAAGGCAAGCAATGTTGTGAGAGGGGTTGTGGAGACAGCACAGGGAGATTAAGTGAGGGGTAAATGAAGCTGCTGAAGCTAAGTAAACAGAACACTTAATAAGCAGAGGCAGGCCAAAACAAAAAGAGCGCTCTCAAAGCTCTCCAAATAACCTGATGAGTAAGAACACACGTAACAGGGGCAGTCCTCATGGGAGGATACAAAAGTCCAAAAAGAGGGACTACTAAGTGTATCCACAAAACAAAAGCCGGCATTTCCAAAGTACAGAAAGAGGAACCAATTAAAAAGATGGGTGGTGATCCAAGCACATATTTTGAATACAGCATGTCTTGAACCGAAAAAGAACATATGCTATCGAAGTCACCCATTGACATCCACATGAGGAACAGCAGTGAGTCCTGTACCTGTACCGAATGAGTCCCTGACAGTGCCTCATCCCCACCTTCCCATCCTAGATGTGAACTGAGTTATCAGCTGACACCCATGATAGGTGACACGATTCAGAATCATATGCTCCCAATCAGCAGTGCACCGCGTTACTGGAGTTGCATTACACACAGACAACACCCTCAGTACTGCCTGCCAAGAAAATACAACAGCCCCTTCATGAGGATACACTGAAGGCCCGCAACCTCCCCCAGCGCTGAACTCCAACTAAGTACAGCACCCTATTACAACATTATTAATTGCAGCTCGATAACTCCCAGTCCATGCACGCACGCACGCATACACACACACACTGCACTTCCACTTATTAGCTCACAGCCACACATGGTGGTACTTTACACCCCCCCAGAGGAAGCCACGTTCTCACCTTGGTATGGAGCTTTGCAAACTGCTTGTCGTCCAGAGGACTCTGGGTGTAAACTCTCCTTTTATATCGGAACTGTGAGGGAGATGAAGGGGAAGGAAAAAGAAATACAAATGTAATATTCATTTGTTTCAGCGGTAACACAAGTTTACTAAAGAGTTTCCAGCTCTATGATACAATCATCACACAGAGCCAAGACCCACCACAACCACTCTGCAGTACCACAGACAAATCCACATGCATCCCACACACTTCCCACCTGTCTCTTTGGAAACCCTAGCCCAGTCTCCACCAAACAATATATCCTACATGACCCCTCTGCAATTATCGAAAAAGAACAGGTAGACAGGGAGTTGACACCTGCATGCACCCAGTCTGGCACCAAAGCTACGTAGCTTACTAAGAGCCTGCAACTCAACAGTACTGACCCTCACCATAGCAACATACATCTCAGATTACGATACCCTAAATGTACCCCAAAATCACCACATTATGGCTATTTACGTGGTTAGCAACATTTATCTGTCCTGCACGGGCTAGACACTGGATAACGCACCAAACAGCTCAATAAAGATACAGCAAAGTCCTTCGGCGCGCTCATGCATCACATGCGTACATCTCACCCCCACACGTACAACTCACCCCCATGCGTACAACTCATGCCCATGCAGACAACACTACAAAGAGCTCTATATGGATCACACTCATTTTAGTTTCACAACACGGACCACTATAGAAGTAGACATTTATCAAACATCAGCAAACCAAATGCAATGGAACACAACCAACAAACAGTTAATAATTGATGGAAATCCCAGAATGTTATGGAATAATTGCACATTTATGATGCGTTGCAGTGCCATATTAAAGGTAGAGTGTCCAAGGCATAGTCTCTTAATACACCATAACACACATATCATAAAATATCACAGCATTATATGCCATAGAGCAACGTACCATGCCAAAAGCGGCAGTAAAACATTTGTAACTATTTTCTAAAGTGCTTTGAGGAGTCAGATGGGAAGCTGGGGTGTGTTCCTTGGAGCTGGGTCCATAAGAAAGAAATTCTGACCTCCTGAGAAGATGGAATCCTTTCTAATATCCGAAGAGCACTTTAGCTCAAATGTTTGGGGCACTGAATACTAATGCTTTGTCATGTAGACAGGAGATTGGCCAGAGAGGCACTGGTGCCTGAGACACCTTTTGTTTGCTGCAATAGGCATGAAGCAGAGACCAGTGGAGGATTTACCAAAGAAGTGTGCTCCTGAGGTTTAGCATTCCAGCTGCCCTGTACAGGCATTCCAAGGATTTGCGGGGGTTGATGTGCATTAAGCTATTATACCCTTCATCTAAAATGTTCTTCATTGATTACTTATGCCTCTTAATTCTTCAAGTATAATCTATGCCTAGTTGCATTGGGTACATCTTGAGAGCTGAACTGCTGATGAAAATCTTCAGGCCCTGGCTCAGGTTGCCTTTCTGATGGGTTGTGGCACCTTTTCCTAGTCGTTTTTTTCTTTCCAGACTATTCCTAAGAAGCTGGGTTTTGACAGGCCAGTGGGTTTGCTCCTCTGTGGAAATTTTAGGTATGTCTGACAGAGGAAAAAGGGCAAATCTCTGCGAGAAGATGATAATTTTAGGGATTATGTATGTATTGGTATTTATATAGCACAGACCTAGCTAGAAAGCAACGGAGTGCTGCACATTACTTGCGGGAATGGGAGACATTCTACAAGACTGTGTACATCAAGTGGGGATTACACATACATTTCACACCCTACCTTATTTTCTTTTAGGCATAGGGAGATGAAGTGATTTGCTCAGTATCACACAATGTTGAGTTAAGCATTAAGGCCGAGATTCGACTCTGCTTCCCCAGGTTCCAAAGTCGGCACCTCTAGTCATTGGGCCACGTCTTCTCACATTAAAGATGTTATCTGAGCAAATTTAATGGACATCGATACATGCGCGCAAGAGAGGCTCAGTCCAGAGAGGATACTGAAAATGCCTTCAGAAAAGTAATAACCGCTTCAGCCAAGGATGTATACTAGAAGCGCGCTTTATTGAGCCTGTTCTTTACCAGTACCACTGTGTCTCATTCTCAAATCTTGTTAAATAAACATGACACCACACCATTGTTAAGTGTCAATATTACTAAGCCTGGGCGTAGTTCGCAGAGTTCTGCTCCGCGGAAGTCCGCAAAGTGCAAAAAAACCTCAGCCGCGCTACGCGGAGCTCCGCAAGCAGCGGAGTGCATTCGATAAATGCTGTTTGCAGTGATTTTCAGTGCCAGGTGCTTGTCTGCACTGTGCAATCATCACGAACGGCACCATGCACAGCGCAAGCGGGGGCTGCTTCCTTTCTGCCGCTCGAGTAGATTTCTACTCGAGCAGCAGCTTTCTCAAAGCAAACAGACAGTTTCTCAACGCGAGCGGTCGCGAGCATACGCGACCACTCGCAATGAGAAATCTGACCGCCTGCATGAAAAATCTTGCAGAGAGGTTGATTTTCCACGCTCGCCAACTTGATGTTGAGGATCGCGAACGAGGAAAAATCTCACCGGAAAGTGGATTTTTCTCGCTCGCCAACTTGATGTTGATGAACGCGAGCGAGGGAAAAAATGTTTTTCGGAACTCCGTGAGCTCCACGTAACGCGGAGTGTGGAATTCTCTCCAAACTCCGCGAGCGGAGTCGAGTTCAGTGCCCAGACTTAAAAATTACCAATCAATAGACACCAAAGTATTAACTGCAGTTATAACTGTTTCTCTTGGCAATATTTTAGTTTCTTTCAGCTTGACCTATCGATGCCGAAGCCTCCAGCAGTTGTTCACCATTGAGTCGCCCCTTGCTCCAATGCCCAGCTCGTCTCCTGGTCTCCTTCTGGGCCACATTCTTGCAATGTTATCCGCTACATTCTAGGCCTCGCCACTGCTATGATGGCTCCTCTGGACCTGCCGATCGTGACTTGTTGCTAAGCCCTTACGTCGGAAGATCAGGCTTGAAAGTCTGGTGTATACGTCTGCTGCTGTGGAGTGTATATTGGTCGGCTGAGAGAGGGGTCGATTAATTGTTGGAGTAAAATACTCTCTGTAGTTGACCAGCAGGCGACATATGATTCTTGTTAGGACCATAGATTATTGAGCATTTCTCAGCTGACCATGAATTGATTGCTTCTGCCCGCCCTGCATACAAATTGACCAACTGGTGGTCTTCTGATTTTCAGACCTTACAACTATAAGCGTACTCCTGCTCGATTCAAATTAACTTTAACGAGTGCTTCATTTGAGCTGGTGGTTGCAGAAGTGGGCCACCGGCACTCATTTTTGGAGACCAGCACTTATTTTTCTGCATTGGACATTTACTGAGAGCACGAGAGGGTAAAACACACAAAAGGGAAATATCAAGGTAGAGAAAGATAGAAAACTGTAACAAAGCGAGAAAACAGGGACCTGCAAGAGTGAGATAAATGGGCAGGGAGAGCCTGGTAGTAGATTAAAGATGGATTTAATACAAGGTTGCCTTGGTATTCGGTGTACCGACATTTAGTAGTACCAGCTGCCGGCTCCTAAGCAGAGCTACGGAGACCAGCAGTTATTGTTTGACAAAGTAAGCACTGTCTTTAACCCCTGTTTGACTTCGGGTCCCCTTAAACACTGGGCCACTTTAATGCCCCCTTGTATCCTCGAGCCTGGCTCACTTCCTATCTACACCTTCCAGAATCAGACAGTCTTCTAGGAGCTGCCTTCTGAATGTGGACGACACAATAATGACTGATCGATGTCGTGGGCCTTCTTGCAAGCTAAGTGCACTTGAATTGAATAGTAAAAACAGCACAGAAGTCAAAAGGGGCGGGATCACAATTTTGTTGTTTGGAAATGAAGAGTGTGGTTGCCATGGTTCCTACAGTTAATTCATTGGAGATATTGAATTAATGCCAATACTCGGATGGTCACTTGTTTCCCTTAGAAACGACTCACGGCACGAGTCCTGGCTACAAGAATAGTGGTGCAGGGTTGCATATACTATTCAAGAATATGGTGGTTATACATTTGCCCCCACCAGAAAGGCAATATCTGAAAAATGGGCTCTAGCGTCTGACAGGGAAAAGGTGCAGTGAGTTACATGTTGTGGAAGTGACGTGCAGGAAAGAAAAGAGATCAGCAGCACCGAATTCATCATAGTGAAATGAGGATTAAAAGTACATAGCTGAGTAGAAGGCTGCACGCCTTGAATACAGAGTAAGGAATAGGATTAGGGTAAATGATAGATCCAAGACATTCTTGAGGCACAAATGCTCACAACTCCCCAAGTGCCAGAATCTGGGCACTCACTAGTTCCAATCTATAAACTAAGCCTCTGTCCAGTAGGATCCGCCTTGAATGTCTGGCATATACTACGTCTACTGTAGTTAAATATGTATAGGTTAGCCTAGAGAGGGATTGATTCATTGTAGCAGGAAAACACTGCCTAGATCTTCTCTGTGCAAGTAACATCCATCCAGACTCAGAAGTGTGTTTAATGACTTATCCTGCCCCATCTCTTGACAGAGATTCTCAGATTTAGATTGGTGCAGCTCTGACTGCATGATGTTCAACATCATCAGCAGACGATACCTGTTTTGCCTTTTACTCTTATACCTAAATAGAGGATAATGGAAACTCATGAGTCCAAACACCTGGCCACCTCTGTGGACTTATTGCCATCAGGGGATTTTGTAAGGCTCGTGAAGTGAGAAAGAATGCTCTTGGGACACTAGGCTCAAGGGATAATAATATTTATATAATATAAGCCATTTTTTTTTTGTGTTGATTTTATTGTTTATTGCTTATTCAAACAATCAACATCACAGCATATAATGGTACATTGGTATTTGCGCACGGATCCAGAGGTGAACAGGGTAACGTTTCACATCAAGCTACATTACAATCGACAATGAGATCACATTATGAGCAGCATGTTAGTACGGCGTAATCACTAGGGGGTAGTCATTACGCTCAGTTCCCCAATTCCGTTCCATCCCGGTTGGCACCCCCTTCCGAGGCAGTCCCACTGGATGTTGAATCACTCTGAATACCATCCTCTCCTTCCAAGTTGAGGGCTATACTACACAACTGGCGCCAATCCATGAGGTCTGTCTGTAAGTTATCATCTTTGTGAGTTAACTGCATGTGCGTCTCTTCAGCTAGGGCCCATTCCCTAACATCCCGTAAGCATGTGGGGATATCCAAGCATCTGTGTCCCATCCAATTAACTGCTATTCTGCGTCTGGCCAAAACCAACATGAGCTGTAACAGTTTATACGCTATTTTTCGTTTTTTGGGTTTGCGTACATGGGCCAACCAACATTGGATTGGTTCTTCTCGGATGGGGAGGCCTGTACTCGTCTGCACCTTTTCCACAACCTGCGCCCAGAACCGACGTCTCTCAGGGCATGCCCAGGCCAAGTGCAGGAAGTCTGCGTCGTCGGCCCTGCAACTGGGGCACTTGCCGTCATTAGAACGCGAGAAACGTCGCAGCTTCACCGGGGTGAGATAGGTGCGGTGTTAAAAATTATAGTGGATCAATTTAAACCTGGCGTTACAGGATACTGTATGTGTAAGTTCACAAATAGCTGACCAAGTACCATCCTCTATGACGATATTGAGGTCACTCTCCCAAGCTACCCGTGACAAGGGGGAACGAGTGTCAGAGTCCCGGCGCATAGCCTTATACAGAAGCGATATCAGTCTGCGTCCAGAACCACAGGTTAGGAGCAGATCCAGAGTGTCCGTCGGCTGGGGAATATCTGGATATTGTGGCCAGGTAATTCTCACTACTTCCTGTATCCCTCTATATTGAAGGAAGTGACCCTGCCCAGGTGTAAAACTCTCACACGCTTGCTCGAAGGTTAAAAACGTCTCATTGGGATATAGATCCGCGAGAACCTCACACCCGCCTTCCCTCCAATTCTGAAAAGACATATGACTACTAATGTCTCTGAACGGTGCCAGAATCCAGACGGGTAATTCACTGTGGAAAGGAGCATGTTTCAGCTCCTGTTCCACAAATTGCTGCCAAATAGCTGCCGTGTGACGCACCAGGTGCGGTAAGTCCCCATCGGCTGCCCTTCCCTGCATAATTGCTACCGGTAGGTCTTCCGGGTCCATGCGGCCAGCCAATAGTCGCTTTTCCCAGTTGTCCCCTTCCCCCATCCAGCGGGCCGCATGTTGGAGCTGGGCCACAAAATAGTATAAGTCAAAACGAGGGGCTTCTAATCCGCCCTCCTCGTACCTGCGCGTCAGTGTAGTGAGAGCTACTCTACTATGTCGGCCGGCCCAGAGAAGTAAAATAAGAATTGTGTTTAGTTGCTTAAAAATCCGTGCCGGAACCGGACATGGTATATTTTGTAGTGCGTATAGGCACCTGGGTAACATCACCATTTTTGACACTGGAAGTCTGCCCATCAGGGACAATGGTAAGGTGTTCCAGAATGCAACCGAGTGTCTAAGGGCATTGAGGACCTTGTCAAGGTTTAGAGCTATCAGTTGGGCGTCACTAAGAGCAATTTGAACCCCTAAGTACCCAAAGAGAGCTCGCTCCCATCTCAGTTCCAACTCTGGAAGGGTTTCAAGTGGTTCCGTGGCCAGCGCCGCTAGGGGGAAGATCAGGGATTTACTTCTGTTGAGGCGGAGACCGGACACCTCCCCAAATTGTTCGAGGCGACGAAGAAGTTCTGGCACAGCCATACGGGGGTGTGTCAGATAAAAAAGAGCGTCATCCGCATACAGGGAGACGACGTGAGTCGAGTTCCCCACCCGGATGCCCCACTGTTCCATCTCCACTCTGATCCGGACCGCCAGAGGCTCAATAGCCAAGGCGAAGAGAAGGGGCGATAAAGGGCACCCCTGACGGGTTCCCCATCCCAATGTCCATTCTTCGGAGCGTGCTACCCCCAAACGGACCCGCGCCCTGGGTTCCGTATACAGTATCTTGACCCAGCGGCAAAACCGGGGCCCAAACCCTGCCGCTTGGAGGACCCGAGAAAGATACCCCCAGTCAACGGTATCGAACGCCTTAGCCAGGTCTATGGACACAAGCACCATCTCCTCCTCCCGATGCTTTACTTCCTGCAGGACATGCGCCAACCGGCGCAGATTCATTGCAGTGTTATGGCCTGGAATGAAGCCGCATTGATCTTCATGGACGAGGTGTGGCATCTGAGGGCCCAGACGGGAAGCAAGCAGCTTACTCAGTATTTTCGCGTCTGTGTTTAGCATGGTGATAGGGCAATAAGAAGAGGGTTCAGAGGTATCCCCACCCAGTTTCAGAATCATGGCTATTTCACCCTGCCTCATGGTAGGAGGGAGGGCCCCTTTCTCAAAGGCCTCCTGGTATACTTGTAGGAGTGGCTGAATCAGCGTGCCAGCGTAGGCCCTATATAACTCAGGGGGAAGCCATCACTACCCGGCGTCTTCGAGGCCGGGAGCAACTGCAAGGCAGACCGCACCTCCTCCACTGTCAGGGGAGCCTCGAGTTCCTCCTTGGCCTGTGCAGGGAGCTGCGTCAGGTGTGTGGTTTGTAAGTATAAAGCACAGGAGTCCGCGTGAATCAGTGGATCAGCAGTGTACACTATCTGCATATGGCGCTGCAGTTCCTGCAGAATGGCCGCTCTAGAGTGTACCATTGCGCCACCGGGAGTTCGCAGTGCCGCTATAGCGACCGGGGTATGCTCTCTACGGAGGATCCACGCCAGCAGACGTCCCGACTTGTCTCCTTCCCTGTGTAGGCGCTGTCGATACTGGGTGAGTGTGTATTTGTCCAGTCGGTTCCATATGTCGCTAATGCGTGTCCGGATTTCCCATTCACGGGTTGTGTCATCGGGCTCCCCACGGTTCTGGGTCTGGACCTGCGCTAAGGCCTCCTCCTCCCCTTTTAAGTCTCTCTGGAATTGTCGACGGACCCCGAGGTCAGACTAAGGCAATCCCCCCTCACCACTGCTTTCAGAGCCTCCCATTTTGTAGCTTTGGTTATGCCTGCTCCTTCCCAGTTAATTTCCATGAACATCTTCAGTTCCCCTTCTACATTTTGTCGACCTACTGCGTCCTCTAGTATGTCCGACTGCAGTCGCCACACCCATGGGAGGCTCGCGGGGAGTCCCCAACGGACCACGCAGGCAACTGCCGAGTGGTCGGATAAAAAGCGGGCCTGATGGGTTACCTCCACATCCAGATCAGCGTCTGGGGATGCGAGCAGGACCCTATCTAGTCTACTAAATGTATTGTGTGTCGGGGAGAAACAGGTGTACAATCGTTGGGTGGGGTGTTTGATTCCCCATATATCCTGAGCACCTAGGTTTCCCATTACCTCCCGGAGCTTCTCCGTCATTCTGGGCTTTGTGCCCCAACGAGTAGGGTGTCTATCTAGCTCTGGATCCAATACACAGGTAAAATCCTCCACCCAAAGGATAGGAGCACCCAAGTCCGAGGCCAGCACCTCTTGTAGGGATTGGTAGAAATCGGGATCGTCTATATTAGGTGCGTACACGTTCAATATGACTATGTCCCGCCCTTCTATCCTGGCTCTCAGCAGAACGTACCTGCCATTAACGTCAGCCTCCATGTAGGTCAATGAAAACGAAGTTCCCGGAGCCACCCACACAAGGACCCCTCTCGCATATGTAGAGTATGAGGAATGAAAGATCTGGCCTCTCCATTTCCTGGCTAGGCGCTGTGCACCAGCGTCGTCTAGGTGCATTTCTTGGAGGCATGCCACGGATACGCGGTGTCTCCGCAGAAATGTAAGAACCCTGTAGCGTTTTGTACATGTGCCGAGCCCCCTGACATTCCAGCTCATGAATTTAGTCCCCATCGTCATGGTAATGATACGCCCCAATGTCCCCTAGCCCGCTGTCATGCACTACCTGGTCGACCACTCTATGCCGCAAAACACATACAAACAAATACAACAAAAATAACTCCCAACATCCCCCTCCCCCTCCCACGGGCAAATGTCCTACAACATTACATGAGGATAAGCCCTCCCCGAGCTTGTGCCAGGACGTGCACAGCCTTCCCTGTGACCCAAACGGGGCCATATAACGTCCCCCAACGAGAAAGGCCTCCCGGCCAGGCCCAACCCAATTTTCAAGACATTCTTGGTTGCAGGTGTCCCATTAAGATAAGCTCACACTCCCAAAGATTCAAGATTCCACCCCATGCCCATGAAATTTAATGTCACTTCATTAAAAGGCAGTACCTCATAATTTGCATAAGACCTTCGTGTTCATGAGTCCCCTTAATTATACGGAATCCTGCCCAGTAAGAGCTGTGTCCAGAATCGTTTCCGTAACCACTTCTGCAGAGAGGGCGAGCGCCGCAGGAGCAGATGCTGGTTCAGTCTCCGGAACCACGGATGAAGACGGGGGAACCCCCAGGCTCCGGAGACCCCACCCGCATAGTACCGTCCTCGGCTACGGTGATTCTCTCCTGATTTAAGGGACTAGTTTCTAAGGCTCGTTTCTTATTACGAGCGCTCCTGGACCTGCGGGTTGTCCGGGTTCCCCAACTGCTCCGGTTCCCCCCCCGCTCCCAGGGAGGGAGGGCGTCTCCCCAGATCTCCAGCCATTCCCAGACCTCATCAGGGGTCTCGAAAAAATGGGCCTTTCCCTGAGCGAGCACCTTCAGTTTGGCTGGGTAAAGTAGCATGTATTGTAAGTGGAGCTCCCTGAGCTTCTGCTTGACTCCAAGGAAAGTTTTCCTCTGCTCCTGGACCTGTCTGGTATAGTCCGGGTAGATGGACACCTTACTATGTTCGTAGCATAAGTCCCGGGTCTCTCTTGCGGCACGTAGGATACAGTCTCTGTCTTGGTAGTTCAATATTTTAGCGATGATGGCCCTAGGAGGAGCCCCCGGAGGCGGAGGGGGGACCAAGGCTCAGTGCGCCCTTTCCACCACGAACATATCCGAAAGGCCTCTAGGACAAAGTTTATCCCGTATCCACTTTTCCAAGAAGGATTCTCCCTTGCCCTCTTCGGCCCTTTCAGGAATTCCCAGCACCCTGATGTTACTCCGGCGCGCGCGGCCCTCTGCCTCTTCAGCCCTACGTTCCAGCGCTCCCGTGGAGCTGGACAACTGCGTCACCTGCAGCTTAAGCGAGGCCACCTCTCCTTTCAGCTGCGCTATGTCTCCCTCTGCTTCCGACACTTTGTCCGCAACCTTGCGGAGGTCCGCCCGCAATAAATTCACGTCAATCGAGACCGTGTCGATCCGTTTCTCCAGGGTGGAGCGTGACCCTTGGATAGCAGCAAGGAGTTCCACGCGGGAAGGCTCGCCATCAGCAGCTACATCAGATTCAGAGCCCGTCTGCCTGGTGATGCGTTGGGTAGGTAGACGCTGAGTAGTGTACTGGGTGATGGTATTGGCCGCGGGGCCCCTCGCCGTCTTGTCTTTGCCCACCACGGTGCCGGAGAGATGGCCAATCAGTAGAGAGAGAGAACCTGACCGGGCACTCCCTCCTATCGTCCGTGGACTTGATAATGCTGTCGTGCACCCAGCGGTCAGCTCCCGCCGCCGTGACTCAATCCCTGCGCCAGGCGCCTTCACTTTCGTACAGCCAGGTTCAACAATAATGCCCTTCCCCCAGGGCAAGTATTTCGCCTCCAAGTGAACCAGAAACGGAAGGCCGCAACAAGTACCTCCAGACAGTTCACCTTGATTCAATCGATCCGCTCAGGCACACAAATAACAGGGCCCCCACTCCCGGGCCGTCTCCGCAAGACGCGCACCAAACTCACCAGGCGGCGATGGCTTCTCCTTCCTGCGTAACTAACAGGAGTGTCCGCACCCCCTCCTCCA
The DNA here is from genome assembly GCA_963921515.1 of Calotriton arnoldi. Taxonomy (NCBI): domain Eukaryota; kingdom Metazoa; phylum Chordata; class Amphibia; order Caudata; family Salamandridae; genus Calotriton; species Calotriton arnoldi. Next base: position 237,061 of record CAWUFW010001628.1, read on the forward strand.
GTTCGCAGCAGCAGGGAACCAAATGGGGTCAATGAGCGCAAGGGGGTGGCCACAGGATCCTGTGCACAGCCATATTGCCCCTGGAGCCTGCATGAAGTCCTCAAGATTCACAACTGTTCTCCTCCAGTGCTCACCGGTTGCAGATTGACCAGGCCTCGCCCTTCAAACTCTCACCGTCAGCCGCGTGTCTCCTGCAGCACCCTGGATGACACGCAGAATCCGCAGCGCAGGCCGGAGTCAGCCCCGCAGGAGAGCGCCCTCTCAAGTCCTCAGGGGAGCACCGCGTAGTCCTCCGCGACCTCACCGAGCCTCAGTCTAAGGCGCAGCTCCACCGTCGAGGAACCCGCTGCAGCCACGGTGCCACTCAGGCACGGGGCGGGACCACTATATTTCCCCCATTCAAGTGGTCAGCCAGGCAGGGGACAAGCATCGAGTCCTCAGTCTCGCAGCAGTAGAGCGCTGCCGCCGCAGGGCCGGCCCACTCCCAAGAGCTCCGAAGGGGGCACCGCGAGGGCCGTCCAAGTCCAGGCCCCAAATGCCAAAGTCCCCGCAGGCCAGCAGAGCACCCCGGGCCAGAGGACCGCCTGCACAGAAGTTACTGCTGCAACGACAGTCGGGCACCACTGTCGGAGTGCAAAGCGCAACTCCTCTCCCCCTGGTTGATAGCAGCCACAGCCTCTCTCAGGGCCCGCGGCCGGATCGGGAGATCGTCACCTTCACCCCCGGCGGCCCGTACCTACAGATCTCGGAGCTCAGCAAGGGGCGTCAGGTGTTATGGCATCAGGGGCCACCCGGACCTCCGGATACTTCCAGGAATCCCCGAGGGCACCAGCAGCGCTGGCTAAGGCTCCTCCGTTTCCGGGCCCGCCGATCTCTGGGAAGTCCAGGCAGCTGCATCATGGTCGGTATAGCGACCCCCCAAGGAGGTACGGCGTTTCCTCTCTACCAGGCTGAAGCCGCAGGCGGGGGGGTGGGGGGTCCCGGGAAAATATTAGAGACCCTCTCGGTCACCTCAAGTCAGGATAATGGAGGATTAACTGGCGGGCCGGCCGCGAGCCGAGAGAGCTCACGGCCTGTCGGCCATTGAGCTTGGCCACGCCCCAATATAAGCCATTTTTAATGACGTACAATGGCCTGTTTTTAATTGAGGTTCTCTGTTTGAAGGGTGCAACCCATACACAGTAATGCTTCATTCAACACAGAGAATTTCACCTGCCATGAGTACCCCAGAAACTTTTGTCCTGAACTGCGCCCTTGTCTGACTTCCGCTGAGGGCATTGACTCAACCTAGACCAATCCCACGTCTTATAGTGACGTAAATGCAGTGGAATGTAATGGCAACTAGCCCTGACTGTCCCTTGTTTGCAATGGCATGCATCAGACGTCAGCTTACAGAGTCACGTGACTGCTGTCAGTGTCTGGGATACGTCATCAAGCCCCAGCTCACCTGGACGCTGTCAGAGCCCTGGGCACGGTGCATCGTCCCTCAGCTTGTAGTCGCTTACACTGTTGTTACTCTTGGGGATATTGGGTTTGGGACCAACCTCAACGTCAACTGGTTTGCTGAGAGAACGACTAACTATCTGCATCGGCCCCTTAGGCAATAGGCCTGCTGTCAGACCCCGGTGCACCAGGCTTCAGCACAAGCTGCCACAGCCATTTAAACTGTTGGCAGACCCCGCAACACTACATCAGCCGCCATCTCACAGTCACTTCTGCTGTCAGACCCTCGGACGCCGTCCATCAACCCCCAGATCACAGTCCCTTGTGCTGGTGTCAGAGCCTCGGACACCGTCCATCAGCCGTCACTTGGACTGCTCTGAGTCAGAGACACTTTGCATCAGTCCAAGATTACAGGGTCCCTTGGCCTGCTCTGCTCCCGAGACACTCTGTATCAGACCACGATGACAGGGACAGTACAACAGGGGGTGGCTCCTCCATTAGGGCGGAGGAGCGTTGCCCCACTGCTTTCCCGCTTGGACCGCTCTGAGACACTCTACATCAGTCAAGGATGACAGGGTCCCTTGGACTGCTCTGAGTCTGAGGCACTCTGCATCAGACCGGGATCCCAGGGTCCCTTGGACTGCTCTGCACCCGAGACACTCTGCGTCAGTCCAGAATCACAGGGTCACTTGAACTGCTGGATGCTGTGAATCTGCCCCAGATCAGATGGCGTCTGCGACTTCTGTCAGAACTGGTACAACAGGCATTAACCCCCATCTCACAGACACCTGCACTGCTGTTAGAGTTTAGGGGACTATGCCTCAGCTCCCAGCTCAAAAAGCCACTTAGACTGTTGTAAGACACACTCTCTGTGCATCACTACCCAGCTCAGAAGGCCACCTAGCCTGCCATAAGACTCAGGGACTGTGAATCAGCACCCAGCTAAGAAAGTCACTTAGGCAGTTGTCTGGTCCTGGAACCCCTCCCAGGCTTGCGAGTTCGCTCTCCCTTAACCAATTCTTGGCCCCCTTTCATTACCTTCCCTTCTCCCCACATACTTTTGCAGGACACAATGTTATGGTAACAGAAATGGCCGCAGTTTATTGCATATTACACCAAGCATGGATCAACATCTCACAAAGTTTATGGTTGGTCATCCGCAACCCATGTTTTGTTATAATTTGCATCTCTTGGTAATAATGTCCCACTTGCCCTGTTTCATTCTAGCCGACAGCATAACTCCTGAGCAGAGGTCAGTCCTGCAGGTATACCAGTGTTTACGGATTCTAGTTTTCTCTTGCTACCGACCTCATGGGCGGCCGTTAGACCTGGCCTGGGCTGCCAGTGCCATTCCGCTTGGCCTGTCCTTCTGCTGACCCTTCGACTGCTCCTCCGTGCCCCTGCCGTGTGGCATCCCAAGGGCACTGTTTGGGCAGCCCTACAATTCTGGCTGTCCTTGTGTGCTGTCATCTGCCCACCTGTGCCCCTGCCGTGAGGCATCCCAAGGGCATAGCTTGAGCACCTCTTCTATTTAATTTAATCTTTTCGTGGGTACCATTCTGTGCTGGCTCGCCACCCTGCCAGCCATTTACCGATCGGTGGCAGCTCCCCCTTTGCTCCACTCCCTTAAGAGAAACACAGTTGCTCCAGGACCCCAAATATATTCAACAGGAACATATCCATTCCTACCCCTGTCAGATGCACCCCATCCTCGGCGTGGTACCCTGGAGCCCTAAGATTGATCAGCCCATGTCTCATGAAGCCCCATCCGTTTTCCCTACATATTTTTGCCATCGTGATGTTGAGCTTCCGTCTGGAGTTGTCCACCGCCCATGGTTCGATGGCCCCCGCCATACTCGCCATGCTATTAGCTCTGACCAAACCAGCTCTGCCGGACGCATCACTTTCGCCAGGGCTGCCAACCCTGCAGTCATGTCGCTCAACAACTTTCTCCTCCCTATGCTCGCCAGGTCGTTCCCTCGCAAGTGTACGACCACCGCGTCCAGGCCCTTTCTGCTCCATAATTCTCTATGCATGGCCGGGAGTAGCTACTCCCACCTCATGCCCGGTTGCCCCATCCATTTTACTTCCGTGTTTCTCAGCCAAATCCCTTGAAAATCCTTGCGCGCCGCTGCCCATTGTTGCGCCCGTGTGACATATGAATGCCCCACAATCCACACCACACGCCGCTCCCCCATCGGACCTGCCGAGAGTAGGGAGATTTTAGAGATTCATGAGTCTTATGTATCCTTTGTATGCGCCCGACGCCCACCGCCCCAGTGATTTGATCCTCTCGGCACCTAGCCCTAATTGTGCCGCCTGGTGGCAGCCCCTATGCGAAAGGAGTGTGATCCAAATTCCCTGGACAGGAGGCCCGCCCTTTCTAGGGCTTTCCGGAGCACTGCCCTAAACTGGAATTGGCTGAGTTACGTGCCATCTAGGTTTTGAAATAGGGGGCCTGCGCTGTGTGCTCCCTGACCCATGTATTCTCCAATGATGCACACCAGGCAGTGTGCTTTGTCTTCAATGCAGTTGATGCATGTGTCCCTCCCCTTGCCGCTTTGATATGTCTTTGACCTTCTCAGGGGAACTATTAGGAACTATTAGGAACCCCTGGGGATACCTTGTCTGGCGCCACCAGCTCGCTAATCCTGTACGCCCCAAAAAATGCCAGGGCAGACACTGCTAAATAAATAGCTTTTCTTCTGGAGGAGATGAGCATATATCCTCTAGTCCTCGCCGGACCACCTTCAAATCAAAAAGCAAATCAGGGGCATTTATACAGCGCACACATCACTCGAACGTCTCATGGCGCTAGCAAACAGCTCTGAAAGGAAGTGAAGTGGCTTAGATATCAAAAAGCCATGTCTTCAGCCTCTTGCGAAAAGAGTTATGGTCAGGGACATTTCGCAGATGGATGGGAATTTTATTCCAGGATGATGGGGCAAGGAAGGAGAAAGATCGTCCTCCTTTTCTGGCAGTATGTATCTTAAGAGGAGTGAGCAAAAACTGATTGCTAGACCTAAGCACCCTGCGAGGTTGGTACCAGCATAATTTCCTGGTCCAGTATCTCGGACCTTTTCCGTACAACTGTTTGTGAACTAGACAGAGAACTTTGAAAAGAATTTGTTTCCTGACCGGTAGCCAGTGAAGGGATCTTAGGCAGGGTGCGGAGGGCGATCTGGGCGGAAGATCCAAGACCAGCCTAGCCTTCAAAACCTTGAAGTCAATTGGCCTCCTTCTATCCAGTTGTCTGGGCTGCAACCTTCCCCATCCCTTCATTGCTGATCTAATGTAGAAGGATCCTGTTGGGTCGCTCCCCGTTGACAGTCTGGCATAGTATGATACCGCGTTCAGGTGTGTTTGTGACCATGCCCTAGATTTTCCGTTCTGGAATGCCCCTGCCAAAAATCTTTCTACCTCTGCCTGCTGCACTCCGCTTGGAGCCCCTGCCCCAGTGACCCTCTTAAAGGTCTTCCAGCACTTACGGTATCTGTCTGCTGCTTTTGGGGCTAGCGTGTTGTCCAACAGTGCCCTCAGTTCGAATTCATGATTTCCCACATTCGCCCGGGCATCGGTGTCATGTTCCGTTCGGCTTCTGGTGCCAGCTCCCTGAATCTGTCCCACTGGAAACGAGAGATGGCATCCGCTATTGAGTTGTCCAACCCTGCAATGTTTCGCGCCCTTACTGCTATGTCCGCCCCCAGCTGGATGCCCACCAGCGCCCTTAGCAACCGCACCACCGCCAGGCACTTCGCATATCCCGTGTTTATAGCCTGGACTACAGCGTGATTGTCTGACCAAAGCGTGATTTGTCTGTTTGCTAGCTTGTTCTCTCAGATGGAGAAGGTCACTATGATTGGGAAGAGTTCCAGAAACGTGATGTTTTTTGTGAGCCCTGTGTTACACCATGTCTCGGGCCAGCGTGCCGCTGTCCATGCGTTGCCCAGGATCGCCCCGAATCCATGCCTGCCAGCGGCATCTGTGAACAGCTCCAGCTGTCCAGATGTCACCCATGGCGCTCTCCACATAAGTCTCCTGTTGAACCCTGGCAGGGAGGTGTCCCACTGTCCCAGATCCTCTTTTACCCCTTGCGTGATGCAGACCCTGTGGTGCTTTTTTGTCAACCCTCTCGTCAACCATGCCAATTTCCTGGCAAATGGCCGACCGGCTGGGATCACCCTGCTAGCAAAATTCAGTTTACTCAGCAGTTGTTGTACTTCTGTCAATGTCGCTTTATTCTTGTGTCGGAGTTGCCATATCAGTTGTTGCAACTCCGCTACCTTCTCCTCGGGCAGCCTATAAATTCCCTCCATAGTGTCTAATTCGATTCCAAGGAAGGAGAGCCTTGTTGTAGGACCTTATGTTTTGTCTGAAGCCAGTGGCACCCCCAGTTCTTTTACTAGTTCTTTGAACCGGTGCATGAGACCCATGCATTCGTCCTTTCCTGGCTGTCCAATGAACAGAAAGTCATCTAAGTAGTGCAAACGCCTCCTGGCTGGGTGGCATCTCCCCAATTCCCATTCCAGGAAGCTGCTAAAAGCCTCAAAAAAGGTGCATGAGATTGCGCAACCCATAGGTAGGCATTTGTCATAATAGTATGCTCCCTCCAGCTGAAAACCCAGAAGGTGGTAGCTGTCGGGTTGTACTGGCAGTAGGCAGAAAGTCGCTTCTCTGTCTGTTTTTGCTATCAGCGTTCCCATCCCCATCTGTCTAATTTGGTCAACTGCTTCGTCCAGTGACACATAAGAAACCGAGCAGCTAGCTAGGTCCAGGCCGTCATTTACCGACGCACCCTCCTGGTAGGATAGGTGGTGTATGAGGCGATATTTACCTGCCTCCTTTTTTGGCACCACCCCAAGTGGGGATATTATCAAGTTTGCTAGTGGTGGTTCATGGAAGGAACCTGCTACCCTCCCTAGGTTGACCTCTTTCTGAACTTTTTGCCTAGCCACTTCGGGGTTGTCCCTTACGGATTTCAGATTCTGGCTAACTCTAGGGGCCACTTTGTCTTTGTAGGGGATGCTAAAACCTGCTGTGAAACCCCGGGCCATTAGTTGTGCATCCTCCTGTTTCGGGTATGTATTCAGTAATTGTGTCAATCTTGGGACTTGTATGGGTGTGGGTAATGTTTTTCTTGCTGCTTGTTCTCTACTCCCCCCAGGCCCCCGTTCCTGTATTGCACTACTTCTTGTTCCTGCTGTCTTCACTATACTTACCCCCTCGGGTCTGCTTGCAGCGGATGGCCGGGTGGGTGCCACCGCAGTTCCCACAGCAGTGTTGAAACCTGCAGGCCTGCCCCCATTTGCACTTATCTTTGTCAAACTTTCAGCATGTGGCTGTGCGTCCTTTCCCGGCTTTTCCCCCAGCTGTACTCTTGTACTTTGTGTTTTGCATGCTGTTCTCGAATTTTCCTCTAGGCCCTGAGGGACGAAAATTGCTTTCGCGTGCCCCCACCCCTCTCTGGCGGCCACCATGTGACTTGTGAACCCTTCCACATCCTGGTGGTCCCATTCTATTACCGGCCATGTCTGCATCTTCTCCCTGAACCCGCGTCATAGTGCAGCCATGCCTCTCCCTGATACTTTTGTTGTGCCTCATGCACCCGCTGTTCCTGCAGGAACAATGCGGTCGCGCTTTGCGGGAATTTTTCTATTAAGACACATGCTAGGGTTCTAAATGCCCACAGCCAATTCTCTATGGACCTTTCCACCCTGGGCTTGCATTTTTCCCTCCTATCCTCTTCCTTCTTGTCCTGCATTGTTAGATCTAACCCCGCCTGGCGTACCTCCAGCAAGGAAAATATGTCTATGTATTCCTTTCTCCATATTCTCTCTTTCACCACCAGTGGTATCAGATTGGCCAAGCCGGTTAACCTTGTAGTGATGGGAGGATCACCCGGGGAGAGACGAATATACTCGCTCGCAGGTTTGAACCCCTCCCCCCGCACCACCCGCTTGCCCCATCTTTCTTGGGCTCGCTCCCTTTATCACCCGCAACCCCAGCCGCTGGGGGGGGTCCCCCCCACGCTCCCCGTGGACTTGCTCCCTGATTCCTTCCTACTTGTGCCCCCTTCCCCTAACTCTGAGGGTCCTGTGTTTGGTTGGCTGATCCCCTGTCCGTGCTCCATTTTTCCCCCAGGTGGCGTGCCTGCCGCTGGGGCACCCGTGCTGAACTGGTGCTGTGGCCACGGTCACCATGGAATGAAAGGTGGAATCCGGCTGCCCATCTGCTGTAATGCCGGAGGCCCCCATGCCTCCCCTTGGAAGCCACCCCCGCAGGGCTGGTCCCCAAACTGGCCTGCCAATGGTATAGAAAACCCCATGGCCCCAGTGCTGTGGAGTTAGTAACCCCCAACTGTGTCCCATAATTGGCAATGCAACTTGGACCCCCCTTGGCTTGCCACCCTGCCCCCTCACGCAGCTCATTTTTCTCACCATTGGTAGTCCTGCAGGTTGTGCTCTCGCCTTGCCCGGGGGCCGCCGTCGTGGCTACAGGTCCCCCTTCAGAGTCACTGCTGCTGTCCTCTGGCTCCTCGACTGCTACTTCCGATGGCCGTTTGTGAGCAGCTGCTTTGCCCTTCGCCGCTTGTCTTCCTTCCGGTGCAGCCGCTGTGGCCTTCTTTGCTCGCGGGCGCAGGTCATTTTCTTTGCCCTAGGTGACCTTCCTTTTGGCGGGGGCCGCTGTGTTGACTGCATGCCCCCCTACCGAGGCTCCTCCACTGCTTTGTTGCCAATCCTGGGTTTTTTGGCCGGTCCACCACCAGCCCCATCGCCTATGTGCTGCTCCACCCATGTCTTCCCTTTCCGTGCAATCAGGGCCCTGGCTGTGGCCAACATCGCCTCCAAATCGTCGTCCATTGCTGGCTCGGCGTTCCTTGCCTTTTCCTTGCCTGGCCTTGGTTGTTCCTCTCTCTCCTGGGACCGCGCCAGGCGCGCCTTTCTCTTTTCGCCATCCTACTGGTTGCCTCTCTCCGCTCTGGATGGTGTTGCTGCCCGGCTGGAGTGTTTGCTACTCCCTGGCCCTTTCCGCTGCTTTGATGCGGTCAGACAACACCTGGATTAAAAATGGCGAGCAAACTCTGTGTTGCAAACACCGCCGCTGCTTTGTCTTGCTGACACGGCGAATATAACTGTTGCTCCTGTGCTCGTTCCCTAAATCGACACCAGGAATTTGCCCTGCCGATGTCGTGGCCATTTCCAGGCTGGATGCTGCTCATGGGGCCCGCTGCCTGCACAGAGTGGGCCTCGCCGCTTTAAGCGTGCTTTCCAGATTGCCAGCCCCGCCTCCCGCTCGTTCACCGAGCACTTGTGCACGGGCCCTTTTCTGGGCTGTCCGCTTGCCGGCGTGCGGAAGGGAGTTCACAGTGTGTTGGAGGGGCTCGCTGTCACAGCTTCCCCGGTCCCCGAAGGAGGCACCTGCTCCGCTCTTTAGGGGGGGAGGGCACCACGAAGATCAGAGCTCCGCTCGAGGAAACCAAAAAAACGCACGCCTCCTCGTTTGCTCCTCGATTACGCTGCCCTCTCTCCAGGCCGCCGAGTTCTGTGGAGCTGGTCTGCCCAAGGAAGCCCACCTAGAAATAATGCGTTGGTGGGCCCGATCCCAGGATGTAGTCGGTCAGGCTCCCTTCGTTTTCAGTTCTGGATGCCTGTTGTTGGGGGGGGGGGGGGTGGGAGGCGTCGTACAGCTCCGCAGACGATCCAGACCCCGGTGAAGAAAACGGCAGGAATCCACACCAGCTGGCATCCACGAACTCCACTCCAATCGACGACGAGGTCAGTGCCTTCCAAGGATGAATTGGTGAGGGAACCCCTGTCCCCTTCTTTAACCTCTGTCCCTGGCCGCCCCCTTGGTTACCATTGGGTGGCTTCCCTGTTTCAAATGACGCACCCAATTCCAGAGCGGCATTTTTCGCGGTCTTTGCCCCCCGCGACTTTGTTCCCGCTCCGCAGCCTTGAGGGGTTCCCCGTGGGCCCCCATTGGTCAGCTGCGCTTCCCGGCCCACGCTACGACTCTGCATCAGTCCCCACCTGACAGAGTTACAACACCCCCAGCTCAGAAAGTCACTTAGGCTGCTAACTCTGGGACTCTGCACCAGCCCCCAGGAGACAGAAAGTCACATAGGCTGCTGTCAGGCTCTGTGACTCTGTGCCAGCCCCCACCGGACAGTTAATTGCACTGTTGTCTGACTCTGGGACTCTGCATCAGTCCCCAGGAGACAGAAAGTCACTTAGACTGCCGTCAGGCTCTGGAACTCTGCACCAGCCCCCAGGAGACAGAGTCATTTGGACTGCTGACAGAGGCCTTGGGAGCCAGCACTGATTGTGGAGTCCGTGTGTGACCAGGACACTCACTGCTGCCTATTGACATTCAGCGAGTGCACCCTGCCTTATAATAATGACAATGGTTACAAGGTCACCCGGCAGTATGAAGAGCCGCAGAGGGGGAGGGAGGGCGCGTGCCCACCCTGCTGTGGGCTGCAGGGCTGAGCTCTCTCTGCCTCGCACGCACTGCAATCAGACCCTCCAGCATTTCGTCATTTCGCGATTCACGAAAAAAATCGCGAAATCAGCTGGCAAGCGCGATGGCCGCGATATTTACCAAACCGGCCGCAAAAAAGGTCTCCCGGCAGGCATAAAAAAATGATGCCATTTTATTGGCTGTACGCGCCTACGTCACCACTTGAACGGCGCTGTACAGCCGTAATAGCTGCCTGCTTCCTCCATTACAATATTTATGAAAGGCGAGAGAGAAAAGGAAAGTGTTGCTTCTCTGCTCTCCAGCTTGCAGGCTCGACTGCTGTCCTGTAATTGCAGGAAAGAATGTAAACAAGCATTGGCATAGCCAATAGGTCTCGACTTTGGGAGATGTAAGTATTTGTTCTGTATATAAGTAGTCCATAAGTAATATTTTGGAAATTGTCCTGTAAAATGAATTATGAGTACCCACCTGTAGCAGTTTACTGTTTTACTGTAGTGTAGTTGAAGGCCTATTAAAGGGAGTTAGCTTCGGCTTGCACTAATATGCATTAATAACAGTAATAAAAAAGTATATATTTTATTTTGTATGGAAAAAGCAAACATACCTTTCTAATACACACACCATGAAATACTATGGTGTAATTTGTAAAAGTTTGCAATAGTCAGATGCAATCACGTTTGGTGATAATGTGTAATTATATTTTAATATGGCAAATTGTTATTATAATAACACGTAGGGCAAGGCTATTGGCTTTATGAAGGTGTTAACATATTAGGATATAAAGCAAGACAATTTTTTTGTGTAGGGGTCACCGCATTTAAGAACTGTAAGCAAATTGGAAGAAAACACAAATAAATCTTATAAAGTACAGTGTAATTATGTGGCGTGTAATTATGTGGTATAGTGTTATTATGTGGAGTGTTTTGTTGCATTAAATAAAGTGTAATTATATGACGTGTAATTATGTGGCATTGAGTGGTATTATGTGGAGTGTATGTTGTATTTTGTATTGTGTAATTATGTGGGTTGTAATTATGTGGTATGATTTGGTGTGTATGTTGCACTGAGTGGAGTGTAATTACGTAGCATATAATTACGTGGCACTGAGTGTTATTATGTGGAGTGAATTTATGTTGCATTGAGTAGAGTGTAACTATGTGGCGTGTAACTATGTCACACTGAGTGGTATTATGTGGATTGTATTTATGTTGCATTGAGTACAGTGTGATTATGTGGCATGTAATTATGTGGTATAGTGTTATTATGTGGAATGTTGTGTTGAATTGAATAGAGTGTAATTATGTGACATGTAATTATGTGGCATTGAGTGTTATTATGTGTAGTGTATTTATGTTGCATTGAGTAGAGTTTAATTATGTGGTGCGTAACTATGTTACAGTGAGTGGTATTATGTGGAGTGTATTTATGTTGCATTGAGTAGACTGTAAATATGTGGCGTGTAAACATGTGGCACTGAGTGGTATTACGTGAAGTGTATGTTGTAAGACCCAACAGTTTGTGTAGTACACCCCAAAATACATAGAAAAGAGTTGTAAACTATGGGGTTATGGGAAAGCGGGTAATAATCTTATTGCACTGTAGATTTATTACAACGTTCTGGTTGTATGTAAATGTCCCCTTGTGCGCCGTGGTAGAGGGGAGAGGAGGATGGGATTTGTATTGACCGATTAGCGGAGTTAGCCCGTCCTTATAGTGTAGACCTTAACTACGTGAAATGCCATGGTGCACCCTGTATTTCCCAAACTTCGGCTTTGAGCATTGTGAAAGACCTCTGTTTTATCTTTCCCATGGAAAGACAATGTATAATTTTCCAGCCTCCCTGAAAAAGTTTTGCTGGTGCTTGGAACTGGAGGGGAGTGACAGGGGGGTCAGAGAGCCACGCAGGGCCCACCCTCCCGGGCCTGCTTTTAATTGAAATGAGGAATTCGACTTCTTCCCTGCTGTGAGGGAGCCGAGAAAGAGCCTGCAGGGAGGGTACTGAAGCCGGCCTCTACATTTAACTATTATGTGTATTGACCCTGCCCTCCATCTGTTTTGTGACCCCTGCAGGTGTGAAATATGTGTGAACTGGTGTCGTGGTGGTGGGGTGGGGTGGATGGGGGGGCTGGTAAGAGAAACTCCGAGGGGGGGATCTCATGTTACCGATAAACATCTGTACCGTGTTGCAACCTTTTATTTACTTTCCAAAGATAAAATAAACATTGTGGCTGTTTGTGTGAGGCGATGAGGTGTTTTAAAATTTTCCCCAAAAGTGGGTATGGTGTGCGTGAAAGCGTGTGTAAAAAAAAAAAGCGGAGCGCCAAGGACAACAGTTTTGGTACGCGCCTCCCCTCCCCTCCTTGTTGCGATTAAAGAATAGAAACGCCGGGCCTTGGGCTCTTGTGTTTATATCGAAAACAAACTTGTATACTGAGGCTAAGCGTCCTAGCACGGTAAAAATGCATTATTTTCATTACAGCCTCAGGGCGCTTTCTTATTTTTTGAGCCCCTGTGGAAGGATTGGTGACTGAGTGATAGTTAAGAGCTGTGATACTTTGCCTAAATATTCAGTGTGAGATGAGTGCAAAGGGGCAGGAGGCACATAAAGTGGGTTGAAGGGGCGTAACTCCGAAAAGTGCACAATGGGGTGCACAAACGTCCAAATGAAACTATTTTTTTTTTTTTTTAATGCGGGCACTCAATAGATGCACCGTTCTGTTTCTTGTAACAGACTGAGAAATTTGATGCCTATTTCTATAGATTCTCTTAAGTCGTGGCCTTTCGAACGGCTCCCCCAGGTGATGAGCCTTTTTTGCCGCTATATAAAACGTTGAATGAATGCGTTTATAGAAGGTTAATGGGAGAGTGTGGTAAACCGCTTCAACATAACGTTTTCGATACTTAAGAGCTGTTTCCGAAGTTATCCTGAGATATTTTTGAAAAGTGATGAGAGAGGAGCGGCAGAGGGGAAAGGAGGATGGTACATTTTAAACACAGGGAAAAAAGAAAAGGAAGTGAAAGCCAGCTTGGTCGCATTCCTGAAGATTGAGAAGCCAGGCGAGTGTCAGGTTCGTGGAATGTTGGTGACTTCATAGATGAGAAATTATTTCATTTCTCATGGTAATTGCGGAGCTGCCAAGCGCTAAGACCTCCGAGAGCAGATTGCGCGATAAAGACACAGCAAGTTTTTTTTGTCATGGAGCATTTTAACATGTTTTCTGAAATGCGTGCGTGAAAGAGGGGATATCTTATCACAAACCCGAGGAAGGAAGGTTTCAAGGGTGGGGCCAGCAGAACAGAGCACAGCAGTGGGCTTCAGGGAGCAATAAAAATAACAAGCGTGGCCGCGAAAGGCAAGATAACGATCAGGGAGGAATGCGCGCCTCTGCTTGCTCCCGAGACCCCTAGGCCATGGGAGTGAAAGTTCTGAGGAAAGGCGGGACATGCACCCGTCTTTGGCCATTTGCGTGCTTTCATTATTGAAAGCCACATGCAAAGGCCAATCCAATGTGTCAAAGGTGTGTGGGCGGAGTGAGACCCACACATAGAAGTTTTAAGTGCTTACAAGAAGCCTCACAGAGCAGCGCATGCGCGCTGGCTCAGGCGAGACCTAAAAATGAGGATCCCAGCACGGGGACGGGCGGGCGGGCAGAGAAGGAAAAGGACTCTGTCTTTTCCTTCTTGCCCAAAGCATACAACGACAGTGCCCACTTCTGCTCTGCCGCTTCAGCTGCCCTCCCCCCTTTCTTTCTTCCTTCCTCCCTCTTATTCCCTCTGTTTGTCTAGCAGCTCCTCGTCTCTTACTGAAAAGCGTGACTCTAAGAAACGGTTCTCACCCTCTCTTTCCTTCTTTCGTTAATTTGTTCCCCTGTGAAATGGATCCAAAAAAGAAAACCACGGTTAATGTCTTTTTCTGACATTTTTCTATTCCAAACTCACGCAGGATAAATAACAAGACACCAAAGTGCCGACAGAACAGTAGAGTGGACTCTCAAGCGGCCCGGCTCTGACCAAGGGGCCATACTGCACGTGCGCACAGAAGTCGTTGCAGGCTGTCTTCTTCAGCTTGTCTTGTCACAGCAAATAAACCGTCACTCAAAGTGAACATCAATACTGTAGCACAGCTAGACGGTCGTGCCTCCTCCCTCCCCCCAACCCCCCAGTAACAGGTTACAGAAGCTCATGTTACCCCCAAGAAGCCACCTGCCTTGCAAGACCTACCTGCTAGTCAGGGTGCATGTGAAGGTCGGGACAGTGGTGCAGTTGATATGTGCACACCAGACTCATTTACTTAGCGGTGAATATCAGGTCACCTCTGTGAACTAACATACTATTCAAATCAAAGAAAAACGTTCACAGGGAGTTTAGACACTGCAGTGTCAAATTTTCTTTTTCTGGTAAGGACATGTTTTTCATTGTAGAAAGTAGATCATTGTGTGAGAGTGCTCTTATGTGGACCCCCAAATTATTTGCTTTTTCTGCAATTTTCTTTGATCATGCCTTGTATTTTCGCTTCAGCCCATCAGTGCTTCTGTTAAACGGACCACTCTTTAACCCACGGGCAAACCACAGTGGTAGTATGTGGGATGTACTTAACACAAGTCATGCCTCATGTGCATGGGGGTATCACTTTTATTCAGATTGTGCACCGAAATTGTTAGTGCGCATGAGTAAAATACCATGCAGCACTTGTTGCCAATTTTAAAGATGGCTTGGAAGGAAGTGTACAGTTTTCTCTGTCTTCTTTGTTCTGCCATTGTGAATGACGTTCCGGCACAGCCATTTTAATTTTACCAGCCAGGCCAAACACACAGATCCTTGGCTCAAATTGACTGAATTGGACTATCCAAAGGAAGATGAGCTGACGGTTTACCAGATGCGTTTTTCTCACCATTGATGTAAAACATATGACCTAATGACAGGAAAACGTAATAATTGAACCACGTGGGTGGAGACTGCTCTATCATTGTGCCTGCGTTTTCCACCCTCTACATTGACCTTCCTTGCCCTGCCTGTCGCTCTGCTGTACTTATCCCGCCCTGGGCCAAATCAGCCAATGCCACAGTACCAGCATAAGGAGCCACGCTTACAATGGTCACGCCCACCATCATGACATCAGTAAGCCGGACTGTGCCTCAAAGGCGAATCACTCCATACACCCGCCCGACACGTACGTAGCTGCCCCATCCCCCCCAAAACTCAAACTATTTTCTGTGGTGAGCATCTTTCCGGTATTTTACTTTTGCTGCTGACTCCCACACAATGTTTAGAGGAACGACCCTTATTACCAGTCTCCCATGCTGTGCACAGTGCTTGAGGGGGCCCCCTGGAGCTCGGGCCCCCCCCGCACCGCGGGTTCTGCGGGGACTATTGTTACGCCACTGCGAAGGGGGGCTGTGTGACTGCACCCAGGGAGCGAAGGGAGCTGCGTGACTGAAACCAGAGAGTGAAGGGTGCTGCGTGACTGAAACCAGAGAGTGAAGGGAGCTGCGTGACTAAAAACCAGAGAGTGAAATGGGCTGCGTGACTAAAAACCAGAGAGTGAAGGGAGCTGTGTGACTGAAACCAGGGAGTGGTGAAAGTGTTGCCCCGCCAGGGGTGCATACATGGGTGCTAGAACATCCCAGGGAGAAATACGGCCCACTCCCACGAGGTTAGTAGATTGGAGCTGTGCTTCCGTAGAGCTGCAGAAACTTTAAATATGCCTATTTCAAAGTGGAATACTATGCTAAAACAGGTTCCATTGATTTAGGGCTGAAAAGGAATGATTACAAGTAAAATAAATTGCCGCAATACTGCCGCTAAATTTTCATTTTTGTGCCGCTAAATTTGCAAATCTATGCCGCAATATCCTGGGGGGTCTGTGCAATGTACCAGGTGGAGGTGCCGCGGTGCACGCTGGTCATTAGGGCACGTCACAATTTTACACACACACACAACATTCCAGAAAAGGCACTGCAAGCACTCTTCCAAGCACAACATTAAGCAGCCCATGAGCTGTCACACAAAGTGTACTAGCCTGGGCTTCTGACTCCAACTAATATTAGTTTGTGCGTCTTGTCTCACTGCTTCAGCTCCAGTAAGTTCACTATTCACGGTTTTACTGAAGCAGCGGCCAGGGGTTACTGGGGCTCTCCAGTGACGGGGGTCCCTGGAGAGGAAGCTCTGCTAGAGCTGGTCTCCTTTGTGATTTTAAGGTAAAACAGAGCTATGGATCCGGAGATCTTGAACTGGACAATAGAGTCTGTGATAAGAGAGACACACAATTACTGTGATTGTGATGAGCAAGAGAGTGTAATCACGGCGGGCCCACCCCCTTCATTCACCTCTGATGTGTTTCAATTATCTGCAGCGCTAGAACATACTGCTTCTATCCGCCTCCTGTTTTACTCCTTCTCACTATGACCTGGAGGGAACCGTCATATAGTGCTGGGAATGGACCCTTCATATAGCGCTGTTTAAGTGAGACTTGTCAATCAAAATCAAAATCACCCCCATAATCTCGGAGTCTCCTGTTTAGGTAAGTCTCCCAATCCACAACACCGCTCTTGGTATGACGTCCCTCCGAAAGCGTTTACGGTGCCTGACGAACAAAGACAACCCTTGTTAGGGCACAGTCAGGACTCCTCAGCACATATGAGCCTTATAAGTCTACCAGACCCTGCTGCGCGCTTCCTTCACCATCGCCAGGGAGATAGAGGGTTGGATGTCGTAATGATACATCATGCCCTGCCAGCTCCCATGGATGGGGCAATGATGGACACATAAGGACTTGGGAACTGGTCCTCATTCCGTAAAAGGGAAACGATCCCTGGCGCAAACCCCTCATTCCAATTCAGGAAGATGCCCAACGGCAATGAGGACTACAACATTCGGTCTTGCACGGATTCACCAGCTTAAATGGTGAGGGCAGCAGCACACACAAGCAAGGTAGGAAACAAATTCACCCTTCCTTTGAAATGTCTTCCATGCTGTTAACATTGAGAGAAGGACACAGACTGGAGACCATGGAGAATGCCAGCCAGACCGCCATGTGTTCTCCAACATTAAACTCACAGCCTTACCGCCGAAAGGATGGATTGTATTTAAAGGACGGCATGAAAGACCTGGATACTCTCCAGGTTACCTATCAAAATTCGCAATCAAGAAAGAAGAGGGAGTCAAAAGTTAACTGGACCACTGCCCTTGGTGAGTCCTCCTAATGAGCGTGTGATCTAGGCATAGCCGCCTATATAAAGCAACCTCCTGGATCAATCCTCAAGCAACTGAGGAAATAACCAGACAGGTTGTGATTACGCCCCTCTCTCTGTATTACAGGGAATGGGAACCTGAGGATGGGGCTGCCCCTACACTCAAAGGGAGGAACTGTACAAATGGAGAAGCTGAGGAACTGATCATATCAGTCTTAACCACACCTCTCTACATTTCAGGTAGCGGGGACTGTAGGATTTGGGGATTCAACCTGAGAGCACAGACAAGGATTGCACCCCGACTTACACATTGTGATCCTCCCTTCCCCAGGACAGACTTGAGAAACAGAAAAGTGAATATCTTTAGAGACATGAAGTAATATGTTTTCATATACTGAGACTGGATGTTGAATAAATCTTATTGGAAATATATACGTATATGAGTTGCCCTGCTTCTCCTCAATGTCGACATGTGGTGTCAGAAGTTGGATGTGAATTATCCCATCACATCATAGAGAATTTATTGCAATAATTATCAGAAAAACAGCTCCAATTGACTCAGGCCACCCAGATCAGCCAACAACAAGTACAAACCTACTAGTCATTTAAAATGCTTTACAAATTCAAGGTACTAAACCTCTTATGGCTACCAAGTAACATCAAGATGTCTTGATTCAGCTGACTGATACAATAGCAGCAGCCCATCTTCTTCCCAACATACCATCCCTCATGCTCTACAATTACATTCCTGGTGATGACCAGAGTGTTCTTACAGTTTTTGAGACAGTAGTGAGGAATGGTTCATGGCCACAAGAAAGATGGGGACACTATTTGTCAATCTGTGTGTTGTCAGATTGTGTTGATATTCCAATTAGACAATCAATGCTGGCTTCTTCCCACTTCTTTACCGGGTTGCTATGGCATGTTTGAGTGGTCAGTTTCTGATCATGTTGTTTATTATGATATGTTACAAGACCCAGGGCTTCAATTACCCTGTATGGTCCATATCAGCTTGAGTCCATCATGAAGAGGAAGAGTCAAGAGGTAAGTACTGTGGCTCAGTACCTGTCAACTAACACAGGCAACCCACCATCCTATCAGGTAGTAAGACAAGCACCCAGGTGCTCTTCCCCTCCCATGTGTTGGCAATCTAACCAGATATACATATGGGTCTCGAGTAACACCTGCGAGGGTGAAAATATCTAGTTTGTTCCCAGCATCTAAAAACCTGCTTCAGCTAGAGCCATTTGCTAAGGTGGAAAGAAAAGGTGGTAAATAACGAGTATCTTTAAGGTTCCAACCCTCTTTTGCTTCGAAGGCACCTTTGCCCCATCAGCTCGAGAACCACTCCTTACCTGGGTACAGAATCTCAGGGCTGTTACTGCACTATTGGTTGGAACCAGCCTCTCCTCCTGAATGCCTTGATGATGATTTGTTGCACCAAAAAGATCAAGCATTCCCCATCTCTGGTTACAAAATCGCAGACAGAGCCTCAGTACTCTACTGTGACTCTGGGGTCTATACCACAGGGTAAAGTCTAGATAATCCCTGGGGCACAGTTTGCTGTGGTTCCAACCAGGCAAGGACATCCAGCATTGGACTCATTTTGCCTCCACCACTGCGCCTAGCTTCTGCTTGAGACAGGAACCTCCGGAAAATTAGAAGGTTGTGCATCAGTAGATAAGAAGCCTTTGCCACAAGAGGAAGTAGAAGATGCCTGTTTACCACAAGGTTGGATAAGATGTCACCCCACTTGCCCTCCATGGCTACAAGACCATGAATGTTTCCATTGGGCAAGCCCGACTGCGCCCGTCAGCGTCCCGGAGGCGACCAGCGCCGGCCACGCTGCCTATAGACCTTCTGATCTCGGGAACCGCTTGTGCTACAGCAGACTGAGGCTACTGGAAATTGGTAAGAGTGCGAGCTGCCGCCCGCTCTTACCTCCTTATTCAGAGCCTAAAGGTCTGATCTGCGCTAAGTGTAGCTGGGCTGCTTCTATTATTAAGACCGAGCAGAGGCATGAAAAGGGCGCCAAGGGCAATCGGCCACTCCAAGAGGACTCGTTGCATCGTGAGATGGGCCAATTACGGGCCATGCTCCTTAATACTCGGTCCATGAAAAAACATGCCCCTCAAATCTTTGATATATTAGAGGACACTAGTCCGGACCTTTTGTTTTTGATGGAAACATGGCTTAGCGAAGGATCAAATCCTACTATTGCTTCGGCCATCCCACCTGGTTATCAAATCATTAGGAAGGACCGGCCTGAGGGCACCGGTGAAGGTATTGCTTTAATTTTTAAAAATAAATTTTCATGTATGATAGTCCCCACAGAAGAGGTAGCAGGTGCTGAAAGCCTCAGGTTTCATGTGGTGGTATCTGCGCATCAATCATTCGCAGGCATTGTAGTTTATAGACCACCCGGGCCCGCAGGCAGGTTTCTAGAGTCCATTAGCAATGTCATTGCTCCTTTGGCCACTAAATTTAAACACTGTCTGGTGTTAGGTGATTTTAATATTCACATGGACAAACCTACTGAACAGGAGTCCATTAGGCTACGGGAATCTTTGGATATCTTCAAGTTGTCCCCCTACGTCCATCACCCCTCCCATGAGAAGGGCCATATCCTGGATCAGATTTTCTCCACCGTAATAATAGAAACCGCTCTACCCCTTCCCCTCGTGTGGTCTGATCACTTCCTTCTAGGTTTCACAATCAAGAAAGAACCTAACCACCCTAAATATCAGGGGAAGTCCCGCTCGAGCAGCTTTAGACCTTTTCACTTAATTACGCCTGATGCCCTGAGCTCTGCCCTCAGCAATCACCCGATTCCATTCAGTGGGAATCTTGAAAATGATGTTGATTGTCTGGAGAACTGGCTCCAGCTCCGCGCTTGGGAGCTCGCACCGCCATCCTCGCGTTCAGCTAAGGTGGCCCGTGTATCAGCCCCATGGTTTACTGAAGCCCTCAGGGAAAGTAAGAGAACCTGCAAACGCCTGGAGGGCTTGGCGCAAGAATTTTGACAACAAAGATAAAATAATTTATAAACAGGCGTTGAAGTCTCATTTTAATAGAGTTCATGAGGAGAAAAAAACTTTTTTCTCCGCTAAAATTGAACTGGCAACTAATAAAAGTAAATACATTTTTAAAATTGTAAGAGAGTTCTCATCTCCGAGTGCGGTGGCTAAGCCTTTCACCCCCACTGAAGCATGGACGAATCATTTGGCCTCTTATTTCCACGAAAAGATTAAAAATATTCAGGACACTTTCCCCGGGCAGCCCCTGGTTCAGGGTGAATGTCTGGAATGTCTCTCCCCTCTCACCCAGACTAGGGGACCGCCTTTTACGCAGTTCCCACCTATCTCCATGGATAAATCCTTGGAACTTATGAGAGCCCTTAAATCCGGATCACCTTCTGACCTGTGCCCAGCCAAAGTTCTGGCATCAATAGCAGAGATAATCAATCCTGGGGTGAACCTGATTCTGAATGCTTCATTACAGATTGGGCAAGTCCCGGACAGGTGGAAGAAGGCAAAAATTCTCCCCTTATTAAAAAAGCCCCTTTCTGATCCCGAGATAGCCTCCAACTATAGGCCAAAATCCCTGCTTCCATTCTTTTCCAAGACTTTGGAAAAATACGTGAATCTCGTCACCTCCACTGATGTTGAAATCGATCAAGTGCTCCACCAAAGCCAGTCCGGCTTCAGGGCAAATTTCAGCACTGAAACAACGCTTCTGGAAGTATCTGAGGTCATTAAGGAAACTTTGGACAAAGGTGGTAAGGCCTTGCTGATATTATTGGACCTATCAGCGGCCTTCGATACCGTTCCCCATGACCGGCTCCTGCAGAGACTCCAGGAGTGCGGTTTTGGGGGCACGGTACTCAAGTGGTTCACCTCTTTTTTACAGAACCGTCAGCAAACAGTCTGGTCTCCGCCCTTTGCTGCCCCCATTTCTCACACGCAGGTGGGGGTCCCGCAGGGCTCGATCCTAAGCCCGACACTTTTTAACCATTATATGACCCCTCTGGCATTTTTGGCCGAGGCCCATGGAGCAAAAATAGTGTCATATGCGGATGACACGCAGCTGCTCTTTACCTGTGATAAAGACGATGTTTTCAGAGGAGACTCGATCAACACCTGCCTGTCAGAGGTGTTTTCCTGGTTACAACGGAACCAACTCAAGTGTAACTCTGAGAAATCAGAGATCATTTTTTTTGGTCTCCCTCCCAATGATGTGTGGCGAGATTGGTGGCCGGCTGATATGTCCCCTCCGACATCCCCGGTCAAGATAGTCAAAAACCTAGGGGTCATGCTTGAGGATAATTTATGCATGAAAGCACAGATTCAAGCTGTAGTGGGCTTTGGCATGCTCAAAATGCTAAGACAGTTTTTGCCCCTTCTTCCGGTCATACACAGGAAAACAGTGGTCCAGGCTTTGATCGGATGTAGGCTGGACTACGTAAACGTTTTGTACTTGGGAATACCGGAATATCTATTAACACGTCTACAGGTGGCCCAGAAAGCAGCGGCAAGTGCAATTCTTATGCTCGGCCCTAGAACACGGATGTCCCTCCATCTGCAATCCCTGCACTGGCTGCCGATCCGCAAGCAGATTAGTTTTAAAGCGGGGGTTCTGGCCTTTAAAGCCCTCCATGGAACAGGTGCTTCCTACATCAGGAAAAGAGTCCAGTTCTACTGCCCACGTTGAACGTTGAGGTCATTATCGCTGCAGCAGGCAATTATCCCCAAGTTTTTCCGCGCTCGAATAGGCGGACGCTCCTTCCAGGTGCAAGCCGCCCAACTCTGGAATAGTCTGCCTCTGGCTCTCAGACAGATGCAGGACCTTTTCACTTTCAGAAAGGCACTGAAAACTTGGATTCCAGCAATAGTACATAAACCAAACCCTGGTCAGCACTTTGTCAGCCCCGCCAAGAGGTCTTCAGCGCAGGGACACTCGATCGAGTAGCTGCGCGCTTTATAAGTACCTAGATAACATAACATAACATTGGCCCCGGGCATCTGCCTCCTCAGTATTTCATCAATTCACAGTTTCCTCCCGACCATCCTTTACTCTGGAAACATGTGATCCATGATGGACAGGTCCAACACCTCTATCCCATCAGTTCAGGAGCATTTGGATCTTGCATTGACACAGCCAGCTCTGTTTCGCTCAGATCCAAGCTTAGAATTTGTCAATAGGCTCATGTCTCTGCTAAGTTCAGATCCATCCTGGCTGCCTTGGATACCACACTCAAAAGTCACGGAGACTGTTCTTGCTCATGAAGATGGGCTCCTGCCCAGATCATGATGCTTCCAATTCAACTTCCAGCACCAGAGAGGCAGCCCCTCCCATCACCAACACATGACTCTGTATCAATCTGCCTTTTCCCTGCCATATCCGCCAGGTCAAGCATGGTGGACATGGGCAGCGAAAATGAGTGATGTTCATCCTGCTGTCAACTGGGCAGGAAGACTATCACTGGTGGTGTCTAGGCGGATGGGCCACAGCTTGGAGGTTCATGTTGGTGGAACCAGTGGAGGCTCCATCAGTTTAAACCTAGCACTCCCCCCCCCCCCCCAACTCTAAATAGAGTAGAGTAACTCTGAGTGTGATGGGAAGGAGCACTGTCAATTTACGGTGGTGCTTTAACCTGCCAGGCTCTAAATGAGGCCCTCGGTGAGGCTTTTGTTGGGGTCGCCAGAATGACGTTATGGCTTTCAGGGCTATCTATGTTTCTGGTGATCTCTCTCAGAAGGGGTTCCAGGAAAGGTTTTCAAGAACTTCGCTCTCCAACAGACCTCACTCAGTGACCCCGGATTCCAGGCCTCTTGCCCAATCAGGGTGTAGAACACTGACAACTGGTCTTCTGATTGGAGACGAAACAGTTGATTGCTGGCCCCCCGCAGGTCTTAAAGTTGGATTTGAAAGTCTCTCGATGGATCTTCCAAAGGTGGTGAGAGAACGGAGATGCCTGCTCAGTCTGCAAAACTAATGTCACAGTGCAGGGCACAATCAGGCTTCCACACTAATACCTCTATAGATGACACACTCAGGTTGTCACACTAAGATCTCAGCAAAGGCACACTCCTGCTCAATACTCCTATACCAGCCGATGGTACACTCATGACAAAAAAGTAATATATATGTAGAAGACACATGTGGACTGCCACACCAATATCTCCAAAACGGGCATGCAAATTGCCTCACTAGCACGTCTGAATAGGGCATACTTAGGCTGTCAAACCAGCATTTCTGAAGAGGACAATCCCAAGTTGCCACACCTAGGTTGTCAAACAAATATTTCTGTAGATGGCACACTCAGACTGGCATAGACGTATCAGCAGAGGGTTCACGCTCAGACTGCAAACTTCATACCTTTGATAATGAGACAAGCGGACTGTAGCAATCCCCAGTAAAACAACCAATGCACCATATTATCCCCATGAATCCTGTCTTGGTGACCATCTGGACAAGTTCCGCTCTTACCTCTAGATATGGCACTGGGGTGCCCGGCGCAGATGGGTATTCCAGCAGCAGCCGCTCCTCGTCGAGGAACTTCCCGGCCCTCCCGTTGAAGGCCGGCTGAAAGAGCCCATAGTTCAGAACATCCTTCAGGCTGTGGTTCAGGGTGCAGAGGATACGCTGCTTGGAGACCCAGACGGGGGCATCGGGATTTAGCCGCAAACACTTCTGCAAGAGAGGCACAAGGAAGGTTAGGAATGGCGTCACCAACCATGTCAACATTATAGCAGGCATGAGTGACAGGACGGGCCGCATCACAACTGTCAAAACCATTGAAAAAGAGGGTGGCACCGCCTGCAGTGTCAGCAGCAACACACATAGGATATCACTAGTGATGGGCACAGCCAATAGGAAATAAGATGAACATCACCAGAAATATCAACAAAGCGGAAGAGATGGGGAACCATGGGAAGTGTCAAGAAGGCAACAACTGCAAGGCAAGCGTTGAGCACATTAATTTACTGCTCAACTGGTCATCAGCCCCAGAGGAGGTATGTGCGGAAGACAATGGCTTCTAGGAACTAACACTTGGGAAGACTGTGTGTGGCCTGGCATGGCAGTGATTCCTCCACTCCCTACCGGAAGTTTTCATTTTGTATCACGGGACTTGCTGCCAAGGAACACTGTACAGGTCTGAGGCAGCCTTTAATATGTACATTATCATGAGCTGCTGCCTGTGTGTCATGGGTAGTTCTTGACGTCACTGCTTGAAAAGTGGAGATACAACTACAGCCTTGGGATGCAGGCTCTCCAGGAGTGTTGGAACTAGCGTATCACCAAAGTGCATCACAGCCAATGTTTCCCATCATTCGGACCCATGCCAGTCAGAAGCAAGCACTGGCAAAGCCAATACATTTGCCATTTGTTTGGTGCCTGTACAGAAAGATACTTAACATTCATGAGCACGTTGAAAGAGTGCACGTACATGCACAAATTCAGATAGAGCAACACATTTACGTAGTTCCAGGCACAAATGACTCAAAACACGTACAGGCACACAACCCAAACCAGAATGCATTCTTGCATGCTGATCAACAGGCATGCAACCCACACCGTGCACAGACCAACAGATCACACAAACACATGCACCCAGACCAAGCAACAAAGGCTCTATCTATCTATCTATCTATCTATCTATCTATCTATCCATCCATCTATCCATATATCCCACACACATACACACACGCAGATCACAAGCATATAGAGAAACAGAGTCCTACACAACAGAGATATAGTCAGATAGCACACATGCAGGCAGACAAAGACACGGATCAGGTGGACCAACAGACAGGGGGATTAACAGAAGTTTGACAGCTGGATGAACGCTGAACTGATGGCAGAGGGATCAGTCTGCTTGTCCACTTAATATGTAGCCCTTCTGTGGAGGCAATCATATTTGAAGTGGAGAAAGAACTGCAGTGTTGATGACCAGTCAATCCTTGGCCTCTCTTTAGAAAAGTCACTTCTACAAGGTGATGGCACGCTTCACCTTCCATGACCATCAATCTAGTGTACTCCTGTTTTTAAACTTCAGTGTACACTGCGCTCCATATATGCATCACTCCCATTCTCTCCACGACTAACCAAGGTCACATTTACTGTTACTGCTTTGCTCTATGTGTCCTGCACACATATATCCAGCCTGAAATTTCCTTTTTCAAACAGTTGTTATCATGTGTGGTCAAATAAATCAAACATTGGCTACAGTATTGACGTGTTAAATGAATCCTACGGCTACAAACATTATATTTAGAGTACATTTATCGATCTGGGCTACCCTAAGTGCCCAATGCCGCTTGCATACATACACTTTACGAAATTCATTTGTGTAAATTAAACTAACATCTGGTATTTGCAGCTTTTATTCTCGTTTTTACAAAGTGAGCACTATTAGTTTGGCATTTTGTACCTTGCTACAGAAAAGAATTTTTATTAGTTCTTGGATTCAAACCTCTGCGTTTACATTTCAGCGAAGTCTTGAAGGGTCCCTGGAATAACTCTGTCTCATTGGGCCATTAGAAGCTGCTGACATTAAAAGGAGAACTTGTAAGGTAGTCAGTGCACAGTGCACTAACACTGAAACGTACACGGTTGTGCATCATGCCTGCTTCGAGGCTGCCATTCACCCAGCATCGCACATTAAAAACAGCAGATAAAAACTAACATGCGTGCAGGCTAAACTGCATTCCCCAAGCATGACCCCCGCATTCCTCTCTGGTTCAGCCACTCCCATCTCGTCTGAAATTCCAGAAGACTTTAGTTTTAATACATCGCCCTAAGAGTTGCTTTTCAGCCTCATTCGCGGCATTAATGAAGTCAAACTTTAAAAGGGGATGAGCTTTCTGGGCAAGGCACATGTCCGTATGGAAACAGTTGGGGCTAATCAAACGCAGTACGTGATGACATCGCAGGAATTGACGTCACAAGAAGTGATGTCATGCCCTTTTAACCATCCTCACGTAAAAGGTCACCTATATCCACCCCCGCCTTGTGCCCGGCTCTGGGGAATCAGCAGTGACATCTCTCACTGAACTGCATCTTTCTCTCTCGGTGAAGACAGTTGAGGGTCTTTTTCCCCCTGATTCACAAGCACTCAGGACACTGCGGCGCAGCGTGACACATGCTAGCCCTCTGCCTGTGCACCATGGCTGTCTGCCCTCTGCCATGCCAAATGCCAATCAAGGTGCCCACTACAGTCTGCGCCTTTCGTGTCACTGACAGGAGGACCTCACTGCGGTGGAGGGTCCAGGAGAAGTGTAAGCATGAGCCCAGCACCAGCATCCACAGACACTTACACGTGAACTCCCTGGGCAGGACAGGACTCGGCCCCGCCATGGAATACCGTGGCAACACGCACCACGCAGCACACATTAGCACAATAAGTACACATTCCAGCATTCCACAGTCGATATGGATATAGTGTGTCTATAAGAGCGTGCACAGTGTTCTGGTCAGTGGCGGCCGGTGCATTATGTAAGTGGTGAGCCGAACAGCAGGATCCAGCGCTCTGCTTGTGATAACGCCGATTCTTATCTAATTATCTATAAGAACCTTCTGGCCGCCAAGATCTTTTTACCTGTTGAATAGTGTAAAGGAGAGAATCTCGTCAGGTTAGATATCAGCATTCATTTTGTCTGAAAGGACCACTGACTCCGAATTCAAGTTTGAGAATTTATTATCGCCAAAAATAACTGAACGTGCAGGCACCTCAACACGAGGTTAAAGAAATAGATGGGCACTAATACATATAATAATCTACGCAGGAATCTCATCCGACTCAGGATAAGAAGAATAGAAAGTTCTAGGAGGACCAACCAGACTATGATTGCTCCTATTTCTAAGTTGCTCTTCATTGGCCTAAACAAGCTCAAAATCAATTGCTGTCCCTACACTAACGCTAAGTGACATCCCTGCATAACGATGTTCCCAGGCAAGAAAGAATAAAAGGTGTCAGCTGTGAAGACTTCCTAAGAAGTGCAATCACCATATACCTAAGCTCAGCTCTGTCCTTCTCTCAGGTCTCCCCTACCGCTTCTCTGGCCTCCTCCCTCAGGGCACTATCCCTAATACAAAACCATACTACAAAGGTACACGCCTTGTTTACGCCCTCTTGGCCAGGTCTTCTTTCTTGTGCTTTTCCATTGAAACGGTGACTTCATCCTGGACGGTTTCGTTGACCTTGAGTCCCAGGCGCCTTCTCCTCTGGAAGTATCATCCCTAAATTCCATTGCACTCCCCGTACCATGCCTCCCATCTTTCTAACTTTTGAAAACAAAGAGTTAGTCTTTACTAACGAGACATGTGTCCTTGCACCTGCAACAAAAGATACGTTCAACAGAAACCTTCTACTGTGCTAATTAAATCTACCGTTTGTGCCCAGAGAGCCTTTCCAAGAGAAACCCTTTTCGGCCTACATTATAAGCTAACATAAGAATATACCAGGCCTTCCTTAAGCATATATGTAGTCAGGCCCTTACATATAACTTTTAAACACACATCTTACTTTTCCCTATAAGCATATTCATTACGATTCTTTATGCAAACAATGAATTACATGTGCAACTTTAATATGGTGCACGTTTAAACTACTGCAATTACATTACATACACAAACTAATTCCTCTATGCATTATGTTCACACAATTCAAAAAGCATTACATTACATCATTATCCTAACACCATTATACTGCTGAGTTCACTTCGTCTCAGTGAACTATTCATTCTTTGCTAAACATACAGGAATATGAAACTGAATATACGGATATATGTCTGAATACAAATGGGTGCGGCCTATCAGTGATTATGATGCACCCCTACAATTCACAAGAACATTTCGCTCTATCAGTTCCCCCTTTGATGACTCCTGTCATCACATCTCATTCTACTCCCTCGGAGAAGGAACCGACCTAAACAGAACTTGTTCCCATCTTCCCTGATCTGAAGTTCTCCATGCTCTTGAGCCTTTGATACTGATTGTCCTGCAGTCTTGCCAATCTCATGTCATTTTCCTCAAAGCTCTCTTGACTCTGCCTGCTCGATACCACTTGTAGGCCTTAACCATAATCCACAAGCCAGCCACACAAACCACCAAAATAAGGAGTGGTCTCAGGAAGTACCCAAGGAATCCCTTTCCTAGGTTTGCAAACCAACCTCCCACTTGACCAAAACCCTTTCCGACCTTTTCCCAGGCCCCTTCTTCGGTCAAATCCGCTATCTTTGTGTGGATCATAGTGATGTTACTTATATATTTCTCCAGATCCTTGCTACGGTCTGGTATATAAGTGCAGCACTCTTGAACCTTCAGCATTTTACAGACTCCGCCCTCTTTTGCCAATAGGACATCCAAAGCAAGGCGATTCTGCAAAACCATTCCCCTTATCGACAACATCTCTCCTTCCACCAACACCAACGATTTTGCTGTGTTCATCGAAAATTCATCCACCACAGTCGCTAACCTCCGGATCTTCACATCATTCAAGACTACTCCTAGACTAGGTATCATAGCTCCAAAGATATCCCCCACAACGATTCCTGCACTTGCAGCTCTTCTCGTTCTTGAATGTTCTCCACCCTCCAGAAGATTTAAGTCTTCTGTATGGTAAATCTTTGGAAATATTATTGACAAATAACAAGTTCCATACCAATTTGCAGGCAACCTCACATAAGCATTCTTCCCACATACGTAATACACCGTAGGTATCACTTGTACAGGACCTTGGAGAAAATCTTTTGCCTCATCTGCCATGGTGAAAACGTGATCACAAGTACTCTGTCCCACTGGAACCTTTTCGTAGTAAGTCTGATAACGCCTTATACACAACTTACCCCTCTGCTCCTTATCCAACGCTATAGGACCATAGCTTCCCCTGGTCTTATGCAACCGTTCTTCCTCCGTCCAATCTGTCCTGTGATGCCCTAAATCTCGGGATTCAGTCAGCTTTCTATACCTATCTTCAACCTGATCTACAAACTTTCTCTCTACATCCGACATCAAGCATGTCAGATTGTGTCTGTGTGCGAATGCTGTATCCAATTCCAAACTCGGTATGAAGTACTTCCTCAGTCTGTCCTCGGTCTTATAATAATCATACTTATTCAAATGCTTGTAAGCTGGGACTTCAGGAAGCACTGCGTCGAAATTGGAAAAGAAATACTCGAACTGCTCTCTCTCATAAAACAAGCTAAGCAAAAGACTACATGAAATACCATAAGTCAGTGGAAGATGATGATACCTAATACCCTCATCCACCGAAGTAGGCAACTGCATACACACATAACAATCTTTCGCATCCATCACGTCAACATACTCATACAACAACTTAGCATACGCATTAAGCTTAAAATCACCCTTAGACAAATCTACATGTAGTCTACGGCTTTCTTCTAATATCATAGCTCTATCAGCTGCCCTGTCTACCCCCTTCTGGCTAGGTGTGATAGGTGTCGGTGTCCCTGTCACTACCTCTACTTCTGGCTCATGCGAACCAGTATATGAGACTACAACTACTATGATTATAGAAATTATCACACTACTTATAAGAATGCCTATAATCCATTTTGCTCTACGATTGGGATTACCCGGCTCCATGATTTCGAAAGTTCTCAAAAAGTCTTGGTTATCGCAAAGAACTCAGAAAAGTCTCTGTCCTTTATTTATGACTTGCTTAACCAGCTCGAGCAACCATGAAATCTCCGGGCTTTCCTTTCCGATCACAACTTATTTACACAGTCCAGAAAAAGACTTCCCTAGTTTTCGTCCCTCTTCTTGTGGAAAGTCCCTAAGTTTATTCTTCTTCCACTCGGACCTAGGTTATCTTCTTCTTTTAGACTTTTATTTACAGTTCATTACTGATCCATAATGAGATCCTCATTGAGCACAACCAGAACGTGATACAAAAGTTCAAGACGCAAAAGCAGCACTTCGTGTGAAAACGGCTCAGCTCCGAAAGGCGGGAATTCGACCCGATGCAAAAGCAAGTTTCGGACTTCACTCAGAAGTGGGGGATTCGGAATCGTGAGTGTCAGTGTTCCGTCTATCTCGAACCCTGGCATCCGCAGCACCACCTTCACCACCAGTTTCGGGCTCCGACTGAACACTTCCACTGACTTCAGTCTCCCTGTATTCACCACCCCCTGCATCAAACACAGTGTAAGTCCACTCAGGGGTAGAGTATCTGCGACAAGGCACTCTTGTTCTTTTGGACCTTCGCCGACTGTCTTGTGCTTGGTCTTCGTCGCTTGCTTCGGTTTCAGATACTTCGGACACTGGAGCAAGGTCTCTCTCAGGTGCTAACCTCAGGTTCAGTCGCCTCTGTCTTTCAGGCCAACTTTCAGCACTTCTGTTCGTTCGTCTGCCTTCCCCTTCTATACCCAGTGCACTACTTCCTCTTTCTGTTGCCTTTGACTCTTCTCCGCCCACTGCACCTTCTCTTTCTTCAGTGCCTGAATCAGGGTTCGAACTGTGGAAACCCCCTTCAGCTTGCTCTAGTGCACCACCAGCTGTATCAGCGACCCTTACAGCTTGACTTGTCCTCTCATGTGGCCCTACCACTTCAGCTGGGTTTTCATTTACGAGAGGAGCTGTTTCTTCCAAGGGTGCTGGAACTCTGCGGGTATGGGAAGCATGCACCCAGTTCGGCAATCCTCCACACTTTACTGCTGTGTTCGTGATAAGTATCACCTGATACGGGCCACGCCAACGGGCATCCAAGCAACTCTTCCTCACGTGCTTCCGGACGAGCACCCAGTCACCGGGACACAAGTCGTGGCACAGATCACTCGAGGCTGGAACCACAGCTGCTTGCACCTGCTGGGATACAGAACGGACCACATCAGAGAGTCCTTTACAATAATCGAGAATCAAATCATCAGTGATGTTTATCAAGGCTGTAGTTGGTACTGCTGGCAGTCTCATTGCCCTCCCCATTATTATTTCATGGGGGGACAACCCGGTCTTTCTGTCTGGGACACTTCGCATGCTCATGAGCACCAGTGGCAAGGCGTCGGGCCATTTCAGGGATGTTGAAGAACACATTTTTGCCATCCGGGCTTTCAAAGTTCCATTAACTTGTTCCACCATCCCAGAAGCCTCTGGTCTGTAGCTACAGTGGAGTCTCTGGTCAATGTTCAATGCTGCACAAAGTAACTTCATGATTTCGCTATGGAAGTGCCCACCTCTATCTGATTCCAAAGAGGTCGGGATCCCGAATCTAGGGATAAGCTCCCTCAACAGTAATTTAGCCACTGTCAGAGTGTCACACCTTCGTGTGGGGTATGCCTCCACCCACCGTGAGAATATACATACTATCACTAAAATGTACCTCAAGCCATTGCACCTAGGCATCTCCACGAAATCCAGCTGTAGTCTATTGAAGGGCCCTCCTGACCTTCCAATATGACTCAGTGTAACTACAGTTTTCTTTCCAGCATTCATCTGTTGACATGTAACACACCTCTGACATACCGTCTCAGCCATTGCTCGGAACCGTGGGTTATACCACGTCTGTCTGAACACCCTCATCATTGCGTCTCTACCCAGGTGTGCCTGACCATGTATCAATCTTGCCATCGGACTCAGCAATTCTTCCGGCAACACAGCTCTCCCATCGGTTGATACCCACACATCCACTTCTCCTCTCTCGCACCCAGCCTTGATCCAGCCCTCTCTTTCTTTGATTGAGACTTCATCTTGCAATCTCTTAAGCTCTTCCCAAGTGTCTGCCATGGCCAACATTATGCTGAGGTCGGTTCCCTCTTGGCTCTCTTCTATCTCCCTGCCTGTGTATATGCATCCTTGTTCTGCGCAGAAGCGGGCTACCTCATCTGCGTAGTTATTACCCAAGGATACAAAGTCCTCCCCCTTCCCATGGGCTGAACACTTTACAACAGCGATTTCTTTCGGATGCTGTAATGCTTCTAACAATTGTCTTACATATTCTCCATTACGAATGGGTGAGCCAGATGATGTCAAAAATCCCCTCTGAGACCATAACTGCCCGAAGTCATGCACCACGCCAAAGCCGTATTGGCTGTCTGTGTAAATCGTGATTCGAATTCGATCAGCGGCCAAACAGGCACGGGTCAAGGCAATGATCTCAGCTACCTGCGCGGAGCGTACTCCTTCCAGGCAAGCGGCGTCGACCACTCCTGAAATAGTACATACAGCAAACGCTGCTCTCAATTGCCCCACACTGTCTCTTAAGCATGAACCATCGACAAAGAAAATTTCATCTGGGTCATCCAATGGCTCATCGACAATGTCAGGTCTCGGCTTGGTGCAAAGTTCGGTCACATCGAGACAGTCATGGTCCTCACAATCTTCATCATCTGTGTTCGGTATAGGCATCAATGTCGCAGGGTTCAAGATGGAGCACCTTTTCAGAGTCACATTCTCTGCGGCAAGTATGACTTGCTCGTACCTTGTTAACCTATTGTTCGTTAGGTGCTGGGTCTTGGTCCTGGTCATTAATAACTCAACCGAATGTGGTACATGTACAGTCAATGGATGTCCCATTACAATGCTTTCACATCTTTCAATGCTGACACCTGTTGCAGCAACGGATCTTAGACATCCGGGCAACGCAGAAGCTACTGGATCTAAAGTAGCTGAAAAATAAGCAACTGGTCTACGGACACCTCCATGGTTCTGAGCTAACACTGCTAATGCACATCCTCCTCTCTCGTAACAAAACAATGAAAAGGCCTTGTTGTAATCAGGCATTCCCAGTGCGGGAGCCCTGCACAAATCATCTCTCAACTGCAGGAATGACATCAAGCACTCCTCGTCCCATGGTACCGGATCACTCACATCCTTGTGCGTAAGCCTCTGCAGAGGCTTTGCTCTCAAGGAGAAACTAGGAATCCACTGTCGACAATAGCCAACCATTCCCAGAAACATCCTAACTTCCCTCTGTGTAGTGGGTACCGCCATGCTCATTATTGCCTCAATTCGATCTGGTGACACCTTCCTCTTGCCTTTTCTAATCTGTGTCCCAAGTACTGTACCTCATTCAAACAGTACTGCAGCTTGTTCGGGGACACCTTATGTCCATTCTCTGCTAAGTGGTTCAACAAGGCTACTGTGTCGATTCTGCAAGCATCTTCTGTTTCTGAGGCAATGAGCAAGTCATCTATGTACTGCACGAGAACTGAGTTCTGCGGCAACACAAGACTCTCAAGGTTCTTCTTCAGGATCTGGTTAAAGATCGATGGACTTTCCGTATACCCTTGAGGGATACGACACCATGTTAACACGCGATTCTCTAGCCTGAACGCAAAAAGAAATTGGCTTTCCTCGTGGAGCGGTATCGAAAAGAAGGCTTGACACAAATCGATAACCGTAAACCACTCGGCTTCACATGGGATCTGGAACAGTATTACTGAAGGATTCGGTACCACTGGACAACAAGGGACAACTATCATGTTGACCTTTCGCAGGTCTTGCACGATCCTGTATTTCCCGCTCGGTTTCTGTAGTCCCATTATGGGTGAATTACAGGGACTACCTCTGATCTCCTTCAAAATACCCTTCTCAATGAAAGTCTCGATCACAGGTTTTATTCCTGCAATCGTTTCTATCGATAAATTGTATTGAGGTGTTCTGGGGAAATCAACATTCTGTTTCACCTCAATCCGCACTGGTTCAACCCCTCTGATTAAACCTATTTCGTCTCCTGCGAAATCCCACACCACAGGCGACACTGCGTCTCTCAGATCATGTGGAAGTTCTTCCACAGTCACCATTGGGTACAGATCTATACACAAATGCTGATTGGCGATCTTAAAGTCAGCATCATCATCTCTTGTCTGGACCTCCACTCCTCGTGGTGTACAATAAATCGTGCAGTTCAACTTGCACAACAGATCTCTTCCCAAAAGACAAACTGGACTTGTATCACACACTACAAACTGATGTCTAGTTTGGAAAGTACCTATCTTTACTAAGATCGGTTCTGTCAATGGGCTGCTCATCTTCTTGTTCGCTACTCCGACAACCTGGATTGATTGTCCCGAGAGGGGTAGGTTAGGGACTACTGCAGATCTTACAGTAGACCGGGTAGCTCCAGTATCAACCAAAAGTGTTGCAGGATTGCCCTCAATCTCTGCCTCTACAAAAGGTCCTCTCTGGTCTACCTCCAAGACCGCTCCAAGTGTGCAGTCTTCCTCCCCTCTCAGGCACAGTCAGGATAAAGGGTCTAAGCTATCCTCAGCATAGCGTTCGAACAGGGGCATCTGTTGGTACGTTCGTGTTCCTTGTGAAAACTTTGGAGCTTGGGGAATCTGAGCATGAGAATTGTAAACCCCCCTTTCATCGTTCTAGGTCTCGTTATTGTGTTAACCACCTCTTGCGCGGGTGCCTGAGCCCCCTCTTCCTCTTCCTGTACCTGATTAGCTGGGTTCAAAGGACACTCGCGTTTCCAATGTCCGACCTGGCGACAAAGATGACACGCAGTGGTCTTCTTTAGTGTGGCCACGTCCACTCCTGTCTTGGGGTCTACTGGTTTTCCCTTTCCCTGTACCTGCCCATTCTGGTTTCCCTGGAAATTTCCTTGCTTTCTCCCCAAGGTCCCTCCACTAGGCTGATTCTGTGCTGTCTGCATCTGGACAAGCATCAATTTGTCTTTTAGCTTTCGATGTTTTGAATCCACCTCATCACTACAGTATCTCGCGTACCGCAAGAATTTCATCTAGTGGCTTGTTCTGCCAGCAGATCAAATGGTGCTGTATCATGAGGCTGATTTCCCCTCTCAGACCCGTTACAAACTTTGAGACAAACTGTCCCATATCCTTAGGGTCCAAAACATCTAACCCACTATACTGTTTAAAAACTTGCAGAAGTCTTTCATAGTATTCATGCACCGTTTCCTTGGGTTCTTGTACAGTCCGATCTATCTTAACCCAATCTATATCCTGAGGTGAAATCTTCGACTTCAACCATGTAATCACCTGCTCATACTTTTTCATGACATCAGGTGATGGACCATTTGTAACCGCCTCTCTTTTCGGTTCCAAGTCGGCCACTCAATAGCGACTTTACATGCTGTCCACAAATCTCCTGGTACCACTATGTCAAACAAAGTGTTCAAATCAATCCACAATACTTTTGAAATCTTCACAAACCGCTCAACCTGCTTGTACCACTCCACCGGTTTTCCCTCAGCCGAGGAAAATCATTTGTAAATGCAGCCAAATCACCTCTATTCCACGGCACATGCACGTACCCTCCATTCTGTACTTCTCGTAAAGGAAAATTTCCTACACCCGTCGCCCCCTCCTGGCGGCGGCGTTTCCCTTCTGCTCTCTTTACTGGTTTCTTTTTGGACCACCTTTCTTCCCATTTGTCCAACAAAATCCATATTCTCATTCCTATGATCAGGTCTCTGGTGTGCGTCTTTAATCCTGTGATTCTTTTCTCCTCCAACTCCTGATCACTGTAATGCAATCTGTGTGGTCCCTGTAACGCTTTAGTTTTATTCAGGTCCACCTCATATCTTTTGGCCAAATCCCTCAATCTATCATGTGCCATTCTAGCTTTTCGAGTCACATCTTTTGCTACAAACAGCAGCTCATCTGATCCATAGATTTCTATCCTTTCCAAAGGCAGACCCCCACTGATCATTTCGTCTACCTCTGCTTTCAGCCTCACTACATCTAGCAACCTTGCCTGTACTGCACTCCTCAGTACATCTCGACAACCTGAACCGTCCCGCTCATCACAGTCACTATTCTGTCCTTGTGACCTATTCCCTTCCATATTCCTGGAACCTGGTCTGTCTTCCGAGACATTTTGTGCCCTATCTCTTTGCATCCTATCCTCTTGGTTCGTCACTGTTGGTGTCCACTCCCTCAAAGCTGACTTAGATTCCCGTAAAGACCTCGGTCTTTCCGGTCTCTCCTCTTCTCGCCCACATGAAGAGTCCGCAGTAGCCGGTAACGGCGTACTTGTGTCTATTGGTCTTGGGAAATGAACCACCCTTACTCCAAACCCATTCCCAATCTCACTGTTTCCTTCTTCCCTTCTCATCGGCACGGAGCTCCCTTCTCTCACTCGGTCTGGGTCATATACCGGTACTATAGGGCCAATGGTAACCGGTACTGTCAAAGAGTCCGGTAATCTTGTGTTCCCCGCAGGAGGCTGTGTTATCATAGACGCCGTAGCCCCCTCCGTTCCTGTGGAAATTCTTCCCACTACTCTCATGCTAGTCTGGTTCTGGCTCTCATCAACTATTGCCACTGCTGGGGTTGTCTTTCCCTCTTCTGAATCTGGGTTAAATGGTGGTGGCCTCTCTGCCAACATCCTATCCAACAGACTGTCATCTAAATCACTGTCGTCCTCATCGACTCTTGTTATCTTCCCATTTTGTATTAACAATGGGTACAACTTATCTCCGTCGATCGTATCCGCTCTCCACTTTTTCTCCAATGCATCCCACCTTGCATCTTGGAATGCCCTGACCGATTTCTTCACCCTTTCTTGACACCTTTCCTTCTTTCTATCATACGCTGCTCTTATCCACGCATGTAGTGCCTCAAACTGTGTCGGTCTAGGTAGTGGTCGTAATGAAGCCATTACACTCTTTAGCTGGTACAGCACCTCTAACCTGAAAGTACCATATCGAGGAACGACAAATCTCCTTCTGTTTCTGTCATTTTATGCCAATTCTCGAGCCAAATTATAGTATGCAATCCTACATTCTTTGCCATATAATGTGCTGGTGTGTCCTCAGGAGGAGCTTCCTCTCCCTCCCGAACAACCACACGTCTATCACCTCTACAAAGTTCTCGTAAAGCTTTAAAACATTTCATGATGAATCAACTTTGTTATTCGCACTCAAAATGTCCGCTTTTACTTCCTGATTTCAATCCACCAATACCAGCGCGGTTCACACCAACCGGCCTATCGCAGCGCGGCACTAGTCTGACGTCACGTTTCCTCCGCTCGCAGCAGTTCCCCTCCTTTCTAATTCACTTGTTCTCACTCGCATCCGTCCCAATTATACTCTGAAATAATGTTCGTCCTACCGAACAATTACCTCTCTGACCGTCAGTCTTACCAATGACCGATCAGTCTCTTGAGCTTGTTGACCTCAATCTGGCAACCGTCTGTCCACGAACGACCGGACAATCGCCTCTAATACACTCGATAGGATTCAATCACTCGATGTTCTGCTCACAATAACCTACGACCTGCGTTGGTTATTCACACACTCACTCATGTGTTCCCTATCTTCAGTGGGTCTGTCAATGACGTCTCGTGACCCCCACAACTCTGGTCAACGTTCTCAACTCTGGGTGTATTCTACACCGCAATAAATCTCCCGGTCCCGCGCGCTCACGGTCCGTTTCTCAATCACACAACTCTCGTTCCAACTCCGCAAGACATCACACAACAATAAAACACCGCAATCTAGCAAACATCACTCTTTTCATACTCACTCTACTACGAACTGCTACTTCCGCCGCACCGTCACTCTCCGTCAGTTTTCCACGACCTCCGACATCCTTCTCCCGCGGTCCTCTGGATCAGCTTCACTCGGGCTCTATGGGGCGACTTAGTCTCCTATCTTGCTCTAGATCTCCCCTTACCATCAAAGGTAACCATCCTACTCTGCTACCAACTGATAACGCCGATTCTTATCTAATTATCTATAAGAACCTTCTGGCCGCCAAGATCTTTTTACCTGTTGAATAGTGTAAAGGAGAGAATCTCGTCAGGTTAGATATCAGCATTCATTTTGTCTGAAAGGACCACTGACTCCGAATTCAAGTTTGAGAATTTATTATCGCCAAAAATAACTGAACGTGCAGGCACCTCAACACGAGGTTAAAGAAATAGATGGGCACTAATACATATAATAATCTACGCAGGAATCTCATCCGACTCAGGATAAGAAGAATAGAAAGTTCTAGGAGGACCAACCAGACTATGATTGCTCCTATTTCTAAGTTGCTCTTCATTGGCCTAAACAAGCTCAAAATCAATTGCTGTCCCTACACTAACGCTAAGTGACATCCCTGCATAACGATGTTCCCAGGCAAGAAAGAATAAAAGGTGTCAGCTGTGAAGACTTCCTAAGAAGTGCAATCACCATATACCTAAGCTCAGCTCTGTCCTTCTCTCAGGTCTCCCCTACCGCTTCTCTGGCCTCCTCCCTCAGGGCACTATCCCTAATACAAAACCATACTACAAAGGTACACGCCTTGTTTACGCCCTCTTGGCCAGGTCTTCTTTCTTGTGCTTTTCCATTGAAACGGTGACTTCATCCTGGACGGTTTCGTTGACCTTGAGTCCCAGGCGCCTTCTCCTCTGGAAGTATCATCCCTAAATTCCATTGCACTCCCCGTACCATGCCTCCCATCTTTCTAACTTTTGAAAACAAAGAGTTAGTCTTTACTAACGAGACATGTGTCCTTGCACCTGCAACAAAAGATACGTTCAACAGAAACCTTCTACTGTGCTAATTAAATCTACCGTTTGTGCCCAGAGAGCCTTTCCAAGAGAAACCCTTTTCGGCCTACATTATAAGCTAACATAAGAATATACCAGGCCTTCCTTAAGCATATATGTAGTCAGGCCCTTACATATAACTTTTAAACACACATCTTACTTTTCCCTATAAGCATATTCATTACGATTCTTTATGCAAACAATGAATTACATGTGCAACTTTAATATGGTGCACGTTTAAACTACTGCAATTACATTACATACACAAACTAATTCCTCTATGCATTATGTTCACACAATTCAAAAAGCATTACATTACATCATTATCCTAACACCATTATACTGCTGAGTTCACTTCGTCTCAGTGAACTATTCATTCTTTGCTAAACATACAGGAATATGAAACTGAATATACGGATATATGTCTGAATACAAATGGGTGCGGCCTATCAGTGATTATGATGCACCCCTACAATTCACAAGAACATTTCGCTCTATCACTTGGGCCTTGCAAACCCCGGGGCTGGCATTTACTTCACACACACTCAGACATGCATACCTACACACACAGTTTCAAGGCACGCACAAAAATACCTTCTTACATGCATACACATGCAATCCTCAGCAAACAGACAAACAAACACACTTAGAATTAAATTCAGAAAAACGTACCTGAGGCAGGCCCACGCTTTCCGACACTCCCATCTCTCTGCAGCAGCCGGAGACAGACCCACGAGCTTCCACCCAATCGGAATCTGGAATAGGGTTGGAGGTACCAAGAGGTAGACCTTTTCCTCTATTCCATATCCTGATTGGGCAAGAGGGCGTGTGATTGACAAGTCCTGAAGCTCCATTATCTGACATGCGGCACTGCGTGACGCTAGTGCAGCATGCCAGATATGTTTTGTGTATGTGTTAGGCTGGGCTGTAACAGCTCCCGCCTGACACGTGCAAAACAGGTAGTGGAGCCCTCTTCTGCTGCACACCTGACATTACCGCATTTGCATGCAAACAAACTACCTGTGAGATCGCTTGTTTTCATATAAAAGCTGTAATATGCCAGCAGTAGTGCCAGAGAGTCGACGCCCTGGCACCCTCTAGGGGCAGCCACTGCTGGTTCTGGTATAAGTACAAGCATGCATCTATGCAGGTACTCACAGATGCTCAGTATATACACTTCTATAAATTGAACGAGAGTACCTGCATGTCTTAGCAGGGGTGCAGTACTTTTAATTGGAGAGTACCTGCACTTCTCAGTAGCACAAAGGTACTCTGGGCTATTCAAACTCAAAATCTTTCATTGTTTTCAGCCAAACTGCCCATAAGAATTAATATAACATTGTGCAATTTAAAACATAAAATCATAATTAATTCTTGATATTTCCTCAATTAAAAATACAATTCGTTGTGATTGGCTTAAGGGAGCCTGGGTGCTTACCAATCACAACGTTGCACTGCAGTGTTGTGATTGGCTTAGGGAGCCTGGGTGTGCTTCCTGATCCTTCCGGTGGTGCTGCGCGATGGGGAAGAGATGAGGCGGTACGGTAAGTTTAAAAAAAAAAATGTAAAACATTATTTTCCTTTTCCTTAAACGTCCCCCCCCCCACCCCCCTACCCCCGTGATCGGTGCCGGACGCAACTGGTCGCAAGTCGAACAAATAAGTATTGGCTAATGCAGTCTCTGTATTCATAGAAAGTATTCTAACTAGGTCAGGTGAGTACAAAGTATGACTAACATTCAGAGGCACTCTAGGTATAAAGTGCAAGGAATATTATAACTAAATCTATTAACGAAAGAGTATAATTGAATGGCTTTTTAAAATACAATAAACGTAAAGTGATAGTGAATTTCGTCCATCCGATGATGGGCCCAACAACTGCTATAGCAGAACATAGCTTTAGAATCTAGTCGTGCTTTAGAATGGAAGCATATCAATTCGCCCTCCAAACCAGAACAAACGGAAGTCGCGGATAACATGATATCAACCCACCTTTACATAAGAAAGCACAGGTGGGGGGGGTTAAAACGTACTATAGCTAGGTCGGATGGATTAGGAATTTAACTAGCTAACATTCAGAGGTAGGCTAAGCGGAAAGTGCAAGGAATAATTGACTAGATCTTTTGAAGAAAGGGTAGAGTTAAATGACTTTTTAAGGTGCAATAGCCATAAAGTGCTAGTGCATTTTGCCCGTCCAATGACGAGCCCAGCAACTACTATGTGTCAAGGCATAGCTTTAGAATCTTATTGTGCTTAGGATGCAAGTATATCTATTCACCTTCCGCCACTATATCGAACAGCAGCCACAAATAGCAGAATATCAACTCACCTTTACATCAAAATACATGAGAAAGAGGGGCAATTAAAGATCAAAGTCAGCTAGATAGTATGCCCTGCATAAAGTACAAGTACATTTGAAAAAGTCGTAAAAGTGATCTACTCATGGCGTTTGGGACCTATACAACATATCTTCTTAGTTACAAATTTTTCATCCAATTTATAGAGTGAATTTTTAAGGTGCGTTATAAAGTGCTTGCGTGTTGTTTCTAGAAGTTGGAACTGTGCTGGAGTCTTTATTGGAAAACATATACCACAGTTCAGTGTTCTAACAAAAAAAATGGAGATTTACACGGTTTCTAATAAGCTTTAGTGAATGCCAAACCAAGGCTGTGGTGAACTAGGGATCCTGAAGTGGGATATTGGGCAGCTCCAATTTAATATTTTCCTTTTAAGCACTGGACGCAAGACAACGCCTTCTTTCCTTTAGTAGCTGATCACCGAGCTGGTTCTCAGCAGATGTGTCCTCGTGAGAGGGGTGTGTTGTTTCCTCTGTTCAGTAGGAAGATATGAGTAGAAATTGTGTACGTGTGTCATCTCTCTGGCGCAACAATTAATGGACGTACGAAGGATTACTGCACTTTCTAGTAAAGCACCAATAACCCAGCTTTTATGGTACTGCACTGGTGCGAGTGAAGATAGACATACCCTCCTAAAACCGATTTCTGTAAAAAGAGGACTTTGCATGTGCGACGGCAGCTGAGTCACTGCTTAAATACAGAAGACCTCTCAGAACTATCTTGTTTTGCGAACTTTTTACACCTCATTTTTACCAAATTGAACACAAGATTGTTGAATATTTGTAATTACTTTACATTATTCATTATAAATGTGTTTAATCTATTTTAAGCTCTATGAAAGGCAATGTTTTGTATCACCTTTAAATAATGGAACAATAACATTACTTAAGGCTGGATTTAAAGTTTGGCGCATAGGTTACACCATAACAAACGTGCTGGAGATCCCGTCCGCCTTGTTACAAGTGCATTATTTTCAATGGCACTTGTGATACGGGATATCCGTCAAGTTTGTGATAGAGTAACCCGTCTACCAAACTTTAAATCAGGCCCTTAATTACTTAAAAAGAATGGACAAATGTGATAAGTAACATCAGAAATTCTTCCTGGTGACTGGAGAATGCAGCAGCGTATCACTGAGTCACATAACAATAACGGGCTCATGTATGTAAGACACACACTGATTGCACTGTCTTCATATACTGCCCTCACACAAAGCCATTTAACAAAGGGCTATGATTGAATAAAAGTTGTATTGTGGCATCCAGTAGTTTAGGTGGGTAGAAAAAGGTAGGGGATTGGGGGTCTATGAAAGGGGTATAGCCATAGAAGCTTAACTAGGATTTTTTTCCAAGAGGCACGGTCTAAGTAAGGGCATTGCTTAAAACACATGAATTTTATCACTTCCATGCTACCCCTACAACTGTCTATTCATTTCTTTAACAGTATAGACTCCCTAATTTCGGAATTCCTATGGAAAGGGAAAAGAGGCAGAATCTCCCTGAAAAAAACGAAAAGTAAACATGTGATACGGCGGTCTGAATATCCCAGCTTTCATAAATACCAACTTGCCTTTCTAATCAAACAAGCTACTTGGTGGTCCCACACCCAGGCCAAAGACAAACCCCTTTGGTTACATATTGAAGAATTTCTAGCAAAACCCTACTCCCTACTATCAATGCAAACTATGAAATCGATAATTATACAACATTTCCATATCATTCTCAAAGACACCATTAAAGCCCTCAAAACCCTTAATAAAAAACTCCCCACAACAAAATCCAACAATCCGAATGTGCATCCTTTTGGAACAACTCTAAAATCAAAACCGATGGAATATCCCCCTTAAGGACATCCTAGCAACAATTAGCATTCTATATCTTAATGATCTAGGCTCTGTTGCCAATCCCAGGATATTCGCATAGTTACAGAAATACCACAACTTAAATAATATTGAC
Organism: Calotriton arnoldi; assembly: GCA_963921515.1. Classification (NCBI taxonomy): domain Eukaryota; kingdom Metazoa; phylum Chordata; class Amphibia; order Caudata; family Salamandridae; genus Calotriton; species Calotriton arnoldi. Next base: position 279,957 of record CAWUFW010001628.1, read on the forward strand.
TTCTACAATTTCCTTAAGTTAAAGGTCACAGTGAAGAGTTTTACACCACACAAATCTGATCTCATTTCCTTACTCTCAAAACTATCCACAAGCAGCTGCCTCAACATATAAGATCTTAAACTCTCCCAATATCAACAATAGACTCACTATTGAAATCCAAAATAAATGGCTAGACCACCCCCAAAACCCAGCCACTCAACGATAAACAAAGAAACATGGAAGAAAATATGGACTTACCCCCCCCAAAAAAAGTATACCACATCCTCTCACAATGCAAATATTGGATCTTACACAAAGCACATTGGACCCCAGGAAAACTCTTTAAGCTGGGTCTCTCAGACTCGGACAAATGTTGGAATTGTCAGGAATCTGCAGGAATCCTCAGCCGTATGCTGTTTTACTGTAAGATGCTGAACTTGTTTTGGAAAGAGATTCAAAACACAATAAATGGAATCTTTAACATTGAGATCTCCCTCAACGTGCATACAGTAACATTAGGACCTTGGTCCCACACCTCTGCCCTAAAGCAAAATAACGTAGACATGAGTCTCTAGGATCCCCTACTAACAATGGGAGTAAAAAATATTCTCTGTGAATGGAAATCATTCCAAAATTTATCTCACCACACATGGTGGGTGTGGATCTTCTTCGCAAGGAGAGCTGATGACTCATTATTCAATAACAACTTCAACTACCAGAATTCACATAAGCTTTGGAACAAGCTAGACCTACATATCCCAAAAATTAAACCACCCAGAGCATATCTCCATTATTTCCTCATTTCTACCCCAACATGTTCAATGAGGGGTACGAGCCACCTACTGATACAGCATAGCATAAACACAAATCTTTCGATGCAATACCAATACGCTCTCCCATATACAGATCGCTCAGCCTACTGACACCGTTCTATCCCTGACGTCGCTCTATCTCCCCCCCCCCCCATTTTATTTTCACTGGGGCTTTCTTTTCTCTTCCATTAGGGATTACAATCAACAATTCTCTACTCTAAATAGTGGTATCATTGCCATGCTCATGCATCTTGTATGTATCTTGCTTTACAACTGAAAAATGTCTCTCATGTTGTAAGCATTGTGATTATCACCCTTTTCTCTATTTCTGTATCCTCAAAATTAACAAAACATTTTTAAATGAAAAAAAAAAGATGTGAACTAGAATCCTGTCCTTCACACAGTGTGCCACCTGACCAGTATTTGGGTGCCTATGAGTTTTCAGTTTTTGCTTCCAGGTATATCACACAACAAAAAACCTACAGCTAAGACAAATAAGACCTATTCCCTTTGCCAGTGCCTGTCAAATGTATTAGATAAATTAGTACGAACAATGATTTTGTTGTGAATAATTAGAATTGCATTTTTTTCAATTCTCAAAACATGAGACTATGAATTAAACATTACCAGGGTCTGTGGAAGGGGTAGTGGATCTTCAAAGTATCTCAATCACTCCTGTTCTCCTTTTTCCACTGTCGCCTGCAATCACTCCCTCTGCTAGACACTTACGCCCATTTTCTCCTGACATCTTTCTGAAATGTTCCATATACATATCTCACGTTATCTTCTTCATCACTGACTTTTCACTCTGTCCTTCTGCATCTCCCTCCTCCCTTGCATGTCCTCCCCTACACCTTCACTCTTTCTCTCAAACACAGATGCACACCCACTCTTGCCCCTGACCTACAAAATACAAACAAACAAAAAAACACTTACCTCCTTGCCGCGTTTCTCTCCTCAGTCGTCCCTCGTCATCTCTCTAGCTGGAACCAGGAAGCACATAGGCTCCCTCCCCTAAGCCAATCAAAATGCTGCAATGCCCCATTGTGATTGGTCTGAGCGCTGTGGCTCGGCGCTCAGACAGGGAATGGAAGGCTGGGCATGTTCCCCACCAGGCTGTGTAATGCAGCCTGGTAGGGAACATGCAAAGTGCGCAGGACTGTTTGGCCGGCCCGAGTCATGCACACTTTGGAGTACAGCAACCAGTCCTCCTTCTGGACGTCACAGGAGCCAAGCCCTGCCCTGCTGTGACCTTGCTGACACTAGAAATAAAATGATAATAACAGAAATAACTTCTGTTATTATTATTATATTCTTTTTTCTTTTACACTGCTCCAAGAGCAGTTGGGCAACACTCCTCTGCCTTAGCGGAGGAGCCGCCACTGTCGTATGGTCTCCTTACTCAGTATGGATGTCTGGGAATCACGAAACCAAGTGCGAGTCAGCAGAAATCTGGATTTCTCATTACATACATTTGGGGTACAGCTGAACTGATGAACAATGTTTACCTTCTCAAAATGGACATGTTTTTAAATAACAATGTTTTTTCAATACAGACATTTTAAATGGATCCTTATATCGGGATGATCTATTTATGAAGCAAAACAAAAACGTCTTCAATTATTGAAATGGGGATTTCAATGGCCCAACAATTTGAACCAGTGAAGAAAGAGGCTTTGCAGTTCCAAACTTCCACTTGTATCATGAGGAATTCCTTCTGAGCCAGATCACTCACTGGCCTAGATCCTTTGTGTGGGCTCTCCACAATGCATGAACGTTAGGTTATGTTATATTGATTTGTATAGCATGCTAATCATCCGAGAGGGTTTCCAGGCGCTTGGGCAGGTGTGTAGGTTTGTCGTCCCCAAGGTGCTTATATGAAGAGCCAGGTCTTCAGCTTTTTGCGGAACTCAAGAAGTGAGGAGGAGGCTCTGATGTGTTGAGCGAGGTTGTTCCGATGTCTTGGGTGCGATGTAGGAGAATGAGCGACATCCAGTTTTGCTTTTGCGGATGCAGTGAATATGTGCAAGTGAGAGTGAGGTACAGCGTAGGTGTCTGGTGGGTTGGTAAAAGTGTATGCAGCTGTTCAAGTATTCTGGTCCTGTGTTGTGTAGGGCTTTGTATGTGTGCGTGAGAAGTTTAAATGGGCTGCACTTGTGAATAGAGAGCAAGGAGAGCTTCCTAAGGTGCGGTGTGTGCAGCATGGTAGGTCGCATAGGAGTCTTGCAGAGTTGTTCTGGATGGTCTGGAGTCAGGGTAGATAGTTGTTTGGAGATTCCAGCGTAAAGAGTGTTGCCGTAGTCCAGCCTGCTGGTGATGAGTGCTTGCATGACGGTCCATCTGGTGTTCTGAGGCAATCATTTGAAGATTGTACGCTGCATGGGCAACTCTCTATACAGTCTCTTCCACTTGAAATGGCTCTTTTCCAAAAACGTATTCAGAGGGTCCCACCTATGGTAAAAATCAGTTAAAGCCGCAAAAAAATGGTAACTAAATCATCCAATAATGCAGAAGGTGCTACTGAATATTTCAGTTATCTAGGATAATCCTTACATCATAACATCATCAGGAAAATAATGTGGGCGTCTTGGATAAAAGAAAGTATTATTTTCCTAAACAATATTCTGGAAGATGGGCTCCGCACTTCCTTGTCAGTCTTGGTGGGAAAATTCAACATCACTGATCAGAACCAGAGGCAGTAAAGACGACTGTCCATTATTATTTAAAATGGCATCCTTACACTACCGGTTATAGGCCAGAACTCATGCCATCTATTTCTCTACTTGACTTGACCCTCCATGTAGACCAAAGCCTCCAAATGTACAGATCACAAGACAGAAAATCCCTAAAACACAATCAATCCAAATGGACTGACAAACTTTCCTTGGACGACGCTGAAATCACTTGGGAGAAAATCTGTCCTGACTTAGCCAAGATCACCCAAGACTTACAAGCCAGGCACACTCACCATCTCCCGAACTTCAGACTATAGCACACGTCTCGGATACACTGAAGAAGTCTCAAGAACAGTCTAGGGACAAGGTTCACAAAGGTTTAGCATTGGTTTAGTGTTACTTTTTTAACGCTAAATCGACGCTCAACTTTTTTGGCTATTAACAAACCAACATAAATTGGTATTTGTGTTGGACTGTATGGAAAAGTAATACAAAGCAGCGCAAAACGTTGCTTTCCATTACTTTGCGTTAAGGGGGCTACAAGGGTGGTACATAGGCGTTCCCATGCAACCATGCATGCTTTTTGACGCTAAACCATATCTCCTAACAATAGTAAACGGGGTTTAGCACCCAAAATAAATGCTGCTGAAAAGCAGGCATTAAAAGAAGGAATGTTTTCAATTCTTCTTTCTGTTCCGACTTTGCATGTGTGCTGCAGGGTACAGCACACTCCCAAAGTACGAAAAGTTTTAAACTTGTCTAGCCATAGTATTTTGTACAGGCAGGTGAGCCTTCCTGTACAAAACCTATGCTAGAATCAAGAAAAGAAAACCTCTGATCTGACCTATATTACTTTTCAAAGCGACCTCAAAGGGTTCAAACTTAGCAACCAGCTCAAGGAAAAGACAATTTAGAATAATTTATACAAAAAATACATATATCTTTATTAATTTTTAAAGCATGAGTTAATCATAAAAATACATCTCATATACAATTGTCCTAATGGTCATATTAAACAATAATGAATTCATACACTTTGATATCTAACATAGTTGGAATAAGATGACAACATATGAACAATCAATATACATTAGAGAGCCACTAGCAGATGCCTTGTTTCACATTATAATAAGATCTCCATCTGTGGCTATGTGGCAAGAAAAAGGACAACAAATAAAATCTTAAGAGCAACAATTATTTACAAAAAATATGTACAATCAAAGCACCCCACGCTTCATCATACTACTGCATTCTCACCTCAAATAAACCCAAGCAACCTAACAATCATACACAAACTCAAAATGCTCTCATATGGAGATCCTGAAAAACTATGACAGAGACAGATAAGAGCGGAAACGAAGCCAGGCTCAGAATAATAATTATATCCGTCTCTGCAGGAACTCTCCATATATAAGGTGATGGTCTACGCGCGTTTCGGTGGGATTCACAATGGCACCACCTTCCTCAGGACCAAAACATATTCATAAACATCACACGTGGAATGAGCGAGGGGCATCTGTGAAACAACAATACCAAATATGATTTATATATTACTTCAAAGGCTGGTTGCTATTATCAATAAATTTTAAATTTTGAATTGATATACCACATTCCTAATAAGGAAAAAATTCCTACATTCACCATTAAGAAAAGTGTGCAGATATTATATCAGACAAGAAAGGTGTGGTCACCCAAGGGAATAACCCAAAACACTTACAAAAGACCAGATATGTGGCGAAGGAAAACGAGACTAAACAATGATAGAAAACCAAGTATCAGCTAGAAAAACCATTGGTTGCGTATAGACGGAACCCTAATCTAAAGGATAAACTTGTCCATAGTAGACCTAGAGCTAAAGATACAGGTGGACAGAATACACTGACAGGCTTACCTCCAATTCTTGGCAACGACAGATGTGGCAACTGCCATGCCTGTGACTCGGCTATTACTACCCAATCTTGGAAATATGGCAATAAGGCCGGAAAATTAAAAAACTTTACAAACTGTAGAACTAGTAATGTGATCTACCTTATTCTATGCCCCTGTGGCCTAGGATATGTAGGTGAGACAGGTAGGGAATTTCGGATACGTTTTTCTGAACATAAATCAGCAGTGAGAACTCAGAAGACACAGGCACCTATTGTCAGACATTGCCAGGATAGCAACCATAAAGATATGGAGTTGCAATGGCTGATTCTTGAACGAGTTTATACCAAATCGGGTTGTGACAGGGATAAAACCAGAAAGGAAAGAGAAACCTTTTGGATTTTTACCTTGGACACAGTCCGTCATGGGTTAAATGAAGATATTGTCTGGATTGTGACCTGATGGGTCCAAATAATCTTTTTTTCTCATCCTTATAATCTTTTTTTCTCACCCTTATATCAGCCTAGGTATTTATACATGATTTCACAACTATTTGTTAGTTTTTGTGAAATTTTTGTAATTAGATCTATATACCTTTAAAAAGATCTTTCTATTAATATGGGCCTTTTTCCATTTTTGTATTTTCTATAGCCCCGTGTTACAGTTGTAACTAGACATTTTGGGCGGTATAATGATAAAACATCTTTACTCCCACATGAGAGAGTATCGGTATATCTTTCGATATACAATCGGATACGGGAGCTCTATTAAAAGTGGTTCCAATTGAAATAGCCCAATACCGTAGTTATGTATATTTAACTAGCCACTCTGTTGGCACGTATTATTTCCAGTAACAGTGGAAGTTCCATCATGTATTTGACCGACGTGACATACAATTCGCTAATCTTTGGAAAATCACGCCTGGAGGGATAATTAATATAATATCTATCTCTAAATGAAATGAGACTCATGTAACATCTGGGCTTTCAAACCATTCAAACATGGCGCCCAAAAATAGAGTATCTCGGCCGATAGGTAGGAGGTATCGCGATACTTCGTCATTGACCTTCGGCACATGCCGGTATAAATGAGGTAGCCAGTAGTAATACAGAGTTTTACGAGAAAAAAGCCAGCGGTAGGACAAGCTTCCGTTTGTTAACTATCAAAACAGAGGACCTAAGGTAAGGACCTGAGACAAGCGTTCTATGCACCACGGGCTACTACATAGAGTGGTGACATGACGTTGCAGCGTTCATAGGTATCTGAGTGCCGTGGTGGTTCTGCTGAGCGAGTGTACAAACAAAGGTTTTAGTCTGCTCAGCGCCGTAGCATTTGAGTTGCGCCGAGCGTAGACACAGGCACATAGTTTGTTTAGTCACCAATTCTTGACATGTGTACTAAAATGATGCGAATGTAGAGCTCTGTACAACAATCAGTTAGTGTGAGGTAAATAGGACGATATTTTTTGGTATGTTCCCCAAGACTTACGCAGGAAATGCTGACAATATACATGTGTAATCAACTACATATGTGTCGATATTTCGTGGACCTTCATGTTAATAGTTAGATGCTTTTACGATACAGGTACACATTGGGGGCCTAGGCTGCCTAAATTTTGATGGGACAGTGTACTGAGTTATGGTTAGCGGGTGTAAGCAGCTATTTGAAAACAGGTGCTTTAAAAGTATATAGGACAATTTGGATAGCCACATCAGAGAAGGCTTGATTACTAACTGAAGGCTACTACTGACCACTCGTAGCTAGAGTCGATATTTGTGTGATAGATGATAAGTATTTTACTATACTATCCTTATGTGGTATTTTCTGTTCTTTAGGCCAATTGCTACTCTCATAAGAAGATTTTCGATAAGGGACTATTTTCTAAACTACAAATTGTATGTGCTGCTATTTGGGATATATTCCAGTTGGACAGATTTGTGGGCAAGACTCACTATGTGCCCCTTATAAACTTTTATTAAACCTCATTACATGATTTTTAGGTAGCACACACATATACTATTTTCCTTTTCTCATTAGAAAGGATAACGTGTATATACTCTACAATATGGACGTTGGGCACAATTATGCCTATTTTCTTCTTTTATCGTTGGTTTAGCTCTTGAAGGTAAGAGTCAAACCGAATTCTTGTATATACCTCTTGGGGGTTTTAAATCACCAATTTGGCTCTCCTCACTAGCCACCTTTGAGAATTAGTGATACTAACAAGGACCCTTATGATACTTGGTTTTCTATCATTGTTTAGTCTCGTTTTCCTTCGCCACATATCTGGTCTTTTGTAAGTGTTTTGGGTTATTCCCTTGGGTGACCACACCTTTCTTGTCTGATATAATATCTGCACACTTTTCTTAATGGTGAATGTAGGAATTTTTTCCTTATTAGGAATGTGGTATATCAATTCAAAATTTAAAATTTATTGATAATAGCAACCAGCCTTTGAAGTAATATATAAATCATATTTGGTATTGTTGTTTCACAGATGCCCTCGCTCATTCCACGTGTGATGTTTATGAATATGTTTTGGTCCTGAGGAAGGTGGTGCCATTGTGAATCCCACCGAAACGCGCGTAGACCATCACCTTATATATGGAGAGTTCCTGCAGAGACGGATATAATTATTATTCTGAGCCTGGCTTCGTTTCCGCTCTTATCTGTCTCTGTCATAGTTTTTCAGGATCTCCATATGAGAGCATTTTGAGTTTGTGTATGATTGTTAGGTTGCTTGGGTTTATTTGAGGTTAGAATGCAGTAGTATGATGAAGCGTGGGGTGCTTTGATTGTACATATTTTTTGTAAATAATTGTTGCTCTTAAGATTTTATTTGTTGTCCTTTTTCTTGCCACATAGCCACAGATGGAGATCTTATTATAATGTGAAACAAGGCATCTGCTAGTGGCTCTCTAATGTATATTGATTGTTCATATGTTGTCATCTTATTCCAACTATGTTAGATATCAAAGTGTATGAATTCATTATTGTTTAATATGACCATTAGGACAATTGTATATGAGATGTATTTTTATGATTAACTCATGCTTTAAAAATTAATAAAGATATATGTATTTTTTGTATAAATTATTCTAAATTGTCTTTTCCTTGAGCTGGTTGCTAAGTTTGAACCCTTTGAGGTCGCTTTGAAAAGTAATATAGGTGAGATCAGAGGTTTTCTTTCTTGATTGTTGCATTCCCCCTCCTCTTGGACCTAGCAGTATTTGGGGGTACCTTCTCTTTTATGGTACAAAACCTATGCTAGACGCAGGCACGCACACTAGCACTATGGTGCTAAGGCGTGTGCCTGGCACCCGGCAGCTGAAATCAGCGCCGGCGCTAGGGAGAGGGGAGGAGAGTGCCCTATCTCTGTGAATATGGTGCTCTCCTGCTCCCACTCTGTCACGCAACTCAGCTAAGTATTTTTGGCTGCTGCGCTGCATTACATGATTCTTAGAGAATCTGGGCTTAAAACCGCAAAAGATGTGGCAATTGAGATATTCCTAAAATAACCAACATTATGGTTGTCAGCAAAATAAAATCAAAGAACAGCAGAAAAACATTCAAATTATTTTTGAAAGGCACAAAATTCTAACAACACAGGTCACACTTACAAGAGTCCAAGAAAAAGTGCTCTTTCGAGCTTTACATTATCAATTAAATTACTTTAAAAAACGTTTTTCCACACCACCAAGGAACAATTAGCATACGTCAACACTTCATTAAAATGAAAGCTAAAACTTTTGACAGCATCTTCAGTTTTGCTTTATGGGAAATAAGGTGTGATGAAATAACACTGAAATAAAGGTGAGCAGAATGGCACACATTTCTCACAGAAAATCTCTGTTTTTGGATTTGAAAACAGGCATTTACAAAAAAATGCTTTCAAGTGATGCAATCTGAGAAATAGACCACCCTTTGCTCTCCCCCTCTCACAAGTTGTCTACAGAGTCTCAGATGGGCTGTGTGTTCTTTCACACAACAGTATGTTCCATAGGGTTTAGGATTGACTGCACGTGCTTAAGCGCTTCTGTACATTTGTAAATGTCCAGTAGAGTTTGGGATTGATTCCGGGAGCCTTTACACAGTGGTATGTTTGGGATTCTCTTTGCTTACATGCAATGCTTAATTTGTGCCGGTGGGACCATCTGCACTCATTTTTGGGGACCGGCCCTTACTTTTCCTCAATAGACTTTGACCAGAGCAAGAGAAAGAAAAAAAGGGGGACAAGAAAGAGGGAGAGAAATATGGGGGAAAAGTGACAAAAGGATAAAGATGGGATACATAAGAACGAACAAGATTGAGATAAAGAGGCAGGGAGGGTCTAGTGGTAGAAGAAAAGACATGTAAAGCGCTTTGATACCTTCGGGTCAAGTCCGCGCTATACAAAACTCTATAAATAAAATAAACAAATAAATAAATGACGTTGAATCAAGACTAGGCAGCCTTGGTCTTCGGCATCCCTGACGTTCGATAGTGCAGGCTTGGGAACAAATGAAGGACTGCTCACACTTGCTGCAATATAATAGCGTTTTGGGATTGTTGAGTCGTGATTCCTCGAGCGCTCACGTGGCAATGTGTGAATGTTCAGTTTTGCCAGGGAACTATGCCCCACGCGCACGTTTCTTTATGTAGGTTTATATGGCCCAGGGGTGACTGTTCACGTTGAGGTTGGAATTGGTCCAGGTGTGATTATTCGCGCTGAGCTATTACGGTGTGTAGGAGGGGGAGGGGTCTGTGATCCGGCACGGACGTGTTCCTCAAGAGAGAACTCAGGATGTCCTGGATTATCTTCCCAGTCATCGTCATGACCCTCAACTCACCCTCATTAGGATGGTGTCACCGTCCAAAAACCACAATGTCTGCCTTAGGATTGAGTGGTATTGCCCGCCCTGGGCAGCAGTGAGCTGCCCTTCTTTGGTGGGTGAGGAGGCCGGGGGTGTGCGTGTTCACGTGCGTCATTCCACGCGCGCCTGTGTGTCTGTGCTGTTGAGGGGCGGGGTAAGTCTCGCTGTCGACATACAACCACGGGGAATTCAACATTAAAAATTAACTTAATCGCCACATTTCACATTAAGAGCAATTTTAATAAGAGTGGTCTCCCCTGGAGGTGAATGTCAGACACGAGGCTCTTCCAAGCCGGGACTGGTGAGTTATAGACCAATTACGCAGGCTCAGTCCTCCAGGCACGGCGCAGGTGGAGGGGGCTGAGGTTTACTGGAGGCCTGCCGCATGATTTTCAGCTTTTGTTGATGCCATGGCAAGGAAGAGGCTGGGTGGGCCTGGACGACGGCGTAGGGAGGGGCTGTGCGTAGTGGCGTAACGCAAAATGATGGGGCCCTACAACCGACTGTGCGGGAGGGGCCCCTGAGTCTCGCATATCTCACATATATGAATTGACCCTGGGCTTAATGGGGCCCCTTGAAGTGTTGGGGGCCCCAGGAGCCCCCTCTCCCTTGTGCGATGCAGGGGCCTGTGTCACGTCTCTGACTGTGCCCAGCGATGGAAATGCATAGATCAAGAGTAGTTTGGGCACAGGACACTGCATACAGGCGACGACCGCTGGTGCAGGGCAGTGTACAGAGGTGATTAGTACTGGAGCAGGGTAGTGTACAGAGGTGATTAGTACTGGAGCAGGGTGCAGGGCAGTGTACAGAAGTGATTAGTACTTGAGCAGGGTGCAGGGCAGTGTACAGAGGTGATTAGTACTGGAGCATGGTGCAGGGCAGTGTATAGAGGTGATTAGTGCTGAAGCAAGACGCACGGCAGTCTATACAGGTGAGTAGTGCTGGAGCAGAGTGCAGGGCAATGCATGCAGTTGTGCATTCCTTGGGCAGGGGTCAGGGCAGTGTATAGCAATGCATTGTGCTGGAGCAGGGTGCAAGTGCGTAGTGGTGGAGCTGGGTGCATAGAGGTGTGTAGTGCTGCAGCAGTGTGCAGGACAGTTTATGGAGGTACACTTCTGGTGTAGGATTCATGTCAGTGTATAGAGGTGCATAGTGCTTGAGCAGGGTTCATGGCAGTGCATAAGGTGTGTTCTGCTGGTGCTGAGTGCAGAACAGTGTATACAGGTGTGTAGTGCTGGAGCTGGGTGCAGGGCAAGTGCATGAAGGTACACTGTTGGGGTAAGGGGTAAGGTGCAAGTACAGGTCTTCATGGTGATGTGTACTATGCTTGTACAGGTGCAGGTCTGCAGAGGGAGGTGTACACTGCCTGTAAAAAAATTGTTTTTTTTAGGGATGATGGACCTTGCCCTTTCTGCAGGGTCATCCCCAAACTGTTTGTCTTCACCCTTCACCTTTTTTGCTGAATTCGTCTTTGGTGGCCTTAAGACTCTGTGCACTTTGTTGGCCTTAGGACTTTGTGCACTTTTCCATTGCTAACCAGTGCTAAAGTGCTTGTGCTGTCTGCTCTAAACATGGTAGAATTAGCTTATACCCAATCAGCATATTGAATGTACTTATAAGTCCCTAGTAAAGTGAACTACACGAGCCCAGGGCCTGTAAATTAAATGTTTATAGTGGGTCTGCAGCACTGGTTGTGCCACCCACTTAAGTAGCTCTTTTTTTAGTCTCAGGCTTGCCACTGTAGAGCCTGTGTGTGAAGTGAACATGCCATATCGACCTGGCAAAATAAACCTTTTGCCAGGCCCAAACCTTCCTTTTTGATACATATAAGTCACCACTAAGGCAGGCCCCAGACAGCCCTAAGGGCAGGGTGCAGTATAATTAAACAGTTGGACATGTACTTTTAAGTTGCACATGTCCTGGTAGTAAAAAACTCTTACATTCGTTTCTCAATACTGTAAGGCCTATCTCTCCAATTGGATAACATTGGAATTGCCTTATTACATTTTATATGTGTAATTTCCAAAAGGGAAGGCGTGACCAGTTCATGTTTGGTGTCTCTGGAATCCTAATTTAACATCCTAACTCATGGTGAAGTCGAATTTTAAATTAAAATTCTGAAAATGCCACTTTTGATTCAGTTGGCATTTTCTTGCCTTGCTCATTTTGTGCCTGCTGACTGTCTCTGGTCACATGACCGGGTGTAGTTGGCAGTTGGGCTTTGTGTATTCCTCCTAGACAGCCACTTACAGTGGGAGCTTAGGTGTGACTAGAAGGGCCATCACTGGCAGGATGAGAGGAGCTGGGCCTAGGCTGTGTCCTGTTTCCACACATAGGGCCTAATGACCCTGCTTTGTCACTTCAGCCAGCTTGGAGCAAGGGCAGGGGAGGCAGAGAATTCCATGCACTTCAAAGCCACTGTCTACAAGCGCCTTCCACCTTCCAGAACCAAGGCACCAGGGTATAAAAGAGGGACCTTAGATACCAACTCTTCAGTACACTTCTGGACCTGTGGATACTCTTGTTGTGTCCCTGTAACTCAGTACAGGAGGTCAGCCAACTGACCCTTGGAGTCATTCAGGTTAGCCTGGGATAAAGAGCGCAGGTTCAGTCTTCCTTCTCAGAGAGCAGGGAAGGCCTGAAGCAGTAGAGCAGTTCTCTAGGGACTAAGACAGGCCTCAAGCAGCAGGACGGTCCTCTGAATAACATGGCAGACCTCTTGCAGCAGGGCAGTCCTCTGTGAAACAAGGCTGGCCTCAAGCAGCAGTGCGGTCATCTGGGGAACAGGGTAGTCCTTATTCTGTAATGTTCACAGGTCCAGGAGTGTACTGAGTGTTGCTCCGGAGGGCCAATATTTACACCTGGTGCCACCCTTTGAAGTGGGGAAAACGTCTAGTCTACCCCCACTTCGGATTCTGGAAAGTTCCTTCCTTCACCTTTCTTCCCCTGCCCAAGCTTTAAGAGGTCTAGGGTAACAAAAAGTGATGCCAAGTTCCTTTGTAAGTGTGCTGGAGGCAGCCTTTGAACTGCAAGTGAGGCAGAGAACAGCTCCACTCATCCCATCCTGGCAGCATGACCCTCTCCCAGCTACACCCAGGTCCTATTATTCACTGTCTGCCCAATTAAGCCTATAGGAGCAATCAACAGGCTCGTGCAACTAGAAACTCCTAGAAGGCTTCACAAGGTTTAGGGTAGGAAATTGTGAATTTTCTTAAAGTGGCATTTTCAAAATTGTAATCTAAAATCCGACTTTATCATTAAAGAGGACTTTGAATTACAGCTCAGTTGAGTCCAAACATGACATTTCTTCAGGTTTCAAATCAAACGTTAGCACTTATTAAATGTAATAAGGTAACCCAATGGTATCCTAAGTGAGAGGTAGGCCTCATAGTAATGAAAAACAAATTTGGGAGTTTTTTACCACCAGGACATGTAAAACTTAAACACACATGTCCTATCCTTCAAATACAATGCATGCTGCCCTATGGGCTGTTTAGGGCCTACCATGGGGGTTACGTATATTTTAAAAAAGGAGGTTTAGGCTGACAAAAGTTTATTTAGCCAGGTCAAATAGGCAATTTAAAACTGCACACAGGCTGCAATGACAAGCCTGAGACGTGTTTTTAAAGGACTACTTAAGAAAAGGGTGGCACAATAAGTGCTGCAGGCCCACAAGTAGCATTTAGTTTACAGGCCTGGGGTACATGCAGTACCACTTTGCTAGGGACTTAAAAGAAAAATAAATGTGCTAATTGGGTGTAAACCAATTTCAACAAACAGAAGGGAAGAAGGCAAAAAGCTTGGGTGAAGACTACAGCAAGGCTACCAGGTCTAACACTATATAACCAGGGTTCAGACACAGGGCAGTGAACAGATGTGGGCAGCGCTGCAGCAGCCTCCAGGTGCAGGATACTGTATAGAGGAAAGTATTGCTGAAACAGGACGGAGGGTAGAGTAGAGGTGTACTCTGCTGCATAGGTTGTAGGCATAGAGCAATGTATAGAGGTTCATACTACTACATAGCAGAGTGCAGGCACAGCACAGTGTATAGGGGTGTGCATTGCTGGAGCAGGGCGCAGAGCAGTGAATAGAGGCGCATGCTGCTGGGACAGGGTGCACTGCAGTACATAGAGGTGAATGATGATGTAGCAGTAGAGTGCAAGGCAGTGCTTAGAGGTGTGTTTTGCTGCAGCATGGTGCAGGCACACCGCTGTGTATAGAGATGTACACTCTTAGAGCAGTGCGCTGGAGAGTATGTACAGATAATGCATAGAGCAGATTCGGGGATTGCTCACTGCTGTAACTATACAGGCACGAACATGCACAGGGTTGTGTGAGGAAGTGTGCCGTTACGTAAAGTAACGGTCACTGTGAGGAGGTTTGCACTGCTGGGACAGGCGCGCACACAGCAGTAGTATGGGGAGGTGTAATCTTCAGGATCAAGGTCAATAAATGAGGAAGTGTGCACTGCTGGAGCAGAATGCAAGCACAGGCAGACAGAGGACATTATGGGGATATGCACGGGGCGTAAACTAAGTCCCTGCGGTGCATGGGGCCCCACCCCTTCAGGAGCCCCATTCAGGCAAAGGTCAACCAGGGCTTTAAATGGGCCGGGTCTCACCGGTGCTGAGCACCGGCAGTTTTTTAAAGGGGGCCTCGAAACGGGTCTCTATCGGGCTCTGTTTTGTACCCTGGCACAGGCGGTCCGGTTTTTTCCAGACTGCAGTGACAGCAGGCACATCATGTGCGCGTGCTCACACTGCTCACTTCTCACTAGGGAGAAGTTACGGCATGACGTCATGCCAGGTGAGCTTGTAGGGGAAGGGGAATCCTTTAGAGAGTCATTTTCTCTCTGGATTTCCCTTCTGTTTTTGAAACTCAGGAGCAGCAACTTTTTCGTGTCACCAGGGCTTTAAGTGGAAGCTTTTTCAATATTATATATAAGCCATAGTTGCTGCTTATTTATCTTATGCAACTAACAACCATTGACGAAGCCAATAGTCCTGACTTCTTGTAGGTATGATGTTACTTGTTGTATCATATATCTGGATGCAATGACAGAAACTGCAAAATACAAGTTGGGCGGCACACTATGCTAAGCACAGATATTTAGCTTACGTGTTTTAAGCCACGCCCTTAATTACATTGGCCACGCCCCTTTGAGAGACCCCCCCAGTTTTTTCATCCCACTTAAAGCCCTGAGGTCAACGAATATCTATCGAGATGTGGGAGGGTCAGGGGGCTCTCCCCTTTCATTCTGCAGGGGCCCCCCGTCATTTCCCGTCAGCCACTGGGATATGTGCTCTGGGGCTGGCATGTATAAGGACTGTCCATGGACCCGTCTGTCTGTTCACTGCTTCTCGCTGCCCTCAATCTGCCACCTCGTGGCTAGTAAATTATTCACGCGCACAAAGGTTAAGTGCAGTGTTCATGATATCACAGCTGTCGGATTTAAAAGTCTGTTTTAAAGCTGGATGTCACGCCTGCTCGGGCGAATGTCGCTCAGAACTAGTTATAATCCCCTCTGTGCATCACTCTCGGGGGGTGTAACACTGGCCCCTTCAGCCCGGGCACGCTTTGGAGGTTATTCAGAGCAATTGGCCTGTGCGTGTCAGTGCGATGTGGGAGTCTCGGGGACCCCTCCCCACATTCTGCTGCTGGGAGAGGGGGCATCATTTTGCGCTACGACACCGTCACTCAGTCTACGTGTATATTCTTTCCATGTGTTTTGTGTACCTGTTTGAATGTCTGTTTGCGTTTGTCCGCTTCTGCCATTCGGTGCAGAAAGTTCGGTCTCCACAGCGGCCCCAGCCATTGGTTAAAGGCCGAGGGCCGCAATAAATACGCACAGAACATTTCACGCGAGCATAAAACACTCGATAACACGTTTTAAATTGTGCGCATCGATCTTGGAGTGACAGTATTTTCCGCACCCCAAGAGCATCTGTCTACAAGGTTTACCGTGCCGACAGCGGGTTCTCCTGATCGATCACAGCTACTACATCCACATCCCAATTACCCAATGGGCAAGCCGGTTACAGAGCCTGGAAGCCAAGGCCAGTAGGCCCCGCCCACAGACTAAGCGTATAACACAGCTGCAGAATGGATAAAAAGACACAACAGGTGTGACAGATGAGGACTTGAGTCCGTTATTTGCCGAAGGGCGCTGATTAAGGTTTAAATCACATCTTGTATTGGCTCAGTCCAACACTTGCTATAAACACATTTCAGGAAGAGGGCAAGGAAAGAAGACGCGTGCTAAGGCAGAAAGAGGCGAGGGGCGTGCAAAGACGGTACCTAAGTAGCGCAGAACACTGTTTTCTGGGGATTTCTGTGTGTTTCTTTGCGTGTATGCTTATTTGTCAGTTCACTTGTTTGCCTTGTCTGTGTGTGTGATTTTGACAGCCCCCGTGTGTGACCCTTAACACACTCATAAGTGCTGATGGGTGTGTCTCTTAACATTTCTGTGTAAGTGCTGCATGTCTGTTTGTATCTGTGCTTGGGTTTTTTGGGCTTAATCATGTGTACCAGATTGTCTTGGTGAATTAGTGTTTAGCTCTCATTTTTTAGGTGTCTCAGTGTTTGAGGGTTCGGGGTGACACCCTCAGTAGACTCAAGTGCCAGCTCCTTATGGGCCCACTCAACCGCCACTCCACAGGGCTCAGATACTGACAGCAGGTTAGAGCGTCAGAAGTCTTTGCAGGACCCAGCTTTAAAAAAAACAACCATTTGCAATGCAATAAGTCTCGCATTTGTTAAAGTTGGAGCTGTTGGCTGCCGCTGTAGTTAAAGCGTGCCGCACTGCTACAGAAAGAAAAGGAAGGCGCGGCCACTGTAGTTAAAGCATGCCGTGTTTGCAAACTAAAAAATAATAAGACGCTCGGAGGAAACGACGGAAGAAGCGTCATGAACTTTTGTCGCACTTTAATGTGACCTTCTCGCCCGGGAGGAGGTGTAGTGGCAGAAAATGTCAAGGCCCCATAACTGAATGTCTAATAGCAAACAAGACCACACATTTTCAGTTCTATTAAGCACTTAGGTGTGAACATTATGCTGTCTCTTCTCTGCTTCTAGTTACATAAATGCAGACATAAGGAGCAGACAGTCAGAGAGTGGAAAAGCGGGCGCCATTGCAGGAAAGCATGTCATTCCTGCAATAGGAGAAAAGCATATAAGAAAATAGTGCTCGCAGACTGTAAATAAAACATACCGGGTAACAACACAAGTAAAAGGGCCAGTCCTCATGGGAGGTTACAAAAGTAGAAAAGGCAGTACTAAGGAATGACTACTGAGCCTAGTCACGAATCAAAAGCAACCATTTAGAAAGGAGCCAATTGAAAAGATGGGCGGAAAATGGGCGGCGTTTCAAGTCTATACCTGAATACAGCATGTCTCGAAGAGACAGCGCAAGCACTGCCTAGGTGAGACCTAAAAAACTTAAATTTGTTCTAAGCAGAAAGAAAAAAATCTTCAAACGAAGCAGTTTCCATTTAAAAGACAGCTCTAGTGTCTGGTGTCCTCTAGTGGTGTGGCCACCACTTGGCCCAGGTAAAATTTTGTTTACACCATTGTAATCTTGCAGAATTTCCACCATCTTGCGTTATGTTTAGTACACACAGTGCCTGAGATTTAGCCATTACACCATGTTGCAAAACTGAAATTTCATTCAGGTAAAATTCTTATTGCGGGAGCATGGGAACAATATGACCAAAATGAATGCGAGTGCATGTTGTTCATGTCGCATGCAACTATGAGCTATTTTTTTGTGCTGAAACAATAGCACACAATGCCAGATGTGCATTTAGCATAGTAACACATAATGTTGCCTAATGTTTGGGCATTTTGCTTAATTTCTGCAAAGGAAATTACACGTGTTTTGCCTGGGCGTATACTTTAATTAATTGGCCTGTTTTTTAAATGATTTAAACAAAATTGTGGCCGGACCATCTGGCCCTGAAATGTGCAGATCCCAATGCATGCACTCACCTCCACCTCTCCCTTGTGGTATCCCTGCAGTACCCACCTCACTTTCATTATAACCGAGGGCCCCCACACATTGGCAGCATTCATGAACTGCACTTTCATTACATATGAAGACTTGTGGCTGAGCACACATATGGATGAGCAGTAACAACACTGACTTGCCACTGTGGGTCTTTGTGTCTGGTCATATGTATCTCACCATACATCTGTGTATGGTTACCTGTGCATGGGCATTTATATGTGCTTCACACGTGCCTCTTACTGTGCATGTGTATGTCTCTACATGTGTAGGAGTCCAAATCTTGTTTTTTTATTCAAGTTCTGTCGACATGGATATGTACTTCTGTCAGCGATGTATCTATTTGTATGTATGTGATCCTTTGTGTATACACGTTTGTGCAACTATTTGTTGCCTACGTTTCTGTGTATATGCAGTGGTGTCTCATTATGTGCTTATATGTCTCAGTTGATATGTTGTTGTTTGCAACCTTCCCACAGGACCATGCAGCATCCAGCAGAGGGCATTGGACTGAGCCTATGGTGATCATGCTGTATATAGCAGGGGGCAAAGTTATTATAAGATTTGCCTATGAAGTCAGGTTAAGTGGGGAAATGTCACCCTTCACAAAAAGGGTGACGTTTCCTTCCTTTGCCTGAGGTGAATTTTAATGTAACACGTTGTTGATTCTCGTAGCCAGGAAAGGTGGTACTTTTGGTTGTATGTAATAAGGTCTACTTTTAAAATGTCTGCTACAAGATACATGATAATAATGCTGTGCCTTTTATTATTACCTATAACAATTCCAAAAGGTCCAATTTTAAAGTAATTTTTATTCCATGCATTCTATAATGTTTATAACTGTATCCTAACAGCTCCTTACATCCCCTTAACACAGTTTTTTTATTTATTTTTATTTTAAAAGTTTTATATAGCGCTAGCTAGACCCGTAGGTATCAGAGCGCTTTACATACACACTGTAAAAAACTATTAAAATCCTTAACTACCCCTTACAGCTACCCTTCTCTGAACCCTAAAAGCTCCCAACTACCCCTAAATGCTACCATTCTCTTAACCCTAAAACCCCTTCCTATCACTTAACACTACCCTTCCTGAGCCCTAAAAAAAACCTTACTTTCCTTTTATGCTATCATCCCTGAGCCCTAAAGACCCGCACCACTGCTTAATGTTATCCTTCCCTGAACCCTGAACCGCCCCCAACTACACCTTAACACTACCAATCCTTGAGCCCTGCTACCCTTAACTGAATCCTAAAAAAAATACTAACCAGTCCCCCACTGTCTACCCCACCTCACTGTAAATGCTTCTCTCTATTTTAGCAAGATGATGCCCCTTTGCCCTTGCTCCCCCTTTGCCCTATAAGGCACTACTTTTTTTCCCATCCTATTTCTTCAGTACACAACATTTTTCACTTGATTTTTTTCCGATCTTTTTTCTCCATGATATTTTTACTGAAAATCAAACTTTCAACTGCAGGGAATGTAGATTCTCCAAGTTTGGTGTAGAGAGAATCTGGATTTCATTAAGGACACAGAGGCTAGCATTATGCATTCACTTTTATTGCCAGCTCCCTGCAGCACTCTAAAGAATGACATCACATTAAACAAAAAATTCCAGAACTTAGAATGTCCATAACCAATTTCAACTCTGTCACATCAGCCATCTTCCTCTTTTAAGCTGCTCTGGACTAATAACACGTGAACTTTGACTTTTCCAAACGATCAGGGCCGGACTGGCTACCGGGCGTTTTGGCATGCTGCCGAGCTGGGGGCTGATGTCACTGCGGTGGGGGCTAATTTCGTTGATGGAGACCTGCGTGTGCTTCGAAATCAACAAAGCAAAACGAATTTCGTTCAGCACACGCAGGTCCCCATCAACGAAATCAGCCCCCAGCTCGGCAGCATGCCAAAACGCCCGGTAGCCAGTCCGGCCCTGCAAACGATTAACAAAAACCTCTCGCCTTTTCTTACTGGTTATCTGTAACAAACAATAAAAAAAATGTATTCACTTGTTCTAAAACCCTACTAATGTATAAACACATGAACAAAAGCTTATAAATCCACTCCCCCTCCAAACACTTACCTGGGAGGGTGGGAGGGATAATGCTAGCCTCCGTGTCCTTAATGAAATCCAGAGTCTCGCTACACCAAACTTGGAGAATCTACATTTCATGACAGGACCGGAGGCTAGAATTATGCATGTTCAAAGCTGTGCTACAACCACAGACGAAACATGACCCAAAGGTTTCAAATAAAAACGCGCAAAAACATCAGCATTAGACCAATCTGCTGCATGCAAAATCTCCTCCAAACGTCCTCCTGACATGAAGGCTTTACTTGCCATAGCACCCCTTACCGAGTGAGCCCCAAAATCATTCAGATTCACACCTGCTTCCAGCATACAACCCCTCACCCATCTTGCAATGGTCGCTGAAGTTACCGGTCTAAATGGTTTCACAAACGAAATTAATAACTGATCGTCCCCATGTCTTCTGAACTCACTCAATCTGCTCTCATACTCCTTTAAACAATTAACACACACAACTTAGGGTGTTCTTCAAATTTTGGATAAAATATTGATGAAGACATGCATTTTGTCCTTCTGTAAATCCTAAATAGTACTCCATCTGGATTTTAACATCTGTTACAAATGTCCAAAGCTCGGACATCCGAAACTCTCCTAAAAGAAATAAGACACAGCAAAGTTGCCAGCTTACCTGATAACTGTTTGATTCAAATATCTATTCATAGGCCAACCTTCAAATAAAATTAGAAGTTTATTAACATCCCATAGACAATTGTATCTAGGTCTCGGCGGTCTCCGTAACTTTACTCCCTTCATGACCCTACAGATTAACGGTTCTCTACCAATAGAACAACCTCCTACCAAACTATGTCCCGCTGCAATTGCAGACCTATAACAATTTATAGTTCTATAACTTAAACCCTTCTCAAACAAACTTGATAAACAATTTGACAACTCTATGGCAGATGCCTCCACGGGATCCAAACCCCGTTCCAAGCACAAACAAACCCATTTCTTCCATGCTCCTACATACCTTTTTCTGGTCCCTGGAGCCCAAGACTCTCTGAGCAACTCCTGAGCCTCTTCTGAAAGACCTCTGAACTGCTCACCTCTCCTGAAATCTTCCAAACAAGAAGGCTCAATGCCCCTCCCAAAACTAAAGGATGAAAAACCTCTTCTGCCCCAAGAAGTACGTCCTCTGCATCCGGAATCAATAATGGCTCCTCTATTGCCATTTCCAACAAACCTGGAAACCACGCCTGACCTGCCCAAAAAGGTGTCACAATTACCAACTGACAACTCAGTCTCCTCACCATTAACAAAACTCTCTGAATCATCGCAAATGGGGGAAAGGCATACCCCCGAACTCTGTTCCAATCCTGCTGAAACGCATCCACCACCTCCGCCAACGGATCCGGTCTCCAAATGTAATAACATTCCAATTGATACGTCAGCCTTGACGCAAAAAAAATCCACCTCCAATGGACCCCATGTGTAACATATTCTTTAGAAATACAGAACATTCAGCTTCCAATCGCTGTAATCCCTGAGATACCTCGAATTCCAATCTGCCACAACATTGTCCTGACCTGGAAAATACTCCGCCGTCAAACCTATTTTCTGTTCCAAACAAAAACTCCAAATCCTTTTTGCCAAAAGAGTCAGATTCTTTGACCTGCTTCCACCCAACTTGCTTATATAACGGACTGCCAAAACATTGTCCATCTTCAAAAACACATTGAAATTCTTTAACTTTTTCCCAAAGCTTTTTAAAGCATAAATTCCTGCTCTCATCTCCAAACCATTTATATGCTCTGATTTCTCTTCCAAAGTCCACTTTCCTCCTGTCTCCTGATCCTCTAGACATGCTCCCCAACCAAAAAGAATCGCGTCTGTTTCCAATACAAAATCTGGACAAATTCCAAAAATCGCCCTTCCATTCCAGGCCTCTAGAATCTCTAACCACCAAACCAACTCTTCCCGAGCCTCCACTGACAGAACTACCTGATCTCCATACCACAGTCATTTCCTCAATGTCTCTGCTTTCAATCTCTGCAAAGCTCTGTAATAAAGCGGCCCTGGAAAAACCGCTTGAATTGATGAAGAAAATAAACCAATCACTCTCGCCAAACTCCTTAGAGCCACTCTCTCCTTTTTTAAAACTCCTTTCACCTCCGACTTTATCTTCTTCACCTTCTTCTCTGGTAAACTCCAAATCTTCTCTACAGTGTTTACCAGAAAACCCAAAAACTACAAACACTGATTTGGCTCAAAAACAGATTTCTCCTTGTTTATCAAGAAACCTAATCCTTCCAAGAGATTCATTGTTACTAATAAATGCTTCCTCAAATCCTCTTGACTTTGCGACATTATTAAAAAATTGTCCAAATACATAATCATACGTACACCCCTCTCTCTCAAAAAACTTGGCTACAGGTCTCAACACTTTTGTAAAGCACCATGGTGCCGATGCCAGACCAAATGGGAGAGAACAAAACTGATAAGGCTCCCCCATCCACCTGAACTGAAAATATTTTCGACTCTGCTTCGCAATAGGAACAGTGAAATACGTATCTTTTAGATCTAACTTCACCAACCAGTCGTTCTCTTGAAGAATGTCTCTTAACAGATGGATTCCCTCCATCTTGAAATGCCTGTACACAACAAACTGATTTAACCCTCTTAAATTTATTACAGGTCTCCAACCCTTCTCTTTCTTTTCTACCAAAAATATCGTGCTCACAAAACCACGATCCTCCTCTAAAACTTTCTGAATTGCTCCTTTTCTTAACATTTCCTTTACTTCCTCTGCAACTATTACCTGTAAATCCTTCTGAAAGACCAACTGATTTGGTTCTTTCAACTGAACTGGTTCTTCTATGAATTCTATTACATAACCTCTTATAGTTTGAGTAACCCAACTGTCCTTTGTTATTTCCTCCCAGTTCTTCAGAAACCATTTCAATCTTTCCCCTACCAAGGGATAGAACCAAAAGAGTTCCTCGTACTCACCCTGAACTCCTTGATTGAACTGCGCACGTCCTCTTGCTTGACGCACTTTCCCTGTTCTTCCTCTCGGAGGATAAAATCCAGTCGCTGATTGAAAACCTCTGAATGCAGCACGTCCCTGCGACTGGTACTGAGCCCTGCTGTATGACCGGCCAGGGAAACGGGCTCTTGCCCCAGCCCGGTCAAAAACTCCTCTACCAAAGACCTTCCTTAATGAAGATTGAGCCTTATCCAGGCTGGTGAAGGTTGAAACATATTTACCAACCCCTTTCACCAATCCTTCTCCGAAAAGATAACACTTAGGGTCTTCAGTAGGTTCTTTTTTTTCAAAGTCCCCCAACTTAGGACTTATTCTCATAAGTATTGCTTTCCTTCTTTCTGCTGATAATGCAGCATTGGCATTACCAAGAAAACAAATTGCTCTTTGGGCCCAACCCCTTAAGAGCTCATTATCTATTTGAACCTCCTTTATCTTGGCTTCTTCTGCCATATCCAAAATACGAGCCAATGGCCCCAACACATCTACCAACCGATTCTGGCACTGTTTAAGTGCTCTTTCTAACCCCTTTCTGGGATCACGCCCCATCGTAAATAGGAAGCTAATAAAATCCGGATCTAAATCCGGTGTCATGCATGCCTTCCCGTCCACCACAGGACGCAAGCACCCTGCCTTAATTACAGCTCTTGCTTCCTTTTCCAACGGTCTCCTTATCCAGAGCTTTAAAAAATTTGCCACATGAGGCAATGGCCACCAATCTGCACTTCTAGGGTGGCGAATCATCTACGGACTGAACATATGCTCTCCCTGAGGATCTTTCACAATCCCTTTCTCTTTTCTCTCCTTTTCTACCTTATCCATGTCCAAATCCCAATCATCGTCTATGTAATCATCAAGAACAAATTCATCTGTTTCCTCCACCAATTCCTCATCTAGGAGATCCACTTTATGTTTCTCTCCAACTTTTGTGCCGCTAAGGACACCCTCTTTTGTGCCGCTTCGGACACCTTCCTCATTTGTGGCGCAAGGCTCACCCTGATTTTTTCTCATAAACCTTATCCCTACTTTAATATTTTTTTCCTCTTTTCCAATAACCTCTTACATCACCCCCGTCACCTTCCTCCATTGACCAATATTCCTCTTCATCGCATTCCACTGCCCTTCTTTTCTTTTTTCGAACATTTTCTAAAACTTCCTTCATTGAAGTTTTCATTTCCTCTTGAACTATCTTCCTTATTTTTGCATCAGCTGTACCTGAACTCTGTGCACCTTCACTAATCTCCATCTCCAAACTATTCTTATTATATTTTCTTTCCTTTAAATTTAAACTATTCTTTCTTATTCACCTAACTACTATAAAACCTCTTCTTCAAAAACTAAAAGTAATCTAAACTGTTAAAAGTGAATTATTATACTTTTAAAATATATCCGTTTTAAAGAAATGCCTTAGTTTCCGCTTTGTTTCACAATTTGCCTCACCCGACTGTCAAAAACGGCTGATGACAGTTACGGCTGGCAACTCTGGTGAAAGTAACTGCGCATTTGTTAACTAAAATGGCCCCTATGCGTCCCCACGCACGTAGCGTGACGACGCGAACTACGGAAGCCTAAATCAATCTCTTTGCTTCCTACGTGCACAGAGACTACGCGCACAGTGAGACTCGTCCCTCACGAGACGGAGATTCCAACTACGCCGCGAGCCAGGATCTGAAATCAAACCCGCTCGCGGCGCCAACGGTAAATACTTTCTTTTTTTTTTTTTTTAAACGTATCAATAAAGCTACCACATTAACCTTAACCTAAAACAAACCTCCCTAATACAAACCGCCCGTAAATTGGACTCACAATTACTTTAAATAAATCATTTCTACAAATAAATTTTAACAATCTTGACACATTTTAAACCTTAACCAACTAAACATGTTCTCTTTTATAAAAACTTAAATGATTATATTACAAACATTTCATATCTTTCAATTACAAAACATATTAAAAAACATCCTTGCTAAGTGATACTTATCTGTCATGGAGCAGCAATTAAAAGAGGAAGATGGCTGCTGTGACAGAGTTGATATTGGTTATGGACATTCTAAGTTCTGGAATTTTTTGTTTAATGTGATGTAATTCTTTAAAGTGCTGGAAGGAGCTGGCAATAAAAGTTAATGCATAATGCTAGCCTCCGGTCCTGTCATGAAATCCAACATTGGCTTCTTCGTAGAGGCTTTTTACATTTTATAGCCCACGGCTACTATTAGTCTTATAGCCTGCTGCTCAGCAGTCTTATGTTGGCGATTTCCTCCCACTAGAATCCTGCCCCCTTGAGGGTGGAACTTCTGGTGACAGAGAATTGCTACTCACAAAGGGCAGCCCACTCACTCCTTATCAACTACAGAAACAATACAGCCCTGTTGGACTGGGATCCTTTCCCTCTCTTTTCATGGACTCCATTTAGGCGTTGCCAGGGGTCACAGCTGCGGCCCCTGGCTTGCCCCATGCTACCCCGGCAAGGCCTTTGCGACCCCTGGCCTCAGAGATGGCAGAATAAGTGTCTGGAACACAAGAGCAGCTCGCCCTGATTGACATCGTTTGGAGCTCTATTTTCATGGTTTTCTGTCAATTTTCTATTACACAAATAGTGAATAATATTATTCACTATTAGTGTAATGAAAAATGGAGACTAATTAGCTGGAATATGACCCTATCTGACATCTAAGGTAAGTAAAAAATGCTTTTAAATGTATGTTGTATGAATGCTTGTAGGTGAGTGTGTTCATTTAGAGTGTGTAAATGTGTGTTTGTGACTCAAAGTAAAGGTCAAATGGTGTGTGATGTCACTTCTGTTACCCCAGGCATTTTGGTGAATTGACGCCCATGTCTCTTTTAAAAAATCTTCACGATCTTTGCACAGTGATCCTTTCTGCCCGGACATGCCTTTTCCGTAGCGGTACTGAGAAAAGCCAGTTAAATCACATCACTTGAGTTCAGTTCAAAATCTAAGAGAACTTACGATACGTGAACACCACACACAAACTTGTACCAGAGCACATTAGACATAGCGACCAATCATAGCACCAGTAGAGATACTGACAGACTCTACATAATAATAATCCGTAGCAACATACCTGGCAGTAGAGATGGGCGAGCCAACAAATTAACAGGGAGAGCTACTCCACTCGCCCCCACACTTGCCATAAATGCCACGAGCCACATGCAGACATCGCACACATGACATGGAACTGCGACAAGGTAGAACAATACTGGCGGGACATATTTGGAGTCCTTTCACATATGAATCACATCACTCTCACAACTTCACCAGAATTAGCACTTTCGGGTTATGTACACAATAGCCCCAAGTCCATGTGCTGCTTTGTTGCGGTTTCCCTCATGCTGGCCAAAAGGGAGATAGCCATACATTGGGGTAGCAAACACTCTCCCACACAAAAAGCATGGCTCAACAGCTTAATCCACTGCAACACTAACTGCAACGCATACACCAACCTACAACCAATAACATCTAGACCTCACGACATTTAGCAACCATTGCGAGAGCATCTCCGCACTATGGAGGACACCCCTGGCTCCCAATCTCAACAAAACCATTCACCCCCTACGCACACGACCAGGTAAAAGACATTAACACACAGCGGAGTTCTAGAAAATGCACTCTTGAAATGGAAGAGCAGTGAAACAAACCTAAAACATATACGCTTGCTAGGCCTGTTGGGATGCAATGTACACATCTGAACCAGACAGCAAGGAGGCTGAAATGTGCCGCTTATAAACGTACTGCATATTTATATGCTTGTTAAACATAGTCAATGAACATTGCCTTTGTTGTTAATAGAAAATGACAAATAAAGTTAAAAGAATAAAAAAATAACAGGGAGAGCTGAGCCAGAGCCGTGCCAAGGGTCTGACTCGGATCTTAGAGCCTGTGCACGAACCAAGCCCTGAAAATGTTTGCTATGTAAATCATACAACAAACATCACATAAATATGCCGAAATCTCTTTAAAATTCAACATTTCTATAACATTTGGAAGTTTCGTCATTAATACGCTACATTATAGCACTGCACTGAGAAGTACTTATTAAAAGCGACAGCTTTAAATATGAACCATTAGTGACTTGAGAAGGCAAGACAGTTTTCATGTAAACTCTTGTACATGGCCCACATTATTATAGAGCAACACTGTAGTCTATTAGATCAGACACAATAGGTTTTTGTACAGTTGGTATTCTGAACTCACATATTTGAAAGTGCTTGCATATCTGATAATGAAGAAAAAAGAGTTTTGGTGAAATAAAATACTTGCCTAAGATCACACAAGTTAAGCGGGGAAGCTGCAATTTATCCAGGATTTCTGGATTCACTTTCTGCAGATCATTCACTAATCGGGTATCTATTTGTCTTTCTTTATGTTAAGACTTTGCTTGAACCTCTGTGCATTTTCTGCACTTTTTATATAATGCAAACTTACAGCGTTTTACAAGAGCAACAGCTACATTACACAAGGTTACCATTCATTGTTTAAAGGCACGGGGAGATTAAGTGATTCGCACAGAATCACAGTATATTGAGCGGATGCTGAGACTTGAACCTGGTTCCTCAGTTCCAAAGTCAGCAGTTCTGCCCCTAATGGCACTTCCTGGGTAGAGGGAGAGAGGCAGGCAAAAGACACATGAAGGCTCGGCTCGTTATGGGCTCGAGAAACCAAAAGAACCTCGAGTTGAGCCAGAGCCAGGCTTCATGCTCAAGTTTTTAGTGGCTCGCCTACCTCAACATGGCAGAGAAACAAAATTGAACTTCAGCCTAGATGCTCAAGGGTTTTTCATTCGCAATGGCTGCAGTGTGAAATTGACTCCCCTTATGACATTCAGACCCAAAGTTGCAATGTACTAAAGGTACGTTAGGAGCTATGTTCCCAGTAAGGTGCGCGCCTGCGCGCGCACCTTACACTTTCACAGCGCCCAGCTTCTCTGCAAGAGCGCACAACCGATTACAGGCACGGAGAGAAAGACTTCCCCAGCTGCTCATTTAAAAAGAATGCAGCAGCGTGGAAGGAAGTTTTCTCTTCATGCGCGCGCGCGCTGCAAAAGGGGAATCCAGTTAAAACGAGATCCTGCTGGGGTCCCATCAGTATTCTGAAGGGACTTATCAGGCTTTCAGTGTAAATAAATTAAATATGCTAATGTATTTAACACCTTACAAGCCCTTTTGCTCTGTCCCTTTGTTTGAAAGGACATGATGAGGTGTTAAATGCATTAACATGTGAATAGGCTGCAGGGGAGACACAGGTTCACTGGTCTGTAGGGTAAAAAGGCTGGTCTTACTGGCCTTTGTTTTTAGCTGTTAGTGGCCTGTTTTATGGGCTGGTTTTTACTGTTGATTCCCTAGATATTATCAGAAGCACTACCTGCAGTAAGCACAAATACATGGCGTGTTCCATACCTGGAAAGCACAAGCAGTTTTTTTCTGTACACATTCAAAACGTCCCTATTTTGCAAATGTGGGACACTCTTTTAGCTGTCTCAATCACTAATTGAGGCAACTTGCTGCTCTGGCCAAACCTGAAGGCACATGCATGACTACAATAACTAGCATTGGCAAAGCCAATAGTTTCACATAAGCAAGATCTATTGGCTTTGTCAATGTTTTATTAGATACGCTGCACAGCAGCACAGGCTTAAAGTAAAGAAAAAAAAGTGCTATGACCCAGCCAGCATTGACCTAGTCATAGTACTTTTTTTTCCTTTTTATGCCATGTTGCATAGCATATGCAGTATATCTAAAGAAGAATTGACAAATACAAATAAATCTTGGGTATGCAAGTGCTATTTGGCTTTGTTTAATGCTTTTTTTGGCAGACAGGAGGTTGGAGGGGGCATAACAGAGGGAAACCGGCTGTACCACGCATCATTTGCCATGCACGCCATTACCACACAAGGTAAGTGTAGTTAAGGTAAATATATATATATATATATATATATATATATATATATATATATATATATATAAATATCCAAGAAAGAATATATAGTATATATATATTGGTAAGGACATTTTTTGGGTGAAGGGGTGGGTTGGGGCATAGGATGGCAAGGGTATTTATAGGGTTAGGGTGGGTAGGGTATAAGGAGGTAAGGGTGTTTTAGGCCATAGGGGTGAGTAGGGGCATAGGATGGTAAGGGTATTTTTTAGGATTTAGGGGTGGGAAGGGGTATAGGGTGGCAAGGGTGTTTTTAGGCTATAGGGGGTGTAGTGTGGTAAGTGCATTTTTATGATTAGGGGTGGGTAAGCTTAAGGGTCTTAAGGTTATTTGTAGGGGTTGGTATGGGTGCTAAGGGTATTTTTAGGGCTTAGGGGCTTTAGGGTTCAGGAGTAGGTAAGGTTATGGGGTGGTGAAGGTAATTAAAAAAGGCGGGATGTGGGGTTTCCCTTCCACTAAGATAAAATTATAATTCAGCAAAAAAATGGGGGTGTTGGGGGGGGTGGGGGGGGGGAGGTCTCCCTAAATAAGAAAAATATATAAACTTAATTTAAAATGTTATATATATGTGTATATATATATATATATATATATATATATATATATATATATATTCCAACGAAATCCTCCCTCCTAGGGGGGAAAAATGGAGCGCACTCACGGAAAGATTTTCAAAAGCGTTTTAATTCAATTCAATATTCCACACGGGCAGTTCGTTACAGCAATATAAACCAACGCGTTTCGGTCTCCCTGAGACCTTGGTCACGGTTGAGTTTCAGCCAATTACAAGACTTACTTATTTTTTTGAATTGTAGTCACATGACTTCCTGCTAGTAACACCCATCGGCATTCTGGTATCTGTAGTTTTTAGTCAGCATAGGCACAGCGGCCATTAAAACAGAAAGCATTCCAAATTATAAGTTACCCCCAAATTTCAGATTACTAATTTGAATAGCCACGTTCCAGTACATTTGCTATTACAACATATTCATAAAGTTTGCCGAAGCAGTATATTTACGCGCTTGCGGGGCTTATAATACTGAGATACGTACTTTATGGAAATTTGCCACAATCTCCCCCTTCACTGGGGTTATAGCCACATACCATAACTATGGGCTAGAGTCATTAGACAGAAGATCTGTCTACTTTCTTCCCTCTAGTGGGCAATGTTTCTTGCATCAAAGCTCCTTTCTCTGAGCTCGCCATTGCTGACAGTCACCAGTATTTCTAGTGCCCAGTTGAAATTTTATGGCATTGAAACTGTGGAGCAACATGTAAGAGGAGGAAACGGAGAAAGAAAATTGCGACAGAGGGAATCACGGCAGATATTGGCACTACGAACTTACACACCGTACGGCCTAAACCAGGATGAAGAACTTTATGTACATTTATAAATAGGAGAATCCATCGAAATAACTTCCCAACATATCTAATTTTTAACAGTTTTTAAGCAAGATTTATAATTTACAATTTTCAATTTTGTTTTGTGTGCACTAGAAATACTGGTGACTGTCAGCAATGGCGAGCTCAGAGAAAGGAGCTTTGATGCAAGAAACATTGCCCACTAGAGGGAAGAAAGTAGACAGATCTTATGTCTAATGACTCTAGCCCATAGTTATGGTATGTGGCTATATCACCACTGAAAGGGGAGATTGTGGCAAATTTCCGTAAAGTGCATATCTCAATATTATAAGCCCCGCAAGCGCGTAAATATACTGCTTCGGCAAACTTTATGAATATGTTGTAATAACAAATGTACTGGAACGTGGCTATTCAAATTAGTAATCTGCAATTTGGGGGGTAACTTATAATTTGGAATGCTTTCTGTTTTAATGGCCGCTGTGCCTATGCTGACTAAAAACTACAGATACCAGAATGCCGATGGATGTTACTAGCAGGAAGTTATGTGACTACAATTCAAAAAAATAAGTAAGTCGTGTAATTGGCTAAAACTCAACCGTGACCACGGTCTCCGGGAGACCGAAACGCGTTGGTTTATATTGCTGTAACGAACTGCCCGTGTGGAATATTGAATTGAATTAAAACGCTTTTGAAAATCTTTCCGTGAGTGCGCTCCATTTGTCCCCCCTAGGAAGGAGGATTTAGCTGGAATATTAAAACGGCGTGGCTCTGCCTTGGAGTGGGCACCGCCGTAGGAAGCGCCACAGAATCCAGCAAACACAAGCCCTGGAATGGAATATATATATTACAGAAGGAGGAGAGCAGGTTGGCAAGCAACACAAGGGAGGTGCAGGCGCACATGACCTTGGCTGTGGTGCACAGAGGACCTTCATTGCCGCCCAAAGAAAAAAATATTAGAGGGAACATTGGTTTTGAGTCTCAAAATATATTTGCAAATTGCAACATACGCATTGCAACTCCATGTGTTTCTCAAAGAAAATTGAAAAAGGAGTGGGCCTCAATTGTAAATCACAAGTACATTTCTGGATAGTTTGCTTCTGTCATTTTGGCTGTAAGCTATTCATTCGATTGCATACATCAAAGAAGATTGCATCCATTCACAAAGTGGAACCTCTCTTGTGAGAGTCAAAATCCTGACTGTGCTTAATTTGTGAAAGGAAGAGTGCCGATGCCTGAAGCTCTGCTTAGAAGCCCACGGCCGGCACAACTGAGCAATGGTGCACCGAATACCAAGGCTGATAGTCTTAAATCCACCTCATGCCTCTTTCATCCACTCCCAGGCATCCCCAGCAGCTCACTTGCACGCTCCTGCTTTCTCCCTTTGTGATGGTGCTGCCGTCTTTATTTCCTTCATTTTTCAGATCTGCGTGCTTTTTCCTGTCTTGCGTTCAGTAAATAACTGATGTGGAAAAATAAATTCTGGTCTCCAAAAATAAGTGCTGGTGGCCCCAACCAGCAAGCACTAGCTCAAATTAAGCACTGCTGACCACAAAGTGAATGTAGGCTACAGTCCAGGGGACTGCTGCGTGCATCCCAATGTACCTGTGAGTCATGCTGCTTGTTTTTTTTTAAATTGTAGTACCTATTCCTTCCCGGGGCAGGGCTGCAGAGTTTGTATTTTGCAAAAGCAAATATAGAGATGGGTTCTTTTGTCCTTCCAGGTCCCCCCACCTCATTGATAGATACCTGATTGAGCCGGGATTCTGCAAATCCTCACGAATGTAATGTCCTTTCTGCGCTGTGACCAATTAGAATATCCATCACAGGACAAAATTATTTCCAGTCCTATCAGAGAAGCTATTCCACATTTTCATACGAGGTGAGATCCACAAAATAGTACATTGGGCCCTTAGTTAACTTCTTACTAACAATGATGGGAAATTGATTAGCCAAATCATCTTACATACATCAGACACATCTCGTGTCTGACACATCTGGCCAGTTATCCCTCTATACTCATTGCCTCAGCGGTAGCCTTCAAATACTAGACCAGGGCGACTAAAAACATAACATATGACCTATAGCCATGAATGTGGCATCATGAACACACCAAGGCAGGTACATCTGTAGAGGAACTGCTCATCGAAAGCAAAACTAAGCTCAGATTATGTGCAACAAATGAGCAAGAAGATTATTACTGAGGCGAGAGTTGTGTAAACAATAGATAAACCTCTGACCTCACTTTACTGACACCAGTACAATGCACTCACAGACCAATGAATCAAAATCACCTTAACCACCCAAAATAGCTAATGCTTAACATAGGACCCCAACAATCAATTATACAGAAGACAAGTCACACCACATAATCCTATGACCAAGACCTGAACAAGCTACACGTATTAGCATAAAATGGATTAATGTCTGGTCTGCAATTGAAACATTGGAATGGTAATGGTTCAGACTGCCATGAGACCATACCAATGACAGACCACGATCTATGCAAGTGCCAATAATTTAACACAACCTAGCATTAGTTAAACCTTCAAAGTTCATCAGGTGACACAAGACAAGCACTTGTAGACAACAGAGTTACCCCACAGGTTACATTGGCTGAATGGGCCCAGTCTGTCTATATCAGATTTATCTCACAGGTTGCACTTGATTGACAGCCCCGAGCATTGCACGGGTAAACTAGCACCCAGGGTGTGTTGTCATTGCAGGCAGAGGCTTTGGACAGCAGAGCAACCCACAGCGCTTGTTTCCTGACAGGCCCGTGCCTCAGATAGCAAAGACGTCCTCCAGGATACATTGGCATCACAGGTTCAAATATTGCATTCCCAATGCAGTGCCCTGCTGTGCTCCAGGTCCTAGACAACATGGCTATCACAGCTTGTCCGGGCTTTAAAGAAAGGCGCAACCCTTCAGGTTACACACAGTTCATGTGACTCTAGGACTTAACTGTAGAGATATACCCAGCGTTGGATTGGCAAGGCGGGCAATCAGGCATTGCCCGAGGGGCCTGAGGCAAAGACCAGCTGGTGGGCTGTTTTTTCAGCCTTAGATAAAATCATATTTTCCTGCGCTGGATCTTAAAGGCTGCTGTAGCCTTAGAGCGGAGATCGGAGTTCATTATAATCATGTATCGATAATGGCTGGCTCATTGTCTTGTTCAGTAGGACAATCTGCCAAACTGAGCAGGCACAGAATGTGATAGGTCCCCTCCCATCCCGAGTCTCTCAGAGTGACCGTGAGGCCACTGGGAGTGGCTGGGCTCTTTTTGAGCATCACAGCCAGGTCTAATGTTACCTGGGGTGGAGTGAAAGGGGCTGTGCAGGGTGAAAGATAAAGTGTGACAACCATCTAAACGGTTCTACTTTCGTTTCCAGCAGCAGCCCTCTGCCACTTTGTTATCTGGGAGGGACTCCGGTTCACCACTGAAGGTAATTAAAAAATAATGCAAGCAACCAAAATGAGCAAAAAGAAAAATGTTTTTGACAAAACAAAATGATATGCGAAAAACGTTCATTTGGTGCCAAAATTACAAAGGGAGGGAGAATAGACATGGCAGGACAGTAACAAAACGGACTGAGCGAGGAGAGCAATGTGGAGAAAGACAAAAGGAGAAGTGAGACAGCAGAGTGGAGAAAAATGACAAAAATATGGGAAGGGGAAAAGGAAATCAAGTGAGGAAGAAAGGAAAGGTAGAGGAGAGAAGATAAGAGTGGTAGGGATGCAGAGAGATGGAGGGATTGAGGTGGAAGAGATTAGGGAGAAGAAGTGACGGAAGACAGTGGAGAGAAGGGCAGAAATTATTAAGGGTAGAGAGAAAGTGGAGAAGAGGGAGGCAGGATAGTGGTGATAGAGGATGTGGTGTAATGGCCGGAGCTGCAGACTTTGGAACTTGAGAACCAGGTTTGAGTCTTGGCATCAGCTTAACATTCTGTGATTCTGGGCATATCACTAACCCAGTGCCTTAATAAAACGAATGTGTACATGTAAAGCACTTCAATACCTTTGGGTAGAGTGTGCGCTATATAAAACTACAAAAAAAGTGAATGGCGAAGGAAATGATGGAGAGGAGAGGAAAGTAGACGAGAGTGTCCAACATTTCCTGGTCTATGAGAAAAAAGGAAGGATGGCTACTGCTCATATGCACTATCCTAATTCTCTCCCTCAGTCTAGGGATTAGTTTAGAAAATGCTGCCATTCCTGTGGAATTTTCTTCATCAAAGGGATGGAATGGTAAAGGAAATTCCACCTGTGTATTCTCGTTTTGTTTAAATGCTGCCTCTAGGCACATGAGGACTTTCTGTTACTTTCTGCAGCACAGCAATAAAGGGGAAGCATAAGAATATAACATTAAGTATAGTACAAAGAAATTTATGGGGCAGAGGGATGTGAAAGAGACTGACAGGAGAGAGCAAGACAGGAGAAAAAGGAAAGGTTTGCAAGGCAGAGAAATTAAATAAAACTTAAAGGAGAGATACAAAATGACAGGAGGAATAAGGGCCTGAGAGATATGCAAATAACTAAAAAAAAAGTCCAAAGGGGAGTCGGGAGTGGGGGACAGAGGGGGATTTGTAGACAGAGAGAAAGAAAGGAAAAGAGAGAGGGGAAATGTGAGAAACTGAGTGAAGCACATAGGTATAATGAGAGACACCAAGAAGAGGAAAAGAAGTAGAGTATGAGAGAAAAAGGAAGAACCAGGTAGGAGAGGGGCAAAAAGTGATAGGGAGGATGAGAGCGGTGCACAGCAAGTAAGAAAGGGGTATAGAGAGAATGAAAGGCATTTGAGTGAATTCCTGCAGCTTTTCCAGATTCAGATCAAGTCTCTACCCACAAAACAAAAGACATCAAGTATGAAGTAGTATGCAATCCTCAAAGACATCGCTTGCAAAGAGGCCCCTGAGTGACAACCAAAAGAGGAAGACCCCTGGTTCCTTGAAGTTGAACAGAAGCCTCCAGACACAATGGATGCGGATAGTTCTCTGACTCATGGCCTGATATAATACTGGATATGCAGGGATCTTCGGTGGAAGCACAGACAAAGGGACCAATAGGTGACTAACACATTCAGGCACCAAAAGAAGAGAAATGTATAGGGGCGAAGATCAGGTGAGGAGACCTACCGGTGAGTTGCAGTGTAATAATGGTATGTTTAGTGGTGCGTCTAGTCTTGGCCAATGCTCCCGACCCCACGTGCTTAGAATGCTTAATTTATCAGAGATTTCTCCCAAAATTACTCCCGATACCAAGCAATGTTTCATGAAATGTCATTATCAACAAATCTGGGCCACCTTTTCTTTCGGTGCCCAGGCCTAACTCTGTTCCCAATCCGACCCTGGCTATACGTCTGGATGCAAACTCTGGTCGTTGCACGCTTAAGAGTGCAGACGTTTTCCATCTGGTGACGCCGATCTTATATTTTCAGGCTTTGGGTTCCAGGCGCACCCTTCCGTTTAAACAATTCTGAAAGTTTTAAGCACTAGCCATCAAAACTACTGCCTAGGTGTTCGATCTGACAGATGAAGAAACACCAGATCCAATTGATGACCCAGATGTATACGATGTCATGGTGTCCTTTTATTTTCAAATTCCACGCACATCGCAACTTCGTGCAGGCAACCATTTTTCCTGGCAGTGATGCTGCCTGCACAAATAAGGGGGGTCTTTTTCATAATATTTCATTTTATTACTTATGTAACTGCACCGAACATTCTCTTGAAGGAGCTATGTCAGCAGTTACATTTTCTAAACAGAAAGATGGCTAACAGGGTTTAGAAATTCATTTCCTATCTTTAAATTAAAATCAGAATTCTTAATACAGTATATTATATGAGGTACTTCATAGACCTTACATTTAACATCACAATAACAAAAATCTCAAGTCCATACATTATACGAAGTAATTGACAACGCAAGCCTAACACATGATGGCAAAATAAAAAGGGCATCAAATTATCACCCCTTACAAGTGTGTTATTAAATGGTTGTC
Source organism: Calotriton arnoldi (assembly GCA_963921515.1). Taxonomy (NCBI): domain Eukaryota; kingdom Metazoa; phylum Chordata; class Amphibia; order Caudata; family Salamandridae; genus Calotriton; species Calotriton arnoldi. The sequence continues at coordinate 316,528 of CAWUFW010001628.1, forward strand.
ATAATTGGGACGGGGCAGCTCTGTTGAGGCCGGTGGGTTATCACCTGCTGCATATATTGAACCTGGTAGCATTCGGCAATGCTTACCATCTTCTCGCTGCACTGAATCTCCAGCGGGTCATGCGATGGTTTTTCAGTGCTAGAGGGCATTATCATGAGATAAAGCTTGCTGCCCAATTTATTCCTGCGAAGCTGAAGGCGAGGCGAAAGGTGGTTTTCAGACCTGGCGGGAGGGTGTGTATTAGTCATGCTAGACCTCTCCTCTGCATCTGACACAGCGGATGGTGATCACTTACTAAGGGGGATGACATGAGTGGTCCACTCTGATCCAGACACCATAAAATGATTCACATCATTCCCGCTGCGCCAAGCTCAATGAGTGCTTCTCAGGAGAAGATTATATTTCTTGTGGGATACCACAACAGACATCTTTGCCATCAGTCCTTTTCAATATATTCTTGACGCCTCTACTTTACATCTTTAGGGGTTCCCAAGCAGGTATGAAATCTCATGCTGACAATACTCAAATTTATATTAAATGGTCACATAATGATGGTCCTGTGATTAAACTACAAAATGTCCTAAAAGAAAGGGAGGTCTGGCTGCAAGGCACATCTTTACAACTAAATAGCTCTAAAACTGTGCTCATTGTGTCAGAGGCTAAGAGACATGCTCTTCATTAATACCCTTCCAAGATTTTCTTGGACAAGCTCTGCCTGCATTTAGCATATTAAAGAACTTCTGCATTCCTTTTAATGCCGGCATGTCCCCCAAAGCATAAACTGAATCTATTACCAGGAGGTGCTTTCATCAGTTGAGCAAGTTAAAACATAAACTTCCTTTTCTCTTGCATAAGCACAAAGCCAATGTCATGGGGCAGCAATAATTGTTTTATTGCTGCCCTGATTACTCTGGCAGCCTCTAAGGTGCCCTCCCAGCAAAACTGTGCCAGAATTTTCAAAAAGCATAGAAAGCATCATTTTGGCTGAATTCGGAGCAGAGACAAAAGATGATGGGAAACAAGCCTAGCACGCCTTAGATTGGTTGACAGTCAATAATTGGACATAATCATGCTGAAGCGCATTAGTAATCTTGCACACGTTACATGAGTTTCAAGGCCTCTCCCTATCAGCCAAATGACAGGGCTAAGAAACCAGGACCAGCGACTCATGGCCGTAAGCCATCCCAGACTTAATAGAAGAAGAGGCAGAACATTCTCTGTGCATACATCCCTCCTCTGGATTTCACTGCCATACAATAAAAAGGATTATATCACTCTTTCAAAAAAGCCCTAATGCATTTCTTTTCCTGGAGACCTAGATGATCCACACCAAGAGACCCCGAGCCACCCAGGGTAGTGCGGCAATACAATAGAATTCGTTTGAAGAGTATTGGGTTGGAAGGTTACATCTGAGGATTTACTTTAACTCAGCCTACGTGAACTGTCTGTTTTTGTCCGGATCCTCAAGTTAGAACAGGTGATGGCAGGGCTTTAAGTGGGCCGGGTCTCACCGGTGCTGAGCACCGGCAGTTTTTTAAAGGGGCCCTCAAAATGGGTCTCTATCGGGCTCTGTTTTGTACCCTGGCGGTCCGTTTTTTTCCGGACTGCAGTGACCGCAGGCACATCGATGTGTCCGTGCTCACACTGCTCAGTTCTCACTAGTGGAGAAGTTACGGCATGACGTCATGCCAGGTGAGCTTGTAGGGGGAAGGCAAATCCTTTAAAGAGAGTCATTTTCTCTCTGGATTTCCCTTCTCTTTTTGAAACTCAGGAGCAGCAACATTGTTGTGGTGTCACCAGGGCTTTAAGTAGAAGCTATTTCAATATTATATACAAGCCATAGTTGCTGCTTATATATCTTATGCAACTAACAACCATTGACAAAGCCAATAGTCCTGACTTGTTGTAGGTATGATGTTACTTGTTGTATCATATATCTGGATGCAATGACAGAAACAGCAAAATACAAGTCGGGTGGCACACTATGCTAAGCACAGATTTTTAGCTTACGTTTTTTTAAGCCATGCCCTTAATTACATTGGCCACTCCCCTTTGAGAGACCCCCCAGTTTTTTCATCCCACTTAAAGCCCTGGGTGACGGGAATCTGGGCAATGAAAGATCAGCTGGCCAGAGCGGAGGTGAAAAGGTGCCAACAGCCCTTATGATCTGAGCCAAGGTGAGGAGAGATCTTGCTTGGAGCTGTCATATAAAGAGAGGTTATGAGAGGAGAGCCCAGGCCAAGAGAGCCAAGGGGAAGAGAGTCAAGGGGAAGGAGGCCGGCAATGAGAGCCCCGGGGAGGAGAGCTCGTGCAAGGACGGCTGAAGCGCGAAGGCCCCAGGAGAAAGGAGCCCAAGTGATGGGAGCTCGATGGCCAGGTCCTCAGGTGAAGAGCATCTATAGCCATGCCAGAAGAGGCCATGTTAGAATAGCCCATTTGAGAAGAGCCCAGGCAAGAGGAGCCCAGTGAAGCAAGACCAGATGAAGAGAGTCCTCGTGGGGGAAGCAGGCAAGGGGAGCTGAGAAAATGAGCCCCATGCTAAGAGAGCCCAGGTGCGGGAGACAGGCAAGTCTCGGGGAGAGGATGAGGCCTAAAGTCTAGGGCGATCGACCTCAAATCTGGGGAACCTGGTTCGGGTCTCGGCAAGGACGAGCAACATCCTGTGATTCTGGGCAAATCACTTCATCTCCCCGTGCCTTACAAAAAATGAATGTGTGCTTGTGTAACGCAACTGGTGCTCGTCTAAAGCGCTTTGATACCCGAAACCTTCAGGTCAAGTTCGCGCTATATAAAACTCCGGAAAACAAAAAGAGTAGAGCCCTGTGAAGGCAGCCCAGGTAAGGAAGATAGGCAAGGACAGTGCAGGCAAAGGGATCCCAGGTGAGGGAGACAGGCAGGAAGAGCCCAGGCAAAGGGAGCTCAGGTGAAAGGAACTTGGAAGAAAAGATCCCTGTGAGGAGGGTCCAACCGAAGGCCCCATAGAAAGCCAAGACGACAGCAGTGAAGTGGGGAGATCATTGGTGGGGGCTGCGATCTAGCTGAGCGGCTTCCGCCTTCATATTTCCACCATTTCCTCGGCTCCACTGAGATCGGAGCTCTCTACCCTCAGTCTATGGAGACAGCTGGGTAGCTTCACTCCGGCGCACTCTTCAGCCCTCGGCGGGACAGGAATATCAGTGCAAACACAGGCGCAGCACAGCTTTATTGATTGATCTCGCATCTCGAATAATGAAAAGCATAAATCAATCAGAGCAGATAGTAGACTTCATCTAATGTGCCATTCTACAGCAGCACTTGTTCAGTCTGACAACGTCCCTCTGAGGAGAGATCGGGTACCAGCCGCTCGATAGCAGGCGGCTTCGGATCTACCCACTGGTGTGATGCTCTAGTCTAGATAGTCACAGTACACACCGGACACTTGTGCACCACTCCATCTTTGTGTGGGCACTTCAGGCAATTGTGTGCCACTATGGGCTCTCCCATGTTGCGCTCATGTTTAGACTACAACTGACCTTTGTCTGTAACACAAATCTCTTCTGTACCACACCAAGCAAAGCGTGAAACTCTAGAGGTTTGTGTAAAATACTACATTTGAGAACAACTTTAGACTATTATCTAAACTCTTCTTTACCATGGTGCCCTCTCCCATGCAGCTCTGAAGCTTCGTCACCATTACGGACTATCGCATCATTCCAGGTCTAGGTAACAAATGCCAGGCTAACCTTTAGTGTGTCAATCTAGACAGTCGTGCACCACTCTAGAACCTGCTACTAAATTTCCATTGATTTCATTCATCAAGTGCTAAAGAGCCCCATTTGTTCGACTCCGGACCATGGTGAGTCGCCCTGAACATCCATATGCCACTGAGCTATCTTTGTAAAAACTCAAACCTTTTGTTAAGAGTGTTTTTTGCAATAATGTAGTATATGGCTTATTTGCCTGCTGATAAAGTTGCCAGCGTGCTGCAACTATTCATTTGTGCTGTGAACACAAATGAATGATCATTAGTGAACCACACCAATCCCTCGGTGCCCCGGTGGATGTAATGAAGGCTTTAGGAATCAGTGTGTGCGAGGCGGGAATCTCTAAATATGGCAGGCAGTTCTCCATTAGGAGAGCAGGGCCATTTCCCCTACTGACCGACCAGCCTGGCAGGCCACCTGCCGGGGTGTAAACACGCCTCTAAGTCTACTGTGCAGGCACTTTGGTATAACAAGCTGCACATCACAATCAGGATTTGGTGTTATAGCTATGCAATGTAGGGAGCATTTCTGTCACTAGGCACAAGAAATGATAGGGGACATTGGCCATGGTCCTGATGCAGGCTTTTCAGATGGCCAAGGCATCATCTACTCATTCACCTCCTCTTCATACTTTTGGCAGAGGAGTCAGAGCTGAACACACCGCCACTTCATTCATCGCTCATATCAGACTCCTTCCCGCGTTACCATATTCTTCCCTTTACCCAAAGGAGGACTAGGATTTCATAGGGAAGACTGCCGATGCTTGCACAATTGCATTGGCAAATCCAATTGCAATGGCGTTCCATCTTAAAAAGCTATTTTCATTTCTTCCATTTTTCAAGATGGCTGGCAGGTCGCTATTGGCTTTTCCAATGCTTGCGAGGCAAGGTTACAAACATTGGCAAAGCCAAAGGCTGCAGCCAGACATCTTGGAATGTAATTTTATGTAGTTCAAAGATGGCCGCCACATCGCATCTAGATGACCTGGAATCATAGAAAGTCTATATGCTAAGTGGTTGCCATCTGTGAAGTATAGAAAATAACATTCACCCATCTTGTAACAATATTTTCTATACTTCTGAGACAGCCACTACAATACATCTAAAAACAACGTGGTGGCCATCTTGGAAGCATAAGAAATAACAGTGTAGTGGGCCACCTGCTGCTGTTTGCTATACCAGTGCTTGTGCTGCATTGGCAAAGCAAGTCCTGGCAAACAACTAAGGTTGGATCAGCAAGATCGTTTGGCTTTGCCAATGCTTGTTAAACTATTTGTGGAGAACTCTGCAGTACTACAACATTAGGAAGGGGATGGCATTTCAGAGTGACTATTTATCAACAGTAGATATGTAAAAAGTCTCCAGATTTACCCTGCTGCATTTGAGTGTAGTATAAAATGCAAGTGTGTTTGGGTAGTGGTTTAAGCCAAGGAGACGTGTCCATTCCAAATGCAGTCAGACTTTGAGGTTTAATGAAATGTAAGATTTACAAGCCTAGGCCTGGAACAATTCTGAGCAAGCAACTGTAGGTTTATTGTGATAGCAACATGCTTATTTAATTAGAGTGCAGCTCTTCAATCTTTCAGGACCACTGTTGAAGACATTTCCTCCCAAGCTACCTCTGTTCAAGAGGCTTGAAGCAAAAGAAAATAAGAGCAGCATCTGGAATCCTATGGCTCTAATAAACAGACTACCAAAAATACCCAAAGGGATGGGGAAAAATAAATGGAGGAGGAGAGGGTGTGCAGGTCCTGGCACCAGCTAGTAAAAATTATTTTAAAGCACATTTTTCTTTAAAAGTTTAATTATCGGGGCGTGGCCAAGATGGCGGAGAGCTAAGACGTGCTTAGTCTTCTCTCCCCCGCTCATCGACCTTAAGCACCGGCCCGGGTCCCTGCGCCGTGCTGAGGTGCAGTCCCGCGGCTCCTGAAAGCACCCGGAGGCTGGCGGATCTGGTTCTGGGGACCTGCGGAGCTCTGGTGGCGTCCCTGTTCGGGGGCTGGGCCTACCGCCGGGGCTCGACGCGCTGCGGCGCGGTCTGCGGGGCTGGTGCCCGGAGGAGAGCGCACTGATCGCCTTCCGCGGACGGCTGATGACGACGGCTTGGATCGGCGGCAGGCCCCGGGACCTCTCCTGACTCCGGCGACCGAGACTCGGTGGCCGGCAAGCTACTGGGGCTTCACTGCTGACTGGAGAGCGACGAGAGGGGCGGCGGCCGGGAATCGCGGAGGCGACCGGCAGCATTGAAGGTGCGAGCTCTGGGGGCATATCGGCTCCCGGCGGACAGACGGGGCTCCGGCGGCGGGGCTGCGGCCGTCTACGCCGGGGCGGCGGTCACTGCTGGGACCGGGACAGCGGGAGCTCACCTGGGGCCTACCCGGAGCTGTGTTGGCCTTGGGTCCGGCTATCGGGGGGCAATTCGGCCTCCGGCCTGAGATCCGAGGTTCGTGGCGTCCGGCCCGCGCTCCTGGGCGGTGGCAGTGCAGTGAAGCGCACGAGGCAGAGGCCCCGGCGGAAGGTGGAGTTCCCGGCGGCATTGCGGGCGGCGGTGGCAGCGGCCCGGCGGACCCCGACCTGTGTGGATTGAGAGGCTGCGGCGGTGAGTCCTTTGTGAGCCCCATTCTTTGCGGCAGTCCCGGCGCTGGTGCTGATCCCTAGTGACTCTGGCTACACTGACGGATCGCGCTTGAGAGTCCAGGCGTCCTTGACCGGCCCTGCGTGCGAGCCCAGCGGGGCCTGGTTGGCGGCTGGGGCTGAATTGCAACCCTGGGCTCACCGGTGACCTGAGCCCCCTGGGGGTTTCCTCCTCCTCACCGCTGCTCCTCCCCCGGGCGCCTCCAGCGGCTCGCCCCTAGCACCATAGACAGACCCCACTGCGCGTTGCGCTGCCGGCCATCTTTCTGGCAGCTTTGACCCTGTTGTGCTGGCGGGACCTGCAACGGGGGAGGCCACATAATTCACCGGCGGAGCTGCACGACGGATACTGACGTACGGGGGTGAGCGCAGGCTAGCGCTGAAGCCGAGATCCGTACCTGGTGCGGGGCCGCTGTGGGAGGCTTTCTTGGTCGGGGACGACCTAGCCCCGTGGCCCTCTCGTTGGGGCCGGCTGAGCATGACATCCACCCGGGGCAAGAAGGACAAACAAACCCCGAGGGAGGGATCCCTTAAAGACCTCTTTGCGCGGGCCAGGAGTGAGGGTCCGGCGGGGACCCACCGTGACGAGCCGGCAGGGCAGATGGCTGACGCGGCGGACAAGCCAGTGACGCGGGCCTTCCTGGAGTCTTTGTTTGCGTCCCTTTGGGACGACCTCCAAGCAGAGAAGCGCGATCTCACGGCAGAGATCAAAGATATTCGTAAGGACATGGACGACATGGGGGAAAGAGTGGAGTCCCTAGAGACCAAGAGTGACACCCGGGATACGGAGCTGGAGGCCCTGCGACAGGAGGTGGTGAGAATCCATGAGCAACAAGTGGACGTTCAGTCCCATCTGGAAGACTTAGAGAACCGTTCACGCCGCCACAACATTCGCATCAGAGGGGTATGTACCGATGCAGAGGCGGGGGACATTTTTAACTATGTGCGGGAGCTTTTCAACTTCGTGCTCGGCAGAGCGCCCGACTCCGATCTCAAGTTGGACAGAGCACACCGAGTGGGCCCTCCTAGGGCGCCTTCGGCACCCCCAGCGGACATCCTAGTCTGTGTGCAAGATTATCGCACTAAGGAGGACATTCTTCGACAAGCCCGATCGAAGCAACCGATTACTTTCCGAGAGCAACCATTGGCTCTTTTTCAGGACCTCGCTGCAATCACGCTTCAAAAGCGCCGGCTATTTAGACCCATCACCGAGGCCCTGCGACAAAAAAAATTTCCTACTCCTGGGGGCACCCGTTTCGCTTAGTATTCAGGCATGAGGCCTGCAAAATCCTGGGGATCACTCCTCCGGTGGACCACGACCCCGCAGAGCGTCCGGACCAGGGTGCTTCTGACAGTCGCCCAGGGTGGAGATCACAACGTGGCCGGCGCTGCATCAAGAAACCCGACCCGCTGGAGATCAAGAGGGAACAACAGGCTGCTATAGCGGCGGTGCCAGGGTCTCAGACCGGCGCGACCTCCGAGTAATGGTCATTGGCCGCTATGTTTCTTATCTTGCTGGCATGTGGTGGGCGGGGGGAGGGGAGGGAATATCTGTTGGCCACCATTTCACCCCAGAGACTTTTTCTTATCTCCGGTTCATCCTGGGATGACGGACTAATGACAGACTGGGTACATTTTTTCCTTTTTGTCCTTTTTTGGTGCCAGTTGCGCCTGGGGTTGTCTTTTCTTTTCTCTCATTTTTGTAGGGTCTTTCTTTCTATTTTTTCTATGTCTCTCTCTCTCTGCTGTGTTCTGATTCTGGGGGGCCCTGGTCCAGGGATAGAGGGATTGCTCGCTCTGGTAAGCTCACATCGAAACATAGATAGCGCAGCAATACAAGTTAGCGCGGGGGCTCAAGGTCTGGGCACATGACTTCATTCCCAATTAAGGTTCTCACATTCAATGTCAGGGGACTCAATAGTCCAATCAAACGCAGGGCTCTGCTATCCTACTTAGAGAATACACGTGCGGACATCTGTCTCCTGCAGGAGACACATCTTCTCTCAAGGGACTGCCACCGCCTCAAGTCACGCGCCTTCCCGATCCAATACTTCTCTTCTATGACCACTAAGACGGCCGGGGTGGCTATCCTGGTCTCTAGGGCTTTCAGGGGGAAGGTGATACAGAAGGGGCTGAGATTAAGGGTAGACTTCTTACTTATCATTTCTCTATTGGGGGTCACTCAGTGGTGGTGGGATCGGTTTATGCCCCCAATGAGGGACAGGAACGCTTTTTACAGACTGCCCTTATAGACGCTACCGCAACACAAGAACGCCACATATTGATAGGGGGTGACCTTAATTTAGTGTTTAATAATGACTTGGATAGCTCCTCTCAACGCACGAGTCAGGTAGGCGCCCTCTCTTCTACAGGGTCCCAGTGGCTACGCGACCTCGATCTCACCGACATTTGGAGACACCATCACCCACACTCCCGGGCCTTTTCATATTATTCCCACGCACATAAGACTTACGCGAGATTGGATTATTTCCTCGGTACTAGGGCCATTTGTGCGGCCACCCTCGACACCGACATCCTGGTTGCATCCCTCTCCGATCACAACCCTGTGGAAATTTCACTGGATCTCCCCCAGGTCAGCCGCCCGCCTGGGTGGTGGCGGTTCCGGGATGCTCTGTTACATAGGCCAGATACGGTCACCCAATTGCAGCGCACCATCGAGGATTATCTCACGCACAATGACACACCGGACACATCACTCTCAACACGTTGGGAAACTCTAAAAACTGTTCTCAGGGGGGAGGTTATTGCTATCTCGTCTGCAGATAATGCGGACCGTAGGGCCAAGAGGGGGGAGCTGACGCAGCAAGTTCGGGAACTGGAGCAGATGCACCAGCGGACGGGGGCTCCCCGCGTGTGGCGTCAGTTATCGCTCGCACGGAAGCAATTGTTAGCCTTGGATCAGGATAAGGCCGAATACGCCGCTCTACGACTGCGCCACTCTTTCTATACAGGGGGGATAAGTGCGGCCGCATCCTCGCGCATAAACTCCGCGCGGCGAGGTTACGCGAGGGTATCCAGGAGATCAGAGACAGCGCTGGTGTACTATCCACCGATGACGCGGTTATCGCAGATACTTTCCGCACATATTACGCTCACCTGTACGACGACCAGCCTTTAGCGGAGGCGGACATCGTCTCTAATTTGTCCGGCGTGGACCTCCCGACTTTGACGCCGGACTAGGCGGCACATATCGAAAGGGAGATCAGGCCGGAGGAAGAAATCTCTGCCATCGCCCGCCTGAAGCTGGGCAAATCCCCGGGCCCCGATGGCTACACTGCGGCCTTTTATAAGCAGTTCGGTGCGGTCCTCACTCCCTTGCTGACCCGGCTTTTTAACTCGTTTGCGACAATGGGTGCAATACCCTCTTCTATGCTAGAGGCGGCGATAGTCGTCCTCCCCAAACCCGGGAAGGACAGATCCGTATGCGGCTCGTATCGGCCCATATCGCTTTTGAACTTGGACTTGAAGCTCTATACCTCCATCTTGGCGAGCCGTCTGGGCCCCTATATGCAGGGACTGGTGGACCCTGACCAAGCTGGGTTTATACCATAAAGGCAGACAAGTGACAATACGAAGAGGGTGGCGCACCTCATTGAAAAACCCTCCCGTATCCCGGGGAAATACATGCTGCTTACGATCGACGCCGAAAAGGCCTTCGATCGGGTCCATTGGCCGTATCTTGAACAGGTATTGGGCCACATTGGATTTGGGAATAAGATGCGGACACATATCTTTAACTGTTACCGTTCCCCCACAGCGACTGTAAGAGTTAATGGGCATACTTCCGCTCCCTTCCCCATTCATAGGGGAACGCGGCAGGGTTGCCCCCTTTCGCCCTTACTCTTCGCTCTTTATATGGAGCCTCTGGCTCAGAGGGTTCGGCGGCATGCGCAAATCAAGGGCATTCGCTTCGGGGGGGACACTCATACTATTAGTTTATACACGGACGACGTCCTCGTCACACTGGCGAACCCAGATGGAGCTCTAGGAGCCCTTTTCGAAGAGCTGGATGCCTTTGGGGGCACGTCCGGGTTTAAAGTCAACCTCTAAGTCGACGGCGATGAACCTCTCCTTACCGCCCCTCGAGAAAGCGGACTTGCAGGTTCGCTTCCCACTATCGTGGTCGGACGAGCCTGTTCCCTATCTGGGAATATGCCTGGCTCCCACCTTGCAGGGCATGCGACATGCCAACTTCTCACGCCTCCATACTCAAATTCAGGCCGAGCTTCGACGATGGAAACACCATCAGCTCTCCTGGCTGGGGCGTGTTGCCGCTATTAAAATGACCATCCTTCCTAAAATTATGTACGTATTCCAGACGCTGCCTTTGCCCCCCCCCACGGGTTGGCTCCGAAGGGTGCAATCAGATCTCTCTTCTTTCATCTGGCAGGGCCGTAAGCCAAGAATGAAACGCGCGGTCAGTTTTCTCCCACCACACGAGGGGGGCCTCGGGGTTCCCGATCTTGCCCTCTATTACAAAGCCACACAGTTACGCCATCTGGTTGAATGGAGTCGGGCCGAATCTGAAAAGAACTGGCTTTTCCAGGATCGCGCGGTAGCGGGTACATCACTTAGGAAGATTCCCTTCCTCACGAAAGCTCATCGCCCTCCCAACTTATATGCCTCACAAGTGACCCGTACGACACTTACGGCATGGGATCAAACGAATTTAAGCCATGAACTAACGTCCTTTCCTTCACCTCTCACATCGATCCTGGACAACCCTGAGTTTAGCCCCGGGTTGGACCAACAATCCTTTCACCGGTGGCGGGACTCCGGTTGTTGGGCGCTGGGTCCCTTATTCACAGATGGCAAGTTTATCACGTTCCCGCAGTTACGGGAGGACTTCGACCTTCCGGAAGCGGAGCGCATGCGTTACCTTCAGGTACGCCACTGGGCACTACCCCCTACCAACCGATCACAGGGGGCCAGACGCTTTACGCCATATGAACGCTGGCTGGTAACGAGGTTGTCGGACAAAAAATTGATTTCGGATCTTTACAAGATTCTACAATCTAGATACTCACACATGTACCACGCGGGGCGGGCTCGTTGGGAGAAGGAGCTTGGTCGCGATCTTACTCCTGAGGAGTGGGAGGGAGCCTGTTACAGGGCACGTCACACGGCAACACATGTTGGACTCACAGAAACTTTCACTAAATTGGTTTACCACTGGTATTACACCCCAGACCGGCTACATCAGGCCGATGCAACACTAAGCCCAGATTGCTGGCGTGGGTGCGGCAGGAGGGGCTCTCTGGTCCATTTACTATGGGACTGTCCTCACCTCCAGACATACTGGACACATGTCTTGGACGAAGTAGACAAACATCTTGATACTGAACTCCCTAGGTTCCCCGCATATGTTCTTTTAGGGGTGCCCAACCCACTCACATATCCCCTTAGGGCCCGGAGAGGAAGCAAATAGCCATCGCTCTAGGCTCCGCAGTTCAGAATATATTAATCCACTGGAGGTCCCGCCAGATTCCTACATACACAGGCTGGTACCAACTTTTATGGCACGTGTTGGGAATGGAGAAGATTTCCCTCACCCTGGCAGGGAAGGGCTCTTCCTTCAGCGAGCTGTGGCAACCCTTTCTTACTCTGCTGGCACAAGACTTTCGAGAGTTGACTTGCCCGCTGTACTTACGCCTTTTACGTCTTACCGCACCAGACCCCACTTTGTAGCCAGAACGATTTTCAGCTCTGAAGAGCTGCCTGCGCTAGTGTTTTGTCAATGGCCTGATCCAGGAATGGGAGGGGGGTGGCTCTTTTTTTATTTCCTTTCCTCCTTTACTCTTTGGGTGGTGGGCGGGGGGGGAGATGTTTGCGTTATTTTGCGATATCATTGAGTTGTCTATCACAGCTCGGCCCTGCATGGCCCTGATGTCATGTTCTTCACTTCTGCGACTGTCAATAAAAAGAGTTAAACCATAAAAGTTTAATTATCAACTGGTGCTAGGCAACTACATGTTGTCCACACCCCCTTTTCAATTTGAGCTGTCTGTCAACGTAACAATGAATAAAAAAAAGACTAGCGACTAAACAGATAATGGAGCTGAGTAGTACAGAGCAGCTGCACCACTGGCCCTGGCAGTATTTTTTATTGGACCTAGAGACAGCTGTCTGTCCAGCCTCGCGTAACAAAAACACTGAAATTTACCAGTAACTCAAGTAACTATAACTCATGCCCTAAATCACCCCTGCTATGCACAGTGTTCTTATCAATGATGTTATTTCAGATCTCATTAGGGATGTTATGAATGAAGTCATTGAACATGTCATGAGTGATGTAATATATGAGGGTAAAAGCAGTGCATTGCGAGGGTGCGTTATAGCTAGTTTAGGGCACAATTTATAGTGTTTGAGATAACTAAAACTGGTGAATTTTAGTGTTTTTTTTTTATTTAAAATGCTAGCTTGTCACTGGCATTTTCACCTAACTAGAACGCCATGTTCACCTTTGTTTTTTCAGTGAACCTCTGAAGTTTCTTAACGTGAAGTAACAATATAAAGGGTGTCATTTTAAGTAAGGCAGACCTAGTGACAAAGGGTCAAAATGCCAAAATATAAAAAAGGAGTCCTATTGGCTTTATTAAGAGGTCAGCACATCAATTTAATATAAAGCTGACCTATTGGCTTTCTCAATAAATCAATACAATAATTTATCAATAACGATAATCCAATGTATTTCTATGTCTATACATGGCAATGATTAATAAGAATCACTGTCACATAAGTATTTAAATAAAGCATTTTACTTCAAAACAACTATAAACGTGTTGAATCTTTCTAACCATTCTTCAAGCCACAACATTAAACCACAGAACTAACCACAAGAGGTCCCCGCACTCAAGTTGTAGAGCATTGAGCTCCAGTTCGGAATGCTTAAAAAAATATATTGTAAGCTGTCCTGGGGTCATAGATTCAGTGACCCAGGAGACTTACTGCAACTTTAAAAAATAATATTCTATGGGGAACTGCTGCACTCCCTGCAGTTTCCCCCGCAACATTTTAATAAAACCTTGGTGGTGCCCTGCCCCTTTTAGGTGCACCACGAGCATAAAAAAAAATGTTTTTTAAAAAGCCCTTGCAGGGCATTATGGGGTTCTCTCCAGCTGGCGCAGTGAATGTGAAATGATCGGCTACTCCGCTCATTTCACATTCCTGCTTCATATATTTATTAATTTTTTTATGGGAAAGGGGCGGGCGGTCCCCTCTCCTAGCCATTTAATGGCCGGAAACCCCATTCCCCAGGGGCCTGATTCATTTAGATGGGAAGAGGGAGCATGGGTCTCTCTTACTGAGCCTTTTGAAGGGCTCAAGGCCCCATGCCTCAAGGTCGATATCTTTTTAATGGGGACAGGGGCATGCGGCCCCACTCCCCAAGGCTTTTGAAGACCTGGAAATCCCAAACCCCGGGTTTGATGTATTTCTGTTTTGGAGAGAGGGCATGAGGCAACCCTCCCCAAGCCATATAATGGCCCCTAGGACCACATCCCTTGTGGCCCGATGGTGGCAGTGTCCCGGGGCGCCCTTTCCCTGGGACACCGAGTTGTTCCCTGCCATGGTGCGTGTGGGCACACAAAGAAATCCAACTCCCTGCCCGCACTCTCCCGGGCAGGCAACATAGGTTTGCTCACGCCTGGCAGGAGCAGAAAGAAATGCTGCCCCCGCTGGGCAGGAGCAAATCAATGCAGCTGGCTCCCACCTCACCCGGGATGGGTGCAAGCAGGAGAGCCGGTGGGGGCCATGGGGCTCCCCTGCGGCCCCAAGCCCTCTAATTCCAGTGGGTGCCCCGGGTGGGACCAGGGCACCCATAAGAAATGTTTACATTTATTTAGGCCTTAGAATGGGGTCCCTGGGGGCATGTAATGGCTCAGAGAGGGTGTCTCCTTTAAATCATAATGTGGCCCTGGGGCCATGTAATGGCTCGAGGAGGGGGGACGCATGCCCCCCTCCCCTCAAATATTAATACAGTGACCTCCATGGCCCTGGCCCACCCGGGTAATTAAAATTGAGAAAGGCGGGAGCCCGCACATTTTTTTCAATTTTGCAGCCCCTTAAAAAAAATCCGTTTTTGGATTCAGGGGTCGGATTCCCTCTGGGAATCCCCTCCCCTCCACCACAAGTCCAAGGGGGTCATGGTGTCCCTAGCCTCCCCATTCTATGATTTTTTAAAAATGTTTTTACAGTACAGGGACTGAGTCCTAAAATTGCTGCCCAAAACAACCAATTTACAAAAAGTGTGTGGTTTCTGGACCAAGATCTAGCTTTCTGCCAAATTTGCCGGTCAGTCTTTTTTGCTGTATCCCTGATCAATTTTCCTTTGGAAAACTGCATGGAGAAAAATAATTTTGGGATCCCCCCCTGTGTCTGAGCCCCCTCTTGACAGATCACTACAAAACTTTCCACGAAGAAGCTAAGTTGGGTAAGACCTTTTTTTGGAAGGATTTGTGATGACACGCACGCACGCGCACACACACACACACACACACACACACACACACACACACACTGTTTATTACCATTGTTGAGTGTGAGGAAGAGGGCACTGCATTAAATAAACAAAAGGTATATTTGTGGAATGCTTTCAAATTGTCTAAGCCACTGGCAATCATACTGGTTAGCATTTCAACCCATTGCTTTTCGTCCATTGCTCTGCCACTCTACACACTGTAGCACTCTAGCACTGACCCGACGAGTCATGGGAACATTCTGTCCTGAACTGCATGACAGGCCAACTCCAGAAGGGGAAACAAACAACCCCAGACTGGTTTCAGCCTTATTAGGCCAGGTCAGGGATCAATTGCTTGGAACCTGTAGTAAAGCGAGCATAGGACCCATGTCTAGGCATAATCTTGGCCACTTAACGTGTTACAGTGAGCACACAAAAGGTGGTGGGAAGAATGTTTGCAAATAGTCTAAATCACTGGCAATCGCTCTGAGTAGCATTCCTACCCATCATTTTCATTCATGGTACCACACTGGACAGAGGCCCACCTTCTGCAAATCAGCACTGAGTCTGCTCCTTATGGGAAAAGTCTGTCCTGAAATACCCAACAGCTCCACCCTGCCCCAGATGGGGACACAGCAATCCCAAACCAGTTTTTGCCTTATTAGGCCACGTCAGTAGGGTATAATTTGATCCTGTGGTACAGTAAGCAAGGGACCCACATCTGGGCATAATCTTGGGCACTTAGGGCTTTACACCAAACAAACAAAAGGCGATGGGCAAATTACCCCAACAGTTGTAAATACAGCTGTCTGCTTGGAAGCCCCTATACTGTTCTATAAAATGATATGCAATAGTTAATTTATTTTTAAAATATAAAAGTATTGTAAGCTTATAGCCACCATGGTTAGGTGGCACCATATTTTCTGGTGGACCATGCTTGCAATACAAAAATAAATTATCACTGCATCAGCTTTCCAAGGGCAGACCTCTTGACTTTGCCAATGATTGCTATTTTAAAGTGATAATTTCTTATGGGACTTGGTGGTGGAAATAAAATGGGCAATAATGCACTAATACTAATTAAAATCCCTTCAACCGATCCAAGAAGCCATTAGATACCAATTAAAAATTGGAGCATGGGCATCTACAATCATTCCGGTCACAACACTACAGAACATTGTCTCTTTCTCTGCACAAAGGATATTATCTAATGTTAAACCTAATTAGACCTTTCTGGGTTCATCTCATTAGGTAGCAGAGAATTGTCACAGTGCACACTTCTGTTTCTTGTTCCTTCTATCATGAGCTTTCTGACTTGCATGGGGCCTTTGTTTCAGCTTCAAATATCCCTCATTCATAGCAGTCACACACCCTCTTGGGAGGGGGATTGCCATAAGTGTAGCGCCCACATTTCAGCACGGATTCCTCAGTAAAGGGAAAAAAGAGAGAGAGAGAATATATATATATATATATATATATATATATATCTGTGTAGAATTATCTTCGTGTGTTAACGTGCGGAAAAATTGTAAGTAATTACAAACCAGCCAAACAATACTGAGTTAGGAGAGTTCATAGAATTGTTTTGAACAATCCAAATCATATGCATTATAGTTTAATGTACAGAATAATGGTCCTTTTTACAAAGTGATTTAAACCACAGTGTTTAAAAACATACTGTCCATAAAGTTTTGTTGAAATGAGGAACAATCATGGAATGCTAAGTATTTTGTTTATGTTCATTAGAAATGCGTCAGGATTGACGTTGTATATAAGGAAGTGATATGTAAAAAAATGGGTCATGTGAAAAAGATCGCAAGATCGAAACGCATCTGTTTCTTTGCCAATAAATACACTTGTGAACCAGAGACCGCGTTGGTGTGGCTGTTTCCTCGACGTAATTGTCAAAAAACAGGATTACGATTGGAGTATATATATATATATATATATATATATCTATATATATATATATATATATCTATATCTATATCTATATCTATATCTATCTATCTATCTATCTATCTATCTATATATATATATATATATATATATATATATATATATATATATATATATATAGTTGTGCCGTGAGCTGAGGATTGTGTTGATCCGCGCGGTGTCCGTCACCGCGCAACGAAGCACCCGATCGTGAGTGGAAGGGGAGAAAGACGGAGAGTGAGTGTGATATATATATATATATATATATATATATATATATCCCATAACGCCGTTCTTTCGCACTTCCCTTCCTCTGGGAAAAACGGACTGCGAGACCTCAATTTCGTGCTTAAATTTGTTTATTTAGCCACCATTTTCGCCATGACGCGTTTCGGCCTCACTCGGCCTTGATCACATCAAATATATATATATATATAGATAGATATATATATATATGTTTTTAATATTTTGGCTGGACGGGGCCTTGGGTGTCCAGCCTGCTAATGTGTCTATAAATCTCCCAGACCTGGGTGTTTACTACCTACTAGTTGCCGTCACACCGCGCCTTCCCTGTAGAATGAGCCATTCCTGGGAATTACTGCAGTCTCTCTGCTGATGTCCCCACTGGGCCCTGGCGGCAGATGGATGCCCATCTGTGCATGCGCTGCGGCAGTGGCCAAGGCATCCAGCTCTGCGCGCGCCGCAGGTCAGCAGAGAGAATGATAACCAGGGGAGACTTGTCTGGAGGCCGCGTGTTGTGCTGCAGAGAAGAATCCTGATCACAAACATAGCGGAACATCTCCTCCTCCTTCATGTGTGTGGTGAATGCAGAGTGAGCTCCATGGGTGACCCTGAGAGCCAAAAGCATTGCCGAGGACCACTTGTCTTTGCTTCAGACTCATGAACATTATCCAAGTTCGACTGATAGGCGCAAACATCACACTCTGCAGAGTGATGCTTCTAAGCATATCACAGACAGAATAATAGCACACTTTTCCATGCACTTTAGAACATCACCCACCCATAAAGACCTGGCTTTTTAGGCTATAACCTCTGCCCGTCCAGCCCCACATGTGATTGTCCGCTAGCGCCCGGACACCTCCGCCGAGGTAGCTGTGCGCTCTAGAAACTCCACATACATACATACATACATGCATTCGGCCTGCTCAGCTACCTGTCTGCCTTCGGCCTACAGTCCCTACACGACCTCCATCCAGTTTTACCAATAGCCTTTCCATACTCTTGCAATAACCTTGCTTCTACCCTGATCTGGGCTATACTCAGCAGCAAGTAATAGTTCGGAAACTTTAATTTACCACCTTGTAAATACCACTCCAAGCAGGTAAGTAGAGGAAAGTAAGTACTTTATTGGATAACATGCAGGTACGTGCAGCCACAAGCTGTACTCACTTCAACTGCCTATTCCTACATTACACATTCTGGAACCTGTGGCATCCCGTTACCAGGGAGCTGGTAGCCAAGATACCACATCTCCCTTCTTTACAACTACCAACGATAGCAGTCCTTATAAAAGACAATTACACATGAAACTCATTGTGAGGATAACGAAACATAACGAGAAAATATATACAACAACGTTACAGTGCAAATTACATCTCTGACATTCCAATATAAATAAAACTGATAGCTTAGACAAGGTAAAGAATACACAGCAACTCACATTACAGAAAATCTAAAACTAATTAAAGCAAGAATATAAGAATATCCTAACTTCCATACCATCCCCTTTCTGCAACAATTATTTACATAACAAAATTTTCGAACCTCTTGGGTAAAACTATTTGTCTGCCCTTACGCCCATCTATCACACCACCATCCTGACTTGAAGGAAGTGACGAAGACACACCATTCGTGTCCCCTTCAAACGAAGGATGATCCACCCTACCTCCTGTATCGGTAACTTCCTCCCACATCCAATCTGAAGAAGTATCTGTGTGACTTCCACTGACACTTTTCCAGTCTAGAATTTTATTGCATCTCGCCATCCTACCAAAATGCCACACTTTCCCGTCATCCAACTTTGCTGATATAGAATATACTTCCGTTACTTGCATCAGAAAACTTACTCTCTCCCTTCCTGGTTTTAAAACCCAACTTCACTCTAGCCCAATCACCAGGACTAAAATAAATGTCCTTCGTGCCATGTTTTTTGTTGTAATAAGTCTTATAGACTTCCTGCATTTTCTTCAAGTTTGATCTCACCACGGCAGGCGACCACTTACTACAAATGTTCCTATTATTCCATGCCACATTGCCCTTAGTGAAAGGCTCTCTTCCTCTTAAAATCCTGAATGGGTTATAACCAGTCCCCATGGGTGTTATCCTAAACACCCAGATTGTCCTGTAGAGTTCCTTCATCCAGTCCTTACCAGCATTTATAGAAGCTTGTATGCTTTCCATCACCACTCTATTAAAGCATTCCACAACGCCATTACCTGCTGGATGATAAACTGGAGTTTTCTTCCCAACAATTCCATTTCTGTTAAGAAACTAGCAAATTTGTCAGAAATTAACGGAGGACCGTTATCACTCAGAATACATTTAGGAATACCTTCCCTCAAAAAGAAGTTTTCCAGGAAATTAACTGTTGTTCTGCTGTGAGCCGTGCCAACTACTTCCCCTTCACGCCACTTAGAAAAATTATCAATAACCACTATCACATTCTTGTACTTCCCTCTGGCATCCAACATGAGGCCCAACAAGTCAATACTCAAATCCTCCCAAGGAATCTGTCTATCCCCTAACGATGGTCTCAACACATGACACATTCTAACCACCTCCTCAGTCTCTTTGTCCATGCCCGGCCACCAGTATAACGACTTCACCCTTTTCTTTAATTTCACAATGCCTAGATGTCCTCCATGGTTGATATCCAAAGTTCTTGCTCTCAACCCAACCAGAACTGCTACTCTGTCACCTCTAAGAACATAGTTAGCATCATCAACAGACAACTCTTCTATGATTTCCCAAAATCTTCTGTACTCCTCCTGCAGTTCCTTCTTACTCTGCCACCCCTTAACAATGAAATTCATCACCTCATTCAAGGTAATATTGTTGTAGGGATTCTGCACATACACAGAGCTATGCACAGGATAATAGGACCTCGGAGTATAGTGGTGAACCAACCATGCACCTTAGTACCCACAATGCCAATCCGACTAGCATTAGCGTCTCATTAGCAGCGATGCTACCAATGATTAGACAACCCAGAACACGGTCTCTCTCTCAGGACTCGCGGGAGCAAGAACACCCTTTCATAACTCACTCATACATGTCCACAACGTGCGTAATAAGAGACACAGTATAGTTTAAAATGTTTATTTGAACTATTGTGCTCTAAGATACAGTACATGTGCCAGTACTATCAGCATAATGCATAAGGATAAAATAATAAGCATAGTTACAATTCCATAGAATACAAACGGGGAAAGCATTTCATAAAGCAGTGGATATAGGGCTAAATGACCATACCACCCTCCCCGTGCTATTAGGTAGTTTATTATAAAAAATAGAAGACCTCTGGGCATTGTCAGGCGGAACTTCATACCTCAATATCTAGATGCAAGGTTTACATCATCAGACAAGCACAGCTCTTCTCTCTGGAAAGGTTTTTCTCCAAGTGCCTCCAACAGTGAAATCACAATATTAAAAAGCACACGAATTTCTCCAGTGCAGCTGTACTTAGTGTTATGTCTAAGTGCGAGGGACTGGCCAGATCAGCAAGAACAAGGGACGTTGTTTTTCGACCTTGTACATGTTGTGCAGACGTAACCCACAGGGAACAGGAGAAAAGGTAAAAGGCAGAAATGCAGACAGTCCTAATATAGCCGGGCATAAGCAGAGGCTGGAAAAACAAAGTCACAAAGTAACATGCGCAAAAAAGGCATCATGGCAGCCAGGCCTAAGCCAACGTAGCAAGGCAGACCATGAGGCCACAAACCACATGACAATATCTTTGCCACATTCTTCTTCCCATTCCTCCTTACAAATGGCATTGTTATTGTCGGTTATGCTAGCCACACTATAATCTTCCCACTCCGTATCAATTTCTCCACCCCAAGGTAATGGTGATCTACTCAAATATTCCGCCACTTGATTTCTTTTTCCTGATAAGTATACTACTTCATACATGACATTCAGTAATCTTAGGGTCATTTTTGCTATCTTAGGGATTAGCTTTCACTATGCCTTCTGAGGTTAAAACTTTCACCAAGGGCTTATGATCCATGCGTAATTTCAAAATTCGCACCCCATACATATTGTCTACATTTCTCCATGGCCCAGACAGAGGCCAGCATTTCCTTTTCAATAACAGAAAATTTTTCTTCAGCAGTAGATAAAGATCTAGAAGCAAAAGCTAACCATGGACTCCTCCGCAGAGTCATTCCTTTGAGTTAACACAGCCCCTAGCCCCTTCCCACTGGCGTCTTTGGTTATTATGCTGTGAGCCCTGGGATCGAAACAAATTGAAAGGGAAGGGCAGTACACAAATTATATTTGATCCTGTCAAAATCTTTCTCTAAATCCCCATTCCAAGCAAACTCTTGCCTTAATTTTAACATTTGCCTCAGTGCATGAGTCTTCATTGCGAAATTCTCAAAAATTTAGAATAAAATTCCGCCAACCCTAAGAAAGATCTCAACTCCTCTTTTGATTCAGGGATGGGAGCATTACTAATTGCCATAATTTTCCTCTTCTTAGGTAAAATACCATCTCCTCCAACTTCATGTCCCAAATATGTGACTAATTTCATGGCAAATTTGCATTTCTTTAACTCAACATTTAATCTGTTTTCCATCAACTTACCAAGAACTACCTTCAATCTTTCATCATGTTCTGGTTTATCTCGGCCCATCACCAGGATATCATCTTGAAAGTATGTCAAATAAATCTCTACTGGATGGATGTAACTGAACCTGGTGATAGGCTGAGGTCAGGTCAATGGTGGAGAACCACTTCACCCCCTGTGCCAACAATTCATCGATCCTAGGCAGGGGAATCAACCACAACATTTTTATTTAAATCTCTCAAGTCAATGCACAAACGAAGATGTCCTGCACGCTATGAGTGGGATTATAGCTGAGAAAATTGGCAGCATGTCCAGCAAACTGTAAATATTCTCTACTGTTGAAGGAGGAATCCTGAAACACTGGTGTCTAGAGATCTGATTTCAACACGACATTAGCTGAAAAATAATATGAACTTTGTGTGAAAAACAAAACTACAACTACCAAGACGCTATGGGGTAATGGCTCTGTTACATGCAAGCAGTGCGTTCCTACCAATTTCACTGATAAAAGGCTCTCGTGAGCTGCCCCCAAGCTGACAAGCTTTGGAACACCTGCGCGCTATAAGTGGGATTATACCTGAGAAAATTGGCAGCATGTCCAGCAACCTGTAAATATCTCTAATGATGAGGGAGGAATCCCGAAACACTGGTGTCTAGAGACACGATTTCGAAAGACGGCATTAGCTGGAAAATAATATGAACTTTGTTTGAAAAACTGAACTACAACTACCAAGACGCTACGGGGTAATGGCTCTGTTACATGCAAGCACTGCGTTCCTACTCACTTTCACTGATAAAAAGCTCTCATGAGCCGCCCCCAAGCTGATGAGCTTTGGAACGCCTGCACGCTATGAGTGGGATTATACTTGAGAAAATTGGCAGCATGTCCAGCAACCCGTAAATATTCTCTAATGATGAGGGAGGAATCCCGAAACACTGGTGTCTAGAGATACGATTTCGAAAGATGGCATTAGCTGAAAAATAATATGAACTTTGTGTGAAAAACTGAACTACAACTTCCAAGACGCTACTGGGTAATGGCGCTGTTACATGCAAGCAGTCCATTCCTACTCACTTTCACCAGCAGCATCTATCAGTGTCTGCACTCCATACACCAACTGCAAAGTGAACACCTACAGAATACACCCACCCGCAAGTAAGGTATATAACATCGTTAACAATACTCAGCATCATACAACACACTGGTGTCTATACTTCTTCACATCCACTCCAGCGCCAAGTACCACACCAGCATCAATCGTTATTCACAACCTCGGAACGCATAGAGCAATCTCCTACATTTTAGAGCCAGGTCATCACTGATAGGAGATGGCCTACTCTGGCTCTAAAGCAGCTCTTCCAGGACAGCCAGCAGTAGGGCTCCTGTGCTGCCATCACACTCAGGGATAAACAGGAAGCATCCAGCGAGTGTGACGCTTAGCACTGCCTGGGCCTATTAGCGTCTCTGCGGGTAATGAGAGCCTTTCACAAGTCATCAGCTCTGACAAGAGTCAAGAATCGATAACCTACACTGCAGCCATGGCACGTCACTCAGAATCGACACCCGTCACAGCACCAAAGAAAGCACAAACATCTAACTATGTTACTCTTTAAGCCACCCCACACGGAGCAGGACAGCCGCATCTAGCAGCATTCACGCCACAGCCAATGCTCAAAGTTTGCACCACAATAAACACCAACAACAACACGCACACCCAGCAATATTTACACTGACCGTAAACCCAGTAGTATTATGTTGCACACAACACCACCACCACGAATAAAACACACACATATATCTGTATGTAAACCCTTTTATATGCCATCTATAGCGTACATCTAGCAGTACTTGCACAGTACTAAAAGCCAAGTGTAGCACCCATATACAGCAATATGAACATCCTACCAGACGCCCAGTGTTGCACTCTGCATCAGCAATATTTACACTCTGCCCGACATCAAGTACCAAGCAAGCATCTAACTGTAGTTACACCCTTTCACACACAAAATAGAACACCTATATCTAGTAAAAGCCAGTTTCAGACGCCTTGTGACTTCCCTCAAGGTCATGCAATGCCTTCACTACTGTTTACCTTCCACGGGGGTCCTGTGGTGTTAGTTAGCAGAGTTCCTTGATTGCTATTTCTATAAATATTGTTCTTGTGACGTGGCATTTGTTATGACTTAAGAGGCCTTGTACTGCTCAGCCGTGTTTGTTTCGTTGTAGACCACTGTACAGATACATAATCTAAGAGTACGTGGATGCAAAGAGGCCTGAGGGGGAAGGATGTGGGGCCATGCATGATGGGTGTGTTAGAGATGGGCAACTTTTATGCCAGCACAGTTGGCTCTGCTTGCCATTCGTAATGTTTGAACACATTCCTTTGTATTGTGAGATGAGTACCACCACACAATGAGGTCACTTCCACTCTAACCACACCCAGCACAAGCTGGAATGAATGCAGTCCTTGTCTCTGCAAATGTACCTTCTGCAGCGTTATCAATGCAGACTGCGATCACATGCAGCTTTTTTCTGCACGTTTACTTTGAGACATAATTGTCGCTAAAGTCACAATTTTAAGTCATTATTTTGTGAGCAAAACAATTTACAACTTTAAAATGACAGCCAGATTCGCCTTCATTTGGATGGGATTTTTGCTTTCTAAAGTTACATTTAAGTTTTCCTCAGGGTAGTAGACAATTAAATGAGCCAGAATTGGCAAGATTTGAATGGTTATAACACGGGTATCTTAATTAAGGACAACATACGCCATCTTTTGTTCCACATGTATGGAGGAATGCTCTCTAGCTTCTGAAATGGTTTAAAAGCTCTTTGGGGTCAAAAGTAATTTCTAACCTTCCGGTTTTGGAGGTCACTCGTGCCTGCTTTCACCAACATTTTTTATTGGGGAGAGTTTTGCTTCTTACATTACTAGATTCCCACGATCAATGCCATTGTATCATTGTGGTTTGAGTTTAATAACTTACGGCGTGATTTAAAGATTGACGGATGGCCTGCTGTCTGTCAGGGTGGGGAGGACATTATGTCCCTCACCCTGACGTACTACTGCCCGCCATATTTAGGGATCCGCGCGAGCTCAGCAGTGATGTCTGTGCCTTCAGAGGAATTGCCCTGACAGAGGGTCCCCTCAAGGGACTGCAAGTTTGGTGTGTGGCTGCAGTCTTTCAGGCAGCCAGGCATCAACCGTCTTTTTTTTTTTTTTTTTAACTCCCAAAGCGGGAGTTTATTTAAAAACAAAATACTAATGACTCCCACGCTGGGACTTTTCTCCCTGAATGTGAGGGTAACTTGTGGTTTTTTTTTCCGGTCGAGATCGCCAGTTTTTTCTGGCAGTAACAGACAGGAAAAAAATACACCCAATTTTGGGTGGGCTGTCTGGTTGCCCCTACTCCAACGGTCTTTCAAAGTAAGCTTTCTGATGGCAGAGCCGGCGGGGGCACTGCCATCGGAAAGATGGAGGTCTGCCCAACGCATAATAAGGCACGCGGACTGAGGGTTTGACCGATTTGTGGTAGAGTACCCTGTCTGCCAATTTCTATCGGGCCCTCAGTTATTTTTTTTCTCAAAGTACACAAAATGCAGACCCGAGTTCTCCGCTGCGACTAGGTCATAGAGACCACGGCTTGCGTTTATAGTCATGGTTCCCTAGGCTTCTGACAGAGTAGTGTTGGAAGTTCAAGGTCTTCTGCCTACCTAACACTAGAACGTCGTAGCCCAAGCATAAATGTGCCAGTACATTCCCAGGGGAGCTCTCCACTCTGACTTAAGTAATACATGGGTACTACCAGTTGTATAATACCAGAGATTTGGAGGGCAAGCCTCTTCATACCAGGCCGTGTGGTTATTGGAGTTTCTGCTTGAACAATTACACAATTTGGAAGATCACTTTCAGTTTAGGAAGACAACTAAGAGTTCCCTCTTCATTTCAAAGACTTGTATGGGTCCTCAACTAGCCCACACTGTGGTAGCCAGTACCAAAATACATTTCTTAGTTGGATGTCTAAGCTTTATAAAACAAATAATACGTTGAAATTAGAAATATTATCTCTGCTCCCAACAGATACAATGTGATCTCATATCCCAGACACTGTACTCAAAGCGGCCATTATTTCAAAGGGCCTCTCAAAGTTCAGAAATACCCCAAACATGATCCATCTTATTTTAAGAATCAATGTCTTGAATCCTACACATCTCCTCCTGGTGAGACATGAGTAATTATTGTCATGTATTATATTGTTTTGCAGGGCTGTTTCATAATAAAAGGTAGTTCCTCGGAGCCTATGGTATTTACACAAGTTAAGGCCGAATCTGAAAACATATTTAAAAACTGGATTATGCCAAAATAAATGGGACACTTCTTTTTTCACAAGCTGTGTCGAAACGCAGAATTGTTTAGCCCTTGATTCAGAAAGGACTGTTAATGAAATGCCATTCTGTGCTTCCAGGCATGACAAATTAGAAGTTGCTTGTGAATAACATTTTGAATTGCAACTGCTGAATATGTATTTTCCTTTCTTAAGAACCGTACTTTTTATAACATGGGGATTCCTTTTGTATCAAGATGATTTAAAATGTTAATTGCTTGAAAATGTCAAATAAAGCTTTGCACCATTTGGCTTCGATCACACAATATGCAGCACAATGTTGTCTTTGCTTGCTACTTAATTAGACTTTCTTAGCCACACAGTTTAGCCAGCCTTGATGCATAATTTAGTCCTTTGTTGCTGCATAATTCCAGCAGCCCTGCTGATGTGCACTGTATCCAACACCAAGCAAAACACCCACATCTAACCGTGTGTGCACAACACAAAGAACAACATCTACATTTAGCATCATAAGTTTGGGCG
Organism: Calotriton arnoldi; assembly: GCA_963921515.1. NCBI lineage: Eukaryota > Metazoa > Chordata > Amphibia > Caudata > Salamandridae > Calotriton > Calotriton arnoldi. The sequence continues at coordinate 343,000 of CAWUFW010001628.1, forward strand.
GCATTGGGGGTAAGGTAGGTGTAGGGAAGCGAAGCATATACATCTAGTGGCTTATATGCACAATTTGAAAGCAGAAAACCTCGGATTAAGCCTGACTTCCCTACTTAACCAAATTGGGTGATTCTAGGTATTTTTTGTCTCTTTCCCTCATTTTTCTTCATTATCACGTGTAAGAGGACCTCAAAATACATTAATTCAGGGTGCGTACTGTACAAAACCTTCTATTGTGTTTGATTTAATAAACATAATGTTCATGGATAACAGAAACCCAGGCCACCCAAAGAGTGAACATAACAACTGACCTGCGTCTTATCTCACTACAGGCATTGTTGGCAGGGTGCACGAGGTGGGGGGAGAATTAATGTTTCAAAATTCATGATTGAAAACTATCACTTTAAAAAAAATACTCAACGCACTGATAACCTGATGTACTAAGGTGAAATGGTTCTGCATGTTAATGAAATAGACGTTTTTAATTTTGAAGAGACTTTATCATAAGACTTTATCAGATGTTTACACTTATGCAGCAAGATGTCTTTAAAAAAGGTGTTCCTAAAGTTAAGGGGTGCACGACACCCTAGTTACTTTCTTTCTTTCTCTTTAATTAACCATTAAAGAAACACTTGCCTGTTTATTTAACATTTTTTAACGTGAGTGTTGAGTTGTCAACAGCAGCCCAGTGCTGCTGTTGACCAGGGTGGTGCATGTGAAGGTTAGGGCCGTACTTTGATTATCACTGGTATACAGTTGTGGAGGTTGGTGACACAAAAATATTGTGGGGTGCTAGCGCTACATACATTAAAACACACATACATTAAAGAACAAAATTAAGACACAAAAACAACTAAAATAAACATCCAAGAATCAAAAAATAAAAGTTACTTATCTTATCCTGCAGGTCGTTTTCAATGCTCTCCAGTCCCTGGCTTGAGACTCCTCCGAGCGCAAGGTGACATCACATAGCCAACTACCTTATCCAATCCAGATGCTGCTCTCATGTTGTGAAGCAGCATGAGTGAAGCATCTGGATTGGCTGGAGCATGCTGCTCAGCGCACTGAAAGGCACTGGAGGCTTGTGCCAGCTGGGTTGGAGTTTGAATTGCGCATGTTGGGTAGGCCGTAGCAAGGTAGCCGGTCAAATCGACATGCGCAATTTATACTGAAGGGGGCACTCATCATTGCTGCAAATCAGCAGCAATGACGCACTGGCCCCGCCCTGTCCTGTCTGTTCGCCAGAAAGCTGGAAAAATAAAATGGTAATAAAACCCTTTTATTACCATTTTAGTTCTCCAGCTTTCTGCACAGCAGTGTATGGGGAGGGTGGTGGCTCTCCTCCGCTCCTATGGAGAAACCGCAGCTGGTATACAGGCTTTCAATCACCACGTTTAACTTCCACATCTGCTGGCATTTACACTTACTCCACATCATGTATAACACTCACACCTAGCAGTACTGACACATTTCCCCACACGACATATAGCCTAGATATAGAGCAGAATTTACAGCCTATCCAAAAAGAAGTACACCACAAGTAACTAGCAATATGTACCCACTGCACAATTATAACACGTATGCCAAGAAGTATTTACACCCTTATAAAACCAAGTACAACCCAACATTAGGTCTACTATGCCCAACACCAAGAGTGACCTTATGCATCTAGTAAGATGTCACCCTACCAAACACCAAATGTGACTGTAGACGACAATCTTCACATACTGACCCTTTCTTGTGATACGCTGACCACCAGAAGTTGAAGAAAGTTCCTGCAGGGACATAGTTCCCCTGAAAACAGAATACTGTACCCCTTGATCTAGTGTGTTAAAAGAATACACCTCGAACGCTCCACCTGTCTTGTCTAGTGCGTTCTGGGCATTTAGATAAAAGACTGGCAGAGGTCTTGGTTTTAATATAATTGTCGCTACAACAGTTTTTGCCTTCTTGGGCCTCTGGAGTGAAGTGCAGCTTGAGTCCAATGGCACAGTAAGCACAAGATCCATGTGTGATCTGAAATACACTTTGTTGGTTGTGAACTTGAAAACTGCAGGTGAAGTATGCCCTAGCTTACAAAAATCATGCAAGATACCTCTCATACAGTTTCTGAAATCACTTGGTGAATGCAGCTAAAGCATACAGCTGCCGCACACATTTATTCACCCAGTTCCTGCAAGACGTTTTCTGCGCAAACCTGTTTCATGTGGATGAAAATTATACAAACAGTACAAGTGGAAACCCCCCACAAATATTTAAAAAGGCAAAACCCAATAATGGAAATGTGTTCTTGATTAGGCTTCCATAAAATACTTGTTCAGGCTTCGTCCGGACCACTTGGCCACTCTGACCCAGAAACCTTGACCACAACCCAAGTCAAGAAGAAACCAGTTGGCCTGCACAATGGTGACATGCAACCAAGTACTCGGGCCGTATCATAATTCGTTTTGTGCACTGCGCTGGCGTGGAACGAATCTGCGTATTTCTTTTTGCCATACCAATAATCATTACAAATAAGGATTGCAGCAGCGAACTTACATGGAGAAGGCCTTGGCGGAAAGTTTCCACTGTATCCTTTTCAGCTCATTTTAGTCCCCCTCTGTTATCTCATACTGAGAGCATCGACCCCATAGCTACCTCTTTTGAGGCAGAAATTACATCTACCCTGAACATCGTGGCCCCTGTCTCAAGGGTTAAAGTTAAGACTAGAACATCACCCTGGTTTACGGAACAATTAAAAACTTTCTAGTAGAACAGCCGAACGGAAATGGAGAAAGAGTAAAAGCACCGAAGATCGGAAAAAGTATAAACTTATCCATCAAAGCTACCTGGTCAACATTAGGTCAGCAAAAAAATTATACCTCGTGAATAGGATCGAAAAGGCTGCTAACTCCAATAAGGAGCTTTTTTTAAATTTTGGAAGAATTTACCATTTCCCCTACCCAGCCTGGTAATCTTCCCTCTCAAGACTGGATAGATACTCTTTCCTTGTTTTTTTAGGATAAGATTGCCGCCATTCATAATTCCTTTCCAAAACATGAAATTAAAATAGCAAAAAACTTGGTAAATGACTCAGAGAGCACCTTTCCTCTGTTAAAAGAGTTCACCATATTTAACCCAGATGAAGTGGCAACTGCCTTGGCCAAGATCAAATTCGGTTCCCCGGTCGACCCGATACCTCCACGCTTTTTTTCAACCGTCGCCCCTCTGTTTCTCAGAAATCTCACTGATATTTTCAAGATGTCACTTCTGCAATCAAAAGTCCCAATTATATGGAAAGCTGCGATGGTTAGGCCTATCCTAAAAAAACCTACTGCTGATCCTAAAACTCCAAGCAATTACCGTCCTATTTCCCTGCTTCCTTATTTTGGGAAAGTCCTCGAGTCTTTGATCAATAGGCAATTCACTGCCCATTTGGAGAGCCACGGACTACTGGACCTGTCACAGTCCGGTTTCAGGGCTGCCCACAGCACAGAAACAGCGCTGGTGGAAGTTATTGACAACATCAGATTAGCCCAGGACAACAGACAATCGGCTATGCTCGTCCTGTTGGACCTGTCGGCTGCCTTTGACCACCATCTCCCACAGCATTTTAGAACAACGGCTTTGGGAGATGGGTGTCAGAGGTAAGGCCCTGGACTGGCTTCAAAGCTATTTAACCAATCGTACCACTACAGTACAAATTGACAACATGGTTTCCAGTAGCCGGCCAGTAAAGATGGGAGTTCCCCAGGGCTCTATCTTGAGCCCTATGCTCTTCAATCTTTATGTCACCTTTGGCTAGAGTGATCAGGTCCTACGGCTTTGACGTGGTGTCATATGCTGATGACACCCAGCTAGTGATCACCCTAGGACCTGATCCCCTTGATACAAAGACCTGTTTTAAAAACTGCATGACTCATATCGATAGCTGGATGAGTGCGAACCATCTCCAGCTAAATGGAAGCAAGACTGAGGTCATTCTTTTTGGTAGGGCACACGAAGTTTGGTCTAACGACTGGTGGCCCCGAAATCTGGGTCCTTGCCCTTCCCCAAAACCAGTGGTGCGGAACCTTGGAGTAATGATCGACAACCAGCTATCGATGAAAAATCAGGTTAACCAGGTAATTGGCACCTGTTATGGAATTATGCGTAGTCTAAAAAAAGGACAGAGTGCGTATGATTGGTTTGGTCGGCCCTGGGGCCGACCAAACAGTCAGCACCCTCCAGAGTGGGCAAGCCACTCCTCTCCTGCCCTCCAGCAGACACGCCCACCCGCACGCCCCCAACCAAACCCTTCTGCTTTCTCGCAGTGAGAGAAGCAGAAACATAAAATGGTATTTATAATACCATTTATGTTTCTACTTCTCACACTGCGAGAAAGCAGTGGGGCGATGCTCCTCCGCCCACATGGAGGAGCCGCCCCTGCTGAACTCTGACCTTGAGGCACCAGTTCCAAAAAGATCACAAGAATATTTGATCTCAATGGTTGGTTGATCAATAGTTGAGTCTGAGTTATTGTGCGTCGGCTCACTAGTGTGACAAACAGTAGCCAAGGTAGGCTTCAGGGCACCACCAGACATCCACAAAAACACAAGCACAAAGATCCATAAGTTCAAGCATATTATTTCAGTTTAGAGGTCCCTAGTGGCCCTTGGCCCAAAATCCCTCAAATAGCAGTCACACCTGATAAAATACCCCTTAATCCCTTAAAATCATAGAGATGGTTGTGTTAGACCTTTTTGGCCCCCAAACATATATTGAAATCTTCCAAAGAGTGACTGACTGTTGGTAAACATATTATTGATTCCTGAAGATCCATGTCCTATCTAGTGTTCTCATTGAGGCCCCAATGGATAAGATTGCCATATACAAAGTATAGGTGGTAGGCACCGAGTCTGCCCTGCGTAGCATGTAACCATTGTGTGAGTCCTATCTCAGAACCACAGGTGCTAGGCACTTCTGATTTTCACTGCCGTGTTTCGCCTCAATTGTTTTATTTTGCAGAAGGATGTTAACTTAGCAGGGTAATGAATAAGTGTGATAACTGATGTGTTATATTGTTCCTGGAAGCAACCTTCACACCAACTCCTCTGAGTAAGACCTGATTGCTTAACCACAGCTTCTGACAGTAGGACGAGCAGACATCCCGGATTTGTCGGAACAGTCTCAGATTTCATCAGCTGTCCCAGACATTTTCAGCAAATTTGGCTCATGTCTTGGTTTTTAGAGACGGTTGACTGAAAACAGTGAAAAGCACGTTTTTGTGTTCCCAAGCAAGACTAGTTAACAGCTGTAATAAGAAAGCAATTAAATCAACAGGTCTGATACTGTGGTTAGAAATTGCATTTTGTTTATTTTCTTAGTGCTTCTTCTGTGTTTCTATGATGATGAGTGCTGTCATCCTGTACCTCTTGGTTGATGTAAAACTGTAATCCCTCAATTTTTGCGAAATGCTGCTGTTTTTTATTTTCAAAATCTGGTCACCCTAACTAACAGAGAGTCAAGGAAACTGACTATACTAACAGAGTGTCAAGGAAAAAAGCCTGTCTAAATCTAACATGCCAGTTGTATCCAGTGTCCTGAGAAAGTAGTGAAAAGCAACAGTGTCTTCATTGATACTGTCCACCCAAGACTATGGGCCTCATTAGGTGTAAGGGTAGGCGGAATGTTCTGTTCTGCCCGTGAAATTGGCGGAATATTAGCCACTCCCGGTTACTCTTTAACACGGAGTTCTGGCCAAAGTCCAGCAATCGCCGTGTGGTGGAATTTTTCTCCTGCGAGGCTCGGTGTGCGCGAGCAAGCTCTGGGACCCCTTAGTGTGATTTTCTATAGGGCAGTGGTCGGCGACGTGCGCAAGCGGTCGCAGTTAGAGGGCTGCCATTCGAGTAGATTTGCTGCCGCTCAAGTAGATTTTCTACTTGAGCGGCAGCAAAATCAATTTGAATGGGCATGCCCTCTGCGCAACGTATGGTGCCATTTGCTCTGACTGTCAGTGCTGTGCGCGTTAGGGGCGCTATATTACAGTGCGAGCAGCGCAAACTGCATATTTGCCGCTCGTTGGCGGAATTCTGCAGAATCCGGGAGTTTTTCTCTTACTCCATGGAATTCCGCGGAGTTAAACTTTGCAAGTTCCGCCCAGCCCTAATTAAGAGTGAACTGGACCCACACTTGATACGTTCACACCCCTGGAATGAATGTTTCCGGGAGTTTTGTTAAGTCCAAGGAAGTTAGCGGGTATCCTGAGTGCAACTGTGAGGTTTCACTGAGAAATGGGAAATTAAGTTTTGAATTAGTAATGAGACCCGGTCTGTATCTTACCCTATAATAAACAAACAAAACAAGCATTTTCAATGCAATAGGTCTCGCAATTGCGAGATTTTAAGCTATTGGCAGTGTAAATGATAATGCCTTTTATTTATGTGTTCTTCAAAGCAACACAAATGTCAAAGGCATTGTCATGTCTAATGCTAATGGCTCAAACTCTCAGAAATGCAAGACCACTTTAATGGTGGCCGCGCCCCTTTCTTTTGACGCTGCCTGCCATATTCAGATTACAGTGAGCAGTTTCAAACGAAAGGGGCGCGGCCAAAATTAAAGTGAAAGCACGCATGGGGTGCTTTTACACAAAGTGTAAAAATAAAGAAAGAAAGAAAGCTTTTGTAGCGTGGCTGCTAAAGTGAAAGTGGTCGCACTGTAAATTAAATCAATAAATAAGAGCGGCCGCTAAAGTAAAAGTGGCCCGTGCCTTAAATTAAATAATTAAATAAGCGAAAGCAGACCACGCTGGAAATTAAAAAATACATGACTAATAACAATATAAAAGGTGGTGGTGAGCTGCAACGTCGTGGGTGGAATGCCCGGTTACTCACCGGTAATATTCATTACTCCGAGTCCTGGTCTTCCCGTCCCATTCCTTACAAGTGAGCAGCTAGTCTGCTCCACAGAAACCTATTACCTAGCGAGCTTTTCGCACTTCCCCCAACATGGCGCCACCATCAGGTGACAATAAAGGGGAAGTGCGTCAGAGAAACATCCTGAGAATACCAAAGAAAAAAACCCAGAAAGGAAAACAATCACCCAAACAAAAACCAAAAACAGGGAGGGAGGGAAGGGCTCAGGAATGGGACGGGAAGACCAGGACTCGGAGTAATGAATATTACCGGTGAGTAACCGGGCATTACCTCCTCGTCCAGTCTTCCCGTCCCATTCCTTACAAGTGAGCCTATACCCAAGCACACGGTGATTGTAATAAAACAGACCAGAAAATGCAAGAAAACAGGTCCATTTAATCAACAGTAAGCAGTACAAATCATAAACCATGTACAGCAGACAAAACATGTGAGCCAAAGGCAGCCGAGGCCGCCATCCCCAACTGAAGACGATAATGGGAAACAAACGTATGGGGAGAAGCCCATGTGGCAGCATTACAAATGTCTCTCAAGGAGGCCCCTTGAACATGGCCCAGGAGGAGGAGACGCCCCTGGTCGATCTACCCTGAACAGAAGAGGGAGAGGACAGCGGGCGGAATCGTAGGCCGAAACCACAGCACCCTTCACCCAACGAGTCAAAGTGGACAAGGAAGGACGAAGACCCCGCCCAGAGAGGCCGTAGGTGACAAATAAGGAATCAACCTTACGGAAACCAGAGGACCGATCCAAGTAGATGCGGAGAGCCCTCAGCACATCCAAAGAATGGAGGACCAACTCCTCCGGAGAGGCAGGATCCGGAAAAAAAAACAGGGAGAACAATATCCTCCTGACAGTGGAAAGATGACAACACTTTGGGCAGAAAAAAACTGACTGGGACGGAGAATGACCTTGTCAGCGCAAAAACGCAAAAAGGGGGCGAAGCCATCAAAGCCCCAATCTCACCAACCCTCGGCCCAGAAGTAATGGCCACCAGGAACAGAACCTTAGCCGAAAGGAACTTAAGGTCCACCGAGACCAAAGGCTCGAAAGGTGGACCCGTCAAGGCCTGGAGAACCAGGGGAAGATCCCAGGCCGGTACAGGAGAGCGAGAGACAGGACGCTGAAGCAAAAGCTCCGCAAAAGGTGAGCCACCAACGGGGAGACAGAGGACACAGAGGAACCCCGGAAGGCAAGAATGGCAGCCCACTGCGCACGTAGGGAAGAGACAGCGAGCCCCAAGACGAACCCATCCCACAAGAAGTCCAACACCCTCACAGGAGGAAGAAGAGAGACCCTTCCCAAGGCACCAGGAGGAGAAGTTCTTCCAATGACGGTCATAGGACTTCAAGGTGGAAGGGCGCCGAGACAACTGGAGGCACTGGGCAACCTCAACCGAGCAACCCTGACCCAACAAACTCAACCTCTCAAGTGCCAAACCCCCAGCCGGAGGCGGCGCAGGGAGGCAACCCTGAGAAGAGGAGCCCGTAGAGGGGAGGGACACAGGGGAAACCTCCAATGGGGGCACACAGACAAGGTCAGAAGCAGGGGAAACCAAGACTGACGAGACCACTCCGGCACAACCAGAAGAACTTCCGCCCGGTCCAACCGTATCTTCCCGAGGACCCGAGGAATCAAAGCAAACGGAGGGAAGGCAAACAGGAGCCCCAGTGACCACGGAATGGAGAAAGCGTCTATCGCCCACGCCAACCGGGAGGGAACGAGGCTGCAAAACCGAGGAAGGAGGGCAGAATCCTCCGAGGCAAAAGATCCAGCCAAGGAAGGCGGAACCGGAGGACAATCAGATCGAACAGAACCGGGGACAGACACAGTCACCGAGGAGGGGAACACCCTGCTCAAAGAGTCCACAGGCCCATTCTCCTTCCCCGGAAGATAGACCGCCGTCAGAGACAAGAGATTCTGCTCGGCCCAAAGCCCGATCATCCTGGAGAGGAGAAACAGAGACCGACACATGCCCCCTGACGATTGACATAAGCCCGAACAACCTGGTTGTCGGTCTGCACCGAGACAGCATGGCCCAGAAGGAGAGGAGCAAACCACCGAAGAGCCAACCAAACCGCTCGCAACTCCTTCCAGTTCGAGGACTGGAGAGACTCGAAACGGGACCACCGACCCTGAGCCTTGGAGGCACCCATCACAGCACCCCAACCCACGGCACTGGCATCCGTGGACAACACAACCACATCCCGAGGAGGAAGAAGATCGAACCCCTGGGAAAGAGACAGAGGGGACAACCACCACTGGAGATCCACCCGAATCCCAGGAGAGACGGGAATCAGGGCCTCGTAGTCCAGGGAGGCAGGATCCCAGTGCGACAGGACATGATGCAAGAGGGGATACAAATGCAGCCGGGCCCAAGGGAGGAGATGCAAAGTGGACGCCATCTCTCCTGACTTCTCAGCCAGAGACGGGCAGACACCTGGGATTGGGACAGAACCCAAGAAAGGTGACGAAACAAAGTCAACTGGCGCTCCTGGGAGAGGAACACCATCCCGAGATCCATGCGGAAGAGAGCCCCCAGGAACTTCAGGGTCTGGGAGGGCACCAGGGAAGACTTCCGGTGATTGATGAGGAACCCAAAGGACCCCAGCAGATGACACACCTGATCCACATCCGATAGAGCCTGAGAAAAGAAGGAGAAACAATCAACCAATCGTCCAGAAAGGGGAAAACCAGCAGACCCCTGGAATGAAGAATACCCACCAGAGGGGCCAAGAGCTTCGTGAAAACCCTTGGCGCCGACGAAAGGCCGAAGGGAAGCACCCGGAATTGGAAGTGCCGGGAACCCACAGCAAACCGGAGAAACCTCTGATCCGCAGGATGGATCAGGACGTGCAGATAAGCATCCATCAGATCCAGGGATGCCAGGAAGCTCCCAGGAAGCAATAGATGCAGGATGGACAACAAAGTCACCATCTTGAATGTACGACGAGGGATGAAGCGATTGACCCTTTTCAGATTCAAAACAGGGCGCAAATCTGAAGTATCCTTCTTGGAGACCAGAAAGAGGATGGAATAACAACCCTCGCCCGTTTCCAAAGGAGGAACCTCCACGATAGCCGCCTTCTCCAACAGAAGGCGCACACCTTCCAGCAAGGCCTCCCGCCGCAGAGGAAGACGGGGTAGGGAGTCACAAGGAAGACTGGAGGGGAGGAGAGGAGAACTCGATCCGATAACCCTCCGACACTGTCTGAACCGCCCAGGCATCCGGAACCGTCAACCACTGTTGCAGGAAATATTGAAGGCGACCCCCAACCGGCAAAGGCAGACAGTCATTGCGAAGAGGAAGAAGCGGCGGCAGCAACACTGGCAGGGGCCCGGGGCTTGGCACCTCCAGGGGCCCCCCGGCCACGACCCCTGCCACGAAAGGGCTGCGAAGCACCCCGGACAGAAGGCCCAAAGGCACACCGGTATCCAAAACCGCGCCCCGAGAAGGAGGGCGGACCGGAGCCACAAGCTTGCGGTTCTCCGCCGACTGTTTTACCATCTCTTCAAGTTGAGGCCCGAACACCCTGGAACCCACAAATGGCAACTTAAGCAGGACCGACTTCTGAAAAGACTCAGCCTTCCAGGAACGCATCCAGATATGACGCCTCGCAGCAATTGAAGCACCAGAAGCAGCTGCAGCGGCACTCAAATTGTCAAAGGAAATATCTGACAAATAACGCACCTGCAACTCCATGAGGGACAAGAGAGAGGAGGCATCCTCCCCATCCTGCAAAAGAAGAGACAGTGCCTGAAAATCCTTGAGGAGGGACTGGACCATGTAATTAGAATAGGCAGTTGCCCTGACAGAAAAATTGGAAGCAGCATAGGAACGCTTCACCGCCCCTTCAACACGCTTATCCACTGCGTCCACAGGAAGGGCGTCATCCGACAGAACCAAACCCTGAGAGGAAAGACCAGCCATCAAATTGTCAACCTTGACAGCCTGTGGAAATTCAGCAGCAAAACCCTCCAAAGGATAACGCTTAGACAGAAAGCGAGGGAAGGCGGATTTATCCACCTCCTTCCACTCATGATCCAGCACCTTGCGCACGGCACCATGCAAGGGGAAGGACTCAGGGGTCGGCTGGTGATATTGCGTAAAGAAGTCATCCTCCAGGACATCGGACACAGGAGGAGTGAACCCCAAATTATCCCGCACATGGGCGAACAAGTCAGAGAGCTCCGCACCCTGAACAAATCGACCCCGGACACATTCATCATCAGGACCCATCTCGCCATCAGGAGCGTCCAGTGGATCTACAGACCCACGAGGCACCTTGGCAGGAGGGCCAGCAGCCTCCCGAGCCCAGAAGGCAGCAGCCACCGCCTCATCAATCAACAGGCGCAGAGCATCAAGAGGAGGAGTGGATGAAGAGGCACCCGAGTCCATGACAGCAACTCTGGGATCGGCAACGTGAAACACAGCAAAAACGCCACCAGAACAGGCACCCTCTGAGGACGGGTGCATGAGGAAAAGGACCCTACTTAAACAAACAAAGTCCCGAGGTCCAGAGCTCACGCGGGACCAGGAAAAGGGGCAGGCGCTTTAAAAAGCAGCCGACCCGCCAAAATTAGCCCCAGTCATCGTAACAACAATGCGGACCACTCCCGCCGCATTAAAACACCGCCGCAACCCCGCCCGCTAACGCAGGGCGTAGCGGGACCGGCAGGAAGGAACACGGCCGCTAAGGCAGGCCGCGGAGATATCCCCCATCAGGTGAGTACCCCAGGCACAAACGGCCGCTAGAGCGGACCTCGTACCAAGGCAACAGCAAGCAGCACAAGCGGAGGGTCCAGGGCATAAATATAAAAACAAGAAGGCGGCCGCTAAAGCAGGCCGATCAAACAGAAAAAGAAAAAAAAATAAGGGAAAACTTACCCCACAGCTCCGCTAGGCACACGAAGTAACTGCGAATGCAGAAAAAAAAGAACAGGATGTTTCTCTGACGCACTTCCCCCTTTATTGTCACCTGATGGTGGCGCCATGTTGGGGGAAGTGCGAAAAGCTCGCTAGGTAATAGGTTTCTGTGGAGCAGACTAGCTGCTCACTTGTAAGGAATGGGACGGGAAGACTGGACGAGGAGGTAATAGGGAAGATCATTACAGAAAATAGTGCTCACCTACTAGATAAAGCATACCGTGTAACAACACAAGTAAAAAGTCCAGTCGTTATGGGAGGTTACAAATGCAGACAAGGCGGTACCAAGGAGGGACTTCTAAGCCTATTCACGAATGAAAAGCAATGATTTTGAAAGGACAGTTTAGGAGCCAATTGAAAAGATGGGCAGGAAATGGGTGGAGCTTCTATGCCATACCTCAATACAACATGCCTCGCAGAGCAGCACATGCGCTGCCCAGGCACAACCTAAAAAAGGAGCTTCTATCATTATGTGAATTCTACCCCACACCATGCGCATCTATTAGTCTGCGCATTTAACAATAGCGACAGGCATCAATGCCGATACTCTTACAAAAGCAAAGCTTACTTACACCTTCCTGTTCCATCCTGTTTTCCGAAATAACCCTCCATGATAAGGGACTTGTAATAATTGCCTCTGCTGGGGAAGCCCAGAATGAGGCCCGGCACTGCAGTCACATTCATGGTTAAACAGTTACTACCCAGAGAGTGTGAAGGTTGGCAGTGTCTGAGCCAATTAATGTCTCTGTGGGTAATGGGAGCATTTCACAGGCTGCAGGCCTGGACCAGAGTCAAGAATCGATAACCTACGCTAAAGACGTGGGAAACAGAGGTCAGGCGCGGCCTGTGCCAATACTGCTGCAAGGGGGTCAGAGACAGGCATTAGTCTCGCCACGCACCGAGGAGGCGGGGCCTGTAATTATACTACAGGGAGTGAGGCGTCAGACAGCCCAGTGCTGAAGAGGCTGCACGAGAACATGGGGCACGTCACAATCGTGCGCCATTGTGGCTGCAGACGACTGAGGGCTGGGAAACAGCCTGAGACCCTGCAGTATATTGAAGGGTCAGAGACACCTGAATAGCAGGGTTAGCCGCAAAGTCAGCATCCACTCGGGACCACGCAGACTGTAACAGAATTTCAACGCCTCGTCAGGGGTACTACTACACGCACTATATGAAAGCAAATTCAAGAGTAAGGAGAAAGGCAGCCCGCTGCCACCGAGACTCCAAGGGGCTGAATAGTCAGGGACTCTCCCTGCTCTACTACAGAGCACGCAGCGCACTGAGGACACAGGTGTACCTCAGTCATACAGAGACTGAGTTATAATTGAGAGGATGTGGCGTAAGTGCCAGATGCGCCGACTTTGAAACTGGGGAACCAGGTTGGAGTCTCGGCGTCGGCTCAACATCCTGTGATTATGAGCAAATCACTTAATCCTACCGTGCTTTAAAAACATGAACGTGTCCTTGCGTAATGTAACCGGTGCTCAAGTAAAGCGGGATAGTTCTCACTATATAAAACTACAAAAAAAAGTGAGAAATCAAGACAGGTCTATACAAGCGATTCCAAGAGAGTAAAGGAATAGAGGCACTCGAGCAGCAGAGGCTGCCCGTCTCCATGACAAGGCAATGACCGCTCTGTGCTACAGAAACGAAATCGAAATGAATGAATCCTCAGATGTACAGACATCCGTGAAGCATTTAGGCTGAAAGAGAGAACGCGGCACAATCAATAGGATCTGAGAGTAAAGGGGAGCATGGCGCTGTTTAAGATATGTTCTAGTGTTACAATTCATATTAGATAGTTTTTTAAACAGTGAGGCCTGTGTTTCTGACGTCATTGTGCTGGGGCAGTCTAGCTGACGACCTCCGGCCAATGCACAATCTGTGTATGCATACTGCCATCTCTCTCCCATAGGACATGCATGTACCTAGCACACAAGACCAATAATGTCATTCCCTTCTTCTCCAAACGCAAAGGGGAGGGAGTCAGGGACGCCCCAACGCAAGCATCCTCCAACCAGAGGGCACTTATCCCCCTGCCAAAACCGACTCTGGCTGCATCCAATCGAAAGCTGTCCCAAGGCTGCTCTCGTTCCCATGGAAACGCGCCTCCTGCTGCACGCTATTGTGTCACTTCTATGGCAACGGCGGCTTGGGTTCCCACCTGACGCGAGGGGTAACCCACGCGGCACAAGCCTGACGAGGGCCTGAAAGCGCGCGCCAGCCCCGGCTCTTGTTCGCGAGGCACCCAACCTGGAAAGTGGCGGCTGATTCACCAGCCAGCCTTTGTGAGGTCCTAATACACCAATTTCCGTACACTAATGAGCCTCGCCGGGAGGGGTGAAGGAGGGGGGCTGTCCCGCATCCAGAGGAATGGCATAGGCTGATCTCAGGCAGAAGGGACCGTCCCACTTGCAGAGGAATGCAGGAGTCCAGAGGAATGGCACATGCTGATCTCAGGCAGAAGGGACCGTCCCACTTGCAGAGGAATGCAGGAGTCCAGAGGAATGGCACAGGCTGATCTCAGGCAGAAGGGACCGTCCCACTTCCAGAGGAATGCAAGATCCAGAGGAATACAGAAGTGTAACAGCACAGGGGGACCTTAGACAGGAGGCAACGCCCCACATATCCAGAGGAATGCAAAAGTGTAACAGCACAGGGCGATCACAGTGGGGAGGAGGGCGGGCGGTGGAGGTTTGTGGTTGTCTCATTTCTAGACAAACCTAAGAGGGTAACAACACAGGGCGATCCCAGGCAGGGCGACAAACCGCCTTTCAGAAGTATTCACGAATGTACAGAGCAGACCAGGGTGTCCTGGGCAGGGGTCCACCCCACATCAACAGAACTGCACTAGTGTAAGAGCACAGGGTGACCCCTAGGCTCTCCTTTCGCCTCCTGGAGGAAAACAGGAGTGTCGCGTGAAAGAGGGGGCAAAGGTTTCACGAGGCACAAGGTAAATCGACTTTCCAGAGGATGCAGGAGCTTCAAGGGACCTAAACAGGGCACACGTGTAAGACTGAAATTGTAAAAAAAAAATGCGCAGTTTTTTGACAATCCTGAAACCCTTACAGACCCCAGAGTACACATGGGAGAGGTTCGGACGTGTTTTGCTATTTGAAGGTATGAGAACTAACACCAGCAAAGGGTGTTCTCAGGCAGTTGTGAAGACTAGTGACCCACCCATTGTCTGTCTAGAAGTAGTTAAGAGTAACTAACGGGACACAGTGAGCACAGATGGGGTACCACATTATCCCTTGATGTATTCGGACAGGACAGAACTTAATTTGTGCATGTGATGGGCACCAGAACTTATTTTTGAGAACTGTGACTTATTTTTCCTCCTCAGACTTTGACCAAGAGCAAGAAAGACCGAGAAGGGAGAAAAGAGGAAAAGAAAGAAAAACTGTGATAAAGAGAGGAAGCAGGAGAAAAAAAAGAACATGAAAGGTGAGATAGAGAGGCAGAGAGTGAAAGATGGTGGAACAAAGGGGAATGAGACACAGTTGTCATTTAGCAATACCTAGCAAGTGGCAGTGAGGGAGGTGGACTCCTAAGAATATTTTGGGAGCCTGAACTTTTGTTTTGTTTTGCAAATTAATCCTTGACACAGGATTAGGAAGAAGCTGCCTGGTCCAGCCTGCCAACCTTACCTGTGCCTGGTTGTCCAACTAGGCCCATCCCTTTCAGACTCCTCTCCTCTATTGTTCAGGACCAAGGCCCCAGTGCTTAATTTGTAAAATATTAAGTTCCAGGGCTCTGACCAGGAGGCCACTGAAGCTTGCACCACACGTCGCCCTTGTCATCGCTGCCAAAACAACTACTAACCATCTCTCCCGCATGTAAATGCGACAGTCAGATTATTCCAGGTCCCCAAAGCTAAAGGAATGGCTGGGGAAGCAGGTATTAGCATTATTTTAATGTATATTGTATTCCTAAACAACCCTTGTTCTGCTCATCTCTAAATTAGATGAGCAGCTCCACCATGTGGTAGACTGTGAACACCATACTTAGAACAGTTAGGTGCCAGTGCCAAGAACCGGAAAACAATTAAGTGCCGGTGCTGAGCACCGGAAAGCACAGGCTCAAATTAAGCACTGCAAGGCCCTCAACCGAGACAACTCTCTCTCTACCTGACTGAGGCCTCTCCGTCTCACACTCTCGCCTCTCATCTCTGCTTTTGCCTCTTTGCCGCTTTCACTCCTTCACTTTTGTTCTTGCTCTTTTTGCTTTTTCACCTCTTGCCTCTTTTTGCTCTATCACTCTTGCTTTGACACTCCTACATTGTTTTTTTTAATCTTTTATCTTTTACCTTTTTTCGCTCTTTCATTCCTGCTTTGCCAACTCTTTCACTCTTTTCGCCTTTTTGCTCTTTGCTCCATTTCAACTCTCTTGCTCTTTCCTCATTTCTCCCACTTTCCCTCTTCTATGTGGCCTTCTCTTCTTCTCTTTTTGCGGCCTTCTCTTCTTCTCTTTTTGCCTCCCTTGCAACACTTTTGCTCTCCTCTATTGTCTTTCCCCATTTTCTCATACCACACACTTGCCTGCTGCTTCTGCGATTCTCACCACTTGCTTCTGCCCCACCCAGCCCTGCTGCAAGCCCCCGGATCTCCTTCCCCAGCACAGGCCTATCTAATGGCAGCCACAGTGCAGATGCACTGCAAAGGCGTGCAGCTGGCATGCCACTTGTGTGCAAAGGTGCGCCTAAGGCAAGCCAAAGGCATGCTCATCTGCTCCCATCTGCCCGTGCTCAGTGCCAGGATTCCTAGTTCGCCGCCCTCCCACCACAGCCTGAGATGCTACTCGGCCGAGAACATCACCACCTGGAACACCAGGGCACCCATCCATGCCCTAAACCCTGACTTCCCCCAACAGCACTGAGGGAGCATTCTCCTGTTCCGCCTGCTGCTTTTCCTGTGTCTCATCCAGCCCTCAACCCTCACCGCAATCCCATGCACACAACCGTATCCAGCATGCCAACCCAATGAGTAGTATTGGCCCGAGCCTACCAGTGACTTGCTGAAAGCCATAAAAACATCAACAGCTGGATCACCGCATGCACCTACACCCTGGTTCCCCTCAACTGCAACCTAACGGCAAGAGCCCGACCACGGGCCAGCTGGTTCACAGAGGAACTCAGGGTGACAAAACACCACTGCAAGCAACTGGAGCTCAAATGGATAGCAAGTCAAGACACTGGAGATAAAGGCATCTTCAAATCAGAACTAAGATGCTACCACCATCAGATATGGACCACCAGGCGCACAGTTCTTGCAGATCACATCAACACCAGCACTAGCAGCAGCAAGCAAATCTTTGCCAACATCAAAGATGTCACCGTGCCTCTTGCCTCATCCAGCAACATTCCCCTTCAAAAGACCTTTGCAACAAGCTCCCGGATTTCTTCTGTAACAAAATCACCTCCATATACAGCAATTTCTACCCTCAATTGGACCCTGTCACCGTCGCAACTCAACTTCCCATCACGGCCGATGAATGAACCCTAATCATCTACTCAGGGGCTCCATCTGACCCTTGCCCCACCATGCCTTCACCAAAAGACTCCAACTGATCAGCGAAGAACTAACACCCATTCTCATTGCCTCCATCGACTCAGCCACACTCCCGTACATCTGGAAATGTGCTCCCGGCATGCAACTGCTCAAGAAATCACCTGCGGACACAGCCACACTTTCCAACTAAAGACCAGTATCCCTCCTACCATACCCCACAAAAGTCTTGGAGAAACTAATCAACTGACATCTCACTGACCACCTCAGCAACCACCAGCTCCTTGATGTCACACAGTCTGAATTCATTCCCAATCATAGTACAGAAACAGCACTCATCTCTGCCACAGACCGCATCTGCATGATCCTTGACAGAGGAGGCACTGCATCCCTCATTCTCGTGGACCTCTCTGCAGCAGCTGACACATTCTCACACCTCATCCTCATCAGGTGCCTGCAAGAGATTGGAATCCAAGGATCCGCTCTCCACTGGATCTCTCCTTCTTAAAAGATAGCTACCAGCCTGCCACCATACTCCTTGGAAGTCCACAAACTCATCTGCGGAGTGCCTCAAGGTTTATCGCTCAGCCCCACCCTCTTCAACGCATACATGATCCCTCTTGCCAATGCCATCTGCACTCAGGACAACCACACCCTCTCCTTCACAGAGACACACAACTCATACTCTCCTTTTCAGACAAGCCCCCCAGTATAAGAAACAAGTTCACCACCTGCATGACCAAGTTCGCTAATTGGATGAAAGCCAACTGTTTGAAGTTCAACATCGACACAACAGAAGCAATGGTGTTCGGCAAGAACATCTCACCATGGGACTCCAACTGGTGGCTGACCGAACTTGGACCAACACCCTGATCCCACGCCAGTAGCCATGGAATAAACATTAACAGCAAACTGGATATAACTGCACAAGTCAACGCTGTCACTGCATCCTGCTTCCAAATATGACAATAGTGAGGGAGATCTTCAAATGGCTCCCGAGCAACACCAGAAAAACTGTCACTCACACCCTAGCCATCAGCAAGTTGGACTGTGGGAACATCTCTACGTCAGGATCACCAAGCAACTCACTCGAAGGCCACCAACCATCCAAAACTCGTCAGCCTTGCTAATCCTCAATGCACCCCACAGAACTCACATCACACCACACCTCAGAGAACTATACCGGTTCCAAATACACAAATGCACTCAATTCAAACTCCTCACACACACATTCCAGGCAAAACACAACTCAGACCGCATCAACCTGAACAATTACATCTCATTCCACCAACCTCCCTGATACCTCTGCTCCGCAGGACTTCTACTCACACTCATCCCACGCATACACAGAACCAAATCAGGAGGACAGGAGTTCTCTTACATCACTCCTAAAGTGTGGAACGACCTTCCACTCCACATCAGAGCCTCCTCCTCTCTTTTTGAATTCTGCAAGAAGCAGAAGACCAGGCTTTTCAATTAATCAACCCACCATAGGCAGGACTAGGCGTACACACATGCTCAGTGCCAGGGTATCCTTGCAGGTGATAGTGAGCTTTACAAATACACATAACATAATATACCATGCACCCCACTCTGACATACTATCTCCTCAACACCCACAAACTCATTATCGGAGTTTGGAACCTCCTGCACAACCTTTCCCTAGACATACTCTTCCTCACAGAGACCTGGCTCGATCTGACATCCGCCCCGACATGACAGTGGCCATTCCCTTACCTACAAGATCACAACACAGGACAGAACTGGCAAACCTAAAGGAGGACTCATTGTCCTCTACAAATAACATATCAACTGATCCATCACATCTGCAAACTCCTGCAACCACATCAATCACTTAGGTTTCTAGCTCAGCACCTCAAGCAACATAAACCTGGCCGGAGCCCTACTCTACCAACCTCCTGGACCCAGATATAGCTTCGGAAGCACCATCACAGATTTTATCACCTCACTGGTGCTCGCCTCCTACTCCTTCAACTTCCTTGTGAACTCAACTTCATTCTTGAAGACATACCGACCCTAACACCACCAACCTCCTGGAACACCTCAGCATACTTGGACTCACCAATGACTGGACATCCTCACTCATGTAGCCGGACACATCCTCGATCTTGTATACACCAATGTTTCTGACATCAGGGTGGACAATCCTACCCACCTCACCTGGACCGACTACCACTCGTCCTATTCAGCCTGTACATCAGCACCCAACACAGAACCACACTCACTGTGAATGACTGATAAAACAGGAACAAGATCCCGTAGGAAACGTGGATGAATGGGCTTCAAATTAACGACATCAAGATGACCTCATGCGCTCTCCCAAATTTCAACACTTGAATCACCTCCTACGCTGACAACCAGGCACCTCTGTAAACCAGTACTTCAGCATGGACTAAACCACAGGCAAGTTGGTAAATAGATGACATGCAACTCTCTAAACAACACTACAAACAGCTAGAATGCCAATGGTGACCCTCACACAACGACAGGAACACACAAATGAGTCCCTACCACCAGCGACTCAGATCCACCAAGCACTCATCTCTCCCTGAATGGATTCAAAACAACTCAAAGGAAACTTTGCCATTGTGAAGGAATTCACATTCCCCACCGCCAGCTCCACGACCATCGCTCTCTCAAAGAAACTCTGCACTCACCTCTCCCACTACTTCAGCAACAAAATGAGCACCATCTTCAACAATGTCACACCCCTACTGGACCTCCCCACCTTCACCGTCCTCCAATCCAATGAGGAGAATACACCGGATACCACCCTGACCTACCTGCCTATCATCACCTCTCTGGAAAACGCAACCACCTATCCACCTGGGAGCCCCCTCGGTTCCCTGCCCCTACTTCACCTTCGCCAAAGCACTCAACCCCATTTGCCGAGCTCTCACTGTAATCCTCAATGGCTCTCACTACAACCACCTTCTCAGACAACTTGAAACATGCTACCATCTGACCACTCCTGAAAAAAATGTCAACAGACCCGAGGAAACTCCTCCCCTTCCCAGCAAAAGTTACGGGGAAAATCACCAACAAGTGACTGGCTACCCACCTCAACACAAACCACCTCCTGGACCCCTCCCAATCTGGTTTTAGACCTAACCAGAACACCAAGACTGCCCTCATCACCAATACTCACAACATCTGTCTAACCATGGACATGGGGGACACAGCAGCACTCATCCTACTCCATCTCTCTGCTGCCGTTGATGCCGTCTCCCACCCCACCCTCATCCAATGTCTTCACAAGACTGTAATTAGGTTCTGAAAAGGAGCATACAATTGAATGTAATACCCTCATTAATTATGCACAAGCATGTAATTAAACATCTTTTTTTTCCAAATTATACAAAATGTTATGAGATCCACAAAATACATGCAAAAAGACTGGACTTCATGGAGCCGCTCTCTGTTGGGTCAGCTCCTACCTCACAGGATGCACCCAATCAGTTAGCTTGAGCCCGTTCTCTTTCTCTGCCTCCTACCTGATCTGCGGCATGTGTGTGTGTCTACCTCTGTCTGTCTCTCAAGGTAGCCAAAAGTGCACCAATGCAGGGGGAGAGAGCAACCGTACCATATCTTAGACGATATGCCATTGTTCTCCTCTCTAATTTTCATGCAACATAACCCAGCAACTTGGGTTCCTGTGCTGCAGTGCAGGACTTTTCAGTAAATTTGCCCCTTACTGCCTCGCCAGACAGAAGAGTGACTGTCATCGATGGGGACTGGAGTCCTTTTCTTATGAAGATTGGGGTGTGACAGGTAGTGGTGGAAAGAGGAAACTTCTGCATATCCTCCCGGGGGGGGGGGGATGGCGGTGCAGGGAATGAATGCCCCTGCCTATTCAGACACTGGTCGGAGGGATAGCGCTGGGGACTGACAACCTCTGTCGATCCAGACAGGGGCATGAGAGACTATGTTAAGGACTGAAGCCTTCTGTGTACCTAGACAGAGAAACTGAGGCAACTGCCTTCCACAATCTTGTCTAGGGTATAACAATGCTCTAGTCTGAAGTGCGCTGTATATCTCCAGAACAGAAAGGAGGCAGAATCCGTCTATTTGTATGAAGAAGAGGAATGAGGACCCCTCTATGCATTCAGAAGAGACGAGGAGCGGCAGACTTCCGGTGCATTAAGCCCTCGTGGACTCCAGGAGGACGCCCTGTGGCCTCAGTGAGGGGGCACTGCTGTGACATTGCCCATGTATGTCACCGCATAAACAGCCTTGGCGCCTGGCACACAGGTATTTTCATTTTCCAGCACTGTTCACCTTTTCTGAGATAAGATGTAGAGCAGAACCTGAGATAAGATGTTGAGCCTTCCCTCCATGGACTGTGTACACTACCTGTCCCGGCCTCTCCTGGCCTTCAGCTGACACATGCAGCACACACGGGCCTCACGGTCCACGGAGCTGCGCCGGGGCGTTTGTCACTCATTAACGAACCCCTCAGGTGCTCTGTCAACATCCGGGGAGAAGGCGCCCTTGAGGGGCCTGGGAACGCGCAGGTTCTGCTAGCGCTTATCGCATCCCGCGTGACGTTTCACGCTCCAGATCACCCAGCCCCATGACCCTCCCATGGCCCCATCACTCCTGGCCCTTCTCACGGACCCTCTCACTGTGAACCATCCACGGCCCCCAGCCATTATAGCACCGCGTTATCAACAACTGAACCACACACCTTTCCGACTTTCTATTTCACTATGACATTGGGCGCGTAGCAATGCAATATTTTAGTTAACTTTAATATAGGGCGAAGCCAACTTTCCAGTTCCCCAGCATTCGGCTAAAAGTTAAATAGGGGCAGCTGAAGGGAATTTCTGCACCGTGCACAGTCGGGAACTTTGGAAAACTCTGGACCATGGGACTTCCGGATGGGAGAGGTGAATGGCTCCACGCAGGGACCATTATTTGTCCCCATTTTTTTAAAAACTAAAAAAACTCCATCTTTTAGGTCCGCATTTGGTATTTTCTAGATCTCAGCACAAGGCGTGTCCGATTTGGTTTCTCTTAGGTTGAATATATGGACAAGAGCCATCTGTTTCTCTTTTCCCACATTTTCCTCCTTTTGTTGAGACTTTACCATGACCCCCATAAGTGGTACACAGAAGGGCATCTTGTTCTTCAGTGAGAGGTCCCCCAAGACCCAAAAATGTCAGGCAACAACACCACAGCTGATTATATTTAGGTGAAGGGCTGAAGACTTGAACCTCAATTGTATTCCACTCAGAGACAATCTGGGACACGCCCAACCACCACTGGTTTGATTTGCAGGTTGTAATATCCAACCCACTGCAATGCGCCACCATAAGGAAGACACTTACCTTCCAATCACCCTCCCACCCCAATGAGTGTTTAATTTGAGCCAGTGAGGGCCACCAGCCCTTATTTTTGGGGACTGGCACTTATTTTCCCGCACCAGATATTTGCTGAGTGCAAGAGAGGGAAAAGCACACAAATCAGAGAAACGGAGGAAGAGAAAGACGGCAAAACTATCACAAGGGGTGAAAGCAGGAACCTGCAAGCATAAGAAGAAGGGACAGGGAGGGTCTGGTGATGGATTAAAGACTACAAGCCTTGGTATTCGGCACGCCAACATTTAATTGCACCTGCCGCTGGCTTTTGAGCAGATCTTCGGGCACTGGCACTCTTTCCTTCACAAATTAAGCACTGCCCCCATTTCTCAAACTTGGGGATGATCAAATAACCTCTCCCCATTCTCCATTGAGGCAACAGAGAACCAAAGCTGGGACCGCAGGCCGGCATGTCTATGCTATTATACGACTGTGGCCGCTTTAATATTAACATGTCTGGAAATTAAACTATTGTCACCTGCACAGTCCTTAGCAATGGAAGTTTAGCCGCTCGCCTCGTAGTCTCCCACAAAGCTCTTCAAGTTGCATTTGAACAACATCTACTATTTCATCCTTTAGAGACCCACCATGGTTTCTTTCGGGAATGTAGTTGGGAAGAAGGGACTGACGTCAGTAAGATACCGCTGACAATGCCCCAGTTCCACGGCTGCCCTCTCTGCCCATGGCCAAGAAATGCTTGGTCAGTCTCCTGAGGACGGTGGGGTTTGGATGGTCTAAGAAACTTAATCCACAGAGACACTTACTCTAACGCCACCTATTCCTATGCGCATAGGAAGCAAATGCATCTCCCTCTGCGGGCCAGCTCCGTGATTCACTCAGACATGGGAGCCTGCTCAGAGTTTTGTTTCTCGTGCTCTGCTTCATGTGATCCTTGACAGAACATGGGCACACATATGACCAAATCCTACAGTGCATTATTAGTGCCTGGGTTCAGGACATCTCCACGGCACACTCCAATGACTATCGATTCACAGTTAGAACTGTTCTGCGTAGAACACCACATCGGCAGAGTAAGGCAGATCACCGTTCACACTTAGATCTACCAGTGCCACTGTGTGCATCTGCTGCAGATAGTCAAGGAAGAGGCTAAAATCAATATACCGGAAGTGGAAAGAAAGTCTCAAGAGACGGATGGGCTCTCTTTGTTTACAGTACGATTAATGAGAGGACGAGCCCTTCTGTCTATTTCCTCTACCTCCCCTTCTAGATTTTTATATAAAATCAAGGGTCGCCATGTCTTTGGCCAAAGAAGCACAGAAAAGTCCTCAAAGGACTGTGTGGTCTAAAATGAACTAGATCCTTGGAGGTCACCACAGCAAGGACACTGTGCATTCAGAAGCTTGCTGGGCCCCAGCCGGCCCCCGGGTACTCTGATCGTCACCAATGCACAACAGCGACACAACTTTATGGTCAAACCCCGTGCACCGACACATTATAGCGACAAAACTCTGCATTGAGGTTACTCTGCGACTGCACTGCACAGTAATAAGAGTGGACAAGACAACCACAACCTGCAAGTAGCATTTCCTACTCCTAGTCAAAAGGCCAATGCTTTACCTAATTACTTATGAAAGTATGGATCGCGGATTCTTGCAAGTGCACATTTGTAAAAACAACACAGAGTTCTACACATATGAATGTAATTCAAAATTACAACAAAAGTCGAAAATACAAGAGCATTTTGTACGGAGAACATGTAAATGTGTGCACATGCACTTTGGCGAGGCCTAGCAAAACGCAGCAATGGCTGCCGCACATCTACACGGCGTATAGTTGTGTCTCATCAGGTGTAAATTCACTACAGCGAAGATCTGTACAAACCAAAAGGTCTAGTGTTTCACGCAGATAGAAAATATTTTGTTGTTTTTTAATGAATGAAACATGCAGTTCTTTTGCAAGAAAATTAATACTGAGGGCTAAACGGTTTCTAAACACTCCTTTAATGGACAGGAAAGAAGATAGATGCATTTTAAAATACAGCGATCTGCTCAGGATCACACAATACGGCCAATTGGAGCAGCTGGCATTAGAGGAATGCCTGTCTGCTGCAGGTGGCAGTGGTGTGTGTTGTTGGGGTGCCAATGAGGGGGGAGGGTATTGGGCTGGTGGATGCAGCACAAAGCCTGTCTGCCCTAGCCTTGCATATAATAGCTGTAGACCAGGGGCCTTATTACAGATGGTGCCCCGGGGGCACAACGGGCGTTTGCACCAGCTTTGCACACCCCCGGGGCACTTTGGTATTATAGAAGGGGACGCAGACCATTGGGCGTCCCCTTCTATAATACCGATAGAGCTGGCGCACTTAAAGCGCCAGCGCTATCAACAGAGGGTGCTCCCTCATTTGCATAGAGGTGTGACCTATGCAAATGAGGGAATTCCTTTGACTCTGCCATATTACAGACGCGGGCACAGAGTCAAAGAAGCACTCAGGTGTGCACTAACAGTGCGCTATTTAAAAGGTGGCGCACTGTCAGGGCGCCCCCTGACGGCAGCCCTCTGCAGGGGGTAAAGGCGGTCCCATGGACCCCCCTCAGACATCCCCTTGCAGGCGGGTGCAGTCACCGACTGCACCGGCCTGCAAGGGGATCTCTAAACCTCTTTGAAAGTGCAGGCGGGTGCCGCCTGCACTGTGAAAACACGGAGCGGCTGCTCCGTGTTTCCACATGAATGCGCTGCCCTAGGGGCAGCGCGAGGTAGCGGCTGACCTGGGGGCAGCGCATACACCATAATGGGGCGCATTATCATTGTTTGCGCCCAGGGCACCTTTGGAAAGGTGCGCCGGGCGCAAACTGGGATAATGTGTAATACGGTCCCAGAAGTTCTTAACCTGGGGTCCGTGACCCGACTGTTTAGACAAAGAAATAACACTAGCAGATAAATAAAGCATGCAAACTGAAAAACACAAAATGTGAAATTTGACATTTTAGAATGCTCCATAAATGTAAATGGATTTGAAATGGGATGCTAAAAATTAAGGTGGCTTCCTTATCTTGATTGGTGGGAACAGCACAAGTACAGAGAATGGAATCTAGTATGGACAGTGTGTGGCCTCAAATGAAGCACTAGTGTGTACCTATAAAAACGGAGCATGCAGAGGAGCAAAAACAGATAAAGCAATATGCTATGGTCTAGCATATCATTTCATCTTTTAAAAATACAACTTACATTTGACAATCTCTAACCTTCCCATTAAAATTAAACATTCGATTTCTGTATATTTTGCCCTTATGAATAAATACAATATTTTATTATTAATGTATTTGTGATGTGTACTTGTTTCTGTATTTTTGAGTATTGTTTTTAGGTTCAAATCATAGAAATGACTGAGGCTGCAGTCCTCGGCTACCAGTAGTGATACATTTGGGTCCCACACAAGTGAAGAGAACCGCTGCTGCAGATAATCTGGCAGCCGTCGCTGTGCACCAGGATTTTTGCTGTTTGACTACAACCTTTGTATGTTATCAGATGTCTGTGGTGCACACTAATGGAGGCCAATATATGTTCAAGTAACGTGATTATGTTATTTTTGTACTAGCTACATGAAAGAAGTGTACGGAAAGGGGAGGACCACAGAACATATGAAAAAGGAGAATAGCTCTAGCAGGAAGGATAAACTGAATTAAACAAACGACCCACCCCTGCTAGAGCTATTTTCCTTTTTCACATGAAAGAAGTGACCTGGAGATACCAAGTCAGCGCCCATCCACTAAGTTCACCCAAGCCCAATAGCGTCTAGTTTCGAATGGGCCTATTTCGCCTACTGTGTCCACATTTCTCTGTGCACTGGTAAGCACTGTGTGGCAATTGCAGAGACCCAAGGCGGGCAGTCTGCCTTGGGCCCCTGAAAATCTTCATTTTCTCACAAAGTTAGTTCCAAGCCATCCCCTTCTTTCTAAAATCATAGAAACAGCCTGCATTATGCCCTCTATTGTTATAGAATTGGGATATAGCTTCTGAATCTGGGAACCCCACTCTATTGGTCAGTGTCCCAGTTAACATAAATTCTGGCCACCTGCCCCAGTAAGCTGGTCTTCAGGAGAAGCCCCGCTACACCAACACAGAAGGATGTGGGACCAGGAAGAGGACTCTGAAAGCTGCAGTTTATCTCAAAGTTGGAACAAGTTTGGGACTTTGGTCATACCCTGCTGCTCTGGCCTAGTTTGGAAGAAGACAAAGAAGCCATGGTGACTAGACAGGAGCTTCAAGGAGGCCTTAGACTTCCCTCTAACTATGACATACCGGAGAAGGGTTTGTGGGAGTTCAGTTAAAGAATGCTATTTACGTCTTTGCAATTTTAAAATTTCACCCGAATAATTGGGCAAAGTCGAAAAACCTCATCCTTCCTGAATATGAGTGAAGAGTTTCAACTTGATCCAAGGTGACCTTTTACTTTACACTCATCCTAGTCCATGCATCTGGAAGTCCGCTAGGCCTCTGTCTGCAGGGAATTGCTATTTTCTGCTGTCACTCACAACTGTGAATCCTGAGCGACAGCTGTCCAAAACATGGCCTCCTTCCTATGAGCCTCACACATCCCCTACCACGCTGCTCTGTCCTGGGACCTCAGGCTTTGGGGAAAAGGACGTGTGGGGCTCTTCCAAAACCAGTAAGCCGTGGCTGCAGAACAGCATGCTGCAACACTGATTGGCCCTGGGAACATTCCCGCAGCTACACAGAGCTCGGACTTCACTGCTTTTGATTTTTATAATTTGCCACTAAGCTTTTCAACTTTGCGCTAATTATCCAGTCCTCCTACTTCCCCTCTTCCTTGCCAGATGGTTTCTGAAAAATACATTTTAATGCACGGCATGTTATTCAATATTTGCATGCACTCTCATTTAAAGATAATCATATATTATTGCAGTACAAATATGGTGAAAGTGCAGCTAAATGTGCACACAATGATTAATCTCTTTTCCCCCTCCATGGCAATTAAATCAGTTTAACTTCTGAGGGAGCATGGGCAGCACTTATGCCCTAAAAGCAGGACTTGTTCAATATAGCAATGAATTAACTGTTTGAAGGTTGCAGAAAGGCTCTTATAATGCCTGCCCACCTTTCCTTGAATAAACACTCTACTGGCACCTCTTAGGGAAAATTAAAGAAGTCATGATGCCCCAAGCCAAAATTCCTTCCACCATCTGTTACTCATGACCCCTGTGATCTATTCAGCCTTGAGGATCCATCTCAAGGCCTCGTCACTCGGATCCCAAATAGCCTCCATCTGTAGTCATGTCTCAAATAGCCACCATCACAAATGGACCTTCTCACGACTCCTCGACTCGTGACTCCTCCAGTACCCTATGGCGGATGAGCCATTAGCAATGTTATGGCATCAATCACCTAGGCTCACCAAAGCAGACCCATCACTTATGAACAAACCCCATGGCACACCCATTCATGGACCCTCTCATCAGTCGTGTCCTCAAAGCCGCTCATCTACAGGAGGCAATCCAGGAGTGAAACAACTCTGCCATCTTGTCAGGAATTCCTAGGATCACTTTATCGAACCAACTTGCTGCAGCAAGGATGAAAGATGGCTGCAAGCTAATGGATGCAAATCTTTAGCAGTAATGCCCTCCTTCTGGCTACATCGCTACCTTGTGCACAATGGTTGTAGCTTTGATAGATAGGGCTTTAGCTGACTCAATGCAAGAAGCATTTAAGAGTACAAAAAGAAAATAAGACAGAACAAACTTTTAGGAAGACGAGGCAGAAGGGTATGTGTTCTGAATCTAAGAGAAATGGACTCCCAAAGGGCCAGGACTGCTACCACAATTCTACCCGTATGTTCCAGCTTGGGTGGGTGTGATAAGCGACAGTGATCTTGTTATTCTGGGAAACCTGTTCTGCTCCACAGACCAAAACCTTGCGTGACAGAGGGAAGCGAGGAAAATGTAAAACTTCACTGAGGGCAAAATTCAAGACTTCTGCTGACATAACTAATTTGCACCTCTCAGATATTTTGCAGAAGCCCAGGCCGATTCATTGTAGGAAGAGAGCAAAGAGTGTTACACTGCAAAAGAAATTGTTACATTGATGTTATCAAATCAAATAGAACAAAGAAAGCAATTACAATCTACAGCAAACTCGTGGAGCGTTAATGAACCTGTGAATGAGATCGCGGTAATAAGAATCCTCAATTGTCTCGGAAGGAGATATAACAGATGAAACTGCGTTAGAGTTAAACTAAGCAAACTCGGAGCAACAGTGTCTAAAATCTTCAAAAATATCCCCAAGGAATTGGGTTAAAGCAAAATGTTTCAATTGTCCGGACATTTCAATATCTGATTTCTCTCTATGTACTCTGACCTTTCGGCCTGGTGGCCAAGTGATGAGCAGAGTCTTCAACAAGGAATGAATGATGCCCCCTTTCAGTGCTAATTGGTAAGGCAATTAAGCCTACTTGTAAGTAATTCCTGAGCACATCGCTTTTGTTTTGAGCTTTAATACAGTTGCAATTTCTTAGGGAATTTGTGGCCTGGTGATCAAGGGTGCTTCATGTACCACTACTGATTAGGAAACGATGAGATCATGTTGTGCACAGGGACACACAATGTATGTAGAGTCCTGCGAGGTACTGAGTACCCTTCATACTTTGAGCTTATTCTGACCTTGGCTTTAACAGTGACTCGATGTGCGACCCTAGGTCAAGAATGAGACTTATAACAAACCCAACCCACTTGACCCTTCCAACACACTCGATCTTAGGCACCGCATGGCCTTGAAACCTGCAGAAAACTCATCAACGAGAGATGGTCACCATCCACTTTCCACTTTTTACAATCTGTGTTACTGTCCCATTCCTCGCCTACCACAAGCGGAGATCAGGACAGTGGACACTGATGTAACGAATGCTTTAATTTGTTGCTCCGTTTCCACATCATTTCACCCACTCTACATTTCTGGGTTCATTCACAAACTTTCTAGTCTTATAGGCACTTGTGTCAGGCCGAAACCTTACACTGGGAGGGGCGAAAATCGCTATTTGGTAATTGCAATGACTATGCATGTAGGAATCGCATTAAAATTTGCGATTCCTTAACATTAGCTAATAGAGATTCTGAAATTGCGAATCGCTATTAGCTAATGTGATTCCATTCATTCCTATGGGCCTACAGGCCCATAGGAATGAATGGTAATGCATTCGCAAATTGCGATTACCAAATTGGTAATCGCAAATTGAGAATGCAAATCCAAGGGTGCCCGTGGGCCTAAGGCCCCCCTGAAGCACCCCCCCCAAAAAAGGTAAGTGTGCAGATATGAAGCACACATGGCAGTTCGAAAAATGCATTTCTGTGCATTTTTCAAGCATGCACAAATGACCATCAACTTGAAGTTGATGGTAATTAGCATTTCCTAAATGCACAGTTTGCATTTAGGAAAGGCTACGTTCATCGGCAAATAGGGATTCACAAATTGCGATTCCCTAAATGCATTTGCAATTTAGATAATCGCAAAAAATTGCGATTATCTACATTGCGAATGACAAAAGGTACATGCATCTGAAAAGGCCTTTTTCCATTCGCAAACGGGCTGATTCTGCAAATCGGCCTGTTTGCGAACGAAAAAAGGCTTGATGCATGTGCCCCTTAGATTCTTATATCGGAGGCAACTTGTCGGATTCTGACTTCCACTTCTCTGTCCCCTGCACGTTCAAAGCTGCTGTTTAAGTCTCTCCAATTGAGATGACCATCAGTGACATCAACATGGTTCACTCCTTGACAGGGCATGTATGCTGGACCTCTATAAAAAGCCCTATAGTCCCTCCCTCTTGTTGATTGGGATCAACATGGTTAATGTCACTGCTTTCTTCTACAAACCAGATCCTGGCTGATGACATGCGTGGGTCTTTCAGCAAATGGAACAGCCATTCTCAAATAAATTCTAGGACCTTATGAGCTGCAAAATGTCCTACCTCTGTGCCTCTATGTCAAGTGAGTTTGCCATCACTCTCCTAAATACCACCCCACTCAATCAGTGGACGATATCACAGCGTTGTTCATAGCATTGCCTCAGACCTCTGACTAGATCTGATAGACCCAAAAGTAACTAGGAGTAAACATCAGCACCACCCATATAACACAGATCTAAGCCCATCAAAAACCTCTCTGTCCTCAAGCACACGCACATCGCGAGAGGAAAGCCACATTGAATCCAAAACCTTTTATTTGCATTCAGAATCAAATAAGCCATCAACGCAACTTGCATACATTTCTAGACCCTTTAAGGATTCTGAAACCCTTCAGAGCATTGCCTCTTCCATCATCTCTGTCACAATCTTTGGTCAGACTTTAACTTCCTTATAGAAAAGATCTAATAATTTCAAATTAAATGTGCTGCCAATCATCCCTAATCCCATTTATCTACCCAACTCTTCTAGCGACTACAAATAATCACTGCCATCCCGCTCAGTCATTTCAATCTTAGATACCCGGGATGGAGAACAACGTTTCACATTGAATTGCTCAGTAGTCATCGCCCATCTTACCCCAGACCTCCTTGCTACAGATAGTGTGCACCCCCTACTCACTCAACCAGACCCTGTGGTCATTGTCCTATCCTGTTCACCCACCACTGGAACAGTGCTAAGGTCTGGGTAAGCAATCAGTGTAGACCCCTCTCCTACAAATAATGGCCCTACTCCACTCCAGTGTGAGCAACTACCACCCCATTGCCAACCCATGCCATCTCTAAAGTCACAAGTAAATTGGTAGTTGCCCAACTCCAGGGGATAATTGAAACTTATTAAAACCAACACCTGTCAGCGCCAAGATGAAATAGCACCCACCAGGCATTACATGCTGACTGACACTGGTGGTAACACCAACATAAGATTCATACTACTGGGCCTCTGCGCGCGGTTCAAAACCCTAAGCCCCCTGCTGAAGAGGATGAAAGCTGCCACAGAGAGCTTCAGCTACTGCCAATGGGCAGTACTTCTGTTTTAGACAACAACGACCAGTTCCATCAAAGACCTGACTCTACAAATGTGTGCCAAAGACAGGTTGTATGTAGTCTTATATACTGCTAATTAAAAAAAAATTCTGCTACATTTACAAGTGCAATCTCCCACACCGAGAGGACTCATATCCTTCCTGCTTAGTTCTCTGGTCTCACTGACTAACACACAACATGTCCCATATAACACTTTCATCACTGCAGATTCCATAGAAGAAAGAGTAAGAAAATCCAAGGGCAGACCGAGTCACAGGGCACACCAGTCTTTCCTTCTCACAACAAAAAGCAAAAGGACCCTATCAAACAGAAGACATTCGAGATTGGAGCCTTGCTTCTTGCATAGGAAGCAGCCATGACACCAATGTTGAACAGCCTGAAGACAAACATGAAAAACACCCTCACCTTACCAAACAGACTCACCACATACATACCTGCAAGTAAAGACTGCTAAAGTTTTAAAAAACATACAACCACACACTACACATCATACACCAAACACCTGCCATTGCCCTCAATCACCATCCAAACAACAAACGTTCAGCACTATCCTGAAAATGTCCCCACCACTTCCTCAAGGACATAGTAAAATGAAATCAAGTGAAAATCACCCATTTGCTGCAGACGCTGATGTCCACCTTAAGTGGCACACTGCGTACCACTTACAACCCTACTGAAGAGGAGCACGACTTGTCATATGGAAATCACAGACGACTCAAAGTGGCACGGAGTGAGTGGCTGGCAGGTGACTTACAATATTTCTTTATTTATTTATGAGTTTTATATAGCATGGACCACACCTGATGCACGTCACTGTTTACCAGCGGCGGCCAATCCATGAGGGCAGAGTAGCGTCGCCAGAGCAGCATAGGTGAAAAATACAATGGTAATAAATTGAATTTATTACTAGTTTATTTTTTCTTTTCCCCAGCCTGAGACGATCTTTGGGGGAGGGGCCTGTCACTTTGGCCGGCTGTCTTGCGATGGCCAGCCTGACATGTGCAGTGTAAACCTCTCCACCCAGTTGTCTCAGCGAGCTGGGTGGAGAGCAGGCACAGTGCCTGTAGGAGCGTTGAGGCAGCCTGTTCCAGCCAATCCTGGTGCTGCTCTCATGCTTCTAAACATTATCAGCAGCATGAGAGCAGCATCTGAATTGGTGCAGAGAATTCAAGCTTCCAGCGCCGAGGGACTGAAGCAGAGGACAGGAGGAGGCGAGCCAGCGGAATGGGTAAGTACTCTCTCTGCTTGTTCTAACCTTTCTTTCGCCTCTTTCTGCTCGTTTCTGCCCTTTATTTTTCCTCTTACTGCTAGTTTTTGTCCTGGCTCCTCTACGGAGACATCACATCCACAGCGCACATATAACCCTAGGGGTGAAAGTGCTGCACTATGCATATGCTCATTGATTGACTGACCGCACATGATTGAACCCACCCACCACCCATTTGCCTGCCCCACCACTCTCGGGGGTTGCCAGTCACCGCTGGTGTTTACCATAGTTTCATAACAGCACAGGATGCAAACCTTAATAACAAAGGCAGTCAGTTTTATGGTATGTACAACCAGAAAAGGTGGAAAGAACAGCTGAGGACGATTGGTTTCCACTAGAAAAGAGAAAAGACGGGGGAGAATTGTAGGCCTGAAATAGCAGGGATGAGAGAGAGGCAGGGGTAGTGGTTTCAGCAGGAGAGGGCTTTTCTGAAGTGAAGATGTGAAGTGTAGGCGAATTTGAGAAAGAGGAAGATGTAAAGGAAAAATATTTGAAGGGATGAAATGTTAGCAAAGCGGAATGAGGAGGCGATTACTGAATGTGAGGAGGGAAGGAAGGAGACGGATGGAAATAGCTTGGGTGGGCTGTGGTAACCTAGAGCTCCAAAGCCGAAGAGGAGTGAGTGGAAAACATTAAGGCCTGATTATGAGTGTAGGGGGGAATTACCTTCTCACCATAAACGCGTTTCTACAAGGTTGGGAATTCCAGGTTTTGAGGTAAACACTACCCTCCAAAATTCTACCCTGACAGATTCAGCCAGGACAAATTTGGGGAAAAATATTGGGGGAAAGTGTGAGAAAAATCCCATACGTGCAGAAATTGGCGAGGTAAAAACTGATTCTGACTGTACTTCCCTAATCTACTGGACAAATTCGAAATAGGAAGGCTATAAATCATCTCCGGTAATGGTATTTACAAGGAGTGGTAAATGCCTCAGCCTCATAATGGAGGCCTAAGAAAAAATATGTAGATGTTTTGGAGACACCGGGAAGGCGAGCGAGCTAGAAGTTGGCTCAGTAGTAAGAGAAGCAGAAACAGGATCAGTTGTATGGAGTAGTTCAGTCAATCAATCAATCAAATTGTACTTATAAAGCGCTGCTTATCACCCATGAGGGTATCCAGGCACTGGGCTGAAGGTCTCAGTCAAACAGCCAGGTCTTGAGTCCCTTCCTGAAGTCTGCCAATGAGGGTGCTGTTCGAAGGTTGAGGGAAAGGGCATTCCAGGATTTGGCAGCAAGGTGGGAGAAAGATCGACCTCCGGTGCGCATCAGCAAATGCACAATGTCTGTGCGAGGGTGAGCGGAGCGGAGCGGAGGTTTCTGAATGGTTGGTGGAAGTTCAGGCAGTGGGTAATGTATGCCAGTCCTTGGTTGTGGAGGTCTTTGTAGGCGTGGGTCAGGAGTTTGGAGTTGCATCTCTTCTGGATGGGGAGCCAGTGGAGGTCTCATAGGTGCTGGGAGATGTGGGTCCTTTTGGGCAGGTAGAAGATCAGTCTGGCTGCTGCGTTCTGGATCGTCTGGAGTCTTGTCATGAGTTCTCTGATGGGCCTTCAAAGAGTGCGTAGCAATAATCCAGACGGCTGGTGATGAGGGCCTGCGTCACTGTTTTCCTGGTGCTGGTGGGTAACCACTTGAAGATTCTGAAGACCATGCGAAGCGCATGGAAGCAGGCTGAGGCAACGGTGTTGACCTGTCGTTTCATTGAGAGTTCGCTGTCAAGGATGATGCTGAGGTTGCGGGTGTGATCTTTCGGAACAGGAGTCGGTCTGAGTTCTGATGGCCACCAGGAGTCGTTCCACAGGGAGGTGTGGCTGCCAAAAATCAGCACTTCGGTTTTGTCCGTGTTGAGCTTCAGGCAGTTGTCTCTCATTCAGGCTGAGATGTTCTTCATGCAGTTGTGAAAGGTGTTTGTTGTAGTGGGGTCCGGTGAGAGTGAGATGACTGGGTGTTCTTGGTGTAGGAGATGACGTTGATATTGTGGGTTCTGACAATGTCTGCTAGCGGCATCATGTAGATGTTGAAGAGGGTGGGACTGATGGATGAGCCTTGATGGACGCCACAGATGGTGTGCTTGGGCTGTGAGGTGAAGGGAGGGAGACGAATCCTCTGTATGCACCCAATGAGGAAGAATGCCATCCATCTAAGAGCGTCGTCCTTGATGCCGATCTGGTGCAGATGGTTGAAAAGTGAGTGGTGGGAGACGGTGTCGAAGGAAGAGGAGAGGCTGCTTCTCCTCTGTCGAGTAGGGTACAGATGTCGTCTGTCACGGTGATCAGGGCTGTCTCTGTGCTGTTGTTGCCTCTGAATATTGATTGGGAGGGGTCCAGAAGGTTGTTTCTCTCCAGGTGCTCTCTGAGTTGGAGGTTGATGGCCTTCTCTAGGACTTTGGCAGCGAACTGGAGCAGCGAGATGGAGCGATTGATCTGGAGGTAGTTGGGGGTCTGCAGAGGGTTTCCTTAAGAGTGGTCAGACGTCTGAGTGTTTCCAGGTGTCAAGGAAGGTGGCTGTGGAGATGGAGGAGTTGAGGATGATGGTGAGCTGGTGGCTGATCTCGTCGCTTCCGGGGTTGTGGAGTTGATGGTGGCATGGGTCGGTGGGTGCACCTGAGTGGATGGAGTTCATTTAGGCCTTGGTGTTCGCTGTGCTGAGTTGTTCCCATATGGTGAGCGAGTGGTGGGTGGCTGTCTTCGCGGGAATGGAGATGCTGAGGTGGTTGGTGGCTTGGGGCTCAAAGTTTCTGTAAATGGTAGCTATCTTGTTGTGTGAGTGGTCTGCAAGGGCGCAACAGAGTTCCTGTAAGGGCGGAGTTGAGTTTTCTGTGGCTGATGGGCAGGTGAACTCTCTGACGATGGCAAAGAGTTTCTTGGTCTGGTTGGCACTGGCCTCAATGCAGTGTGTCAGGTCACTATTTTTTGTGGTTTTAAGTAGGTGGTGGTGGTGGTTGTTGAGGGCAGTCTTGAGGATGGCTCGATCACTGTCCTTTTTGCTAGAGCACCATTTTTTTCCCAGTTGTTTGCATCTGCATTTCGCCTCGCTAAGTTCTGGGGTGTACCAACTGGCTTATTCAGTGTTTACGTAGACAGAGATTCGAAATTAATATAGCAGGTTTTGGTTGATCCGGAAACAGTTGAGTTATTATTTTTTAAGTTGGTGACAGGGATTCAAGCTGAGTTCCATAGAGAGAGAATCTGAACAGGCATTGCATACACCAAGTACCATCAGCTACTCACCCAACACTGGCATACACAGACACAGCACCCTTGACCCTCACTTGCAAAAAAACACTGGTTTCACGTATGAACACTCTTTAACAAACACATATGCAGATTGACACTACGTACACTTTAATCCCTTTTCACAGATAGAAACACTGTCCACATGTAAGATGCACATGTAAGCAACACCTACATGCCAAGTATTTCCAGTTATCAAACACAGAACCACTCTCCTAGACGTAAATATCTAAAGTACGTAACTCATTCTATCGCTCATGAAGCACTCAACTTACTTAAACACATGTAAAGTAGTAAGTGAACACATCTATATCACTCGCAGTTTACTCAAATGTAAATAACCACTGTTGGGCAAAATATCCCCAAGAAACGTGTGCAATCTGCCCCCAGGGGAATTCTGCACGTGCAACAGATTTGACACTGGTTTCATGAACCTGTTCCTCCTTGTGAAATTCCATAGAATATCATGCTTTTGCTTGCGCAGGAAACATCAAAAGTGCTCTGTCAGGCGATCAGAAATATCATTGTATACCTTGACCACTTTCCGCACTGACACCTGCACCTTACGGATAACTGTCTGTGAGCGCCTGCTATCCTGCCTTGTTTACTCCCGATGCGCCGTGATGAATTGCAAAATAACATCCAGTGTCGTGACAGGGCTACCTTCAGCCTCCGGTGCCTTGCCCCCAACACCCCCAACCAGTTGGTTGGGTGGTGAATAATCCCAGTTTAGGTCCTTTCCTTTCTTATGTTGACCTGAGAGCCCGAGTCTCCTGTTAGCTCTACGCATTGTTGCAGCAGAGTCCCTTCCGCTAGTATCGGGTAGGCTCTCACTCTCACTCCCACTCATGCTTGCCCGGGAGAGAGAGTCCTCCACTGACCAGGTGTCATCCGATAGTGAATAGAAACAATCGGTGGTCTCCACGTTCGTGTCTTTCGCATTCCGCCTGCTTTGACTGTTGTGTTTTAACTTCTGGCGTTGTTTTTCCCCCGAAATATAGTCCAGAGTTGCCTTATCTCTGTTCTGTTGTTGATTCTCGGAGGGGTCTTCCCCCTGGTCCCTTAGTATTCCTCCTTCCTCCCCAATTGTGGCATCTTTTTTTGGGCCCTCAATCAGGGTATTATCAATATGTGTGTCACTATGGGTATCAGCATTTGGCTCTACACTTTTTCTTTGTTTTGCCCCCCCCTTCGTCTGGCTTCCCTCCATTCTCTGTATTGAGTGTCACTGCACCCCCTTCACAACTGTCCAGGACCTGCCTGCAGTCGGCCATTACCAAGTTAGGAGCTTGAGTAGATATTGACAAACCGTCATTTACCTGTAGGCTCACTGCTGGTACTGCCTTCAGGGCCGTTTCCTCCTGACCCTCCACTTTGGTCTGCTCCTTGGTCCCAGCTACTGCTTCCAATCGTGGCTGCAGCCCGGATCTCCCGAACAGCTCCTTGATAGTTGAGCCGGGTAGACGTGGCTAGGGCGTTGGGCCGCCCTTCCCCTTCCTCTCGTCATCCTTCCGGGTCCCGGTTTGACCTTTGCGTCCAGGTTGCCGCACTGTTGTCTCCGACCCGGCGTTTGCCTCAATGACCGAGCGGGTGGGTATCGGTGCCGAGTTCTGGATCGGGCTGCTCGCATTCGTCTTCCCGCGGGCTGCTGGGGGTCCTTTCGGCTTCAACGTGGCAGAGAGACTTGTCTTCGAGCAGCTGCGGTCGGAGTAGCTCAGTACGCGGTAGAAATCCTCGCAGGCAAGTAGAAATTCTTGCTGTCCTGGTACGAACTTACAGGAGGGGGTACAGCTTTTAGCCTCTTCTCTCAAGATTTCCAACAGAGTGTTCAAAATCGCCAACAGCATACTTTAGTTATACTTGAGGGGGGGCTTCGGGGGAGTCTATTGATCACGGCGTTCTGAGCTGCCTACGGTCGCCTCGCCTCAGCCGACCGCCATCTTGCTTCCCCTAATCTCCAACACCAATCCTGAGGAAATCTGACTTCCAGATGCCAGCAGCATCCGATCGACATTGACAGCTTGCTTGGTTCAAACTCCAGACTTTCCCCGATGTCACATGAATTTTTGACAGAGCAGGAGACGAGAACTGGAACCCTTGAGACGGATATCGCAGCAACTCAGAATCAGACTGAAGCACAGGAGGCTAGGTTAGCTGATATCCAATGGAAGTTGGAGGAGCAAGAAAACCGCCAACGCCGGAACAACCTGCGGTTCCTGGGTATCCCTGAGAACAGGGAAAGCACGGACATGCGATTGTTTATGGTCGAGCTATTAAGCAAGGCATTCCCCGATCTGGTAGGTTGGAACTGGTCTCAAGAAATCCAGCATGCGCACCGGGTCCCGCTAACTTTGAGGCAGCCAGTCAGAGTGGATGCAAAGCCCAGAGCCGTACTTGTCTACTTTGGGAACTATCTTCTCAGACAGAATATCTACGAGAAATCTAGACCAGAAAGCAAACGCAAGGTGGAGGACATTGAGTTTTTTGCCCGACCTGACTTTTGTCACGTAACTGTTGAGAGGCGCTGGAGGCTGCGGCAGATGATTAGCCCTTTCCAGGCAAAAGGAGTTCAAGCCTATTTGATGAACCCAGCTAAAGTGGTAGCTGGTGATAGAACCCACTTTTTTACCTCCGAGATAAAAGCAAAAGAATTTTTGGGAGAACTCAATGGAAGGGCGGAGGGCAAGTAGGGTTTTCTAAACGAAATATATAAACTGACTGAGTTATCCTGCGGGTTAGGAGATGTGATCCAAAGTAGAAACGTAGAACGTAGATGTATTTGGGACTGAGTGGGCATGTATCAACTGCTATCAATTTCTCACTGTTTTATGTAATTTTGGATATGTCACTCATTGCGGGGAGGTTTTATTTTCGTTTTTGTGGCTCTAAAAACTGGATCAAATTTTAAGGATCTAAGGAGGGGGGTGTCCACTGATCACGGTGTTGAGCAGCTTCATCACTCAACAGACCAAGGGTCTGGAAGCTTTCAGGGGGAGGCCAAGGGTAGTATGGGGAGGGGTGAGGAGGGGCGGGGGTGGAAGGGGGGGCTTTAAGGGGGGTAGGAACGGAGCACAGGGAGAAAAAAGCCAGAAAAGAAATGTTAAAGTAGAAGCTACAGGCAAAAAATGTAAGAGCTACATGGTTCAGACGGAAGATCCTCATATCCAATTATGGTTATGGTTAAATTGAGGATATGCTCAGCGAATGTGGGGGGACTGAATGATAAAAAGAAAAGAGCTAAAGTATATGAGATACTTAGATTTATCAGCCCAGATATAATTTGTCTCCAAGAGACACATATCCCATGGTGTAACAGGGATACTCTCCAGATAACGGGCTATGAAATGGCAGTATGCTCTACCCAGACTACAATGATAAGAGGAGTTGCTATATATATCGGGCAACAAGCTGGTATTGTTAAACGCACAATGGCAGATAAGTGGGGGCGTTGGGCAATAGGCACACTAAATACTGGGTTGACGATAGCGACCGTATATGGTTCCAACCAAGATGATCCTAAAATTTGGGAGGATCTGGAAGTGGAGTTGGCTTCTTGGTCGACCCCATTGATAATTTGTGGGGACCTAAATATACTCCTTGGGATATCTCAGGATGGTGGGCTAAAATACAATGGGAGGAAACCCCAGGTATATAGGGCATTATCTACCTTTAAAGATAGCCACGGTCTGTCCGATATTTGGGCATATAAGAACATTAATGACCCTGGGTAAACTTATTACTCACACCCCCATCAAAAATACGTACGATTAGACTACTTCTTGACCCCTATTAACATGCTTGATGAGGTACGGATAACAAAACTACCCCAGCTCTTTTCAGATCACAACCCACTATTGCTGGAGGTAACAGGGCAAGGAATAGAGATGAAACAACGTAGCTGGACATTTGATAAAAAACTAGTACTAGATGAAGAATTCCTTGCCTACATAAAAAAAATGGACAAGGGAGTTCTTTGATATGAACCGATACAGCGCCTCACGCACTATAGTATGGGACTCCTTCAAAGCAGGGCTGAGGGGAGAAGTTATAAGCTACGTTGGCCAGCAACGCAAAATGAAGAGGGAAGAGGTCAATTCCTTAATCGCATGGCTGACACAGCTGGAGGCAGAGCATATGAAACTAATTAGCTTGGGGGACGGGAAGGGGAATCCAGGGAGATCATGACTAAATTAGCCATAGCTAAGGCAGAAATTAACAGTTATTTCCAAGTAAGAGTAGCTCAGATTTACTTAATACATCAGAGGGAGATGTACGAATATGGGGAATCAGTAGGAAAACTATTGGCCTTACGTACTCGGCAGAAATCTGTTAAGAACAATATAACTAAAATTAAGAACAGGGAAGGACAATATGTAACAAAGCCCATGGAGGTCATGGGGGTTTTTGAACAATTTTATAAGAAGTTATATCAACCAGATCCTACTCAATATGTACGGGGGGACAGGCGGTAGCCTCTCGACCTCTAACAAAATCAGTGAGGCTAGATTACAGGAGATGGAAGCAGAGTTTACGCTTGAAGAGGTAGTGACTGCCCTATGCTCCCTATCTTCGGGGAAGGCCTCAGGCCCAGATAAAATCCCAATGGAGCTATATAAGGCGCTCCAAAACGAACTAGCTCCGTTAATATTTGATCTTTTTCTGGATGTGCAGTACCGGGGAATTCCTCCTCCTTTCTGGCAAGGGACAGATATGGTAATTTTTGCCAAAAAGGGGAAACCAACAGAGCTCCCCACCTCCTATTGCCCTATCTCTCTGATAAATACTGACGCCAAAATCTACTCTAAAGTTTTGGCTAACCAGCTAAAGAGGGTTATAGCCAACTTAGTCTCACCTTGGCAACATGGTTTTATCCCAGGAAGGGGTACCACAGATCATGTGAGATGGGTTATCGCACTGCTGGATATAGCAGAGGTAACGGGAGATGATATGGCTGTGATCTTTTTGGATGCCGAGAAAGCCTTTGACCGAGTGTCTTGGCAATACCTCTGGGAAACTCTATCAGAGAGAGGGGGTTCGGCACGCAATTGATTACAGCCATCCGAGCAATGTACTATAAACCTTATGCTCGGTTACAGATGATGGGGAACACATCGGGGAAAATCGAGGTGGGTAGGGGAACAAGGCAGGGCTGTCCGTGCTCCCCAATTCTCTTCGCTATGTATTTAGACCCTTTCATTAATCAAAAACTTTTAAATCCTTTAATTACACCCATAATAACTAATGGATATGAGACCAAGGTCCTGGCCTATGCGGACGATATCGCTGTTACCACATCAGAGCCAGAGAAAGCAATTAAGGAAATTGAAAGCATGGCGGAGGATTTCGGCATTAGATCAGGATATCTTCTAAATAAAGGGAAGACGCAAATAATTACCTCGCTGCAGGGTATTATACAAGATCAACGCCAAACCGAATCGGCCACGTATTTAGGGGTCAAGATTAGTTCAAACATAGATGCGATATGGCCTAACAACCTTGCTGGATGAAATTGGCTTGGCACTGAGGCGTCTCAATAAGCTGCATCGAACAGTTATAGGTAGGGTAAACGTATTAAAAATGAAAATCTTCCCAAGAGTGTTATATCTATTTCGCTCTATCCCCCTCGAACTAACAGACACTATTATTCAAAAAATGAACTCAATGTTCTCAAACTTTGTATTGCACCACCAAAAAACCCGATGGGCCTTGAAGACACTCACACTCCCTCAAGATAGAGGGGGGTGGGCTGCTCCAAACCTGTTGTTTTACTATTGGGCAGCGGCTCTGCAACAGATGGGTACGCTGATTATGACAGATAGGGCGAGAACTGAGGACTCTGATTTACCTACCACCTACCACCTGGCTATTGGGGAAGAGGCGATGGGTCTCTTTTAAAGGCAGCTGGAGCCCAGCTACTATAAAAAGACTCGATTCAAGTGCATAAAGGCTGCCTGGAAGATTTGGGGTAAAGTCAGCAGATTACTAAAAATACCAAAGTATAATCGGTACTCGCCCTTATGGCGCTCCTCCCTCCTCCTGAAGGAAATGTATGATGCCATGAGTAGAGGCTGGGAGCAAGCAGGATATTGAGCCTATTTAATAACTCAGAGCTTATCCCATTCTCAGAACTAGTTCAGAATCCAGGGATAGATAATAGGACGCAGTTTAAATATATACAGATTAGGGACTGTTTAAAAAGCTTGCCTATAGGGGCTCTCAACCTGAGGAAAATACCAATATTGGATATAATATACCGGGGGGATTGTAGGATTAGAGACTACTATATGATTTTATTAGAAACCCTTCCCGATGATCTGGAAAAAACAGAGACTAAATGGGCGGGAAAAATGGGGGACGATGAGATCGATTTGGATATGTTGATCGAACTAGGGAAGAAGATCTTGTCAGCAAACTTAAAGGCTCAACACTACAAAACTCTCTTCAATCTATATTACACACCGGCGAAACTTTTTGAATGGGGGAAAAGGGAGAATGACACCTGCCCTACATGTCAAACTAGCTCGGCGGACATTGTACACATGTTTTTTGCATGTAGTAGGTTGCTGACTTTAAAAACTAGTATAGAGAATTTTTTGCAGCAAACAACCGGCCGGGTGATTTCGATCACCCAAGCTCTGATGTTACTGGGCTGCGACACTCGGATTAGCTTGTCGACATCGCACAGAGATTTTGCTTCCATCATTATAGCCGTAGCCAGACTATTAATAGCTACGGCATGGAAG
The DNA here is from genome assembly GCA_963921515.1 of Calotriton arnoldi. NCBI lineage: Eukaryota > Metazoa > Chordata > Amphibia > Caudata > Salamandridae > Calotriton > Calotriton arnoldi. Next base: position 385,917 of record CAWUFW010001628.1, read on the forward strand.
GATACCGAGGCCCCTTCATATCAGGCATGGCCCAATCGCTTATTGAGTATTCATATACAGGAAACGGCATTATATACAAGCAAAGGCTTGGGAGAAGGGTAGAAAGATCTGGGCAGCTCTGACTTTATGGCTCAGTAAGAAGGCAGGGTTGAAGAGATCGGCATAAACATAACCCATTGTTACACCTCTGGAAGAGAGAGATAACCATAGAAACCAGTGGATAGATCAGCGAATGGGTAACATGGCTTAAAGGTATTAAAAGGCTTCTTTAATACTACTTATCCCCCTTTTGTTTGTGGTTTTTTTTTCTCTCTCTCTCTTCCTACCTATTCTATGAGGAACCATTTTACTTAAAAAGGGAAGGGGAAGGAAAAAAGGAAAGAAAAAGGGGGACAATTAAGCTATTGATAATCTTCTAACTTTGTATTGATGAAATTATTGTAACTATAACGTATTTGATCTTTTTTGTACCTATTGCATTTTTTTACTGGCTAATAAAAAAAAAAAAAGAAACATCAAAAGTGTTCATGACATTAAATGTTACATGGTATATTTATGGTGCTTTTGTGCCTTGTTTAGCAAAATGCAAAAGCAAATTTCCAAGAACCACGCAGACAGAAGATCCAACCAGGCATGGAGAGTCCACCAACGGACCTCATCAGGCACACAGATGTGAGTTGCGGAATATCATACATAAGTACAACTAACTACAAACATGTCGGCAGCTGCTACAAGTACTTGCAAAACATGAAGCGACTTGTGGAATGTCCAAATCATCTTTCAAAAACTATATCAGATTATTTTTAATTTCCAGTTTCCCTTTTTAATGACATTTTACCAGAAATCCGTCTGGAGGACCAAATATACCTCGAGACCTCTTCTCACTTATCTGAACAATCTTATACATTTTCCATAAGATGGTGGTCCACAACGCACTTCTCAAGCAAAAGGCCTCATTGTGAGTAAGACGAGGCCTGATCAACAGGATCCACATAGGTCCTTCCACGTGAAAACGAATGAATGAATGAAAATGAAGTGTGACGTGCAACCTCCCAGATGCTTCCCTCTACAACTTATGCTTCTCCTCAGTAAATTACACTGCACACACAGACAAGGGCGGCAGATGTAACCCTCCCACTCCTAAGGTTGCCTTGGAGACAGTGAATGCGGGTCATGCGCTACACAGTAAGAGAGAACAGTCTCCATCCCCTGAAGCCACTGTAGTCAGCACTCACTTCTGGCCTTAAAGCTCCACGCAGCCACGCCACAAATGTAACCTTATTCAGAGCCCGTTTAGCAGCGTGTGAGCCCACACCTACTCTACAAATAGGCCACTCTCATGAATTGTATTGTTCATTTACTCTTAACATTTAAGTTTGTGCTTACTGGCAGGAACTTGAAGCTTGCTGCTGAAAAATGCTGTGATCTCTTCAGCAAGGCTCACTTAGCCTTCCATCTTTCTGAGATTGCTAATTTGAGTTCAATTATATTGGTTAATATGAAAACAACTTACATTGTTTAGAAAAGAGTAGAGATGCGGTATAAAGTGGAGTATAAAAGCAAGTTATTACTAGGGGTGGGAGGAACTCGAGAAGTTTCACTCCACGGAATTTTGCGGAGTTACATAAAAACTAAGTGAGATTCTGCAGAGTTCCGCCAATGGGCAGAAAATATGCACGTCGCGCTGCTCGCACTGCAATTTAGTGCCAGTAGCATGAGCAGCATGGAACAATCAGTGCAAACGGCAGCATGTGGTGTGCAAGAGTGCGTGGCCATTTGAGTTGATTTTCTTCTTTTCTTTCTTTCTTTTCAGAGTTTTATATAGCGCAATCTTGACCCGACGGTATCGGGTATCAGAGCGCTTTACATTAGCAACAGTTGCGTTACACAAGGACACATTCATTTTTGTTAGGCACGGGGAGATTAAGTGATTTGCCCAGAATCATAGGATGTGGAGCGTCATTGCCAAGACTTTGATGTTGCTCGAGTAGGAAATCTGGAGCAGCAAATCTACTCCAGAATCAGCCCTCCGATTGTGACCGCTTGAGACCACCCGCATTAGAAAATCATTCTAGGGGACAACAAATCTCGCTTGCCAGCTTGCACTTCTGGCGCCTCACGGGAAAAAAATTCTGCCACGCGGTGATTGGCGAAATTTATTACCAGGTTACTACCTGGTTATTACCGGGGCCACTGGAACAGGAGAGGACCAAATTATAAAACAGGATTGACTAAATTATGCAGAAAAAAGGCACATTTTGGAGTGCACAGCAGCACATTGTGTGATGGTATTACTTTTTTATTTTTTTCCATTTAAACATATTAACACTCCCTAGGCAAAGGTTTCACCTCATTAATAACTATTTAAAACTCTAACACAGCAATAGGTAATTGAAAGGTGACTAGTCAGCCTTCCAATGCACAACACGTGTTGCTGCATTTTAGTAACTTTCCATCTATTTTTTGTTAAACTCCAAATTATGCAGCAGATGAGGAAATATGTGATAAACGTGGCAAATCTATTATTATATGGAAAAGTGGCCGTGATGATTACTGTCACCTGTACTACCCCCCACTATGATCATTCACGTTTTCACTGCTCGACCTCGGATCTAACCTACCACACTTACTGACTCATTAGAACAGTTATGAAAAGTCTTCCGTTGACAAGTATACGAACACCTCACAGGTAAGTGCCAAAAGTTGGAGTTTATTTAGAGTACAATAAAGCGAGGAAGCAACTTGCAACTGCCAACCTGCCTTCAAACCCAAACATTCCATATTTCTCCCCAAAAATCTAGAACAAAACCCTACACATCTTTCCCCTCACCCAACCATCAACACAATCACATTCCACATATTTACAAAACATTACATAAACCTTCCCCCCCCCACATGTAAGGATTACCTACAGGGCTGGCCATAGTGCTGGTGGCGCCCAGTGGGACAATGTTTGTTGGCGCCCCCCCCCATGACCTCCTTCTCAAGGGATTACCTCATTACCACACTTTAACAGCGCCGCTCAAGCCTCCATAACTACTCTCTTTCAGATGCATTTAATTAGCCACATAGAGCCACTCATACCAGTGTAGGGTGTCAGAGCACTTTGCATCACAAACGTAATACACAGAGACAATGAATCATAAGTGTGTAAATAAGTCTATAGGAAATGTTACATCAGACACAGGACTACAAAGTGTAAGAGTCACAAGTCATCCATACTGGTAGATGGTATAGTTTAAGAGTGCTTGGTCTGGAGAAGCACAAACACAGAATTTAAAACGCAACACCAAGGTTGGGTGTTGGCTTTACTAATAAGAATTGATTTCTACCCAAGTGAACCCTTTTTGCAACATTAGGATAATGAAAGACTGGGGAAAAATCATAACACCCTAATCTATACCTTGCAGTTTGCATGCAGCTCTTTGATGTTAGTTAATAGCTCACTATTCTATATTAGGATTTAAACTTATAAACTGCAAGTAACTAAAGGGTCGCTCTGACAGAGGCAGTAACGCACTAACCTATTTACATTATAGAGACTTTGTGATCTGCATGGTACACTGCTTCGCAGCTAGAGACTTTGTGATCTGCATGGTACACTGCTTCGCAGCTGGCATTTTAACCTCCTGTGTTATTTTATGATCAGTCAAAACTTCCACTAGACAAAACTACGATCTCTCTGGTCCATTAATCACCAGAGTTATCTTGACATTTTTATGGTCGCCTGAAAATTGCTGGAGACCAGGAATACGGCAGCAGGTGCATTTAAAACCATATTGTACTTCAAATCATGGCACCCCGCATCCCAAAAAAAAGTGAGCGCACGGTGCGCTGGCACCCATCGCTCAGACATAGAGCCGGCCCCGATTACATAATACAATACGGTTATTACTATCCTAAAGTATTAAACCGAATCTAAGTCTTTCTGGTGGTTTGCTTTTAGATACAGACCTCAAGTAATTGCTATCAAAATGTTGCATGTAACTGCCCAAGTTGTAATCTCCAGATCCAGGTCCGGACTTTTGTTGTGACATTTTTTCTTTATTCCTCTACTTTCCATCATCAAGCATTACTGCACATACTGCGTCACTTTTTGAAGCATTTACCGGTGTCAACTGCTCAGCGTGAAGGGGATGCATGGATGTATACACAACAGCCATTAAAATGCCAGATGTTCATTTTAAGAAGAAGAAAATGTCATTATGGAAGGGCATACATTTTACATGGGGCATTGGTTACCAGATGGATCTATTGAGAATATTGTAAGAGCTTTGAGAGTTTTAGCACCTTTGTGTGAATATAAAACTTTTAGGAAGAAATAAGAAATCAGGTTGTGGAGAGGACCAATAGTGAAAAGATTCAAGAGAAGCTATTAACTGAGCATTTACCTTGAGTTAAAGCCATAGAAATTGCTAACAGCATTGAATCTACCACTACATATATGGAGCAAATGGCGTTGATTTCCCATATACATGCTCTTCACAGTGATGACAAATCAGTAAAAATTGGAAGAAGGATGACTATAAGCCTAAGGTAGCGGGGTGTTATAGGTTTGGATGCAGACACCATCAAGGCGATGCTCAAAGGTGTTCTGCCATTGATAAGACTTGTGCTAAATGTAAAGAAAGGGCCTTTTGCTAAGGTGTGTAAATCACATTTTAATGGTCTTATGTATGGATGGTGAGTTTGAGAAACATGCGTTTGCGAGTGAGGATGTGTCACAAGTTGGGTCTACTCCCATTGCCCAGGACATATTGTTTGGGTTCAAAGACAACAGGTTTTTATGTTTAATTTGTCCTTGGGACAAGTAGGCCCAACCCCCTGCAGCACAAACCCTTTGGCTGCCAGTTTACAGTAACACTTTATGGCTCAGGGAAGGGCACTGTCTGCTGTTAAGGTAATATTTGTGTTCATATGTTCATGCTGTTTGAACTTGTATTTATGGTTCATTAATGCAAAGCCTTTATCATTAGAGTGAGCGCTCTAAGGAAATGTAAGTTCGGACTGCATTACTGACAGTGGTTCCAGTATAAAAATGTGTACACGTTTGCAAAGTTTAACAATATGAGGCTATGTTTAATGCTCCCAGAATGCTCTCTTATTAGATATAAATATTTGCAGACGCGTGAAAGCAAGATTGATGATTCTTTGCTTTCAAAATAAAATGTTCACAAACAAATGCAACTAGGAAAAAAACGTTTTGCAAAATTACAGTGAAATTTTAGGTACAGTTTCTTTGAAGCATCATTTAGTAAAATGTGTTGATACATGCTCGTATTTAGAAATAACATTCATAATGGAAAATCAGTGTAACCAGTTTCATCAAGATTATGGGAAACCTGAAAATAAACACGCATTGGTAAAGCCAATAGGTCTGATATTGGTGGTCAGCCTTTTGGTTTTGTCAATGTGTGTCTTGCTTTGACATGGTTTATCTAAAACGTTATTGTTGTGGGAGCTGCTGGGCCCTTGCCATTATAACAAACATTGGCAAAAGCTAAAATATTTTTTGGTCACAAAAAGCACACATTGCGACAGTATGCCAAAGCCATGATGTCCTTACACTATGAGGACGGCTTAAACTGAATAGTGCTCACTGGGTTACACGTGAGGTTATGAATGGCATGACGGGCCAATTTTAGCGGTGGCGGAGATCCCCGCTTAATAACAAGTGAATCGAGATCGCAGTCTTTAATTTCTGGCTGCCCTACTCCATGGCTATGGGTCAGGGCGGGATGAGCGTATGGTAACCTCAGCGGCTGCTGAGTCCCCTGCTTTGTAACAAGTGAATTAAATTGTGGTTTTCTTTTTCTCATACATGTGTGTGATACATTTGAACGTTTGTTGGGACGGGAAGTCTCCTGCATGCCTCTAGAGAGAGTGCTTCCCCTGCCTTATGCTAATCTCCAGGCAAGTCACTCAAAAGCTACTGTATGGTTTCTAGATCCCTACCTCAGTGAGCATGACAATCATACATGTCCACTGAGGGTCTCCCTGTTTACATGGATTGAGACCCTAGAGCTTGGCTCTGAGGTCGAGGTGGCATGCCTAGTGCACCCCTATTTTTCAGAGAGTGGCTACTGCCCTCTCTATCCAGGCTGTGGTAGACTGACAGTGGTGGCAGCAATAAATCTATAGTCAGGAGGGGTGAGTCCCTAGCCACCCTCCTGACCAAGTCTGTACAGTCTGCCATGCCTGTGGTCCTGTTGCCTTTGTCTACCTGCCGTGTGTTTGAAAGCCCGTGGGTGTACTGGGGAAGAATGGTGAGCTGAGCCAGTGTGAGGAATGCGAGCTGTTCTGCTGGACATCCCAGCTCCCCCGTGCTCCTCCCCATTTCCTGGAAAGGCCTGGTGGGCTGGGGTAGACACTCAGCTCTTATCTGGGTTTAGCTGCACTAACTCTTCTAAGAGGACCCTCCCCCACTGGTCAGTGCCTCCTGGTCTGGAGTTAATTAAAATTCCTCTTTAGGGATTTGCACAGGCTGGTACCAGGAAACATGGAGGGTAACTGTGCATGCTTTAGCCATGCATTGAACATGCCATGAATGGTTTGTGATTGGAGGTGTATTCAGGATGCAAAAGTAGCAGACCCTCTGATTGGATGAGCCTATCAATCAGAGGTGATAAAAGTCTGGCCTGAGTGGTCAGCTGTTGTTCAAGACTGGTTTTATGACTGAAGAGGCGGCCACACCAGGTCCGTCCGAAGATAGCCAGGCGCGACCCGCAGTGTGAAGGCAGGAGATAAGACACTGCTCACTGCGTCTGGAACTTAAGGAAGTTTTCTCTATGACGGATGGAGTCTGCTGCCAAGAGTTCAATGAGAATCCAGGGCATCAGCAGCATGGGAAAAGACCAGCTGTTTCTGTGAGACTTGTGGAGCGTGCGCTTTTGAACAAGGAAATTGCCGACAGCTGCCCTAGGTGTGGAAAGGAAGCTTACAGCACATCAAGGGAGTTGGTGTGGGAAGGAAGCTTGCGGCACATCAAGGAAGCTGGTGTGGAAAGGAAGCTTGCGGCACATCAAGGAAGCTGGTGTGGAAAGGAAGCTTGCAGCACATCAAGGAAGCTGGTGTGGAAAGGAAGCTTGCAGCACATCAAGGGAGCCAGAGAGGAAAAAGCTTGATTCTAGTCCTTGAAGGTGAGATCAAATCCCCTCTAAGCTCCTCCCCTGCGCTATGGGAGCCTGTACAAGCAGTAGCTGGGAATAGAGGCCAGTGAAACAGGGCCCCACCTTTTTAGGTCTCGGCCTGCACCAGCGCTTGCGCTGGTCTGGCCGAGAGTTTTAGTAAGCGGGTTTTGGAAGTGCAAACCCACTGGCTTTCGGCTGGCGACCAGCTTGCGTTCACGATGGTGTGCACGCGCGCAGCTGCCATCTGTGTTTCCTATCTCTTCCTCATTTCCTCGTCATGGCTCATTAACTCTCTGGACTCTGATGTTTCAATCGCAGCAGCAGCTCACATTACCAACTGACGGGCCTGGACTACAGTCACATGAAAAACAACAGCGATTAGCATTGAAATGCAAGCTTTTTTTTGTCTAGTTAGAAATATTGCTTCGGTGGGTTGATTTCACCTTATATCGCTATTTGTTTTATATTGGGAGTCACAGCCTAATTACCAGTATTTTTGTCTCACTCTGTTTTTTTAAATATTTATTCGCGCAAAGCACAAACCTATATTTAAGGTTACTTTTTTCGTGTCACTTCTTCACTCTATTTAAACTCCACACCCCCACTCTTATTGTCTCTCTCCTTCTCTCTCTCTCCCCTCTCTAATTCTCTCTCTACTTAATTAACTCTCCCCTCTCTATCTTTTTTAGCCTTTCATTCTCTCTCACCCCTTTATATGTTTCTCTTTCAAACTAATTCATTCACTCTCTCTCCCCTTCTTTCTCTCTCTCTATCCCGCTCCACTCTTTATTCTATGTACACCCTTTCTCTCTCTTTCTCTCTCACCACCCTCTCTAATTGGGCATTATATCTTCACTCTATCTCTCACTCGGCAACACCACAGCATCACTCAGCATCACCACAGCATCACTCAGCGCAACCACAGCATCACTCAGCGTAACCACAGCATCAATCAGAGCCAGCACAGCATCAATCAGAGCCAGCACAGCATCAATCAGAGCCAGCACAGCATCAATCAGAGCCAGCACAGCATCAATCAGAGCCAGCACAGCATCACTCAGCGCCACCACAGCATCACTCAGCGCCACCACAGCATCACTCAGAACTACCTCAGCATCACCACAGCATCACTCAGCGCAACCACAGCATCACTCAGCGCAACCACAGCATCAATCAGAGCCAGCACAGCATCAATCAGAGCCAGCACAGCATCAATCAGAGCCAGCACAGCATCACTCAGCACCAACACCTCTCTCAACGCCATCACAGCATCACTCAACGCCATCACAACATCACTCAGTAAAACCACAGCATCAATCAGAGCCAGCAAAGCATCAATCAGAGCCAGCACAGCATCACTCAGCACCAACACATCTCTCAACGCCATCACAGCATCACTCAACGCCATCACAACATCACTCAGTGAAACCACAGCATCAATCAGAGCCAGCACAGCATCAATCAGAGCCAGCACAGCATCAATCAGAGCCAGCACAGCATCACTCGGCACCACCACAGCATCACTCGGCGCCACCACAGCATCACTCGGCGCCACCACAGCATCACTCGGCGCCACCACAGCATCACTCAGCGTAACCACAGCATCAATCAGAGCCAGCACAGCATCAATCAGAGCCAGCACAGCATCAATCAGAGCCAGCACAGCATCACTCAGCACCAACACATCTCTCAACGCCATCACAGCATCACTCAGTGAAACCACAGCATCAATCAGAGCCAGCACAGCATCAATCAGAGCCAGCACAGCATCAATCAGAGCCAGCACAGCATCTCTCAACGCCATCACAGCATCACTCAACGCCATAACAGCATCACTCAGTGCAACCACAGCATCACTCAGCGCAACCACAGCATTACTCAGCACAACCACAGCATCACTTAGCGCCACAACAGCATCACTCAGCACCACCACAGCATTTCTCAGCAGCACCACAACATCACTCCGCGCCAACACAGCATCACTCAGCACCACCATAGCTTCACTCAGCGACACCACATCATCACTCAGGGCCAACACTGCATCACTCAGCACCACCACTGGATGACTCAGCACCACCACAGGATGACTCAGCACCACCACAGGATGACTCAGCACCACCACAGGATGACTCAGCACCACCACAGGATGACTCAGCGGCACCACAGCATCACTCAGCGCCACCACAGCATCACTCGGCGCCACCACAGCATCACTCGGCGCTACCACAGCATCACTCGGCGCTACCACAGCATCACTCGGCGTCACCACAGCATCACTCGGCGTCACCACAGCATCACTCGGCGCCACCACAGCATCACTCGGCGCCACCACAGCATCACTCGGCGCCACCACAGCATCACTCGGCGCCACCACAGCATCACTCGGCACCACCACAGCATCACTCGGCACCACCACAGCATCACTCGGCGCCACCACAGCATCACTCGGCGCCACCACAGCATCACTCGGTGCAACCACAGCATCAATCAGAGCCAGCACAGCATCAATCAGAGCCAGCACAGCATCAATCAGAGCCAGCACAGCATCACTCAGCACCAACACAACATCACTCAGTGCAACCACAGCATCACTCAGCGTAACTACAGCATCACTCGGCGTCACCACAGCATCACTCGGCGCCACCACAGCATCACTCAGCGTCACCACAGCATCACTCAGCGCCACCACAGCATCACTCAGCGCCGCAACAGCATCACTCAGCGCCGCCACAGCATCACTCAGCGCCGCCACAGCATCACTCAGCGCCGCCACAGCATCGCTCAGCGCCGCCACAGCATCGCTCAGCGCCGCCACAGCATCGCTCAGCGCGACCACAGCATCGCTCAGCACCGCCACTGCATCGCTCAGCACCGCCACTGCATCGCTCACCGCCACCACAGCATCGCTCAGGGCCACCACAGCATCGCTCAGGGCCACCACAGCATCGCTCAGGGCCACCACAGCATCCCTCAGGGCCACCACAGCATCCCTCAGGGCCACCACAGCATCACTCAGCGCCACCACAGCATCACTCAGCGCCACCACAGCATCACTCAGCGCCACCACAGCATCACTCAGCGCCACCACAGCATCACTCAGCGCCACAACAGCATCACTCAGCACCACCACAGCATCACTCAGCACCACCACAGCATCACTCAGAACTACCTCAGCATCACCACAGCATCACTCAGTGCCACAACAATATCACTCAGCATCACCACAGCATCACTCAGTGCCACAACAATATCACTCAGCACCGCCACTGCATCGCTCACCGCCACCACAGCATCGCTCAGGGCCACCACAGCATCACTCAGCACCAACACATCTCTCAACGCCATCACAGCATCACTCAACGCCATCACAACATCACTCAGTGAAACCACAGCATCAATCAGAGCCAGCACAGCATCAATCAGAGCCAGCACAGCATCAATCAGAGCCAGCACAGCATCTCTCAACGCCATCACAGCATCACTCAACGCCATCACAGCATCACTCAGTGCAACCACAGCATCACTCAGTGCAACCACAGCATCACTCAGCGCAACCACAGCATTACTCAGCACAACCACAGCATCACTTAGCGCCACAACAGCATCACTCAGCACCACCACAGCATTTCTCAGCAGCACCACAACATCACTCCGCGCCACCACAGCATCACTCAGCACCACCATAGCTTCACTCAGCGACACCACATCATCACTCAAGGCCAACACTGCATCACTCAGCACCACCACAGGATGACTCAGCACCACCACAGGATGACTCAGCACCACCACAGGATGACTCAGCGCCACCACAGGATGACTCAGCGCCACCACAGGATGACTCAAGCGCCACCACAGCATCACTCAGCGCCACCACAGCATCACTCAGCGCCACCACAGCATCACTCAGCGCCACCACAGAATCACTCGGTGTCACCAAAGCATCACTCGGCGTCACCACAGCATCACTCTGCGCCACCACAGCATCACTCTGCGCCACCACAGCATCATTCGGCGCCACCACAGTATCACTCGGCACCACGACAGCATCACTCGGCGCCACCACAGCATCACTCGGCGCCACCACAGCATCACTCGGTGCAACCACAGCATCAATCAGAGCCAGCACAGCATCAATCAGAGCCAGCACAGCATCAATCAGAGCCAGCACAGCATCAATCAGAGCCAGCACAGCATCACTCAGCACCAACACAACATCTCTCAACGCCATCACAGCATCACTCAACACCATCACAGCATCACTCAGCGCAACCACAGCATCACTCAGCGTAACCACAGCATCACTCAGCACCACCACAGCATCACTCAGGGTCACCACAGCATCACTCAGGGTCACCACAGCATCACTCAGGGTCACCACAGCATCACTAGGCGCCACAACAATATCACTAGGCGCCACCACAGCATCACTCGGCGCCACCACAGCATCACTCGGCGCCACCACAGCATCACTCGGCGCCACCACAGCATCACTCGGCACCACCACAGCATCACTCAGCGCCACCACAGCATCACTCGGCACCACCACAGCATCACTCGGCGCCACCACAGCATCACTCGGCGCCACCACAGCATCACTCAGCGCAACCACAGCATCAATCAGAGCCAGCACAGCATCAATCAGAGCCAGCACAGCATCAATCAGAGCCAGCACAGCATCAATCAGAGCCAGCACAGCATCACTCAGCACCAACACATCTCTCAACGCCATCACAGCATCACTCAGTGAAACCACAGCATCAATCAGAGCCAGCACAGCATCAATCAGAGCCAGCACAGCATCAATCAGAGCCAGCACAGCATCAATCAGAGCCAGCACAGCATCTCTCAACGCCATCACAGCATCACTCAACGCCATAACAGCATCACTCAGTGCAACCACAGCATCACTCAGCGGAACCACAGCATTACTCAGCACAACCACAGCATCACTTAGCGCCACAACAGCATCACTCAGCACCACCACAGCATTTCTCAGCAGCACCACAACATCACTCCGCGCCACCACAGCATCACTCAGCACCACCATAGCTTCACTCAGCGACACCACATCATCACTCAGGGCCAACACTGCATCACTCAGCACCACCACTGGATGACTCAGCACCACCACAGGATGACTCAGCACCACCACTGGATGACTCAGCACCACCACAGGATGACTCAGCACCACCACAGGATGACTCAGCACCACCACAGGATGACTCAGCACCACCACAGGATGACTCAGCACCACCACAGGATGACTCAGCGCCACCACAGCATCACTCGGCGCCACCACAGCATCACTCGGCGCCACCACAGCATCACTCGGCGCCACCACAGCATCACTCGGCGCCACCACAGCATCACTCGGGCGCCACCACAGCATTACTCGGCGCCACCACAGCATCACTCGGCACCACCACAGCATCACTCGGCACCACCACAGCATCACTCGGCGCCACAACAGCATCACTCGGCACCACCACAGCATCACTCGGCGCCACCACAGCATCACTCAGCGCCACCACAGCATCACTCAGCGCCACCACAGCATCACTCAGCGCCACCACAGCATCACTCAGCGCCACCACAGCATCACTCAGCGCCGCCACAGCATCACTCAGCGCCGCCACAGCATCACTCAGCGCCGCCACAGCATCGCTCAGCGCCGCCACAGCATCGCTCAGCGCCACCACAGCATCGCTCAGCACCGCCACTGCATCGCTCAGCACCGCCACTGCATCGCTCACCGCCACCACAGCATCGCTCAGGGCCACCACAGCATCGCTCAGGGCCACCACAGCATCGCTCAGGGCCACCACAGCATCACTCAGGGCCACCACAGCATCACTCAGCGCCACCACAGCATCACTCAGCGCCACCACAGCATCACTCAGCGCCACCACAGCATCACTCAGCGCCACCACAGCATCACTCAGCGCCACCACAGCATCACTCAGCACCACCACAGCATCACTCAGCACCACCACAGCATCACTCAGAACTACCTCAGCATCACCACAGCATCACTCAGTGCCACAACAATATCACTCAGCATCACCACAGCATCACTCAGTGCCACAACAATATCACTCAGCACCGCCACTGCATCGCTCACCGCCACCACAGCATCGCTCAGGGCCACCACAGCATCACTCAGGGCCACCACAGCATCACTCAGGGCCACCACAGCATCACTCAGGGCCACCACAGCATCACTCAGGGCCACCACAGCATCACTCAGGGCCACCACAGCATCACTCAGGGTCACCACAGCATCACTCAGCACCACCACAATATCACTCAGCACCAACACAGCATCACTCAGCGCCAAGACAATATCACTCAGCACCACCACAGCATCACTCAGCGCCACCACAGCATCACTCAGGGCCACCACAGCATCACTCAGGGCCACCACAGCATCACTCAGGGCCACCACAGCATCACTCAGGGTCACCACAGCATCACTCAGGGTCACCACAGCATCACTCAGCACCACCACAATATCACTCAGCACCACCACAGCATCACTCAGCGCCAAGACAATATCACTCAGCACCACCACAGCATCACTCAGCACCACAGCAGTATCACTCAGCAAGACCCGAGTATCATTGAGCATCACCTCAGCATCATCTCCGCAACAGTCACCACCACCACCACTACCACCTCAGCATCACTCAGCACCACCTCAGCCTGCTCTCGGAATCTGGCATCTGTTGATTCTCCCCTAGCGTTTGGCCGCTGCTAGTGTTATAATACAGGTACTAGTTCCCAACCTTCACCCTCCGATTGTTTATGCCCCCTCAAAAAATAAGCTTTAACAAACAACCATTGCAATAGGCAGAAACAAGTTGCCAGCATTGCAAGAACAAAAGAAAACTGAGGACATTTTTTATTGTAAATACTTTTTTAATATGGTCGTTCAGTTTTACATAATGCCTTCTTGGTCATATATAAAGTAACAAAAATGCTTCTGACACTTTTTTATTATAACTTTTCAGCATGCTGCACAGCAGCCACACTTCTCTACAGCACAGCTTGAAGACATTGGCAAAGTCAATAGCTCTGGCTAAACTCTTATAAGGCCCCAAAGGCGAGACCTATTGGCTATGCCAATGCTTGTTGTTTTTGTGATCTCTGGGGGTATCAGGGTGAACTGGCACTCTGTCCAGCCACTACCCTCCTACAGCTAGCCAGTTGCTACTGGACTAGTGGGACTCCAGTAAACTGTGCCAAGACATCAGGCACCTGTGATCAGATCCCTGACACCACTAGTGCAGTGTCCTCACTCAGGACGGGAGGGCACTTCTGTTGCTTTGGGTGGGGGGTTATGGTGCTGATCAAGAACATTTGACTTCACATCATATGCTGAAACTATATCCTTTCAATCCAAAGATTGGTATCAAGGCTCTAGCGAATGAGAGCAGCCCTGTGAAACATGGTCTGTAATATGCTATGCTAATTGTGTGTTTTCATGTTAACTGTGTTTTTATAGTGCTTTCCGTCTAGGCGCTATAATACTGTTTGGGGTCAGGACTCTGGCCCAGAGGGTTGTAGAGACATCTGGTTTTCACTGTTTATCCTAGTTTTATGTGTAGTATAATTATCTTGTGTGTATTAAAGTACTTTTCTTTTATAAAAAGTAAAGCACTGACTGGACATTGAGTTTATCAGCTGGTAGTACGGTGTGCACTGTATTCTGAATGTCTAACCCCACCTCACCTCCTTGAGTAAGCCTTGGACTGCTCTGTCTCGCTACCCTGAGAGAGTCAAGTGCTGGAGAGGAGTACTTGGTTATCCAGTTTTGGGTCCACTAGAACTGAGGCCCCAGGACACCAGTGGGGCAACACTCCAGTTGATGCGATTGGAGCGCAGTAACCCCTGAGTACCCTGGAGCCCAGGAAGCCGGGTCTAACAACGTTATAATATCCTTATATTACGAGGATGGTTTAATCTGAATATGTTTTCATTGGGTTACGTTTGATGGTCATGAATGGCATGACGTGCTTACGTTTGCGGTTGCTGAGTCTCCCATTTGGCATCAAGGGAATGGTATTCGCAGTTTTCTGTTTTGTTTGCATGTGCATGTTACCTTTGAATGTTTGGATGTCCTTACACATTGAGGACTGTTTAAACTAAACAGTTGTTATTGAGTGACGCTTGATGTTTATGTGTGGCATGGCGTGCTACCTTCAGCAATGTGGGGCCTTTTTTGTTTGGATTGATTGTTTTGATGTGTCTTTGAGACGTGATAGGCTTTGGTTATCCGCTAAGTGTGATGCTTATTAAACAACCAAAGGAATGAATGTGGTTTGTGCTTTTCGAGAGGAGAAGCTTGATATGGCTAGTTTTGAATATCCATCACAAAACGCAACCAGGGGTGAACACTCCAACTGGAAATACTGCTAGATATAAACGTGTGTGTCTTTGTTCTTTCACGTCAGTGGGGGTCACTGCATGTCAAGCATACCCTATCAGTCACGAGTGTAGAAGTGGGTGTTTACCTATGGCAATGACGCAACACCTTGTTTGCGCTGTGCTATTCTTCCAGTGAACACACTACCTTGGGAGTATGCACATGCACAGGACCTGTATATATACGTGACACCTGCATGATTCTAGCCATGATTTATGAATAGGCCATTCTTGCGCATAGACCTGGCGGATATCTTTTAAAAAATATAAATATGTGGAATATACGCAGAAGTATTATCAATGCGAAAGAGTCGGGAAATAACATAACTTTGCCCTCCCTTTAGACAAACTAGTATATTTGCACAAAGTCTCTAATGAGAAAATCAGCTTTCTATGCCATTTAGGACAGCTTGTTTTAATTGTTTTTAAACTATTTTTTAAGAATAGGCAACATTTAGTCTTTCATACTGTTTTTAATGCTCATCAAACACTTTTTGACATTAGATGATCTATTGGTTAGCTGTAATTTAGGCGATGATCTAGATATGGGGACAATGATAGTCTTATCATTGGTGAGGTGCAATGATGTCTATTTGTTTTATAAATGCTTCCCCCATCCCCATTATGCCGATTATATTTGCTATCAATTCTAACTTTTCTAAAAACTTGTTTTTTAAATCTTTTTATTGTTCTTTTATGGCTGTTCAGCCGAAATAAAGAATCTTGAATAAATGAATGAATATAAATATATATGGGCCAAAAGTGATGATATAGTCAGGAATACTGAAATGTTAATCTCATTCATCTTTTTAGGTGCCAACCAGGGGGGCACTATTACCCTTTTTGAAATTGGATCATTTATGTGCAGTATTGTTAACACGCGATCTCTCCTGGCTTGGCAAATTGAACCGGGAGATCGCTGAATGAAATCGCGTTACAAAGGAACAATTATCGCTATACATATGAGGTATGATGAATTGACTCAACATATGGTAGAATATGGATGTAACCTAAGAAATAAAGGGAGTTCACTGAGCACAAAATAAGTAAATTGCACTTTATTTATGAACATTAATAGTAATTACATGCTTTTTGACTTTTGCGCTCCTCTCTCCGTTTGGCCATTTTCTAAGTAATATCTAGATTTCATGAGCTTTCCAATCAGTATGGGAGATAATCTGGCAGGTCTACTTCTTTGGTGCTGTTTCCCTGCATACACGCTCCCATGCTGACTTGATGAATTTTAATGTTTTAATATTATGGGCTAGGTTACCTTTGTGCTCATGTTTGTGATTATTTGTGCAACATCTATTGTCTTTATGGACTGTGTTGATTTGTGTTTTTATAACTGTTTGTTGAAGTTGCTGCTTATATATGTCTTTTGTGTATTATTGAAAGCCCTGTTAAAGTTCTAAATGTTTGAATGAAATGCGTTGGCTGGATGTTTTCTTGCTTGATTTTATGAAACATATCGAAAGTGAATAAAGAAAAACGTTTTTTACAAAGATACAAAACTGTGAACTTCTAAATCTTTGGGTGCACCATTCTGCATTGTTATCTCACATTGCGACAGTAGTTCCTGGCACTGAACAACATTTTGTGTGCTGATATGCTCTTTGTGAAAGAGCAGAATGCTGTCACAGTGAAGTCAGTCGATAAAGAGATACCCTTTTAATAAAAACAAAAGATCTTGGTTAACACCAGGCCTAATAAGATGCCCAATTCCTAAAGAAAGTAACAAAGGTGCATCCATGGTATACGCCCCTGCGTTAGTGCAGATTTACGCCTTTCATGAATTCACAAGAATTTATGGAAGTGGGCCAGGAAATCATACTCCTAAAAATATTTGTGAACTGCATTTTAGCACAAGTAAATATGCATGAGTAGATTTGCTCATGCGAAAATCTGTTGAGCTTTTACCACCATCCACTTTTTTCCAACCCTGGAAGAAGTTTTACTTCTGCCCTTGTCAAGGAGTAAATTTCCAACCTTTCTCAGTATGGGAAAGGATCAGAGAAGAGCTGGTGAAAACTAACAGATGCAAGTTAGTAGGTTTGCACAGACTCAAAAGGGCATTTCAACCCTGGAACTATTGCTTACCGCTACCCCTAGTCCCAGTTTGCAGATCCGTGGAAAGGTGGCAAAATAAGGGAATTGCTAGTATTCAAACCTTACTATAGTATGAGTCCTGGCATAATCAGAGAGGCTCTTATCAGAGCTCTTATATAGTGAGATTGCTGCCATAATTTGTTGCCGTACTACATAACACCAAAGGAACAAGTGGATTTTGTTACAAGACAAGTATATTTAAGAAGCAACCTGTCCCATGGACAAGCAGACATTTTAACAAATTCTACACACCTGGATAATAATGATGGCTGATTCAGGTTCCCTTTTCACTTTAATGGGACACAAGGAGTGGGAAAGATTTACTAACATTACTCTTAGGAGTTCTAAGCTTCGCCCAATTGCCTATGGAGGAAAACCTATAGAACTATTAGGTGAATTTGATGCTACTTTAGATTTCAAAGATAATATTACAAAAGACACAGTTTATGTAGCGAAAGATGGGTGCTAATGCATTGTGCTGTGCAGGCGCGGGCTATCCCATCCTCATCGCCACTGAAAAGTCTTCCGTTGACGAGTACAGGAACTCCACACAAGTAAGTGGCAAAAGTTGAAGTTTATTTAGAGTATGATAAAGCAACCTTCCGAGCAAGGAACCAACTCGCAACTGCCAATCTGCCTTCAAAGCCAAACATTCCATATGCCTCTCCAACAATCTACAGCCCAACAACTTCCTATGGAACCTTTACCGTATGAAACATCCTACAGGAGAGGCCGAAAAACCTAAGGCCGTAAGGCCTTGTTTAGATTTTGTCAGCCTGACCGCTGTCATTCCTGATGGTGGCCATGTTACCAAGTCTAAACTCGTCTGCCTTTGTTGTCGACACCGTTCCCCCAAGGCGGTTTCCACTTACACGGCGGGAAATGCTTCAGGAGACAAATTATCTGCAACATTAGTTCTCTGCCATGCTGTCATGGCGGACCTGTCATCACTTCTGTGACTGCTGTAGATAAAGCCCCACGTTGGAAAGGCATCGAGGGGGCTGGCATCTTGTCCGCCCGAACTCACTTCCTAATGGTGGAGCAGGCGGTGCTATGTCTACAGAGTTCCATTTTTTCGCATCCTTTGAGTGAAACTGGGGCACAAAGAGAGGGGCAGAAGGGAAGTCTACTTTTTTTTTGCAGGTGACACGTTATCGCCATGCACAGGGCAAGGCACTGTGGGATAAAGGCGACAGACAGCAACACAAGGCATTCCACTAGCCTAGGTGCAGAAACAAACTGTGGACTGCTCCTGCTGCCATGTGTGATCTGTGCCTACAGCACAAGAACTCCATTAAACCAACCTACCAGCCCATGGCAACCATACCCATGAAACCAAGAGGGTGTTAACAGGTGACTGGGTTTATAGCGCGTGACATGCAGATCTCACTTCTCTGCCTCCGTCTGTCACTTAAAATGATGACTCTCCTCACTGGCTTTGCCTCAGTCTGACTCAGTGAATTTCCAAGCAAAATATGGCATTGATGGACAGCTTTCTCACTCTGCACTCTACTTTGACAAAATGTGTGGCCTCGGGTGAAATATGACCTGTCAGCAGAGCCGTCTCATCGAGTCTGAAGCCCTTTGTGACCTCAGGAAATGAATGTGGAATGCAAAAAGGTGATGGATGGAATGCTTGAATCATTCTCAGCCACTGGTAGTTTTTACTGGGCTACTCTCCAGTCCATCGTTTTGAAAAGAAATGGCACTAATGGACAGTCTTTTCACTGGCTTCCAAATCTGTCACTATGTGTGACCTGAGGCAAAATACAGCACTAAAGAAGAGATGTATGATTGCGTGCGTAATTCTGAAGCTGTGTGTGACCCCAGGTAAAATATACAACGAAAGGATAACTTTCTCACTCTGTATCTCACCTGACTGTAGCCGCGACCTTTTACTTTGTGACCTGAACACAAACCCCCAGCCCCCACCCGCGGAGACCGCCGTTATGTGTGACCTGCGACGAGGGGCCTCGTTTAGAACAACACGCTCGTATATTCCGCGCTTCACTCTGATCTTGTGCTCCAGTACTGACAGAAGCGTGACCTCAAGCAAGGTGCGCCACTTAGAATGAACCCTGTCACTCTGTAGCTCCGCCACGGACTGACACTGTGTGTGACCTTGGGCCTCTGGGAACATAACTGCGCTTAGCCTTTGGACACCATATAATAATAGCACACGCTTCGCCAAGGCTGGGGAGGGGGCAAGGAGGGGTGGGGGCGAGACCCGACGACGGGACAGGAAGTCACGGCCGCTTCTACTCAGGGAACAGGTGCGGCCGCGTGGATTAGAGCGGGGAATTACAGAGGTTAATCCCCGGCACGGAAACACCAGAGAAAGGAGCTCGGCTTCCCCGGGACAAGCCAATCCCTGGAAACCCACAGGGCTGGGGCTACAGGGGGTGCGTGCCGAAGGGACCACGCGAGAGGCCGAGGGCAGCGAAAATGGGAGAGGAGTGGGAAAACAGGGAGAAAGGGGAAGAACCGAGGGGCGTGAGGAAGAGACAGAACGGAGAGATACACCAAGAGGAGGAAGAAATGAATGAAGAAGAAAAGGGACCACAGATAGGGAGGGGAACGGGAAAGACACGAGGACGGAAGGTTAAAGGTGCAAAGGAGAAGGGGGGTTTGGGGGGAGTGGCCGACCGCAGGGAGGTCCCCCCCCCCGGGCAGTTTGGGAGGGGCTGGGGGTGGGGGGAGTCAGGGCCGGCTCGGCCATTTTATTTTGGGCTACAAATTTTTGTAGCCCAAATGGAGCCCAATCATAAAGGGATTGGGCTCCCGCTCCCGGCCACCATTTTAGGTTTGGTGACCTGGTGGCTGGGAGCGTAGGTGAGGGACGAGTTTTAGTTTTGAGGAGTATTGTATTTGTAGGCAGGTTAGAGTTAGGAGAGATGGCGCACGAAGATTACCGGGTGTTGGAGGCCCTCCGGCTCCTGAGTGAGGCGAGCCGGATGGACCTCGTCATCGGCGCGGGGACCGGGCCAGCGCGCCCTGCGCGACAGGCCTCGGCGGGGGTAGCGGCGGCGGTGGCCGCCTGCCAGTCTCCCAAGCGTCGCCGGACATCACCGGTAAGTGTGAGGGGCCGCCCGCGTGAGAAGAAAGCGGCCCCGTCTACGGCGCTGCTGTTCGGAGCAGGGGGAACGTCGGGAGGGTTGGGCGGGCTGGTGCGAGGGGCGGAGGTGCGGCGGGGCGGGCGGAGTGTCCATAGGCGAGGTAGAACCCCTCCCGGCGCCCGGTCCCCGGGAGAGGGCAGTGAGTGCGCCCGCGGCGCGGGGGAAACAGAAGGGAGGGCGAGGCGGCAAGCGGAGTTTTCCCACGCTGCAGTTCCTGGGGGCGGATGAGGCAGCGGGTCCAGCGGCAGCAAAATTGGTGTCAGTGGGCACCGGTAGTGGGGAGGGGGGCGGGCCTTCTTTCCCTGCCCTCGTGCTGGCTCAGGCCAGTGAGGGGAGAGCCGGCCGCGCGGGGGAAAGGGGGGTGTTGTTGTCTGCGGGCTCGCCGGCAGTATCTGGGGGCGGTTAGACAACTCGGCGGGAGGGCAGGGGAAGCCCTGCTAGCCGTTTTCGAAGAGGAGGAGGTCGTTGGGGGCCTAATCTCAGCCCCCTGTTATTTTCTCCGCATGGCTCGCTGGGGGGAGGGGTTGTCTGTGGTGGGGAGCTCCCTGGGGGAAGGGGAATGGGCACAGGTGGGAGGGTGGGGGAACTGGCAGGGCGGGTTTCCCTCCAGGGCCTACGAGGCAGACAGGGCGTTTCAGCAGTGGGGCGGGGGGAGAGGGGTCTCCCAGGTGGGAGGGAGCATGCTGGAGGGGAGGTTGGGGAACTTCCCTGGCGGAGGGGGGGGGGCAGCTTTGGGGGAGTTGGAGCCGGCGGGGACGAGCCAGGCTTGGGAGGGGTTGGATATATTCCCGGCATGGGCGGAGGGGTCCCGGGCCGGGGGCCGCCTGGGTGGCCATCACGCGCCGGGCGCGGGGGCGAGTGGTTTTGGCAGGCCAGCGGGAAGGGTGGGGCCCGGAGGGGAACCTCGGGGGGTTCGGAGGGGCCGACAGGGGGGGAGTGTGGGCCGGGGCTGGGGGCCCTCCTCCGCGGTGGGGCAGGCGATGTTGGACTGGAGTGGGGACGAGGAAGGGGGGACCCCCCTTCCGGAGCGGCCGAGCCAGTTAGGACAGGACAGCGACAGGCGAGCGGGAGAGGGCGCGGCTGGGATGCGGGGTGAGGGGGTGCCAGGCAGAAGTGAGGGTCCCAGCACATCAGTCCAAACTTTTGCTTTGCAGGTCAGGGAGCGTTGCAGTGTTGCGGACTCGGTAGGGCAGGGTGCGGCCCACGTGCGCCGAGATGAAGGGAGGGTAGAGCCCTGCACGGCGCAACCCGTACCGGCGGGGGATCCCGTCGCGGCCAGCACACGAAGGTCCAGCACGACCTCGCTGGCCCCAACGACAAAGCGCAACACGTTGGTCGGTTGTATCCGCGGAAAGGGATTTGGACAGAGGTCAACGCAGGGGAGTACCGGCGAGTACAGTCGGCTCCCCGCATGGATTACAGAAGGGGCCGTTATGGCCAGCGCTGGGAGAGGGGGCCTGGTAAGGCCCGGTGTGTGGAGTTTGAGCCGGGGTTGCTCCAAGGGAGGAGCCCGTGGTGCTCGATTATGACGAGGATACCCCTGAAGAAGGGGAATGGAGGGAGGATGAGGAGGGGGGCCCTCTCATGTGTGTCATAGTATTTTACAGGCACCGGCGGTGCGCGCCGCACAAGAAAGCGGGGGCATCTGGATCCAGGAGAGAGCGCGGCCCCTTGGTGAGGGCTCCTCGGCCAGCGGATCATGCGGAGGCAGTGGCTAGGTGGTCGGCGCCGGTCAGGGCACCCTCCTTAGAGCCAGGTGAGTGTGATAAAGCACAGGCCAAACCAAAAATGGTGTCTGTGGGGACGGGGGGGGAAGGGGGTGGGGGGTTGAGAGACGGGAGGCTGCACAGAGGAACGTATGTGAAGGACACCAGGGTAGGGCCAGAGGAGGTGGGCGCAGCGCAGGGAGAAAAGGGGGTGAGCGGGACTAATACAGGGACGGCAGGGGGGGCAAAGAGCCCTTACAGAGCAAGGAATTGAAGATTAAGAAATTGCCATATATGGGTGTGACGAAACCTCTGGGGGCGCATTTAATGCTGGCTACCAAGGAACGTATTTGGAAAGGGGAATACGTGGAATTGTTGAAGCTCTTACACAGGGAGGTGCGGTCCAAAGAGGGTTCTAAGGAGGAAGAATATGAGCTTGCCAAAAGGCCTAAGGTGCCGGTGACTATAGAGAATTGGACGGCAGCATTTTTGATTTACGCCAGTGTATACTGCGAAAGGTTTCCTGAGCGCTGCGTAGCCCTGTTTAAATATATGGATGTGATTCGAAAGGCACAGATTACAGGGGGCGGATATGCTTGGGTGCAATATGATGAGGAGTTTAGGGCACGCATGGCATGGGACTCCGAGGCCAAATGGGGGAACTGGACACGGATTTGTGGCAACACACCATGGGGTCTGCCACCGGTGGTAAGACAGTGTTCACAGCTAGCGGGCTGCCATTGGTGTACCGGCCCTTTCAGGGGAAGCCCACCGGGGAGGGGTGGGAGGCGCAGGGACGCCGCAAACAGGGACAGGAGCGTGCTGGGATTTTAATAAGGGCCTATGCACCAGGGAGTACTGCAAGTTTCGGCATGAGTGTTCCAAGTGTGGGAAGCGCCACCCCCTGGTTAACTGTTGGGGCGTCAAACCACAGGGGAACCAGCAATGGCAGCAGTCAGGTAACAGCACCCCTGGCCCCTCACAGCAATTCCAGAGCAATAGGGGGGGCAAGGGGCTGCAGGGCGCTGGGCCCAAAAGCTCCTACGCCAGTTAGACTAGCGTAACTGGTGGAGGGCCTGCGGGGGTATGGGGACCAAGGAGCAGGCAGGGTTTTGATTGAGGGGTTTCAGTGGGGGTTTCATTTGGGCTATGGGGGTCCACGACAGAGAAGGTGGGCGGACAACTTGAAGTCGGCAAAGGAACATAGGGGGGTGGTACAAGAGAAACTGAACAAGGAGGTGCGCGAAGGGAGAATGGCGGGCCCGTTCGACGATTGGCCAATGGAAAACCTGATCATATCACCGATTGGGGTGGTGCCCAAAAGGAGGAGGGACAATACAGGTTGATTCAGCACCTTTCTTGGCCTGAGGGGTCATCAGTTAACGACTTCATTGATGAGGAGGCGGCCTCAGTTTCTTATTCCTCAGTTGACGTGGCCATGTCACTAGTGGTGACCGCGGGCGCGACTGCAGGGATGGCAAAGTGTGACATAAAGTCGGCTTTTCGGTTGCTTCCAGTCCATCCAGATGATTGGGATCTGCTGGGTATCCATTTTGAGGGAAAATGGTACGTGGACAAAGCTTTACCGATGGGTTGTTCTATGTCCTGTGCGTTGTTTGAATGCTTTAGCACATTTCTGCAGTGGTACTTCACGCAGCGCACAGGTCACACATTGGTGACGCACTACCTGGACGACTTTTTCTTTGTCGGTTCACCGGGCTCCACGGAGTGCCAGGCAGCCCTGGACACCTTCCATGAGCTCATGAGTGACATGGGGGTGCCACTAGCACCCGAGAAGACAATGGGTCCTTGCACGACTATGTCCTTCTTGGGAATTGAGATTGACTCAGTGGCAATGCGGGCTCAGCTTGCCAGAGGACAAGAGAGTAAGAATGTTGCAATTGTTGGACGGAATGCTGTCTAAACGGAAGGTGACAGTGAAGGACATACAGGTGCTCCTAGGTCATCTTAATTTTGCTTGCAGGGTGGTCAGAGCAGGGAGGACATTTTGCAGGCGTTTGGGACGGGCGCTGGCAGGTCAGCATTTACCTCACCACCATGTTCGCTTATCAGCAGGGGTGAAGGAGGATTTGCGCATGTGGTCAGTCTTTCTGCAGTCCTTCAATGGGGTGCCATTGGCCCAGAAGAGGACGTCCAGTGGGACGTGCAGATCTTTTCCGATGCAGCAGGTGGGGCAGGCTTTGGCCTTTACTGGCAGGGCAGGTGGTGCGCTGAGCAGTGGCCACAGCAGTGGAAAAATGGGGGAGGAGCATAGCCTTCCTGGAGTTCTTCCCGTTACTAGTGGCATTGACACTGTGGGGAAAAGAGTTGGCACATAAGAAAGTATTGTTTCGAGTGGACAACATGGCGGTGGTGGAGGTCATTAACAGACAGTCCGCCAGAGACGACCAGATGCTGAAGTTGTTGCGGGTTTTGTGCTTGGATGCCTCCGTCATGACATTGCTTTCAGGGCGTTGCATATACCAGGTGTGGACAATGACATAGCTGATGCTTTGTCTCGTTCGCAGTGGGGAGATTCCGTGGGCTCGCCAAGGAGGCGGACAGGACGCCGACCCCAATGCCGGATCATCTCTGGTATGTAGGCAACGTAGGGTGCTACAACTGGTGGTAGGCTCGCTGGCGGCCTCTACATGGGCAGCATACAATCTGGCCTGGCGGGATTTCTTGGCGTCAGGGGCTTGTAAGCGGACTGAGGTCTGGCGTCGGGCGGAAGATGTAATTCAGTTCATTCTGGCACTCATTGGTAAGGGCCTCTCGAAAGTGACCATTGCGGGAAAGCTGGCGGGCATTGCCTTCATGGGGAAGCTAGTATGGGGATACAGTCCGACGGCAGGGGAAATGGGTAGGAGGATGTTGGAAGGTTGGGCGCGTGAGAGGGAGGGGAGAGTGCGGCGCGTAGCCCCTCACCTGGCAGAAGCTGTCGCGAATACTTGAGACTTTGCCGGCAGTCTGCAAGGATGATTTTGAGGCCTGTCTTTTCTCGACTCTTATGGTATGGATGTTCTTCGGGGCTTTTCGGGTGTCGGAGCTTCTGGGCAACAACGTAAAAAAGGGGGTGTAGTGGAACGACGTGGCCATAGGGGATGAGGGGGTACATGTCTGGTTGGCCAGTTCCAAAACGGATCAGAGGGTTTGGGCAAAGGGGTTCGGCTCCAGCGGCGGTGCCGGCCGCAACGTGCCCCCTACATTGGGCGCGACGTTGGCATACTCTGTCACAGGGTGCGGGGCCGGCGCCGGTTTTCCAACATGCTAATGGGAAGAGGGTTACAGATTACCAGCTGAGGATGGTGTTGAGGAGGGCCTTGTGCAGCATGGGGGTAGACGGGGCGGAGTATGGGACGCACTCGTTCAGGATCGGGGCTGCAACGGAGGCCTATAACAGGGGCTGGGCCAGGGGGACATAATGCGGTTGGGGCGCTGGTCGTCAGACTGTTACCGTCGCTACGTAAGGCATAATGCGGGGGAGGCGCATGCGTCATCCTCTTTGGTTTGAGCCTCACCCTTTTTCTTGTTACAGGTTCGGTGGCCGGGCCCCAGGCGAAAGAAATGACCATTTGGATCGTGGGGCACTCTTTTATTAAATGGGCACGGGTCCAGGCATGCCGGTGCTATTTTGGGGAAATGTTGGGGTTTAACGAACGATTGTTTAACATTGTTTGGAAAGGGAAAGGTGGGATGCGGTGGAAGGAATTGTTACCGTGCCTGAATAGATGGATGGTGCAGGGGCGATGCCCGGACGTGTTGGTGATTCACCTGGGTGAGAACGATTTGTGCGAAGTTAAGGGAGTGGTGTTGATGAGGGCCATGAAGAAGGTCTTGTCGACTGTAAAAGAGCAATAGGCAGGGTGCCACGTGTTGTGGACAGAGTTGGTTCCGCGCAGAGTGTGGAGGGGGGCTTTGAACCCGAGGGCCATTGACAGGGCAAGGAGGAAGGTGAACTCTGAAATGTCGCGGTTTTGTCAGCACCTTGGTTTTGGGAGAATCACACATAAGGAGCTACGTTTTGAGGCAGCGGAATTTTTCAGGGATGATGGGGTGCACCTATCCCGGATGGGTATGGACCTCTATTTATTGGAGATTAGGGAGGTGTTGGCAAGGTGTTTTAAAGTGCAGGCGCATTCCGGGTAGAAGGTCAGCGGCCAGACTAGTTGGGGGGCAGAAAGGGGGTAGTTTCACTCCTCCCCCTGCTTTCTGGGTGGCGGGGGTTATTTGAAGTTTTCCAGGGTTGACGGAGGTTTTGGTTATTGTTGGAATTGGGTTATCGACATGGGAAGGGTAGGCAAGTTAAGTTATATTAGGTTACGCATGAGCGGGGTTTGACGACGGTAAAAAGCAGGCGGGGGAAGTTGTTTAACGGAGGGTTGGTTGTTAAAGGGTTATTATTGTGTTGCATTGTTGTATATTTGGTAAGGTTGTAATGTAGGGGTGGGGGCGGGGACAAAGAAAATTTTAGGGGAGGGGGCGGGGGTCAAGGGTCAGGTACATGGTTATTTAGTGAGATTTAGTTTTGTAAGGCGGTTGCCGAGGAATGTATATGTGATGCGCACCTGTTTCAATAAAGCGGCCTTTTACACACAAGCACCGAGTTGTGGTCTGCTCCCTCCCCCCCACCCTCCCTCCCAAGGGGGGCTTGGGGGGAGTGGCCGACCGCAGGGAGGTCCCCCCCCCGGGCAGTTTGGGAGGGGCTGGGGGTGGGGGAGTCAGGGCCGGCTCGGCCATTTTATTTTGGGCTACAAATTTTTGTAGCCCAAATGGAGCCCAATCATAAAGGGATTGGGCTCCCGCTCCGGCCACCATTTTGAGGTTTGGTGACCTGGTGGCTGGGAGCGTAGGTGAGGGACGAGTTTTTCCCGCCCACCCGCCCTGTTTATGGTTTTGGGGGTTTTGTCCTTTAGGAATTTATTGGCTTTAGGCGGCTTTTGTTTGGGACAGGTGTGCAGGGATATGGCTATGTATTGTCGCTTGGAACAGGTGCAGTGCGGGGGTTATTTGAAGTTTTCCAGGGTTGACGGAGGTTTTGGTTATTGTTGGAATTGGGTTATCGACATGGGAAGGGTAGGCAAGTTAAGTTATATTAGGTTACGCATGAGCGGGGTTTGACGACGGTAAAAAGCAGGCGGGGAAGTTGTTTAACGGAGGGTTGGTTGTTAAAGGGTTATTATTGTGTTGCATTGTTGTATATTTGGTAAGGTTGTAATGTAGGGGTGGGGGCGGGGACAAAGAAAATTTTAGGGGAGGGGGCGGGGGTCAAGGGTCAGGTACATGGTTATTTAGTGAGGTTTAGTTTTGTAAGGCGGTTGCCGAGGAATGT
Organism: Calotriton arnoldi; assembly: GCA_963921515.1. Classification (NCBI taxonomy): domain Eukaryota; kingdom Metazoa; phylum Chordata; class Amphibia; order Caudata; family Salamandridae; genus Calotriton; species Calotriton arnoldi. The sequence goes on from CAWUFW010001628.1 coordinate 413,734, forward strand.
ATATGTGATGCGCACCTGTTTCAATAAAGCGGCCTTTTACACACAAGCACCGAGTTGTGGTCTGCTCCCTCCCCCCCACCCTCCCTCCCAAGGGAGAGATATGAGAACCCCGACGAGAGAGCGGCGTGACAAAGGAGGGCAAAGATTTAGGGGGAGGGAGAGACCAACGAGGGGCCCGCAGAAAGAGAAAAATATGACGGGAAGATGCAGACAACTCGAGCGGGTTGAAAGAAAGAGTAGGGGACAGGGTAGTAAAAGAGAAGAGAGTGCAATCACTGAGCCGGGTCTTGGGGCAGACGGCGGCCGGCGCCACCGGACTGAGTATAGGGGGCCACACTCTAGAGGCTCCAGGAGCTGATGTGACAGAAGCGAGACCCGAAGAGCCCATGTTTAACACATGAGGCGCACGGAGAGGGCACGCTCCGCAGCCAGTGAGGGAGGGCCAGCCGCTGAGAGGCCAGGCTCTGTAGCTGATACCCCAGAGGCGAGACAGACAGGGCAGCGAGAGGCCAGGCCATGAAGCTGATGTGACAACAAAGAGGCCGCGAGAGGCCAGGATTTGTAACATGTGACAGCAGGGAGCCCGCGAGAGGCAAGGATTGGTAACATGTGACAGCAGAGAGCCCGCGAGAGGCCAGGATTTGTAACATGTGACAGCAGGGAGCCCGCGAGAGGCAAGGATTGGTAACATGTGACAGTAGAGAGCTCGCAAGAGGCCAGGATCGGTAACATGTGACAGCAGAGAGCCCGCGAGAGGCCAGGATTGGTAACATGTGACAGTAGAGAGCTCGCGAGAGGCCAGGATCGGTAACATGTGACAGCAGAGAGCCCGCGAGAGGCCAGGATTGGTAACATGTGACAGTAGAGAGCTCGCGAGAGGCCAGGATCGATAACACATGACAGCAAAGAGCCCGCGAGAGGCCAGTATTGATAACATGTGACAGCAGAGAGCCTGCGAGAGGCCAGGATCGGTAACATGTGACAGTAGAGAGCCCGCGAGAGGCCAGAATTGGTAACATGTGACAGTAGAGAGCTGGCGAGAGGCCAGGATCGGTAACATGTGACAGCAGAGAGCCCGCGAGAGGCCAGAATTGGTAACATGTGACAGTAGAGAGCTGGCGAGAGGCCAGGATCGGTAACATGTGACAGCAGAGAGCCAGCGAGAGGCCAGGATTGGTAACATGTGACAGTAGAGAGCACGCGAGAGGCCAGGATCGGTAACATGTGACAGTAGAGAGCTGGCGAGAGGCCAGGATCGGTAACATGTGACAGCAGAGAGCCCGCGAGAGGCCAGGATTGGTAACATGTGACAGCAGAGAGCTCGCGAGAGGCCAGGATCTGTAACATGTGACAGCAGAGAGCCCGCGAGAGGCCAGAATTGGTAACATGTGACAGCAGAGAGCTGGCGAGAGGCCAGGATCGGTAACATGTGACAGCAGAGAGCCAGCGAGAGGCCAGGATTGGTAACATGTGACAGCAGAGAGCTGGCGAGAGGCCAGGATTGGTAACATGTGACAGCAGAGAGCCAACGAGAGGCCAGGATTGGTAACATATGACAGTAGAGAGCACGCGAGAGGCCAGGATCGGTAACATGTGACAGCAGAGAGCCCGCGAGAGGCCAGAATTGGTAACATGTGACAGCAGAGAGCTGGCGAGAGGCCAGGATCGGTAACATGTGACAGCAGAGAGCCAGCGAGAGGCCAGGATTGGTAACATGTGACAGTAGAGAGCACGCGAGAGGCCAGGATCGGTAACATGTGACAGCAGAGAGCCCGCGAGAGGCCATGTTCTTCTGCCAGTCTGAGAGACACGAAGAGGGCATGCTCTCTGGATTATGTGGCAGAAAAGAGATAGCGAGTGGCCAGGCCGTGTAGCTAGGGTGGGCGGAACGGGGCCACCTTTGTAGAGAGCGCTACTGAAGAGAGGCCGGATACGCCAAGTTCTAAAGACAATGTGACGGAAAAGAGAGACAGATTGTGAATCCCATAAAATGTTTTGAAGTTATTTCTGGGGCTATTCCCAATACTAACAAACAAAAAAAACATATTTTGTTCCATGAAAGCATTTCTCAATATAACACAGGCTTCAATTTACTGTTCCATATTTAAAAATATATGATTTTAGATAATGAGAGCAATATTTGATTTTTTATCTTGCTCAGGTGAAAAAATAATCATTTATTGCCAGAAGCACTGGCTTGCAAGCGGTGTCTGTATTTACTGTTGATTTTTTATGCTCGGCTTTCTTCTTATCTGTATAGTCTTAAATATTTATGCATTTAGCAATGATTATCCTGTAAAGTTTGTACAATCTTTACCAATGGGTGGATTAAACTTGAAACGCGATAAATCAACCATCAATATACAATTGGGACATGTGCTTCTGTTCTCTCTCCTCATCTTTGCCAACTTGGACTTGGCAGACAAGGGTGGCCTTTAGAGATTGGTGGGATGGGACAGGCATCTCATTTCAGCAATTCTCCCACCTCGCCAAACTTGTGGCCACAGCGAGGCCGGCCTGCATTAATTGTGGCCAAAATGAATCCCGCCAACATGTTGGAGGCCTCTAAATATGCAGGGCCGTCTCCTGGCAGGAGAGAGAAGGATCACAGACCTAAGTCGCATTAAAATGAAAGAGCTTTTTTTGCTCGAAAGCCATGCTAAGGTACTCGATGAGCAAATGGGAAGAACTTGGCCAGTAAGCATGGCAAAGCTAGAGAGTGCGCATGCTCCAACTAGTGACTAGAAAATTATTGTAGGGGAGGAAGTCCAGGTAGCCATAATGTAGATTGTAGAATAAGGTTTATTAAGACTTGGTTACAGGATTATTAAGATGTAAGATTATTAAGATGGTAAATAAGTAGCAGATAGTCCCACCAGGAGCTGCCTCCTTGCTGCCTTGCCCACACGCTCCAACTGACACTCTCTCAACCACACCAGACACTCCAGCATTCCACTATGTCACCAGGCACTCCAGCATTCCACTACGTCACCAGGCACTCCAGCATTCCATTACGTCACCAGGCACTCCAGCATTCCATTACGTCACCAGGCACTCCAGCATTCCACTACATCACATCCATGCAGGCCGAGCAGCAGGAAACAGGTACCTAAGGGAAAGGATGCATAGTAACAATTCAAGTCACAACAAAAATCCAGGTCAGATCCCCTTCCGTGCTATCCCTCAATTTACTGCTCTGGAGATGGCGCATCTCTTGGGGCCATGGCAAGTGAGCTTTCGTCAACCACATCTTAGAATAAAAGTAAGCCTGGGCCCAGGCTTTGAGGGCCAAAGCATGCAGCATCCATGTGGGTAACATCCCTATAAATAAAGAGAATGGAAACCCCCAGGAAAGGGTGATACCACAGATGGATTCACATCTCCGCCACTGGGGATAGGTGGAAACTGTTGCTAGGGCAGTCATGATGCTACTCAACGTATAAAGTGTATGAGCAGCATCCTGGTGCATTTGTTCAGTACACAATATTGCACTTTAATTGATTTGCTGATTTTGAAAATGCTTTGAAGGTATTTCTTTGATGCACATAAATGGATAAGGATGCCTCACACGTGGAATTATGAACCTTCAGCAGAAGCAATCATAAGTGATAAGGAGCAGACCTCGAACATGATGGAGTCATTTCTAAAAGTTTCACCAAGTGTTCTGAAAAATCGATAGAACTGTTTGAGCGAGGATTCCAGGACAGAACAGACCTTGAGAAAGGAGGTGAACAGTTATACATTGATTATGCATGGTTTTTATCATTGTTTTTATCATTGCTCTTTCTAGACAAATAATTACACCAGAATTCAAACCATCCATACCGACTTTCTTATCATCCTTTCAACCATCTACTAGTGACCAACGTAAAAACAATCTCTTTAGAAAAAAGAAAGTGTATTTTTTAACCTATTATTGTGAATTCCATGGCCAACTAAAGGCCGACAACATCCCCAGCAAACCAAGATCATTTGAATACTTGAGTGCAATTGCATATCCCAGAGACGCCTGCCCATTACAAATGGCTATTCCACTGTGTCGACTAATTAACAAGCAAATAAATGCATCCTTGGGCCTTTCAAAAACGTCTGACATCTAAATAAACAATGAGTCACCCAACCTCCACAAAGCCTCCCAGCAGACCCTCAAACCCCTGCCCCTAAAGCAACATGCATATTCTGGCAAATCAGACACCTAGAAGGCAGCAACAGAACAGAAGGTGGCGTGACACTGAGAAGTAAGAGCTGCTGAGCGACCGCCTTGGGTGTCTAATGGAGACAACCTTGTAAAATGTCAGAGAAGAAACCCTATCAATCCCAGACAGATGAGGTGACATAAGGCGTCTGACTCGCCTTGTTGGCCTGATCTGACACAAAGGACCACACGAGGCTACTTACATGATGTAAGGTATGAAAAGGGCTTCAAGGCGTCTACATTAATGCTGCTGCGTTTCCAAGGAAGCGCACTATGGCTGCCGCATGTTAATGTGTACGTGAGGGCCTGGCAGGCTTCCTTGGTATAACCAGGCGTACAATTCAAGATTCTAAGCCTACGCTAAAGAGCCATTTTACAGAGTTCGTAGGTGACCTGCAAGCGGGCAGAGATAATAAGAGCAATTTCTTGCCACTTATTGGTAATTGGACGAATTCAAACTGGCTGACTTTCGAGGGTACACAAACTGAACAGACACTAATGGGTACAAGAAACAGCATTACAAGGAACATCACTTTGCTGGCTTTGGCCCCATAAAATTGTAGGCTCCAATAAACCATTACAGCCCTACGTCAACATTCTAGGCTGTATATTCGATTAAAAAATATCTATGGAAGCTCAGATCAACGAGGGAGCAAAAACTGTTACACTAAGATTGAAGCCACACAAAGAAAATGAGAGAACAAGCACTGTGCAAGCAACAACAGGTTCATGGCTGGATTATAGCAACAGCATCCATCTTGGTCGGCCAAAGAATCTTTTTGCCAGTCAACTGACTATTAAATGTAGCAGCAAGAATCTTTGTCAAGAGTCCCACTGGCCAGATTATCAAATTTGCACGTACTGCTTGAATGGACCTTTGCGTCGTTTGTCGTCGTACATGTATGGATTTAATAGGCCACAAGGCCCCTAGTGATGTACCAAATTAGTGCCCTTCTTGGAGTGAAGCGCACTGTAAAGAGGAAGTTGTCTTATTCGCATTGGGAACTGGCAAATTGAAATTAGGGATTCACTGATGTGTGCATTATCCTGATTACTAAAGGCTGGGCACATGCGAAAAGGCCACAGTGCAGGTGCCTAATGCACACTACAGGACAAGTGGAGTCCAGTTAGTGCACCCCCTTACCCAGGGAACCCTCTGGCAGCGGTATAGAAATGGTACCATGGGCCCTGGTACAAGCAAGATAACTGGCTCCCCATCCACTGGAAGGACAGTATTATACAGCCATCATTTGGGTGCATTGGCCCCTAACACCTCAAGGCTCTGGCACAACTGCACTATTGATAGCTCCAACCCTTTCTTAAGGTTTATCTGAGAACGCTGCTGCATCCACCATCTTGGTGGTCTTCGGAGTCCCCCACATTGATGAGGAGGCACCTGCAAACAAACCCGAGCACCCGGTGACCATCCTGTCCTTTTTTGTGCTCTGCAGACCTTTGTGTGAATGTGCTAACATTTTCAGTTTTTACATGTTCAGATAATTGTTCTTATTTGGAAAAGGGGTGCACAACCCCAGAGTGTGTCTGGTTCAGCCATTTCGGATCTGTTTGGGCACAATTTGAGGTAATGAACCCAGTAATAATAAACATTAGTTACGTAGGGAGGAAACTGAATTGCCTTTTAGTCATGGTGAATGTCACATTTTGTGTGGCAATTATAATTCTGAAGACCCTTCACACACAGACTTGAGGAAAAAAGAAAAAAAGACTATGATCTTATGCGCTATCCCTTAGATTCAGGCTTGCCCTAAGCACGAAGGACTCCTTCTCCCCCCAAACTGATACTAAACCCAGAATTACCGCAGCCACTGAGTTTGATTTTTACCAGGCATGGTCAAGTATCACTTTATTCAATTTGAACAATGCAAATCATAAAAGTACATAAAAGCATACAATTTATCATCATAACATAAAAGAAAACATTAAAAGTAGAACCACCTATAAAACATTGCATCTCAAAGGCTTGAACTTAAAACTCCAGATAAAAACCATGAAAAGTAAAAACATACAATTGGAGAGGATAAGAATTACAGAAACAGTAAACTTTAGCTGGCTGTATATGACTAAAATTCATTGACAGCAAAAGTGGACAAATACATTTATGTCGAAGCGTATTATATTTAGTATAGATAAAAACAATATGCAGAGTGTCCGAGATAGAAGCCAAATCAGCAGTACATATAGGGAGCTCAGAGATCTTGTGGCGCCCTAACACAAGCTGAGGAAACAAATTCAATCTAAAATAGGTCAAGAGTCTTCTGTAATGACAAGGCATATCGAGAGTCAAATAAAATTCAATGTTACTCATTGATTTGACCACAGAATAATGAGTCAATGAATCCTTGGACAGCCCAAGAGCTTTCCTTTCCACACGCACCTTGACAAAAAAAAGCAAGTTTGACCCACAAAATATCGGATTTGATAAATACAGTCTGGATCAAAACAAAATACAGACCTGCCAAGCCCACTCAAAGTGTACAAAATATAATGCAAACAGGGTAGACAGTACCTACGTTCCAGACCCATACAATCCCTTAAGATATGTCTATTAAACGTGAGTTCACCTTTCAGTCAAACTGTTAGCCACAGAAGCAGTGGGCAGATTTGGGTAGAATCTAGAATATATCACAAACCTACTTCCTCATGGACAATCTCAGACGGATGACTTGAGGGGTCTTTAGTAGGCACCTTAAGAATGTATTTTCTACAACCTGAATGGAAGTACAAGACGTGTATCCCCAGGTCTCACACCTAAAGCTAACTACAGGGATACTTTTTGCATTATATATATCAATGGTCGACTTAATGTGAATACGTCCCAAACATCTTGAAAAATCACCTGAGCTATGCACCACTCTATAAAAGGACTGTAAATTGTTATTGATCAGGGAATGGCAATTAAGCTGAGATTTTGATAAAATTCCCAGGTATCGAAAATTATCAACTCTAATAGTTGATAATTATACCACCTCTATGGGCCTCAGACACCTGGCCAAAGGCTAAAATAAACTGGGACAATGAAGGACCTCTGCATGTAGTTGTATGCTGAGGAAGAAGGTTTCCAGTATTTGAAGCAAAGCGGCCTGGGTATCCGCTGAACATAACAAGAGACGAAGGTGAGTCATGGGGCACAGAGAAAATCGGGGTAAATGAGGTGACTGGAAAAGCTTATTCTGACACTTCGGGATGTACCTGACAGCAAATCTCCCGTGCCGTGACTTGTGCCAATGCTCCTCCCAACCCCGGCCAGCTTCTCAAATAAGATCCAGAAATCCACACTATCAAAAGCTGCTGAAAGTTCCAAGAGCATGATATGATCACTGTACTTGCCGGACACAAATTCACGCCTCCTTGCAATCAGAGTATTATCAGACTCTTCCAATTGCAGTACATGTTCACAACTTCGCTACCCCCAGGATATTTACTGGACCGATTCACTAATTTGAATAATCGAGACTAGCACTAATGCTTAGAAGCTTGTATGTCACACACAGTTTGCATTCTTGCAAAAGACCATTTGCCTTGATAAAGTTGATCTGATGACAAATATTGGCTGCCTTGTCACATATGACAAATGTATATGCTACAAACATGTTTATGAGGAATAACATAAGAGATGTGTGAATACTTCTTGGATGATTTTGTTTTTGTCCTTACTTTTGCTACATGTGCTTATAATTGTTCTTGCCCAAAACCTACCGTGCTGTCCAAATTTGTATTATACTGACTAAATTGGTGAGAGATTTAAAGATCCTCATTGGGAGTTGATTTGAGAGGGATTTGATAGGCATCAATTCTGATATTCTCCTTTTATTTATTGAGTATGTTTAAAATTAAACATTACAAACTATATACTTATACTAAGTAAACTTATATAAACTATATGCATCTACTACACTTCCAAACTCATAATTAATGATATTTAAGTAGAACATCTTTGAAATAAATTACCAATTTAGGTCATTTTGTGTACAATTTAAAAACAAACTCAGCACATTTTCCTATAACACATTAAATAAGCTAATAAAGGGAGGATAAAGTCCAGTTCTTCTTTATCCAATTGACGATATAAAAACTTGATCTGATTTAATGATTCCAATGAGTCCCCTATAATCGACAGTAAACCTCACTCAAACAGCAACCTTTTCACGTACTCATTACATTGTTCAGTGTAAATTGGCCACGTCCAAACATGGAGATCAAATGCTTATCATTGATCATAAAGATAAAAAATTATAAATCCGTTCCATAATCCTGTCTGTACTGACCATCACTAGCTAGTGTTTGTTAATGGGGTATAACAGACACCTTACTCTATGTTATCAGTACTTGCTTTACCATAATCTTAAGGTACACCATAAAGTGAATAGTATCTCTTAAAGGCAGATCCTCCAATATCCATAAACTATTGTTGATGTTGGTGCAGCTCGTGGTTTCTGATACGGCTTAACAAAGACCCTGATGGCAGTTTTAAAGGGGGAATTCCGTGACTAGATCTCAAAACCCAAGCTGACATCACCAAAGAAACATTCAAAGATTCCTATTGTTGGTGATTGGCAGTGACACACGACTGGGTAAATCAAACTGTATTTTCTCTGCACTGCATGGCCCTTTAAGGTGATTACATCACATTAAAAGTATTGTTCAGCCATTACATTTGAGGGATCTCATTTCCTACTTCAAACCTGTAATAATAATAATAATAACCCGGTATTTGTAAAGCGCGAACTAATCACCCCCAAAGAGTCTCAAGGCGCCGGGGGCCGTCGGGGAGATTAAGTGAGCTATTGCCCAGAGTCACATGATGCTGAGCTGCCGCCGGTGATCGAACCGTGAACCCCCGTGCTCCGGAGGCCGCTGCTCTGGCTGCTGCACCACACCTCTCCACCTGTGCCACACCTCTCTACCTCTCCAAACATGTGGCTTAGTTCATAGTAGACTGTGTATTATCAGAGTTTGTTTCAGTATGCCTCCTTCAATATTGCTGATTTTAAACAAGGTAATGGACCACCAAACAGGAAGGTCATATTTCATGAGAGGAGTCAACTTGGCAATATAAGCTAGTTTGCATAGCAGAACGGATTCACACCCATGCCTCCTGTTAAAGCAATCCCAGCCTACCTGCGCAATCTCTACTGCAGAATTATATGCTCAAAATGGGGCATCTGTCTGAGGCCACCCGAAAATAAGAGACCTAAATATTTGTACTTGTGAATGAATATGAGGCTCCCACTGCTAAGAGAGTCACCACTGTTATTTCATGAGCCGAGATTGTCAGGCACTTCGTTTTTAACCATTAGAGATAATGGGGTAACCTTACTGTGTCCCTCAGAACCTGGGTAAGTACAGTATAAAAACACAATTGGTTCTGTCAGGTAGGACAATTGATTTGTACAAGGTATTGAATACACTAAACGATATTCATCCTAGTCATATTTCCAAGTAACACACCAAAGGGAACAACTTGATTATGCAAAGATGAAATTCTTTACTTCGTATTCATACATATATAAATCAAGGAGATGGCTGTCTGTGACGTAATACACATACGGCGAAAATACAATTAACTACGGTGTACATTTAGTGACTGGTGGTGGTATGTGACAAAGTGCTGTACATAGGTGACATAAATGACATATACATACAAAGGAGAAATACTTATTTGTCAAGTCCAAAAATAAATGCATAAGACCCCAACTCTAATTATAGTTTCCTGTTCAAGTTAGGGAGTTTGCGTGGGCTAATAGAGACAGTAACGTCGACGTTTTGACCCTTGGCAAATGTGCAGCTTATTAGGCATCACGAGCGTGTGTTCATCAGGACAGGGGATCAGTTATGCGCATAACTGATCTGACTCTGACGGACGAGGACGTCTCTTTTCAATGCCCATGATCGCCTCGGCGGCTTCCTTAAAATTTCACTTCAACCGGCTGGTGAAGATATATATAGTTTTTAGACCACAACCCACTGGTGTGAGTCTGAGGTGTCGGCTGACACCTCCACGCAATTTGCTTCAAGTTGGATGCCCAATTACTAGGATCCACAGTCAGCGGCTGTCATCCTCCCCCCCTGTCCTGATGAAGACCCGCTCGTGATGCCTAATAAGCTGCACATTTGCCAAGGGTCGAAACGTCGACGTTACTGTCTCTATTAGGCCACACAATCTCCCTGACTTGAACAGGAAACTATAATTAGAGTTGGGGTTTTATGCATTTATTTTTGGACTTGACAAATAAGTATTTCTCCTTTGTATGTATATGTCATTTATGTCACCTATGTACAGCACTTTGTCACATACCACCACCAGTCACTAAATGTACACCGTAGTTAATTGTATTTTCGCCGTATGTGTATTACGTCACAGACAGCCATCTCCTTGATTTATATATGTATGAATACGAAGTAAAGAATTTCATCTTTTGCATAATCAAGTTGTTCCCTTTGGTGTGGTACTTCGCATTAAAAATCATATTGTTTACTTTTTAAGCATGGTGGTAAAGAAATGGTATCTAAAGCTTCAGGCATACCTAGCTTTGCAACAATCATAATATGACACCCACATAGTACAGTGCCAGTGTGAGGACAACACCAAGACATGGAGGACGGTTACAAATTACATAAAGTAACATATCAAAATCGCCCATGAAGCAAATAAATAGAGACATAAAAAGGAGAGATTAAATAGCATAGGAGCCAATATATACATCATTATTCTACTCCACGACTCCAAAGAATTTGAAATAAAGATCTATTGTAAGACAACCACTTTGCCACTCAAGTATAGACGTACAATGATTGAATGACCTTAAGCAGAGTAGTCTCAATTATTATATTCATAAACTTACTCCTTAATAATTGTCAGTCTATTAGTTATAAGACTCAATTAAAAACCACAAACCTAAAGCATAGTGGGGGTAATAGTTTTCTCAGCAACATCTTATCCAAAAATGCCAACACCATGCAGTTTTTGGTAGTCGGATGGTGCACTATAAATCCACTTTGAGTCATGAGAAGTACCTTAGAAACATCTCCTCATGACAATTACTCTCTGTACAATGTTTCAGTTAGAATTTTGCTTCCCAGATTAGGTATTGAAATTAGTCTGTAATTGAACAAATCTTTGAGATTATCTTTCTTCTGGGCAGACACCAGCATGGATCCTTTCCAAGTCTCAGGAACAGACACTGGAGATGAATCCTAGTCTTACGCCCAGGCTCTAGCACGGATGCCTGCCATTCCACCATTTACAGTATCTAGCGATGGAAACATTAAGCCAGCCTCCCAGCCCAGATGACTTGGAGCATTTCTTTGTTTTGTGAGCTACTATTGCTCAGCCCCCGACAGAGTGTCAAGAACCTGTGGCATATTTGGACCCACATGCATCTCGGGGATAACCTGTCCATATAATTCACATTGTTCTTCAGAATCTCCATAAGTAGAGGTCTTAAGTACAGCTCCTGTAATACCTTTTCTAACCAAGTGTCAACGTGTTTTCATATTGCCCCCTTTTAATGCATCGCGCTTGACTTCACATTCGGAGCAATTTCTGCCAAGTTTATTTGCCATAAACAATATTTCGTAACTCCATATTCAATTATTTAATATGAGCTCTCTTCTCTGACAAACTTACATTGGTTTGAGCTCATTTCAACCTTTGCGACAAATCTCACTTCTTATATGACGCACCTCCTGATTGAACCAGTTTACGTTATTCCATCTCAGAGAATGATTGATAGAATACATGGTTTTTGACTTTACTAACATCAGAAGCTGATCATGCAACCGCTCAGCAGTTTTCAAATTGTTCCCTACAGTTATCACGTAATTTATCCTATGCAAAAAGAAAATCTATTAATACACTTAATTTGGGGAGGGCAAATTCAGACCAATTTAATTTCACCTACACCTCTGGGGGGTAACTAATTGAAGTTACATGATTTACGCTATGTGCAATTACATTGGCACGAGGAAAGTGACGGCTCTCAGACATTCAACGATGGAAAACTGGGTCATCAGTGACAAATTGTTCTAACATACAAACGTGTGGTCCAGCAATGAACTACTTGGATGTGTCACATGACAATCCCTTTTAGGACAATCACACTGCGTCCGACCATGAACTATTTGCAAATGACAACATTTTAAAAAGTTAAGCAAACCAAATCTTTTAGTTCCAACCACTGGATGTTGAAATATAGGAAAGTGAAATAATTTACAGGCTGCATTGTATTCGTTCTCTGATTGCTGCCATATTATTGAAAAAAATCACCACATAAGAGGACATTAGCCTATGGTGCCTCGGGAGCGACGTTGTCGAATAACTTATCCAACTTAAAAATCACAACTCCTAATTTCATTTTGGGTGAAAATTAAGTGGCAACAAATATAAGGCTGGAAATCAGCTTATTCAGGCCTGGCACCAGAACACTCAAATCTATTTGCCTATATGTCTATAGGGCAATATAGAGCACTTCGTTTTGATTTTTGGGCCACAAGATATAATCTCGGTCTGTCCTCCATTTCAAATATGAATACTACAGAGCCCCACATTAGCTGTTGGGTTGGTAGACATGACTAAGACACCAGGAACCTTTACATATCCAGTGAGGCCACAAACACCTGTACATATTAGTGGCTGTCCATTCTATGAGTATAATCTTACACCGATATATCGGTTTACAGAACACGCCATGTTTCATTTGTGTTCTGGACCTTTACAGAACAGCCAGCTAGGTAGGCAAGCACCCGTTATTCAGTTTTACTCCACTGTGCTGGGGTTTATACTACACCTGTTACTGGTGCTCATACTGTGGAGGAATGTCCCGGTGAAAGAGGAAGCAGTGAGAACTTTTGTGGGAGTAGTTTAGAGATTATAGACTTAGGGCCTGATTAAGTGTATAGCGGCCTTTACTCTCCCCATCAAGGTGGCGGAGGACATTACGTCCCCACCCTGACTGACAGAAAGCCGCCACATTTAGTGGAAGAGGTGTGGCGCAGCGGCCAGGGTGCCTAACTCCGGACCACGGGTTCATGGTTCGATCCCTGGCGCCGGCGGCAGGTTAGCCCAGCACCATGTGACTCTGGGCAATAGCTCGCTTAATCTTCCCGACGGCCCCCAGCGGGACACCTCTCCGGAGATAGCTGTGCGCTTTACAAATGCTGGTATTATTATATTATTATTAGAGAACACTGCCGCCCAGCGGCGGTCTCTGTGCACTCGCAGCAGCCGCTGCCACGGCGGCTTCTGTGAAGCCCCTGGTCGGTTGGTGCGCGTCTGACATCTTTTGAGGTGGCCTCAAACCACACGTTTTTGTTTTCAGAAACAAACTCCAAAAGCAGGAGTTTGTTTCTTAAAAAAAAAAAAAAGGCCCCCACCACCTAGAAGTTTTCTCCCAGGGTGTGATGGGGGAGGAGAGGGGGGGGGGCATTATTTATTTTGATGTTCATGATAGCCAGTTTTGCCCAGCGATAATGACAAAAAAAGGTCATGAGACTTTAAGCTCTAAATAGGGCAGGCAGCCTGATTCCCTTAATCCAACGGCTCCACCGGCCGCCGGAGTAAGTTTTCTGATGGCAGAAGACTGATGGTCTACCCCACTCATAACAGGACAGGGACTGGCCCCCGTCACCTTTGCGAGGAAGTATCCTGTCCCCAAACTCTAAATAAGGCCCTTAATGGCCCATTGACAGAGCGGAGGGGCACAGCCGGTAAAATGGCCCTGGAGCCGAGAGCAGGATTTATTTTACACTCAGAGGCAGGTACATTATTTTTTGGGGGCAGTGAGAACAAGTCAAATGAACGACGTCCAACAGTGTGCGGTTACACGAAATTCCACATGATGCCGGAGCCTGTGCGTCCTTTGATGACTGAAGATGCCCCTCGTTTGCAGTAATGTTCAGTGTACAGCTTCCTTCAAGAGGTACCCACTTCTTGTTTGCAGCTCAGCAGAAGTTACCCGCATATTTCCTTGTGTGGTCTAGCATACCGTGGACCTTGTGCACCTGGCTCCGGTGCCACTGCACTTGCTGCTCAAATGACAGCTTCGCGTCTAGCTATCCAAAGGTTCCTCGAATTGCTAGTGGACAGAGGTCATACAGGTGACACATGGGCCTTGGAAGGCGAGGGAGCAGAAAGGTGTGATGCAGTGGGACTAGCAATACCTCTGTGTAGCGTTCTATGAAATAAACAAAAGGTATATCTTGGTGAAAACCAACGCTATTTACAGGCAGTTATAATTCTTCCACTGCACTGCCACAGCGTGATTGCGCCGCTCATTGATTTCTCTCTTTGCTTTGGGCCTTTTCTGTAGACAGGCCCAGGATGAAGCCACACGGAGACAGTGTGTCTAGAGATGGAGTGCACAGACTGGCTGCAGTGCGGGAATACAAACCATTCATGCTTGACCGGTACTGCATATTGCAGATAAAATGAGCATCCCTTTCTCCCATCAGCCCTACTCAGGCACACACCTCTTCCAAACAAGCATTTGAAAGACAATAGTTATTTTATTTGTGACCTGTTGGGTTTGCCAATGCTTTTTAGCCTCGCTGCACGCCATCCCGGGTGCAGTGCAGCATAGTTAAATTATAAAACGAAGGAAAAAAAAAATAGCCTTTAACACGGTTGGCATGCGCACCGCACATACTAGCGCCTACAATATGACGCAGGTGCTTTTTTCTTTTTTAGTTATTGATTTGAGTACAATCGGTAAATTAAAAAAAATTAAATGAGCAGTGTTTTAATTATTTTTTTTAAAGCAAGCGGTGGGGTGGTAGATTCACAGGGGTGGCTCCTTTGCTAAGGCAGAGGAGCGTCGCCCCACTGCTCTCAGAGCAGAGCAGCAAAAATAAAATGATGATAACGTAGGTATTATAATTTTATTTTTTGTAGCTGCGGGGCTGGGTTAGGGTGGGGCGGGGCTGATGGCACAGGGGGAGGAGTGGTTTGCACACTCCGTAAGTGTACATCACTGTTTGGCCGGCCCTCTTGGGCCGACCAAACAGTCATGCGCACTTTGCATGTTCCCCATCAGGTTGCATTACACATCCTGGTGAGGAAAATTGAAAAGCCTTCCTGCCCCCGTCTGATCGCCGAACCATGGCACTCAGACCCATCACAACGCTGCATTGCAGAATTGTGATTGGCTCAGGGGAGCCCAGGAGCCGGGTGCTTCCTGCTGCTGGGACTGCAGGAATAAAGAAGCTGAACAAGACAGAGGAGAGGCGGCGGCCAGCGAAAAGGTAAGTGATACTTTTTTAAATTATTTTTTTTATTTTCTCCCCCCCCCCCCCCGCCACTTCTTCCTCTCCACTGCCGTTCGCTGCTAGCCGCTACTGGGGGTTCATTCAAAGCAACGTCTTGTCAGCCAAAGCAACACAGGAGGGCTGAAGGCCTTTAGGAGAACAAAAGAAACACACAGAGGGTTGGGGGGGGGGGGGATTAAAGCAACACTGAGATGGCAGGAGGGATGGGAAAGCAACTTGGAGTGCGCCAGTATGGGAAAGCAACATGGAGGGTGCGGGGAGGCAACAGAGAGGAGCACTCAGGCAAACAAGAGCAACTAAGTAACGTGGAGATAAGTACACGAAGGTGAGTGTTGAAAAACACAGACACTCTTGGAATGCTTCACACAGAAGAAGGAAGTAGCACTTTAAAAGCATGCATTAGAAGCAGCAATGTTAGCCAAAGCAACGGCAAAGAGGCAATGCTCCATGGGGGGGACAAACACACAATTGGCTAGCTGGGACATCAATAAGAAGCAGGCAAATGAAAGTGACAAGAAAAGCCAACCAATGGTAAGCAATGGGTGGGCTCCAAGCCCCTCTATGTAGTTGGCAAGTCACATTATGCCTCGCAGCAGACAGTGCCTCCCCCCGTCTAGAGGCTCAGTCTAAAAATGCCACATACCTGGATTGTCACCAACACCGGTTTGGGTGAGGCAGTAGGAAGGAAAGAATGCAATAGCGATAAACCAATGTAAGAGGATGCTAAAGTGAGTGGCTGTTCTAGGGGGAGAGTGGGTGACTGTGGAGAGCATGTGTAAAATAGTATGCATTCCACAGTGGCTGATCAGAGAAAAATGATGTAAATATAGACACAGTGGAAAGATTTGCAAGCAACCACTTGGAGGTAAAAAAATGGGCTAGAGGGCACAGGAGGTGGCTGTAGCATCACTGGTGATGTGCAGTTTGCCAGAGTTCAGATGTAACTAGTGGGGGGCAAAAAGAACGACGTGCCACAAAGCCAAAATGCCATCAGCATCATGCAAGCAGCACAACCTGGAGTCACCAAGGTGCCACGGTTCTGCAAGCTCCTGACGGTACCTGCAGTGGCACCAAGGCCACCGGCTGATTTCAGCATCATGGCGCTGCAAAACCTCTCTTGATCACTTCCCAATCTCATGCATGTGGAAATGCAGGATGAGACGGAAAGGGGCGTATGAGTAAAGAGCTGAAAAGAGTTAGTAGATGGTTTTAGGCTGATCAGGGCAAAATTTGAAATGGAACAGAAGGGTAGTTAGAAGACCTTCTGTTGGAGCTTCCCTACCATGTTTCCCCCTCCCTCAAGAGTTTTATTCCATAGCCTTGCTATTTCTCTGGCTTGCCTGTTAGATCAGCCAGATCCCATATCCACTGACAACCCTACATGGTTTACTGCTAGGTATTACGCTCACTACTTCGCTGCATTGACGGCTAGTATTGTCAGTGCCACATGGTTTCACACATACTGTTTTCTCCTGTCTGTTGTAGCCTGCTCTAGGTTAAGAAGGAAAAGCAACAACAAAAAGTCATTGATGATATTTTTGCCATTCTCATGGACCTTTTTGAGGCGACACTTATGAACTGAGGAGTGAGGAAGGACCTTTTGCCTTCTTCAATGCACCAGGTAAGACTCTTCTTGGGGCCATAAGCAAGGAGGGTGAGATGCCTCATTGAATTGTGACAGTACAACCATATGGTCCATGGAAAAATACATGATAGAATGTTGTAAAGCGTGTAAAAACTCTCAGTTAGGGTTCCTGGATTGACCAGACATAGTATGCAAACTGGATCATATTGCATGAAGAAACCAGAAGAAATAATGGATGACTTTGAAATAAGATTGAAGTCAGGTACATACTAGAAGGTATTGGTTGTGTCATTATTTTAGGCACAAAAAGTATGAAAGTAGAGACTTGAAAGGGATGTAGATATTTCAACCTGAATGGAGTTGAAGGTAGCAGACAGGTCTACATGTATAGGCATAAGAGCGACTAAGAACTCCAGCAATGGTGAATGTTACTTAGATATAATATTGAATCATGTAAGCTATACTATAAAAATATGCCAAAACTCGAGCGGGAACACAAATATCGGCGAGGAGAGGAAAGCTCCTTCTTAAGAAGGGAGGCAGCGGAGAGGCAGCCCTAGAAAAAGCTGGCCTCGGTGTCGGAAGCGCTGATGCAACCAGGAAGGCGACCGACTTCTTTAAAAAAGCGGATCGTGGCCTAGGCCCAGGCTTGGGCCCCACCAGGATGGACTCCGGTAATCCTCTTAGACCAGCGGAGCTGCCGCACGGTGAACGGCAACATAAGAGCCCTGACACAAGTGGAGAACGCAGCGGGGTTGGGATCATGGGACCGGTAAATGTGAGTACTCATGTGCAAGCCTGCTCACCTCCTTCTTTAGCTGCCATCCAGTTGCGGAGGCGCCGAGTTTGAATGAGGGGGAGCAAGAGAGTCCTGGTTTACCAACAGTGTGGCCCATTATAGCTAAAACCGTGCAGGTCCCTGGGACAATCGGGGGAGTGAACAGGCTGATGGAGGAAAGCCAAGATGGCATCAGGCCACAAACGCTTAACCCAGTGCCAGGACACATCCTCTGTAAGAAGGCCAGTGTGTGCAAGAAAAGGACTCCAGGCAGCAACAGATGCACCTCGGCCTGCCTTGCAGGTGAAACTGATACGGTGGAGGATTTATTTTCATTCTCAGACCAATCTGATTGGACTGGTGAGGATTCAGACGGGGGCCGAGAGGCGACTTGAGAGGCAGTCTTGAGAGCTGCTCCAGTGAGTTAAGTGAAGGAGGGGATGGCTCTGGCATGAAGGATTCTTGTCAAACTATCAAAAACATGACCCCCACCTGAAGGAGTAATAGCCAGGCCTGGTCTAAAGTGGGACTATTTGGCAATGCCAAGACTGGAGCGAAACACTTCTAGTGATCAGCCTGAGGGTTCAGCTCAGCCCGACTCAATAACCCTGGAAGCCATATTCCAAGGGCTTAGGTCCCGCCGTGATGAAACCAGGTCAGACAGCCGTAGAGCGCAGGCAGTTAACCGGAAGCTGCAGGGGTTGTGCGAAAGCTGGCAAAGACCTGCTCAGAGTTTTTGGCCAGAATGACTGAGATGGAAAGTCGTGTGCTACACTGGAGTCTGATGTCTTAGCTAACAGTAAGACTGGGATGGAGCATGAAGCGTGCCTCACCAACACCCTGTGGAAGCTCGAGGAAGTTGAAAATAGACTAAGGCTCAATAATCTAATGGTTTTAGGGGTCAAGGAGGGCAATGGGAAGGATAACACTCGGAATTTCATTGTTGCCCTATTTAGCAACACTTTACCTTAATTGACGGACTGGAGTTGGGATCTGGAGATACAGAGGGCACATAGGTTCCCCTTCACGCATCAGCGGCACCAGGCTCAAGATGGGAGCAAGCCAAGGGCCATTCTTGTATTCTTTGGCAACTTCCTTTTGCGCCAGGATATTTTTGAAAAAGCTCGCCCTGATGCAAAATGGGTGGTTGATGGCTTTACGTTTGGCAGAAGCCAAACCACAGATGGCGTCTGAGGCAGCTGATACAGCCTCTGCATTATAAAGGGGCGCAATCATTCTTGTTGAGTCCTGCAAAACTGAAAGTCATCTCTCAAGACAGAACACAGTTGTTTTCTTCCGAAGTCAAAGCTAAGCAATTTCTGGATAATCTTGAGTAGTACCGGTCCTCAGATCGCAAGTTTAAATAATATATAAGGATGGCTCACTGTTAGAGGTGTTACATAAACCCGCATGGGAGTACGAAAAATGCCTGATGTACGATTTCTGGTGGGGGAGAACTAATGAAGTAATTGTTTCTCTCTCTTTTCCTCGCTTAGGCTAGTTTGCTGATATTATGTGGTGTTTATTTTACATGGGGGGGGGGGTTGGATAAAACATGCATGTTTATTTTTTCTCTTTCTGATATAATTTGCCCATCTTTCTCACTCAGGAGTAGGTCTGGGGAGGGGGTAGACTCCCGTCAATGGGTCCAATTGCCTTAGCGATGTTTGGAGGGGTGGCTGGTGGGGGGGAAGGAGGGGTGGCTCTGGGCGGTGAGGGGGAGAGTGGGGTGGCCGCAACCATGGCATGGGTTATGAAGATCTTAGCAGCAGGCAGAGATTCAGCAGCAAAGAAAGAGCCTGAGCAGTATCTGAATGGTTTTATTAAGCTAAATAAAATGGTGTATTCAATCCAAAGCAAAATCAGAAGGAATTATGATACAGGATAAAATAAGTATCTGCACGATAAATGTATGTGGCTTGAATGACAGAGGCAATAGGGGTAGAATGGCATTAGGCCTCAGGGCAATGAGGCCCGACATTGTCGGTATACAAGAGACCCATGTCCCATGGGAGGAAAGGAAAACACTTGAAGACATGGGATACCCAGTGTTAAGCTGTACAACGCAGGGGATGTAGCTAGAGGGGTAGCTATGGTCGCTAGTAAGGCTGCCGGGGCAGTAATCAGAGCCCAGGCTGATAAAATGGGGGGATGGGCCATTGGTACAGGAAAGGTGAGATCATGGTACAGGGAGGGTTAGACCATGGCCTGAATGAGGTATGGGGCTTTCTTAAAAATCCTGATCCAGGATATACGTTCTTTGCCTTTCTTCACAACAAGCTGGTGCGCTTGGACTACTTTTTTGTTTCCGCATCTTTAGCAGGAAAGACTGGAATTGATTGTTCCCCCAGGGTATTGTCAGATCACAACCCGTTAATGTTAGAATGTGCGATAGCGGGCGGCTTCGCAAGGCCATCTGGGGTCTGGATGTTTGATAGGAAACTCCTGACTGAAAAGGAATATCTGGAACATATGAGAAGGTGGTTGAAGGAGTTTATCATAGTTAACCAGGGCACCGCTACCCCTAAAATGGTATGGGACTCCCTTAAGGCAGGGATAAGGGGGGAGACATTAAGTTTTGTCCTCTTCAAAGAGTGCCGTAAGCGCACTCTAATGCAGGGATTGTATGACGACCTCTCTAAACCTGAGGCAGATCTAGCCAAATGAATAAAAGAAGGGCAGGACTGCGGAGGGACCACATAGGATATCGCAGTTTGTAAAGCCAGAATTAATGAGCAATACAGGAAGGAAGTGGCCGCTAAATTCCAAAGTTTCAGAACAGACTGCTATGAATATGTGGAGAATACTGGCAGGCTGCTGGCACACCGCATTAGACAGAGGTAGGCAGAAAGAGGGGTTGAGGCTATCTGTGACAAACAGGGGTGGAAGACCGAAATCCCCACAGAGATCCTCAGGGTATTCAGCAATTATTATTCAGAGCTATATTCAGATGATATCTTTCCACAACCAGATAGTTACATAAAGGTCCTCAGCATAGTAAGGGGGGATGCATTAAAGATGATGAAAGGGCTTCCCTCGAACAGTCGATCTCTTTTGAAGAGGTGGCGGCGGCAGTAGGCTCCCTAGCTATGGGGAAAGCTGCCGGGCCAGACAAAATTCCTCTGGAATTTTACAGGATTTTTCTCCCCAAGCTTTTGGAGGCTATGTCGACTACTTTCCTATGTGTGCAGATGGAAGGGGCTACTCCGCCATCATGGGGGGCACTAATATTGTGATATTTAGAAAAAGGGCATACCCCCTTTAAATCCTGGGTCATATAGACCCATATCCTTGATCAGCGCAGACGCCAAGGTCTATGCAAAGATTTGGGCTAGCAGGCTCAGGAAGGTAGTTGCTAATCTGGTCTCCCCCTGCCAACATGGCTTTATACCAGGATGCAGAACGGTCGACCACGTACGGCGGGTAATCACCCTGCTAGACATAGCTGAGGTAACTAAATCACCTATGGGGCTGGTTCTGGTTAATGCAGAGAAAGCCTTTGAGAGGGTCTCGTGGGTTACCTCTTGGAGGTGGTGAGGTGGAAGAGACCCGGTCTGGGTTTTATTAAAGCCATCTGGGCTCTGTATCAAGCTCCCAAGGCCAGACTGCAGATAACGGGTAAGGGGTCAGACCCAATATCTATCACCAGAGGAACAAGGCAGGGGTGTCCTTGCTGGCCCCTGTTATTTGCCCTATATATCAACCCCTTTATTACCAGATTGGAAAACAACTGCAGGATTCAGCCAGTCTCTATACGTCAAATGCATTACAAAGTGTTGGCTTATGCCGACGATATAGCGGTTACACCAGCTGAGCCTGTAATGCTTTGAAGGCTATCGAAAACAAGGCGTGTGTGTTTGGCGCTATTGCAGAGTACCATAACAATGAGGGTAAGACCCAGGTGATTTGCACCGAGGGCACTAACGCTGGGGGATCAGCGCTGGGTAGAAGAGGTAGCTTTTCTTGGAATGAACATAACACCTACCCTAGAGAATGTAGTGGAACTAAACTTAACTCCACTGCTCAGCAAGATCAAACAGGACATATACAGGATCAATAATCCGCACTTATCATTGATAGGAAGATGTAACGTGCCTAAAATACTTATCCTCCTGAAAATATTACACTTATTTAGAGCCATCCCATTGGTGATGAACAAGAACTGGCTGACTGAGCTGGAAAGCATGTGCTCCAGTTTTATGTGGCAGTTTAAGAACCCAAGAAGGGCGTCAAGGTTTATGATCCTTCCCAGAAGCTGTGGGGGATGGGCGGTTCACAGCTTTCCGCTATATTATTGATCTTGTATGCTGCAGCACTTTGCGGTTTGGATAACAGGTTATACTCATAGTATTAACCCGGCTAAAGCCCCATCCATATATCAACTCACATTGGGTTCTGAGGCCAAGAGCTGTTTCTTGAGGAACTTGGAGAGAAGCTATTTAAAAAGACCAGGTTTAAAACAATGGATGGGGCGTTCAGGGTCTGGCGACAGATCAAAAGAAAGGTTATTACTAAGTTAAATGGGTATACTCCTATTTGGGGCTCCCCTGCCTTGCCGGGTATATTTCAAGATGGTATGTGTAAGAGATTTGATACCTGTGGGATCTTAAAAATAGGGGACTTCTACAACAACGATCAACTATGCTCCTTTACAGAGCTACTGGATAAGTTTGGCCCTACTAAGGAGAAGTTCTATAAATATCTCCAGATCCGTGATTTTATCAGTAAGCTGGATGAGAACCAAATCTCTGTCACTAAATATTTGGTTATAGATGTGGTGGATCAAGGAAGTTGAATTTGGCAAATCTACAATGCATTAATACAGGGGTATCCCAGAATACAAAGTGGGAATCAAGATTGGGAGTAAAAAGGCCATTGCTGACCTGAAACTAGACCCTCATGACAGCCAGCCTAAAAAGTCAGCATTTTGAAACAGCTTTTGATCTATATTATACGTCGAATAAGCTCTTCAAATGGGGTAAGAGAGCGGATTCAAAGTGCCATAGATGCGGGGCTGAAGAAGCTGAAATAGTTCACATGATTAGCTCCTGTCCCCGGTTATTTAACTACCTCGAAGAGATTGGAGCTTTTATTGGTATGATCCTCAAAAAACAAGTCAAGATCACACCTCAAGCAGTACTGTTAGGGCTCAGCGAGGATCGGGGGCTCGCTAAAAGGGAAACTTGCCTGATTTTTGTGGCTATGGCGGTGGCCGGCATGTGTATAGCTTCAGGATGGATTAGCCCAGATCTTCCTATATTCACAGAGTGGAGGTCGCGCTTTCTAGCCATGTATAACATGGAAAAAGGTCTATATGAATGCAAGGGTCGTAGAGCCCAGAGACGCGGTGACCTAATCTGGCCCTCCATATCTGAGTGGGTGGAGACTTTCAATGAGGGACCATGCAAGCAGGGCTAGCCCTTGAGGGCAGCTAGCAGGTGGCGAAGAGATACCCATGGGTGGATTCGTATGGGTCTTCTCTTTTTATTGATATTATAGCCTTTCTGTATTAAGTAAGGGGCTCTATGCATTGTTGTTGATACCTTGCTGGATGCCCACTACGCTGTCTTATCATGTATTGTATTATATCCATCTTAGTTCTGAGATAGCCACACAATCTTATGATAACCACACCACTGCACTTTATTAATCTATTGCACTTTAACTGATGGCAGCTTAAGTCTACATTTTTGGGATTTTAACACGTGAGTGCCGTGACTACGATTTTACTCTCTTGCTGCTAGGGTCATTAGAGTGCTGGTCTTGAATAGGTATGGATGCCGGCACCCAGTTGGAGATATATTATGCTGCTATCTTATTAATGCACTCGATTTTGCTAATGTACTTGAAGGGATGGTAACTCGCGGCTTCCTCTCCTGGACACCGTATTTGTGCTGGCCTTGATCATTCTAGATTACTTTGCTGCTAATGTTATCAGGTTGATAAAACATGATGTGATTGTAAATCGATGGATGAATTGTTTCTATCTTATGCATTAACTTTTTTTCTCCTTTTTTTTGTATATTCTGCTGCTATTACTCCTGGTTGGTTTTGATTATGTAATGTATTCCATACCATAAGAAAATAAGAAAATCAATAAAAATATTTTTATTACATGTATATATATGTAAATCGTATATGTCCCGAAGAAAGCCCTGTGGAAGATAGCTAGCTTAGGGAAGAAATGTAGACTTGACAGTTTCTAGAACATGGCCCGGGACCAAGAGGTTTGATATGATTATGCAGATGCCATGTTGTTTTTGTCTTTTACTGTGTTTCTGTGTTGTGGCGAAAGATGGTCCTGTTATTTTGTTTAGAATTTGACAGGCCATCATTTAAAAAAAAAAAAAAAGGTCTTTTTGATACATTTAAGGAAGCAGAATTCATTGATTAGGAACAATTGTTGCAATGCGTGTTCCTATGTATTTTGTGGGGTAGGACAGGAGAAGGTTCATCTCCAAGCAACTAATGTTCTGTATCCAACTCACCACCGCATGACCAAATCTGCAAAGTGGATTCAGGCCCTTATAATTAGGGTCACTGGAATTATGCGATTGTGCAGCGATTTTCGCATAATTATAGATTTGCCGCATTTGCCACATAATCCATCATCTGCCGCATAATCTGCATATTTTAGCAAAAAAAAATTGTTTCTTGCCCAAACAGTTTAAAAGTTACTAAAAATGCTGTGACACGTGTTGCCGTGCAGTGGAAGGCCCTTTGCAAAGCTGGACTGGTCACATTTCTGTTGCTTATTGCTATATTTAGGTATCAAACTGGTACTAATAAAGTGCAACCAATGCCCAGACAGTGTTAACATGTTTAAAAATAACGAAGTAATACTATTACAAAATGTGCAGCGTTATGCCACATAATTTGCCTTTTCTTGCCGCATATTTTACTCAACCCTGCCACATGATTTGACCTTCTCCTGACGCATAATTCCAGCAACCCTGCTTATAATCTTACAAATCAATTAGTAGAAGAAATTCTGCTGTATCAAGGCCCATGGAGCTTGCGAGCTCTGGACCGGAGGGAAAAACTATGCCCACAATACCATTCCTGAATAGCTGAAGGGCTTTAAACCATTGGCATTTGAGGCCTAGCCTATTTTCTCCTCATCCTAATCAGTCCGATCACCCCATCTTAATGAGACAGCTTGTGCAGTTCTAGTTTTATTTACCCCCACGTCCTTTGTTTTGCTTTAAGCAGCCTTTTCTGGACTGGACAAGATTTAAGTCACTGCATCAGCTTCCTCCTCCTCTGATCCTGCTCTTTTGATCATGCACAATAGCCAGCCAATTGCATTCCTGCCTCTTTCAAACTCTGAGCACGTTCTGAGGAAGGCTATTGATTAAGGGAACTTTAAATTGCAACGCTTTTTTCTCACAATTCTAATGATGTTTCTAAAAGTTTTCAATTTCACGAAGTTCCAGATTTTTACGCTTTTCTGACAGTAGTATGAAACTCTGGACTTTAGCCACAATTTCTGTTGCAAAAGGTTACCTTGCAAAGAAAATGTCTAATACATTGTCTATCTTGGGTGGGCTTGGCTAGAGTGAAAAATATTTTCCAGTGAGCAAAATGAACTTGCAAAGTGAAGAAAGTTGTGGGCAAAAAACGTCATAGATATGGCATTGTAATTCTGTCCGTTTTTATTGCTGTCACCTTGTTTCCTTATGTAAATAAGGAGATGTGCTGTATGTGGTGTTGTGCCTCACCGTGTATATGTTGAATGCTCTGTGTGAGTGGTATCTCTATCCCTCTGGCACTACTCATGGTGTAGTGAGAAACCGGAGTATTTGTGATGCATGCGCATTCCGTGTGGAGGAAGGTTTAATACTGTGATTTAGGTGTTTGTAGTAGAGTTTGGCCTGGACAAATAATCACCATTGTTGCTGATTTGTGTGATTTGTCGTCAGAAATTATTTAAGCGAAGGCAAGCCAGGAACTGCTTCAGGATGGTGGACGTACCCTCACCCGGGTGCTGCTTCGGGGAGAAACATTTTGCCAGACCAGTAGTAAACTCTAGATTCAGACTGGATGCCACTGGGGTGGACGTGCTGGTGCTGGTGCTGACACCGTCACTCCAACCCCCTCGCCGCCAGCCCAGCGAACGCTAAGTTAAGAACATTCCTTAACCAATGGAAGCTGAAACAGGGGTGTCCAGTGGTTAATTTGAGCTGGTGGTTTCTGGTGCTCAGCACTGACTCTAAATTGTGAACACCAGCACTTATGACAGTCCGTCACTTGGTGGCGCTGCTTTTCTAATTTACAGAAGAGCAGAACAACTGTTGTTTAATAATTCAATATACATTAAAAATGACTCATACCTGCCACCAGAGGCGCAACTAGAGCCACATTTCGGGGGGGGGGGGCTAATTCTTCCAGGGATAGTCAGAGTGGAGATGCAGGGGCTCTAAGAAGGGGTGAAAAAACAACAAAGCCTCGTTAGCAAGTAAATGGTCCTGTGAAGTACTGGGGTGCGGCTGTGTGTGTGCCCGGGAAGCTGTCTCAGCCCAGGCTGACACACACGACGGGGGTGGGAGGGGGGGGGGGGGGGCTGAAGCCCTTTGAGCCCAAGGGGTGTTGCGCGCCTGCCTGCCACCCAAGAGATTCCCATAGCGTTGGGGGTCTCGAACAGTCTGGCTTGTCAAACCTGTGGGAGTGTGAGGGTTAGTAGTACTGTTGGTACTGTCAATGGCAGCACGGGCAGGGGCAATGGGTATTGCAAGCACCAGTGGGCTCCTGACCAGGGTCCTGGACCTTTTTTTTCCTTTCAGATTAAGCACTTGGCCTGTCCAAGAGTGCCCCGCAAACCAAAGGGCCTTGGGGGGGAAAAATAAACCTGGCAGCGGGGAGTGAAGGAAGGAAAGACTGAAAAAAACAGAAGGGGAAGGAGTGAAGAATGAAGATGACAGGTTGCAGGGGCGAGCGAGCGAGGGGCGATGGAGCGCCGAGGAGAGGAGAGTGTGACTGTACCACTGAGAGAGAAACTGGCGCCAGGAGGATGAGCCCCGAGTAGAATGGAATGACAACGAACAAGGGAAGGAAAAATAAAAAAGTGATACCGTGTGCAAACACAGAAAAGGAAGAGAGCGCGCACCAAAAAGCCTCAGAGATTGGGGATAGCGGCAGTGAGGGCTCTTGATAGGCGTGGCACGCGCACACACACATTACAGAAAATCTACACACACACTCTGGTTCAATTTCAAAGTCAACAGGAAACTTGAAGAGAAGGACATCCTTTGAAGAGGAGAGGCATGGAAGAAAGATGAAGGCGTAGCTCAGTGGGAGCTCTCCGGTGACTGACACCCGCCCCCAACCCACTGAGCTTCGGAGGCTTGCTGAAACTAGTGCCCGGCTTCTCTCTCAGCTCCCCAGCAGACGGCAGTCGCCAGGAGCCCTGGAAGCACTTCGAATAAATCATCTCAGAATCAACATCTGAGCAAAAGGGAAAGAAAAAGACTACGAAAAAAACTTAATAAGCGCAGTACAGCAATTCAAAATACGACAAGTGACCTTACCCATACCAAAAAAGTAACATACGATTTTGCTCGATTAGCTCTGCAAGTTCCGACAGTAATTCCCTCCTGCCACAACAATCACCTTTGCATACAATAATAGAGTCGATTAGGAAGGTGACACCGGTATCTACTTACCGTAAAGAGCACAAGGATCTACCCGGGGCCAGGGGAGAGGATTCAGCGAAGACCCCACAACCCTTGATCTTAGACGAGCCGGAAAAGGCCACCAAGTTAAAATCATCATCGTACACCTCAAAGACTGGACTAGAAGACTCGACAATTCCAATAAACATGGCAAATATTCCCAAGGAGAACCAAAATAGGGAAGCCTTTGAACAGTACGAGGACGAATTTGGGTCAAGTGGCAAGGAGAATTTTCAGATAACATTGTTAAAGAATTCGGACATAACACAAATGGGTAAACACCCTCCCAATAAAGTGGATCACCAACTTCAAGGTGAAAGAGTGGGACACAAGCAACAACTATCACACATTCAAAGGAGAATCGACCTACCGCAGACAACGGATAAAGGTAACCACATGATCCCCGGCCAGGACTCTACTACAACAAACCAAAAAGCTAAATTGTTATTTATCCCTGAATATCTCACTCAAGGACCACACGATATCTTGAACAGAGGAAACATCCTCAAACTTTTCAAATCCATTTCCTAACTGCGTCACATTGAATCTAGTGAAATATTTTCAATTGAATTTAAACCCATCAGAAGTAACCAACCCACCGAACCAACGCTAATTACTTTTTCAACAGCAGCAATTAAGGAGCAGGTAATACTAAGGTCTGATCAATTTAACAAATGGGGCATCAAAATAGTTCCTCAAACCGAACCACGGTATCCATCGGTTCTTGCAAAATCCCCGGCCCCATCAGACAAATCCGGACCACCATCCTTTTCAATATTAAGATCAGCTAAAGGTCGATCCCCTGGAAGGGCTATCCACCCCGAAATAGAGGAGTCTAAAACCACGGCGAACGATTGGGCATGGTTACCAGCGGCCCTGGACGGGGGAAACCACGATTGAACTGGCGCCCAACTGGGCCTTTCAGTATGTTCGTGGAACATTAACGGCCTGACCTCGAAATTTCAATCTCCAGACGTGATAAAGTTTTTAAAAAACCACGAGGTTATACTATTGCAGGAAACATGGAGTTTGGCTAGCCTTCCAATAGAAGGATATTTGGAATATAGAACTCCGGCCCAGAAGCTGCATAAGTCCGGCCGACCCAGTGGCGGCCTTTCAATCTACATTGCAGCTAAGTTAAACGCTAATATAGTTCAACTGACATTCGAGGAAGATTGGATTTCTGGTATAAGGATTGGCAACTCTAAACAGACTGAACAACTGCTCTTGATTAATGTTTACATTTCACCAAGCGCCAGGGAAAAAAGATCCAAGTTCGACCACCTAATCCAGATTTTGTGTAATCTACAAAGTAATCATGGAAGAACAGCCTGTTTAATATCCGGCGACTACAATACAAATCTTTTCCAAGAACTTCCTGAAGAGTATGATGCACCATGGCCAGACATTTTGGAACAAACAAAGCCTACCGGTAACAAATATAGTAAACTTGGCGAATACATGGTGCTACAACTCAGTATTCTGGGCTACACAATTCTGAATGGTCGCTTCCCCATGGACAGTCCACCAAATTGGACAAGAACTAATGATTGTACTCATTCCTTTCTAGATTACACCATTTGCAACAAGGAAATTCTCCCTCTGATTGAGAACTACACCATAGCTGCACGAGGAGACAGCGATCATCGACCCCAAGTGATCACTATGTCATTCCACGTAGCATGGCACGCTGCGACAAGCCAGACAACAAGAGGAATTCGCACAGAGAACCTCAAAAGGTTGAAATGGTCTGATCCTATTATACCAACAATAATGATTAAATGCAGAGCACTACAAGGTTTAAGGAGTGTCGACGAAATCCCGCCCATTACATCATGGGAACTCTTCTCTCGGGAATTGCTTAAAAACTTCCCATGTAACACACGAAAAATCAAAAAAGGCAATTCAACAATAACAACTGCTGAAATTAAGAAATTAAAATCACTGCGCAACTGTGCGCTAAGACAAGTACGTAGGCACCCAGGGGAAGATCATTTATTCAATATATACAAGCAAGTTCAAAAAGCACTTCGACAAGCAATATTCCTAGAGAATAATAAGCGCTCCGGGCAGTTCTGGCAAAAATTGATACATGCAAGTAAACACCAAACCCAAAATCTTTTTGGTCGCTTGTTAACTCAAAAACACATAACCAAGGAGGACAAAGTAGTGCAAACATCCCTGAAGTCGAATGGGTATCCTTTTTAATGACCCATTTTGGAAAACCAGAAAAGGAAGAAGGTTCACCGGCCAAACCTCTAACTTTGGCCCCTCAACTTAACTTAAGCCAATTGCTAGGCACAATACATGTTGGGACACCTGAGGAACCCGCTGAATTGAACATAAGGATGCCATCGGTAACCAATACCAAATTACTGCTCCAGCATGAAGAATCGCCTCAACGGCTATCCACAACGCTAGAAACCCTAATGAATAGAATAACACGAATTATAACCGAGGGCCGTTCAGACGGAGCTCCTGGGCCAAATGGTCTACCGCAGGCTTTGTACAAACAGGACACTGACTTTTGGGCTAAACAATTGGCACCCTTATTTACTTACTGCTGGACTAACCAGGTATTACCGGAATCTTGGCGTGGCGCCATTATACATCCAATTTACAAAGGTGGCAAGAGATCAGATCCGAAAAATTACAGGATGATTACTTTATTGGATGTGGAATCCAAATATTACGCCAAGTTGCTCCTTCAAGACCTGGCGTCTTGGGCCACAAAAAAACATATTATACCCTTTAACCAGACAGGATTTGTGCCGAAATAAGGTACCATAACCAATCTGCTTGCAATATCTGTCCTATTGGATAAGGCTGCAGCGTCAGGAATGCTAATGCATGGCTGTTTTGTCGACTTCAAGGCCGCTTTTGACCGCGTGCCCAGACGCCAACTATGGCTCAAACTGCGGAAATGGGGGATTCCATCAGCGCTTTTACAAGCCATAATCGAGCTACACACTAACACATGGATCCGTATAAAACTTGGTGACGGATCCCATATCTCCAGAAAAATACAAACATCACATGGAGTAAAACAAGGTTGTGTGCTGGCGCCTCTTCTTTTTAATCTCTTCATTTCCGATCTGTCGGAGTCACTTGACGAAGTCAACTCTCATCCTCCAAAACTTGCCGGAGTAAGAGTCAGCAATCTATTGTATGCGGATGACCTTGACCTGCTCAGCCACACCAGGGTCGGCTTGCAGAGACTACTCGATCGGCTGTCTCCCTACACCATCGAAAATGAATTGGAACTGAACTTATCAAAGACAAGGGCAATCACCTTCGGGTTAAGGAAATACCAAGGTGGTGGTTGGCAGTTCAAGGGTAAAAGTATTGATAGGGCTGCTTCAAATAAATATCTTTGGGTCCACATGGACAGAAGGGGTTCATTCTCAAAACACAGAGACGAGGTAGAAGCCAAAGCTTTGACAATCCAGGTGGCATTTAAGAACCTCGCAAGGCAGTTGTCCGGTCCAAGCCTGACTCCTCTCATAAGTCTCATGAAGGCAAAAACTCTCAATTACCTCACTTACAGCCAGGAGATCATGCAAGGGAAAGACAACAGCCTCGTGAATAAAATAATAACAAGAATCTTAAAACAAGTGCTGAGTCTTCCAAAAACCTCATCCCCCGCTCAAATACGACTTGAGTTTGGTCTCCAAGATCACCGAGCGGTAGGGGCTGGAGCATTCATCAGGTTGTGTAACAAGTTACGCACTTCCAGAGAAGGAAGCTTGGAGGCCTTTTTGTGGCAGGAAATTTCAGTTGGTCAGCTTGGGAGATCGTACCGGCGTTATTTACAAGACTCTTTAAAACTCCTGGACGCAGAGGAAATCTGGAGTTCCAATCCATCGCAGCAGGCACTCAAAATTTACATCAAAAGAAACGTCCGCTCCTGGTCTTTCCATTCGGACAGAGCCCAACTGGCACAACGTAACCATGCCTGGTCAATCATATCAGGGTTTAAGCCAGGGATTGTGGCGCCTCATATGTCATGCACCTACTCAGTGATGTGGAAAAAAAGATTTTTGGCCCTCAGAATGGGTGAATGGCCATTCTTGTATCACTTGCCAGGTTGGCGCCGCACAAATACCAACATAATGTGTAGGGGGTGTGGGAGCAGCAAGGAAACAATCGAGCACGTGGTATGCCTTTGCCCTGCACTTCTTAATGATCGAAAGATTTTGCTAAAGGGCGAATGGAACAAACTTGGCATTCGCACCAGTCGACAAGCTATCCTTGCATCTATGAATCCGGACAATCCACTGCTTAATATCCGATTCACTAAGTTTGTCACATGAGCAGTAAAAAGACTTATAATCTGCGAGAGCCTGCAAGCTAACAACTGTTAATCCATAACGGGGAGACCTAAGCTCGATGTTGCTTTATTTACTCTATTGCACTACTTGACAGTGGTCGAATATGGCATTTTGTACATTGTTTACTTACTGTCTTCTGTCATGTGCGATCCTGGAACATTTAATTACTATATGTAGGGGTTCTACTTATTTATAAATAGAATTACACTGTTAGCAGTTTAGCTATCAGCTTTTTAATAATGACTAATTTCTTGCTTCGTGGCCTTAGTCGATGAAAAAAAAACTAGAACGGATCACCACGGCTCTTGATAGTCTCTTAACCGTTTTTTTAAAAAAGGGCCAATTGTCTAGATGAAGTTTACATTTGAACAGCATGAATAAATACAGATTATTAGGTTTTTTAAACAATTATTTATTGTTTAACTTCACACCCTTTTATTACCTACCATTTGTTTGTGATGGTATTAATGTATTAAATGGCTGCATTTAGGCGGATTCTAAAAAAGCATGAGGTAATAATGTAAGCAGGGATACAGGAGTTTAGTTAACGCTTGTTTACTACCCTATGTGTAAATATTTTAGCAACTGTCCAATATGTTTTTTCTTTTTTTTATTGATTGATGCACGTCCACTATTGTAATGATTTTTATTAATCAAACAATAAAGTATTTACACTTCTTTGGGTAACTATTGGACATTCTGCTCATTGGCATGACCCGGAAGATGTCGAGAGTGCAAACTGACACAAGAAGAAAAAGAAAGGACCTTGTTTTCGGAGAGGTACCCAACACACACACCAGCTTTACCGGACGGGTACCCAGAGGATACCCTGTACATTACAGACAGCATCATTCGTGAATTACAGCGACATCAAGTGTGCTCGTGGAATGATAGCGGAATGAGGACTGTAGCATCATTTTCATATTTACTCATCCACCTATACACCCATCTCGGTGGATGACTAACATACCACTGATACCTTAACTCTTGCTCGCTGTAGTGTGGGAGCTTTCACCACTGCTGCCCTGCTGTATCTGTTCTTCAGGAAGAAGAAGCTTGCACAGAGTGTGCCCTTTGTGACAGAGGGACGCCTGATTCTCTGCTGCCATGCTGTGCCTGTTATGTGAGGAAGAGAAGCTTGCACTACTGCTGCCCAATGTGTACTTCTCCTGAGAGGGAGATAATCTTGCATTGCTGTTTCTAAAGCTGTGTGTGTTCTGTGTGTTCATTGCCCATGCCCAACCTGCACCTGCTCTGTGAGACAGGGAAGCTTGCACAATCAAAAACCCAAATTCTTACCAGGTTAAACTACCACTGACATGATGAAACTGGTGACAAAGAGATGCTTTCACTGCTGCAGCACTGCAGCACCTATTTAATGAACAAGAGGCACTTGCCCTGCTGTGGCTCAATGTTTACCTGCTCTGTGTTGGAGAGGAGCTTGCAGTGTCAATGCTTGAGTGACACTCATTCTGTGAGGACGGGAACTCTCTGTTCTGTGAGTGTGTGATGGAATCCTGTGCTGCTTTTCCTGCTTCTACTTTTAGTCCTTTACCCATCTCTTATGGTACTATATTGTTTCCAGCTGCTGTCTACGCTGTACATCTGTTATGTTCGTGATGATTGGCACAAACCTTTTCACTCTGAAAAAAGTTCCAATGCTTGGCATTGCCAATGCTTGTTTTAATACACGATGTAAATGTAATAGAGTTTACATGTTTTTTCATGTGATGTTAGAGCAGTTTTCGAAATGGACTAGGCCCTTTGAAAACATGTAAAACATATCTGCCGAACAGCTTTATGTCTTAAGTGACGCCAATAGTAATTCCTGGCTTTTAAACCAATATAAATTTGAATTTTGATATTCTGAGCTGGTATAAAACATACCCATAAGTGCCAGAATACAACATGCTGTTTGACTGATATCCCAGGACTAGCTCATAACAACACATGTCATAGAGCTACTTGACTGAGTTGTAAAAAGCAAAATAAAACTCCGTTTACGATTTTCTGCTTTTTCCCTTGGAGGGAATCAATATTTTTTCTAGGAGCCAATCAAGCCTAAATAGTCAAGAGAGGGGAGGGTGGAGATGGCCTTTCAAATGCATGCGCCGGCACCCTATTGCTAATGGGAAAATAATAGCACCTTTCGAAAACAAAGTGTTTGCCGCAAAGATCTTTTGCACAGAACAATGAGCGCCTTGGGGCCTTTGGGCCACAGTGGCACCGTCATGTGATTATGCTGTGTGTAACCGCAGCGGAAGTGCCTCAAGAGACACAAAACAAGAAATTTTAAATTCTGGTACCCAACTTCCTGAGCCGAGCTTCGAGCCTGCATGCGTGCAGTACCCGTGGGGCAGAAGTGGGTATGTACCTGATTGTTGCACGTGCTGCCAGGGAGCTACAACATAACTTGAGGGCATCTCGTAGATATTTCTGCAGCACCACTGGGGTAACCTATAAATAGTGCAGGGTCACTAGGGTTACCTTTTACAGCTTCACCAAAGGCGTGGTCAGTACAGCCTCAGCAGAGGAGTAGCCAGAGACACTACATCATTACCAGATGCACACAGACACTACAGCTGCACAGTAGGATTACCACACAGACAGATCCACATCACCACAGGAGTTCTCCTCAGTCACCAGAGCGTCACTCCATAGACAGTGCATCACCACAATGCTATCCATACACACTCCAGTACCACTAAAGCGGTACCTTACAGATCCAGTGCCTCACCAGATAAACACCACGTAGGCGCTACAGAATCATCTGACAGCGGCTTGTACACATTGCTGCATCACCATAGATGACAGGGATCCCCAGAAGAGTGACCATAGACACTACAGAATCAAAGAGGGCATCGCACACACTCCATCACATCACTGGATGAAGCCTGTGGCTACTACAGCATATCTGTGGCAGTGCTTAATATGAAAACGTATAAGTGCCAGGGCCCGAAGTTCTGCTCAGAAGCCCACGGCCGGCGCCATCGAATGCCAGAGGGCCGAATACCAAGGCTGCGTAGTGTTGATATCGCCTTGTGCCTCTTTCATCCACCCCCAGCAACTCACTCCCTGGTCCTTTATCTCACTCTTTCAGGTTCTTTTGCATCCCTGCTTTCTTTCTTTGTTTGCCCGTATTTCTCTTCCTCCTCTTTTCCCTGTTTGTGTTTTTCTCTCTCTTGCTCTGGATCGAAGCCTGATGAGGTCCCAAAAATGAAGGCCGGTGGAGCTCACCAGCAACCACCTAACTAAGCACTGGTCTTTGAATACCCCTCAATTGAAGCTGTAGTGTCCATGCATTACCCATAGACACTACAGTGTCACCAGAGGTGCACTCTATGGACTCTACAGCATCAACAACAGGGTACGCACAGACCCCACAGAAGCACAAGAGGGACACTGATAGACACTCAAGCGTCACAAGCATATCACATGCACAGTACAGCACCCCAGAGGGGGACGCACAGACCCCACAGAAGCACAAGAGGGACACTGATAGACACTCAAGCGTCACAAGCATATCACATGCACAGTACAGCACCCCAGAGGGGGACGCACAGACCCCACAGAAGCACAAGAGGGACACTGATAGACACTCAAGCGACACAAGCATATCACATGCACAGTACAGCACCACAGAGGGGTACGCGCAGACCCCACAGAAGAACAAGAGGGGTGCTGATGGACACTCAAGCGTCACAAGCATATCACATGCACAGTACAGCACCACAGAGGGGTACGCGCAGACCCCACAGAAGAACAAGAGGGGCGCTGATGGACACTCAAGCGTCACAAGCATATCACATGCACAGTACAGCACCACAGAGGGGGACGCACAGACCCTACAGAAGCACAAGAGGGACACTGATAGACGCTCAAGCGTCACAAGCATATCACATGCACAGTACAGCACCACAGAGGGGTACGCGCAGACCCCACAGAAACACAAGAGGGGTACGCAGGGACAATACACAATCAGCTGGGCACGCCACACGCAGAGCGATACCTCTTAGTTTCTACAGAATTAACATACATATTTATAGCACAGCATCACCATGGAAGCATCTCGGACTGTATCACCATAAAGAGTGCCATACATATTACAGCATCACCAAAATACCGCGGGTACCTCAGTGTCACCAAAGGATACCACACAGACACTTCTGCATCAACAGATGTGCACAATCAAGGCATAAGAGCATTAACAAAAGGATTTGACGTTACTGCATCAGAACAGCAGTACACGATACAGGCTACAACATCATGCGGGTACCGCATATACAGGACAGGGTCGACAACATATTACCGTGGTGCACACCACAACATCTCCACAATAAAAGCTTGGAGGTATTACTGCACAAAATGCCTTTCAATATCACCAGAAGCAAAGTAGACTGCCAGACAGACAATGCTCCATTGCCAGGACACTACATGCACACTACACCTTCAGCTGTAGTGTATCCCATAGTCACTACAGCGTTGTGAAGAACTCCCCACATACAATACCACATTAGCAGAGAAATACTGATGGACACTACAACCTCTCTAACAGGATTACCAATGCACCCTATAGCATCACCAGAGCAATAATCCATGCACACTACAGCTTCTCCAGAGGATGTAGTGTGCCTACAGCATCTCTGGAACACTAGGGGGGTAATCTTTGCACACTGCAGTATCCCCAGAGTGAGACCCCGTGCACACATCAACACATCACCAAAGGAATACCAAATAGGCCCCAAAACATCTGATTATATAAAAAGAAAACAGGAGCTGCCCATAAAACCAACCAGGAGGCGGGGGCATTAAACATAAAAAGCACCAGTCATTATGAACCAAATCATAAAGCGTGAGATTTTTAGATTGGTCTCCAAGATGGCTCCATTTAAATAGAGCACAAACAAAGCCCCCACCTGCTTGCCTCTGGATTCTGTGTTCACGCTTCTGCTTGCACTACACCGCTAAAGTTTTCAGGTTTGAGAATAGCTTTCCAGAATATGCCTAGTTAGTACACTAAAACATTACCAACACCTAAGCATAAGTGGGTCGATAATCAATGAACCTATTATAGAATCATACACATATGCTTTTTACCAATACAAAATAAACCTGGATAAATACGAATAATACTATATGAGGAAAAAACAATGAGAAATGTAAAAAATGAATTCCAATAATCTGGGAGCCTATGTATCATATACGACACAGAAAATACTGTCTCTGCAAAGACTGCTTGTCTTCAGTTTAAAATATGTAACTAATGTGCCCACCAAGGCCTGGATCACAAGTGGCCCATGAATCCAATGAGACAGGTAACCCAATTTATGAGACCCGGTGGAATTATGAATTGTGGTGTGAAGTCGGAATCTTCCTTCGAAACTACAAAACTGTGCTTCATTTGAGCTCACCCACCAGCACTCATTTTTAGGAACCAGCACTTATTTTTTTCTGGACAAACTCTGATGTGAGCAAAAGAAAGAGAAAAACCCAAAAATGGGAAAGAAGGAAGAGAAACACGGAAATAAACAGTGACAAAGCGAGACCAAAGGGAGAAAGCAGGGATGAAAAAGAACCTGCGAGAGTGAGATAAAGAGGCAGCGTGGGTCTAGTGGTGGATTATAGCTCCGGCCGTGGGCTTCTGAGCAAATCTTTGTGCCCCAGCAACACTTATTCATCTACAAGTTGGGCATTGCTGGGATAAAACATGCAGAAATGGGAGTGAAAACGCCAATTTTCCACGTTACTCCACAGACTCTTGAATAATCCATTTTTCCCTTCTCTGCAAATAATGCCACACCTGGTAACTCTGGTGCAGGGAAATAACTGGGATAATTCCGGTGCACTTGTAATCGCGGCCTAAGCAAACGCCATCTTTAGCACTGGTGCTGCCCGGTTCAACAATGTTTTATGGTGCCCCATCATGACCTCCTTCTCCACTGATTCCCTCAGTACCACCCCCAGCAGTGTCCCTCATCTCTCCATAGCCCCTCTCACATGTATTTCAATTCTTTTATAGCACTACCTATACCAGTGTAGGGTGACAGAGCACTATACATCTTACATCAGAGACAATGAATCAGACGTGTGTAAACCAATGTAGAGGAAAGGTTACATAAGGCAGTGAGGACTGCAAGTTGCAGGAATCATATGTCATCCATACTAGTAGCAGTTATAAGAGTGTTTGGTCCGGAGAAGCACTAACTCAGGATTTAAGTCGTACCACAGTGGTTGCAGTTGGCTTTACCAATAAGAATGTATTTCTACCCAAGTTAACCCTTTTTAGCAACTTTAGGTTAATGAAAGACTGGCGAAAAACATGACGTTCCAACCTGTACCATGCAGTTTGCATGCAGCTCTTTGATGACAGTTCATAGGTCACTGTGCTATATTTGGATTGTAACTTACGAACTGCAAGTAACAAAAGAGTC
Organism: Calotriton arnoldi; assembly: GCA_963921515.1. Classification (NCBI taxonomy): domain Eukaryota; kingdom Metazoa; phylum Chordata; class Amphibia; order Caudata; family Salamandridae; genus Calotriton; species Calotriton arnoldi. The sequence goes on from CAWUFW010001628.1 coordinate 452,008, forward strand.
TCTGTGACAAAAGCGGTAACCCACTGTGCTAACCACATATAATACTGTTCAGTGCTCTGCATGGTACACGTTCTTTGCACTGCTTTATGTGAGTCAAAACTGCCACTAGACAAAACGCTCCAGCATGGGAGAGGTGTGGTGCAGCAGCCAGGGCTCTGACTCCAGAGCGCGGGGCTCACGGTTCGATCCCCAGCACAGGCAGCAGCTCAGCTCAGCATCATGTGACTCTGGGCAATAGCTCACTTAATCTCCCCGATGGCCCCCAGCGCCTTGAAACCCTTAAGGGTGATATGTTCGCACTTTACAAATCTAAATTATTATTAGCAGGAACATTAATCACCAACGTTATCTTGACATTTTATTGTTGCATGAAAACTGCTGGATACGCAAGCAACTCTGCAGCAGGTGCCTTTAAACCCCAAAGTTTTTTCTAAACACAGCGCCCCACCCTCGACCTCTGCGCCAGGTGCAGCTGCACCAGCCGCACCTACCTAAAGCTGGCCCTGCCTAAGTGTAATGTGGGTAACTTCACCTGGGGTGGTGTTAGACATCTCTTTCCTCACAAACCAAACTCCTCTGTTGTGCCGGAAGTGCTCACACATCATATGAATGGATAACTCGCGATGGGGGAGGGGGGTGGGTTAAACAGCATAATGCTTCAAGCACAGGGCTCGCCCACTCCCAGGTTTTCTGATTTATGCGAGGACATTCTTGGCTGCTTCAGCCAGCCCGCTGTTTCTCCTTATGGCTTTAGAGATTTTTGGACAGCACCCAAAACTGCTGTAAACTGCCCTTTTTGTTGGCGTTTTGATATATAGGCTGGGCCCGAGATCCAATTGCGCTATTAACCACCAGATGCTCTTCATACAAGGAGCAATTTGCCTTTGCTTCTTCTGTTCATTGCATTTGGTAATTTTCTTCAAACCTTTGTGTCAGGATGCTCTTTGCATTACTGTGCATGTCACTGTTACTAGGCAGCCTGAGGGACGTGCAGCTGCTGTGCCTCCTCCCGGGGAGCCTGAACTGGTACCAGCACAGCTTCCTTCAGTCTACAGTGTCACCACTGCATCTTGTCAGAAGTCTGACAAAAGTCCTGGAAACACACATAGGGCCAGAGACAGGTACCGACTGACCATCGTTATTGGTCACTTCCCTGTCTCTTTGTTAAGGTGCTTTGCCACCTCCTGACAGCTACCACGGAGTCATACGGTGTGCCCCCGGAATATTAAGGTAGGAATCTTGATGGCACCAAATTTTATGGACACAGAATTAAAGAACAAACTATCGAAAGGTTGCGTGTCGAGATTTTCTATACCTAACTTCACATCTATATACCTTGAGGATATATATATATATATCCATAAGAACACAATGCTGAAAAGGACGCCCTTCCTGGCGGATCGGGGCTCGAGAGCGAGTGTCACAGCTAATATATTCCAAACAGAAAACACCCCTGCATCCAGGGATAAAACGAGCATGGATCGTTTTATCCCTGGATGCAGGGGTGTTTTCTGTTTGGAATATATATGTGTGTGTGTATATATATATATATATATATATATATATATATATCTATATATATCTATCTATATATTCACTGAAAAAACCATAGGTTTTAGGCATGTTATAGTTAGAAATTAGCATTTAAAAAACCTTACAAATTCACTGAAAAAACCATAGGTTTTAGGGACAGTTATAGTTAGTTGGACATCGCACTCGTACAAAACCCGTGAAATTCCCCCGTTATAGTTAGTTCAGGTAACTATAACTCGCGCCCCCGCAATGCACTGCTGATGACGTCACATATTACATCACTCATGACATGGTCAGTGACATCGCTGATGACATCACTGATGACATCTCAAATGACATCACTGATGACATCATCCAGTGACTGTGTGTTTCTGTAAAGTTTAAATATGTTTAATATATATAGGGAAAGGCGTATTGAAGAATGAGTGGGTGTATAAGTGTCTGAATGGATGATTTAGTAGGTGCGTGACTAACTCTATAAGTGAGTGATTAAACGTATCTTACTGAATGCATGGGTTAGTGACTAAACTGGGTGAATGTCTGTATCCGTCTGTCTGTTGCTGTGTAAGTGGCTGCATGGGTTTGTGAATAGTTACATGAGTGTCTATATGAGTTATTGATTGGTTGTCTGAGTATCTGTATGGGTGCCTGAGTGTTTGTGTGGGTGGGGTGTGTGCGACTCTGTGCATAGATGTGTGAGTGGGTGATTCACTGGGTGGATGGTTTCAAGAGTGCATCTGTGATAGACTGTATGGGTGGGTAAGTGTGTGTAAGAGTGTGTTAGTGAGTGAATGTATGTCCCAGTGGTACATGTGTGAGTAACTACATATGTAAAAGGCAGTATATATGTGTGTTGGAGTATATAAATGGCTATAAGCGAGAGTGTGTGTTTGTGAGAGTGACTGTATGGATGAGTGTGTGCTTGTATCAGAGATTGTATAAGAGCGTAAGAATGTGCTAGTATTTGTATGAGTAAGTGAGCTGGTGTGTATAACTGTATAGGTGAGTAAATGGGTGTGTGCTTAATTTTTTGCATGACTGACTAGGTGTGTGAGTACCTCTATGGATGAGTGGCGGTGTGTGAGTGTTTATATAGGTGTATGAGTGCATATAATAGTCCTGTACTGAGTGACTATAAGTATGAGTGACTGTACGGGTGAGTGAGTAGATGTGTGTGTGTAGACCTAAGAATCAGTGAGTGTGTATATAGTAATTGGTGTTGGAGTGTCTATGGTTTTGACAATGGCAGTCTGTAATTTACAGTGGGTGTATCAAAAGTTATATTAGGGTGTGAGAAGATGCATCAAATTATCACATGGATGATGTCATCAGTGATGTCACTGACTATGTCATGAGTGATGTAATATGTGACGTCATCAGCAGTGCATTGTGGGCGCGAGTTATAGTTACCTGAACTAACTATAACGGGGAATTTCACGGGTTTTGTACGAGTGCAATGTCCAACTAACTATAACGTGCCTGAAACCTATGGTTTTTTCAGTGAATTTCAAAGGTTTTTTAAATGCTAATTCCTAACTATAACATGTCTGAAACCTATGGTTTTTTCCAGTGAATTTCAAAGGTTTTGTAAATGACAATTTTTAAATGTATTAATTGTTATATTTATTTTTTTGATACTGATTTACTACATTTTTTAAAACTATTTATTTTTAGATATTTTATTTTTTTAAATACATTGTAATTACATTATACATTACATTACAAAATATACTTTCTCAGAATGAATTACTTTAGTTTAAATACTTTGCAAATAGGCAAAAAAACTTTTAAGTTGTTGCAATGGGCAACACAATTTCAAACACAATGCAACATTGAGCTCAATGTGAATTTCAAGTTAAATGCAATTAGTTACTTTATGGATTACTTTTCTAACCACAGGACTGGATCCTAGATTCAGTCCTGGGACATCTCCTGTAAACAGTTGAGTAAAAGCGTTTTGGTTACAGTAGTGATTTTTAAGGAATATTATTGTATTTTAAAAGTTGACACTTAGAAACTTTTTCACATAGAATCACCAATGTTATCCTATGGGAGGAAATTCACTTAGCAGGTAAGTAGTGTTATCGTTACTTTTTCTTACTCAGTGGTGGATCCTGGATCCAGCACTGGTGCATCTCCTGTAAACAGTTGAAAGAATGCGTTTAAGTCATACAGGCGATTTTTAAGGAATATTTGTAGTTTGTGAAAATCGACACCAACGTTTCTGCTGAAAACCAGACAATGGATTCCTATGGATGGAAATTCAAGTTACTGGTAAGTACGGTTAGAATTACTTTTCAGGATCTGTACTGGGCTCAAAGATGCAGCACTGGGTTCTCTCCTGATAACAGGTGAGTAAATCGGAATTCATAGTTCGGCTGATTTTAGAGAAATATTATAAAGTTCCAAAACTCCACACTTAGAAGAATTTCCAAGTGAAACCATTCAATGTTAGCCTATGGAAGGAAATACAAGTTACTGGTAAGTACGGTTAGAATTACTTTTCAGGGTCAGTGCTGGGCTAAAAGATGCAGCACTGGGTTCTCTCCTGATAACAGGTGAGTAAATCGGAATTCATAGTTCGGCTGATTTTAGAGAAATATTATAAAGTTCCAAAACTCCACACTTAGAAGAATTTCCAAGTGAAACCAGTCAATGTTAGCCTATAGAAGGAAATTCAAGTTACTGGTAAGTACGGTTAGAATTACTTTTCAGGATCGGTACTGGGCGCAAAGATGCAGCACTGAGGTCTCTCCTGATAACAGGTGAGTAAATCGGAATTCGTAGTTCGGCTGATTTTAGAGGAATATTTGCACAATGGTGAATAAAGGGGGTGGGGCCTGAGGATACATGTTTGCAAACACACCCTGTGGCGCGTTTTAAGTTGGAGAATTAATTCCTCCTCAATCCCGAGGGTCCCGAGGGTCCCTAGGGGCCAACTAGCCCACCAGGTACCTCCAGTATGCGCCAGAGAGCTGCATTGCAGAGAGGTGTTCAGAGGCCACGCCCCTTTTTACAACACTCTGCAACGCAGCTCCGTGGCGCTTACTGGAGGTACCTGGTGGGCTAGTTGGCCCCCAGGGACCCTCAGGATTGAAGAGGATTTAATTCCCCATCTTAAAACACGCCACGGGGCCTGTTTGCACACATGTCACCTGAAGCCCCGCCCCCTCCCTTCACCACTGTGCAAACGCGCCCCGTGGCGCGTTTTAATTTGGGGGATTAAGTCCCCTTGAATCCTGAGGGTCCCTGGAGTCCAAGTAGCCCACGATGTACTCTCCAAAGCGCCACAGAGCTGCGTTGCAGAGAGGTGTAAAAGGGGCGTGGCCTCTGTATACCTCTCTGCAACGCAGCCCCTGGCGCATACTGGAGGTTCCTGGTGGGCTAGTTGGCCCCCAGGGACCCCCAGTATTTAAGGGGAATTCGTTCCCCATCTGCAAACGCGCCAGGGGGCGCGTTTGCATAGTGGTAAAGGAAGGGGGCGGGGCCTGCGGCCCGATCGTTTTTTTTTGTTTTTTTTCCCGAAGGGGGGCTGTGTGGCCCCCCTTCCTTTTTCCTATTTTTGGGCCCTGGGGACCCCATCCCCCAGGGCCTTACCCCTTTTCTTTTTTTTTAAATTAAACGGGAAGGGGGCTGCGTGGCCCTCCTCCCGTGGCCGAATCCGGCCCCGGGGACCCAATCCCCCGGGGCATGGCCACACTTTTAAATACATTTTTATGGAGGGGGGCTGCGTGGCCCCCCTCCTCAGGCCTCCTTTTGCCCCGGGGACCCCATCCCCCGGGGCAGGCCTTTATTTTTTATTTTTTTTAAATTTGTTTTATTATTTTTGGGGAGGAGGGCCACGTGGCCCCCCTCCCGGGCCACTACTTGCCCCGGGGACCCCATCCCCCGGGGCTGGCCCTATCCTTTGGGGTCCGTGGGGGGACCCCAACTCCCCCACGGACCCTGCCGGCTCCCCGCCTCCTGCGGGAGCCGGCATTGCTTTCCACATGGGGAGCTGCTAACATGTAGCTCCCCATGTGGAAAGCAATTTGCTTTGGATATTGGAAGCGAGAGCAGGTTTCCTGCTCTCGCGTCTAATATCCAAAGCAGTTTGCTATGACAGGACGGGAGCCGCGAGGCTCCCGTCCTGTCATAGCAAACTACAGTGTCCCGGGGTAGGCACCCCGGGACACTGCAGGAGCCGGCTCTGGGGGTGGCGGTCCCCAGGGCCATTACAGGCTCCAGGACGGGGCCGCGCAGCCCCCTCCCTCCATCGACAAAGCCCCGGGGAGGTGGTGGTCCCGAGGCTCTGGGGGTCCGTAATGGACCCCTATATTGAAATTTTAGTGCCCCGGGAGGTGGCGGTCGCCGGGCGTGTGGGGGGCTCGAGCCCCCCACACAGGTAAGTTTTTGTAAAAATAAAAAGAAGCCCCGGGGGTGGCGGTCCGGGGGCTGCGGGAGGGCCAAGAGCCCTCCCGCACCATTATTTTTAAAGCCCCGGGGGTGGCGGTCGCCGGGGCTTGGGGGGCCTTCGAGGCCCCCCAAAATTAAATATAAACCCACCCCCGCATGCCCCTGGGGGCAAAATAGCATCGAAGCGTATCCCGCCGATTTTTAAAAAAGAAAAATGCTTTTTTCTGCCCAGGGGGTCCTTGTGGGACCCCCTGAGCAGACCTAGGGGGTCAGGGTGTTTCTACCCTGCCCCCTTTGTGCGTTTTGCGCACTTGTTTCTTTTTTTTTCTCGGCGGGATCCGCGCACCCTAAGCGCATCCCACCGATTTTTTTTTTAAATGCTTTTTCTGCCCAGGGGTTCTTGTGGGACCCCTGAGCAGACCTAGGGGTCAGGGTGTTTCTACCCTGCCCCCTTTTGCGCTTTGTGCACTTGTTTCTGTCCCTCGGTTCTACCGAGGGACAAATGGCTGCCAACACTTCCTGATTTGGAGTGTTGACAGCCAATTAGCATGCAGCTCGTGATCGGGAGGGTACGCAGACCCTACTCGGCCATAGATATATATGTGATTTTATTTGTGATTTTCTCAGAAACTACTGAACGGATTTACACCATTTAAGCAAAAGGCACGACACTGAACCAAGGGCAACCTCTTTGCCAAATTTGGTGTCATTCCGTTCAGCAGTTCGGGCTGTAGCCGCGATGAAAGGATCCTATGGAAAAATGAATGGGGAAACGCGTTTTGGGATCCCCCTTTTTTCTCGGCCCCCGCTTGACGAATCAACCCGAGACTTTCAGGGTCGGAGCGGAGCGCCCCAACAAGTTGGAAGCTTTCGCGAAGATTCGTCAACCGGCGCAAGAGTTATTTCAAATAGAATGTTGCGGATTTCCTATGGAAAATAGGTCCTAACTATAACTATCTACTGGCGACCGCCAGTAGATAATATATATATATATATATACATATATATATATATATATATCTTCAAGGCGCATCGATGTGGAGTTAAGAATAGTAAATCTATACTTCCTCTGTATACACTTACCTTTCAACACTTTGGTCCTCGATAATCTGTCCACGATATTAGTCTATTACGATATTACTAGCGGCGATATTATATAGTACAATTGGGTCATACCAATGCAATGCTGTGACATGTGGTACACAAATTCCTGACCTAATTTCACTTTTCACCCGCACACACGGATAAGAGAGCAGCAGGATAATACTCATCCCTCTACTACATTTGTTTGAAAGAGGTTCTCCTTATCCTCTGTCTTTTAATCTTACCTTACGGACCCCTGATTAAAACTTGTTTTCTGGGTACCATCGAGGTAATTTTAACTCACTCACACACTTGTAAGGCCCACACACCCACATGCACAACTGCGGCGTCTCCCCTAAAAGATATCCGACAAAGAGCCCTCTCGCGGGGCCCGTGGGGGACAGCAGCGCCACCCCCACGAGGAGCAAACGCCCGATGATGAAGCATGACACTCGCAAGGGTGTGTGAGGGCACTATTTCTAAAAGGAGAAATTCCCCCACCTTCATCTAGATCCAACCGCGTTTGCAAAAACGAAACCACACTCTAGTATCCTTAGCTACTCAACCAGAATAGGTTGTCCTCTGTTTCATAGGAACAGTTACCCCTTAGTGATTACTACACAAATTCCAATAACATACCATTATACAACATAACATTTCGAATGCCAGTGTGCACCTTACAGGTGAACTTAGAATGCCCTGAGGCACTACAAGAATGCTTAAACCTAGCGGCTGAGACAGAGTAATTGTGCATGTTGGGAATGTGTACTGTTTAACGTTAGACAGAATGAAATCATGCTGGATTTATTTATTTATTTGAGAGTTTTATACAGTGCTGGCTAACCCAAGGGCATCAGAGCGCTTTACAACACATAGCATTAAAAGAAGGATTCACAGTTGATAGCATTCATAGAAGGAATGAAACAGAAAACATTTAGGGCATGAGTTAGTGTGCGGCGGACGGGTTACTCCGTCACAAACGTGACAGATACCCTATCCTTCATATTATTATATCCAATGGCACTTGTAATACAGCAGGCGGGATATCCGTCATGTTTGTGATGGAATAACCCAATCCGCTGAACTCTAAATCACCCCCTTAATTCCCAATCCCCCACCAGCCCAACCTAACCCTGTGGAGTCTATCCTGGACCCACCTCAAGCTTTGCTCTCACACCATTCATACCCACGTATGATCCTAGACCTAGCTTCATGCACTTCCTGTTCTTGCTTCATCGCTCCTTGCCTCACTCCTAAACCTGCAGCTGAGAGCACAATTTGTAATAATTGCATGAAGCTTAGAAAATTGAATAATGCTAACATGTGGTAAAGTTCCATCCTTGACCTCAGTATAATTGGATTGGGCTCATTACATTTACTTCCTTTGCCTCCATTTCAATGGGAATACTGAGTCGGTGAAAACTCCATTTTGCTCCTGATTTGCTATTAAAACCCAGACACAGATTGGATACACTGGGAGCGGTAAAGGGGGAAGTTGCCCATCTGATTTTTGACAGGTCAAATGCGGTGCAAATTGCGTAAGCACATGTGCCACGTGCCGTCTTTGCACATGTCAGAATAGGGGACGATGTGAGCTAGTTACACACTATCCCCCATTCCAGGGTGGACACATAGAAAGCAGGTGTGAATTCCACACCTGGTAAACTCCGAACCCCACGAAATTGACATTTACCAGATGTGTAGTTAGTACGGGGAAAAACCCATAATTTGGAGGTATGTTATGTTGAGGCTTAATAAGACTGTGAAATCGAAAATGTAGCGTACCCAACATGCTATAATGTATTAATACATCACCTGGGTCTTTAGGATCACTAAAATGTGCTTGTCAAAGATATCTGCCCTTCCTTGAAAGGGCGATCCAATGAATGATGTCACAATAATTCTCAAAGGCCAATCAGGCATCAAAAAATGGGGGTATGGGATCCAAATTGTTGGTGGCGTCCGATGACATAGAGAACACCTCTTTGGACAAGGGTTAGGTTGCAGTTTCAATTAAGCCTGTCCAGTCGCACAAGTTTGAGTAACCTTGTTCTTGGTGAAGGCGAGCAAAGTGTCCTGACTTTGCCTGATTCCCGAGATGTACTTAAAGATTCCCCATCTAGGGGCGTCACGCAGACCCCAGCAGCAGCTGCGGTGCAGGGGTGGGCCCCAACCCTTCAAGGGAACTCAGGGCCAGGGGGGTGTTCCGCTCAAGGCCAATGAATCTCTGTGAGATATGAGAAACTCAGGGGCCCCTCTTCACACTTTGCAGGGGGCATTATTTTACCTTATGCCACTTTCCCCCTCCCACCTCAAATGATGGTTTCCTTCTAGGATGTGCCATGGGCATGACAGTCTGAAGTATGATATTGTTGTGGCCTCCTTGAGGTGTGAGCGCTCCCATGGTCACGCGGTACGGTAACTGAGGAGGGTGGGCTGAACAAAGTGACAAGCCTGAACCGACCAGTCAAGTATCCTTTCCAGCGTGAGCGGCGGTCTGGGAATTTGGCAGCTCCAGTCCGTTCATTGACTCAAGTGTCCCCCTTGGCACAGTGAGAACCTTACCCGCTTTTGTGCAGGGTTACCAATGCTGTTCTCTTCTCGCTTTGACACTTTACAATCTATACTCTTTATGAAATAAAAAAAAAATATGTCAGAGTGGTAAATTAGAAGACATTGCAAATTCTGACACTCATCCGCAAAACCCGATTATACGTAGGTTGGGTTTCACAGAAAGATCCGGAAGTTTTAACTACTTGAAGTTTCCTTTGCTGACAATACACGAGTTGGGTGAGATATGGCAATGAGGTCTATCAATCGTACAAATTGACTGTCTCCTTGCAAAGAAGGGTTTCAGCATGATGCTAAGAGGGCCGAATCCTTGCCAGAGTGCTACTTGCTACGTAAACAAGTTTTATGTAATTTTATTAAACTGCATTTTATATATTTATCTTTGTGGACTTAAAACGAACACGCATGGGTGCACTGGAGGCAAGGTATCGCTGAGTTCTCAGTACCCAAAATGTATCCATGTCAACATTCAACGCCCCTGACTTGTTCAAAAAGATCACATGTAAATGTCCTTTGGTTAGCTCTTAAAATTGGGCTTAGGCATCTCTCAAAGTCCTCCCACTCTTTGCAGATCAAGAAGTGAAGTACAGACAAATTGAGTCATTTGCCCAGGATTGAACAAGTTGGTCAAGTAGTGAAACCTTGATCAGGACCTGGGCCGACTGGTTTCTCAATCAGCAGCTTCACAGATAGGAGATCACATCTCCTTCCTAGCAGAGCCTGGTGCTGTGGGCAGAGGTGAGATGTGCCAGGCTGGATTGGAGACTGCAGAGAATGCAGACTTCTGCCCAGTACTGATCCCTCTGATCCTTCAATTTAAGACAACATGTGTGGGTGGGATGGACATATTGCCCCCACTCTAAAGTAGGCCTTAGTGGAATTTCAGTTATGGTGGAGTAATCAGAAAATTATGCGATTACTCCTGCTTGTGTAATTTGAGGGAAATAATACCACTGTGAGAGCACATTTAGCGAGCACGAGCCGCTGCTCGCTGTTCATATTCTGCTGCATTTGTCGCTATTTCTTTGCACACAATGCATCCTCGTGCCCATTTTGAACACAAGGGGACATTTTTGCGCTAAGAAATCGTAATCCTGCATAATCTTGCAGAATTCTTAGGTAATTCCGAGTGATTATGCTACATGGAATTACGCAGGTTACGCCCACCCCTACTCTAGCTACCTACCTGTACTCTACCTCCAGGCAATAAGAAGTTCCTATCAGATACCTGCAATGCCCCTTTTCTCTTGCTTTTCAGATGTAAACTTAAACACAAATCTTCCAATCCTTCTACTATGGTGATTCCAACACAACTGTCCCAATAGTTAGTGCATTTCTTCTCTAGTGTACCCACCACCTTCATGGATCTCAAGCCATCTGTTAATCATAGTATACCTCTCATAGAACTACTGCAATTGTTGTTACTGTTTGCCATAACCTGAATCCTTCCTTTTATGTATTTGTTATATTAAAGCTGCTCTGCTTCTGGCGCCTAGGGGCGATTTGGTTGTGCAGTGAGTGTTATACAAATGAATAAACATAAACATAGACAGATCCATAGACATGGGGGCTATGGTAACCCTACCAGTGAGTGTTAGAGCTTGCCCTGTTGCTACACAGGGGTTTTCAGGACATCACCTCAGTTGCCTGATGCCATAGCTGAGAGAACTTATCTTTGGAGATGTGCTTCAAAGCAGAATATATTGAACGAGATACCTCACCCGTGAAAAGCTTCTGAAACTACTGTGCAGCCTTTCTGAATGCCAGTGCCCTCTCCATAATGGCGGATCATACTCCATCCTTGGATCTTCAGGGTGGAAGTAATATGGAGGGAGGCACTGAGGAGGCAGGAGCTGCATCAGAGAGAGAGAGTTTAAAACAGGCATGGGCGGATGAAGTGATCCTTCAAATAGTCAATCCAGGTTTGGAGAAACTTCCGGGTTCACCACAGAAAGTGTGAACAGCTAATGCTGTCATGTTATTTTCCTTGATTTCAGCTTCACATAGTCAACCAATTTGAAGAGGTAAAGCTAGACAGCACGTACCTGAGTTCAACACAAAAGACAGTACCAGGTTAACTACGCACACTATTTAGGTCAAATGTAGGTCTCTTTTTTTATAAAACTGTCACAAGGATGGAATGCAGCAGAGCACTAGGAATTCAGCATAAATGGCCTTGCACTCGAAAAACACAAATATATAATGTATGATGGAAATTAATGTCCATAGTATAAAGCAATTTGAACTGTAGTTAAATAACTTCCCAAACTAAAAAACGAAAAGAATTGTGTTTTTGATTGTAGAAGACGATGTCTTTATTCTTTTAATCCATTAATGTTTTCTTTAAAATACAAACGCACAATGGACAAGACTGCCAACGCGTTTCGTCCCTCATGGGACTTCTTCAGGGCTTAGAAAGTCTGTTGTTTTCTGTAATGTGATCAGAAAAAGAGTAACTAAATATTTTATCTCCTATTCAAGATCATATATCCGGAAATAAAGAGGAAACCAAGCATCACCAAGACGCACTGTTCATGGTTCCTCCAATGTAAGAATATGAGATACGTATCTCCCCCACGTGTATCCGGTAGTCCGGTTAAAAAAAAAATCGAAAAGACGCAGAGCACTAGGACCCTGCACGGACGGCGCTGGACACGGACTCTGGTTCTGGTCAACAAGGTTGGAGTGGGAAGTAGAGGGACACCCCTGGAACACAATTACGACACCGGGGTCAGGAGGGCAGGAAGCGGGAGCAGTAGCGTAACAAAGGCCACCGCAGCCCCTGCAGTGCAGGGGCCTCCGAGCTCCAGGGGCCCCCCTCACCACAGTACCCTGGACTGAGAGCTCCTGAGTGAGTGTGAAGGGGGGCCCCTCCATGTATTTTGCAGGAGGCCCCCCTCAAGTTTCGTTCCGCCACTGCGTGGGAGGAGGGGCTCCTGCATGGCGCATACCAACTGTGCCCCCCCCCCAAACAAGGATAAAGCATCTCTACTGCTACCTGCCTGGCTCCGTGTGTTTCCTGTGCTGTGGGGCCACACAATGTGGTGTTCTCCACACATCTAGGGCTATTCCGCTACAAACAACTACGTTTTGGTGTGTCCTGCTCAGCTGAAATATTCCAGGAGATGGTGAGGAGGGTGATAAGGCCCATAATAAACTGCTTAAATTACAGTGACGACATTCTGGTGTTCGGCCGTACCAAAGAAAAACACAACACAGTGCTGAGAAAAGTATACAGTCATCTAAAAAAAGCTGGGGCTCACGAGACAAGGACAGCCGTTCATTTGGACCCCAGAATGTGACATGGCATTTGCAAACATCTGGAGTGCTGTGGCTGCTATGGACCACCTCCCTTACTTTGATGCCTCCCTCTGCACGGAACTCATGGTAGACGCAAACCAAGTTGATTTGGGAGTCATTCTAGCTCAACACAAGCCTGGTCATGATTCCCCAAGGCGAGTTGTTGCATATGCAAGCAGGAGCCTAACGGAAGTGGAAAAGCTGTACTCTAAACCAGAAAAAGAGAGCCTAGCAGCGGTGTGGGCATTCAAGCACTATCACATGTTCATATACGGGAAGCCATTTACAATAGTGACAGGCCACCAAGCACTGCTAACGATACACAGAAATCCGAAGGCAAAAATACCACCCCACATTGAGCGATGGGGGATACGTTTGATGGTCTATGACTTCAAAATAGTTCACAAGCCTGCTGATTACATGTCGAGACACCCCCTGCAGATGACCAAACAGCTACCATCCATCGCTGAAGAGTACATCAACTTTGTGCTGCGACAAAATACGCCACCACAGATTATGGTGGATAAACGGATACAAGACACAATGAAAGATGCCACGCTGACAGCAGTGAAGCACATCATGCGGCAACAGAGGTGGAGACACATGACCAACAATAGCCAAGTTGGTGAAGTTGTCAACAGAGAGGAAGTGCTCGAGTTCAAGAACACAAAAAGAATTGTCGGAAATGGAGCAGGGGATACTACTCCAAGGCACCAGAATAGACCCTTCTCAGAGGAATAGTCAGACTTGTGCATAAAAGCCACAGGGAAGTGGTGGCCACGAAACAAATGCTGAGGGAAAAAGTATGGTTCCCAGGTCTTGATCGTCTAGGGAAGAAATGATCCTGACATGCCAACTCTGCCCGGCCACAGGGAAGCCGTCTAAGCCCGAGCACTATGCATGTCGGACCTCACCGATGCCATATGGTCAACACTGGTCGCTGATTTCTATGGGCCATTGGACACTGGTGGGTACCTCCTGGTCATTGTCGATGAATACTCTTGCTTCCCTCTAGCTACACCAAGTGTCATCCACCTCAGCAGCAGCCATGCTGCCCGTCCTGGACGAGATATTTGCAGCCTGGGGTGCTCCCCTGATGCTCAAAATGGACAATGGGCCCCCCCTTCTCAGGGGAGGAATTCCGCAGATTCATGGCTTACCTGAGGATACATCATCGGAAAATAATGCTGCTATGGCCACAAGCCAATGGCATGGCAGAGCGTTTCATGGGAAACATCATGAAAACTATTGCAAGGGCCAAGTTGATGCAAATATCACCTGGCCAAGCACTTTGCCAAATGCTCGGAGACTATCGCCAACACGCAGCCCAGCTCCATAGGGTGATGCCCGTCGGAACTAGTACTGGGTAGAAGAAGCAGAATGCGACTGCCTCAGCTGGAAGACAAAACCTCACCAGACCACAGTGACATAGTTGTGCGTGACCAGGAGGCCAAGTCAAAGATGAAAAAGCTGGCAGACATGCGACGTCATTCCACACCCTCCAGGGTGAAACCGGGAGATGCAGTGCTTGTGTGCCAGCTCCATTTATGAAAGTCAGACAGTCCCTTCCGGAGCTAGCCACTGATGGTTCCAGTCTTTAAAGGGACAATGATTACAGCAGTGGCAGGGCCATACTCCATCAACAGGAACAGCTCTCATTTCAAGGAGTTTCTGATGTCGAAAAATGACGAAGTAAGGAGAAAAAGTGACTACATGCCGCTCCGGAACAGTGCTGCTATAAGGGCGGAAGATTGGGCTCCAATTGTTGCTGTTGGACCTTGCTGGAAAGAGAACGGGGAAGATGGACACAATGGCTGGCATCCACAAACTCGTGAGAGTCCACGCCCCGTGCAAGTGATCCGGAAGCCCACAAGACTGATTGAAGAAATATGACTAATTGAAGAACTATGATGGGTTTTTTCTCTATCTCATTCTCTCTCTCCCCCCCCTCGCCATCTCCGTTGTAATATTTTTCGCAGTCACAGTATGTTTCCAGTTTCCAGAGATGAGTCGCAAAATCATCAAGGGATTCATCCGCTCATTGACATGCTGTATTGAATGTGTATCGTTCATAGTCAACATTCCTCTGCAGGTCAAAGCTGTCTGTGAGACATTTGATCAAACCCTTGTATGTAGTTATTGATTCAGGTGGGAATGTTACAAGTAGGTCTTCCCTGTCATCTCCCACAAGGTTGAGGAACAGGTCTTGGGCTTGCTCATCCGTGTGTTTCTTGCAAGTGGCTTTTAAGTAATGCTCGAAGCTCCTGATCAATGTTTCCCTCCTGGCACCCTTCGTCTGCGAGTCAGAGAGGTTGAATGGCAGAAGACGATGAAATATAGAGCTCGGGATGTCTTCCTTCGATATGACAAAATAGCTGTATCCACTACCTGCGTGTGTTTGCTTGGTTTAATCCTGCTAGGGCTATCGGTCCAGTCCTTTACTTTATTAGGTGACCAGTGCCCTCATGTACTTCGGTGGCCTGACTTGAAAATGGAGATTTCCATTCATTCCACACAACGTGACATATACCACAGGCAGAAACCAGCAGATTTCCATCATCTGACAGGTGGGGAGAGGCAGAAGGCTGGCACCTTAATTAAATTGCTAAAATAGACAGTGCTTAGTGGTGGAGAGAAACCAGACTGGACAGCTAGACTCTGGTGGCTGCCTGCTTCGATACCTGCAAATGAAGTACAGACTTCATGTGGAAGTAGAAAGAGATTGACCATTGATGAAGGCGACATGGAGATCAAATAGGGGTCTACTGGAGAAAAATGGCATCAGGCAACAAAGACCATCTGCTGGAGAAGGGGATCTGGTGATGGGTGGGAGGAGGTATTCCAAGGCTGGCATTGAATCCAAATTCAACCCTGCCGAATATATTCAAACATGTCACTCACTGCAGGAGGCCAGACTTGGCCATAGGTGCTTTTATGGTAGGGTCAAGGCAGCACATCCTGCTCTGATAGCAGCACCTGCGGTTTTCAGCCCATCGGGAAAATGCCAGAGTGTCAGAATGGTCAGTCCAGCCCGCAGGAATTGAGATCATGTCAGTGGGGGGTCTCCCTTTGGTCTTGTGACGGAGGGAACCCGGGGTTTCAATACACATAGGGCCTGATTACAAGTATAGGTGCTATTTATTGCACCCGCTAAATAACAATACCACATGGTTAGTTATTTATCGAGTGCGATAAATAGCAACATTTATTTAACGGCTGCATTAAATAAAACCAAACTCGTAATCCCACCCATGCGTAAACAGGGATTTACGCATGGGTCAGAATTTACGAGCAACTTTGAATCAGGGCCATAGTGCCATGGGTGTGCACCTATAGTTTGTGCCCAGAGGGCACTTTGATATTACAAAAAGTGTCGCAGATGCTTGTGCTCCCCAATCTATAATATGCATCGTACCAGTGGAAATCCTTTGTCACTGTGCCATTTTGCAGACATGGATGAAATAGGAAAGAAGCTCTCCGGATGCGCAGTGATTGTATTTCACATGGAAGGTGGTCCACAGCCAGAACACCCCCAGATGGTGCTCCTTGGGAGGCATTTGCAAGGGTTGCATGGACTCTTCATACAACTCGCTGCAGGCATGTACAGTAACTCACCGCACCCATATGGGTGGGATCTTACCCCACTTTAAAATGAGAAGTGTACAACTCACTTGAGGGAGGAGGCCACAATTTTCAAACCGTGGCTCTGCCTTTCACTAATATGCTCTCTTCAGCACTGGCATGACCTGTCAAAAGTCTCACTTGTGTGAGATCAGCACATTTTATTTTGTGTATTCAATGCACTGTTCCAATCTGCGCCAAGTGCACTGAATTAATGACCAGATATACTACAATTTTGTGCTGGGGTGCATCACGTTTTTGGTGCAGCTACAGCGCAAAATCTATTTTGAGATTTGCAAATCCCGATTTGTTAGGCTTTGGAAAAAAAAAAAAATAGTGCATGTGTTGCCTTGCATTACCTTGCGTCTGGGAGGCGTTACTTGCGTGGAGCATGGGCGTTCTAGTGCATTCACCCATGTACTTTAACACAAAACCATTTTTACTAAAGTCAGTAAACAAAATTGTGTGCCCACCTAAGGCTGGCGTAACGAGGAGAAATATCTTTATCTCTTCGCGTTACTTCCTCTTTGTGTGTATGCTGCATTCTGCATCATACATGCAAAGAGGAATAAGCCTCTGAGAATATTTTTTTTGCTGGAAGGTATCCCTTCCTGCTCAAAAGCTATTCTGATCCCAATGGTCGCACCCTTGCGTTGTGGCGTAATGGTGCCTGTGTTGGTGCTAGGCAGCCAGATGTGTGCCAGTGCTACCAGAGAGCAAAATGTGCCATATCTTAGTAGATATGGCGCATTTCTGCTCACTCCCTTTGACACAAAACAATGCAGCGCAGCAACTTAACTTGCTGCGCTGCGTCAAAGTTTAGTTATTCTAGGTCCTAGTGTGCACGGAGAAGCAAACCTAGACAGTGCTTTTGATATGTATTTTGGGCTTCCGTGTTTATTGGGAATGGGGCTTGGTTACTGGTGATGCAGGGCCCTTTATGAAGTTTTACCATTTGTACTGCTGACTACTTTTTGCCATCGGGGGATTGGGAGCGAAAGTGTTTTCAATGATCTGTTTGACTTCACATTCTTGCAGTCTCCTTCCATTTTACGTGGTTTGCTTGCAAGTTCACAAGCTGGAGTAGGTGTGCATTGGTACAATTACTAAAGCTGTAGAGAGTTTGAACATGAGATCGGTGCACTTATGGGCATATGTATTAAAGAGTTGCGTCGACCTTGCACCTCTGAACGGGGCACTTGGGTGGCTTGATAAATTTAGAGTAAAGCAACACAACGCAAATTGCTGCATTGTGTCACTCTGCCCAGGGAGGCCTTCCATGGGTGGAGCGTGGGTGTCCCACTCATCCACCCATAGATTTTGGTGCCTTCCCAGCTTTACCATTACTGGTAGAGCTGGGAAAGCGTCAAAATGCTATGCCTCAGGTGAGGTGTAACAAGGAGAAATATCTTTACTTCTTTTTATTTCTCCTCCTTACTTCCTCTTTCTATGTGTGCTGCATTTCTCAGCACACACAGTGCACAAAAACAACACTCTGGGGCATTTTCCTCTTTCTGTGTCATTTTTTTCATAGACATGCCCCTTAGGTTGTCTACTCTTAAGTTCAAAAGGCTCAAATATTTCTGTTTTTTATCCTGCCTCTTGTAGTTTTATTGTGGTAAACGTAATGGGGCAACCCGGTGTCCCTCAGAACCTGGGTATACGTATTAGAAAGAAAAAATGGTTCTGTCGGGTATCAATTACTTAGGACAAGTAGCAACAGCTTACTTATAACCAATATGAACGATTTACAAAGAAAACCAATAAAGATATAACACACACCAAGAATTTTTGAATCAATAATATATTAAGAAAAATCAAATAATAAAGGCTGTCGCAATTTACAATTTCAATTGCAATGTGACGAAGGTGACTGTGGTGAAACAGTGACGTGGTGAATGGTGATAAATATGTGCAAAAAATTCGGGAGGGGAGGAGAAAGATTTCATAAATGTCCTTATTATTAGCACATATGCTTAATGATCCAATGATCGAATGGGACTGTGATCAAAAGCGTTGTGTAGACATATACAATACGCCGACGTTTCAACCCTGTGTATCGCGCAAGAAGTGAAAGTGCGTCCAGCGGGTCTTCCTCAGGGCAGGAGGGGAAAATGGCAGCCCAAAGCAGATTCGTAGGCGGCCCTGCGAATACTAATAACTTGGTCAGGTATAGGTAGGAAAATTCATAAGGATCTCCACCAGCCGGTTTGGAGCCTCAAAGATAAACTGTATTTAACTTCCACCCGTCGGTTGGAGTTGTATTTGTGCCAGTCCGACCTTTTTCGTGATCTGAAATACAAGCCTCCGTCTGTCCGTGGTTTATTTCGGCTGGTGGAGATCCTTATGAATTTTCCTACCTATACCTGACCAAGTTATTAGTATTCAAAGGGCCGCCTACGAATCTGCTTTTGGGCTGCCATTTTCCCCCCTCCTGCCCTGAGGAAGACCCGCTTGGACGCACTTTCACTTCTTGCGCGATACACAGGGTTGAAACGTCGGCGTATTGTATATGTCTACACAACGCTTTTGATCACAGTCCCATTCGTCATTGGATCATTAAGCATATGTGCTAATAATAAGGACATTTATGAAATCTTTCTCCCTCCCCCTCCCTAATTTTTTGCACATATTTATCACCATTCACCACATGTCACTGTTTCACCACAGTCACCTTCGTCACATTGCAATTGAAATTGTAAATTGCGACAGCCTTTATTATTTGATTTTTTCTTAATATATTATTGATTCAAAAAATTCTTGGTGTGTGTTATATCTTTATTGGTTTTCTTTGTAAATCGTTCATATTGGTTATAAGTAAGCTGTTGCTACTTGTCCTAAGTAATTGATACCCCGACAGAACCATTTTTTCCTTTCTTGTAGTTTTATATTCACATGCGCCAGTGGCCATGCACAGTCAGTATTTCTGAAGCTGTTTTGTTTATTGATGTGATTCTGCGCTGCTCCGCTCTACAGTTAAACAGTGCGTGTATCTCTCGCTTTTGATAGTAAGTGCACACGACAGGTTATATATTACCACTGAATTATTTGAATACATGTATTGGATTCTTTAGAACGCTGACGGATGCTCTTCCGGCGACCCGGATTTCTCACTTTCATTAGGTACACAAGCTCGCGCCCTGCTGGCCCCTCCGTGGTTCCATAAATTCCATTACGCAGGGAATTACTGCGATGGACCAGGGACTCCTTACAGGGTACTTTGATGGATGGTATTTTGAAGAGTTAAAAAATGCACGCGACAAGCTTAGCAGGGAAGTATGTGGGTGAAGAAAAGGGTGCCAGCAGTTCACTTCAGTTTACTCCCTTGAAAGCAGGCCATTGCGTAATCTGCATATTCCCCCGCCCGGAATTCTGCCAAAATTCTGTTAAATTGCGCGAGGTGCAGAAAAAGTTCTGGCCCGGCACCTCGTGTGTCTTTTCTAGGCCAGGTACCATGGGAGACTGGTTCTTTCAGAAAATGCCTCAAACCCGTCTCCAGTGAGCAAACATCATATACAATGGTCAAAAGTGTACACATTTGCTTAACATGAAATTCTGGAATTACGCACTATTATGTGCCATCCTGAAAATTTTGCATAGTCCTACCGGTAAAAAAAAACCCATCTAAAACGTTTTCAATCTTAAAAGGAAGTAACAGCATGTTACACCCACTCCTGCCTGGTTTGTCCATGGATGCCACCATGACAGATGCGTTGGTGCTGATGCGACTGGACGGCCTGTCACCCTCTGTGCCAGGATCTGTGTATCCTGCTGCACGTGCTCTAGCTACAATATTGTAATTGTAATTATATTGCGCTTACCACCCCTGTAGAAATGTATCTCTAACAAGTGTAGACTGTGGCTGCTTCACCAATTTTCAAGGCACAAGCTTCAGATTCTATAAAACGTGGATTCTTGAGCTCGTTTGAAACCAGCTACATCAATGCATGGACATTCCAGTTACTGCAGAACATGGGACTCCAGGTACATCACAGTACAGATGCTGCCCTTACTGCAGAAAATGGGGCTCCAGGTACATCACAGTACAGATGCTGCCCTTACTGCAGAAAATGGGCCTATGGGTACATCACAGTACAGATGCAGCCCTTACTGCAGAAAATGGGGCTACAGGTACATCACAGTACAGATGCAGCCCTTACTGCAGAAAATGGGCCTATGGGTACATCACAGTACAGATGCTGCCCTTACTGTAGAAAATGGGCCTATGGGTACATCACAGTACAGATGCTGCCCTTACTGCAGAAAATGGGCCTATGGGTACATCACAGTACAGATGCTGCCCTTACTGCAGAAAATGGGGCTCCAGGTACATCACAGTACAGATGCTGCCCTGACTGCAGAAAATGGGGCTCCAGGTCCATCACAGTACAGATGCTGCACTTACTGCAGAAAATGGGCCTATGGGTACATCACAGTACAGATGCAGCCCTTACTGCAGAAAATGGGGCTCCAGGTACATCACAGTACAGATGCTGCCCTTACTGCAAAAAATGGGCCTATGGGTACATCACAGTACAGATGCAGCCCTTGCCGCAGAAAATGGGGCTCCAGGTACATCACAGTACAGATGCTGCCCTTACTGCAGAAAATGGGGCTCCAGGTACATCACAGTACAGATGCTGCCCAAACTGAAGAAAATGGGGCTCCGGGTACATCACAATACAGATGCTGCCTTTACTGCAGAAAAAGGGGATCCGAGTACATCACAGTACAGATGCTGCCCTTACTGCAGAAAATGGGGCTCCGGGTACATCACAGTACAGATGCTGCCCTTACTGCAGAAAATGGGGCTCCAGGTACATCACAGTACAGATGCTGCCCTTACTGCAGAAAATGGGGCTATGGGTACATCACTGTACAGATGCAGCCCTAACTGCAGAAAATGGGCCTATGGGTAGATCAGAGTACAGATGCTGCCCTTACTGCAGAAAATGGGGCTCCAGGTACATCACAGTACAGATGCTGCCCTTACTGTACAAAATGGACCTATGGGTACATCACAGTACAGATGCAGCCCTTACTGCAGAAAATGGGGCTGTGGGTACATCACAGTACAGATGCTGCCCTTACTGCAGGAAATGGGGCTATGGGTACATCACAGTAAGGATGCTGCCCTTACCTCAGAAAATGGGGCTCCGGGTACATCACAGTACAGATGCAGCACTTACTGCAGAAAATGGGGCTCCGGGTACATCACAGTACAGATGCAGCCCTTACTGCAGAAAATGGGGCTCTGGGTACATCACAGTACAGATGCTGCACTTACTGCAGAAAATGTAGCTCCAGGTACATCACAGTACAGATGCTGCCCTTAGTGCAGGAAATGGGGCTACTGGTACATCACAGTACAGATGCAGCCCTTACTGCAGAAAATGCACCCATGGGTACATCACAGTACAGATGCTGCCCTTACTGCAGAAAATGGGGCTCCGAGTACATCGCAGTACAGATGCTGCCCTAACTGCAGAAAATGGGGCTCCAGGTACATCACAGTACAGATGCTGCCCTTACTGCAGAAAATGGGCCTATGGGTGCATCACAGTACAGATGCTGCCCTTACTGCAGAAAATGGGCCTATGGGTACATCACAGTACAGATGCAGCCCTTACTGCAGAAAATGGGGCTCCAGGTACATCACAGTACAGATGCTGCCCTTACTGCAGAAAATGGGGCTCCAGGTACATCACAGTACAGATGCTGCCCTTACTGCAGAAAATGGGGCTCCGGGTACATCACAGTACAGATGCTGCCCTTACTGCAGAAAATGGGGCTCCGAGTACATCACAGTACAGATGCTGCCCTTACTGCAGAAAATGTAGCTCCAGGTACATCACAGTACAGATGCTGCCCTTACTGCAGGAAATGGGGCTTCAGGTACATCACAGTACAGATGCTGCCCTTACTGCAGAAAATGGGGCTCCGAGTACATCACAGTACAGATGCTGCCCTTACTGCAGAAAACGGAGCTCCAGGTACATCACAGTACAGATGCAGCCCTTACTGCAGAAAATGGGCTATGGGTACATCACTGTACAGATGCTGCCCTTACTGCAGAAAATGGGGCTCCGAGTACATCACAGTACAGATGCAGCCCTTACTGCAGAAAACGAAGCTCCAGGTACATCACAGTACAGATGCTGCCCTTACTGCAGAAAATGGGGCTCCAGGTACATCGCAGTACAGATGCTGCCCTTACTACAGAAAATTAGGATCCGGGTACATCACAGTACAGATGCAGCCCTTACTGCTGAAAATGGGCCAATGGGTATATCACAGTACAGATGCTGCCCTTACTGCAGAAAATGGGGATCCGGGTACATCACAATACAGATGCAGCCCTTACCGCAGAAAATGGGGCTTCGGGTACCTCACAGTACAGATGCAGCCCTTACTGCAGAAAATGGGGCTCCAGGTACATCACAGTACAGATGCTGCCCTTACTGCAGAAAATGGGGCTCCAGGTACATTCCAGTACAGATGCAGCCCTTACTGCAGAAAATGGGGCTCCAGGTACAGCACAGGACAGATGCAGCCATTACTGCAGAAAATGGGCCTATCGGTACATCACAGTACAGATGCAGCCCTTGCTGCGGAAAATGGGGCTCCAGGTACATCACAGTACAGATGCTGCCCTTACTGCAGAAAATGGGGCTCTGGGTACATCACAGTACAGATGCAGCCCTTACTGCAGAAAATGGGCCTATGGGTACATCACAGTACAGATGCAGCCCTTACTGCAGAAAATGGGGCTCAAGGTACACCACAGTACAGATGCTGCCCTTACTGCAGAAAATGGGGCTCCGGGTACATCACAGTACAGATGCAGCCCTTACTGCAGAAAATGGGCCTATGGGTACATCACAGTACAGATGCAGCCCTTACTGCAGAAAATGGGGCTCAATGTACATCACAGTACAGATGCTGCCCTAACTGCAGAAAATGGGGCTCCGAGTACATCACAGTACAGATGCTGCCCTAACTGCAGAAAATGGGGCTCCGGGTACATCACAGTACAGATGCTGCCCTAACTGCAGACAATGGGGCTCCAGGTACATCACAGTACAGATGCTGCCCTTACTGCAGAAAATGTAGCTCCAGGTACATCACAGTACAGATGCTGCCCTTACTGCAGAAAATGGGGCTACAGGTACATCACAGTACAGATGCTGCCCTAACTGCAGAAAATGGGGCTCCAGGAACATCACAGTACAGATGCTGCCCTAACTGGAGAAAATGGGGCTCCAGGTACATCACAGTACAGATGCTGCCCTTACTGCAGAAAATGGGGCTCCAGGTACATCACAGTACAGATGCTGCCCTGACTGCAGAAAATGGGCCTATGGGTACATCACAGTACAGATGCTGCCCTTACTGCAGAAAATGGAGCGTCAAGTACATCACAGTACAGATGCTGCCCTTACTGCGGAAAATGGGGCTCCGGGTACATCACAGTACAGATGCTGCCCTTACTGCAGAAAATGGAGCTCCAGGTACATCACAGTACAGATGCAGCCCTTACTGCAGAAAATGGGGCAACGGGTATCTCACAGTACAGATGCTGCCCTTACTGCAGAAAATGGGGCAACGGGTATCTCACAGTACAGATGCTGCCCTTACTGCAGAAAATGGGGATCCGGGTATATCACAGTAGAGATGCAGCACTTACTGCAGAAAATGGGGATCCGGGTACATCACAGTACAGATGCAGCCCTTACTGCAGAAAATGGGGCAACAGGTATATCACAGTACAGATGTTGCCCTCACTGCAGAAAATGGGGATCCGGGTACATCACAGTACAGATGCAGCCCTTACTGCAGAAAATGAGCCTATGGGTACATCACAGTACAGATGCAGCCCTTACTGCAGAAAATGGGGCTCCAGGTACATCACAGTACAGATGCTGCCCTTACTGTAGAAAATAGGGCTCCAGGTACATCACAGTACAGATGCTGCCGTTACTGCAGAAAATGGGGCTCTGGGTACATCACAGTACAGATGCAGCCCTTACTGCAGAAAATGGGCCTATGGGTACATACATCACAGTACAGATGCAGCCCTTACTGCAGAAAATGGGGCTCAAGGTACATCACAGTACAGATGCTGCCCTAACTGCAGAAAATGGGGCTCCGAGTACATCACAGTACAGATGCTGCCCTAACTGCAGAAAATGGGGCTCCAGGTACATCACAGTACAGATGCTGCCCTTACTGCAGAAAATGTAGCTCCAGGTACGGCGGTGAGCCTAACTTAGCTGGCCACCAAGTGGGGGACCAGCTAGGGGAGAGATTGCCAAAGATCATCACCTCCGTCTTGTCTGAGTTTAATTTGAGGCAGTTGTTTGCCATCCATGCACTGATGGCTAGCATTCCCTCTTGAAAGTTTGCCGCAACTGCCCCTCCGTCATTGTGTACCGCTAGCACCAGTTGTGTGTCATCAGCTACGACGTTAGGCCGATGCTGTATGTTTTGATGGCCTTCGCCAGGTCCGACACGTATATATTAAACAAGGTCGGACTCAGCGATGATCCTTGTGGCACACCACATGGGAGAGCAAATGACGGGGAATTGAAGTCACCGAGCGTCACTAGTTGAGTCCGATTGGATAGGAAAGAGGCCAGGAGGGCTATGGCTTTATGTGTGATGCCGATGGCTGCGACACGGTCGATCTGGGTTGCGTGATCGGCCGTGAACAATACAGATGCTGCCCTTACTGCAGAAAATGGGGCTCCGGGTACATCACAGTACAGATGCAGCCCTTACTGCAGAAAATGGGGCAACTGGTATATCACAGTACAGATGCTGCCCTTACTGCAGAAAATGGGGATCCGGGTACATCACAGTACAGATGCAGCCCTTACTGCAGAAAATGGGGCTCCGGGTACATCACAGTACAGATGCAGCCCTTTCTGCAGAAAATGGGGCAATGGGTATATCACAGTACAGATGCAGCCCTTACTGCAGAAAATGAGTATCCAGGTACATCACAGTACAGATGCAGCACTTACTGCAGAAAATGGGGATCCAGGTACATCACAGTACAGATGCTGCCCTACCTGCAGAAAATGGGGCTCCAGGTACATCACAGTACAGATGCTGCCCTAACTGCAGAAAATGGGGCTCCAGGTACATCACAGTACAGATGCTGCCCTTACTGCAGAAAATGGGGCTCCTGGTACATCACAGTACAGATGCTGCCCTGACTGCAGAAAATGGGCCTATGGGTACATCACAGTACAGATGCTGCCCTTACTGCAGAAAATGGGGCTCAGGGTATATTACAGTACAGATGCAGCCCTTACTGCAGAAAATGGGGCTATGCGTACATCACAGTACAGATGCAGCCATTACTGCAGAAAATGGGACTCTGCATACATCACAGTACAGATGCAGCCATTACTGCAGAAAATGGGGCTCCGGGTACATCACAGTACAGATGCTGCCCTTACTGCAGAATATGGGACTCCGGGTACATCACAGTACAGATGCAGCCCTTACCGCAGAAAATGGGGATCCGGGTACATCACAGTGCAGATGCTGCCATTACTGCAGAAAATGGGGCTCTGGGTACATCACAGTACAAATGCAGCCATTACTGCAGAAAATGGGGCTCTGGGTACATCACAGTACAGATGTTGCCCTTATGGCAGAAAATGGGGGTCCAAGTACATCACAGTTCAGATGCTGCCCTTACTGCAGAAAATGGGGGTCCAAGTACATCACAGTACAGATGCAGCCCTTATGGCAGAAAATGGGGCTTCGGGTACATCACAGTACAGATGCAGCCCTTACAGCAGAAAATGGGGTTACAAGTACATCACAGTACAGATGCAGCCCTTATGGCAGAACATGGGGTTTCAAGTACATCACAGTACAGATGCAGCCCCCCTTAAGGCAGAAAATTGGGCTCCAGGTACATCACAGTACAGATCCTCTTTTACTACAGGAAATGGTGCTCCGGGTGCATCACAGTACAGATGCAGCCCTTACTGCAGAAAATTGGGCTCCAGGTACATCACAGTACCGATGCTCTCTTACTGGAGGAAACGGAGCTCCGGGTACATCACAGTACCGATGCTCTCTTACTGCAGGAAATGGGGCTCCAGGTACATGAAAGTACAAATGCTGCCCTTACTGCAGAAAATGGGGATCCGGGTATATCACAGTACAGATGCAGCCCTTACGACAGAAAATGGGGTTCTAAGTACATCGCAGTACAGATGCAGCCCTTACGGCAGAAAACGGAGCTTCGGGTACATCACAGTACAGATGCTGCCCTTACTGCAGAAAACGGGGATCCGGGTACATCACAGTACAGATGCTGCCCTTACGGCGGAAAATAGGGATCCGGATACATCACAGTACAGATGCAGCCCTTAAGGCAGAAAATGGGGTTCCAAGTACATTACAGTACAGATGCAGTCCTTACGGCAGAAAATGGAGCTTCGGGTACATCACAGTACAGATACTGCCCTTACTGAAGAATATGGGGCTCCCGGTACATCACAGTACAGATGCCGCCCGTACTGCAGCAAATGGGGATCTGGGTACATCACAGTACAGATGCTGCCCTTACTGCAGAAAATGGGGCTCAAGGTACATCACAGTACAGATGCTGCCCTAACTGCAGAAAATGGGGCTCCGAGTACATCACAGTACAGATGCTGCCCTTACTGCAGAAAACATCAACTTCAACTGAACAGAACCTGGATGCTCCCGCTACTGCAAAACCCGGATGATAGACCAATCACAGTGGCTGACGCTCCTGCAATTTCCCTGCTGCTTTGAGTGCAGCTCCTGTAGCTACTGCAGTGTGCAGCTGCTTCAGGTACCAGAGAGCACATGCTGCAGCTGCTGAAAACCCTAATGGCTTCTCTTATTGCACAACACCGATGCCCCGGTTGTTGAACTAAGTGGTGACTCCAGTTACAACAAGGATCAACCCAGTGGTCGAAGTGCATCAAGTATAATGGGGTAACCCAGTGCCCCTCAGAACCTGGGTGTGAAGAATGAGAAGTAATGTTGGTTCTGTCGGGTACATAATTGCTTTAGCAGTTAATCAATAATTAACATCAAGGAGAGAAGAACAATTGCTTCAATACCTGATCAATAATTAAACTCAAGAAAAAAGGGAAGAACACACGAACAGAACTTTTGAAAAATGGTGCATTGGTGATTAAGTGATCTAAAAGTGAAAAAGTGCTGTAAGTGAGTGAAATATATAGTGTATATATTTCTCTCACTTACAGCACTTTTTCACTTTTAGATCACTTAATCACCCATGCGCCGTTTTTCAAAAGTTCTGTTGATTGCTTGTGACAGCCTTACTGTGTCATTACTACACTACAAAAAAATGTAAAAAAATGTAAAAAGAAAAAAAGTGATTAAGCTGTCAATATATTGTCTTCTGATTAATTCAAAATTGGTGTGTTCTTCCCTTTTTTCTTGAGTTCAATTATTGATCAAGTATTGAAGCAATTGTTCCTCTCTCCTTGATGTTAATTATTGATTAAGTGCTAAAGCAATTTTATACCCGACAGAACCAACATTACTTCTCATTCAGTGGTCGAAGTGGGCAGGATCGGCAGGGCACAGCTAACCCCTACTTTTTCAATTCATTATAATCCGTCTCCCTACTATTTTTATTTAAAGATGCGTCGGAGGACAGCAGAAATAGCGAAGGCCTATAGATAAGGCATGGAGGTTTGGGGACATGCAGGGTGGGAAGAGATTCTTGGCCAGAGAAGGCAGGGGCAGTGCCCATTTCCCCATCTCTGCCGTGGTCAGCTGCCCCCACCCCCCTTTCTTCTTCTTCTGCCCTCTGTTTCTGTCTAACTCCTCCTCATTTGCGGAATGAAAATCGTGACTTCAAGAAACAGCTCTTACCCTCTCTTTTCTCTCCCTTCCTTCATTCGTTCCCCTGTGAAATGGATCCAAAAAGAGAACGAAACACTTTTGCTCACAATTGCAAGAACCAGGGGTGCACCACACACAAACAAATCAAAAGCATAAGTATTTTGCAAACTGATCACAATATGTCTTTTGGTATTCTTCTTTTATTGGTGCTTCTTGTAAATATTCATTAAAACCAGCCAACGAGTTTCGTCCAATAGACAATGGACTTCTTCAGGGCAGAAAAATACTGGTGTGAAATAATTTCAGTTTGATAGTCAAGTTGAAACGCACTAAGTCGAATGCACCATCTATGTGTAATAAATATAATAGGGCATGTGATCCAAATGAAAGATTATTTCAGGCATCCATCCATATAGGAGTCACAAATATCTGTATTTCGTGTCCGTATAGTAGAAGGGCTGTCCACCCTATGTAAGGCACTTCGATAGGTACCGCAGAGAAGAGAAACCGTAGCGATCCCTCCGAGTTCTGATGTCCAATCTTTTCACACCAGTATTTTTCTGCCCTGAAGAAGTCCATTGTCTATTGAACAAAACGCGTTGGCTGGCTTTAATGAATATTTACAAGAACACCAATAAAAGAAGAATACCAAAAGACATATTTTGATCAGTTTGCAAAATACTTATGCTTTTGATTTGCTTATGTGTGGTGCACCACTGGTTCTTGCATTTGTATCTATTTCCCCAGAGAGGGGAGCACTTTTTGGGCAAAAAGTGCATACAGGGTAGTGCACACACGAGACGTACTATTGTTCGATCTTTCTAATTTTGTGGGGACAATGGTTCGGGTGCTGTGTTGTTCTTAGGTCCACTGCCCATTTTTTCTGTAAACTTTTGCTTGCAATGCCTTCTTTTTGTGACATTTTTCTATTCCAAAGTGCAGCCTTGGGACAAATAGAAAAAAGGTTCAAATTATGAAAAATAACTAAATAAAGTAAGGCAGAGTGGTCACAAAGAGGCCAGATTTGTTTTCTTCACACTCAAACACATTAGCACCACTTTACAAAGTTTGCCAGTGAAGCGCTACTTTCGTTTTCTTTGAACAGCATTGTTTTCCCCGGGTGGGGAAGTGCACCATTCTTGGAGCTGCTGCAATACCAGATTGATGCATGGAGTGGAAAATGTCAACGTTTAATGTGAGCCATACCAGCTGTTTGCCTTATTTTAGTTTATAAAATGTGTACTGCGGCTCTGTGTTCAGGGATGTGGTCTTTTCAAACCATACTGCTTACGTTTTGTAAGGATATAAGCAATGGACATTGAAACTGGTCCCTTATGGGCCCTGTAGTTATGTTCTTAACTTTTCAGGTAAAAACACTCATTGATTTCTGAATAATGAGTGTAAAAGCGTTAAGGTAACCATGTTGTTCCTACTTACATTTCACATCGTTTACCTAATCTTGCATTCCCTATGAGTGTTTGCTTTTTCCAGAATGTTATTACATTTTGTTTTTCAGGCAGCGTATTACTCTTGTCTAGTGCATAACTTGAATTGAGTCACATCCAGGTGTTTATAGCGGGGCACAATTGGGTTGTAGCTGAAGGCAGTGTGAATTTCTCTCAGTGGGGCAGTATGGTCTTCAGTGGGGAGAGGATGTGGCACTATGGCGGGAGCTGCCAAATTTGGAACTGGGGAACCAGGTTCAGTATTCATGACCAATCCACCAGACCACTCGCCTGAGGGAGCACATTCCCATGCTAGACCTTAGAAGCTCTGTTGTCTTGCCACCGCTAGGGTACACCTGCTGGTGCTATGTGTAGGTTAACCTTGAAGGCCCGTCCACCACAATCCATACTGGTTAACCTCCAGTCTTGCGGGCAGCCGAAGCTGTACACCCCAAAGCGACAGTGACTTTGTCACTGAGGTCACAGGACCCTAGAGGCACAGCTCTGTGCTGAGGTGCCCAGGCTAGCACAGCTCGTTGCTGAGATGGCAAGCCTGGCACAGCTCTCTGCCTCTGTTGTCAGAGTCAGGGTCGGATTGGTAACGCGGGCACTCGGGAAATAGCCGAGGGGCCGGTAGCAGAGTTCTAGCTGTGGGCTTCTTTTTTGGGCAGCCTGGGGGCTGTCTGTGCTGTTAGGATGCCGCCAGCGGCCCAGTGGGTGCCTGAGTGGCCTTTCTAGAGGCAGATGGGCGGAGGTGTCACTCCCTTTCTCTCGCTGGGCCGGCACATTAATGTATGCTGATTGAGCGGGGGCAGGGGGCCTGAGCAGAAGTGGTCTCACTTGCATTCATGTGTGGCTCAGCAGTGTGAACTAATCTGTGCATTTTTTTAATCTAAGTGAAGTTAATAAAACATGCCCACACCCCCTTTCTTTTCATAAAACTTCGCTGAAGCAGTGTTTTGCGGAAAGGCTATATGCAAATGTGGGCCACTTTTTTTTTGGTGTGCCCCGACCGATTTTTGATCCCAATCCAACCCTGGTCAGAGTGGCATTAGTGTAGTCTTCTGCAGCAGTACTCCTGCATTAGTGCGAGTTGTGAAGCAGTTTCCGACCCAGTGCCCCTGGTTTCTGTAAGCACCTGAAGCATTAATACCCGCCGCTGCTCCGCACACACGCCTGTCCAAGTGATTAAGGACCAACGTGACTCCAAGACAATTAATCAGTCGGGAAAACGGCTTATTGCTAGAACACTTTCTGCAAAATGAGCATTATGCTATTATACACCGGGGAGAATGAACACAAATACATATAGGTACAGAAAACAATTAAAGCGTAAGTGGCAACAAAAAGGAACATGGTGGGAGGCTGAGAGGGGGCGCAGGCGGCAGCGGGAAGGAGAGACTGAAAGTGAAGAAAGTGAAAGAGGGGGGCATGCCAGTTAATCATTAAGTCCTAGCAGGTGCGCAACGCCCATTGGGCTCAAAAGGCTTCAGCACCCCCACAACCCCCCCCCCCCCTCCCCTCCCGTCGTGATTGTCAGCCCGGGCTGACACACAGCCGCACCAGAGTACTTCACAGGTCTTTAAAAGCCCATTTGCTTGTTAATGAGGCTTTGTTGTTTTTTCACCCCTTCTTAGAACCCCTGCATCTACACTCTGCCTAGTGCTGGAAAAATTAGCCCACCCCGAAAAATTTTCTTAAACCCCCCCCCCCCCCCCCGAAATTTGGCTCTAGTTGCGCCTGAGTCCTAGGCCCGGAGGCAGAAGGAGCCCAGTGCCTGGTACGAGAACGTTCACCGTGTGAAGTCATCACGTGACGTTACGTGAGTCACCCTCTCCCGGTGCATTACTGGCGCATCATCTGGGGCACGAGCCGTGGTCACGGGGAGCCGCTGCCTCTGCCCGTTCTCTAGCAGTGATGTCTGCAATGATGGATGCCACCTGACCGCTCAATCACGTCTAGGAGTGTGAGCAGTTTTTTTTAATGCGACCCTCGCCTAATTATCCCAAAAACTCTAAAAGATATGCAAGATTGACACATTTAAATGTGATTTAGCTTCTGTGTAAAAATATGGGTTTGTGCGATGCTTTTATTATTTGATGCACACTTTCTCTTGCACGTGTCGGGTCATCAGCGAGGTAAAGTAAGGCTACATGTGCACTCATTTGGGAAAACATGATCGCTCATTTTGAGGCTAATCTGTGAGAGACTGAAAAGAAATGTTATTTTGTTAATTGGGGCATGCTTGGACATGTTGTATTGCATGCTTTAGTTCAAGGGTGGGGTAGGGACGAGTACAACTGGACTGGAGGGAGGGAAAACAGGAAACTGAGAAGAAGAAGCGTGCAAATATACACTTCTCTATTAGAAACTCTGCAACCACTAGTCACTTCCCTCCCTGTGCCTTTGTGATACAGCAACATCAGCACCAATGCTGGGTGTTCTCAGCCCTCCCTATACATCAGTAGAACAGCGTCTGCACTGCTCTGCTCTCTGCTCCTGCATTAGTGAAACAGGGACTTCAGTATTAACAGTGAAAACCGATCTGATAATCCCTGCTTTATGACTGTCTGGCCACATGTCACAGGGGTCACCCAGAGCCATTCATGCCTTTTTAGCCAACAGCACTTTGGATTCCGATGCCTGTAGGAACAGACTCACAACTCCCACAAGCAGAGTGTTCTTGGCTGAAAAAAACAGGACTTACTTAAGGTGACACTCAGGATGGCCTATATGCCACCTATGTCTTCTCTTTCCACCTCTGCAGTCATTAGACATTTATATCTGGCGGGATCCTAATCCCACATCCAACGTTATCTTTTCTTTGTCTTTGGTCTCTACTTAAAGGGTTCTAAGCATGCACAGGCTTTGTGATTGGTATAGACGAGCCAGTAAGCCAGCCAGAGAAATTGCAGTGCAGCTATCAATGTATTGAATATTTTTTGGGCAGTGTTGGGATGAGAATGTCCCCCTGCGTGGCCTACAACTGTGTACTCCTGCCGTGAGGTCCTGAACGCATGTGAAACTGGTATCATGGCTTTGGTTTGGCCCTCGTACCACTCTAATCTAGTGTGAGCCCTAGATTAGCCTAGTTCCTAGCCTAGTTAGCCTAGAACCTGCTCTGTGACCTTCAGGGGCACATTGTGCATAATGGGCATTTGGTTGCTGTCCATGCCCTGGGTGAATTGCATAAAGCAGTGGTGGCAGCATAACAAGGTTTTGTGATTCAGTAATGTGATCAGACTTTCTTCTGTGTCAGTCCGAGGGTAGTTTACAGACCCTTCTCATATAACTTTCCACTCTTATGTGAACAGTAGATCCTTGCACAGACACCCCTCGTGTGAGTCCAGTGCTTATATGTGCAGTGAGTACGTGGCATATGTATTGTAGTAGGTCTCTGTGTGTGGTGAGAGTCTAATTATTGGGTTCAGAGGGATCCATTTTGGATGGCCCCTAATTTAGCAATGCATAATGCCAATGGTGCTTACCGCATTCTCAGTCAGCAGAAGGAGATTTACTGCATTTCTGTGCCAGGAGACCAAGAAATTGAAGAAAAGAAAGTTGGAGACAAGGCTCCTCTTAGAAAGTCAATAAGGTCATTGTTAGCAAAGGACTGCTGATTAGTTCTTTCAGAGCAGTGCAACTTGGTGGATGGTAAGGCTGAGGGGTGGGAATTAAGTTTCTGGTGTTCACTTTGAGGAAGTTTCTAAGCAGGGCCTGCCCTTTATCTGTTCTTTTTTACTACTTCAGGAAGGCTGATGACAGGCAGGGGCAGATATTTGCACTTCATTGTGCCCTTGTTGTGGAATCTTTTGCTTGGGACCAATATCATTCCTACCTTTTGTGAGAACCATCACCTTGCACAAAGGCTATGTCTGAGGAGCAGCCAGTAATTTACATTTGAAGAAACAATGCAATTGGCTTTGAAATGACAAACACTGGATTTCACATCCTCTTTTTGGAAAATATTAATAATAGTAGTATCCAAATTCAACCGATTTTGTTCCATTTTCATGTTCTTTATGACCAAGGAAGGGAGTCACTCAAAGGTCTACTGTGTGACTGCATGACAGCCAGGCACCCAAAGGTGAGGGGACATCACTTGAAGTCTATAATTTCTGCTGGAGAAGCAGAGGGGCTACCTAGAGCCTAAAAGCCTGTGCTTGCCTCCTGACAGATGAAAGGAGTGTGTTTGGCTCTGCAGGAGGAGACATGGTCCCGGATGAGAAGCCTGCTTGCTCCCAGCATGGGGATAGCCAGAGAGAGTGAGTGACTGCAAGGGTGCAAAGCCTGGAGTGACCGTATGTGGAAGGGGTCCCCTGGTCTCCCAAAATGGTTATTTGGCAATAGCAATTAACTACATCAGGACTTCTGCAAAACTTATCAAGTGTGATCAGCAGTTCGATGTGACTGAAAGTCTGGTACTGCTGCTTCCGACGTCAGAATCCAAATACTTAGTCAGCATTGATTAGGCACCTGGAGGCCGTATCTGTCAAACTCATCCATGAGGTCGTGGTCAGCCCAGAAGCCTCACCTGCCGTGCCAGCATAAGGTCTTCATCCCGCCTACTGAGGGAGCTGCTGCACTGATATCTTTAAAATTGTCAAGTTAAAATGAGGTAACGGTCCCCACAGCTCAGAAGCTGCCATTGCATCTGTTCCGCACCCTGCTGCACTGCAACATCAAGACACAGGTTAACTGTGTGGCTTGAGAACTGTGAGAGAATGAAATACTGAGTATGAGACCATGGTCTGCAGAACAAACCAAAACTTTTTATGAGCAACCACAAAGACGTGAAAGAGAATTTTAACAGTGGGGTGTAAATGTGCCTTGAGGGCGACTGAGTGAACTTCACCTGTGCCTAATCAGCAACGTACCCCAGTTTAGGTTCCAAGTTTAAAGATGCTTTGGAACTCCATTAGCTTGGGGACAGTAGTGAAGCCAGAATCCGACTCAAGATAGCTTGCCCGACTCATAAAGCCATACACTACAACACCCCGTACTACCTGGCAAATAAGCTTGAACTATCGGGCTCCAGCCGGAACCTTAGAAGTACGTCCACCCTTCTCTTGAAACCTCCAAGATTCAAAAAGAAAAGATCTTACAACCGTGCTTTCACTGGTCTTGTTCCGAGAATCTGGAACTCCCTGCCCTCCGAGATCAGATCCAATCCTTCCACTACATCCTTTAAAAAACTGGTCAAACGACTACACCTGAACGAACGTTAACAGCATCATCCTGTGATCATGCTCTTGTTTTTATTAATACCCTAATTCTTGTTGTACTACACTGATGCGTTTTATTGTATGCTTGTACGTTATTTTGCTCTAGTCCTCTATGGCTCCTTAATTGCATTAACTGGTGATCTCGCTCTTGTTTTTGTTAAATTCCCTGATTCGTATTGCACTTTTCTGGTGCATTTTATTTTATGCTGTTTTGCTCTTTGTGTTCTAAGGCACCGCTGATACCCCCAACTCTTAACCTGATCGATTTCCCCTATGTTGTAACTTCACCTACTTTCACATTGTGTTTGTACCTTTGCTTTTGCCAATTCTGTACAGCACTCTGATACCCCTATGGGTCTTGTTTGCGCTCTATAAAACTATTCAAATAAATAAATAAATAAATAAGGGTGTGGCACCCCAAGATCGCCAACAGGATTTCAACTCTAGGTTACATTCCCCTAATTTTACTGTGGAGTATTAAATTATGCTCTGTGACTAAAGTACTTTCTCTTAGTCTAAAGATAAGCATTGGACTGGATAATACGTTATTGTGTCTGTTGGTTGACTCTAAAGTGCTGAACTCTCTGAGAAGCCTTTGACGGGTTGCCCTTACTACCTTGAGGGTCAAGTGTGGAAAGAGAGTACTGGCCCAGTTTGCAAAGCTATAGTAGGATGCCCCCCAGTACACCGGTGGCAAATGACCTCAACCACCAGGCTTGGGGACCAGTAGCCCCTCTCAGCTCTATGGTCCCGCAACCCCCCAGATGCCCACTCAAATGGGGTCTGACACAAAGCATGGAATCCTGCTAGTAGTGGCCACAGACCACTTGTCAGAGGAATTTGGAAATAGTAATGCAATTAAGCAGGAGTTGTGATAGCTTCAAGTACAGTCAAGTAGTGCCCTTTACAGTGTTCAATAATATGACATGCTTCAGAAATTACAGCATCTATCACCATACATCTGCTTGCTATCTTAATCACCGAAGCATGTCTCATCTCTACTTTCATGAACGACCTGAAACGGCCTTAGACCCATAGGCTACAGCAAATAAACCACTGATCACATAAATATAAACAGTGTAGGCCGTGATATCATCCTCTATCCCCATGCTTCGCACTCTAGTCCCTTCAACCCACAAATCAATTGAGCTCCTTATCCATGACTTCCCCCCCTCAGCCTGACCAGCACAATCTTCCTCGTTGATCTTCATTGAGAAAAAAACCGACCTCGTGACCATGTCATCCATCATCCTTTCTAACAACATCCCCTTCCGAGACCTCAAACTCCATGGAGTTCCTGCAATGGGGAAAGAGCTCTACTTGAGTTGATGGACGCCATACAAAACATCAGTGAAACAGCCAACTTCAGAAAAAAATCTTCAACTTCATCTTACCAACATAGAAACCAATGAATGCCAGCACTCATTGCTGCTAGATGGTCTCTCTATACTGCAATGTTCCTTCCATCTGTGCCATTTGGAAACTCTCAGAAGAGACACACAAACCCCACTGTTCTCATGCAAACTCATTTGCCAATGTTGACTAACTTACCATGTGTTCAACACCACCCCAAACACCGTATCATTTGTGCCACTGCACGAAACCGTGCTCCACAAAACCAAAGCCCTCTTCCCCTAAATACATCAATGGAGAAAGAGCAAAGGAACCACCCATAAATAAAGTAAAAGAAGTGATGTAAAACCTAGCTCAAAATGACACCTCAAATACGAAAGTGATCCGCTCTGCATGCAATAAACCACTGCAGCATGTACTCTGGATGTAGTGAGCAAGCTCCCGACCCTTCATATCCGTTAAAGGAGGGTGCGGGGCTCTTTGCATCTCGTACCTCGGTTCCAACTTGTTACCTACTTCTGCTGCTTTACCAATGGGCAGGGCCAGGGCCTGGACCAAGAAAGGGTATTTATGTTGCATACAAATAACTTTAGAATTTAGATCCAGTAAGAAGGATATTCATAACTAAATAAAGGATAAACGTGATACAATTATAAATCAGTCTTCTGTGGAGTAAAATTATCCTCCACGTACAAAAGCTCATAAAATATCACCTTGAGGGTGTGAGGCATGTACATGGAGTACAGATGCCGGGAGGTGTTGAGACAGAACAGTTTGAGTGGCAGCTTTGGTAGAGGTTGCTGACGGGATGTGGGGATTAAGTCACCTTTCTGCTCACAGGAAGGATGAACCCCCGCTGGTATTTTAGACAGAATATCGGGAACAAAAATATCATGAGTCAAAATATCATGCCAACAATATCAAGGACAAATATATTGTAACAGTAAGTTTCTATAGGTAAGCAAAGTTTTACTATATATAACTTCATATATTTTGACCTTGACATACATACACACATATAGAGCTAAGATGTAGATGTGAAGAATAGATAGATAGATGAATGTTTTTATTCGGTTAAATACTTAACCATAAAAGATATAAAACGGAATCATACAAAACCAATACAAGAATTATAAAATCTTAATTCATTATATAAAAAAACATAAAAACTTTCAAGTGCCATTTTACAATAAATAATAAATAAAAAGCTTCTTCATCTAACCACATAAAAACAAGGGGACAGTTCTTAAAAGGGCCCTGTATCGCTGCCAAGCACTTTGTATCTTTACCACACAGCTTAAGAAGTGCCCCATACAAACACGTGTAAACTTCTCCCAACATGGTAAGAAAAAGCATAGCTGGCCTCATTTGGCGGAATTTAGCCTCCTTCAGAATGGGGGTCAGGTATTTTTTCCTCTGTAGAGTGTAATGACCACAATACATGACAGCATGCAGCATAGTCTGCTCAGAAGAGCCATCACATCCATACGGCCCTAGGCGGCCGTCTGCCACCCAACATTTGGGGAAACTAACCAAAGGCAAAAACACATTCATCCTGAATCTGGAGAGGAGATGACGATGATAGACGTTGCTCACCCAGGTTAAATATGGAGCCATGGAACTGACTGTCTGTGTCAAAAAAATCCCGCTCTGATGGTTTGTGAGATTCTAGTCCCTCACGATTAACAGATAGCTGCATTAGGAAATGATGTTTAACCCATTGATAATCTTGTATGGTGAAGCCATCTGCGTACGTGAACGATCTAGGCCATCCCAAAGCAATAAAAGCAGACTTTATATAATTCAACCAAGGAATTGTTTTATGATTATCAAGGGAAAGACAATCCTGAATAATCAGCTTATTTAAAATAGGCTCATTCTTAAGCCAAAGGAAAAGCTAACCCAGTAAAGGCCAAAGTTTGAGCAAGTCTGAAATATAACAGATGCCCAGCTCCTCATGAACCACAAATGTGGAAGTACCCAGGGAAACCCCCAGGAGCCTCCTAAGGAATTTGTCCTCCCGCCACTGAATCGGGTCACAGTCCCGATAGCCCCCAAGGTCACTACCACAGCTAGCCGCTGACATACACTTGGCCTTATAAACCTTGATCAGGGTTTTCACAGGTTTCTTGCCCACCCGCCGACTGAAACCCATCACAGCTCCAGACAACCTACCCAGGGTTAACTTCTTTGAATAAACAGATTGGGCTCAGGAGGATTTGCTGTCAATCAAATAATGATGCAGCAAAAATAGACAATTAAAAGGAGCTCCACGCTCGGTCTCCCCGCACTTCTACACGGCGGAGGAGGCGAGCACTGACCAGAAGGAGGAGAACCACCTTTGATGTAGTAAGGAGGAAGGGGGGCTAAGTAGCGAACACTAAAAGTTACCGGTAGAGGTCGGTACTGGGCATGATTTTTTAACTAAAGAGGCACTGTGGAAATCGCAGAAATTGCTGTTAGCATAAGCTGAAGCCATTTTGATTGTGGCATTCATTTTCGTTAGCCATGTGTTAGCCATGTGCTTCTTCCGTCTTCACTGTTGCCTGCCTTTCTATTCTGCTTGAGTCATCAACTATAGTTAACTCCTTCAGCACTGAGCCAGAGCAATGTATGCTCAGAAAGGCCTGTAGCTGCTAGAATGCACCTGTTTTAGAATGTAACTGTCAGGCTATTCCAACTGATGTAAGCAGTTCTGTTTCTCCTCCCACTCTGCTGACAAAGTGGTTTCTATCTGTCCATGTTAGTCAATAGCTATTCCTGTGTGTGCCTGTACCTCCCCTTTGAGTCTCCATGCTTACTCAGCTGTAAACAGGGTATATACGACCCTTGGTTTCTGTATTCTATGGACTACCTCCTACAGTGCCTGAGGGTGCTGTATTGATGTAGTCCCACTCATGAGAAATTAATAAACTTGTTATTTGATATTCCAGCTTCCGTGCCAATCTCTACTTTGTTGGTTTAAGGACCAGTGGACAGATAAGGGTGAACCCCTGCACCGGTGGGCCCCTAAAAAGGCTAATTTCCACAAATTGGCGCCCAACTAGTGGGGCTCATCGGAGACGCGGCTGCCTGAAGCAGTGGTCTTGACGGAGGAATGGAATCTACTGAGGAGGTACCCTGCACGAGGAGACTCTTTGTCTTTGCAGATCGACGTGTTTTCCGGTTTTCCTAATCTGACCCTCCGGGTGGTGGCCGGTCCCCGACTGAGATCTCTTTTGGCGTAAGTATTGCAGTGACCATTAGGTCAACCCAGAGCTTGGCAGGTGGAGGCTGGAGACTTTTGTCATTTAGTAAAATTTGTAAGTAGAGATACGGAGCGCTCGAGTGTTCCGCCAGGCCACTTGGTAATTCGGTCTCTTCTTGCAAAGGCTTGGGGGTTTTACCCTATCTTGTTTTGGATGGGTCTGCAGACCCCTGTAATAGGCATGCCTTATGATTTGGTAAAGACACAGAGTGTTTACGAACACTCTGCCAGACCAACTGGTAATTTGGCATATTTTGGAAAAGGTCTGGGCCTAGAGCCTGTCTTCTTTGGTAAGGTCACTGAAGTGGCACTCTTGATTTTGGATTTGCTTGGCCAAGATTCTGGTTTTGTTTGATTTGTCTATTGCAATAAACAAAGGCAGGTAATGAGGAGATGTTTTGTCTCCACTTTTTATAATACTTGAGATAAATACTATTTGATTATAATATTATATTTTGTTATAATATTTTTGGCATGCCTGCTCCTAGCACACTTCATAGAATGTGTTGCTGTCTTGGAGGTACCAATATGGATCTAGAAAGTAATCAGCCGGCTCCCCTAGAGGGGACACTTATAAGGTTTATGTATATTAAATACGGTATTTCTTCCATAATGTATAGTACACTATGGAACAAATATACAAAAAAGGATCCTGATCTACGATGGCCAGTAAATGGGTCATTTGATTTTAAGAAGATTCAGTATGTTGAGCAGTGTCTGTTTCAGAGAAAGAGTTGACAAGATATGTTTGATTGTGTATTTACAATTGGTTTGGTTTGAGTACAGTCTGTGGGCTGCCTCTTGTTTTTGTCCTAGTGTTGATTTGTGGGTTGATTGTGTGTTTGAGTGTCTATGAGGTTTGTGGACTGACACCGGTGGTAATGCTTGTGAAGTACTTGTTTAAATGAGTAGCGACTGAGCTCTTTGTGTAAGGATGGCTTGCCTTTGCAAACTGTGTTGTGTGTTATGAGTGTGTGGCCCCTTCTTGAAAATGTCTGGAATGAGCTCAAGTTGGTTTGTTGTCGTCATTGTGTTCTGCAGATGCCATTGGAAGAATTACACTTTCAATTTTAAAGAATGAATTATATAAAATATGTTAAGTAACTGCACGCTACTATGGGAAGTAAAGCAGTAACAAAGTATAGATGTGTGAACATTCAATTATTATATTGCCACAATGGTAAAAAAAAAAATTAGAATTAAAACGCGAGGCAGAATTGCCTAGTATTCCATATCAAAAGAGAAAATGTTATCTCACAACAAATAACGCGCTCTGAGACCTTTGGGTATAGCTAGAGCTATATAATGTTAAAACTAACTTTACCTAGAAAAAGGCACTCAATAGGGAAAAGTAGGCCTCACAGAGAAAAACGAATTTGTGTGTTTTATACAACTAGGACTTAACAAAATTAAAAATAGATGCCCATCATTTTGTTAGTACTGCCTATCAGCTGTGCAAAATGTTACAGCACTATTCTTAGATACATCATATTAAATATTAAAAGGCATTCACATTATATGAGTAATTGGTTGCTGCTAAAATAAAAGCGTCTCCCTTTTACCACACTGCAAACAATAGATTTTGACTGGCTTGGAATGCCTGGTTTTTAGAATGAACTGAGCCTCATTCCCAGCACCAGAAAGAGAGATTTTAACAGCTGCTCACGCTGTCTGTCTGAAGGAAGCGGTCTGTCAGAGCAGAGGATTTATCAGTCCTAGAGCACAAGGCCTTTTCTCCTGAAAAAGTGTAGAAGGTAACGCCTGCTGGTCATAAAACACAGCTGAATAAATAACACATGGCTTTACCCAGGCACAAGCTACAAATAAACGCTGTGGCAACTAGGTTTGAAGTTAGTACAAAATGGCATAAAAGCACGTGCATTAAAGACTTCTAATTTTGAAAGTTAGAAATACAGCTTCATTATTTTGGATAAAAGAGAAAGGATAAAAGTAAGGACTTTCTTTCTTGTTGCTTTCCTAATAAGCACATCTGTGGATCTGATGGTAAATAATTACTGCCCTCTAAAAAGTGACACAAACTTTCTATGTTTCAGTAAAGCTTCTGTGCTTAGTTTCAAAAGAAGTTTTGTAAGTGTTATAAATAAATGCATTTAAAGGCAAAAGGAAAGGAATAAGGCTTGTTTTTCATATGTAGAAACAACAAAAGGGTTAGTGA
Organism: Calotriton arnoldi; assembly: GCA_963921515.1. Taxonomy (NCBI): domain Eukaryota; kingdom Metazoa; phylum Chordata; class Amphibia; order Caudata; family Salamandridae; genus Calotriton; species Calotriton arnoldi. Next base: position 493,831 of record CAWUFW010001628.1, read on the forward strand.
TCATTATTCAAGAAATAACTACATGAAAAAAATTGTTAAAAGTCATTGCACTAAAATCGTTTTTGCATTATTAGGATCTTTATAATGTCTAATCACACTATTATGAAAATTCAATAACATTTAGCAGTGTAGAAAATTACCCTGTGCAAAGTGTGCATTAAGATTTCAATGTTTAAATGGTTAAATATATTGTGCATCAAAAATTAAAAAGTTGAGTATTAGTTTCTCTACCAATGACAATATTACTGTATCTTAGTGACAAACTTAAAATGTAGTATGGCCTAATGGCTGCAGTGTCAAATACAAAGGCTATTAAAAGTTATGCAAAGAGTAGCTGTACAGACATGTGAATTACATTGCAAGCCTTTATGCAAGTCTTTATGCACAAGAATTCTGGGCGCATTATGGCATTCTGAAAACTAAAATTTTGAGCTAGTTCTTTAGGTGCACAAGAATTAAAAAAATAAAGAGCAAAAGTTACATCCTACCTTTAAAATATCACCACCGGAGTCAGCCCCTAAGTCATGCTTCTCGAGAGTTACTTGAACTGTGATGGCCACATGGGGATAGTTTTGCTCAGTTGAGGGACAACAGGTTTAAGGGTCAGAGGCCAAGTTCTGTATTTAGCAGACTAGCACGGCTGAAAGCAAAATACCCACACAGGAGGGTTTCTTCCTGATAGGCTTGCTCTGGCACTTCGACCTTGGAAAATATTCCAAAGGAGGGGGCTAGAATGTAGAGAGAGGGAGAGAAGCTTTGCTTATTATTTTTGGCAAAAGACCAGGCAGTTTCTATGAAGTCATAAGAGAGAAGGAGGGGCAGCAGCGTCTGTGGGCCATGTGCAGAGAGCAGCTCTGCCATGCATACAGAAATAATGGTTTTAACTTAAGATTACTGTGCCAGGGCTAAGATAAGGAGGCAATGAAATTAAGTCTGCATTCATGCGCCATCATGTTAAAATAGTACAATAGCTAAAGGAATTGGTAGTTGGTTATTGGATTAATGTTTTTTAGTTAGCTCAATGTGCTTGTATAGTAAAATTTACAAGGTGGTACAGTCCAATAGTATTGGACATGGCCTCCTTGGTATGGATTTCCCTAGCTATTTACCTCCTACAGGTCTGTTTGTGCCCAGCTGCCAAAAAGGGGGTAAATATTGTCGATAGGAGGTCACCTGCTTAGGTTACCTACTGTCGAAGGGGGGTAGGAGACTAGCTCCTGGGCAAATTAAGGGTAAGCACAATTAAGTAACACACTGTATTTATTTTTTGTTTGTTGTTGTGTTCTCTCTCTCTATCTCTCTCTCTCTCTCTCGCCTGTCTAAAGCAGTCTAGGAACGGCCATGAGACAATTGGTTGGGCTCGCTTTAGTCATTCATTTCACAGGATGCTGTGAATATGTTCTTAAATAAATAGAGACATAGCACCTCACCAGTGCACGTCTAATTGGCTATTAAGTAATACTGTTTGAACAAATTGTTAGAATTAACAAAATGAATAAATAAATACGCCATGTTACTGCCCATCCTGTCTGTAAACTGATAAAATTGGAATTAGATAAGGATGAAAGGATGGGTAGAATAGACTGATGTTCCCTTATTTGACCTTTAAGGGGAACTATATGTTGGTGGTTTTTGTTCAAAAATCCCAGGTGGCAACACCATTATTGTTTATGTTATTCCCATGCTATATACAGTTTTACAGAGGCATCACTAGTCTCTTATCAGTTAGTCTGTGTAATTGAGCTGACAGCCCTTATTAGAGCTGGTGAATAGGTTTTTCCCCTGAATATGATGTTACATAGTCCAGATCGTGAAAGGTAGGATGCACAGGGTTCACAATGTTAGGAAAGATGCCCGTGTGATCCTTAGCAAATATTTTGAAGGAAAATATTGCTTTATAGGAGTTTGTTTGCCACAACAAGTTCTTCTGGAAAAATTAATGTACCCACTATGTTAGGTTTAATTTGTCAGTTATTCATGCAGTAAGGATCCCTGTTAAATTAGCAGTTTTGGTTTTCCCGCTGCGCCTATAACATGAGAGCATGGTCATAAGCGCAAAATGCAGGTGTTTTTACGTAAGAAAAATAATTCTAGAAGTGTCTGCAGTCCTGTACAGTAGTGGAAGGTTCACAAGTAGAAGTGTTGTGAACTATATGACTTATGAAACACAAGCTTGCTAAGACAAGAAGCACAAAAGAATAGTTGTTTTGAAAATTCCCTTTTTAGGTTCTTCAGATAAATAATATAGGAATTCACAAATGTAAGGATTCAGAGTATGTCCGTATTGTTTTTCTTTTTCGCTCAGAATTTAGTAAATGAACACAGACTTCCCTGGCTGCTTGGAATTTGGAGAAACAAATCAAATCGTGTAACGTTTTACCCTTGTCAGTTCACTAAAAGTTCCTTTTATACTCGCTAAAAGGTCCAGGGTGTTTTTTTACTCTCAGATATATGAAGTGGTTCTTGGGCGTCCTGCTAATGTATGGAGCGCCCCGAGACTAAAGACGTTTTCTGAAATAGAGTTTACTCTCTGTTGATAGATTATTTGTATGCCTTGTCTAAAGATCTTTGTTCTGTTCACCAATAGATATCTGCTGCCCTACAACCATTGCCAGAGGGGCCAGGACATCAGATCCAGCCTGAAGATTCAGCGAAAGCCCAGCTTGGAGTCGAGGTGGAGGGAACCAGCACAGGTGTTGCTGCCAACTAGGACCGCAGTGAAGGTAGAAGGCCGGAAGCACTGGGTCCATGTGTACCCCTACCGCTGCCGTATGATTCTTGGGTGAAAGACGGGATCGCGGACCAGGAAGGAGAGTACATTCCTCGCTTTGTTCCTTTGTCTGACGCCCGGTTGAGAGGGGCGCAGACCGACAAAGAAGGTGACGAGGCTGTGTTAGAGGTGACCCCCTCTGAAACGAGGGTTGCTTCAGATACTTCAGTCCCAGTGCACCGAGCCCCTGAGTCCCGGTCCCCAACTGAAAGTGAGCTCGCACCTCTGTTTGCTGATCAGGAGGTGCTCGGGCGTGATAGGTACAATCTGCGGCCCCAACGAAAGGACAGTGCGCCAGCAGAGCAACACAGGAGTTAGGGAAGGACTTGAGTTCAGGGTACAGGTGCTGTGCCTCTGGTGCCTGTTAGATTAGAGTGAAGAATACTGGTGCACTGCCTGAGACACTGGACAGGATCGTTGAGGGTGTTTGCCCTGGAGGGTGATTGCCCTATCCTGAAAGAAGAAACTTTTCCCTTAGCCTGGGCCGTGATTGTTTTTCTGGGTTGCAAGTTGTGCAGCTCCACCGTGGGAGAAGTGAACACTTGATGAACGATAAGAGCCTGCCTGTGAGGCTCAGACGGACACAGGGAGAAGACTCCCCTCTGGCTGGTTGTTCAGTGGCTTCAATTTCCCAAGTACTTTTTTTGTTAACAATGTACCCCTTTGGTCGTCCCATTTTTGAGGAGGAGCAGCCCTTTGCTGCTCCTCGTCCTAATTCCCATGGCCCCGTTTGGTCCTCCTGGTCCCCCAAAACAAAGATTGTTTTTGTGACAATATGTGTCTCCCCCTGAATATATCATTGGTACTCTAGCCCTCATAAAGAAGAATATTGGAAGGTCTATCAAGATAATGTTTTTAACTTGGAATTGGACTGGGTGGTTTTGGGATTTGTTTTCTGCTTGGGGTTGGAAAATATTGACAGTTCTGTGTGTGATAATAGCCATTATTTTCTCCTGCTATCTGTGTGTTCATTACAGCCCGATGCTCTGTTCCCTATGTATTTCTACTTGTACCTCATGTATACCAGTTAAAAGAAATATTCAGAATATAAATGCCCACCAAGCAATGGATCAGGAAATGAATGAATTTATGAGAATAGATGTGTAGGATAACTTCCATGCTCCTTCCAAATCATAGACATGTCTTCAGCTAATGCTAAAAGGGCTGTCTGTGGAAATCGCAGAAATTGCTGTTAGCATAAGCTGAAGCCATTTTGATTGTGGCGTCCATTTTCGTTAGCCATGTGTTAGCCATGTGCTTCTTCCGTCTTCACTGTTGCCTGCCTTTCTATTCTGCTTGAGTCATCAACTATAGTTAACTCCTTCAGCACTGAGCCAGAGCAATGTATGCTCAGAAAGGCCTGTAGCTGCTAGAATGCACCTGTTTTAGAATGTAACTGTCAGGCTATTCCAACTGATGTAAGCAGTTCTGTTTCTCCTCCCACTCTGCTGACAAAGTGGTTTCTATCTGTCCATGTTAGTCAATAGCTATTCCTGTGTGTGCCTGTATCTCCCCTTTGAGTCTCCATGCTTACTCAGCTGTAAACAGGGTATATAAGACCCTTGTTTTCTGTATTCTATGGACTACCTCCTACAGTGCCTGAGGGTGCTGTATTGATGTAGTCCCACTCATGAGAGATTAATAAACTTGTGATTTGATATTCCAGCTTCCGTGCCAATCTCTACTTTGTTGGTTTAAGGACCAGTGGATAGATAAGGGTGAACCCCTGCACCGATGGGCCCCTAAAAAGGCTCATTTCCACAGCACAATCTCGCTCGAGCCAGACCTGCATAGTTTCAAAATGGGCTACTAAAACTTGTTCCACAAAGGTTTACAATGGGGCAAGATTGAGAATTGAGATAGTATTACCACCGTGATTTTGGTAGTTTATCTTATTTCTAAATACCACTCGATCGCATTACTTGTGTGCGGGTGTGGGGGGACTGATTGTGGCTAGATCAAACCTTGCAAAGAATTCCAGATTCTAGTTAAGAGATCAAAACCAATCAGTACCATAAATACATCGGGGCGCTAATGATAAACCACGACACAACGGGTATATAAAACGGAATATGAAGCATTAATAATGGGGATGTTATTTGTTTTGTCTCCCGTTTTTCCACCACCTTCCTAGAGTGTGACTATAAGGGGTCTCTCCTGGCCCACCGCCAATTTGAGCTTGACTTAGGGGTAAACTCGGTGAGTATATCACACCTGAGTGGCCCTTTTGAGTGAGGAATACAAGAAGTGTGGTATGCTTGATGAGTGTGTGAAACTCGTTTTGGTGACAAAACCACTTATTTCCGCATGACTTCAAAGATAGAAGAAGGAAATATGAGTATTTTAACTTACTAAAGGTAACCCTGGGCACGCAAGGGTGTTGCGCCGGGGTTTAGGTGTGTGGAATACGAATGTGGAACACGCGGTGGAAGATTTTTGCAATACACAATATTGGAACAGATTGAGTACCTCAATGAAAATACTCAGCCTAACTTTGGGACCACTCATTTTTTTATTTTTGCAGTAATACCCAAGGAATCTCTCGCGGGAAATTCCTTAGAGTAAGATCTGGGGTAAGATACACCTATGACCTCGATTGGAGGATTGGGTGTGACGACACGAACTGGGACCGGGAGTGTCCTGAAGAAAGCCGACGTGACCATAAGAGTTGGCACATTGAAAAGGCCGAAACATGTTGACCACCGGGCAGTAAGGAGGGGTTTAAGGGGCACATCGCGACTTCCTTGCACCAGCATCCTTCACGTTTTTAGTCCTGACCGGAGGGTCCAAGAATAAAATAGACTTAGGGATACCTCTGAGTTAGTTTTAACACTCACCACACTGCACCTTCACCTCCATTGTTCCCAGTCACTATTTGGAAATATTGTTTTCTCTTTCTCTTTATGTTATGTTTGTCTTCCCCAACCCTATTGCTCCACCCCAGGCGTAGGCTGCGCCGGGGTGTTTTGTAAGCAGCCTTATGATGAAGCATGTCACACTTTGGTGTGAGTGAGGGCAGTATTAAAACTCACAGCACGTTTCCACATTATATCACTACACCACGTGCGTTCACTCCCTACTCCTTATAGTGTGTACAAGTATTTGATTGGGGGTTCGGAGTAGGTGAGCACCGTACCCTCTCCCCTTCTTTTGTGTGTGAATAATCAAATAAAACACCCAGATAATTAAAAGAACCCACCTGGGCAATTCTGGCTTTCTGACAAACATGATTCCTTACTTTGACAGGCTTGGCCCCCAACCTCATCGTAAATGATTTGACGGAATTAACCGACAAATCCAAACCCTCCATGAAGGAGTTATAAGCATCCAAAAGACGTTGGAGCCCTAGCCGTCCTCGACATGAGGACGGCATCATCTGCATATAAAAGTACTGGAATTGCCCTCGAGCCCTCCTTGAGGTGATCACCCTGGACCTCCAATAAAACCAATTCCAGGCCATTTATATAAATGGTAAACCAAAATGTGTCTAAAAACCTGCCGTACACCGCGGGAAGTTGGAAAACTCTTTGTACAAGTGCCCTCACTTGTGTATCTAACAGAGCCTGACATGTCCCTGTGAAGATCAGCCAAAAAGGAGACTAAAGCTGTCTCCATAGCTAATAAGAGGGCCCATAATTTTGATTGGTTCACCGGATCAAAAGCTGAAGAAAGATCCATAAAACCCAAGTACACTGACCCCTTTTTGGCTACAGTACTGGATCAAAAGGTGAAGATTCAAACATTGGAACCTGGTGCTTAGCGAGGTCTGAACCCGTACTGACAATTAGGATAATATTCTTATCCTCTGCCCAATCTGCCAATCTCTTTAAAACCACCTGTCCCAACACTTTCACTGTGGAATCTATAAGTGAGATAGGGCAGTAACGTTTTGGGTCCCTGCGCTCCCCTTTCTTGAACACTTGGAATATAACGGATTGTGACCAAGATATCAAGAGACCATGGGCAGCTGCCGCATTTAAAATATTTGTCAATAGAGGAGCCCAAATAGTGATGTCTCCCTTGAATAGGTCTGCCAGAATACCATCTGGCCCTGGAGCCTTATGCCTCGACAGACGACTAATAGTGCCAATAACTTCAGGAATGGAAGATGAAAGACTAGCAGCAGAGGCCTCCTCAGGGCTACCATTAGATATAGACTGTCTGTGGCTATCATCCAGGAATGTGAAGAATAGTAAATCTATACTTATCTATTTACACTTACCTTCTCGATATTTTGGTCCTAAATATTTTTGACACAATATTCTGCCCACACAATATTTTTGTTTCCGATATTCTGTCAGTGATGCCGCCCACCTTGACTCGTCCTTGCCTCTGTATACAGGCATAAGAAAGTACAAATCCTCAGATCCCAGTTGAAAGCATATTTCAATGCAGTCCTATAGTTAACTTCTATTAATGCATCCCCATCCACTTTCTCCCCTGTCACCAGCGACAATGAGCTGCCATGCACCCCTATACTGCCCCCCCACCCTTACTTCTACAGTTACTCCCTCACACCACCTCTCTCAATTAGTTACACTACTAAGATTTGCTGACTTTGGCCCTCTGTACGAGTTGCACAGTACTGGTGGGTTGCAAATTCCACATATGAAGTTATTGTTTTTATACGGCAATACCGCACCAGTAACATGAAATTATGAATGAAACCACCCAAAATGGGGAATAGCTTTGTGGACCTCACTTTACTGGGTGGACGTTTGCCCAGTTTTCTCTGGTGCAGGGAGATAAACTCTCATATTTACCACCTGCTCCCAGCGGGTCATATGTGTGAGCTGGATGGGGACAAGGGGAAGGGGTCGGGTGCTGAAAGAGGTTTTGAAGGGAGGTGAGGGTAAGGGAAAAAAGTGCCCTGGCAATGGGAGCATTACATGCTCCCCATTGCTATAAAAATGCTTAGATCGGGAAGGTGACAGAGGCTTGGCTGAGGCAGTGGCGTAGCATGGGCGGGGCCACAGGGGCGGTTGCCACGGGAGCAAAATTCTTATTGGCATTCTTAGGTGCACAAACATTTAATAGGGGTACAAAATTTTAAAAGAAAAGTGGAAGGATACTTGCTTTTCCCCTGGCGCTGGCAATCCATGCTACGCCGCTGGGCTGAGGCAATGCCTCATGAGATATTACTGGCTGGAATTATTAGCAGGTGAAGGGTCCAGCGTTCCTCCACCTTGGAAAAACAGCTGTGGGAACAGCAGGCCAGTCATGAACAGAGCGAGAGATATTTCACCCAGGGATATCGCTCGGCCTGACTCGTTATGAGGGCCTGTGCTGTTTCCTCAACCCCTATCTTCTCTGTCACCTGCCCTTGCTCTTTCTCTCTCCACTCAAATCCCCCCTCCCTCCACTCGCATCCCCCTCTATCTTCACACACTGGCATCCCTTACATCACCTACTACTTTCAGGCTAATACTTGAACTGGGCTTGTAGTATTGCCAGAATTTCTTTCTATAAAAGTTGAATGAGTATTGTTCTCTTAGTTCACATAAAAAGTTGGGGAAAGCCTATTTCTCAGCTGGACCAAGCAGCAGATGCTCTGCCTTCCCAGAGACATCATGCATGTCCCACAGGGGTGGAGCACAGGGGTTTATTTCCTTCTGCCACTGACCAGCCCAAAAATGACAGGTCAGAGGGGTTGGGTTAGTAGCATGGACCTCTGTGCAACTCTCTTGGAGCAACCCTGATGCTCCAGAAGGCTGGAGGATGGATCTAAATTAGGGCGTATAGGGTACCTGATTGCCCAGGATCGTCCCCAAATAGGTTTTGAAAACGACGTGGGCACTCGTGCACACATTTTGGATATAGTTTTTTCCCCTTAAAAATGGCCAGTCTTTCGTCTGCCCTGTGCTTTGAAGTGTTTGAGATATCACTAAATAATAGCTTTTGGGTTTCTATACATACGAGTGGTCATTTACATTGTCATAAATACTTTGTTTTTGATGTGTTGAATGTATAATAAATATGACCCAAAACTTTTTATAAAAATATTGCTGTGTTATAAAAATTCTTTGGGTGGGTAGGGAGAAGGGGTGGGCGCAACTGGCATAATTCCCCTCTAGCATAATCACTCCTAATGCTGCAAAATTACTCGTCATTATGCGTAATTGTGTGAGGAGTGTAATCTAACAGTTAGCACTATTTTTCTAGTGCAAAATGCACCCTTGTGTCCAAAATGGCCCTGAGAATGTATTTTGCAGGAAGAAAACAGCACTAAATGCTACAGGGCATGAACAGCAGTAGTCAGCAGTTGCTCGCTTTTTCTTAGTTTGCTGTTCCTGTACTCCTGCGGTAGGATTTTGCTCCAAACACCTCTTAATTACTCAAGCTGGTGTAATCAGGTAATTTCACATCACAAGATTAATGCGTAATGACTGAAATTAGTTCAATTACTCCAGCGTCATTAAAATTTCTCCCAGGCCGAGTAGGGTGTTCACATTCTTCTCTTGCTGCCCACAGCCTCGATGCCTGATAAACAGTTTTCAAGCAGTTCAAACAGAGTTAAACCATAATTTTTCATTACAGACAAACTATGTGATGCTAGCCACTCAGATGCAGCCCTTTGTGGGCAACTTTTGTGCCAGAGCGGTTGGCATGCTGGAAGACCTTCTCCATGCACATGCTCCCAGCAGAGAAGGGCAGCAGGACCTGAGGCTGACCAGCCTTTGAGACACTAGAAAATGTTCCTTGACGGCCACTGCCAACAGCAGGTAGCCTGTCATAATTAAATTTAAAGCACCTCCATCAAGTTAATTTTAATTTAGGCGAGCGTTCTGCTGGCAGTGGGAGTGCATTAAAATCTGCCAGGGGTAGGGGGTGGTGCAGTTGTTGGCAACACCTCCAAAAGACAATAATCCGTGCACCTGCATCCCTTCCCTGCCCAAGCAAGGAGGCTGGCCCCTTCTTTGCCACTAAAATGCTAAGCTGCCTCCTATTGGATGTTCACAGTCTGGGAAGGGGCAAGAAGCAAGACTGCGGGCTGGCAGCGCGCAACTCCAGGAAGTCGTCTCAACAGACGCTGTAGCGGGCTCATGGTAGAATAGAGGAGAGCTGCGTTGCTGTGCTGGGAGTGAGGAGTGAGGAGTAGCCCCCTGGGCACTTAAGCAGCGTATTTGTCATACGCGAGTATCAGCCCTGACATATTTGAAGAGCGCCACTGTCGTTTGAGCCGCCCTCCTGACACTTTAAGCAGTTCTGTAAAATTTGATCAGCACCTTTGGTACAAATTAAGTAACTTAAATTGAATATTTGTACAGCACTCTGGCATACTTAGTAGAAATATGTGCATGTCATGTGATGTATAGACACTGTTCATGCAGTGTTCTACAACAAAACTCTGCTTTTCTCTCACATGCAAAGCTAGGCACTGTTGTAGTAAATCTATCTGCAGCCATAGTCTTGCTCTATTTCATGTATCACAAGCGTCAAAAAGCACAAGCTTACAATACAGAGGACTAACTCATAAAAAACACCAACTCAGTCTTTTTACTCAAATCCTGGGCTTTCTAGAGAAAATCATGAATAAACTGAAATGAGCATATCACAGCTCATTGGATTCTGGCACATATAATCTAACAATTGTGACAAATTATAAATTGATTAATAAAAACATTTTAAAAATTACAATAATAAAAAAAAAAAATATGGACTTTATGGGGAGGCAAAATATTTTTAACGCTTTACTTTCAGTTTATTTAAAACAGGTCCTTTTTAAAATAGGTTCTAAACTCACCATGAACCTATTCATTTGTGTTTCTAATTGATCAGCAGACATGCAGCACGTAGTGGGAAAATGCACATCCACAGAGCCTTCATCAGGGCACACCATTGCTCATAGAGTATACATTAGTACATATCTGTGGCAAGCTTAAATGGAAGCTGGACAATAGTATGAGACACAGATTTAACATCAACAAAGATGGAATATCAATATTGCCATCAATTGTATCTTGATGTTTAGCCTTGTTTAATGCTCCCCACATTGTTTGCTAGCATAGACTCCTCCATATGACAATTAAATAGAATTCGAAGCAAGGGTGGCTCACAGGTTAATACATTTCAATTGCTGTCCAAGACTATGGGCCATATGTACAAACACGTTTTCCCACAGACACAGAATGGGTAAAACCCTTTGACACATCTGGCCCTATAAGAAGTATTGCAACCCTTCCTCCTGATTTAGGACACCTTTACCTGTTCTACGCATATGAACTAAAACCGCGGCCACCTTCAGTCTCATTCAGAACTCTCGAGAACCTCAGCTCTCTCATACTTGCCCCTGAATTGAAAAGTGAAGACTCAGACTATGATGCCTTTGGTATGCAGATGTTCTGTAATTTTCCCCTTTAAATTTGTGATCACGCTGCTATTATATACATCAGGTGGCACTGTTAAATTCTTATTGTCATATGCTTTACTGCTGTACTTAATGTGCACATATTTAAATCTATTTATCCCCAGAGAACAGACCGTGAACCTGCAGCATGATAAAACCCCTGGGGATGCTGTTGCAGCCATATTTTGTCAGCACTGTGCTTTTGGATATGTGATTTCTTTTTTTATCAAAGGTGGCTAACGTTTGGAGGATTAAAGCTATTACCCTAAAGCAGTTCCTCGCCTGTCTGCAGAATGCCCCAGTGTTTATTGAGGATGCCATCTTGCTGATTAGGGTGACTACCATTAGACCTTGAGCTAGTGGTGAATGGATGTAAATTACGTTTGTGCCTGTTTTAACTCTTACTCAGGTTAGGAATTCAGTGGAAATCTCATGCATCTCTCATTTGCATAGGGACTTACTTGGTGGTAATTATCCATGCAAACCTGTGTGCAAGGGGTAAAACAGCACCCAAAATGGGCCCGCTTACCATTCATCTGTATTATTGCTTATTCATTAGTGCATTTCCGATAACACTCATGGGTTTAGATGAATAAATATGTAGTACTGAAAGTAGGAAGAACTTCCTTCTTTTGCATTCTTCTCTGATAACTTAAGAGATTTTCTTGTTCTATAATAGAACACTTTTGGAAGTTGCCCCAAATTTCAAAATAACCTTGGGCTTAGAACGTGGCTTTCATTTTCTAAGCTTCTAACAAATAAAATCGCAATCTCAGAGTCAAGTAGGTCTAACCTGTATAATCTCCTCAAAAGGGCTCGTTTTTCATTCCAGTTTGCTTTTTCTTGATAAAAGTACAGCATAGCGTAGGTGCAAAAGCATCATATCCAGAGATACGTTTTAATAAAACTGGGAGGATGCAGGCTGGTGTTATGCAAGACTGAATGAATTATTGGCAGTTTCCCTATTTTCTGATTATTGATATCCTGAATTGAGACATTGAAAATGTTTGTCATTTGTTTAGCATTTTGTAGGCAGATCTCATATTTGTAAGCAAATCTGTAGGAGTTTGTGTTCATTATGTGCACATAAATATTCTTCAAGATTGCTCGTAACTCAATATAATGTAGTCTGTGAGCTATTTGATTGTGCATTGTTTGTATTACATCCCCGGGGAACAGTCCTCTCGTAGCATCTCACAATAAAGTTCAGATAAGTATGCACCAGTGGCGTAGCTGTGGGGGGCAGACCGCCCCAGGCGGCACGAGTTTTGGGGGCGGCGGTTGGCCCCCCTCCCCCTGCTCTTACCTGCGGCCGTCGCGGCCGCATGAATTGCCAGCAAATATCCCCCCTGCTCTTCGATCAGGACGCCGCGGGCAGCAAACACAGAGACCGCCGCAGGCAGCCTAAGGCCTAGCTACGCCACTGTTACGCACAAGAAATAAGCTGCTGAAAGAGCCTAGATTCGACGTCTCCTTAAAACAATGTTGATATGGTGTAGACTTAAACTTGAAAGTGTGCTGGAGCCTCATGAGGTCCCAACCCAGGATGTACAGCGATGAAATGTATTCACAAACAGATAAATTCCAACAATTCTTTTCCTTTTTATTGCCTTCAGTTTAATCCATAGTCTATTTTAATCCAAATAAATTCATGCTTCTTAATTTCAACCACAAGTTCAAGAAATGCCTATCATGCTTTTCTTCAAAACACATGGGGATTCACCATTCCTCATAGCATGATGTAATCATGTATGACCCAATGCATTTCGAGCAACAACTGCCCTTCTTCAGGGGTTACTACAATAGAATAAAACACATTTCAATCCCCAATGCCCTTCCCAGACTCATATGTACTGTTGCTATTTGATACACACCTCCATGAGTGTAATCTGACCTCTACCTTCATACATCCAATAAAAAGAGTGAATAAAAAGAAACTGCCCAAAAATGTGCAAACAATTTCCTCATGCAAATGAAATAAGACCTTTGACCTCATATTGGTGCTAGTCGACATGCTCAGTGTCAAAAAACCATCACCCAACACTAAAAACAAATCATCAGAAACAGTGGTGTTACAAAAATTGTTTCAATCTCACAACTTAAATGCACAATTTACCTTCAACCAAATACGCGCCAAGACTTGCCGAACTTTTGAAGAATTAGTAGACTTAAACTTTCCATATTGAAATAAAAGCATATCGAAATATCGATTCTGCAATACGTATGGTAGATTTGTCATTCATGAAATAATCTAATGCTTTAAAACTATCAACATCTCTGAAGCTAGTATACAGGGTGGTAGTAGTAGTACCCAGGACAGCCAGTGTATAATAATAGACATAAGGTAGGACATTCAATTTGCTGAAAAACATCCACGGTGCCCCACACCTGATTTTAAAACATGCAAATAATCAGAAAAGAATTACTATATATAAGCAACTCGTCTATTAAACACCCTTTGCCGAGTAGTATTGGTCTCTAGGAAAATCTGCTGACATTGATGGTTTTTCTTAATTAAGTATTATGTTGGTGTCAAAGAAAAGTAAAGTTATCTCCATGAACTGCACATCCTCAATATCCAAAAGGCTGCAGCTACAGCACGGCTTCTCGTTTTGCCTCCAGGCATCTGATGGGATAAGCAGACAGCCAGACTTAACAGTTCTTCTCACTCTATTGCCCCTCCGCCTCCACTATTCACATTGAAAGGTCCACCGTAACCAAGTCCCCCACTTGTGTGAAGGTTTAATCACAACATTTACACAGGCCGATAGATCTGTGAGGAAGGTTGCATTACAGGACATGAATCAAGGGGTGCAAGCTAGACAAATGTAGAGCAAGATGCTTGCCCACTCTGCTCGCATAGTGGGATCAAGCCCACTGTGAAAATCAGCAAGAGACATCCCCGCACCATCCTCCAATTCCACACGCCCCAGAGTGAACAATTTCATAATATGAATTATACTTTGAATATTATCCTCTACCCAGGGGGTAAAATCAGTGATATGCATTACTACTTCTTGAAACACAAAGCCACACCATCAGCACACTCTCGTCATCTTCAGTTGAATTTCTAGACAATAGAACAATTACCTTAAAGTCATTCTCTGCACTCTGAATATTAGCTATTTATTTTTGGTCTTGCTGTCATCTGGCCCCTGCTTTGTGGAGTGCCTTTCTTCCCACTTCTTGATTTGTTCTAGCTCTTGACATTTATCTGTCCCTGCCTCTGCTTCCTCCTGCAACTATTACTTCAATTTGTTCTAAAAATAAAATCAACTGGTGTGTCAATTCAAAGATACTGTTTCACTCTCACATTTGATTTAAGAGGATCTAGGTAAGTAACTAGTTTGTTGATCATCCAATTTTCGGTCACTGAATAAGAGATCATGCTGGCTGGCAACGACTGGAACCCCACCAATTCAATAGTCATTGCGGTCACATTTAAATTTACTGTGTGAGTAGAGAATTTGTCAAGCTGTTTTTCTAGTTTTAGTGTGCATTTGAGTCAGCAAGTCTTACGTCAGTGTTTTTTGCCAAGCAGAGAATTAGCCCAGATTGCAGTATCTCAAATTCTGACTTGATCTTTACATGTGCAATATCAGCATGTTTTATTATAGCCTTTTAGCCCGCTGACGAGTTCTATACTGGTTGTTAAACGCCCTGAAACTGAGTTATAGACTTGATCCACAGGTGTCGGCCTATAACAAGGGAGAGGGCCTTAAACAACTGGTATAGCCTGAGGCAGAAGGACTATAAGGCTATTAGAACATTACACCCACTAAGGGTAGAATGTTCTAAATTAAAAAGGGAGAAACATGAAGACAAACATTGGAATGTTGAAGCACAAGGCTTATACTAGCCAGTATAAGCCCGGAGCTACTCCATTGTCTTTAATGGAGCCCCCAACATCACAATATTCTAGTATAGCCTTAGAGCCCGCCTGACCATTGGAGGTCCGCTCCAGAGTTAAAGGCCCGAACCGAAGGAGAGGGCCTTTAACAAAGGAGCAGGTCTTTAATGGTCGGTACAGCCCGCTACGGAGGGCTCTAAGGCTATTAGAATATTCGCCCCTGGAGGACAGAATGTTCTAATTTGTAAAACAAAGGCCTCACGGAGCCCGAGAGGGTTGAAATTCCCTCGGGCTCTGTGAGGCCTTTGTTAAACATTGGAATGTTGATGCTCTGGGCTTCTACCGGCCATTAGAAGCCCATTGTTTTCAATGGTTCTAATTACAATGAAATAGTTTTATCTGAAAGGTCACACAGCTCTTACGTACACTCTTCAAAAGGCTCCAGATCTTTCTTTCCTGGATACATGTGACAAAGTAAGGACTATCAGCCCGTGCAGAGCTATACCATTCTCAGCATGATTTGGAATTGATAGTCACTCCCAACAATTATAATGTTCTCTTCTATTTACATTTCCAATCTCTGACTTGTCACCAAACTATTCAATTTGTTTGCGTCCGATCTAATTTATCCAATGGTTTCAAAATTTTTAATCAAATAGCCACACTGACCTACTGCTCAGTGGTAGAAATATACTTCAAATACAGAATGCCAAAGTAGGGTCAAATCCCATACAGGATAGCTCACTGCAATTATCAAACATTTACCAGAAAGCCAATGCCTGATTTTTAAGGATGTGCAAGAGGTATCGCTGGAGTTACTGTCTTCTCCACAACCCTCTGTTTCAACAAAGAGCTGCCGGGAAACACTAGGACTCCTGCATGCGTTCACCCATTCTCAACCTGGTTTCTACAAGGAGCCAACATGGAATCCAATCCAGTTTTCCACGTCGTGTTGTGCCAAAGGTTCACCAAAATGACCTTCTGTGACACAACAATACTATGGCTAAAATAACCTGCACTGAGAATCCAAAAAGCCTTTCATGCTATACATGTGCCAATCAACAAACACTCCTCATGTAATGATTCTCATTCATTCTACAATTGTCACTTCTGCAGGTGTGTAGGCATAGTGACACATGACCAGGTGGACATGGTCCTGAGTTAATCTTTTTTTTAAAAATTCATAGTCCAAATACATGAAAAAAGCAACAGATCAAAATGGAAGCGACTCATCCATAGTAAATTTTAGGCCCATGTTACAAGTCACATCCAAAGGCTTTCAAGAGGGACTCATGGCTCAACAGGAAATGGCCACTGCCTAATTTATATACGGCAGGAATTATGCAGCCGGAAAGGACCAGACTATGGAGGCGGGATGAAAGAACTGTGCAGTAGGAAATTCTGTGGCATACTGTGGCACATGCGATGGCAGCGTTATTTCACATTTTGTAATTCTAACACACATTAATAGTGCGTTGGAAAAATAACTTCACCCCATTAGTACCCTTTAGCAGCAGAATCCAGCAATCAATATGCATTGGGAAAGCCAATAGGTCTCGCCAAAAAGAGAGATATTGTGTTTGCCAATGTGTTTTAGCCATGTTGTACACCAGCGTGGCTGTTGTTCGGCATAGCTAAAAGTTAATGGCGTAGAGGAGAGTGGCATGGTTTATCAGGGAGTGTTGTAGAGTGTCGTGGAGTGGCATAGTGTTGTGGAGTGTCATTCGGGGAGTAGAATGGAGTAGAGTGGAAGGGCAAAGAGTGGAGGGGTGCAGAGTGTAGTAGAGTGTCTTACAGTGGAGTGGCATTAAGTGGAGCAGAGTGTCAAATAATGGAGTGGCATAGAGTGTCGTGGAGTGGTGTAGAGTAGCAGCGGCTCGTCCGCAACGGCTGAGTGTCGCCCCAATGCCTGGCTCAGAGCCAGAAAATGAAAACTAAAACGATGTTCTAGCATCGTTTTATATTTCATTTGCCAGCTCCGAGCCAGTGCTGTAGGGAGGGGCGGGACCGAGGCATCGGAAGGGGGAGGTGGAGTGTTATGTGCACTCCCTAAGTGCACATATGTGTTTGGCCGGCCGTCTCGTACACTTAGGTTTCTCCAGCCCGGCTGCATTGAACAGCCGGGCTGGAGAAACCCCACAGACTCCCTGGTCTGAGCAGAGCGTCTTTCCAGCCCGCTCAGGCCAATCCCTGCGCTGCTCTTATAGCACAAGAGTAGCACGGGGATTGGATGGGAGTCTGTCCCAGGGCTGCTGGGACTGGGAAGAGGACAGGAGGCGTGACACGGGAGGCAACCGGCGGCTTCAATTAAGTTCTTTTTTTTAATACATTATTACTAACACCCCCCCCACGTGAACCTCCCCTCCCACGCTCCCTCTCCAGCGTTCCCACCACCCACCCTACCACCCTTTGTTTTGGTGTCCGCCACTGGGGAGAGGGTTGCGAAGTAGCGTGGAGTGGCAAGGAGGGAGTGTGGTAGAGTGAAAGGGCATAGAGTGGGGGCTGCAGTGGAATGTTGTGAGGTCAAGGTGGCAGTTGAGGTCGCCAAGTAGCACATTTGACCTCTGTCTTTGAATGCACTGAAAATGTGAAAAGAAGAGAACAAGATTTAAAGGCCTATTTACAGAAAGTGAGCACTGTGGAAGAATACAGTAAATAGGCTATGCTCCACAAGAGGGACGAGCTCAAGCTGGACAACCTAAAACAAATAAAGCCAGCAAATAGAAAGCAAGCAAATGTGATTTACAAAACACAAAGCAAATGGTAAGAAATGAGCGGAACACATTCCTAGGGAAGCTTTCAGAATGTCCCCAAGATGTGTTAGCAAATCAGACACCTGTGCTATCTGATAGGCTTCGACCTAAAAACTTTAATGTGATGTGTTAGTTTTTCAAATGGTCTTCCACGGCACAGGAGCACATTTTTTAGTAATGTTTGATCCTTTTGAGGTGGAAACAATTTTTTTGTCCAAATCTGCAAAATACGCAGTAGACTGCGGATTATGTGACAAATAAAGTAAATCTATTTTTATGCTGAAAACACCACAGCCGAAGAACTCCATAATTCCAGTGGCCCTTGCTATGTCCCATCGCACTAGAATCATATGTATATAAAGCAAATCTTTTGATAGGTTACAATTCAAATAGTCATAAAATAAAAGAAGTTATGTTGAATTCTGCTAGGTTATGTGTTACGTTATGTTTTTGTTGTTTTAGGTCTTGTTATGCTATTTTATCGGTATTTGAATAGTGCACAATTTTTTATATTATGGCAGTGCAGTGCTTTCTGAAGTCCAAATGGTTCTGATGTTTCCCTCACAGAAAGAGTGTAATTCGTCTTTTGAAGAGAAGATATCCTAACAATCGTGTTTGTGCCTAAGTTAAGTGAAAGTGTCCGCTTCGATAAGATGAAGCATGAAATGGAAGTACAGATCGAACAAGGTATAAAGTCAACTGGCAGGGGTCCGACACTAAACACGATGGGCACTGGAAGAAGACATCTTCTTCAGTAGCTCTAAAGCATCTTTTATAGCGCATTCCTTAAAGAAAACATGAACAGCACATTGCAGCAAATGCTAACTGGTATTTCCCACAAGATTTGTCACAATAAATTGTGATGCACATGACAAGAAATAAGTATCTGCTATAGCACTCTTTCTTTTTATGTCCATGACCTTTTCTTTTAGACTTTCTATTCTGTCTATGATCTTGCAATTGGTGTCCTCGGTCTTTCACCAGTGGCCAGATCTACTTTTTGGTTTTTAAAATCTGGCCACACAGTCCTTTAAAAAGGCAAAACTGGTCAGAGGTAGCTAGCATTTCCATTCAAAGGGACCATGGCTGAGCAACTTGGACCAGATGGTACCTACTGGATCACAAACAAGATTAATTTGCATACCTTTGCTTCCTGTCTGTAGCTGCACAGTGAACAAAATGATGGATGTGTATAAGGCCCTAGGTAATTACCAGTGACAAAAATGTAATACAAGGATTTGACTCAATGTCTTTAAGCCTCACCTACTAGACATTTCAGGCTGTCTGGCTGTGAAAGACCTTAGGTGGACTTACTAAATACTTAAAGTGGGCTTAGAGCCCGCCCATTTCTTACAATTGGTTGGCTTTATTGCCACTCACATTTGTTTCCTTCTTATTCAATGGCTTGCCTTACTCTTCTTGTGTTTGCCCTTTCCATGGAGCATGACCTATTTACCATCCTTTTGATTGGCTAACTTGTATCCATCCGCTGCCCACTTTCAGGGAACTACCTTTAATGTTTTAAGTAAGCACTCCATGAGAGTGCATGTGGTTTCTAGCTTTCTCTCTTGTGTACTTATCCGTCTGTCGAATACTCACACCGCCCGCACTCCATATTGCTCTCTTTCTCTTGTGCTGCTCTGTCTCTCACGTGCTTCTTCACCCACAAACCCAATGAGCACTGTGCTGTTCTCCTTTTCATGTGCTGCTTTTCCCCTCCTCCCCCATTGGCTTTATTTTTATTTTATTGCCCATCACTCCATGTTGCTTCCACTAGCTACTTATTCATTTCTTTCCCAACCCTCATGGTCATTTAAAAAAATGCAATTTAAAAAAATGTAGCATTTCTTTTTTGGGGGAAGGGTCTGGCAGCTGCAATTTCCTACTGGGCACTTCGCTATAACAAAAGCACTTTAGAGCTCTTAATTTTTTTTCTACTTACTCCTCTTACTGCCGTTCGCCTTCTTAGATCAGTCTATCAAAACAAAAAATGGCACCTGCATCATTCTGTAGATGCTCGCATGTGCATGCCTACAAAATGACGTGACCAAAAATGGACCAGTCAGCATGCCTTTTTTTTACTGTTGCTGCACAGCATTGCCAAAAAGCATTGCCAAATTCAATAAGTTCCAAAGGATAGACCTTTGCCAATGCATGGTTCAGAGAGCTATAGAGCACCTTGTTCTTTACATTTTATTTTCTCTTTGCCCACACTTATTGGTTCCTTCCCCCGTAGCCCCCCCCCTTAGGAGTTGATATTCATGCATTACATACGCTGATTGCTCTCTCATTTCCCTTCACATTACTTTGTCATTTGAAATGCTCTCCCAAAATGAAGCAAATATTGAAGAAAACTGTCAATTCAAACCGCGGGTACACATGATGGCTGCATTCAAATTGCCAACTGAAGATTCAATTGGATTAAACTAACTGAGTAGCAAATTGGAGACCGATAGCAAAAGATATGAGCATATTGGTATTAGAAATGAAGGCAGTGAGGAGACGGGATTGAAATTGGGGGCTGGGGACTAGGAACGAAGGGGTGGAGGGAGGAATCAAATATATGAAGAATTCTGAAGGGTCTGGAAACAATCAGCCTGGTTTAGAGTTTGACAGAGATAGTACTCCGTCAGAACTGCGATGAAGTACACACTCCGCCAAACTGACGGTCCTCTCGCCTCATTTAGATCAGGTGGACTTATAGTCTGCCACGGACATACACCTCTGATTTCCTCACGGAGTGGGACCATTGGAGGTTTGGCCATTTGGCCACCTGCCTGTTCAAGAGTTGGTGGTCAAATGGCCAGTTTTCACTGTCCGTCACTACCAGTTAAAACCTGGCATAAGGGGCAGTGCAAACTGCATAATGACTCCAGCACAATGGGTGACAACTCCCATGGTGCGGGGGTCATTGTTTTTTTTTTCTTTCAAAAACAAGATCCTTCTGTGGGATTTTGTTTTTGAAAATAAAAAACAGGTTAAAAGTTTGACAGAGAGTACTGTGAAGTTGACGGAGCAGTCCGTCAAACTTTTAATACATAGACAAATGTTGGAGATGTCCACTGGGCCGACGGATTTCTCTAAATTTGGAAGACGAGTTTTCCGTCAGGTCGATGGAGTATAGACCATCCTCTGTGGTCTAAATTGGCCCCAGGGTTACTTAGGGTCCGAATTTGAGTTTGGCAGATCGGTTACTCTGTCATAAACATGACAGATATCGAGACCGCATTATATCTATGGCACTTGGTGGATGGGATATCAGTCATATTAGTGATGGAGTACCTGCTGATCTGAATGATAACTCCAGTGCCTTTGAGGTGCACAACCACGTCACCGATTTGGTTCAACAAAGTGTCCGTTTTTGCTGATATTAGCATAGCGTGACGTATCACAACCGTGAAAGTGCATGGATTACTCTTTGTTTATTATTTAAAACTATCGATCCGGTAAGGAAGAGTCTGGAATCTTCCTCGCGGCCACTGAAAATACACATCTTTAAGGAGACTGCATTCAAAGTGTTCCGCTTAATAACATTTTTAACCCCATTGCGTGAAGAATTGCGGATCCTGAGCGACGCTGGAGCAGAGCTATCTCTCACGGAGACAACAGCCTCATATCCCTGGTGGATTAATGGGTTCGCTGGTCAGTGCCTTCCCAGGGAGCTCTCTAAACTTAAGAATCAATATGAGCGGCAAACACCACAGTAGTCAAAACAAAACAAAGAAAGAAACTGTAGTCTTTTTTTCCACCATCGGTTCTATGTCTCTCTACTTCACTCCATGCCCCACAGCAGCAACAAGCTCACCGCAGCACAACTGGCACATTGCTCCAAAGCACACACACAACACCCAAACTCTTGCCACCATGGCCATCCTATGAACAACCATTCCACCAAGCATGAGCAACAGTCTCAGTATCCTCTTTTTCAAAGTTGATGAGTGCAAAAAAATGTGACTCTTTCACATGTACGTCTCCCTGCTTCACCACACACTTGAGGACAGCAACCAGCTCGCAATAACATAACTCGCACACTCCTCTGAGACTCACAAACAAGACCTAAACTATTTCACCTAAGTCACTATACGCAGCCACCTTTCGTCCAACCATGCACAACAAACATTCGAAGACGGTAGGTATATGAAAACACAATACTAAATAGAAACCTGCTTTCCGTAAGATGACTGGAAGACCCCCTTGAACCTCACACAACACCTAAACTCTTCCACATGGCCCACTCTATAAGAAAATAGTGTCACCTTTTACTCAACTAGGTGGAAGAACGTCGAAGGCCCTTCATGGGGATGAGGAACTATGCACATTTAGCAATAGATGCCAACCAATCCTTTCTCACGTAAGCCAAAGATAGAGTTCCGTATTCAAAGCAGCTTCTTTGACTAGCTGCACACATTAGTGGATTGGAAATTCAGCCCATCCTGCACCAAGCCGCTTACTTGAATTTCTTCGGAGGGAATCAATGCTTCATTCCATACAGGATTTGATAATATTGTAAACATAGTTTCTTGCAACTGTCACTTTTAAAAAAAAATGATGTCAACAGAAGATAAATTGTTCTTGGACCTTTTTTTTCTTCAAGCTAGCTCCCTGGTGCAGGCCGCTCAAAGGAAATTGTATAAAACATTTGATTATTCACTGGTTGAGACGTACTTAATGTCTTGGAAATCAGCCATTTTGGTTCTAACTTCATTTCTTGTTTAAAGAAGTTACCCTGAACCAGTACATATGTCATGCATTGAATTTTTGAAAGATGTTGATGCCTTGCAGCGTCCAATTGCTGGTTTAATGTGTCAACAGTTCCTTGCTAGTTTCCACACTTCTCTGGTCCCATCCTACCTCTTCCTGTTTTTTCTGTTCCAAGCCAGGTGTGGTATGACAATGACTTGAAATTCTTTGGCCCCTCTAGCTGGACCCTTGCCTTGTCAGCCCCAGGGTGTGTCTTTCAGGCCACTATGCTTCTCTCTGGCCTGATTGGTGTTCACCTTGGTCTGCTAATGGGGCACCACTAGAATATCTTTGGGTGTCTGTATCTTCTTTGGCTAGTGGGATTTCTACATTTTCTCTTTTGGATTTATTTGTGTGTCGTTGCGTGTGCAGACTCTAATTTTGCTACTCACTATCCAATTCTTAATTTACCTGTAGCACTTTGAAATAATGCAGTACTGGTGTTTTTGGTTTTAGTTTTCTCTCTCTTTTTTTGTTCAATTTGTGTGTTGTGGTTGTTCTTGTTCACAGTGTTTGGATCCTGGGCTTTAACTCATTTACTTTACATTGGGCTCAGAGCTGGTCGTCTGTGACCACCCTGTGCACAGGCAAGTTATTTGCTATTTCCAGCCGTATCTGGGTAGCTACAGGGCTAGCTTTACATATATCTTGGTGTGGCTTTCCATGCATGAGCAGCGCTGACAAATCCTGCTGTCTGAGCGTGTGCAAAGCACCTTTCACGGCCTACCCCACTTTAAGTTCCCACAGGCAGAGACGCAGCTATCAGTAGTGCAGCTGGCGCTGTGGCATTGGGGCGCAGAGGTGTGAGGCGCCCACTGCACCCCAATTACATCTGTATTTTTAATTTAGGCCTAGGCCACCCTCACTACGGCACTTCCTGCGTATCTTTACCTGCATACGACTGATACAGGCCACAGGAAGTAGCCGAACCCATAGATACGAGTCTGTACTCATCAAAATAACATACAGCAAAAAGCATAAAATCAGAAGTAGGAAGGGGATAATCACAAGTAAAAGTATTTTATATAAAATAACTGTGTAAACAAATGTAACAAGAAGAAATGTACTCTACCGCTATACTCTACTAACCATAAACATGGACATAACCATACAAGCTGCCAAAAACAGTTCACGCTTTGAACCAAAAGATATTTAAGCCTTCAGCACGGTACACACAGCCCAGTTTGATGTGTGGTTTTTGCCAATGTATGCGCATTGCCTGCACTATACAAACCACTCAAGTCAAGTTGCAACACATGCTTCTCTCTCACACATTTCATCTTAGGTGTCATTGCAATTATTGTCCCTTTTGTGTGTTCAGGTTGCGCTCCTTGGTGCACACTTAAATATCTCTCTCTCTGTCATCTCCCTAGGGGCGCCCCTGTAGCCCAGCCCTCTAGAATTCTATGGACGGCACGGTACGCCTGTTCATGACACACCTCTCAGATTATTGAGGACAACAGCCTATATTTTTAAGCTCATTATGTCTTTTCTTACAGAGACTACTTTTCACAAGCATAAAATGTAAACGGTCCCCTAATTGAATGGCTGGACTTATAAATACTGAATAAATCCTTTTTTTTTAAATTTAAGACTGTGGAAACATTTGTTCACTCCTAATGTGTGAATCTCACAGACATTTTGCACATCGTAAACGCTAGAGTTCATTGGATGGGTTACACATCACAAACATGACGGATATCCCGTCTGCCTTATTGCAAATGCATTATATCCTATGGCACTTGTAATACGTTTGTGACGGAGTAACCCGTCCGCCAAACTCTAAATCGGGCCCTTACTGTCTCCTCCATGTGCTGTACATGGTCTAAAGGTATCTTTTAGAGTGCACTGTGCTGTGCACTTTACATCTTCCCAAATGAGCAAACATTGTGATGTTCAGTGCAATACGCGGGCCAGCCGTTCAACCAAACGGACAAACTCTGGCCCAGCAGAAAGCGCTTACTACTACCCCTGACAGGGCCTTGAAGCGCGTTTGTGCGCGTCATGTGATTGGCTATTGATGCTCATGAAAGGCGATGGGCTGTGGGCACCAGTGGTTGAAGTCTACTTAGACTCCAAGGAAGCTTTCTCAATGTCTGCTCTCTTCACTCGAACCTGTGCACACACATGCGCGAAATGGGGTACGGTGTGAGAATGAACAGCACAGAAAATTGGATATAATGAGCTACATTTGCCATTGAGTAGGGGTTGTTTACGTCTTTATCACTCAGGGGCAGGTTTCCTGATTTCCCTTTCCCTTTCCCTGAGTGTAGTGTTCTCTCCCTACACTTGAACTCAAGTATGCAATGAAACAGGCCCCAAATAACTCGATCACTTTCCTGTTCACTCTCTCATCTCCTATTCACAAAATATGTAAATAGAAGCTGAAGATCAGCGCTGCACACTGAGTGCATGCATTGTGGGACTTTTCCTCTTCAAAGAATTTCATGTTGAAAGAAATGAACGCGACATTACACTCAGAAAGCGGCGAAAATGATGAGGGGGCAACATCGAAAGTCCCAATGTTTATGTGGAAGCTGGATTGAGACAGTCTTGCAATCTTTTCAAATTCTATGCGTTTTTTTTCCAAGAAATACTCATATGTCACAAGTAAATAACTACGCACACGTCTAGTATTGACACAGCTGGTCTTAACGGCATGATACAGAACAGCGTAACCAAAATATCTTCTGACAGAAACATTGCAAATTAAATATAGTTCAGATTTTTTAATGGCACAGTTTTGCGAAATCCCTCAATTTCTCCATTTAAACATATTGCAAAGTGTCTGCCTTTACCTTCGCCTATGCAAAGTTTTTTTCCGCTTGCGAGATAATTTTCAATGCAGAGCGAGACAATGTTTATTCTCATAAAATAGAGTAAGATGATTTTCACTCGGATAAAACCCATACATTTGGCAGAGTTTTGTTTGCACAATGACAAATGTTTGCACAAATTCTCTCTGCAAATTTGATTTCAGCATTGCACAGTTTTGTTATATTAATAATATGGTGAGCAACATGAATTGTCTCAGAATTCATGATTTTCACAAGAATATGGCAATGCAGAAAAGTTCAGAAACGTCTCAAAGTTTCCCAAAGAACTTTACAATGGTAGTGGAAAAAAACTTTGCACACCCCTAGTCCTGCTGTATGCCGCCAGTCATGCTATCCTAGTATTTCATGATTTGTCGGCATGGCAAGGGGGCGCAACGTAACTACACATTGGAAGGAACCCACTGCAGCCCATTCTGACTATGGCACCTGCTCGAAAGAGTCGAAGCCAGGATTAAGAGTACAGAGTGTGTGCCAAAGTACAAGGCTACTCCTGGGTTTGCAGTCCTCTCTCAAGAGACGCAGGATCTGACCAAGCCCTAACACCAGCTGGACACAATGTAAGTTCTTGGGCGGGGTAGGGCAAGGGGGCTTTGGGAAAGGAAGACAGGGTCTTCTAAAAATAAGAACAACAGGTTTGAAGCTGAGGCAGGGGCGTAGCTAGACAGTTTGCCACCCATGGTGGTCCCTGCGGCGGCCGCCCCACGGAGGTGGTATGTAAGAGGGGGGGTGATGGTGATTCCTGCAGTGCCCGCCCTGCGATGTCCCCAGGTAAGAGCGGGGGGTGTAGGGGCCGCTGCCCCCAAAACTCGTGCCACCCGGGGCGGACTGCCCCCCTTGCTACGCCACTGAGCTGAGGTAGAAAAGACAGGCCACAGCCAGCCACAGACATTGGTTCAGTGAATCCCAACAGTAGAGCAACTGACATCATGAAACTTTAAACTCCCAATAACATCACATTTTTGACCCTTGTATCAGCCTTAGCCCTTCAACAGCCTCCAATTTACTTCTGACAGGTTTGGGAGGAGGTAATGAGTGGAAAGTTCAAAGAGGATATAGGGTACTCTGGCCTTCATTCCTAGTGTTAAAATCAAACAACACAGTAATAACAAATGGGCTACTACCAATACCAAGCAGTTACTTTTTATTAGCTGGGTGTGGTAATAATGCATCATTCATTACATACTGAAGTGGACGATCTAGCACTAAACCTGTCTGGTTTCCAAAATACCTATTGTCAGCTTCCAGTGGGCTTAAATCCCACCCAGTGCTTACCCTTCCTGGCTAAATTGTCACTCTCATTTGCTCGCTTTTTATTTGTGAGTCTGTATGGGCTTTCCGTCCTCTTGTTCTGTTTGTTCCTCCCCTAGAGCACAAACTCATTACTTGTGTCCTTCCACTGCTTACTTGTCAGGCACTATTTTTTCTGTTTGGTTAAGCTCTCAATGAGAGTTCATGTGTTTTCCGGTGGTCTCATTCATGTATTTCTCTTCCCCTCTCTGCCACACTCCACGATGCCACCTACCAGCTCTCCGTTGCTGTCCCCTCACAAACATTTTTTTAAGATGCATTTATTTATTTTTGCGGAGGACCGGAAAGCAAATTTATGCTGACAGCCCTGTCTTAAAAGCACTTCAGGGCTGCTTCTATTTTTTTTGTTTTATTTAATAATCCTTCTTGGATTGGAAAATAAAACTGGCGTTCATTTCATTTTGTAGACACGCATGCATAATAGGGCATGCGCCGCCTTCAAAATGACACGGCGGTGCCATGCCTCTCTCTCTCTTTCTTTAAAAACTTTTCGCCATACTGCACAACATCTTGCCAATGCTGCACGGCAGGGCTAAAAAGCATGGGCAAAGGTGAGTCCCAAAGGCAAGGCCTTTTGGCTTTGCCAATGCTTGTTTTTCTTGCACAGATGTTGCCAGGTTTTAACTGGTGAAATTCGTGCCAAAAAACTACCAAGTCTGTAATGCGGATTCCGGAGCAAACACCTATTTGCACCTCTGAATCAGAATAAGGGCCTTGGAGTACCATCCCTGCCACTGTCTTCATGGTCTCGGGGACAGGGGGCAGAGGGGCACAGCTGGTGGCGACTAAATGGCAAGCCAGGGATAGCAGCTGCTAGCTCTAGCTACCACTAACTGGTGCCCAGGTACCCGGCCCTACCACTCCAGACTATAGATTGGCACGTCATTGAAAATGCATGCAGGCATCACAAGCGGGTCCTCAAGAGAAGAGGTTTACAATGAAGTTATCTTCCAAACTCTGACGTGCAGTAGGTGCTCTAATGAGTGTGCACAATACAGAGAGTGCAAAGGCAGCGCACAGCACCACCTACAGCTGAATGGGAGAATAGCAGCTTCTACTGGCCATGGGGAGATCTGACCCAGCAAAGCAGCTTCAGCCCCCTGCTGGTGCAATGGGGTAGGGAGGACCATCCGTCACCATTGCACCGCCACCTCCTGCCATACAGTGTGAGCACAGCGCCATCCTCACGACCGGTGACACAGCAAAGGTGCCATGGGCCCTAATGCAAGCAAGGAAAATGCAGCACTCCTCCCCTAGTTTCGTATTAAAAAACTGTTTTTTTGTGCAGTGAGCTCCTCAGACACAAGAACCCCAGTGCCACTGCACCTGCTGCACTATTGATAGCGCTGCCACTGCACAGGCCATAGGATCCTTGTCTGTAACACGTTTGGGCGTCCATAACCCGGGGAAGGAGGGCGGCCTGCAGTGCTGCACAAACACTGCTGCCGCTCATTGTGCACAAGCAGCTTCCAGTGCCTCTAGGCACGTTAGAGTCCTGTGCCCACAGCATCCTGGATCTGAGGGAGAGAAGTAAACGGAAACAAGCCGAACACTAAATGTATGCCTACATGTATCAAAATATAAACAAAACAAGCAATATAGATAACCAAATATAGCCGCACATTTCAAATGAACAGATATGACCAACAATGTGACTATACTCAGACCAAATAGAGGCCCTCACATATGTAAATACATGTCCTAGTAAATATAAGGCACAATAAATAAAAACGGATGTAACTATAAGAAAGTGGTGGCCCACGCTGAAACACCAGACCGTTTAGACTTCAGCGCGGTACACAAGCTCTTGTTGTGCACACATTTCTAGCCTAGGTCCACACATTTTCTGCTCTTGCGCACAAACACAAACATACACTTTCTCTCTGATTGATCACACAATCAACGTGCTCGCTTACTTTGTTCGCGCTTTTTACAGTTACTTTGCTTGTACATTCACATAGATACATATAAACTAAATTCCTCTACCATCACATTCACAAACATGCACTTCCTGCACAGTCACACTTCCCGTCTACAAACACTTCCTACACACACACACACACACACACACACACACACACACACAGTTACACTTCCTGCGCAACCATCTCCTGCCTATGAAAACCTCTTGGTGACACGCTTCCCAAACAATCCCACTCACACATACATACACCTTCTTTCTACGCATACCCTGTGCTCACAATTTCTGATGCCTGTTAGAGTGGTAGAGCTTTCTGTTCCAACATGTCCTAACACACACACACACACACAATTCTTGCACACAACATCCCCATTTTAGTCCCTACTGCACACGCACATAAGCACACTTCATTTACAGAAAGACTTCTTGTGGTGCACAATTCGGGTCTGATTTTGAGTTTGGCGGTGAGGGTACTCCATCGTTGATTTCCGCCACACTCATGGTAACGTTCTGCCTGCCCAATGTAGAGGTGGGTGGACTGACAGTATGTAAACAACAGAGTCTCCTCCGGCTCCATCACCGGTGTTAGAATTGGGGGTCTCTAGTTGGCACAGGTAGGTACTTGTGACAAATAGGGACCCTTGCCTCTAGTCAGGGTAAAGGGGTACACTCCTAAAATAACCCCTGCTCACCCCCTTGGTAGCTTGGCACGAGCAGACAGGCTTATCTCAGAGGCAGTGTGTAAAGCATTTGTGAACACATACAGTAATCTAGTGACACACTACAGATGGACACCACACAAGGTTTATATCAAAAATAAGTATTCTTTATATAGTTTTAACACAAGACCATAAACGACAAAAATCCACAATACTGTACTTAAAATGGTAGTTTTAGCTTAGTTCAGTTCAGTTCTTAAGATGCGACACTTTAAGTCAATGTACCTTACGATGCGGGACGCTT
Organism: Calotriton arnoldi; assembly: GCA_963921515.1. NCBI lineage: Eukaryota > Metazoa > Chordata > Amphibia > Caudata > Salamandridae > Calotriton > Calotriton arnoldi. The sequence continues at coordinate 523,320 of CAWUFW010001628.1, forward strand.
CCACAACAAGCAAGGTTGCAGCGATGGAAATGCGACAAAGTTCTGGTGCAAAGAAATAAAGACGTCAAGTTCTTCCTGATGCGGCACGCTTCTCCGATGTTGCGAGAAGTCTCGATTCGATGCGTCAACTGCAGCGGCGACACCCTTGTTCAGCGATGCGACGGCAACAGCTTCGGCTGCGACACTCTGCTCCAACGTTGCGAGACGCTTCCGCTCGATGCGACAACTGCAGCGGCGACACCCTTGTTTCGTGATGCGACGGCAGCAGCTCCGACGGCGGCATGCTTCTCCGTGGATGCGAGGCGCTTCTCTCGATGCGGTGCAATGCGTCAGCTACAGCGGCGACATCTACGATGCGACGGCAGCGGCTGCGACGGCGACACGCTTCTTCCTCGATGCGAGACTCTTCTCTTGATGCAATGCAACAGCTACAGCGGCGACATCTACGATGCGACGGCAGCGGCTGCGACGGCGAAACGCTTCTTCGGGGTTGCGGGACGTATCTCGAGATGCGGTGCAATGCGTCAGCTACAGCGGCGTCATCTCCGTGATGCGACGGCAGCGGCTGCGACGGCGACACGCTTCTCCCTCTTGAGTCACGCTTCCAGCTCCTTGCGACACGCAGTCCCTTCAGAAGGCCCAAAACAGCAGCAGGCACTTCCAAAGGATTCTTGGGGAGCTGGTGGTTGAAGTCTGTTGTCCCTGAGACTTCAGCAGGAGGCAAGCTCTTTTCTCAAGCCCTTGGAGATCCTTTACAAGTTGAATAAAGTGCACACAAAGTCCTTTCTCCTTCCTTTGGCAGTCAGGCAACCACTGCAGGCAGATCCCTCTAGCTTAGGGATAGTCTTCTCCTCAGTTTCTTCTTGGTTCCGCTCCTCAGCAAAGGTTTCTTCTTGTTTTCCCAAAGTGATCTAATTTCCTAGGGGTCTGGGTCCCCTTTTTATACACCTTTTTTCTTTGTTCTCTGAAGGCAGAGAGGCCTCTGCCTAGTCCAAAACCAGTTCTGGTCAGTCCTGGAGCACTTTGTTTTTCTGACTCCTTCTTTCCTTTCAGAATGTGGGGCAGGGTGCTCAGCCGCCCGGCAGGAGGTGGAGCCAGCATTGTGGAAGGCAGGCACAGCCCTATTCAGACCCAGGTGCAACTCCTCCCTCCACTCTGGATGCAGATCTTTCTATTCAGCCCTGTGCTGACTCACCCTGTCTCCTGTAGCCACCCCCAGCCCCTGTCACTAAATCTCCAGACAAGGAATACACACCCTAGCAGAGGCAGGCTTGGAAGTTTAGGCAAGAAAATACCCACTTTCTAAAAGTGGTATTTTCAAACACAGAATGTTAAAACCAACTTCACTAAAATATGTATTTTATCATTCTGAGTTCAGGCATACTAAATTCGTTTTTCTACCATGTTCCCTGGGTCAGTTCTGACTATAAGGTGTAATAGTCAGTCTGCCCATTCTGGCCTATGGGGAGCAGGTAGCCTTGCAATAGTGAAAAACGAAAATGGCTGTAATTCACTATTAGGACATGCCACACACACCAGGGCATGTCCTACCTTGTACTTACAATGCACCCTGCCCTAGGGCCTACTTTAGGGGTGACCAACATGCAGTAAAGGGAAGGTTTAGGGACTGGTAAGTGGGTGTACTCACCAAGTCGACATGGCAGCCCTAGGCTGCACACAGGCTCTGCAATGGCAGGCCTGAGGCACATTTTACAAGCCGCTTCTGTGGGTGGCACAACCAGTGCTGCAAGCCCACCAGCGGCATTGTATTTACAAGCCCTGGGCACACTCAGTGCACTGTACTAGGGACTGACAAGTAAACCAATCATCCAATCATGGAGTCACTAATCCATAACACAATTTACAATGGGGAGAGCATATGCACTTTAGCACTGATCAGCAGTGGTAAAGTGCCCAGAGTCATAAAACAGCCAACAACAGGTCAGAGAAAAATATAGGAGGAAGGCAAAAAGTTTAGGGATGACCCTGCAAAAAGGGCCAAGTCCAACAACCGGCATACTGCTCAGACAGCTGACAGAGTACAGGCCATCGGAGGTAAGACATTCATCCTAATTTAGAGTGGGCGGTCGGATGGCTTTGTTGTTTGCTATCCGTCACCACCAGGAATATCCAGGCAGTGAGGGGCAGTAAAAATAAGAAAATGGCCCCCACTCCATGGGAGAAAACTCCCAAGGTAAGGGGGTTAATAGTTTTACTTTTTTCAACAACAAACTCCCACCAGGGATGTGATAATTAATTTACATTCTGCAGCATAAAAATACTAAGGTCAGCACATCAGGAAAGAAACTAACGCCAGTACCAATAATGCAGAGCTAGGTCAGACCAGCAGTGCTTGCAGGCCGAGGCATATTTTTACATTTATTCTTGAGGTTTTAAAGTCAAAAACTTTACTCCTCACAAAGACAGGCAAGCATTTCTGATTTCATCCTATCTGGCTGCAAGGAATGAAACCGTCATCAACCCTCCCTTTCTAAACAAGTTTCGCAGTAGGTCTGTCTTACAACTGCAAGTGCTTCGTCACTCACTGATGAGTTTAGGCACTCAATAAATATTCAGGCAGGCACCCTGTCATTCATCCCTTGTATTCCTGCATACATTCACTGACTCATTGTTGCATTCACCAACTCACAATCCACAAAAAAGCGCATATTTAAACTTAATAGGCACATGATAAACAAAAAAAAGTAGAAAGAAGGAAAGATGCTGCCCCGAAACGTGGTGGGCATATGTATGTAAAAAAAACAAAGATAGCAGCAGGGGCCATCTTCGAATGGTGCTGGGCAGTGTTTACATAGTGTAATAGCAATCCACCCTTAAAGGTCTATTTGCTGTAACATATGAAATGGCACTTTTTTGTGTGCACAAAGTGAAAGATATTCAAAAATCTTTGAAGGGAGCGAGAGGAGAACCCTCTCAGCCTGACACTCACTGGTCACTTTCTGTTCCTGATGATACGACTTTCACAGACACTTCTTCTGCTCTCCAGACACTGGATTCTTGGGATGCTCTGCATTTGCCTCTATTTGTGTCCCTGGCTCAAGCCATTGGTCTAATTACTGACCCATTTCTCTGTTTCCTATCCTGTCTAAAATCATAGAAAAACATGTCTGCAAACAACTTTCGGCTTTTGTGGAGTCCCAACTTTTTTTTACATGACTCTCAGTCAGAGTTCAGAGCTGGTCACAGTACCGAGCCCTCCCTCCTTGGCGTCACAGAACATCTCAGGTGACTACTAGATGAGGGCGAGAGATAGCAGCGCTGATTTTACTTGATCACAGTGCTGCCTTCGATACTGTGCCCCATGATACGCTCATACGGAGGCTGACACAACTGGGGCTCCAGGGAACTGCTCTTTCTTGGCTATTCTGTATCTTGAGAGACTGCACCTTTCAGGTCTCCTCAGGCAGTATCTCCTCCACGTGCCATGATTTGACCTGTGCGGTCCCTCAGGCATCAGCGTTAGGCCCGGCACTCTACATCATCTATGTTCGCCCCCTGTCTAACCTGGTGGAACATTGTGGGCTCACGCTATTCTCTTACATGGATGATACCCTAATCATTTTCACTTTATAATTTGCTCAGGACCACAACTCAGTGTCCTTGAATTCCTATTTGGCTTGAGAAGCCTCTTGGATGAATAACAACTTGGTGAAACTTAACAGAGAGAAAACCGAGGTGTTGGTGCTTGGGGACCACCGCTTGGCCAGCTACTCTGGGTGATATTCCGGCCCCTGCCCTCAAAGTCAAGAATCTGGGCTTTTTAGTAGATACAAAGCTCTCTATGAAGCCCCAGGTGGCAAAGGTATCTCCAACAAGTTTCGTGACATTAAAATGGCTGCGCACATTTATTTGAATTCTCCCCACACATTCCCAGAGAACTGTCATCCAGGCACTTATCTTGTACCAACTAGATCATGGGGGCTGACAAAGCTTCCATACGACTTATACAGGTGGTGCAGATTGCGGCAGCTAGACTGATTTACAGACTGCCATGACACACATCAGCTATGTCTCTCCTCTGTTGTGAGATCCATTGGCTGCAGGTGGAGAAACACATCCAATTTAAGGCTCTATGCTATGTCTTCAAAGCAAGGGCAAAGGTATCCCCCCACCATATCACTGGGCTGATAAAATTCTATCAGCCAACTTGCTATCTACGCTCTAGCATCCTCTCCCTTGTGTACTGTTCCCAAGATCAAACTGACTCGCATGGGAGGGAGCTCTTTTACCTTCCCCGACCCTAAGCTCTGGAATATTCTACCAAAACACCTAGGATTCTGTACCTCATTGACCACCTTTCACAGACAATTAAACACTTGGCTGTTCTGAACTATTTGGGTATGAAGATCCTTATCTGTTGCTTAAAAAAATAAAGCGCTGGCAAACCTCGAGTGGGTAGCTGTCGCACTATATAAGCTCTATAACATAACATAACATATGTTTCCCCAATAAATAAATAAGTCGGTTTACTGCTTTTGTCATAACTTCTCAGAAGAAATAGATTAGATTTATGGCATAACTTTTGCCAAAATTACAAATACATACAAAATGCAGTTGGCAAAGCAACATACAACCCCTCCTATGAAGGCCTTATGGGGATTATTGCAGTGCAGCTTTTCTAACCCCAGGGTTAGACTGAGAGGGTAACCAACACTAAACTCCTTGTCAAGTATGATAATCTGCAAGATTCCAAGTAACAAAATACCTGCCCATACGCTTGAACACATTTAATGACAATCATCGACCCAGATAAGCTTACTGTATTTAACACGTTTTTCACAATACATAAATCAGGTGTCCTGCCTTTGATATACATTTTCATAATAAACAGACCAGAAATATGTCATCTGACATAACCTTTCCCAGTGAACCACCTGCCTACCACATGCTTATAAACTTTATTATTGGCTTGTCACCATAACTGACTCAAGCCTTTTGTACTGAGCATAGAATTTCCAGTGCAGCAGCCATTAGGCATGCAGGTATCAAATACAAATATGTACACAATTATACTTGCCAAAATGATATCCAACCCTCCTCAGAAGGCATATTACTATGAACATCCCTAATGGTTCGTCGAAGGGGAATGACAGGTCAGCAACACCAAAATCACTTCCTAATGTGGTGACCTGTGAGACTTGGAATGAAACGCCGGCCCACCGACTCTAAAACAGTGTAATACAAATCCAGCCATAAAGGCTTTATTGCTTTTAGCAGATGCTTTTCATAATAAACAAGTGAGGCCTACTACTTTAACTGGAACTTTTCATTCTAAACAGATCAGACACTTTGCATCTGTTATAACTTTTGCAATGAACCAATCCGGCCTCTAGACTCCATCACTGCGCATTCACCACATCCAACCCAGGACTTCTGTACTCAGCATAGGCTTTCACAAGGCAACAATCAGACATAATAATTCAGGCCTATTGTCTTTTTTGTAATTTTCGTAATTAGCTGATCAGACCCGTGGGTTCTAAAATAACTTTTCCAAATGAACCAATCAGGATTAGAGCTTTTATTGCTGGCTTGTCGCCATAAACTACTATGGGCTACTGCATCGAGCATAAGCTTTCCCACAAAGCAACCATCAGACGCACTGTCATAGAATTGAAAATATGTACACATGTACATCAAACCCCATGTACAGGCTTTAACACAATACAATATCAATCCACTCATAAAGGCCGACTGTATTTAACACATGCTTATTCATGATAAATGTCAGTACTGCCATTGTGCCTTTGTTGAAACACTTCCTGATAAACAGGTCAGCCTTGATCATTGAATTATCACCATAACCAACTCAGGCTTACTTGTCTTGAGTACAAGCTTTCTTTCAAGGCATAAAGTGCAATACAAGCACTCTTTTTCAGTGGAAGCAAACACCTTGTACTCAATCAAAAATGGTAGCGAGGAAGATCAACATGTGGATGGAAATGAAGGCCCTCTTTCCATACTGCTCCTTAAAACTCTTTATCTTTTTTATCTCAAAGTCATGATGGCAGCTGTGCTCTCAATGTCTCTTTTGTAGATTTGTTCCACAGCAAACATTTCAAGACAACAAGCATTGGCAAAGCCAATAGGTTGTGCCTTTGGGACCTACTGGGTTTGCCAATAGTTTTAGCCATGCTGCTGTGCAGCATGGCTAATAAGGACAATAAAAGAGCCAATCCTGAGGCTGGTTGCGTCATTTTGTGGGTGTGCACACAAAAGGATGCAAGCGCTTTTTATATTGTTTACTGATCTGAGTGGGATTGATAAACAAAAAGAAAATAATGTAGCGAGAGCACGTGGGGGAAGCAATGCTGGTAGAGGGAAGCAACACAAAGGCGGACGGAATCATGGATGCCAGTGTGGGAAAGCAACAAGAGGGCAGGGGAAGCAACGTGGGGTGGGTGGAAGCAACATGAAGGGTGCAGGAAGGGAACCAAATAGAAAGAGAGAGAAATATGGAGTAAAGAAAGTAAATGGATGAGAAAGAGCACAACTTGGAGCTGGAGGGACTACACAGCCGAGAAAGCAACTTGGGAAGAGCACACTAGGGCGAACACATCATGGAGGAGGGTAGGAAGAAACACACGGGCAGAGAAAGAGCAACAAGAACGTGGCAGAGGAAGGAAGTACATAAGGGAGACAGCTGGAAAATACATGCACTCTCATTGAGTGAATAAACCGAAAGTAGCGGAAAAGTGAGCAGAGGAGGGACAAGTACATGAAGAGGAATGAAAGCCCACACAAGCTAATGAACAAGAAGCAAGCAAATGAGAGTGACAATGAAGCCAACCAATAGTAAGAAATGAAAGGGCTCGAAGCCCACTGTAGCTGGCAAAACATCTCGCAAAAGATTGTGGGTGCACTGCCTAGTATGTGAGACTGAAAAATTAAGAGACAGCCTACATGCCTTCCTCACAGGGCAGCCTGACCTGTGACTGACTCTGCCCCAACCATATCGCCCTATCAAAAAGTTTATCCTGCAAGCAAGGATGCATCTTGTGCTAAATTCACCTGATGTACCAGATATTTTCATGCCTTGCTTTACAAACTCCACAGCAGGCCAGGCCTGACAGAGACCCCTCACCACTGAGGTAGAAATGAGAGTGTAGACAAAGCAGAGTAGTACACAAGAGCGCGAGGAAAGTCCATCTGAGGACATTAGCATGAAACGACAAAGATATGGATGCGATTTCCCGCACCTCATGCAAAAGCACACAATTCACAGCGCCAACCTAAACAACCAGAGGAGGAATAAAAACACAGAGAAAGCTGCAATGCAAATCTAAGCCAATGCATATGCATGGATTCCAGGCCTCTCCAGAGATCATGCCCCTTCTGTAGATTTGTACCGCAGCCAAAGTTCATAAATACATCATAACAAAAGGCTGACACGGATTGACACAATGGAGACTTGCTCTTGCTGCCTCAAACTAACTGCTGTACACCAACTGCCACACACTGAATATGGCACTTTTACTGTCACATAACTAAAGCAATGACGGTTACAACGGACTACACCGTCCTGGAGGAATGATATTGTTTGCATCTCACTGACAGAATTATACTTACTGATTCGCATAGATTGCCACACACCGATCGCCATACAATGACTGTATTGTATACAGGACCTTTGGAATTAGGAGTCAGGCAGGACCAAATTATGTGACATGGATGTCAAAACAACCAATAAACAACAAATTATGTGGCATAATGTGGCACATTTTGTGGAAGTACCACTTCACAATGTCATCATTTTTACACGTGTTAACATTGTCAGGGTATGGGTTTGACTTCATTAGTACCAGTTTAACAACCACAGACAGGAGACAGCAACTGAAAGGTGACCAGTTAACCTTTGCAAAGGGTCTGCCACTCCGCAGGAATACGTGTGGCGGCATTATTAGTCATTTTTGATCTACTTGAGATACAAACAATTTTTTTTAAATTTCAACTGGGGAAGAGCACCCCCTTCAATCTATCAAAAAGAAACAACATCTAATGTGTTTCATTCCTTTCATTATTTTATTGCATTGACCGACATCACGTATAATGTGTTTGACTTGTGGATTCATTATCATGTGATTGCATGTAAAAACTGATATGGACTTGAATTTGAATTTGACGAGAAGAATATGAATGTTTTTTTGCCCTGAAGAAGTTCCATAATCAAAAGGAATGAAACGCGTTGGCTGTCATGCTGTTTTTGCCAACCAAGAATAAAGAAAGATTATCTGAATTGGCACTTTGGATTTCTTTGTGATTTGATTACATGCATCACTGGCTCTATATGCTATTGAATTTGGACATTTATTATTACAGAAGTGGTAGTATCTGGTTTGAATTAAACTTGGCAAACCAAGGATTGGCGGCCCTGGTATAGGCAGTCCTGAAGCCTAAGTACTAACAACTTTGGCATTAGAATAGTCCGCCCTCTTACGGGCAGCTTTGCTTTGGATGGCGCACTGTGGGCAGGCCTGATCTAGACATCTGTGGTACTAACGACCATGGCATAAGCAGCTCAGCTGTAGATGGCTCCAGTCTGAGCATCCCTCGCATGGGAGGCACCGGTATAGAGAGTTGAAGTATAAAAGGCCACGTTAGGGGCAGTCCTCGCATAATCAGCCCTCAAACAGACATCCCTGGTGACTTGGATAGCCATCGTAGTACCTGCCATGGTATGGACAGCCCTGTTGTAGATGGCTCTGGTATGAGAATGGCCTTTACGGGTGGCATCGGCATAGACAGTCTGAGTACAAATGACAGTGGTATGGACAGCTCAGGAGTATGTGGTCTCTCCATGAAGGGCCATGGTACGCCCTTGAATAATCAGCCCTAGCATGGCCTGCGCTACATTTGATGTCACGGTATGTGCACGCCTGATGTAGACAGATGATGTGCTACCAGCCATGCATGAACAGCCCATTGCAGCTGGCTCTGGTGGGAGCATCCCTTGTACAGGTGGCGCTGTTGTATAATATAATATCATAAAATCAGCACTCGTAGGGAAAGCCCTGGTAAGGATGGCAGTGGTGTGTGCAGCCCAGGTGTAGCCAGCTCTGGTTTAGGTCCTGTTATCAACATCCTTCGTACGTGTGCCTCTGGTATTGGCAACCCAGATAGGGATAGACCCTGTATGGACACTATGACACTGTTTCATGGATCTAGAAATCTAGTAGGGAGTGCACAACAGTCCCAAAGTAATCTGAAAGGTGCTCTACATGTAGTCCCTACTCGTCTGGATCCAGCGATCTCTTAAAGTAGAGTTCAACCAAAGTCTCGATTGTATCTGTTTGCTCCTAAAGTAGCAATGTTTGAGGACATAAGACCAAAGTTCTATACGAGTGGTTTAAAGGTTTGCATCAGATACACTACAACTGATCTCAGCAGAAACAACAAATCATATTTTCCAGTTGGTGGTATTAAGTTAAAAACAAGTACACTTTTCAGTGTGCAATAAGCTTATAGTAATGCCAAATGTGGGAACTTAACATAAATCTGTAGGGTTCCAAGCCTAACCTTAACAGTGGAAAACCTCTAACCTCAAATTGTTTGTAAGAAAAAGCAACAGCTTTTGCATCCAGGGTAAAGAATGAGCATCTGTTATTCTATAGTGGATAATCTTAGCGGCGCTACGTGATGCTGTGGCGTTTTAGTACAATGAATAGCAAAGTCCTTTGTCCTTGGGGTTGTGGTCTTGTCACGATGGTGTCGAATGAGGGCGGCTTGAGGTCGAGGTTGAGGCTGTAGGTATTGCCGTTCCCTTGATTTTTACCAATAAGGAGAACTCATGACTGGCACAAGAAAGCGGAAAGCTGATGCTGTACAGGACTTAACCATGTGGTGGTGGTGGTGGTGGTGGTCTCCTTTCATCAGGACCTTGGGGAGGTGGGTGTGGTGGTGGCGGGGATCTATAGGGTGATCGCTCTCGTTCAAACATTGAGTGTCGTCACCTGAAGGGTGCTGGCACCGCAGAGCAACCAGCACCTTGAAAATGCAGATGTTGGCATGTGAGAACTGTGTTCCTGTTCATCAGCAGTGGGAAGGTGGCACCATTGGGACACGGGTGTCAGATGGCACACCTTCCTGCTGTGAGATTCGGTACCTGGGGGTGTGTGGGTGAGGGATGTCATCTACACAGGGGAAGATGAGCGTGTGCAGTAGCACGAGCTTCCATCCTGAAGGTGCTTTGTGGCTCCTTCTAAAATTCCAACCAGGAGTCTGCTTGTCTGATGGGTTGACCGACACCGGGGCATGAAATAATGTATAAGTGGAGGTGGGTGGGTGTTTGTTACTGCGGTCTTTCGATTCTGCCATGCTCGTCTTGACAATCACAGCTTCTGGACCCAGTCCTGCGATGCTTTGGGTGTTTGGGAAGGACGGAAATGATGACCACAGACTCTGATAGTAGGTTCCCTTCTCACTGAGTGGGTTAGCTCCTCGAGCAGGCTTCTCACAGTAAAAGGCAGATGTGAATGCCAGGCGCCCATGCTGACACAGAAAGAGCATGATACAGGCCTCACGCGGAAAGTCTAAGTGATCCCAGAGGCTCTCCAGGGAGATTTCAAAGCACTTGTCAAGGGCCCAGCACTTGTAGGGAGATTTGAAAATGGGGAGGGGGAGAAAGTGTCAAAACTGCAGTCACAGAAAAACATTGTTCAAGTTCAAAATGTTCTCGCTACTCACACAAAGCAATCCCATAAAATTTCTTGGGGCCAACCGTACAGGGATGTTTTGAGTATTTGGCCAAGATGAGTAGGTGTTCACAGCCAGCGAAAACAAATCCATATATAGTCAGTTCTGACTCGTCGTTACTTCAGAAAAGACTATGTGAACGACTAGTGCCAGTGCAAGTGTTACTTGTAACCATGCCCACAATCCCTGGTGAAGGGACCTTTTCTGATGCATCTAGAGGCCACAAGGCTTACGGCGCACTAAGCAGATTCCTAAACTTGCCTTTCCATGAAGCCAGCACTGATTATGGCCATACAGCGTTCCTCTTGGCTCCTTGGGCGCGAGCAGTTATATAAATACACCCACCCATCCCTCTAAACGCAATTCAGCACAACAGTACCATCCACAATGGGACTTCATAGGGAATAGGGTCTGACTGCTGAAAGCTTCCTTGTTTTTGCTTGGGTGGCAGTGATGCCCCGCACTTGGTCCAGCAGTACATGTAATTCACCAAAAATGAATCAATGTCAAAATATGCCTAACTAGGAAATGTCAAAACAGGCCCAAACAACTAGACCTTTCTGTCTCTTGAAGTCCTGGGTGTGAGCATCCCTGGTGTCACACTGCGTAGTATGAATCTCTGCTATAGACTGTCTGTGATAGACGGTCATGGTGGACTGCCCTGGTGTAAATGGTCCTGATGTTGCTAGACCTGGACTGGCCAGCCCTGGCCTGGATACACTGTGCTGCAGATAGTCCTGGTAACACAGCCATGCTTCAAACAGATCTGACACGCCAGCCCCGGTGAGGACCGCTCTATCATGGTCATATATAGACAGTTCTGTAGTATGATGGGCAAAATCTTGTCATTTCTTTTGCAAGATTTCGAGCATTCGCTTAACTTAAAAAAAAGCCTCGAAATATTCTGGAAAAGGCATTTTCTGCACGAATGAGCTTCCTGTACGTATAAAATTGCACAAAACTTAAATTTTGCAAACTATGCAAAATGTGAAAATTATGCAATTTCGCAGGCGTAAATAAAATTTCGTTCAAGCTTACTACTGACAGCCGGGGCTTTGGCAGCCCCGGTAAGCAGAGCTCTGTAAAGACTCCCCTGGAACGGGCAGCCGTGGGGTGAAGAAACGCCACTGGTCTCCCGGTATGAACTGCAGTGCACGGCCTGTTGTGCAGACGCGCTGTTCTGTCTCCCACTCAGGCATGTCCCACGCAGGGCATCACAATGAGAGCGTTGTACACTCGAGTGGACACGCGACCCCATTCTGCAGCGCACACAGTGTGTGCGAAAGGCCCATGCTCAGCCTAAAAGATTCATAGGCTGGAAAGAGGGACGCTTGACAATGCGAGGAACCCAGCAGTTCTAAAGAGACATTTGTTGATCCAGGACTCCTTCCTACGTCTGAGAACAGAGCTTGGTGCTGTACGAACCACTGCAGCTTCCGTAGTGGATCATCACACTGTCTGCATTGGGAATGTTGTGAGAAAGAATGCTTTGCAGTAGAAGTTTGATGATAAAAAAGGTGCGTGCGAAGTTGCAATGTTTTATATTTTCCTAACCTTCGGGAAGTTCATTGAAAACTTCGCAATTTTGTGAATTTAGAAAGTTTTGTTCCCTCTCCAGCCTTTGTTGAAAAACACTAAATTTGAGACAACTGCGTTGCAAAAGCTAAATTTGCAAAAAAAATATTCTTAATACATTTGCCACTGTGCATCGAAGAACTCAGCAAAACGTGAAATTTCAAAGAAACAACGTTCACGCATTTTCCTTCATGATTATGTTTGATTTGAGAAAAACGGAGATTTCGTGGCTCGCCAGTGTCGGATCCAGCCTTCGTTCTGTCAACCGAGAACAGGTGTTTACCGACCCAACCAGTAATTTAAACATTAGTATAAGACAGTAATGGAAGGCTCTATATGATCAGGCGGCTTCTGAAACAAGCATTGGCATAGCCAATAGGTCTCGCCTTTGGGACCTTATAAGTGTTTAGCCATGCAACAATTGTGCTGCATAACTGACACCTGGTTAAACACATATACGGTCTGCATTTTTGTTACTTTATATATAACTAAGACGACATTATGTACAACTGAATGACCCAATCAAAAAAGAATAAACATAAGAAAGGTCTTGTCGTTTATTTTGTCGTTGCAATGTTGGCAACTTCTTCCTGCCTATTCTAATGTTGAGGTGGTGCTTAGTGATGCTGAGGTGGTGTTGAGTGATGTTGAGGTGGAGCTTAGTGATGCTGTGGTGGTGCTGAGTGGTGTTGAGGTGGTGCTTAGTGATGCTGAGGTGGTGCTTAGTGATGCTGAGGTGGTGCTGTGGTGGTGCTGAGTGATGCTGTGGTGGTGCTGAGTGATGCTGTGGTGGTGCTGAGTGATGCTGGGGTGGTGCTGTGGTGGTGCTGAGTGGTGCTGTGGTGGTGCTGTGGTGATGCCGAGTGATGCTGTGGTGATGCTGAGTGATGCTGTGGTGGTGCTGAGTGGTGCTGTGGTGGTGCTGTGATGCTGTGGTGGTGCTGTGATGCTGTGGTGGTGTTGAGTGATGCTGTGGTGGTGTTGAGTGATGCTGTGGTGGTGTTGAGTGATGCTGTGGTGGTGCTGAGTGGTGTTGTGGTGGTGCTTAGTGATGCTGAGTGGTGGTGTGGTGGTGCTGAGTGGGGCTGTGGTGATGCTGAGTGCTGCTGTGGTGGTGCTGAGTGGTGCTGTGGTGGTGCTGAGTGATGCTGTGGTGGTGCTGTGCTGGTGCTGAGTGATGCTGTGGTGGTGCTGAGTGATGCTGTGGTAGTGCTGAGTGATGCTGTGGTGGTGCTGAGTGATGCTGTGGTGGTGCTTAGTGATGCTGTGGTGGTGCTTAGTGATGCTGTTGTGGTACTTAGTGATGCTGTGGTGGTGCTGAGTGATGCTGTGGTGATGCTGAGTGATGCTGTGGTGGTGCTGTGGTGGTGCTGAGTGATGCTGTGGTGGTGCTGAGTGATGCTGTGGTGGTGCTGAGTGATGCTGTGGTTGTGCAGAGTGATGCTGTGGTTGTGCAGAGTGATGCTGTGGTAGTGCAGAGTGATGCTGTGGTGGTGCAGAGTGATGCTGTGGTGGTGCAGAGTGATGCTGTGGTGCTGCTGAGTAATGCTGTGGTGGTGCTGAGTGGTGTTGTGGTGGTGCTTAGTGATGCTGTTGTGGTACTTAGTGATGCTGTTGTGGTACTTAGTGATGCTGTGGTGGTGCCGAGTGATGCTGTGGTGATGCTGTGGTTGTGCTGTGGTAGTGCTGTGGTTGTGATGTGGTGGTGCTGAGTGGGGCTGTGGTGATGCTGAGTGATGCTGTGGTGGTGCTGTGGTGGTGCTGTTGTGGTGCTGAGTGATGCTGTGGTGGTGCTGTGCTGAGTGATGCTGTGGTGGTGCTGAGTGGTGGTGTGGTGGTGCTGTTGTGGTGCTGTGGTGGTGCTGAGTGATGCTGTGGTGGTGCTGAGTGGTGCTGTGGTGGTGCTGAGTGATGCTGTGGTGGTGCTGAGTGATGCTGTGGTGGTGCTGAGTGATGCTGTGGTGGTGCTGAGTGATGCTGTGGTGGTGCTGAGTGATGCTGTGGTGGTGCTGAGTGATGCTGTGGTGGTGCTGAGTGATGCTGTGGTGATGCTGTGTGCTGCTGTGGTGGTGTTGAGTGGTGGTGTGGTGGTGCTGTGGTGGTGCTGAGAGATGCTGTGGTGGTGCTGAGTGGTGGTGCTGAGTGATGCTGTGGTGGTGCTGAGTGGTGTTGTGTTGGTGCTGAGTGATGCTGTGCTGGCTCTGATTGATGCTGTTGTTGCACTGAGTGATGCTGTGGTGTTGCCGAGTGAGAGATAGAGTGAAGATATAATGCCCAATTAGAGAGGGTGGTGAGAGAGAAAGAGAGAGAGAGAAAGGGTGTACATAGAATAAAGAGTGGAGCGGGATAGAGAGAGAGAAAGAAGGGGAGAGAGAGTGAATGAAGGAGTTTGAAAGAGAAACAGATAAAAGGGGTGAGAGAATGAAAGGCTAAAAAAGATAGAGAGGGAGAGTTAATTAAGTAGAGAGAGAATTAGAGAGGGGAGAGAGAGAGAAGGAGAGAGACAATAAGAGTGGGGGTGTGGAGTTTAAATAGAGTGAAGAAGTGACGCGGAAAAACGTAACCTTAAATATAGCTTTGTGCTTTGCGCGAATAAATATTTTAAAAAAAAACAGTGAGAGACAAAAATACTGGTAATCAGGCTGTGACTCCCAATATAAAACAAATAGCGATATAAGGTGAAATCAACCCACCGAAGCAATATTTCTAACTAGACAAAAAAAAGCTTGCATTTCAATGCTAATCGCTGTTGTTTTTCATGTGACTGTAGTCCAGGGCCCTCGGTTGGTAATGTGAGCTGCTGCTGAGTGATGCTGTGGTGGTGCTGAGTGATGCTGGGGTGGTGCTGTGGTGGTGCTGAGTGGTGGTGTGGTGGTGCTGTGGTGATGCCGAGTGATGCTGTGGTGATGCTGAGTGATGCTGTGGTGGTGCTGAGTGGTGCTGTGGTGGTGCTGTGATGCTGTGGTGGTGCTGTGATGCTGTGGTGGTGTTGAGTGATGCTGTGGTGGTGTTGAGTGATGCTGTGGTGGTGCTGAGTGGTGTTGTGGTGGTGCTTAGTGATGCTGAGTGGTGGTGTGGTGGTGCTGAGTGGGGCTGTGGTGATGCTGAGTGCTGCTGTGGTGGTGCTGAGTGGTGCTGTGGTGGTGCTGAGTGATGCTGTGGTGGTGCTGTGCTGGTGCTGAGTGATGCTGTGGTGGTGCTGAGTGATGCTGTGGTAGTGCTGAGTGATGCTGTGGTGGTGCTGAGTGATGCTGTGGTGGTGCTTAGTGATGCTGTGGTGGTGCTTAGTGATGCTGTTGTGGTACTTAGTGATGCTGTGGTGGTGCTGAGTGATGCTGTGGTGATGCTGAGTGATGCTGTGGTGGTGCTGAGTGGTGCTGTGGTGGTGCTGTGGTGGTGCTGAGTGATGCTGTGGTGGTGCTGAGTGATGCTGTGGTGGTGCTGAGTGATGCTGTGGTTGTGCAGAGTGATGCTGTGGTAGTGCAGAGTGATGCTGTGGTGGTGCAGAGTGATGCTGTGGTGGTGCAGAGTGATGCTGTGGTGCTGCTGAGTAATGCTGTGGTGGTGCTGAGTGGTGTTGTGGTGGTGCTTAGTGATGCTGTTGTGGTACTTAGTGATGCTGTGGTGGTGCCGAGTGATGCTGTGGTGATGCTGTGGTTGTGCTGTGGTAGTGCTGTGGTTGTGATGTGGTGGTGCTGAGTGGGGCTGTGGTGATGCTGAGTGATGCTGTGGTGGTGCTGTGGTGGTGCTGTTGTGGTGCTGAGTGATGCTGTGGTGGTGCTGTGCTGAGTGATGCTGTGGTGGTGCTGAGTGGTGGTGTGGTGGTGCTGTGGTGCTGTGGTGGTGCTGAGTGATGCTGTGGTGGTGCTGAGTGGTGCTGTGGTGGTGCTGAGTGATGCTGTGGTGGTGCTGAGTGATGCTGTGGTGGTGCTGAGTGATGCTGTGGTGGTGCTGAGTGATGCTGTGGTAGTGCTGAGTGATGCTGTGGTGGTGCTGAGTGATGCTGTGGTGGTGCTGAGTGATGCTGTTGTGATGCTGAGTGATGCTGTGGTGGTGTTGAGTGGTGGTGTGGTGGTGCTAAGAGATGCTGTGGTGGTGCTGAGTGGTGGTGCTGAGTGATGCTGTGGTGGTGCTGAGTGGTGTTGTGTTGGTGCTGAGTGATGCTGTGCTGGCTCTGATTGATGCTGTTGTTGCACTGAGTGATGCTGTGGTGTTGCCGAGTGAGAGATAGAGTGAAGATATAATGCCCAATTAGAGAGGGTGGTGAGAGAGAAAGAGAGAGAGAGAAAGGGTGTACATAGAATAAAGAGTGGAGCGGGATAGAGAGAGAGAAAGAAGGGGAGAGAGAGTGAATGAAGGAGTTTGAAAGAGAAACAGATAAAAGGGGTGAGAGAATGAAAGGCTAAAAAAGATAGAGAGGGAGAGTTAATTAAGTAGAGAGAGAATTAGAGAGGGGAGAGAGAGAGAAGGAGAGAGACAATAAGAGTGGGGGTGTGGAGTTTAAATAGAGTGAAGAAGTGACGTGGAAAAACGTAACCTTAAATATAGCTTTGTGCTTTGCGCGAATAAATATTTTTAAAAAAAACAGTGAGAGACAAAAATACTGGTAATCAGGCTGTGACTCCCAATATAAAACAAATAGCGATATAAGGTGAAATCAACCCACCGAAGCAATATTTCTAACTAGACAAAAAAAAGCTTGCATTTCAATGCTAATCGCTGTTGTTTTTCATGTGACTGTAGTCCAGGGCCCTCGGTTGGTAATGTGAGCTGCTGCTGCGATTGAAACATCAGAGTCCAGAGAGTTAATGAGCCATGACGAGGAAATGAGGAAGAGATAGGAAACAACAGATGGCAGCTGCGCGTGCACGCCATCGTGAACTCAAGCTGGTCGCCAGCCGAAAGCCAGTGTTTGCACTTCCAAAACCCGCTTACTAAAACTCTCGGCCAGACCAGCGCAAGCGCTGGTGCAGGCCGAGACCTAAAAATGTGTTTGGAGAGCCAAAAGGTGAGTGTGGCTCCCCTTATGCTGGCAGGTCCTAGACAAAATCTCAGGGTATCTGACTAGAGTTAAGGGTCTTCTGTTATTGTACAGGGATGGCACAGTGAAATATTTGCTGTGCTTCCCAGTGGGTTTTAACACCGGTCTGGATTCTTTACCTTGCCCCTGCGAAGAAAACTCAGGGCAAACAATTTTGCATTTTACGTTTTTCTGTGGTTTTTATGTTATGCATTCAAAGCATTTTCCGATTCCCTTTTTAAGGAAACGATGTATTAAGAACCCGAGCGAAGCTTTGAATATGCTTTTTAATTTGGTGGCTGAGGAGGAAACAATTCATCTGGGTGCCTTTTCAAAAGCAGTTGTTAGAGCCCGTCGCACAATGAACACTTTATAGACCTGCCGCTTGGTTTTGATTCTGGGCTTTCGTGTTTTATGTACTTTTTGGGGAGTGTAATTTTTAATCATTGGATGCTTTCCATGTATTTGTCTTTAACAATTTAAATTCTTATTGTATGTATTTAACTGCTTGGCATTGCACTTTCATGAGGACAAATTGTATTTGAATAGAGTATACATTGATTGATGAGAAAAAACTGTTTTACAATGAGACGAAAATTACATCAAAATGTGCAGAGAAACTTTACATGTGTGCATTAAAGTGGTACACCTAACAACGCAATAACTGGGACCCAGAAAACTTTGCTGGTGAAAAAAGCCTTTGTACACCCTTAGACACAAACGCCTTGAGTCTGGAGCGGACACTTCCTATGTCAGGGAGCCTCATGGTATCAGGAGTGGAGGCATTTTAAGAGAGGGTGGCCCTACCGTGCCTGGAGTTGAGGCCCAGTGTCTGGAGATAATGCAGTCTACTACTGGAAGCCCTATAGAGATGGAACTTAGGTTTATTGACATTCATAGACTTGCGCTATCTGAAGGCGTTTTTTGGTTCTATAAGAGGCCCAAGTTTTAGAAAATGTTTGGAAAGCTAATGCATTTCCAGGTACGTTTTTGACCAGCACTTCTGCCTGCAGACCCGCATTATTTTCAAACCATCCACCACAATGCTGGAACGGTCAGTACACCAGATTGCCAGAAAAACTCAAAGTCTCAGGCATCCTGAAAGTCTTCTGGATCCAAGCACCCGGAATCTGGAACCGCAACCCAACAAAGATACGTTTTGCTCTTTCACTCCTTCACTTCAGAAAGGAGGGAAAACTCATATTTTCACGTAAACTCCAAACCAAATTTGGCAAGGAAACTCCAAGCTTCTTCTACATCCCATGGCAAAACTATGTCCAGTAATCTGTTGTTCCCAAGCCAGGCATGTGCTATGTAAGACCCAACAAAGGTGCACATATACTTTCTCAAACTTGGCAGCACCCAATCACTTTTACATGCACTGCGGACGTGGTTGGGTGGCACAGGTTTGATTGCTTACTTCATGAAATTGGAGGAGAATGGGCATGACCAGAAGGGGGGCTTCATGGGATGTTTTTGTCTAATGAAGTGTTTTCTGGTCAAGAGTGATTAAAAAAACAAGACTGAGGTCAGTGCATCTCCCCCTCATGCATTCAGAACATTCATTTAAGGTTTGGCATGTTGGGTTACATGCATTTGAAAAGTGCAATTCTACTGTTTTATGGCCCCATACCAGTTCTGAAATCAGGCCGCCCTTACAGTTCTGGGATTCTCGTTAAGCAAAGTCTGAATGGCCAGTGAAGATTGTATTTGGTTGCCTCTAGTTGGGCATGTGTGGGGTAGGAACTTGCTGTTTGTTTTGTTCTGCTGGGGTTCATGGTTGACCTTTTCTTGGTTTAGGGGGCAGTACATTGTGAACGCGTTTTTATTGACTATGTGACTTTGGTGCAATGTCCAGTGCAAGTGGTAGTGTGTATATCTTTTCAGTTGTGGCTCTTTAGATTGGTGAGAGGCTTTGGCTGTCCAACAGGCACATGGAATGCTTTTTTGCTTGACTGAGCAGGGCAAAGGCACTAGGGCACCTTTCCTCCTTGAACCACACCCTGCATGATATGAGATATGGAGAGTCAACTGGAACCCACTTGGGGTATTGACGAACCCCTTCATATCATTTAATTCTCTTAAGACAAGGGGGCAAGGAGGGAACACGCTTTGTTTCAGCACTCTGCTGAGAGTGTCTACTGCACAGGGTCCAGTCTCTAAGCCACATCGCCATCATCAGGAGATCAGAGCGACTTCTGAAACACTAGCACCATAGACAGGAAAAAACACCAACATAACTTTAAAAAAAATGTTTTTAAGTCAGCAAGATGCTAATGATATGAAGCTGCTCAATCTCAATAAGTTGCCATATTGACCATCCGAGTTTTGTGTCGCTTGGATGCTCACAGTTTAGGATTTTACACAAATGTCTCTGTGTTCTTACTGCAGCTCAAAGGCTCCCCAAACCTCCTCCAATCTCTAGAGCTTCTACTGCTTGAAGTTGGGTCTGGCCTGCCTTCTACAGAAATGAAGAACACACACACCACCCCTCTTTTCAAGCCCGAGGGTTCTTCAAAAGGTTAAGATGCTTGATGTCTGCTGTGCTCAAGACTTACAGGAAGTGACCATGGTTCAGTATCCCCATTGCTCGTGCTGTATAAGACATCCTTCACTCTTTTACAGCAAGCCGTGCTCTCGCTGCCCATTCTGGAATATCTCCATGACGCGTGTTTGTGTTATTTACCCAGCGAGGTTTCGAGAGCCTACTGGAAGATGGGAGTCCTGTTTGGGACAACCCCCAACATAGTGCTCAGTAGTCCTGCCATGAGGAGCTGTGTAGTTCTGAAATGTGGTGCTCGGTTGTTCTTTCACAAGTTTATTTATTTGTACTCCTGGAAGGTACTGATCTGCGGTCCGCCCACCTGTTAATCCATAATCTGGGAAAAAGATGAGCTGTGCACCTCTCACATGTTAATCCACGTTCCAGGAGCACGCTCATCTATGAGTCTACTGCATGGAATCCCCAGTCCAAGAACACGTTGAACTATGTGTCTTCTATGTGCTATGACACCATTATGTTATTCCTCCATCCAGGAACATGTTGATCTATGAACATACCTCATGTTAATTCACGGCCCAGGAACATGTGGATATGTGCACCTACCACATGCTGAACATGTTAATCTGTGGTCCTGGCACGTGTTGCTGCCTTGTTATGGCACATGGCAATTCAAGTCACCGGATACATGGTAATCGGTGATCCAGCAACATGTTGACTCATGTCCAAGTCACATGTTGGTCTGCGGTCTTGACACATCACTCTCTTGTGATGCTTGGACTGTCCCATCGAGCACACTGAAGGCTGTTTGACATCGTTCTCCCTCTCTCGCTGCATCAATCCAGAGACTCGTTTCATGTGTACGTAAATATTCATTCATTTATTTCTATTCATTTGTTTCAGCCAAGCACTGCACAATGTTAAACATGGCCCTATAAAGTAGGGGTGGGCGTCACTCACTAAATTCTGTGTAGCTGATTCATGCTGAATGACCTCGAAATTCTGCGAGATTATGCTTGAATTACGCGAGAAGAGTAATTCTGCGTTTTGTGCTATTTCTTAGAGCTAAAATGTCCCCTTGTATCCAAATTGGAAGCAAGGATGCATTTTGGGCTGAGAAATAGCACAACGTGCACCTGAACATGAATAGCGAGCATGAGCAGCTACTAGCACTCGCTAAATGTGCTCGTGGGGTAGGATTTTCCACAACTTACTACTGGCATTTAGCTATATTTTCTTAGCACAAAATGCACCTTTGAGTCCAAAGTGGATGCATTTTGCACTAAGAAACAGCGCTAATTGCCACAGAACACTAATAGTGAGGGTGAACAGCTGCGCACGCTCACTAAATGTGGTCTCATGGTAGGATTTTTCCCCAAATTACTCTTATTTACGTGAGCAGGAGTAATTGTGCAATTACCGTTGATAGCTGAGTGGGAGCCGAGAGTGACTGGAGTCTCACAGAGGCCACCTGAAAGTATGGGCATGCACACTGACTTGAAAAGGGATTAGATACTGTGAGCATAGAGGAATGTCCTTGTATCGTGCATTCAATGGACTGCGTGGACAGCTTTCAAAGGCCACGGGGTTTCTATAAGACATGTGACCACGCTAACAACTATAGACAGCAAATAGTCCTGTAAGTAAAACCAATGTCAGCCCTACTAGCACTCTCAGGGGTTTTCACCCAGCTATGTTTTGCGCGTGGCTTGAATATTTGAACTCGTGGACGGAGGCCTATCCTCCGTTTGCATAAGTCCAGCCAAGCTACAGTGCCTACAGGGTGAGTGGTATCACAAGTGCACCACGTGACCCCGTCCAAGCAAAGACAAAGGGCCCATTTGCATGTAGGGGATCCCACTCACACATGGAACCCGGTGCCACTGCACCTGCTGGACTACTGCTGAATTAAGCATGGGTTTTAGACAACCAAGAGTTTGGCTCTCAGTGCTCTCCACTGGGCACAGGAGAGGGGGATGACATGTTCCCGCCACCCTCACCTTGCCAGAGTCCAGACATTGGTCTGCTTCATGCGCCTGAAGAGGCGCTGGGCAAAGGGCAGACAGTGTGAGAAGTGAGGGGCACTTGGACAGGCGGTGCGGGGAATAAGTGGAACATGTGCACACAGCATGAGGATGCCAGACCACATGGACAGAGTACATGGATGGACAATGCTGGGAGCTTGAAAGACAAGGACAGTGTACAGAGGGTTGTGCACATGGACAAATGGTGCGAGGAGCTTGGGGCACGTGGGCAGGCAGTGAAGAGCTTGGGGTACATGGGCAGGCAGTGAAGAGCTTGGGGCACATGGGCAGGCAGTGAAGAGCTTGGGGCACATGGGCAGGCAGTGAAGAGCTTGAGGACAGGCAGTAAAGAGCTTGTGGCACAGGGGCAGGCAGTGAAGAGCTTGTGGTAGATGGGCAGGCAGTGAAGACCTTGGGGCACGTGGGCAGGAAGTGAAGACCTTGGGGTACATGGGCAGGCAGTGAAAAGCTTGGGGCACATGGGCAGGCAGTGAAGAGTTTGGGGTACGTGGGCAGGCAGTGAAGAGTTTGGGGTACGTGGGCAGGCAGTAAAGAGCTTGTGGACAGGAGAGCTTGTGGCACATGGGCGGGCAGTAAAGAGCTTGTGGCACAGGGGCAGGCAGTAAAGAGCTTGTGGTAGATGGGCAGGCAGTGAAGAGCTTGGGGCACGTGGGCAGGCAGTGAAGAGCTTGGGGTACATGGGCAGACAGTGAAGAGCTTGGGGTAGATGGGCAGGCAGTGAAGAGCTTGGGGCACGTGGGCAGGCAGTGAAGAGCTTGGGGCACGTGGGCAGGCAGTGAAGAGCTTGGGGTACATGGACCGGCAGTGGAAAGCTTGGGGTACATGGGCAGGCAGTGAACAGCTTGGGGCACGTGGGCAGGCAGTGAAGAGCTTGGGGTACATGGACAGGCAGTGAAGAGCTTGGGGTACATGGGCAGGCAGTGAAGAGCTTGGGGCACGTGGGCAGGCAGTGAACAGCTTGGGGCACGTGGGCAGGCAGTGAAGAGCTTGGGGTACATGGACAGGCAGTGAAGAGCTTGGGGTACATGGGCAGGCAGTGAAGAGCTTGGGGCACGTGGGCAGGCAGTGAAGAGCTTGGGGCACGTGGGCAGACAGTGAAGAGCTTGGGGTAGATGGGCAAGAAGGAAAGAACTAGTGGTGGATGGGCAGGCAGTAAAGAGCTTGGGGCACATGGGCCATTAGAGGATCTTGGAGCACACAACCAGCCAGTGTGAGGACCTGGGGAACACTGACAGAAAGAGTGAGGGTGTGTGGAGACAAATGTCCTCCGTGTAAGGAGCCAGGTGTCACACGGAGAGAGGGTACACAACTTGGTGCACTAGGGCAGAGAGAGTGAGCAGCGCGAGACACATCGCGGAGAGTGCATGGAGCTTGGAGCACATGGACAGACAGAGTGAGGAGCTCCAAGGCACTGCTAAGGAGGCCTCTGATCTGTTGTGTCTGCACAAGTCACATTTCCGAGCACTGGGACGTCCCTGGTTCATGATAGCACTCTCTAGAAAACGACTGAACAAATCCCCTCCACCCTCCAGTTGTTGATTGTTCCCTCACACTGTAGACAACCCTGGCCCATGCCGGCACTTCACAATAGACTACACAACAATAATATTGTGTCCCTCCTTTGTCTGGAGATATTGATTTCTGTTTTAGTCAAAGCAAAGCCAATTAGACACCTCCTGGCTCGACGGCCTCATGAAGTAAGACGCTCAGATCTAAAGAAACCAAGCAGAAGCTTGTATGAAGATCACACGGCGGCCTGCTGCGAGCTCCAGCGTCCACTCCTGAACGCAGGCCTTCCTGTCTCATAGCGCCAAAGGGGGTCGTATCGCTACACCAGCACCCAGACTATGCCACTCTGGCACCGAGGCTCTGCAGCCCGAGGCCGGGGACCCAGCTCTAGCACCCTGCTTCCGGCACCCAGTCGCTGCGATTCTCTGTATCAAGGCTTTGTAGAGACAATGTCCATCTCTAATAAGTGACAGATCAGTACAATCTGTGATGGGCTCTGGATGTGTCCGTTTTCACTTTCTGTTGTTAAGCATTAGCACCCTATATGTCGAGAGCTGGACCTCACAATTTAAACGACTTTATTATTATTTTTTGTTTTTTAATATTGGCAGAGTGTGCGTTCAACTGGAATTGTCAGATGATAATCTTTTTCAATGTAAAAAAGCCAAAGCTAAGATTTTCTTTTTTTTTTTCCCAAAAGAGTTATAATATAATGTATCAATATGAAATAGAAATGGACAGGTCAACAATAAAAGTCTTTTCAAATAAAGGTCTTGGCAGCAAGAGGTTGAATGAAATAACTGGAAAAATGAAAGCTTGCAGAAATCCATTTCAGGATGAGGGTGAACGAGTCCAAATGTTTTGTTCTCGGAAAATATCAATCTTTTCAAGTCTCAGAAAAAGAGGACTCCTTGCCAGCTCACTGGCCCAGATGTGTCAACGAGCCCAAGACTTTGAGCACCAGGAGGTGGCAGTGGTTGCGCTACGCCGTGAATCTAGACATGCACCGGGATCAGTGGTCTGGCATGATACTCTTTCCACGCACCACTGGGCTGCCGGTGACTGGATATGGCAAGCAGTCTGGTGTAGGGGCAGTGCAGTGCAAGCACCAGACACGCAGCTCTTCAGCACCAGAAATCAGGGGCGAGCAGAGCATGTCACCAGTCCAAGCAGAGCATCCCTCTGCTTCCCAGATAGTCCTGTAGTGCAGTGGATGGGTGCTGGAGGCACTGAGGGCCAAACTTGGGGAAGAGGAGGAGGCAGAGGAAAAAGTTGGGGAGAGTAGATGGTTTGGCGGACAGACCAGAGAGGCAGGCATCATGGAGGCGGACTCTCACAGCACTTGTCCGGCAGTGCACTCTTCCCGTTCCCTCCCATGCACCATCCATACTTCCTATTTGTAATATATCCAGATGTGAGTGATGCAGTAAGAGGATGCACGCCCTGATGCACAGCTGGGAATATGAACTCTAGCTTAATTCCTCCCTACATGAGTGAGCAGGGTAATGGAGTAGACTCACGGCTGGCTTCCAACACAAAATGGCTTCCAGCGACCAAAGTGATTCCAATTACATCAGCATCTCCACAACCATCCTGCCTAATAACATTGTCCAGTTCCATCTTCTCCTGTTTCTTCTTTCCTCGACTCCGTTTCTTTCTTCCTATTCTCTGTTCATACGTTATACTTCGCTTAGTTCTTAAGACTTGGCTTGCGCCCCGCTGCCCGGGGATGGACCGTTTGCAGTTCTAAATGTGACAGCTGGGTTATCCTGCTTTGGAAACCAGCCAGTTCAGTTGTATCTTCGCAAAAAAAAAAAAGGTTTTCTTCCTCCCACTGAGTCTACGCTTCTTTCTCCAAGCATTCAAATGAACCTAATTGTGCCTCTGACAAAGGTGCTTAGAGACCACTGAATGCCTTTAAGAGGGGAAATGGCATAGAAAGAGCCACAGGGCTGATTTGCATTGAGCACCGCGGCCATCAGAAGCTGTGAGCCACATGGGCGACTTAGAACAAAAGTGCAAACCTCTACACTAGAAATGTTCTGAAGCACTAGGACCAAGTGGAGACAGAGCCCTGGATCAGCACAGGGTTTGTCCCTAAACTCCTCACTGGACGGTTCACTGGAGGAAAACCAAACAGAAGCTCGAAATCTGGTGACTGCACATGAAGAGGTTCATTAATAGAAAAACAATGTGGAGAATGTGCTAAACTCAAGAAACTAAGACGTAAGAAAAGAGCAGCACACTGATGTTGAGCACTCAGTGACCTCATGCTTAGTGCGCTGCCCATTCATTCATAAACCACTCTATCTGTTTGTTCCACCTGAGTTACCCTTAAAAATGAGTAGAGACGAAAACTACATACTCGGAAAGCAGGAAGGAAATTTCAAAAAGGAGACAACTAGAATGAGAGTAGGGAAACAATTCAAGAACTGCTCTCCTATAGAATAGGCGTGGTTCCCACCCAGTGGCCAGATGTGAAATAGGAAGGCAGAGACTCAAGTATTTATTCCATATTTATGAGATTTTATAGCTTTATATGAGCTGTAAAGCGGCAAGGGGAAGCGCTGCCTAAAATGTTAAATTAGGTGCCCTAAGAGGATCTGATACTAGTGAAGAATAAAAGAAATAAAATATCAAGGTTAAAAAAAAGCTGAGCAAGAAGTGACAAACAACGAAAGCCAAACTCAACTGCAACACGGATAAAAGATGCTCTTCTAAGACGACCGTGGAACAATCTTCAGTCAGAGAGCAAAGCACACTGAGGCCCCATCCCCAAAAAAAACGAGTGGTTCTTCTTTCCAAAACTCCCTACATTCAACCCGTAGTCCTGGCTCATTCAGTAAAATCCATCTAGGAACGGCATTAGAAGAAGTAGAGATGGAAGCCTTCCAAAACTTACAAAAATGCAACAAAACAGAAACGTTAAAACCAATTATTTTCCTAAACTGACCTAACAAACATTAGGCCCTAAATCTCTCCTTTGTACACAAAAAAACAATGTACCCATTGTTAAAAACTAAGCACCAGACTTTGTTCTCTCCAATTCTCCACTGACTCCCAAGCCCCAGAAGGCTGTATATACTCTTACAACATTCCACGTGTGTTAACTGATACATTTGCATTGTGAAAGTAGAGCTAAAATGTATTCTCCTTAAAGAAGTTTCACAGTCATCTCTGTGCAAAGGGACATTCCAAATGGCCCTTCTCAAGAGGGTTTCCCCATTGGCTCTTCTCAATGAAGCTTCGGCATTGGCTCTTGTCAAGGAGGCATCTCTATTGGCTCTCTTCGAAGGGGTATCACAATTTATCAGTTTCTTAATACAAAGTAAACCTTCTGTCTTACTCTTTGATACACAATTAGCAAATTCAAACTAACTTCCGATGTCAAACAGCACCATCTTCCACCGCTAGGAATATTTTCCAAACATGACGTGCTATCTTTTGTCCCCGGAGACCCTGCAAAGTTAACTGCTGGGTTTGGCTTGCTGTCAGGTACATGTTATAAAGCCACCTTTGTTTTGGGGTGTTTGGTAAGCTATTATTTAAAAAAAGTGTTCCCATTTGGTTCTCCTGCTTAGACCTAAAGGGGCCTCAGAAGAAAGGCAAATCATCAATTCTCTTCTCTCCTTTCCTAAGTGAGACTTGTCCTGAGGCCCCTCAGAGAAGCAGATCCTTTCAGTACTCAGGTCCCACTGAAGCCATTTTCAATAGACATTTAAAGAAGCCGAGCTTAGGATTCTTCAGGTATCTCAGATAATAGAGCATGAGTCTTTTAATGTGAATGTCAAAAAGTTACGTTTATAATCAGGTACCAATATACGGTCCACTCCATGCTAGGACCTTCAGAAACTGCATTATGCATTTGTCCTCTCCAGTGGACACCTGCCCTACATCCTCAAGAAACCATGTGCAATAAACATGATACCTTCAGACCGACCAAGACTGTAGTGTGTCAGGAGATCAGGGTGCATAATTCATGTGTCGTTACTTACCGGTAATCTTCATTACCCCAATTAAGGTCCTCCTCGTCCCAACCTTTACATAAGTGAGGCGATCCCGCCTCCTGACAGGCCATCCAAAATGCTAGTATTTTTTTCATTTCTATTATATAAACCCCTCCCACCCACCACCATGCCCCTTAGCAACAAGACCAGACACAACCACAGCAGAAGGGAGGTAGGAACAGGACTGGGACGAGGAGGACCTTAATCGGGGAAATGAAGATTACTGGTAAGTAACAACACATTACTCCCTCATATGTCCTCTTCGTCCCAGTCCTTACATAAGTGAGGACCTCACAAGCAAAAAACACCAAGAAAAAGCATGACACCAAGAATCCATGCAGAATACAAAGTTTAATCAAAAACAAGATTAAGACAAAGCAGTGTTCAGTACGCCAACAGCAAAATTGTCCACCGAGGCATGTAAGACATCAAGGCAATAATGCCTGATAAAAGTATGATGAGACTGCCAGGTAGCCATCCTACAAATCTCCGGGATAGAAACACCAGCTGCCTCAGCCCAGGAAGCGGTTACTTACCGAGCTGAACGGCTCTGAACCTGAGTCAGAGGAGCCAGACCCACCGACTTATAGGACTGGCAAACCGCCAAAAGCACCCACCGACTGATGGTGGATGTAGACAACTTCTTACCCTTAGCCACACCTCCACAGGACACAAACAGTGCAGGGGAAAGATGAAAACCTTGGGTACGCTAGAGGTAAATCTGAAGGTCCCTCCTAACATCCAAGACAGAAGGAACCAGAGTACCCTCCTCCCCTGAAAAATCAGGAAGAACAACCTCCTGCTGTAAATGGAATTTGGAAGAGACTTTAGGGAGAAAGGCCGGGTCAAGCCTCAACACCACCCTGTCAGGCAACAACTGCAAATAGGGGAAAGAAATAAGCTAGACCCCAAACTCACCCAACCTCCGAGCAGAGGTGATGGCCAACAGGACAGCCAACTTAGTAGACAACCACAGCAAATTGGCTTCCAACAAGGGCTCAAAAGGGGACAATTGGAGACCCTGCAGAACAGTCGTCAAATCCCAAGAGGGCACAATCACCGGAGTGACTGCACAATGAAGCCAAAATCTCTACAGGAGCCAAACCACCAAAAGAGCAACACCCACCAAGGCAGCCCCCGGACCCCTACATGCCCAGATAGCAACCCACTGAGCAGCCAAAGTAGGCCGGGAAAGATTCTTCAAAAAACCAACCCTCAGAAACTCAAAAACGCAGTGGAATTGCATTTAAAACCCTTACTGTGTCACAAAGAACAAACCTTGCGTTTCGACAGCATGCCCGTCGGACATGAAAAAAAACAGGCATGGCAGTGGGTGGGAGGGGTTTATATAGTAGAAATGAAAAACATACTAGTGTTTTAGATGGCCTGCTGGAAGGCGGGATTGCCTCACTTATGTAAGGGCTGGGACGAGGAGGACATATGAAGGGGTAATGCCTTAATGCAATGTTTTATTTTGTGTAGCAGGTGGTTTCAGCTCTCTTGGGGTCCAACCGCTATTAGGCCATTTACTTTTCTCTCTGACGACATGTCAGGGACATTCTACATAACTCAGGGTACCAGAATTCAGGCTGCATCTATGAGTGGCATGTCCTTTCTAAAACAAGGAAACTGTATTGGTGTTGGGTAACATTTACATGTTGATGCTGACATTTATGGTGCTTGCAAACGTTATAAAGATTTGTAAA
This sequence comes from Calotriton arnoldi, assembly GCA_963921515.1. Taxonomy (NCBI): domain Eukaryota; kingdom Metazoa; phylum Chordata; class Amphibia; order Caudata; family Salamandridae; genus Calotriton; species Calotriton arnoldi. The sequence goes on from CAWUFW010001628.1 coordinate 552,392, forward strand.
CTTTGAAAAATGTAGCTGCAGAACACGTCTCGCGCTCTACAGTGTTTTTACTGAGATTACACAATCAGCTTTTGCAGAATTTTCTCGCAACGGAAACTTTGCAAACTCACAAAGTTTACGAATCCTGTAAAGTTTTAAAGAAGACCATGAAAATTGGGAAGGAAAATCTTTGCAATTTGCACATCCCTGGTCTGTATTAGGGACAGAGAAATGTAAAAGCTTTGCCAGCAAAGTTGAGCGAATTAGGAAACTATTATCAGTGAAGCCAGGGAAAGTGTTCTGCTCTGCCCAGCCTTCACCGATGCAACATTTCCCTGCCCGCTGCCTGCGCTCAAAACTGAACTGTTTTCCATCTGCAGGATGCCCAGTGATTGGGGGCGGAACTTCCTGCTGCAGGGAAACAGCAGGAAGTGATATAATGTTATGGCAGGAGATGGGACAAGGGATGGCGGCAGGGCCCTTCATGGTGGTTTGGAGCTCAGGGGACGGTGTGCAGGGGGAGCGGAGAAAAAGGACCTTGACAAGGATAATGCAGGTTATGGGGCCAGGGGCAGGGTGGTGAAGCTCTCACCAGGGCACCTGCCATGTGGCCCCAGTCCAGCCACTGCCCTTCACAGCAACTGGAATGGTCCCTCACTGCCACGAAGGGACACTGAAGCTCATCCTCTTTTTTTAAACAAAAGACTTTGCGAGCTTTTCTTTTTGAAAAGCTCTCAAAGAGAAAAAAAACTTCGACACTGATAGTACGTTTCCCTTATCAACAGTGTCTGGAGGTCGATACATTGCCTAAGAGGAGGTTTCCAATTGCTTTATTCAGAGCCTGCTGGACTCGGCCTTCAGAAGGGGAAGCAAGGTCACTTTATTTGTACGTGTGGCACGGCTTAGACAGGAAAGCGATGTCTACCTTCAGCCAGGGCCGTCCTCTGCCCGTGTAGGCTGGGTAGGACATGCCGCTTGTCGGATCGGATCAGCCCAGCAGTCACTGCAAGTGACCGAGATTGCACAGGAGAGCTCTCTTTGCCTCGTAAAAGTATGAAATGCTTTATGTTACGGAGCACACAATATAGGAATTTTAGTCATCTTCTAAGCGAGCAACATGTTTACAGTCAAGGGAACAAAAAAAGAAACTCAGCAACTGTGCCACAGTCAGGCGGGTCCGAAACAACACCCCCTCTACCCACAGCCCAGTCGGAGCTCCCACCCGCCCATCATTCACTAGAAAGCTTGCTTGCTGCCCGCAGAGAGCCTGGTGGCACTGTGGCGCTCCACGACAAAACCCGGAGAGACGAAAATGGGTCATTCATGCTACGAGTTCAATCAATACAAGTGCAGCGGCATTCTCGTTTAAAAAACCCGCATTACAAGAGAAAAACAAAGCACACCGTTTCATAATGCATTAACTGTTTAAACCCAATGCAAACAACTATCGAAACACACGTGCACAAACTCTTTTAAAGCAGAAAACCTGGGTACTTTTAAACACACAAGAATCTAAAAAACAGTTCCATTAACTAAGCAAGGCCGCCAAATAGCTATGTATTGGAGTTTGCATATCACAATTTATAGTAGAATTTCACTCTAAAGTGCAATACTTTTTTTTTTTTTTAACTGGATGATCAACCTGTCGCTAGGAAAATACAACTTCATCTTATTTGCAAAATGTTTCACTTTCGCAGCTCACAGTCTAAATGTAGCGCTATTTTATGAGCTCAGGCGCTGGCCTCAGCCTGTGCTGACCTGCTGCACAGCCGAGCGCCACTGGGGCAATAAGCACAGGCAGCAGTTACCTCTTTCACCTCTGCCCCCAGCATAGAAACAGACCTTTGACAAATAACACGTTAATAAGCCAGGAGGACAGAAGCCATGTGCATCCTTTCAGCTGTTCTAGCTGCAGAGTAATGGCCCACATCTCTCGGGCAGTGTTGTACCCCCATAAACTAGGACAGTGGGCCTCATTAGGGTATGCACAGATCAACACAAATGCAAGCACAATAGCAACAACGCTGAACAAAACCCCAGACAATATGATTGTTGTTTTCAAAATAGCGACAGACGTGTATGAGTCTGAATCACTTTAGAGCAACTTGAATGTGTCCAAACATTGGTGCCACCGCCAGGGAAGTCCTTCTACAGTTTTCACTAACTACATAACATTCACAGCATATCCAAACTTAAATAAAATCCCTAACTTTGAGACCGTTTCTGTCCTTGCTGGAGCTGTGGTCTAGCAGCAGAGAGTCTGATCACCTGATTCCAAATGTAGCACTATGACTCTTGCAAATAATGTTGCTTCTTTCTACAAGTTTGCATCCTTGGATTGCTTGTTACTCGAAAAATCGTTCCCAATATTCCTAAAAACCCTGCGTGAAAAATTGTCTGCGACTTTTAATTTACGATTGTGGACTTTTTTCTTTTGAGCGACTCTCTCCTTTCATTCCATCTCCTGCATACCTCCTCTCTCAGAGCTCATGTCTGCCTTAATCCCTGCTTATTTTAGTCCTGCAAATTGTCCCCAACACTTTCAAAGATGACAACCACTCCTTTAAAAGTCACATCCCTGCAACCTAACAATAGCTAATTTATTTTACCTCATCTATTAATACCAACAACGATTTTCATGGATTGAATTCCTCCCTCCCACCACAGGTCACACCTGACTCCTGTAGTTTAATCTATCACATGGAAATTGGAATAAATGCCTGGAATGCTTTCCTTAAGAGCTCAAGACTAATCCCAATAACCACCAATTACCATAGACAAAAACACCACTAATAACCGTGGATTCCGGAGCATCATGTTGACCTGCGTAAAATGCTTCAGTGCATCTCCATGGGTAGTAAGCTCTATATAAATTAAATTACAATACAATATATAACCCTTCTAACCCACACTAACACTATAACACTCTGTTGGGCAGTCAGTTTGTGTTCACACAGGCTGCATAATAATCTGCTTGACACTCTTTCACTCACATAACACTCAACTGCTATGGGTCATGTCCATCGCCCAGTACTGCACCGGGCCAGGGCAATAAACCTCCAGTTACCAACTGATCAGGCTTGGAGTAACTGAAGAGATCTGCCAATGCCGTAGGTGCCATTGGCCAAAGGAGGACTTTAATTTAGTTCACCACTGTCGGTCCAAAGATTGCCAATAAGCTACTTACTACAACCGCTTCTTGTCATCTGACAATGACAATCCATTATGGGGTGATATTAACAAAGTCCATCCCAGCAGACATCGAATTTCACCCTCGAAGCTATGCCTTCTCAGGACCATACATCTCAGAATGGACAACCAGTAAAGTGCGCTATGGTGACGAGAAATATCATAAAGACAACTGCAGAGCTATTCAAAGTTGCCAGTTTGCTAAAAACTATAAACTGCGAGCTGGACTTCTTCATCCATCACATTCCTAAGGACTGCAGCCCATAACACAGTAGTTGCAACTCAGTGATCATACATGACATGGAAACACTTCTCACAATCAAAACAAAGACAACACACTGCCAACCACACACCGTGCGCAGTGTTGCGTGCTACCTATGCAGGCAAGCCCTTCAGAGCCCCACATATGGGTAGTAAACGGTATATAAATACAATACAATACAATACAGAACTTCATTTCAATCTCACCTGCCAGACTTTGCCTCGCTAACAAGACAAATGAATTGACAGAAAGACATGTGCATGACATGACTTCAGACCATAAACAAAGCCCACCCACACTTAAAGACATTTAGGAAAATGAACTAGCCACACTAGAAAAGAGCAAACCAGCAAGCGTGTGGCTCTTGAACTTACAATTGAAGTATGTTTGACCACTACATTCTTCTGGTTGTATGCCAGATAACTGTTGGCAAAAATATCATACGGCAGAAACGTTGTGTCCTGAACATGGTTTACAAAAATACTGGCCCATCTGATGCAGATTTTCTATTACGATCTCCAATGGGGTAATATTTTTGTAAATCATAACTAGGACATAATATTTTGGTCAGACAATATTTGGGTTTATATATTCTGGAACCATACCACTGTTGCTCATCGCCCTCAATGCTACACGGAAGTAGCGGAAGAGAAACACCACTCGACCACCAGTGTCCATTTGGAAGATTATATATTTTTTGCATATTTTTGATGGTGCTAAATGCAACACCTCTGTGCCAAGGAGGAATTCCCACCAAGCCTGAACCTGGAATGTGCGTGTATATCAACTCTGCTCAGGGAATCCAAGCAGTGTCTTGTCTATGAAGGCTGCTATTTCATGCTTTTTCTGGAAGCCACCTGAGATAATGCCTGTAATTGAGAGAGCCAGTGCTTTTCCTGGTATTGTTGGTCTCCTACCGCTGGGGTTATGTGACAACTGGAGATCAATTACTAAGGGTCTCTCAAATGCAGCATGAACTGTGATAACTACAGTGCTTTTGTGACTGATTGAAGAGGAAAATGGGCCGCTTTTGGCCCCTCCTGGGATTTGCTTTTTTAGGACCGCCCACACTTTCTTGAAACAAAATCCAAAGCTTAGCCCCTGGAAATTTGCCTGAAACCGACCAATGGCGGACGTGAAGTTACAGATTTCCCTGTAGTCCATAAATGCACTATTTGGTAATTTTAGCAGGAGGCCTGTTCTTAGCAAAGGAGGTATTCCGCCACATAATATCTCTTCACCATGCACTGGCAAGAGTGGGTAACATCAGAATCTATAAACTGTCCTCTCTGAACAGATCCAAGCAAGCCGTCAAGAGCCGCGTGCAACTAGGGTGGCAGTACACTGTGGAATGTGTTACGGGCAGCAATGGTCGTAGAAGTAGGAACAGGCCCACGGCTTCAGGAACTTCCACGTTTGTGGCAGCACAATTGTGTCAGATGTAAAGCAGCAACAAGGGCAGTGGGTCACCTGCTTCCTTTTGGTTAGGACAGGGCCCCAGGCCAACACCACACTTATGGACATGTGCTCCAAAATTCTGTCTCCTCAGTGACAGAACAACTAAGCCCTGGGTGCTTTTCCGGGCATGGTCGCATGTACCATCCTGGATACTTCATTGGAAGCTGCTGCCAACCAGCAGCAGATAAGAACATGTCCTTTGTTATCCTAAGAAGCTGGACCACACTTATCCAGTTTTAATTTTGTAAATGGCTCCACCGGAAGAGTCTAGGGAGATGGGAAGGCAGTGAGGTGAAGGAGTGAGCCTCTGCTGGGTGTGGGTTTACTTGTGTGTCATCTCATTCTGTGTGTGTACTCGTTGTCTGGCAGATGTATATGTGTTTTGTGTGCTAGTGGGAGTATGTGCTGTTGGTTATGCTGGTAGGCGTTTAGTTGAATATTTGGGCAGTGTTGTATATACACGTTTAGAGTTCTGTCAATGCATTCTGTTGTAGAAAGTTTTGTGGTGTGTCTTTGATAACAGTGAGGTGTTTACTGCCATACTCGACTATGGGGTACATCTGTGCTAGTGTGGTTGTGTGGTGTTGAGTTTAATTGTGGATTATGAAATGTTATGGGAGGAGTGTTTGATCAGGGGTATACCCACCTAAGTGTCACACCTATGCTGAGTTGGATGTGCTGCCAACAAAATATGAGTTTACCCTGTGCTCCTCAGAGCCTGGGCTGGTTAAGATCAGAATAAAATAAAACAATGGTTTTGTTGGATAGAATCTCAACATTTAACTTTCAGCTATATGGGGAGTCAGTTTATTTACACGCTCACTGCTTTTTAGGCCACGTATTGGAATCCCACAACTTGTATTTGATGGTGAAGATATATCACTTTGAATAACTCCCGTCTTCCTCGTGGTGAGTTTGCATTCTTCTAGCCCTATGCCGATGGCCTCAAGTAGTTGTCTTACCGCTATCTAAGACACATTTTATATACACAACTACGGCGTTTGGGTGACCTGTAGGAACCCGTTAAGACTGTCCAAGCACTAGTTTCACGAATGTAGGTGAGTGCTTGGTCTACAAGTATAAGTAACACATTTGTTAGGACCCCCCCAATGATTTGAATATTTATTCCAACTTGCAGGGTGTGTCTATTTGTTGTCCTGAGAAACGTTCCCTACTGTTGTACAAACGTCACACTGACCATTGGGGGGTCAAAACGTTGTGAAATATCTGTCTGTGCCACAACTGGGGGCTGGCACCAAAAGAGAATGAACTTATGAAAAGAACCACCTCTGAACTTATATATATATATATATATATATATATATATCCTACAGTGGACATCCTTGTACAATTTTTAAGCAATAATTCTTGTGCATATTTTATTTGTACATGCGCGCTCTTCCTTCACGAGCACCCGTTTTGCACGGCGCGTGGAGCACCCAGTTAAGCTATGTGTATAACTTTTTTGAGATAATATAGGTGTGTACAAATCAAATTGGTGCTTGTTTTTCGTGAATATGTGTGTATCTCTGGTAAAAAGACTGGGCAAAAGCGAGGATTTGTAATATGGACTTCTCATAAGCTAAAAGTTAAATATTGATTCTATCCAACAGAACCATTATTTTGAGTGGGGTGTGGTAGCAATATTCTGTCTAATGTGTGCTTTTGGAAGACATGCATGTGCCCAGTGGCGTCGTGGACCCCCCCTCTTCACAGTCTAAGCGAGGGTGGTGTTGAGAATTATAGTTATTTATGAGTTTGTCCTGTCTGAAGCACTGCAGATAAAAGCTCTTAAAAAATAAAAAGTAAAGAAAATTTGCATTGGTGGGTGAAAGAAAGTGGCTGGATGAAGAAAGGCTGAATGAATGGGTGGAAGGATGACTGGGCGACTGATTGGAAGGGCGGAAGGATAGATTAGTGGATAGATAAAAGGACGGTGAATTGATAGCTGGATGAATAAAGAATGGATGAATGGTTGTGAGTGGGAGGTTGAAAGGATGGATGCAAGACTAATGATGAAAGGGAGGATGGATGGAATGCAGAAAGGATGGGTGGAAACGTGAAAAGATGGATGGATGCATGTAAGGCTTAAAGTATGGAGAGACAGATGGATGGAAGGCAGGATGAAGGGACCTCGTCTAGAGTGGGAAGAGTTTGCTCGCTTCACTCACTTGATGGCTTCAGATGGATGGATCAAAGTGGGGAGTATTTTAATTTTCTGGCTACTCCCTTGCATGTGCCAAATGAAGTGCTACAGAGATGTGTGCTGTTATAGACACTGATGTCTAATGAATGGTTGCTCCATGTTTCTGAAATTTCTTTGAACTTTCTTGGCTTTAAAGGTGTTGTGATTTAGTCCATCAAAGGAACGAGAGCATCTGTTTCTCTAACAGGTCAGGTTATCTAAAGACCTGTTATGCATTCCATACATGCAATGTTTCTCTCACTTTGTCTCACTTGCGCTTGGCATGATTAGGTCAGCCAACTGCTACTTCTTGTCCCAAAGAGCACATTTCTGTTTTTTTAAGGGCTGGCTTCAGACAGCTTTAGCTGCATAGAAAACCTTAAGCCAGCAGGTCTTCAAAACAGCACAATGAGAACCACAAATACAGACCAGGCTTTGGGTCAGCCCCCTTCAGTTATGGATTTTGATGTATTTTTCATTGTTTGTCAGTGCTTACACAGATTGTTCGTCAAGGCTATGTCATGTTGTGATTGATGCATTGCTGTACTTGTGTTCACATTAGGTTTTGATGATGCGGCATCAAGTATTCCTTTTGTTAAACTGGAGATGTGACAAGACATGCACCTTGTAATCGAGAACTAATGTATGTTCTTTCATGCATTTATTTTGCTGGTACAATGACATTTTAATTTCAGGTTTATATTTTTTGTTTAGGAACTAAGGGACACAGAGTTATTTCCTTCCAGCCCTTGCAAAGTGATTACGTGCCCGCACTTAAGCTTTCACAAAAGTACAATGAAAATACTGGCCCTTCGTCAGAAGTCTGCAAGGTAAGCTTCACATTCTGACTCATTTTCATAACACTCTTCTTTGAGGCTAATGCTTTCTGTTCATTCAACTCCCAGCTTCTATGTTGTTGTCCTAAGATGTTACTTCATTAGAACATTTTCTTTCTAGGACAACTGGGGGCAACACATACAAAGTCACCAAACTATTACAAACACATCCCTGACACAACCCCCAACTTCTGCTCAAAAGCCGGCGGCCGGTGCAATTACACGTCGGCAAGCCGAACACCAAGGCCGGTAGCCTTTAAACTATGACCAGACACTCAGCCTTCTTTTCTTGCGGCCTCCTGCTTTCTCTTTGTGAAGGTTTTGCAGTCTTTTTCTTCATCTGTCTTTCGATCTGTGTGTTTTTCCTTCTCTTGCATTTGGTAAATATCTGATAGGGAATTGTAAGTGCCGGTGCACCCCACCGGCAACCACCTGCTCAAATTAAGCACTGGCTTTGGTAATGCTTAATGTTTGTACTAATTGCAGTGTCTGGTTCCCATGCTTTCCTCTGTCACTGAATTGCTTTGTGCTTTCATTATGCATGATTTCTCCACACGTCTAAGGATTGCCTGACAAATGGCCATGATGTTTCTAAAGGGGGAGCTGTTCTAAGCAGGGAGACCAGAAAACATGGAACACCTTCCTCTTATATTTTGAGGTAAAGTTGCATGCCTATTGCACTTTCTTACCTCTTGTTAAAGCCATCATTGCTCTCTAAGGGCTTGGAGTATGTAGTTATCCAATCTTCCAGTGCACAGCAGCTAAAAAGGAGCTGGGTGCAGTGTACTTTGTAAGTTTTGAGTTCTGGTGTTGTGCATGGACCAGAATAGTGTGCTCCAGACTTGGTTCAGTGGCTTGTGGGAGCATCTTACATATAAAGTGGAATACCAAGCTAGTGTGAGGGGCAGCTTCAAAGGCAGTGTAGGCAAACGTCATGACTTGAGGCCAACTGTGTCCGATATTGGGAGGATGCTATTCTACATTGAAGGTGGCTTTAGATGATCATAATTAAGGCTCCCTGTTTTCCGTTTTTACTGTTTTTTTTACAGATAAATACAGACAGAAAACCTTTTATTTTCTTGTCTGTATTTATTTTTAAATGTGGATGAAAACGGAAATTGGGTGCTTTTTGAGTGATTCTAAATACACCTTGCCATGACTGCCAGGCCAATAACTGTGTGGATTGATAGGTAAGGGGGTTAAAAAAGAAAGGAATTTTAGTAAAGAGGCTTAAACAGCAATAGCTATGCACAAGGCTGATTCTGAAATGTGCATATTTTCATATCAGTGCATTGATTTATCTTCTGCGGGTGTTCATATCACTGAAACCTGGCAGGCATTCAAGCATGACTGCATATTTATTGGTTATATAAATGTGGAAATATACCGGTTTCAGCTTTACTTTTTCACAAAACCCATAATAAATATGGATAAATACAGATAAAGTTGACAAAAATAAATATGGAAAAATACAGACGGAAATGACAAAAAAATAAATACCATAAATCCGGGAGCCCTAATCATAATTCACTATGGTAATGTGCCCCAAGGCTTGTATATTTGAACAGGAAAGAGCCTCCTCTGCAGTTTGGGAGCCCATCCAGCAGCAACAGAAGCCCAACACTGAAGGAGACACTGTTAAGTCACCGGACAAACACTAAAGGGAGTCCACCAAGGAGCAATCAACAGAAACCCTCTTGAGGCACCGACATGCGACAGACTGAACACTAAAGGGAGGCTGTCCAGGAACAATAGAAGCCAAAAACCCTGGAATCACTGTTAAGTCACAAGCAGTGTCTTCAGTGCAACTCTGCTGCACACTCACTCCTCCTGTGCACTAAGCCAGACAAAACCAAGATCCAACATTTGGAATTCCAAATGAAAGCAGGCAGACTCTAGATCCAGGCCAGAATTGAGGTCAGGCCCAGGTGTACCCTTGATCAGGAAATGATGTCTGCTTGCCCCTGGAACTGTTAGATCAGGATGCAGGAATACTGTTAGGTCCAAGTCCAGGATGCAAATCCAGGGATGCATCTTCATAGGAGAGCAAGCAAAACTCATTCATAATCCTTTTACCCACCGCATTATTCCCGAAAATGCCACTCCAACCACCTCGCCTGTCCTAGTAACACTTTTTTCCAATCAAAATAAATCTGTTTACTATGGGAGTGTAGTAGCTACCTACACATCCTTATCATGCTAATCTCCCACAACAAGTTCAAATAGGGCCTTTGTCAGGGTGAGACCAACTGTAGTGCCCCTATCCAGCTCTCCCAAAAAAGAACATCACACAGCTCAAACTGGTGAAAAACAGAACAAAGCTAGATCTCTGCACTAGCTCTATGATCCTAATTATGAGTGAGCCGCAGTTTTATGAACTAGACCCCTGTTCGTGCAAAATTCGGAACTCCAGTTGTGTGGAGTGTACCATACCCCATAATTACCAGGTACAATAAAGTCTGCACTGTTCGTTACATTTTGGCTGGTCAAATCTGTCAGAATTTAACAGGGGGAAAAGTATGGTATTTACTATGGGAAAATCGTCATGTTACTCCTCAAAAACTGAGAATAGTTACAATTTACCACACCAAATTAATTTCAAACCTGGGCTGGCGTAATTAGGACTTTGGTGGGAAAATACACTGGTGTGCATAACATATAAAGTCCTAACCCTCAACGCCCCAAATACCCAGTGCAAAAATTGCATATCTTAAGGGAAAACTTAAACTCCAGAAACCAAGAAGGACTGGTGCCTGAAATCCCCAAATTCGCTTATTAAGTGCATCTCATGGACACAGAGAAATGCTTGAATGATAGAACTCCTATTCAACTAATGCACTACTCCTAAAATATGAACACTGATTGTGTTTCAAACTGTGTTAAACACACATGCTTCCCCTCGATACGCATTTTCTCTTCACTTCTATCTCCTGGATTCAAGACAAAGACCTCTCTCCTCACGGTTGGGATGCTCTGCCTTGCCATCACCATTACTCCTCAGCACATTAACTTTTACCTGTTGCCTACCTGCTGTATATGGTAGGATGCTCCATTCAGCACTCTGTTGATGCCCAGCTGGGTTTCTACTACACAAGTACTACACACATACATTAGGAAAACAGAAAGTATGAACCCACTCACAGACCATGCACGGAACCTTGGCATCATCCTAGACTCCTCGCTCGCCATGAGCCGCCAGATCAATGATGCCTCATCATCCTGCTTCCACACACTAAGCCTGCTCTGAACGATTTTCAGGTGGATCCCCACAGAGTCCAGAAAGACAGTCACCCACGCACTCATCAGTAGCAGAATCGACAACAGCAATGCACTCTACACCAGCATCACCCAGAAATTCCTCAAGAAACTGCAGAACATTCAGAACGCCTCCGCCAGACTCACCCTGAACATCCCCCGCCACAGCCACATCACCAGCCACCTGAGAGACCTCCACTGGCTCCCAGTCAACAAAAGAATCACCTTCATGCTCCTCACACATGCCTACAAAGCCATACATGATGTGGGACCTGCGTACCTCAACCATCGCCTCGCATTCCACGCACCCACCAGAGACCTCTGCTCCCCCCAACTGTCCCTGGCTACTGTCCCACGTATCCACAAGACCACAGCCGGAGAAAGATCCTTCTCCTACCTCGCAGCAAAGACCTGGAACACACTACCTCTCCACCTTAGGCAATCACCGTCACTGCTTCACTTAAGGACGGACCTCAAGACCTGGCTCTTCGACTGAACCACAGTGTCCTGTCAGACCAGCAGCAGTGAGTAATCGTGCTTTACAAGACATCTGATTGATTGATTGGTTTAAATTATGGTTTATGGCTCCCAGGGTGGAAGAGAATAACCTTTGCCCTCATCTGCATGGTCCAGAAAATCTAGAGCAGTGGTTCTTAAACTGTGGTCCGGGGACCCCGCGAGGTCCACAGAGCGTACTCAGGGACACCATAACTGCTTAGAAAATTAAATAATATTAACAGATTACTAAAGTGTACATAAATAATGAAGCAAATTGTAAAACTGCAAATTTAAAAACATACTTTAAATGTGAAGAAATTTGAACGTGGAGGCTAAAATTTCAATTAGTATCCTCAGATTAATTAGCGGGAGCAGTGCAAGCGCATCAAACAGAATATAGTATGGATGATGAGGGGGCCTCAATTTAATTTAGAAAAGTACCAACCTTTGCATTCAAATTAAAATGTTGATTTTTTTTAATTTGTTTTCGAATAAAATACAAATATTTCATTATGTGTGTATTTATTTTATGAATGCTTGTTTATGTTTTTTTTTGGTGTATTGTTTTGCGTTTCAAATCATTAAAAATGATTAGGTGGGGTGTCTGGCTTCCAGTAATTACTCAGAGGTGGGCCCCGGATTCTAATAATGATTCAGTGGGGATCCCTGGGTTCCACTAATGATTAAGTGGAGGGCCACAAAAGTCCACAGGTTAAGATCCACTGACCTGGAGGGCATCGAGGTCAAGCCCCTGTTGCCTATAGGAGCTTGTTCCATCAACTTCCCTAAACTGAGTACAATGCCACCTGACTATGAAAAACACCACAGTGCAGGCAACTGTTTCGGCCTATCAGTGAGAGGGGAAAAGCTTGAACCCCTTCCCGAGTTCAGGGTAAAGGGTGCTGCACAGAGATCAGAAAGCGCATAGCAATCAGTACATAGTGCTTGGTACATGTTCAGCATACGCGCAGCAACTAGTATATGCGCGACACAAGTTACACAAGTTTTATGTACACAGTGCTTGAAATGAAAGTGTAGATGGGTGGATCCTCGCCAGTGCTTAATTCGTAAATAAATAAGTGCTGGGGCTCTTGTCAGGAGACCACTGCAGCTTGCACCACACATTGTTCCTGCCATGCTGCCAGTGATAGCAACAACACAACTACTAACCATCACACTCCTACAACTGTGACAATTTACACTAGTCCAGGCCCCCAAAGCTAAGAATGGCTTGGGCGACAGGTAATAGTCATTTTTAATGTATACTGAATTAATAATTGACTGTTGCTGTGGTCATCTGAGACAGCATCACCTTGTGGCAGACTGTCACAAGCGCCGGTGTTGACAATTAACTGCGGCGCCGAGCACCGGAAACCACCGGATCAAATTAACAACTGATCCTCGCTATCTCAGAGTACCTGTTTGTTCCTGAGAAGTGCTGGGTCACTGCCAATAAAGGTATCGCACCACTGCTGAGAAGTGCAGACTCTCTCTCTTCAAATGAAAGAAGTGCAGGCTCTCTCCCTGCAAATTAAAGAAGTGCAGGCTTTCTCCCTGCAAATAAAAGAAGTGTAGGCTCACTACCTGCAAATAAAAGAAGTGCAGTCTGTCTCCCTGAAAATGAAAGAATTGCAGGCTCTCGCTTCAAATTAAAGAAGTGCAGGCTCTCTCCCTACAAATAAAAGAAGTGCAGGCTCTCTCCCCAAAAATGAAAGAAGTGCAGGCTCTCTCCCTGCAAAGAAGAGCAGGCTCTCTCCCTGCAAATGAAAGTAGTGCAGACTCATTCCTTGCAAATGAAACAAGTGCAGGCTCTCTCCCCAAAAATGAAAGAAGTGCAGGCTCTCTCCCTGCAAAGAAGAGCAGGCTCTCTCCCTGCAAATGAAAGTAGTGCAGACTCATTCCTTGCAAATGAAACAAGTGCAGGCTCTCTCTCTGCAAATGAAAGACGTGTATGCTGTCTCCCGGCAAAGAAGTGCAGGCTCTCTCCTTGCAAATCAAAGAAGAACAGACTCTCTCCCTGCAAATGAAAAAAGTGCAGGCTCGCTCCCTGAAAATGAAATAAGTGCAATCTATCTCCCTGCAAATCAAAGAGATGCAGGCTCTCTCCCTGCAAATGAAAGACGTGCAGGCTTGCTCCCTGCAAATGAAAGAAGTGCAGGCTCTCTCCCTGCAAATGAAAGAAGTGCAAGCTATCTCCCTGCAAATCAAAGGGATGCAGGCTCTCTCCCTGCAAATGAAGGAAGTACAGGCTTGCTCCCTGCAAATTAAAGAAGTGCAGGCTCTCTCCCTGCAAAGACGTGCAGGCTCTCTCCCTGCAAATGAAAGAAGTTGCAGGCTCTCTCCCTGCAAATGAAAGAAGTGCAAGCTCTCTCCCTGCAAATGAAAGAAGTGCAGACTTGCTCCCTGCAAATAAAAGAAATGCAGGCTCTCTCTCTGCAAATGAAAGAAGTGCAAACTCTCTCCTTGCAAATGAAAGAAGTGCAGCATTGCTCCCTGCAAATGAAAGAAGTGCAGGCTCTCTCCCTGCAAATGAAAGAGGTGCAGGCTCTCTCCCTGCAAAGAAGTGCAAGTTCTCTCCCTGCAAATGAAAGAAGCGCAAGCTCTCTCCCTGCAAATGAAAGAAGTGCAGGCTCTCTTCCTGCAAATGAAAGAAGTGCAGGCTCTCTCCCTGCAAAGAAGTGCAGGCTCTCTCCCTGCAAATAAAAGAAGTGCAAGCTCTCTTCCTGCAAATGAAAGAAGTGCAGGGTCGCTCCTTCTAAAAAAAAAAAAGTGCAGGCTCTCTCCCTGCAAATGAAAGAAGTGGTGGCTCTCTCCCTGCAAAGAAGTGCAGGCTCTCTCTGTGCAACTAAAAGAAGTGCAGGCTCTCTCCCTGCAAATGAAAGACGTGGAGGCTCTCTCCCTGCAAAGAAGTGCAGGCTCTCTCTATCCAACTAAAAGAAGTGCAGACTCTCTCCCTGCAAATGAAAGAAGTGCATACTCTCTCCCTGCAAATGAAAGAAGTGCAGGCTCTCTCCCTGAAAATGAAAGAAGTGCAAGGTCTCGCCCTTCACATTTAAGAACTGCAGGCTCTCTCTCTGCAAAGAAGTGCAGGCTCTCTCCTTGCAATTGAAAGAAGTGCAGGCTCTCTCCCTTCAAATGAAAGAAGTGCATGCTCGCTCCCTTCAAATGAAAGAAGTGCATGCTCGCTCCCTCCAAATGAAAGAAGTTCAGGCTCACTCCCTCCAAATGAAAGAAGTGCAGGCCCTCTCCCTCCAAAGAATTGCAGGCTGTCTCCCTAGAAATGAAAGAAGTGCAGACTCGCTCCTTGCAAATGATACAAGTGCAGGCTCTCTCTCTACAAATGGAAGACGTGTATGCTCTCTCCCGGCAAAGAAGTGCAGGCTCTCTCCCTGGAAATGAAAGAAGAACAGGCTGTCTCCCTGCAAATGAAAGAAGTGCAGGTGCGCTCCCTGAAAATGAAATAAGTGCAACCTATCTCCCTGCAAATCAAAGAGATGCAGGCTCTCTCCCTGCAAATGAAAGACATGCAGGCTCGCTCCCTGCAAATGAAAGAAGTGCAGGCTCTCTCCCTGCAAATAAAAGAAGTACAGTCTCTCTCCCTGCAAATCAAAGTGCAGGCTCGCTCCTTGCAAATGAAACAAGTGCAGGCTTTCTCCCTGCAAATGAAAGACGTGCAGACTCTTTCTATGCAGATGAAAGAAGTGCAGGCTCTCTTCCTGAAAATGAAAGAAGTGCAGGCTCTCTCTATGCAACTAAAAGAAGTGCAGACTCTCTCCCTGCAAATGAAAGAAGTGCAGACTCTCTCTATGCAAATGAAAGAAGTGCAGGCTCTCTCCCTGAAAATGAAAGAAGTGCAGGCTCTCTCTATGCAACTAAAAGAAGTGCATACTCTCTCCCTGCAAATGAAAGAAGTGCAGGCTCTCTCCCTGAAAATGAAAGAAGTGCAGGGTCTTGCCCTTCACATTAAAGAACTGCAGACTCTCTCTCTGCAAAGAAGTGCAGGCTCTCTCCCTTCAAATGAAAGAAGTGCATGCTTGCTCCCTCCAAATGAAAGAAGTTTAGGCTCACTCCTTCCAAATGAAAGAAGTGCAGGCCCTCTCCCACCAAAGAGGTGCAGGCTCTCTCCCTAGAAATGAAAGAAGTGCAGACTCACTCCTTGCAAATGAAACAAGTGCAGGCTCTCTTTCTGCAAATGGAAGATGTGTATGCTCTCTCCCGGCAAAGAAGTGCAGGCTCTCTCCCTGCAGATCAAAGAAGAACAGGCTCTCTCCCTGCAAATGAAAAAAGTGCAGGCTCGCTCCCTGAAAATGAAATAAGTGCAAGCTATCTCCCTGCAAATCATAGAGATGCAGGCTCTCTCCCTGCAAATGAAAGACATGCAGGCTCGCTCCCTGCAAATGAAAGAAGTGCAGGCTCTCTCCCTGCAAATAAAAGAAGTACAGTCTCTCTCCCTGCAAATCAAAGTGCAGGCTCGCTCCTTGCAAATGAAACAAGTGCAGGCTTTCTCCCTGCAAATGAAAGACGTGCAGACTCTTTCTATGCAAATGAAAGAAGTGCAGGCTCTCTTCCTGAAAATGAAAGAAGTGCAGGCTCTCTCTATGCAACTAAAAGAAGTGCAGACTCTCTCCCTGCAAATGAAAGAAGTGCAGACTCTCTCTATGCAAATGAAAGAAGTGCAGGCTCTCTCCCTGAAAATGAAAGAAGTGCAGGCTCTCTCTATGCAACTAAAAGAAGTGCAGACTCTCTCCCTGCAAATGAAAGAAGTGCAGGCTCTCTCCCTGAAAATGAAAGAAGTGCAGGGTCTTGCCCTTCACATTAAAGAAGTGCAGACTCTCTCTCTGCAAAGAAGTGCAGGCTCTCTCCCTTCAAATGAAAGAAGTGCATGCTTGCTCCCTCCAAATGAAAGAAGTTTAGGCTCACTCCTTCCAAATGAAAGAAGTGCAGGCCCTCTCCCACCAAAGAGGTGCAGGCTCTCTCCTAGAAATGAAAGAAGTGCAGACTCACTCCTTGCAAATGAAACAAGTGCAGGCTCTCTTTCTGCAAATGGAAGATGTGTATGCTCTCTCCCGGCAAAGAAGTGCAGGCTCTCTCCCTGCAGATCAAAGAAGAACAGGCTCTCTCCCTGCAAATGAAAAAAGTGCAGGCTCGCTCCCTGAAAATGAAATAAGTGCAAGCTATCTCCCTGCAAATCATAGAGATGCAGGCTCTATCCCTGCAAATGAAAGACGTGCAGGCTTGCTCCCTGCAAATGAAAGAAGTGCAGGCTCTCTCCCTGCAAATGAAAGAAGTGCATGCAAATGAAAGAAGTGCAAGCTGTCTCCCTGCAAATCAAAGGGATGCAGGCTCTCTCCCTGCAAATGAAAGAAGTGCAGGCTTGCTCCCTGCAAATGAAAGAAGTGCAAGCTCTCTCCCTGCAAAGAAGTGCAGGCTCTCTCCCTGCAACTCAAAGAAGAACAGGCTTGCTCCCTGCAAATGAAAGAAGTGCAGGCTCTCTCCCTGCAAATGAAAGAAGTGCATGCAAATGAAAGAAGTGCA
This sequence comes from Calotriton arnoldi, assembly GCA_963921515.1. Classification (NCBI taxonomy): domain Eukaryota; kingdom Metazoa; phylum Chordata; class Amphibia; order Caudata; family Salamandridae; genus Calotriton; species Calotriton arnoldi. The sequence continues at coordinate 569,589 of CAWUFW010001628.1, forward strand.
AACTTTCTCCCTGCAAATGAAAGAAGTGCAGGCTTGCTCCCTGCAAATAAAAGAAGTGCAGGCTCTCTCCCTGCAAATGAAAGAAGTGCAAGCTCTCTCCCTGCAAATGAAAGAAGTGCACGATTGCTCCCTGCAAATGAAAGAAGTGCAGGCTCTCTCCCTGCAAATGAAAGAAGTGCAGGCTCTCTCCCTGCAAATGAAAGAAGTGCAGGCTCTCACCTGCAAATGAAAGAAGTGCAAGTTCTCTCCCTGCAAATCAAAGAAGTGCAGGCTTGCTCCCTGCAAATGAAAGAAGTGCAGGCTCTCTCCCTGCAAAGGAAAGAAGTGCAGGCTCTCTCCCTGCAAAGAGGTGCAGGCTCTCTCCCTGCAAATAAAAGAAGTGCAGGCTCTCTCCCTGCAAATGAAAGAAGTGCAAGCTCTCTTCCTGCAAATGAAAGAAGTGCAGGCTCGCTACTTGTAAAAGAAACAAGTGCAGGCTCTCTCCCTGCAAATGGAAGGCATGTATGCTCTCTCTATGCAAGTGAAAGAAGTGGAGGCTCGCTCCCTGCAAAGAAGTGCAGGCTCTCTCTATGCAACTAAAAGAAATGCGCACTCTCTCCCTGCAAATGGAAGAAGTGGAGGCTCTCTCCCTGCGAATGAAAGAAGTGCATACTCTCTCCCTGCTAATGAAAGAAGTGCAGGCTCTCTCCCTGAAAATGAAAGAAGTGCAGGGTCTCGCCCTTCAGATTAAAGAACTGCAGGCTCAATCTCTGCAAAGAAGTGCAGGCTCTCTCCTTGCAAGTGAAAGAAGTGCAGGCTCTCTCCCTTCAAATGAAGAAGTGCATGCTCGCTACCTCCAAATGAAAGAAGTTCAGGCTCACTCCCTCCAAATTAAAGAAGTGCAGGCCCTCTCCCTCCAAAGAAGTGCAGGCTCTCTCCCTAGAAATTAAAGAAGTGCAGACTCGCTCCTTGCAAATGATACAAGTGCAGGCTCTCTCTCTACAAATGGAAGACGTGTATGCTCTCTCCCGGCCAAGAAGTGCAGGCTCTCTCCCTGCAAATCAAAGAAGAACAGGCTCTCTCCCTGCAAATGAAAGAAGTGCAGGCTCGCTCCCTGAAAATGAAATAAGTGCAAGCTATCTCCCTGCAAATCAAAGAGATGCAGGCTCTCTCCCTGCAAATGAAAGACGTGCAGGCTTGCTCCCTGCAAATGAAAGAAGTGCAGGCTCTCTCCCTGCAAATGAAAGAAGTGCAAGCTATCTCCCTGCAAATCAAAGGGAAGCAGGCTCTCTCCCTGCAAATGAAAGAAGTGCAAGCTCTCTCCCTGCAAATGAAAGAAGTGCAGGCTTGCTCCCTGCAAATGAAAGAAGTGCAGGCTCTCTCCCTGCAAATGAAAGAAGTGCAAGCTCTCTCCCTGCAAATGAAAGAAGTGCAGGATTGCTCCCTGCAAATGAAAGAAGTGCAGGCTCTCTCCCTGCAAATAAAAGAAGTGCAGGCTCTCTCCCTGAAAAGAAGTGCAGGCTCTCTCCCTGCAAATTAAAGAAGTGCAAGCTCTCTCCCTGCAAATGAAAGAAGTGCAGGCTTGCTCCCTGCAAATGAAAGAAGTGCAGGCTCTCTCCCTGCAAATGAAAGAAGTGCAGGCTCTCTCCCTGCAAAGAAGGGCAGGCTCCCTCCCTGCAAATTAAAGAAGAACAGGCTCTCTCCCTGCAAATAAAAGAAGTGCAGGCTCTCTCCCTGCAAATGAAAGAAATGCAAGCTCTCTCCCTGTACATGAAAGAAGTGCAGGCTCGCTCCTTGTAAATGAAACAAGCGCAGTCTCACTCCCTGCAAATGGAAGGCGTGTACGCTCTCTCTATGCAAATGAAAGAAGTGGAGGCTCTCTCCCTGCAAAGAAGTACAGGCTCTCTCCCTGCAAATCAAAGAAGAACAGGCTCTCTCCCTGCAAATGAAAGAAGTGGAGTCTCTCTCCCTGTGAATGAAAGAAGTGCATACTCTCCCTGCAAATGAAAGAAGTCTAGGCTCTCTCCCTGAAAATGAACGAAGTGCAGACTCTCACCCTTCCAATTAAAGAAGTCCAGGCTCTCTCCCTGAAAATGAAAGAAGTGCAGGCTCTCTCCCTGAAAATGAAAGAAGTGCAGGCTCGCTCTCTGCAAATGAAAGAAATACAGGCTCTTTCCCTGCTAAGAAGTGCAGGTTTGCTCCTTGCAAATGAAAAAAGTGCAGGCTCTCTCCCTGCAAAGAACTGCAGGCTCTCTACCTGAAAATCAAAGAAGAACAGGCTCTCTCTCTGCTAATGAAAGAAGTGCAGGCTCGCTCACTGCAAACGAAAGAAGTGCATGCTCTCTCCCGGCTAATGGAAGAAGTGGAGGCTCTCTCCCTGCAAATGAAAGACGTGAAGGCTCTCTCCCCAAAAATGAAGACGTGAAGACTCTCTCCCTGCAAATGAAAGACGTGCAGGCTCTCTCCCTGCAAATGAAAGAAGTGCAGGCTCTCTCCCTGCAAATGAAAGAAGTGCAGGCTCTCTCCCTGAAAAGAAGTGCAGGCTCTCTCCCTGCAAATGAAAGAAGTTCAGGCTCTCTCCCTGCAAATGAAAGAAGTGCTGGCTCTCTCCCTGCAAATGAAAGAAGTGCAGGCATGCTCATTGTAAATTAAACAAGTGCAGGCTCTCTCCCTGCAAATGGAAGACGTGTAGGCTCTCTCCCTGCAAATGAAAGAAGTGCAGGCTCTCTCCCTGCAAATGAAAGAAGTCCAGGCTCTCTCCCTGCAAATGAAAGAAGTGCAGGCTCTCTCCCTGAAAAGAAGTGCAGGCTCTTTCCTTGCAAGTGAAAGAAGTGCAGGCTCTCTCACTGCAAATGAAAGAAGTGAAGGCTCGCTCACTGCAAATGTCAAAGGAGATCAGTGCAGGTACTCAGTGCCTGACAGCAGCTAACAGTTTAGAGGGCTGATTTTACACCACTGAGCACATGCAGCAAGGGAAAGCTTACGGTGCTGTCTTCTTCCACAGCAATGCGTTCATGCATCACACCTCGTCCTTTATAAATAATAAATACACCACCGTGCAGCTGAGCACTGCATGTTTCCTGGATCGGCTTGCAGTGCAGTGTAGTGCAGTGCAGTGTAGTGCAGTGCAGCCTTGTGTGTGCACGAGTCACAGTGAGCTCAGGCCACTGTAAAGCCAATAATTCAATACCACAAGTTGCACATTGCCAGAACCAACGCGCCACTGCAGTTAATCAGTGCCAGCACGAGAGCCGGTGCAGCGCGAGATGTGCACTGCAAACCCCACAGCTGGACCTCCAGGTCAGGCCGCACGCTCAGGACACATTGCCAACGCCCTCCTCACTTCCGCCCGTGCCCCCTCCCCCGCCCTGCTCCAGGGCACTCCAGCTCTTCCCAGCTCAGTCTGTCCTGGTGAACCCACTCCAGTGCTGCCCAGCTCAGTGACGTAGCGAGGGTTCCACGGACCCTGTGCCACAGCGCCTGCTGCGCCACTGATAGCTGCGCCCCTGGCTCTCATACAGAACTAAGTGTCTAGAGAGGCGGGGCCGGACTCGGCCACGCCAAAGGTATGGCGGTCGAGCCGGCCCCGATGCTGCCCACACTGGGGGGCGGGCCCATCGCGCCCTGAGAGCGCGGTGGGCCCGCCTTACAGAATGATTGGGGAGGGAGCGTGCCCCGGAAGCGAAACGCGCTTCCGGGGCACGCGTCTTTGTGACGTCATCAGGAGACCCCTGATAAGGCTCGGGAGCGGCGAGTTGGATCTCTTCGCCGCTTCCCAGCCGGACTACGCACCAGCCTCGCTAGGAGGCTGCCCTTAATTTTTGTTTTTCTCTTGCAGGTTCTCGTCTTCCGGGATCGTCGGACCAAGATCGGATGAGCAGGAGGACAGTGCCGGGTCGATTCGGACAGTCTCGAGCTGCCTCTTACTTGTAGGGTGGTGCGGCGGGCCTCGTGAGTCGGGAGGGATCTCCCGGAGGTAACAGTGAGTAAAGGTGAGCGGGTAGCCGGTTGTGGGGCGGGTCGGCGTGGTACCGCCGCTGTTGCACCGCTGCCTTGAGTGGGCAGAGTTCGAGGCTGCGGTCCGCCGGTCTGCTCTGTTAGTGAGCTCCAAAGGCGCAATTGGTTAGCGTGCGGTATTTATATGGCAGTACTTGCACTGAGCCATGCTGGGGTTGTGAGTTCGAGCCGCACCTGAGTGTTTTACTCATCCCGGCGGGATTAGTCATACTTGCGGTAAACTTTCTGGATAAATCTACCGATGGTGGTAATTGCTTAAGCAGGGTTGGGCAGGTATTTGTGTGCTGCCATTGTGAGGGTGCCAGTTAGTCAGTGAGCTATATTACGGCTGATTGCACAGAGGGACAGCTATTGAAGAGTTTTCTCATCTAAAGCTGGAGGTGTCACTTGATCTGTACTTTGTGTCTAAGCAGCAAGCAAGCAGTATCGTCACAAGAGTGGACAGTGGACAAGAGCGGACATAAGCAAAGGACAACAGCAACAGGATCAAGGAAGAGGGCACGGACAGGCCTGCATTTTCAGAGCTTCTGGGAGCCACGCGGGTTCGAGATTACTCACCTGACCCACTGGACTAGCTGGTGTGGCGTGGCTCTGGTTGCCTGGGTGCTTACGGCCGGTTGTGTACCTCCAGCGCTATCAGGTAAAGGGCTCGGGACACGTCCCAGCCCAGTCTGTGTGGGGGAGTGCGCCAGCGTAGGACTCACTCAGAAGGCCCATTTGTAACGGGCATTTTGTGATCGGGTGGAGATTTAAGATGGCAAGTAAGTCCAAGCGGGGGGACAAACAGTCCCGTATGGAAGGCCTTTTGCAGGGCATGATGGAAAAAATGGTGGCAATGGAGGATAGGATGAAGCAGATAGATGAGATTGGGCAGGCTGTAGCGGAATTAAAAGAGAGAGTAGATGGGGAGGAGGCGCCAGGGGAGAGACCCCGGCGCAAGCATGTGGCACCCAAAGAGGCTTTTCCACCCCTCCCAAAGAGGAATAGAGCCAAGAAGGGTGGTGAGAGGGTGCCCGAGACACCAGTGCCATGCCCAATACCCACCCCAATGCCTGTTCCGCCGCCCATCCCTCCCGTCCCTGCCAATATACCACCTGTGCCGGCCCCTGTACTGCCGGTGCCCGCTCTCACTCCGCCCGTGCCAATTAACGCGCCAGCACCACAGCCAGCTCAGGTCCCAGTGGATCCACTAGGGGGGGCCCGGGGCCCCGGTTACCCCCCGGGGGGAGTTCTGTACCACAGGATTTAATTTCCAATCTAGCAGCACTGCTCCCTTGGTTGGGGAAGGTGGCTAACTGGTCACCGGCAGCGGGAGCCACGGTAGAAGGGGAAGATTTAATGGAAAAGGCGAGGCAAATCATGTCCCAGTTTAATGGTACGCCGGGGGATGCCCCGGGTAAGGGGCAGGTGTTACCAGTTCCCCCCGCTCCAAAGGGCAACGCAACCCCAAGCGGGGGCAACAAGGACCTACCGGGGCCCTGCCCGGTGGGCGATACATCCAAGGAGAAGGTCCAGGAGCCGGCGGGGTGCAAGACACCAGGTAAGCAAGTGACTCTGCCGTTGTTGGGGGTGGGTGAGGCCCGCACTGCCAGGGAGAACTTGGCCAGACATGTGACAACAGAAACGAAAGAAAAATATGGAAAGGGAGTTATGTGAACATGTTTTCTTTGTTACTTGATGAAGCTGAGCGGGAGGAAGCTAAGAAAAATAAGGAGTGGATGCTTCCTCGGGAATGGGCTAACGAACTGCAGAAATATAGGTTGGAAGAGTCCCTCATTAATTGGATTAGGGGTTTTTCAGTGTATATGGCCGTGATGGCGGAGCAATCTCCCAATATGCAGGCAGCGATGGCATGTTATCAGAATCGGATCACTATGGCGCACGATAAATACGGGGGTAATGGATGGAAGGATTATGATAAAAGTTTTAGGAGAGCAAGAGCTTCTGATCCGGCACTGGCCTGGGATCAAGTGGACTTGATATCTTGGATTGACCATGTTGGCGGGGTAGTGCAGGAGGGAGCAAGAAGTCAGCCTGCTCAGCCCTTTCGGCAGAATTCCCCCTCCACTTACAGGAGTGGCGGGGGGAACGGGAAGAAGGGAGCGTGCTGGGATTTCAATAGGCGGACATGTAGCAGGCCCCCTGGAACGTGTAAATTCAGGCACGCGTGTTCCTTCTGCGCCAACACATCACACCCTGAGTCTAGATGTTCCAAGAAAGGTAAAGATGCAGGGAGAAAGAAACAGGATTGAGGGTGCGCCAGCTATCCATTCACGTTCCCCTATTAAGATATCGGTTTTGACCCCTTGGCTGAATAAGTACCCATGTCCTTCATCTGCCCAGATGCTGTTGGAAGGCTTTACCTGTGGCTTTAGGATACCCGCCCCAGATTATATTGGTAAGTCGGTCTGTAAGAATCAGGCTTCAGTACGAGCTAACCCACGGGTGGCAGCCAATAAGATTGACAAGGAGCTACGGCTAGGTAGAATAGCAGGCCCATATGACACCATCCCGGTAAAGAATTTTGTTTGCTCTCCGCTAGGGGTGGTGCCAAAGAAAGAAGCGGGAGAGTTCAGGCTGATTCACAATTTATCGGCACCTAAGGGGTTGTCAGTGAATGACGCTATTAGTGAAGAGTTGTGCAGGGTAAAATATGCATCTTTTGACCAAGCGGTGGAAATGCTCCGGGTCCTGGGCCCTGGTGCGCTGATGGCAAAAACAGATATTGAGTCTGCATTTCGCTTATTGCCAGTCCATCCTGCGGATTTTCATTTGTTGGGTTTCCAGTTTCTAGGAAAGTATTACATGGATATGTGTATGCCCATGGGTTGCTCTGTGTCATGTTCTTATTTTGAGAAATTCAGCTCTTTTCTGGAATGGGTTTTTGGGCAGGTTACTGGGCACACGCATGTCCTACATTACCTTGATGATTTCTTGGTTCTAGGCTCCCCTGGTTCCCCGGAGTGTGGATGGGCGCTGCGTGAATTTTGCACACTCATGCAGACTTTTGGGGTACCATTGGCACCAGGGAAGACAGTAGGGCCATCCACTAGCATTGAATTCCTGGGGATAGAATTGGACTCCATACAGGGATGTTTCAGGTTACCCAAAGAAAAAATTAGAAAGTTTCAGTTAGGCCTGCAACAGTGCTTGGAGAAGGAAAAGGTCACATTACATCAGTTGCAGCAGACAGTGGGGCAGTTGAATTTTGCTTTGCGTGTAATACCTATGGCGCGACCATTCTCACGCTCTATTGCACAGGCTATGTCCGGACTTCAGGAACAACGCCATCACACCAGGCTATCTGCTGAGGTACGTCAGGACATGCGCATTTGGTTGGCATTTCTGAGGGACTTCAATGGCAGGTTGGTGTGGCCCGGTCCACTCATTGCCTCCCCAGAGTTGGGACTAATGACGGACTCTGCTGGCAGTGAGGGATTTGGCGCCATACTGGGCACTGAGTGGGTGGCTCAACGGTGGCCGACATGGTGGAGGCTGAGTGGCCTCACAAAAAATATTGGTTTCCTGGAATTATTCCCCATTTGGGTGGCTTTGACTGTTTGGCCGGGTCAACTACGCGACCGCTCGGTCATTTTCTGGTCTGACAATATGTCTGTGGTCGAATGCATTAATCATCAAACTGCACATTGCAAATGGATATTGCGCCTAGTGAAAGAGATTGTACTGTTATGCATGCGATTGAATTTACAATTTAGGGCTAAGCATGTGCCCGGAATATTGAATCATGCTGCTGACGCCCTCTCTCGCTTCAAGATGCAGGTGTTCAGGACACATCTCCCAGAGGCGGCAGTGCGCCCGACGGCCTTCCCAGAATCTCTTTGGCAGATTGGTGCCCCCAATTACCGGACCTCGTGGCGGCTAGTCTAGCTCCAAGGACTAGGAAGGCATACGAAGGGGCGTTTTGGGCTTACTGTACCTTTTTGGGAAGGGAGTGGGAGGAACATTGGCATGATGCGGGGAGGATCCTGACCTACCTAGCCTTTTTGCAGAGTGAGGGGCGTTCAGTGGCGGCCGCCAGGCGACATATGGCAGCAATTTCCTTTTTGCGCAAGCAAGAGGGTTAAGGGATCCCGCAAACAATTTCACAGTCAGGAAGGCTTTGAAGGGGTGGCAGCGCATACAGGGATCAGTGCCGGACACTAGGCGGCCTATAGGGATGGAGTTGTTAACAGCTTTGCTTGGGTCTCTCGGTTTAGTGTGCAGCTCCACGGCTGAAGTGTTGTTATTCCGCGCGGCATTTTCTTTGGCATTTTATGGGGCATTTAGGATCAGTGAACTGGTGTCCAGCAACAAGCGGGATGTGCAGGGTGGCCTACAATTTGATCGGGTTAAAGTACAAGGGGATTCTGTGCTGATATCTATCAAGAAGTCAAAGACGGACCAGTTGGCCCGGGGAGAAGGAGTTGTACTACACCGTGCACCCTCAAATCCTTGTTGCCCTATTGCTAACTTGGAGGAATTTTTGGGCAGTAGGGCCGATGGGGCGGGTGGCCCTTTATTAATTCATGCAGATGGCACCCCGCTCACAAAATTCCAATTCAAAAGAGTCTTGGACATGGCGGTGTTGAAAGCAGGTTTGGAACCAAGTAGCTTTGGGACGCATTCATTCAGAATAGGAGCTGCAACTGAGGCGACGGCTAGGGGTCTGCCAGGGGGGACGTCCAGAGGATTGGTAGATGGTCATCCAATTGTTACAAGCGCTATGTGCGTATGCATTTGTTATAAGGAGTGCGGGAGCTTGGGTTCTGATGTCTTTCTCCTTTTTGTTGATTTGCAGTTTCTCGAACCTGTCACGCAGGAGGGAAACTGATGGCGACACAGCGGCAACAGCAGTCGGCGCTGGGACAGGGTCACGCCCGCCAGCGAAGACAGCAAGTGGTTTGGATCATCGGCCATTCTTACGTAAAACGGTTGCATGCCTTTTTTCTTGCAGGAAAATTTGAGTCAAAAACTGAACTGGCAGGCCTTACAGTGTCTTTCCATGGGAGAGGGGGTCTCCTCATCACACAACTCAGGGACCTGGTGTCAGATTTATTAAAGAAAAATGGGGTTCTACCCAGCGCCATTATCCTACACGTGGGTGGGAATGATTTGGTGCACTTGGGCAGGAGGGGTCTAGTGGAGACTGTACTGACGGAAGTGGGTTGGTTGGCTCGGACTTGCCCAGGGTGCACCATAGTTTGGTCACACATGGTCCCAAGGATGCAATGGCGGGGGGCGAATCAGTGAAGGCGTTAAATAATTCAGTTCGGAGGATCAACACAAAATTGGAGAGATTATTCAGGTCCCCACATTTACAGACGATTTCCCATGGGTGCATACGAGGGGAGTCGTGCTTCCTACAAGACGGCGTCCATTTATCTCAATTGGGTAATAGGATTTTCATGGGGAGCTTGTTGGCTTGGATGGAGGGGTTCAGAGCTAGGCTTTGACCTTTCTGGGAGCGATGGGGGGGGCCAGACAGTCGGTCAACCATCTGGCCTGTGGCGGTAAGGTCATGATTGGGGAGCAGTAACTTAAGGTCCTTAGGGGCGGCGCCATTCTGGAATGGGGTCGCCCAATGGGAGGGACAAGTGGTCTCTCACGGTACTCCAGGGGCGGTTACAGCCGGTAGGCTGGAGGGGTGCGGGGGATGGGGAGTGACGCTTTCCAGTAGGCTGGTTGGCCACCCCGCACGGGCACACGGGTGCAATGGGCCCCTTGGAGATAATATACAGGGCGTATGGGGGTGACCGGGAGGGGTAAGTACCCTCACGGTGACTGGGCCCCCGCGCATGCGCACTCCGGTACGAGGGCGTGGGGCTTAATTGGGGGAGGATCTGAACCCAGACGTGACCTTGCCGTGGGCTCAAAGGGGAATGCGCAGAAGTAATTGCTGTGGTATGCTAGATTAAGATAGGAATACCTTTGTATTAGATTTATGTTAAGGTTAGCCATCTGACATCTGTACATATCATTGTAACAATGGAATGCAATTTATTCTGCGTATTTTGTGTTAAATAAGGTATAAAATGTTTATTAAAAAATGTTTTATTAAAATTGTTTAATAAATACGGCCGGGGGTTTACGACCCCTACTCCAAAAACTTCTATTGGTAGTCCATGTGGTTATCTGGGTATCATTAAAGGAGGAGCGAGGGGGTATAGGCTGTACCTGGCCATATAGAGAGGCGGGGCCGGACTCGGCCACGCCAAAGGTATGGCGGTCGAGCCGGCCCCGATGCTGCCCACACTGGGGGCGGGCCCATCGCGCCCTGAGAGCGCGGTGGGCCCGCCTTACAGAATGATTGGGGAGGGAGCGTGCCCCGGAAGCGAAACGCGCTTCCGGGGCACGCGTCTTTGTGACGTCATCAGGAGACCCCTGATAAGGCTCGGGAGCGGCGAGTTGGATCTCTTCGCCGCTTCCCAGCCGGACTACGCACCAGCCTCGCTAGGAGGCTGCCCTTAATTTGCCCACCCACCATCCCCTAAAGCAAGTTGTTCTGGCATCGTAGGGGGAATCGTTTAAAATAGAGATGTTTTAGTCAAAATTGTGTTGTATTTTGCTTAATTATTGTCCCGTTTTCTTTGATGGACAGCTTTATGATTTTCTTTGATAAGTATATAATTGTCGTATTTGGCGTTTCCTTGGTCGGCGGTAAGGTCATGATTGGGGAGCAGTAACTTAAGGTCCTTAGGGGCGGCGCCATTCTGGAATGGGGTCGCCCAATGGGAGGGACAAGTGGTCTCTCACGGTACTCCAGGGGCGGTTACAGCCGGTAGGCTGGAGGGGTGCGGGGGATGGGGAGTGACGCTTTCCAGTAGGCTGGTTGGCCACCCCGCACGGGCACACGGGTGCAATGGGCCCCTTGGAGATAATATACAGGGCGTATGGGGGTGACCGGGAGGGGTAAGTACCCTCACGGTGACTGGGCCCCCGCGCATGCGCACTCCGGTACGAGGGCGTGGGGCTTAATTGGGGGAGGATCTGAACCCAGACGTGACCTTGCCGTGGGCTCAAGGGGAATGCGCAGAAGTAATTGCTGTGGTATGCTAGATTAAGATAGGAATACCTTTGTATTAGATTTATGTTAAGGTTAGCCATCTGACATCTGTACATATCATTGTAACAATGGAATGCAATTTATTCTGCGTATTTTGTGTTAAATAAGGTATAAAATGTTTATTAAAAAATGTTTTATTAAAATTGTTTAATAAATACGGCCGGGGGTTTACGACCCCCTACTCCAAAAACTTCTATTGGTAGTCCATGTGGTTATCTGGGTATCATTAAAGGAGGAGCGAGGGGGTATAGGCTGTACCTGGCCATATGGAAGCGTTCACGAGCAGCGGGAGCTGGACAGGCCCGCCCAGGCTGGCAGTGCCCACACCAGTGATGACCAGCGACAGAATGCAGTGTCTGGAAGCCCTCACACGCCGTGACAGGAGGGCACTCGCTGCCAGGCTGCCCTTGCCAACTGTCTGCTGAGCCCGACCAGCACCTCTCTATTCTGCGAGGTTTAGTGTGGGCTCGTTCTGGGCACTAGGGAGGTGCTGACCTGTTCACACTCACAGTGACCCTGCTCCACTCGTGTCCTGCCCTCCCTCCGGAGAAGCTCGCTCTGCTAGTGAGCTGTGCCAGGCCCAGACGCCACCCGTCAAACACAGGGCACTCCACGGGTGCGCAGCGGAGGTGAAGAACTGCTGCTGCCCAGACACGCAGGGAGTGACCACAGACAGGGCTGCCACCGCCTAACTCACTGCGCACAGCGCGCCCACCAGTCACCCGGCCGGTGAGGATACGACCCCGCGGGTACTGGAGGGCACCTCACAGCTAGTCTGTGGGAGTCTTGCTCAGGCACTCCCTCCTACGAGCGCCACCTGCCAGCTCCGAGCGGATCTCTGTAATTGTATTTAAACTGTATGTATACACCATCTTACAATAAAGTAATTGCACATTTTCAGTAAAACAGCAAAACGCGTTTAACTTAGTGAAAAGCAGCACTGGGCTTCCACACAGAAAGACAACACTCCCCACTGGGCTTTCCTTAACTGCTGCCCCCACCCGCCAGCAGCCTAACTCAGGACTGGATCATTCATAGCTGCACTCACTCGATGACTGGTTCACTCACTTGCAGGCTCACACTGCGTGCTCACTCGGTGCCATGCTCACTCACCACCGGGTTCACTCCACATCATACGCTCTCATTGTACTCGCTCATCAACTGATTCACTCAACGCTGTCTTTAATCACTGATGTACTCACTTGCAGGTTAACTCACTTCCTGGGTCGCACTGTGTACTCACTTACTACTGTTCTCGTTCCTCACCGGGTTCACGCGCCATCATGCTCACTGATTGCACTCGCTCATTAACAGGCTCACTCACTGCTGTACTCACTTACCACCATGCTTACTCACCCTTAGTTATACACACTCCCTGCCACACCCACGCGTCATTAAACTCAGGCATAGCTCAGTCCGCACCAGACTCATTCATCGCGCTGCTCACTCACTAACAGACTCACCCTCTGTCACGCTCACACATCTCCAGGCTCGCTTACCCTGACACTCACTGACCACTGACACTCGCTCACCGACATGTTCACTCAACGATGGGCTCGTCCAAGTTCGCTGACTAGAAGGCTCTGTCACCCTCCACGCTCACCACTTCACACACTCCCAGGGGCTCACTCACGTCGAGGCTCCCGCAGCGCCAAGCTCACTGAGCAGTGGACTCATTTACTTACACACTCAGTCACCTGAGTCTCACCTACCGTCGGGAACACTCCCTCGCAGGATAGTTCACCCATAGGCTCAAGCACCTCAGGCTCACGCACCGCAAGGCTCACTTACTCACAGGTAAGTTCACCTCTAGCCTCACATACCTTCAGCCTCACATACCTCCAGCCTCAAGCGCCTCCGCCTCACTCACTCACTCACAGGTAAGTCTACCTCCTGCCTCGCACCTCCAGCCTCATGCACCGCCCGGCTCACATACCTCCAGCCTCACGCACCTCCAGCCTCAAGCACCGCGTCTCACGCACCTCCAGCCTCACGCACTTCCTGCCTCCCATACCTCCAGCCTCACATACCTCCGGCCTCACGCACCTCCAGTCTCACGCACCTCGAGCCTCACGCACCGCCAGGCTCGCTCCCGGCCGCCCCCTCGCCCGCCGGCCCCCGGCGCGCGCTCACCGTCTGCTGCAGGTCTGGGATCCCTATCCGGATGACAATCGCGTTGCCGGCGCTGGGCTCCTCCATCCGCGCCGGGGACCGCGGCTCGCCGGGGGGGCTGTGCAGGCTGCCGCCGTACAGGCTCTCGTCGCGCAGGCTGTCGCCCTTGTCTCCGTTGGTAGCACAGTGCGGCTGGGGCGGCTGCTGGGGCTGCGGCTGGGGCGGCTGCTGCTGCTGCTGTTCCGGAGTCTCATGTTTGTGGGTCGCTGGCCGCAGAGGCATGCTCTGTGCGGAGAGAGGGAGTGTGCGAGGGCACTTCAGTGCGCCAGCATCACAGCACTGCACGGGGGAGGGGGTGAAGGAAGGACGGGGAAAAGGGGGTGCAGAGGGAGGGGAAGAAAGTAAGGAGAGAAGGAAAAGGAAATGCAGATGAGGAGACGGAAGGATGAGAGGAAGGAAGGGAGAGAAAAAGGAGAATGGATGACAGCGAGAGGCAGAGCAAGGGAAGGAGGACAGAGAAAGGGGGTGTATGGGGAAGAGCAACAGAGTAAGGAGAGAATTGAGAAGGGGAATGAGATACAGGTGAAAAGGAGGAAGAGTTTAGGAAGAGTGAGAGGAAAGGAGAATGGATAAGAGGGAGAAAGGCAATGCAGGATGGTGAAAGAGAATGGAAGAGGAAGCAGAGGGGAAAGGAAATACGGGGAAGTAGAAAGCAGAGGGGAGAGAAATGAAGTAAAACGGATACGGCGTAAGGAAGGGACCAAAGGAATGAAAAGGAGGGAAGGAGGAAACAAGTAAGAGAAGAGAACATGCAGTGAAAGAGAAAATAAGAAAAGTGAAGAGAGTGCAGGGGACAAGAAGAAAACGTGAGGAAGAAGGAGGTGAGATAAGAGATAGTAAGTGAAGAAAGGGAGATAATTAAAGATAAGGGTGGGAAAAAGAAGTGAGGAAAGGGAAGGCAGTTAAAGACAACGAGAAAAAGGAGGGGATGGAGGTCGAGGAAATGGAAATGATGGATAGGGGAAGCAAGGGCGGAATGAGCAAGGGGAACAAGAAAATGAGAGGAAACAAACATTGGTGGGAGGGAATGAGAAGGTGTAGAGGGGAGCAAGTGGAAGGAATAGACGTTTAGGAGGGATAACAAAGGAGGGAGAGAAGCAAAGACAAACGGATAGATAGATGGAAGCAGAGTTGAGGGGAAGAGGAAGGACGAGAGGGAAAAGAGGGCGAGGGTGTAAGAGGTGGAGGGATAGAAAGGAGGGAAGAATCAGAGAGGAGGATGGAGTAACGGATGTAAGAAGTACAGAGAGGCGGAGAAAGGAGGCAGATGGGAAGGGAATAGCAGAGAGGGGAGGTTGGAGATGAAACAGGCAAAAATAATAACAGGAGAAGGGAGAGAAACAGAAAGAGAATTAATTCGTCTCCAAAGCATAAAAACACAAGCTTATGAAATGTTAATAACGCGAGGAGTGAGGCACGGCCAGAGCCGCGGAGCCTCCTCCTCCCCCCCCCATCCCCTCGGAGCGGTCGCGGCAAAGACAACAACAACTTAACAAGATCTCCTTGTTTAATCTGCGTATTTTCTGACTTTAAATTATTCAGAGGCGGCAGGCCATCCTGAAATGTCACTGGAGCCGGCCGCCTGGGGAGAGGAGGGAGGAGGGGCAGAGAGCCGCCCTGGCCACACACCCTGTGGCGCTGACAGCAGGGCTGGGGCCCTGAGAGCAGCAGTCCCAGGAGCCGCCGAGCAGGCATCACAGACCAGCACCAAGGCTGCCCCTAGAGGCCAAGGCCCAGTTGAAAGGCGCCTCCACCCAACCACGGCAGACCGAGGCCACACCCAACTCTAGGGGGCGCGCCATCCCTCTTAAGGAGTGCCTGCCCCCAAGCGGTGTCCCCAGGGCCGTGCATCCCAAGCAGTGCCACACCCTCACCCATCCCAAAGGGTATCTGAAAAACCCATGAATCGCCCACCCCAATGGTTGGTCCATACCAGCCCCCAGAGTGCCCCCGTCAGAATGGGCCACTACAAGAAATCCTGAACGGTGCCCTTGAGCTACCACACAGGTGTCTCCATCCAGTCCTAAGAGGCGCTACAGCTTCAAGGGGTGCAAACATCTAACCCCAAGAGTGTCTGAGCGCCTAGAGGTGCTTCACCAACGTCAAAGACCAACCACCCACCACAAGGAGTGCCTCACCTGAGAGGAGCCATCACCTAACCCCAAGGTCCTCCCCACCAACCCAAGGGGCACAGCAACAAACTAATGTGACACCCCAAGGGCTGGCCCAACCGCAAGGATCAACCACATAAAACCCCAGGGTGGCCCCCACCAACCCAGAGAGGCGGCCTCACCCACCCTGGTAGTGAACCAAAGCATCTGCAAGGGACGCCTCGAGCCAACTCATAGGCGTGTACCAACCCCAACCCAAATGCGAGGGGTGAGGTCAAACCAACCCAAGAGGTGCAACTGTCCATTCAAAAGAGGTGTCTCTAACCCAACCCTTGACCACGCTCCCAGCTGATCCCACGGGGGCCCATGCACACTGAAGCAGCCCCAATCAAGCAGCCCAGAGAGGTAGCACACCAAACCTTTAGGTATCCTCCGGCCAAGTCTCAAAGACTCACTCACACAAGTGGTGCCTCCTGCCCAGCCACAAAAGGGCCTCTGCCTCCCCACCCACAGGGGGCTCCCCATCCAAGCTCAAGTGGAACCCCACTCCCCCCATACACCTTCAAGGGCCCCTCCCAGCCAGGCTCAAAAGGAACTCTCACTCAGCCACCAGGAGTGCCTCCCACCTAACCCAAAAGATGCCCTAACACCAACCGATGTCTACCCCGTCACCTTCTAGTCACTACCGTGGATGTGCTGTGGGCTATTACGTTTATTGTACACCGTGCAACACTACAGTGAACTTCTCCCACAAAACCTCTGTGTTCGCCTTTATGTCGCCAAATTGATTTGGCAGCACACAGCCTTTAAAATTGTGCACATAATAACAACATTTTAGGTTTTATGTCATGACAACAACATGCACATTTTTATATTATGTTTTATGCTATGTTATGTTGGTATAGCACCACAGCCGCACTGTCTAAAACGTATTTTCTTGTAAGAGTGGCACGTCCCTTTGAATCAGGGCACAAGTCCTAAAAACAGAAGTGGGGGGACTAACCAGGCTAGGCAGTATGCAAGTGAAATCATGGCGCGTGCCATCACAGCGCATGATGTCATGATGCGTGACATTGCATGTGACATCACAGGAAGTGACCTCACTGGAAATGACATCTCAAGAAATGACATCAGATATTAAGACCTCACACATATGATTATCAGGTATATCAAGAGTACATTTAAGCGCATTATGAGATTTAACAAATGAGATTAGGCGTCTGGGTTATTCCAAAAAAGTGGCACCATCCCAACGCAAAATCTGGGCCTCAACTGACACATTTATTTTTTTAGCCCTACCACAAAGAAATTGGCAACAAGGAGAAGCATGGCAGTAGATCTGTTATGCTTAATTGGTTGCAAAGTCTACATTTTAAAATATTTGATTGGGTTAAGGCGTCTGCTGTGATGGTGCCCAGTAAATCTCAGGGAATAGTAACAATGGTGAGATAACTCTGGAGTTTAACGCATTTGTTGGAGAGATCTGTGTTTTGTGAAGTCCCAGATTTGAATCAAAGTAGCATGTCTCCTGCAAAGCACATCACGTAACATGCAGATTACAGATTTTTATTTTATGTAGATAGTAAAGTGTGTTACTGCTTTTAACACAGAGATCCTTTTGTTTCCTGCAGTTCATAAATTGTAATCCTTGTAATGTAGCACAGTGTCAAAAGCATTCCTCTCTTAAGTACCTGTGAAGAGATAAGCTGTGTGCCTAGTTTCCCCTCCAGCATTTACATGAAAGTCCAAGGTTCCAGGCCGCCTTCAGTCAGGATATTCAAACAAAAGGAGGCCTGATGGCCCCTTAACTTTGGCCTTTATCTTCAGCCCAGCTGGAGGTGAAAAAAAGCCCTGTCTGCCTGCACCTGGCTGCTGGGAATTGAAAGCAGACAACTTATAGGTGCTGCTGAACGTGTCCCAGTGTCTTAAACCGGGGCACCTTCAGCAAATTTCTGTGGGGCCCAACTTCTTGGAAGGGGGGACGGCGTCCACCCTATGAAAATAGTGGGTGGACGCCGTGTACCTGCGTGTACCCCCGACTTGTGCCCTGCTTTGAATGCCATAAAAGGGGAAGGGGCACTCCGGGCCATTCCCGTTCAGAGGGCCACATGAACCACCGCGAGCCGGGCACATCCGGGCATGTGAGACGCAGGAGGGCAAGGAGCAAGAGGGCCCAAGGGTGCCCCTTCCCTTGGGCCCTCTTGCTCCTTGCCCTCCTGCGTCTCACATGCCCGGATGTGCCCGGCTCGCGGTGGTGCATGTGGCCCTCTGAACGGGAATGGCCCGGTTCCTCCCCCACGCACTCAGGGCGGGAGTTCGGCAGGTGCATTCATTCCTCCAGTCTGGGGGGAGGGGCAGGAGGGAGACACCGCGGAAGAGCTTCATGAAAATCCATTCTAGGCCAATTTGTGTAGTTTTAGCCCAATTTAGAAAACTCATTTATAAACAATGCACAGGCAGCAAATCACCGGGAGAGAGAAGGAGCGGAGAGAGAGAGAGAGAGAGAGACATCAGAAGGGAAGAGTTCGGGAGCGCGAGGGGGGCAGCGAATGGTAAGGATGAGGCTAAGCAGCGAAGCCCGCAGGAAGAAAAATGGAGTAAACGAAGGAAGAGGAGAATAGAAAGGAGAGAGAAAGGAGAGAGAAAGGCAAGGAAGAAGGAAGGCATGCCCAGCCAGAGGAGGGGAAGAGATGGACAGACAAGAAGGTGAGATGAACAGGAAAGATGTATGAGGGTGACACTTTTAGGGAGGAGGGGTGGCAACATAGTCAAGTGAGAGGGTTAGAGGTGGAAGGGAAGTGAAGTATGGTGGAAGACGCCAGACAAAACCAGAAGAGGAGGGAAAGAACAGAGGAACTGAGATCAAGGAACTGAGAAAGGATGAAGTCAGGCCAACTTAAGAATGGGTGAGAGAAAATGAAAGTATGGAGGAGAGAGAGCGGCAGCAAGAGTAGATAGAATTAGAAAAGTAGATGAAGAGACGGGAAGGAGACATAAAAACGGACAAGTGGGGAGAAAAAGAGAGAACGTGGGCATGAGGAGGAAGGCAAAAGAAGGCAGAGAAACAGGAGGGGCAATTGAATGCAACAGAGAAGAACAATGAGAGAATGACTACAGATGAGAGAAGCAAGGAGAGAGAAGGAAGTGAAGGTGACACCGTGAACTAAATGTCAGAACAGACAGAATAAGAGACACACTGAATGAGAAGAAAGGGAAGGAGGAGGAACGGCAGGTAAAAGGAGAGCAAGAAACCAAAAGGACGAACGAGGGATTGATAAGTGAATGGACTAAGACAAGAGGCATCTGAAAGGAAAAAAAAATATAGAGCGACAGGTGGAAATAGTGAGTAGGGGAAAGTTGGGGAAACAATCAGAAAAAGAGGATAAGTGGAAGGGGAGAGACCAGGAAAAGTTGGAAGAGGAAGGGGGTGAGACAGGGAGGGACAGAAGTATGATGGAAGAACGGGAAGGAAGGCGAGTGATGGGCCAGGGAAGAAGCTATTTGAAATAATCAGAAAATCAAAAATGAAGGTGGTAGTGGACAGTAGCAAAAAATGGAAGAAACATGGGTTATAAAAGAAGGAAGTGTAATTGTACGCCCTGTCACTTTAACATTAGTTTATCAGTCTAAGACAGACACCTCTCAAAGTTGTTCAGCAATCAGAAATGTGTTATCACCCTCTTTGAAGGATGTCAGCGCAATGTAGTTGGCAAACTTCAGATATGTTAAATATGAGGACTGGCTAATTTTAAACAATATTGCTATCTGTCTGCAAAAGTGCTTCAAAACTTCTTCAGAATTATGAAGTGCTATGTAAATGCAACCACAATACGTTGCTACAGCAAAAACAAAAACATGGCAAAAGGGATCTGCAGTAATGCACGGTCCAGCTTTTTCTCTACATCCTATTTGCTGTAGGGAATACCTAACAGTTACAAAGTTGCAATCAAAAGCTCTACCTCGTGGCGTAGGATTGTAGGAACCCAGCCTGCAATCTACAGATAAGACTTTGTAGCTTTCTTGATACTCATTTATTAACAGGAGCACAGAGTGTTCCTGAAAGGTGGTGTACAGGTTGGTATAATATGCAATGTAATCCAAGTTAACACTAGGCCTGGGTGAAATGTCAATTACGCTGATGTAAATTGCATAACTCAGGAATATTACGTTATGTTTATGTGAAATATCTGAAATTACGTCATTACACCACTTTGTGTAATTGCGCACCATTTGTGCTCTAAACTTACTGTGAATGTCCATTCACAGTAAAAATTTACCGCATTTTTTTTGCACTTTTTAAGCACTAAATGCATTCTCACATCAAAAACTGAGGTGAGGACAAATTTTGTGCTAAACTATAGCACTAAATGACTGATACAAATTTTGTGTAATTTCATGTAATTTTGCTGAAATTTCGCATAGTTATGCAAAAGCAAATTATGTATATTTCACAAATCCCTAGATAACACTATCAATGAAGGGAATTTCCAACCAGAGGCGTTTTTTTAACAAGACTGTGGGCTTTATTTAGCTTTTGGGGGACAGGGAACTCTGTGAAAAACGTATTGGATGTCCCATCCGCTGTATTACAAGTGCATTATAGTGAATAACATTTCAAATACACCAGACGAGACACCCGCCACAATTTGATGGAGTGCCCTGTGGGCCAAACTCTAAATAAGGCCATATGCCATCAATACACACTTGAACAAATAGGGCCGGAAAATTGTAACCAAACGTAAACATTAGGTGTCTGTAGCCTTTCTGCTTCTTGGGTACAACTGCAACTACAGCATAAGGCAACAGAGCAAAGAATGCGGCTTCCACTTATCCACTGAAGGGTGCTGTGTTATCTTATGGGACAAGCTTTCCGAAGCATCAAAATGATTAATTTCTACAGTGTTTGCAAAGAGCTCAGGCTTTGTGTTTACTTTTTAGATAAATCACTGCCATTGACTGACTATGAGGTAAACAGCCAGCAGGCCCTTGTGAAAATGGGGTGCTAGAAAGTGGCAGAAGGTGTCAGACAGTCTCTAGCATCTAGAAATGACAGAACTACAGTGCCTTTGAAATGTACTTTGAGTTCTGAGGCATCAGAGAAGCTTGTTACTGTGGCTGCGATTGCAGCAATAAATCAATGATTCTGAAAGTAGTCAAGCCCTGTGCCATCCCTTTGATATCTCTAGACCATATTCAAAGTTTTCTGGTGCTATTGGTGCACTACAGCCTCATCTGTCTCGGACCAGTGTCTTCAAAACTTCCAGAAGGCGTATAGTGGAAAGGGCCCCCAAGGCACAAAGGGCATGTACACCTGCTCTCTGCCCCCCTAGGGAAGGTGAACCCTAATTTCTTTGGGGGTGTGGCCCGTCAAATGAGGAAGCACTTTACCTCTGCACCTGTGCCATATTATAGACTAGACCAGTTGGGAAAGGAGCTGTCACAGGTTGCTCCTCGGAAGTGGGAAATGGCATCTTTTGGACCCCAAGATATCACATTGAAGGCAGGTGCAGTCACTTACTGCAGTCCCTGGTAGGGGGACACCTTCCCCCACTATAAATCTTAGTTCCGGTCTGCCAATTCTGTAAAAGGCAGCCCTGCAGCTTTAAACAGCTGTTCAACCTTTTAATAACGTGCTCCACCCCGTGCAGGCATGTTTTTTGTGCATGCACTGGGAACAGCACATTTGCTGTGATATGGTGCACTGCCCTGGTCTGCCCCCGGCACACATATTTAAGGATGCACTGCTGTGCAGACCGGGCAGTATGCCATATCTATAATATGGCCCCATTTGTGGTTGGATTCTTCTGCTGTCCTTGGGGTGTTTTGATTTTCTGATACTTTAGTTATGGTCAACTCTACAAGCTGCATCTCTGGATCTACTACTTATGGTCTGGATTTTCAGATGACTGGTGTTACTGTTACCTTCTGGTTATGTTTAGAGGCACTGAGAACCTACCCAGACACATACATTAGGATCAAGAGGTCAAAGCAGGGCTTTCTTTCTCCTAAGGATTGCTCCAGTGCACAATCTAGTTGGAGGTAAAGGGATGCAGGGTGACTTGACTTTTGTGTCTGTCAGTTAACGGTCATGATCACAACGTCTAGTTAGAAGGGTACCTTATGTGGGACCTCAACAACACATCAGGCTGTGGTCAAAGTAGGCGTTAAGTGTCTCTAGACCCTCACAATCAAATCTGCAGTCAAAAATATAATAATATGCAGGGTCACTTGAATTATGCGGCAGGCTCGAGGAAATTATGTGGCCAGAAAAGCCACATTTTGTGGCGTAATGCGGCACATTTTTAATAGTATTACTTTATTATTTTGTACTCTTTACACATGTTAACATTGTCTGGGCATTGGGTGCACCACATTAGTACCAGTTTAACACCCAAACTTAGCAATAAGCAACAGAAAGATGACCAGTCAACCAATGCAAACAGCCTTCCACTGCGCTGCAACACGTGCCGCTGTGTTTATACTAACGACTGAACTAGAGACACATTTTGTTTTGTTAAAATCTGCAGATTATGCAGCATGTAATGGATTATGTGGCAAATGCGGCACATCTATAGTTATGCAAAAATCGCCGCAGCCACACAATCACATAATTCCAGTGGCCCTGATAATATGTCAGCGATCTATGACTGATCACATATGAACCATTGATAAATGTAGTTTGCCTTGAATATAAAATTAGGGACAGGTAGGGTCTGTCTACCAAGGCTCCATGTTACAGCGAGAGAGTGAGTTTGCTGTGGCACAGGGTTAGTAAGGGAACTTGCTCGTCCATGAAGCTTCTATCCAACAGAGATGATGACTACTTCTGGCTACTTACTTTTACTCGTGGTAGGCTTGGACAGTCTCCACTATACACAACTCTTGCTTGTCTCGGGGTGGGTTTGCAGAAATTGACAGGCTTGTGCTAGGGCGAATCTGATGTCCTCCTGATAATGCAATATGCTTCGGGTCTGAAGACAACCTCTGCAGGCACTTCAGGTCTGGCCCTACATGGAACTTGTTTCCTAGCTGGAGGAGAATGGACAGCACACACTTCAACATTCAGGAACCACATTTCAGATCCATCCTGGGGTTCATGGTTTATCTCTTGAAGCTTTGTGTGGCACAGACTCTTTAATTCATCAGTCCACGGGAGATGGATCAGGCCCCAACTCTCAATCAAGGATGATATTTAGCTCCTTGACTGACTTTCATTGTAGGCAGCCCTAATACTATAAGCATGAGTGTTTTGAGTAGGGGGCCGTCCAGGAACTAACGTAATGTTACTACTCTCTTGGATTGTGGAAAAAGGTCCAGTTATGGTGACTACACGAATTTTTCGTAATGAGCATCGGCAGGTATAGCCAACCGGGAATCAGTAAAAATGCAGCATAAAAAAATACATTAAAATGCCAGCAACCACACCCCGCAAGTAGTGATTCCCTCTTGAGATTACAATAGGGGACATTTAGAAGTTCCCTAAATTAGCCAGAGACTAGAGGCGTGTTGGTAAGATTTTCCTGCAGGCACGTGGGTGATCATCAGGTAAAACACACACAGGTGTGTAGTTCGGGGAAGAACAAAACAGTGTAGTGGGAGAGACCTCTGACATAGATCTCTAGACCTGCATCCATTGCAACAGACACCAAATATTCGGCATGTTTTATGAACACCCCTTCCTTTCCCTGCCGAAGTCAATATTAAAGAGACACAATTTCTTAATGACGCCATTAAGAACAGGCCTGGACGAAATTATAATTAGCCCGCAAAAATAGTGGGTCTTGAATTTTGCAATACAAAATACGCATTATGAAATTCTGAATAATTTTACCCAAAGGAGATTGGTTCGTGCAGAAAATGTATATCAGGGAGACATTTTCTGCTCAACAAGTCTGTTGTAGGTATCTTGCAAAACCTTTTTGGCATAGGGTACGCATTTGCATAAAAAAGACACGTGAAATGCATGCAAACTACATTTGAATCTGATAGCAACAATTTGCATAATTTTGTAACATTTTAAATGGATTTTGCATTTTTAAATATCTTACACTACTTACTAAAGACACGTTTTTACTTTTTAAATTATCTAAATCAAGACCTGTGCCTTTCCAATTGTGATTTACAAACTTGTAGTTTCTGCTTGTGTTATTATTAAAATCCCCTAACTTACAGAAGCTCTTTGGTGTGCAGCTATTTAAGATGGAAGCCTTTTTTGTACTACAGCATACATCTACAAGTATTGATATAAGGCTGCTTTTGATCCCATGCTTGGGGTAAGGATGACTTTTTCCCGCATTCTTCTGAAATAAGGTGTCTAGTATTGAACACTGGTGTTTGCTAATGCCTTTATGTGACTTTACCATGATTCTACCAATTAGAAGAACACTGAATAGTGTCTGGCTCTCCTTTACGCCCGAGCATACGAAGAAATTCATTGATGAGTAATTATACTGGGACACAGTGCGGCTACGTCTCATCTTCATCTACATGGAACACATACAGTTCCACTACAAACCCACCCACGACGATCACCACATGAAAGCAGTACCATCTGGCAAACATCAATAAACCAATCATCTACCCAGGAATCCAACTGAGCCTCATTCAATCTTTGATACACAGAAACATCAGTCCAGTCACTGGCAATCACCCCGGAAAACTGATCATCTGTTGCAACAAGCCAATCCGGCTCCTATGAATCCAGCCAAGCCTCATTTAATATTGAATTACGCATGTCAGGCATCCCTGACCTATTCATTCAATCATCTTTCACCACAACAAGCCAGTGCAGCTCCTATGAACCCAGGGAAGGCTGTATGTTGGAATAGTGAGCATAAAAATATAATACAAATAGGGTGCTACAAAAATATCATAGCCAGAGGATTGACTACCAAAATATGATGCATGTAAGTTTTAGGAAAGTATAGATTTACTATTCTCTCCTTTGCATGCTTCAAAAAAATCAGCCCCTGGAGAGGACTATCAGACATAACAATGGTGCGAGGAACGAGTGTGGTGTTGTACAAGTGAGAATCAATGACTTGTGCACTTGAAGGTGGACCTTTAGGAGGCGGGCCCTCAGCCTGCCTGCACATCACTCCATTGGGACCACCTCCCCAGACGTTCGTATAGCTGAGCTCTGTCTGCCTGAAATCTCTTCACCCTCTGTCTGGAACTCTTGGAAGTCCACTGGCTGTCCACGTCACTGACTGCGAACCTCACCACTGTTTGCCGGGAGCTCCGTCACAGTCGGCCTGGAACTGTGTCAGTGTCTTCCTGGAACACTGGGCTGTACTGAAAGTTATGGCAGACAGCCCGCCATATGCCAAGGTGTGGAGATCGTAACCTCTGTCGCCCTGGCAGATTACTCGCCGCCATATTCAGAGACCTCTGAATGCCTGACGATGTCCATTGGGACGCCAGTGTAAGGTTTCCACCGGGGTCGCCAGCGGGTGGTTTGCTGGGAGAAACATGATGGTTTGCCCGACTAGAGTGGAGAGACCATCTGTTTGGCATACATGGTACTTCACTAAACTCCAAATAACCCCCTCTGCCGCTCTCTGCCTGGAACAATAGCACTATATGCCTTTAACCCGGTCACTGTCTGCCTGGAGCTCCGTCACTGTCTGAACAGAGCTCTGTCACTGTCTGAACAGAGCTCTGTCGCTGTCTGTATTGAGACCTTGTCCACTTTATATGTACAGCTTCTTTCTCATCTTACTCACAATACATGCATCAATGGCTGGTTAAATCCTTAGATCTGTCGGCATACTTTACCTCCATGTACCCAGGCTGCTGCGGACAGCCATCTTGGCCTCCGCCTGGGCGGATAAACCATGGGCAACGAGTTTAACACAAGCACTGGGAGCTGGAACGAGAAACAGGGGTCCACCGGGAGCTCAGCCACCAAGCCTGGGTTTCAAGCACCGGGCCTTGCCATTAACACTAAATTCACTTGATCCTCGAGGTTATTCTCTCCGAACCTCCTTCCTAGCCATTGAAAAGTATTCATGAAGACATTCATGCAGTAACACAACACATTCAAGACAGGAAATATCATACACATCCAAGAGGGCAGAGATGTTTTACATAGTTGGACATCAACGAGAAATAACACACTTAAAAACCTCCAGCACAAAATACTACATAGGAAAACTGACACATACTCAGTATAGCACAGATATGCCATATATTCAAGCACTGCCGGGCTGACCTCAGCATTGACCCTAATCAACACTCTGCACACCCACCAACAGCAGAACAATGTGAACAGACGTCTTTGCATCCCTCCAACGCAGCTCAAATACTCTAATAGACCACGATGACAGATCCCCAAACACCACTACTAACTTCCATTAAACTCCCTCACATATTAACAGACCAGACAAAGGCCAAGGCAAATAACCCAGACAACACCTAAACGCATTGGAACCCCCCAGCCACACATAATAAGCTCCATAACCCACTGACCTATCAATTAACAAAATACACTTTACATAACCAAAAATAGAACCACAAAGGATGAATGACCTTGGGGCTCAGAAAATCAAACCAGACCCTAACCCTGAAATCAGAGCGAGAAGATCCCAGACCAAAGTATAAGCCGCTCTAATGGTAGAATGTGTGCTACACAAACACGTCTAACATAACAAAAGATGGAGAAACTCTGGTAACGAAGGAAGAAAGGACAGCCGGCCTGATCACAGGGCTGACTAAAGCAATCTGACAAGACTTTAAGACTCATGATGTATGAACCGCTTTGTCCAGTTCAGCAGAGGACACTAACTGTTGACCAGGGAGATACCGACAAGTTGCACCCGGCACAGACATTCACTGCTGACTAAAGTCTCTAAAATAAGTAAACCCCTTCAAGCCGCTAATGCGGAGCAGGGTGACAATGTCTGTTCAGACCAAAGACGCAAATTTCAGTGTTGACCAGGGATCCACCGTCAAACATTACACTGAAAAAACATTCAAAGCCAACCAGGGAATGAAAAGAACGTCTAACCAAGAGCAAAACATTTACTGCTAAACTGGGAATCTAGCCCAGGCCTAACTCATCACTAACATTTACTGCAGATCAAAAGTAAAGACATAACAACACAAGGACTTCTGGCCAGATTAAACCCAGTGTAAACAATTACTTCTGACAAGAAAATATGACTGAGAATAGACATTCACTACTAACTCCATAATCAAGACCAGGCATAGCACACCACAAGCATTAACCTCCGACCAGGGAGTAGAGGAGATCCGAACTATTGATAAACAGTCGTTGTCACCAGGAAAGCAAGCCAGATCCAGCAAAGTAGAAACATTCACCGCTGACCAGGGCGATAAGAGCAGGCCAAGCCGTCACCGACTGTCACCACTGAGCAGGGAGTCCAGAGCAGGATAAGGAAACCGAAGCAAGCATCACTGTTCAAGGCTAGTCCTCTTGCTCCTTTCTGTGGAGGGACAGAACACCGCCATTTACTGGGAACACTCAACACCCGACAGCCCTGTGGCTGCTGAGAAGAACGGCACAGAACGCCCTGTCTTTGTAGAACACCTCACAGCAATCTGCGCCTGAGCAGTCGGCACAATACACACAGTCTCTGTAACACTTCTCACAGACCTGGGCCCCTCAGCAGAGGACACAATACACTCTGTCTCTGTGATCCCCCTCACAGCCCTGTGGGCACTGAGCATAGGGCACAAGTCCTAAAAAAAGAAGTGGGGGGACGCTGACGTCACGACAGGAAGTGACGTCACGAAAGGTGGCTTGCACCATCAGACTCATTGCCTCCCCTCGCTCACCCCTTAGATGCGATTGCATCAGAGAAGCCAGCGCGTGAGCAGCGTTCTGAATGAGCGCCGATCTCGCCCCAGAGAGGCCAAAGAGTGAATGTGTGGCTCCATTTGCTCCAGTTATCGAGCTCCCGGTAAAATAAGTGGGGGGACGCCGTCCACCCGCGTGGTACCCCGACTCGAGCCCTGGGCACAACGCACAGTCTCTGTAAACACTCCCGCAAGCCCTTGGCTCTGGAGGTGAAGGCACAACAAACCCCATCTCTTTGCCCTCCCCCCCTCAGCCTTGTGTCCCCTAAGTAGACAGCACAATACTCCCATCACTGTACCCCCTTTTACCCCCTCCACTAGCCATAGGGCACAACAGTGACGAGAGACCTGACTCTGTACGCCTCCTCACACTCCTGCGCATAGCCCGTCACTGCGGCACGCCGCGCACCACATAATGCGCAGGTCGATGAGGACACGGTGTTGGAAGTTTGCCAGAACCCATTGTAAGAAAACTAATTAATATTTTTAATAAATGCCAAACTATGCTTCGATGTGCTCATTAAGGCCATTTATCTACTCCAATACACAGGAGGGCCTAGAAATCAGTCAGCCCGTGGGCCCCCGCCCTAGCAAACTCCCCTTAGAGATTTTCAGCACATGTAGAGGAGAGGCGCTCAGGACCAGAGCCTATAAAGCAGGGTGTCTGAGCATCTCAAAGACAAGGGCTGTCTATCCCACAGACCAGCCACGGCATCAGGATACAGACATTGTGCGTGCTTGTCTCACAGGCAGGGAGCGTCTCTAACTAACTGACCCATTCCATCACCAGAACCTATACAGGAGTCTGCAGTCCCCAGAAAAAAAGAGAGCTTCTCTCAGTCACAGAGCATCCTCAGGACCAGAGGACTGTGTCTACACACCTCAGAGACAGGGGGTGTTTGAAGTTCACTGGCCAGCCCTGGCTCCAGGGCCTAAAGAAATGTGTATGCTAGAGTCATAGGCCGGGAGCCTCGCAAGCTGGTACAGTCCCATCACTAGAGACTGTATGAGTGTGTATGCACACAACAAAGGGAGCTTCTCAAACTCACAGACCATCCTCAGAAACAGGGCTAAAAGAGTGTGTCTTAGCACTTGGGACAAGGGGAACTCCTTTTACTCACAGACCATCATCAGGACCACAGGCTCAAGGCATGTGTCTACAAACCTAAGACAAAGGGGACGTCTCTAACTTACAGACCTGCCCCAGCACAAGGGCCTCATGCAGTGTGTCTATATACCTCAGACAAGGAGATCTTCTCTTACTCACAGATCATTCAAAGCCTCGGGGCCTCTTGCAGTGTGTCTGCGCAGTTCAGACACATTCAAAACTAACCCCTGCACTAGCGTCTGAAGCAGTGTGTCTGCAAGTCTCAAAGGCCTCAAACATTCTTTGCCATCCTTCATGCCTCTTGTCCAGGGCTGCTTTGTGAGGCTCAGTGAAGCTTTTTGTACTTGAAACTTGGCCTTTGGGGCAATGGAAGAACAGGTGTTTTGGTGGAAATCTTGTGCAAATGACTTTAAAAATCAAATTCAACTTGCAAACCATATTGGAATTGCACCTTAGAATGTATTTAAACTGCTACAGAAATGTTTTCACATAGAAAATGACATGCAGGAAAATGTGCTTGCGTTATAACGTGAAAGAATCCTTTTAAAATGCATTATTAATGTTGCAAATAATTCATAAATTGATCACATGGGGGAAAGGTGCTTGCTTAAATGTATGTGAAATAATGTTAAGGAATTTTTTTGTACTAGGCTATCATTCTTAAATGTGCCCCTTTAGTAGGTCCAAAAGCCTGTTCTTTCGACTCTTGCTCATAGCTTGATAATCGTTTATTGAGAACATTTGACTCTTGCACATAGCTTGATAGACATTTATTTAGAACATTTTGCCTAGCCCCAGCATCTTACTTAAGAAAGTGCTGACTTCAAGCTCATGCTCCCTTAGCTTCATCATGCCTCATTAGCTCATAACAAAGAACCTTGCTGTGACCGTTAGAATAAATAATGGTTTAGATATATTCTGTTTATGCCACACCAGAACATTATTGCTAGTTTCGTCTCAGCATATCCGACTCACTTTTGTATTCACAATGTTTTAGCTTAGGTAAGAAGGTTCTCATGAGCACTGTCCTCCATGCTACCAATATATACAACATTGTTTTACTACATATCGGCGTAGATGTTTACCGTGGGAATCGAGAGAAGAAGCATCGGAAGTTGATGACACCATCGGATGAGTGGTTTCCACTGGAGGAGAGCTATTAACACTTGCTAAAGTTTCGTTACATTATTGTGTGATTTTATATTAAAGAGTGTTCCTAGCTAGAGAGGAGAGACCCTACCAGACAGGAGAGGCTCGCTTGGAGGAGACCCCTTATGACTCTGCAGAGAGTCACTTCTTATTCTAGCTCTTCGTTCCCGACAGCTACTGCTTGAAGGTGACTTTATTCATTACCTTATGCAAACCATTTCTGATCAATGCCACTGCAATGATCATTTCCTTCTTTACTGATATTTTGTCGGTTGCTACTGCGACTGTAGGGAACTTGGCTGAGTTTCCAGGACAACTCTTTATAGGAAGTTCCACTTTGCTCTTTTCTGAAAAGGAATTCTTCATATGTTCTATTTATGGTAGATTAGGCTCTTAGCTAGTTTAGTGACAATTTTCCTTTATGGAACACTCTGTATTGATTAATGCTGTCACTAATCAATCTTTTATTTGATAATTCTGTAAACTAAACTAATCTGAATAAAGATGACAAAAACCTTACTAATCGTTTAAGATAAATAAAGGTTTTAAAAACTCTATCAACCTCTCTTTATTGACTGAACATTAAGAATCAGACAGTTGATGATTTATGCATGACTTGTATTCTCGTTCCAGTTCCATTCAAAAACAGTGTCAAAGGTCCATTGACTTGAAAGGAAGCCATCAGGATTTCCATAGGACGAAATCTGTAAGTTAAGGGGTTAGGTCTTAATGACCCTTTGGAAAACCTCATCTGTTCCATAGTTTTTGGGAAATTGTGTTCCGAAAGAGTATTGGCTGGACTTTGAATGGTAAAGTTAGTGTTATCGGCACAGCTACTTTGCATATCCTTAGTGGATTCAGATCCTCCAATTTTTTTAGGATAATGCACTAAAAAAATAAAGAAAGCTGATTGGAAGAGGGACTTCCCTCCCCCTCCTCCCCCCCTCATACAATGCAGTATAGCAAATTGTCAGAGGTTGCAAGAATCCATGAGTTCCGATTGGCTGTCCACAACTGAAATTTTTGTTGTGGCAGTCAAGTCAGTGCCTAATATGCAAATAAAATTGGCACATGGGCCAAAGTTGTTCTTGGGAGCCTGCTGTGGTGCTGTCGAATGCCAGGGTTTAGAAGTACTAAGGCTACAGAATCTTGATGCAATAGCACGCCGCTTTCTTGCACAACCCTACATGCCCTGACTCTCACTCTTTTACATCCCTGCTTTCTCCCTTTGTCACTATTTTCTTAGCTATCTCTTCCTTCTTCTTTTCCCTTTTCTGCGTTCCTCTTTTTTTATGTGGGTGAAAGTCTGATGATGAAAAATAAGCCCCGGTGCCTAAAATCGAGTTTCATTGCTCACCACCTACACAAATTAAGCAGCGAGTGGGCCATCACAGCATGTCAAGCACTGAAGCCGACGCCTTGGAAAGAGTGACAGAGGTGGCATGAGAGAGCAACCATTGACCCACAGGAATATTGGGGTTCCCTGAAAGAACGATAACACCCGCAAAAGGAAAAAGAATGATCACATCTCTCTTCTGGATTTGCGGATCCAGTTTCAGGGCTGCAGATGAACACGCTCAATGGTAGATCTGGAATAATGTACGCAACACTCTAAAGTTATGAAATGACACTGAATGAAAACAATACCCTTTTCAGAAATTTTATAGGTAGTACCGCCACTCCCCACTGCAAAAATACTATATCATGTTTTTTTTGGGGAGTGTGTTGTTGAAAATGGATGCATATAACTTTCTGAGATTTCATAATTTCGATCTGCTGAAAGGGCTTTGCTTCAGGGGAGCAGAGTAACCGGAGGGGGAGCATAGTAACGTTATGGAGAAAGAAATACTGAACAAGCATTGGCAAAGAAATGGTCCTGGTGTTTACATGCTAGCGTATGCAGCTTTAGCACATTAGAACGAGACACACAGGAGGGAGCCAGTAGGAGCGGGCAATGAGGGTTATACTTATAAAGTGATCCTCATGCAATTCAATGCAAGCACTTGAGTGTGGGCGGAAGGATACGCTAAAGCAGCAAATAGGAATAGGAGATCAACAAATACTTCACTGGGCTGAGCCAAAACGTGACTGACAAAGTCTGAAACCAATGGCTGAGGAAGGCTAATTGAAGAAAGCCAACGGTTGAGCAGCGGATACCAAAAGCCCAGTCTATGTATTTTGTTAGAAGCAGGTCTGTTTGACAGCTGCACTGTCAAAACCAAGACCTAAAAAGAGCACACGCGGTAGGGGAGCACAGTCTTTGAGGTAGAGCATAGTTTATGTGAGCACAAACGCTGTAGAGAAGCGTAGTCTTTGAAGAAGAGCACAGTGATTGCAAAGGAGAAAGGACGTTGTTGGGGAGCACCGGCTCTGCACATGAGCACACAAACTCTACTGAACGGACTCTGAAGGGATTGTGGAGACGCCACAGGCGCACTCATGCCACAAGGGAGCCCACTCGCCATATTAGATGACAGGAACTGTTAAGGGGAGCACACACCCGCCCCTTCAGGGCAGTATGCACGGGAGCACATATGATGTAGGAATGCCTTGACCCTGGGGAAGCAAATAAGGTGAGAGGCCATAAAGGTGAACATAGTTTTTGAAGGGAAGCGAAGTTACTAGAAAGTGAGACCCGATGCTATGGCGACATAAATACGGTTTAGGAGGGGCACATAAATAGGGTGACCAGACGCCCCGGATTTCCCAGGATGGTCCCGGTTTTTGGAGAAGTGTCCCGACACTTTTCTCCAAATTGAAGAAATGTCCCGTTTTTAGGTCTCGGCCTGCACCAGCGCTTGCGCTGGTCTGGCCGAGAGTTTTAGTAAGCGGGTTTTGGAAGTGCAAACCCACTGGCTTTCGGCTGGCGACCAGCTTGCGTTCACGATAGCGTGCACGCGCGCAGCTGCCATCTGGGTTTCCTATCTCTTCCTCATTTCCTCGTCATGGCTCATTAACTCTCTGGACTCTGATGTTTCAATCGCAGCAGCAGCTCACATTACCAACTGACGGCCCTGGACTACAGTCACATGAAAAACAACAGCGATTAGCATTGAAATGCAAGCTTTTTTTTGTCTAGTTAGAAATATTGCTTCGGTGGGTTGATTTCACCTTATATCGCTATTTGTTTTATATTGGGAGTCACAGCCTAATTACCAGTATTTTTGTCTCACTCTGTTTTTTTTTAAATATTTATTCGCGCAAAGCACAAAGCTATATTTAAGGTTACTTTTTCCGCGTCACTTCTTCACTCTATTTAAACTCCACCCCCACTCTTATTGTCTCTCTCCTTCTCTCTCTCTCCCCTCTCTAATTCTCTCTCTACTTAATTAACTCTCCCCTCGCTATCTTTTTTAGCCTTTCATTCTCTCACCCCTTTATCTGTTTCTCTTTCAAACTCCTTCATTCACTCTCTCTCCCCTTCTTTCTCTCTCTCTATCCCGCTCCACTCTTTATTCTATGTACACCCTTTCTCTCTCTTTCTCTCTCACCACCCTCTCTAATTGGGCATTATATCTTCACTCTATCTCTCACTCGGCAACACCACAGCATCACTCAGCATCACCACAGCATCACTCAGCGCAACCACAGCATCAATCAGAGCCAGCACAGCATCAATCAGAGCCAGCACAGCATCACTGAGCACCAACACAACATCTCTCAACGCCATCACAGCATCACTCAACGCCATCACAGCATCACTCAGTGCAACCACAGCATCACTCAGTGCAACCACAGCATCACTCAGTGCAACCACAGCATCACTCAGTGCAACCACAGCATTACTCAGCAGAACCACAGCATCACTTAGCGCCACAACAGCATCACTCAGCGCCACCACAGCATTACTCAGCAGCACCACAACATCACTCCGCGCCACCACAGCATCACTCAGCACCACCATAGCTTCACTCAGCAACACCACATCATCACTCAGGGCCAACACTGCATCACTCAGCACCACCACAGGATCGCTCAGCACCACCACAGCATCGCTCAGCACCACCACAGCATCGCTCAGCACCACCACAGCATCGCTCAGCACCACCACAGCATCGCTCAGCGCCACCACAGCATCGCTCAGCGCCACCACAGCATCGCTCAGCGCCACCACAGCATCGCTCAGCGCCACCACAGCATCACTCAGCGCCACCACAGCATCACTCAGCGCCACCACAGCATCACTCAGCGCCACCACAGCATCACTCAGCGCCACCACAGCATCACTCAGCGCCACCACAGCATCACTCAGCGCCACCACAGCATCACTCAGGGCCGCCACAGCATCACTCAGGGCCGCCACAGCATCACTCAGGGCCGCCACAGCATCACTCAGGGCCACCACAGCATCACTCAGGGCCGCCACAGCATCACTCAGGGCCACCACAGCATCACTCAGGGCCACCACAGCATCACTCAGGGCCACCACAGCATCACTCAGCGCCACCACAGCATCACTCAGCGCCACCACAGCATCACTCAGCGCCACCACAGCATCACTCAGCGCCACCACAGCATCACTCAGCGCCACCACAGCATCACTCAGCGTCACCACAGCATCACTCAGCGCCACCACAGCATCACTCAGCGCCACAACAGCATCACTCAGCGCCACAACAGCATCACTCAGCGCCACCACAGCATCACTCAGCGCCACAACAGCATCACTCAGCGCCACCACATCATCACTCAGCGCCACAACAGCATCACTCAGCGCCACCACAGCATCACTCAGAACTACCACAGCATCACTCAGCGCCACCACAGCATCACTCAGCGCCACCACAGCATCACTCAGCACCACCACAGCATCACTCAGCGCCAAGACAATATCACTCAGCACCACCACAGCATCACTCAGCGCCAAGACAATATCACTCAGCACCACCACAGCATCACTCAGCACCACAGCAGTATCACTCAGCAAGACCTGAGTATCATTCAGCATCACCTCAGCATCGTCTCCGCAACAGTCACCACCACCACCACTACCACCTCAGCATCACTCAGCACCACCTCAGCCTGCTCTCGGAATCTGGCATCTGTTGATTCTCCCCTAGCGTCTGGCCGCTGCTAGTGTTATAATACAGGTACTAGTTCCCAACCTTCACCCTCCCATTGTTTATGCCCCCTCAAAAAAAAAGCTTTAACAAACAACCATTGCAATAGGCAGAAACAAGTTGCCAGCATTACAAGAACAAAAGAAAACTGAGAATTTTTTATTGTAAATACTTTTTTTAATATGGTTGTTCAGTTTTACATAATGCCTTCTTGGTCATATATAAAGTAACAAAAATGCTTCTGACACTTTTTTATTATAACTTTTCAGCATGCTGCACAGCAGCCACACTTCTCTACAGCACAGCTTGAAGACATTGGCAAAGTCAATAGCTCTGGCTAAACACTTATAAGGCCCCAAAGGCGAGACCTATTGGCTATGCCAATGCTTGTTTGGGTAGTGCCTGGGTTATTTAGAGAAATGTCCCGTTTTTTAAGGGAGGGTCGGGTGAACCTGCACGTTAATCAGTGTCATGCAGGCTCACATTTCGACCGCCCTCTTACAAACGGGGACAGAAGTTTACTTCTTTAAACTCTCCTGCTGTGATGCTTCGCCTCATTTAAGCAGCACAGCAGGATTTAATGAGGTGTGAATCAGGGCTGCAGAGGCCATAGGGCACGGCCAGGCCCACCAGCAGCCGGACCCTGGAGCTCTTCTTCGCAGAACGGGAGGTAATGTGAAAATACATTTTTTTTTAAAGAACACAAATAAATATACTTGTGTTCTTTAAAAAAAATGTATTTATAGCAATATATATATATATATATATATATATATATATATATATATATATATAATGTTATATATATTTGTAAATAAGAAGCCCTGAAACCTAAATAGGACATTTAGTCCTATTTCTATGTCTGTGCCCGTCCCGGTTTTTCATTCTGAAAATCTGGTCACCCTACACATAAACTATACCCTAGAGCAGTGATACTCAAAGTACGGCCCGGGAGCCACTTGCGGCCCTCTTGACATTTACATGCGGCCCCTCTGGTGAACAGCAGCACGAGCTGCTGTTTAGTTGAGGAGCACTAATATTCAGAAAAAAAATGTTAAATAAACGGGCAAGCATTTATTAACCTGGAAATAAATGCTTGCCTGTTTATTTAACATTTTTTAGACCTCCTTACGCAATCCCTGACCCACCCAGACTCAGTGCGGCCCTCGGTCACACCACATACCGTACTTTGTGGCCTCTGGGCAAATGTTTGTGAGAACCCATGCCCTAGGGCACACATGTCCCTGGTGAGAGCACAGTAACTGTAGGAAGTGCACAAAAGATGCGCAAGAGGGTTACTTACCCCTCTAACTAGACAGCCGTGAGTGCAACAACGTTCCCAGAGCAGAAATATTCGAGTGACTCATAGGACAATCGGGAAAAGCAAACCCCTTCTTCTCTGCCAGTGCTCTGCCGATTACACACAACTTACGCCATGGACAGCATGAAGTGTTGTTTGTTTTTATTAGTTCGTATGTACTCAGTCATTGTGTACCTTGGCTGGCCACAAAAGGCCCTGTTTCTGTGTTTCAGAAAGGGAAGAGACGGGGTGGGCTCAAAGAGCTCTTGATTTCAAGAGAGGAGGGAGAGAGAAAGAATCAGAGCGCTAGGGAGGGGCAAAGAGAGAGGGAGATAGGGACAGAGAGAGAGAGACATTGAGACATGCAGACTTCAAAGCGCTTGGCATCCACCAGGAGTGTACAAGGCAAGAATATTTAGAAAGGCAGCCAAGTAGGAGAAACGACCTGGGTGCAAAGGAAACAGCAGATGAATGAGCCAACGTGTCTTTCTACCTCCAAGGAGGAAGAAATAGAGAAAGACATCCAGAGACATCAGTAAGGGCTTCTAGAAGCGTCAAACAGCGTGGCACAAAGATCACAACATTACAGGACCCCCTGTCAGCAGAATTCACCGAAGGAGACCTCCATCTCAAATGTTCTTCCTATTAGTAGAATTCAAAACAAGGAGAGACTGGGTTTTTTAAGGTCCAGCACACGGGCCCCTGTAGTAATGAGAACAAAGAGTGCACTGTTCCTAGGTGGGGGATCTTGGTCAAGAGGATGGTCAGTGGAGGGGAGTGCTCCTCTTAGGAGCAAGGGCCCTCACACACCCCGGGGGGTGTCATGCTACATCATCGGGCAGCTCCTTATTGAGCCGGCATTGCAATACCCAACGGGTCCCTTGAGGGGGCTCTTTGCCGGAGATCTTCTCTTTTTTGCAGATGTGTACTGCATGAGTGAGTGGTAAAATGATAGTAGAATGGGTGAGAGTGAAGTATGTTAAAAATGGCTAAAGGGAATAAAGAAATACGTTTTAATACTAGGGTCCCGTTATCAAGGATAAAAGCATAGTTTAGAGGATAGAATTGATAGAATGGTCTATTTAGCTGCAATGAGAGTGAATCAAAAAGGTCAACATGTTTCATGCCTGTTACAATCCCAAGCAGATCATGGCATTTCGTCAGGACCAAGAAGACCTTATTCTACTCCTCACGGGGATGGGTAAATAGAGAGTCTATGCGCCATGCCCTGTGTATTCAGCATAGACATTCAGAATGTGCCCAGTATAATTTACATAGACAATCAGAACATCTCCTTGGGGTAGACCCGGGAAATCGGGAAGGAACGTCCCCAATCGGACCGGGCAAGGTGTGCGCTAATAAGCGCACCATCAATGCGTGTCTGAGCGCGGAGCGGCTGCTGACCTGCCCTGGGGTGTGTGAGGGCTCTTGCTCCTAAAAGGAGCACTCCCCTCCACTGACCATCCTCTTGACCTAGATCCTCACCTAAGAACAGTACACTCTTTGTTCTCATATCAGTAGAATTCACCAGAAGGAGACCTCCGACTCACCTCTTCCAAAGCAAGAGAATTCACTGAAAGGAGACCTCCACGTCACAGGACCACATGATACAATTCGCTGGAAGGAGACCTCTCCCTCACATGGCCTCCCTGCCAGTAGAATTCACTGGAAGGAGACCTCTCCCTCACATGGCCTCCCTGCCAGTAGAATTCACTGGAAGGAGACCTCTCCCTCACATGGCCTCCCTGACAGTAGAATTCACTGGAAGGAGACCTCTCCCTCACATGGCCTCCCTGACAGTAGAATTCACTGGAAGGAGACCTCTCCCTCACATGGCCTCCCTGCCAGTAGAATTCACTGGAAGGAGACCTCTCCCTCACATGGCCTCCCTGCCAGTAGAATTCACTGGAAGGAGACCTCTCCCTCACATGGCCTCCCTGCCAGTAGAATTCACTGGAAGGAGTCCTCTCCCTCACATGGCCTCCCTGCCAGTAGAATTCACTGAAAGGAGACTTCCACGTCACAGGACCACATGATACAATTCACTGAAAGGAGACCTCCACGTCACAGGACCACATGATACAATTCACTGAAAGGAGACCTCCAGGTCACATGACCACATGATACAATTCACTGAAAGGAGACCTCCAGGTCACATGACCACATGATACAATTCACTGAAAGGAGACCTCTCCCTCACATGGCCTCCCTATTAGAAGAGGTCATTGAAAGACATCCATCTCACTTGTCTCTGAAAGTAAACCTTCACCTCACAGCTCAGGCCTTTTAGTAGAAGTGGCTGAAAGGAAATCTACAACTGACCCACCTTGCCTGGTGCTTTGGATTATAAGAAGGAGACCTTCTGTTTAGCTCTAAAACTCACAGACATGAGATGTCCAACTCAACCCGGCCTGCCTAGGATTGAAAGTACAGAAATTAGATCCTCACTTTACTCCACCTGTCTTGGGTTTTAGTGCAGGAATCTAAGTTCCCTTGCTCATCCTGCCTGCATAGTGCAGAATGTCACTGAACACATACCTTACTGTACTCTTCTTAAGAAAGGGATAACCCTAAGCATTTACTAAATGTTCGTCACAGTCCTCCAGAAAAAATGTCAAAAGCCCGCAGGAGCATCGCAGTCCTGGGACAAACACAGCACTGCAGCCCAGAAGAGGGTCTCTTGGGTCTTGGGAGCCACGTAAAGAAAGGACACGCCCTAGAAGATCTGCACTGCGTGAGAATTCATGCATGAGGGTAGAAAAACTGCATGCGTGAGAATGAATGTATGAGGGTAGAAGATCTGCACTGCATGAAAGTTCATGCATAAGGGTAGAAGATCTGCACTGCGTGAGAATGAAAGCATGAGGGTAGAAGATCTGCACTGTGTGAGAATTTATGCATGAGGGTAGAAGAACTGCATGCGTGAGAATAAATGTATGAGAGTAGAAGATCTGCACTGTGTGAGAATTCATGCATGAGGGTAGAAGATCTGCACTGCATGAGAATGAAAGCATGAGGGTAGAAGATCTGCACTGCGTGAGAAATCATGCATGAGGGCAGAAGATCTGCATTGCGTGAGAATGAAAGCATGAGGTTAGAAATCTGCACTGCATGAGAATTCATGCATGAGGGTAGAAGAACTGCATGTGTGAGAATGAATGTATGAGGGTAGAAGGTCTGCACTGTGTGAGAATTCATGCATAAGGGTAGAAGGTCTGCACTGCATGAGAATGAATGCTTGAGGGTAGAAGATCTGCACTGCGTGAGAAGGAATGCATGAGTGTAGAAGATCTGCACTGCATGAGAATGAATGCATGAGGGTAGAAGATCTGCACTGCGTGAGAATGAATGCATGAGGGCAGAAGATCTGCACTGTGTGAGAATTCATGCATGAGGGTAGAAGAACTGCATGCATGAGAATGAATGTATGAGGGTAGAAGATCTGCACTGCATGAGAGTACATGCATGAAGGTAGAAGATCTGCACTGCGTGAGAATGAAAGCATGAGGGTAGATCTGCACTGCATGAGAATTCATGCATGAGGGTAGAAGAACTGCATGCGTGAGAATGAATGTATGAGGGTAGAAGATCTGCACTGTGTGAGAATGAAAGCATGAGGGTAGAAGATCTGCACTGCATGAGAATTCATGCATGAGGGTAGAAGTTCTGCATTGCGTAAGAATTCATGCATGAGGGTAGAAGATCTGCACTTCTTTCATTCCTACGCATGACGGTAGAAGATCTGCACAGTGTGAGAATGCAAGCATGAGGGTAGAAGAACTGCACTGCGTGAGAATGAATGCATGAGGGTAGAAGATCTGCACTGCGTGAGAATGAATGCATGAGGGTAGAAGATCTGCGTTGCGTGAGAATGAATGCATGAGGGTAGATGATCTGCACTGCGGAGAGTGACTGCGTCTGTATGCGCGTGGGTTAAAAGTGACTACGGTATGATGTAAGTGTGAGAGTGAGTTTGCACCTAAAGCATTAACACTGTGATAGGGGATGTGTGATTACCGTATAACTACCAAGGTATCTTTGTGCGTGGGACAGTGAAGGCCAAGAAAGTGAGCTACATTGCACACATAAAGCACCCTCAGATTGTGACGGAGAATGTGTGAATAGTAGGGTGAGAATGGTGTGCCAGTGTGTTTTAAGGCAAGAGCGTGAGGGTTAGAGTGTGAGAAGTTGCAGTGATTTTTCTCCACAAACTTCATGAAGTTTTTTTAAGCTTCGAAAGCTTTGCATAGGTGATGACGGCTGCAACATTTGAAAAAACTGTGGGGGGAAATCCTAAAAGCCTATTTTTGATGGAAGAATCCCAATGCAAAAAAGATTTTTTCAACTCTTCTGCAAGAATCTTTTATCAAAGACTTTACGTTGGGGCATAACTTTTCGACGAAGCAAACTTTATAATGAGAGAGAAACAGAGCGAGGAACGTGTAAGGTGCGAGAGAGAAAGGCAGAGTAAGACAAGGCCATCAGAAGTGAGTGACAGGTGTGCAGCGCAGGCGGGACTCAGGCTGTGGCAAGCAGATGAAGTGAGAGAGAGAACTGCTTCTCGACACGGACCGTCTGTGTGGACTGAGGGCTCGAGAAAGAAAGTGAGTCACGCCCCGGATCTCACGAGAGAGTGAGTGCTGGTAGAGGGTGGTTTCATCTGTCTGGTGGAGGATATTGCTATCTGTGGAGAGGGTTGAAAAGGAAGCTTCCTTGTGCACAAACGCTTTTGTCCCAGCAGGAGTCATGCTCATTGATGGGAACACTAATTGGCCTTTCCAGTTCCAAGCGTTGCAAAGCATGCTGGGTAGGCCATTGATTGCAGCATTGTTTCATTGTCAAGGTTAGTGGGTCAATGCGGGAGGCGTGAAGGGAGGGGCTTGAAGAGGGCCGCACACCCCAGGCCCACCATCTCACACAACAGGCTGAGGAAAGGCCTACGTGGGGCATCCGCTCCAAAGCAAATCTATGCATGCTACCAGTGGCGTCCGTGATGGCTCGTGGGTCGCGGCGGGGGCGGGCGCAGGAGGTCACGGGAGGGGGTCACGTGGGGGGGGGCAGGAGGGTGCACATAATAAAAAAATAAAATTAATTTACTTACCGTGCGGCCGGGTTCCGCGTCTCTGCTCCTGATCTCCTCGAGGAACAGGAAGCACAGCCAGGCCCCACTGACCAATCACAACACAGATTGGTAGGCACCCAGGCCCACTTGACCAATCACAACACTGCAATGCAGCGCTGTGATTGGTTTTGAGCGTCCTGGTTCGACCCTCAACCAGGGAATGGGGGCCTGGGCATGTTCTCCAAACAGGCAGTAATGCAACCAGCATGGAGAACGGGGAAAGTGCACATGACTGGTTGGGGCGGCCCGAGAGTGCCGAACAAACAGTCATAGTGCACTTAGGAGGGGGCAAACCACTCCTCCCCTGACCTGCTCCAAGAGCAGTGCAGCCCCGCCCACCCGCCAGCCTGCAAAGCGACCTAACATAAAATGATAACTCAAAGTTATTATCAAGTTATGTTTCTACTTCCCACTGCTTGAAAGCAGTGGGGCGACGCTCCTCCGCCATAGCGGAGGAGCCACCACTGCATGCTACATGTTTGAAAGAAAGGGGGACCCAACCTTCAAGTCAAGGGGTTCAGACCCCCGCCCTTCACCAACTAAAGTAAACCATTTTACCACACTTGAAGCACATTTTGTATGTGAAGTTTCCCAGAAACGAGCAAACTTGATTTTAGTGAAAGTGCGCATGACTGGTTTGGGCGGCCCGAGAGTGCCGACCAAACAGTCATTACGCACTTAGGAGTGGGTAAACCACTCCTCCCCTGCCCTGCTCCAAGAGCAGAGCAGCCCCGCCCACCCGCCCGCCTGCAAAGCAGAACTAACATAAAATGATAATAACTCAAAGTTATTATCATTTTATGTTTCTGCTTCGCACTGCTTGAAAGCAGTGGGGCGACGCTCCTCCGCCATAGCGGAGGAGCCACCACTGCATGCTACATGTTTGAAAGAAAGGGGGACCCAACCTTCAGTTCAAGGGGTTCAGACCCCCGCCCTTCACCAACTAAAGTAAACCATTTTACCACGCTTGAAGCACATTTTGTAGGTGAAGTTTCCCAGAAACGAGCAAACTTGATTTTAGTGAAGCTACCGTGAACCGCAAACAGTTCTCTCATTGCACTATTCGGCACGGATAAGGGGCACAGGCTTTTCTATTTCAGAGACAGACAGTAGCAGAAATGTGACTGGTACCACCTTAGGATAGGTGAGGATGAGTGAAAGTGGGTGAGATTTTGCCATGTCACCCGACCTCGCCAAGGCAAAGTTTCACTGCCCCCTGTCCATGAAGGGAGGACTAACCTGTGACCGGAAATGGTTCAGAGGTATGGTAGGTAATCGGGAAGGTTGGTCGGGCTGGGGTGTCGAGGGGCTGGTGGGGGATGGGTTAGTGGACTAAGATAAAGGGGCATTGCTGTGAGGTTAACTATGCAGGAGACGGTGCAAGGGGCAGAAATAGGGGACATTTCAATCGTCAAAACTCTCACAGGGAATAGATGCAAAGTGGTGCCAGTCCACACACTTGCCCTTCCTGCCCATCATGTGGTTAGACATAAGGAGCAGTGATGAGAGTAACAGGACCAACCCTCAGCCTGTGGAGACACTGTTCAGTAATGAGGGCCCAAGCACCAACCCTCAGCTCGAAGAGATGCTGGTGAGTGATGAGGGCACCAATCCTCAGCTTGTAAAGATGCTGGTTCACTCTACGGGTCCTAGAACAACCCTCAGCTTGAAGAGATGCTGGTGAGTGATGAGGGCACCAGAAGTAATCCTCATCTTGTAAAGGAGCCGGTCAGTGATGAAGACCTTGGACAAATCCTCAGCTTGTAAAGATGCTGGTCAGTGATGAAGGCCCCTAAAACAATCCTCAACTTGCAGAGATGATGGTTGGAGATGAAGGCCCCATCACCCATCCTCAGCTTGTAAAGAGGCTGGTCAGTGATGAAGGCCCCGAACCAATCCTCTGCTTTTAGGTTTAACTGTGTTTTATTGGCATTTGCATCAGAAAAAAAAGGATATACAGACATTATGCAGTAGAGTTATACTCCTAACACTAGTACATCGGGTTCTAAGTAGGTCCATACTGATCAGCTGTGCCCTTCCGGGGATCCTGCGGCCCCCGTGCCCCTTCGAGGCCATCGATGTGGTCACCTTCAATCCAGACAGTCTGATGAGAAGTAGTGATGTAATGCGTTTTACGAAAATAAAACAAAGATACCCCCCCCCCCCTCATCCCAACTCCCCCCCACCCTCCTCCCTCCCCTGAACGGGTGTGCTATGGGAGTGTGCTATAAAGAAAAGGGAATATCATGCAAGGGAAACAATCAGGAGGTACCTTACGGGGGCTGTGGTGCGGAGGCCCCTCCTGTAAGGCGGAGAAGACGGAGGTATTTAGGACATGTTATCTCATTCATCTCCGTGGACAGCAAAGAAAGCAAAGGCTTCCAGGCATCTGGAAAGCTAGCCATAGCCCCGGAGAGGGAGGCATGTATCCAATCCATGCCTATAATGTACCAC
This sequence comes from Calotriton arnoldi, assembly GCA_963921515.1. Classification (NCBI taxonomy): domain Eukaryota; kingdom Metazoa; phylum Chordata; class Amphibia; order Caudata; family Salamandridae; genus Calotriton; species Calotriton arnoldi. Next base: position 612,944 of record CAWUFW010001628.1, read on the forward strand.
AGCTTGTGCAGCCACCCTACCCGCGATGGCCTCGTGGGCGAACCCCAGTATGATAAGATGTGTCGAGTAGCTGCCCCAAGAGCTAACCCCATTAGTCTACCTCGTCTGGATCTAAGTGGGTAAGTTATGGGGTTGGGTAGCCCCAAAACCACGTAAACAGGAAAGCGCGGTATCTCAGTGTCAAATTGGCGGTCGATATCGTCAAGGACGTCCCCCCAGTAAGCCTGCACCTCCTTGCATTCCCACAAGATGTGTACTAGGGTGCCCTCCTCCCCGCATCCTCGCCAGCACAGCGGACTACGCGCTGGATTTCCCCTGTGCAGGCGGGCCGGAGTTAGATGCCAATACATTGCCACTTTGACCGCTGACTCTCTGCTAGCAGTGTTACGCGCTGTATGATTCGCTCTGTAATATATGTCTGCCCATTCTTTACTTGTCAGGTCCCTCCCTATTTCTCTCTCCCACCTCCGCTGGTTGGCCGTGGATGCTGCAGGAGTCACGCTCCTGAGCATATCGTATATGTCAGAGATCAATGCTTTATCAGTGTTTCTGGTGTGTAACCACTTCTCAAATTTAGTGAGTGTTCTAGCTACGCCAGGTCGGACATCGGCGTGAAGGAGCCAGTGCCGAAGCTGAAAGTAATAAAAGCGCTCAGATTCCGGAATCCCGTAATCTGCCCTGAGATCTTGGAAGGGAATGATACCCTCTGGAGAGAAGAGATGGCCTGCCGATCGCCAGTCGGCTGCCCTCCAGAACGAGAACGCCCTCGCGTCCATACCCGGGGAGAACTCTGCATTATCAAAGAGGGGGGTCATAGGGGATGGAAATGTCGTCAGGCCCCTGTTGACTGCCACCCCATCCCATGCCCTAAGAAGAGTCCTAGTAATAGGGGAGCCCCGCAGGCCAGGAGGTCTATGCCCCCGTTTAAGGAAGGGCACCTTCCATAAGTCCAGTTGAGCCAACGCCCTATCCTGGAAGAGCCAGCTCTTCTCGGATTCGGGACGTTGCCACTCGACAAGGGACCGCAGCTGTGCTGCGCGGAACTATTCAAGAACGTTGGGAATACCCAGTCCTCCCGCATCCAGTTTCATATAACTCAGATCTTTGCGTATCCGGGGTCGCTTCCCTCCCCATATAAATTGGTTGATGGCCTGTTGTAGAGCCTGTAAGGTACCGGGGGGTGGCCATACCGGGATTGTTTGGAAGAGGTACAGCGCGCAAGGCAGGAGGGACATCTTGACAGCCGCCACCCTACCTAATAGGGAGAGCGAATGGCGTTTCCACTCATTTAGGTCTTTCGTGGTGCGCAAGAGAAGTTTGGAATAATTGAGGTGTACCGTTTGAGATACTGACGCCGCTAACTCTATGCCCAGATAGGGGATAGAAGAGTGCATTGGAATGCCCGCATAGGTCGCACTCTCGGGGGGGGCGTGTGCTCAGCTTCAAGGAGCCTAAGGATCGAGGATTTCCCCCTGTTAACACGCAGTCCCGAGACCTGGCCAAAATCTTCCAATTCTTTCAGGAAAGCCGGAACCGACCGGGCTGGAGATTCTAGAGAAGCAATTATATCGTCCGCGTAAAGACTTACCGTGTGTCGGTCGCTCCCAAAAGGGATACCCGTAATCTCTGGATTATCCCTGATTTTCTGAGCCAGCGGTTCAATATACAGGGCGAAAAGAAGAGGTGACAGCGGGCAACCCTGTCTGGTCCCCCGCTGTATCTCAAAGGGCGTAGAGGTCACCCCATTCACTCTGATCGTGGCCACGGGATTGATGTAGCAGCTTGAGACCCACAATCTAAACTTGTCCCTGATACCGAAGTGCGCCAGGGTCTTGTCAAGAAAACACCAATCCACCCGATCGAACGCTTTCTCCGCGTCCACGGACAAGAGGAGGGCGTCCATTTTGGTGCGGTGGGCTTTATCGATAAGATGGAAGATGCGTTTAGTGTTGTCGCTACTCTGTCAAGACTGTATAAAACCGGATTGATCTGGGTCGATGATGCCGGGCATAAGGGGGCCCAACCGTGTCGCTAGTATACCAGTGAATAGTTTGAGGTCGACACTGAGCAATGATATTGGCCGGTAGGAACTGCATTTAGAGGCGTCCTTACCCGGTTTGGGTAGCACTACAATTGAAGCCGCTAGCATCTCTCGGGGTATGGTGCTAGGACCAGTGAAAGAATTAAAAAGCCTGGTAAGTATTGGGGCTAGGGCGGAGCAATACGTCTTGTAAAACCCGGCGGAAAATCCGTCCGGACCCGGGGATTTCAGGAGCTTGAGGCGGGAGATAGCCCCCACTACTTCCTCAATGCGGATAGGGCTGTCGAGTATGTCTCCGTTGTGGTGGTTCAATGCCGTCGTGCGTGTACCCGTTAGATACGCGTCTATATGTTGGAGAGACGAGGAGTCACCCGCGTATAACTCGGCATAAAAATCCCGAAAAGTCTGCGCTATGGCGATATCATCGGTGTGCGGGACGCCCTCGGGGCTTGCGATTTCCTTTATTTTACCCTGCTGCGTCCTCGCCCTCAATCTACTGGCCAGCATCCGCCCGTCTTATCCCCCCCTATATAATATGGGTGCTTAAGGCGGAGGGCCGCATATTCGGCCCTGTCTAAGTCGAGCCCCGCCAGCAGGGCCCGCGCGTTCTTCAGTTGCCGCCAAATTCGGGGGGCGCCGGTGCGGCTATGTATCCTCTCCAGCTCCATCACTTGGGCCGTGAGCTCCTCCCGTTTGGATTTGCGCTCCTTATTTTCTGCTGCCGAGAGAGCTATGAGCTCACCCCGCACCACTGCCTTAAGTGCTCCCCATACCGAGGTGATGGACGTATCGGGAGTGTCGTTGATCTCGAGGTAATCAGTAATGCGCTTGAGGAGTTGGTTCTGTACCGCCGGTTTATGGAGCATGGCCTCCCTCAACCTCCAGCTACCCATCCGCCGAGCCATGTGGGGGACCTCTAGGGTGACCACTACCGCATCGTGATCCGACAGGGCAGCCGCTGTGATAGAGATGTCTGTGACAGCCGCCTGAGTCTCCGAAGAGCCAAGAAAGTGATCTAGTCTAGCATAGCTGTGGTGAGCATGTGAGTAGTAGGAGAACTGGGAGGTCTGGGGGTGAGCCGCTCTCCACAGGTCCGCTAATGTAAATGTAAATGTAGAGGTATTTGTATAGCGCCCGAATCGACCCCCGAAGGGGTATCTCAGGCGCTTGTACGCATACCGCTGTGGAACCCTTCCTGGCCTTTCCCTGTGAGATGCCCACTCCTGGGCACCCCCAAGGTGAAGCCAGGCATCCTAGCGTTGTGGGGGCCGTTGTGGAGATTAAGCAAGCTATTGCCCAGAGTTGCAGAGTGGGACCCATGATCAGAATAGGCACCGAGGCGAGAATTATCAGGTCCGAGGAAATTGAGCCCAAGACCCGCCGAGGCGGGAATTGAACCCTGGTCCCGGGCTAGACCTCTGCATCAGGGTCTGCCGCTCTAACCATTGAGCCACACTTCTCCACTCTGTGTCCGCCAGCCACCTCTTGCCCGCGGCGGAGACCGCCCCTGCCTGAGAATATCTACTGCTAGACCTGTCGGCGGCCGTATCCATAACTAAGTTCAAATCGCCTCCCACTAGTATAAAGCGATCGTGGGATTCCAGAATCTTGGAGAGAGCCGATTGAAGGAAGGCCTCCTGGCTCGAGTTCGGCACATAAATAGACCCGATTGTTAAAGCCAGGCCTGCTATCCAGAAGCGGTATGCTAACAGTCTCCCTTTTATGTCACTATTTTATCCCCCCACTGACCCTCGAAAGTGTCTTGATACTAAAATGGCAACCCCCGCCTTCTTGTCGTACATAGAGGAGAAGGGAATGCCCGAGATTTCAATCTGTGCCAGTCACGAGCTAGCAGATGTGTCTCCTGAAGGAGGCAGATGTCCGCGCCCGAGTTCTCCAGGTATGATAATATGGCGCGTCTCTTATTGGGGCTATTAAGACCCTTAACATTAAGCGTGATGATGGTAAGTTCTGAACCAGGCATGATTAGGGGGGACGGGCCACACGCTCCCAGTCTAGCGCTACCGTCCTAGAAAGTGGATCCCCGCCCCAGCCCACCCGGCCACCCTTCCCCAAAGCACCCTCTTGTGAAATCAGAGTCCCTACTTGAGCACACCAGTTCCCCTCCCTCCCCTCCCTAGCTCCAACTCCCAGACCCATCCCCCCCCTTTAGTCCCATGCACACTGAACCGAGCAGTGCACACGTGGTGTCAAAAGACAATCCAGGGCATCCTGTGGCGGAGACGAAGCGGTCAGACCCTCTGTCTACCCCTCTGCCCCCCAGCCCCCCGGCCCCAAAGTCTCATTCTGCTCCGAAGCCCCCTTTGTCTCATTCAGGACCCATCTTGGGGGGCCGTGTCATTGGTGACTGCTTCGATCGCTGCTCTCCGCTCCTTCACCAGGATCTCCGGGTCAGGCCCTCCTGTAGCTCCCCCTAAGCGTTTGCCCCCCACCAGCTGCCAGCGCATTGGGGATTGGCGTTGACTGGGCGAGCTCTCCGTTTCCGAGTGTCGACGTGTCAGGCCCAAGAGTTTGGTTGCTTCCGATAGGGAATGTATTTGGTGCAGTCTGCCATGCCACTTAAATATGATCCGAAAAGGGTGTCCCCAGGAGTATGCTATGCCGGCTTCTCGCAAGTGTGCTGTGACCTCCTTAAATTCTCTGCGTTTCTGTAGAGTGCTAGCCGCCAGATCCTGGTAGAGGGTAATGTTGTGGCCTTGGTACTGAACGGGGTGTTTCACTCTGGCTTCCCGTATGATGCGCTCCTTTAGCGGATAGTCCGGAAGGAAAGCCAGTATTTCGGGCGGCGGAGCATTGGCCCTACGCCGCAGGCCCACTCGGTGAGCCCTATCAATGCGGATCTCCATCTCCGGAGGGCCAGCTAGAATGTCCCGGAAGAGGCCCTGCAAGAAGGTGGCGATGTCAGTCCCTTCTGCATCCGATGGCACCCCTCGGACCCGAATATTGTTTCGCCGAGAGCGGTTTTCCAGGTCCTCGGCATGGGCCTGCAGGTCAAGCTGCTGCTGCGTCAGGCGGATCACCTCCTACTGTAACTGTGTGACTTCCTCCTCTTTGGACCGCTCTTGGTCCTCGATAGCCGCCACCCTATCACCTAAGGTGTCCACTTCCCTCTTGAGCTCGCGTACCTCCCCCGCCACCTCTCCTTTTAGTGTGTGGAAGTCCTCCCAGAGGGTATTAAAAAGTGACTCCAAAAAGGATTTAGTGATGGGAGTGTCCTTGTCATCGTGGCCATCTTTGGCCTGGGGAGGTTTCGCCAGCATCTCTTTGAGCGTGCGCTCCTTCCGGCCCCTTTGGGTGGACATGTCTCTGCGCTAGTCCCAGCCAGTAGGCGCAGTACCCTGAAGGACGTGCACGGGGTCCCCAAAGCCGGCTCGCAGGTCTCAGGCGTAGAACAGGGCGGACGGGGCACAGCGGACGCCCCTCAAAGGAGATTTGCCTACAGAGTTAGCGCCGTTCTCTATGTCCCCCACTGGAAATCCAGGAACTGCGGGCCGTCACCACTGCAGGACTGTCCTCCTATTGAGCAGAGCCAGGCCCCTCACGGCCCCTCCGCACCTCATCCGGGTTTAACGTCGCAGGAGGGTCCGCCACCAATGGTCTGCGTTGCACTCCTGGAGCGCCAGCCGACCCGCCCTGGCCGATGCTCCGCGTCGCGCTGCTGTTCCCTTCCCTGCCTTCGTTTGCGCTAGGCTGCCGCCTCACGCTCTCCCTCAGGCCCTCCACGCGCCGGAGCTCCTAGGCCCAACTTGCCTGCAATGTCCACACAATCGGCTGGACCGGGAAGCTGCACACCGGGCCTTCCGCTGAACGCCGGCCTCTTCTTACCGCTATCCCACCAAGCTGGTAGCGCTCCGCGACGCCCCCTCCGCCTTCCGGGTCGCCTTCACCCCGCGTGTCGATATGTGGGGGGGTCCCTGGGCAGGATGGAGACGCAGCACCCACCGCCAGCCGGGATCACCAGGGATAGCCGCTCACCTCCCTCCGGATATCTCTTCGGCTGCAACGCCGCGTCGCGGGCTCTGTCCTCCGCCCTGTGCCGCAGTCACGACTCACCGGAGGCCCGACTGTGGTCCACCACTGACGTGCCGGTCGCCGGGATCGGCAGCGGTGCACTCGATGCCTCCCCGCAGACGGCTGGTCGCTCTCCGTCACTGCGGACCTACGCCCCGGGCTCCGACCTCGCTCAGGGGCCGGCCGCCATCTTAGGCTCCCTCGGGCTCCGCCGTCCGTCGCCGATGAAAAGCAAGGTACAGGACAGCCCCCAGCCGCGAAATCACCACTGCTATGCGTCGCTTCGGCCAGGGGGCAGATCCGCTACCGTCTGGCCGCCGCTGGGGGAGTCAGATGCTATGCTGGGGCCGGTTAGGGCATCGGCGGGCGGGGAGACGCAGCAACACACGTCCTACCCGCTCGCCATCTTGGCCACGCCCCTCAATCCTCTGCTTTTAGAGATGATGGATATTGCCAATGAGCCAGAATGAACCCCAGACTTGTAAAAATGGAAGAAAAGTGACTGTGCACCAGAAAGCAACCCCCTTCATAAATACATGGTCCAGTAGTGATTGGGAGGATGAAAGCACTTGTAGAGAAGGTGGGAAGTGAGCAGAGTGTCAAGACCAACCATCCTATTGCAGCAAAGTTGTAATTGACTAGGTGCCTACACAGATCATCCACTAGTCCTTACACAGGGGTGGGGGGTGCGGCTGGGTGCGGCAGGAGCGGTCCTCGGAATGAAGAGTTGCTGGACACTGTCCATGAGGTCAGGCCAACCATCCTAATCTTATGAAGGTGCGGTAACAGTGAGTAGGGACAGAGAAATAACCCTGGCTTGTAGAGATGTTGATATAGAAATTAGGGGTCGCGGAATGATGGCCAGCGTGTAGCGATGCAGGGGCCATGATCATGGAAATGTAAGCGGTGCGTGTTGAACTAACCGTACAGGAAACTAGCACAGCCCTGAAGGATTTTCAGCATTATTCAAGTCACACTTCAAATAAAGCCAGAGGATCAATCAATAAACATAAAAATATCTCTGAAAATGCAATCGTCTTTCGGGAAAAAAAAGTTATCTTTCAGTCAACATGCTGAAGGGAATACAGAGAAGATGAGAGGAAAGCTACCCCTCCTCCCCCTCCCCCTGCTCATTACCAGCAGGTCAGCATGCCCCAGAACCAATGGATAGCTCCCCCCCCCCCCCTCTCCCCTGCTCATTACCAGCAGGTCAGCATGCCCCAGAACCAATGGATAGCACTGTCGGGCGAAGAATGCGCAAGGAATAACAGCATGCACGAAAGCAGCATTGCAATTCAAGGAGCAAGGCGGCAGGACAGAATGACAAGGGAAGAGGCGCTTTCAGGTTAGCACAGGGACCGCCTTAATACGCAAGGGAAGATGTCGCCTCTGGCCGCAGAAAACAATTTGTCTTTAAAGATGGGATACTGCCGATAACGGTCTGTACGCCTCCATCAGACTGAAGAGCCAGGACACAGAACCTTGGTTAATCATATGGTTTCCACGAGTATAAAAGGAAGATTTAGCATGAAATCAGGGGGCAAGACCTCCGCTATGCGTCAGAAACAGGGAAGCACGAGGTGGGCTCTACAACTCCCACCCTTAGATTCATCTAGGATCCGGAGGAATAGAACTGAAAACCCTAAGAACAGGCTTTATGGGATGCACCAGAAGACACAGTCAAAGAATCTGAAATACTAATGGTCGACTTTTTACAATGGAAATGTCCAATGACATCACCATTAATAAGACTCCGCCAATGATATTTCATCATTTAATAGTGACCCAAACTTGTAAAGGGCTTGGAGAGCCCTGCACATATACAAAACAACTAACATTTTGCTTTAATTAAGAGGGAAACCTGACAGTCAACATTCAAAACTAAAAAACATGGGCGAATATTGTTCAAAGAAAAAGAGATTTAACTGCTTAAGAAATGCTTCAGCAAGTGTATCGGAAGAAGAGACTGATAAAGCGTGGCTTCATCAGAAGAAATAACTGAGTGAAGCTAATACCTCTTTTACACCAGGGATGGGAAGTTGGACTATGAACTTGCTGTGAGCCGCATGCAGGTTTCAGACGTCTGCAGCTTCACAGCCAGGTACAATGGTTGCCACATAGAAGTGAAAGCCTTGTTGAAGGTCAGACCAGCGTGAATGAAATAAAGCTCCTTAGATAGGGTTGTGCGCTATCCTCCAGATGACACAATCAAGGAGTTTGAGTAGGCCTGGGTGAAACTTATCCTGAGATAGGACTGCATGATCTCCAGTAGATGAAATAACCATGTATCCTGAGAATATGGTTGTTGTAAGCTGGCCAGGTTGAAATTTTAATCATGTTGGTAAAATCAGTGAAATTCGGGAATTTTGGGATTCTGCAAAACTCATAAAATTCCTCAAAATTTCACAATTACATGATTTCTCGTGAAAAGTGATATTTGTCTCACTTGGAGAAATTTTTTGATCAAGCTAGTCTCTCTCCAGAATTTTACTTGAGATATGCATACGCATAAAACAAGTAATGCAAGATACAGGTAAACACCACATTTCACTATCAAAAAGAGTAGTTTTCTAAAATGTTTCATAGAATTTCATAAAACTTCACTAAAAAAAAAAATGCAGTTTCTCACACCCACGCAGCCCGACTAGCGTAGACAATAAAGGATATATTAGATAGGACTGTATGAGATACAAGACTCCATCAGATGATAGAACCAATAAACCAGAAATAAGGGAGTCTGAGATCCATCAAAGATACTACAAGAATCTAAAAAAAAGGCTGTGTGACCTACAGTAAAGTAGAGAATAAAGTATTCTTAGTGAGTTTTGTGTGACCTCCCCCAAAGTAAACAACATAGAACAGCTAGGATTGATTGTACCGTAGAAGCTCCACAAGACAAGCAGGGGACTTGAGACAGGGCTCTCTGGTCTCCATTCTGGGTTCTTGTGTTATGTTTCATCGCAACAGCTGTCACAGACTATATCCATTGTTACATTATGAGAGTTCAACACCATGGATAAATCTGAATCTGTTTTTTTTTGTATCAAAGTTTATGGGGGAACCCCAGGGATATGGCTGCTTCCTGCCCCGGGATGCAGATCCCCATACCAACAAGGTCTGGTGTTTAAGGGCTTCATTCACAAGTATTTCACAAAATACACTAAAGTTAGATATAAAAACTAAATACAATTTGGTTTAATCCAGCCCACAATGGACGCAGTCAACAATTATTCGCCTTATCCCCTGACCTCTAGGGTCACCCATGACCTCACGGTTTGGGTTCGCGATCACTACTTACTGGTTAGGTATGAAACATTTCAAGCCAACTTGTGTATGGCAAGACTGGGATAGTACTTGGTTACGGTGACCAAAATTAAAAATACCTACATCTTTTGAGCTGCTGGTTGCAGTTGGGAAATGTCAATGCTACTGCTCTTCTTTGAGGTTGAGGTGCCCCCTGCTTAGTGTTAGGGGATCCTTTAATCCTGGAGGATAGCGTCTCTACAAATGTAAGAAATAACGTCACCGTTTCTACGTCCCCCATATGCAGAAGTAATCCCCTAGCTGCTGTTAAAGGATTGTGTCATGGCTTACCTCACAAAATGTTTGAAATCCTGTCCAAGATTTATTGAGATGGCAGAGATGGACCTCATGGTCTCATTTTCACCCTCTGGATGTAGTGGTGCAGGAATCCGCTGGGCACTAAATCTCTGCACAAACTGGAAGATTCACTTGAGTAACCCCCAAGATATGGCAAAAGGTACTTCCTGTAACCCCCTTCCCTTGACAGTGCACAACGTGCCGGTTTTGGGGCTACGTCAATAAAAGATATGGAGACTCCATTTTAAGAATGCAAAGTTTGCGATGGTGCAGGTAGGGTGATCACTGGCCAGAGGCCCTTCCTCAGAGACTTTTTCACCAGCACATTTGTTGGGCATCTCAGGTTCCTCAGGGACCCTAGGGAGGAAACATGTCCAGCCACGTGATCTTTAAGAGTCCAGTCACAGTCTCCTTACACTGGCAAAGGATTCTCTGTTCCTAGGCAAGCACCATCAGCAGGCAGGCAGCACCTCCTCTGGCGGATCTCTTCAAACATGCTCCCAGCTTAGCAGAGACTGTCACGTGCACTTCAAACTTATAGGAAGTGGCAGCACAGGTTGTAACAGGACTATGTTTGGGGCTAGGAGAATTCCAGGAGGTCATTGAATATTATTTCAGGGGGAGACGAACACTAATCCAACTTCAGTCAGCAACAGGCAGCTTTCAAGTTCTGGGTGCTCTGCCAGTCCGAGGAGACATCTGAATCATTGTCCTTTCTCCTGGGTTGAGCAGGAGGAATGACCTGCGATTGGTGCGGAATATAAATTCTAGCTCCAAGCTGGCTGGGCAGACGCTGTGTGAATCACTAAACAAAAAATCAGCAATGAAGGTCACCAAAGGCGGGCTGCTCTATGGAGGGGTCCTGTACGTTCATGTCTAGAGCAGTGTATACAGGCACATAGCTATGTTCTAGTACACAGTCTGGGTGGGGGGAAGACTGGTTCATGTTATGGGGATAGAAGTATTTTACAGGGGTTAGATAGTATACCAAGTTCTAGGAAACCGCAAAAAGGATTCCAGTGACAAACACAGAAATTGATGCCACCATTGAAGCGGCCACGAAGTTACATGTGGGGTTGATAAAGGATACGCTTTCAGGGATAGTGGGGGGACATCTGTGGTCTCCCGTCTCCCAACAACACCCTAGGTCTCTGCTGGACGGACTCTGGAACTGGTTTTCAGGTTGCCACTAGATAATGCTAAATTGGTAGCGATTAAAAAAAGTATAGTGAGACAGCGGTGACATACAGCAGTGAACTTTAGAATGTCCGTGATAGGAGCCCAGCACAGTGTTCTGGCGCTCACAACATGTACTTTATAATGAGCACTGGCAAAGCCAAGAGGTCTGGGTAGCAGATTAGAGTGAGACATACTGGAGGGAGCCAATATGAGTGGACAGGGAAGGCAATAGTTGTAAGATAGACCCTCATGCATCATGCATTTAAATTCATGCACTTGGGTGGAGGCAGAACTATACACCCATATAGCCATTTGCATTCCGCAAGAGATTAACACTCCAATAGGCTGAGCCAATACGGGATAAAAAAAGTCACCAGCCAGTGGCTGTAAGAAGCCAGTCAGTAAAAAGCCAAAGGTTGAAAAGTGTGGAGCCAAAGGTTGAAAAGTGTGGACCCAAAGCTCACACTATATATACTGTTATAAATAGGTCTACGTTGTCAAAACTCAGGCCTAAAAAAGCAGAGGTTTATTAGCAGTCACAAAAGTCAGTTACTAAAGGAGCAACTGCGTTAGAGCTCATTGTACACTCTTATACATGGAGCAATGCCTCTGAGCCCAGAGATCTAATAGATACTTTAGGGCATACCAGGCCACGGTACATGCAGAGGGAGACAAAGACGGCCAGCTCCTAGTCTGGCTCCTGCACTGCGCGACTCCACAGGCACCTATCACGGCAATACAGCAATCCCCGAATACGGTCAATGCCCAGTTAGATATACATAATGCATTTACAACATACTACAGAGTATTATATGAACCACACCCTGTTGCCAGTGAAGCGCATATACTCACATTCTTTGAGGCCCTAGAGTTGCCTACTATTGACCAAGCGGCCCAAGAGGAGTTGCAACAGCCCATAACGAAACAAGAACTGTGGGCGGCAATATGGGGGTTAGCCACCTGCAAAACTCCTGGCCTAACCGGCCTGCCAGCCAAAGTTTATAAGGTCTACGAGGGTAGGCTAGCCCCTAAATGGCAGGAGATTTATCACCCAGCATTAGAGGGGGGGCAGCTGTCACCGGCACTCAGCGACTCTCTTATAATATCGTTATTAAAACCTAATAAGGACCCAATTGATGTGAAGTCATATCACCCTCTGTCAATGCTAGCCACAGACTATAAGATATTCAGCAAAGTACTCTCTGGTCGCCTAATGGAGTATATGCCGAAGCTTGTGCATGCGTACCAGAATGATTTTATACCTGGTCCCTCGACCACTCTAAACATACACAGATTGCAGAGAATGCTGGAATAGGCTCCAGCCTGGCTTTGCTGCCTGTTTAGTGATAGACCTAGAGCGCGCATTTGACACCACTGAATGAGAATACATGTTTGCAGTACTTTAGCGACTGGGACTCCTGATGAGGCTACTCCGTCTCATTCACCTTTTCTACACAGCCCCTACTGCCAGGGTTAAAACGGGCCAGCTTATCTCAGCTCCCTTTAGCATCAGTCGGGGCTCACGCCAGGAGTGTCCGCTATCCCCGCTTCTGCTTGCATTGGTGGTTGAACCATTGGCCCAACACCCGAGATGCTTGGGGGAGGAATGGGAAATCTATCTAGGGACTGAACTGCATGTGGTCTCCCTATACATGGATGATGTCCTTTTTTACATACGAGACATTTGGTAGGGACTTGGGAGTGTCAACTTAGTGCTTGACCAATTTAAGACGCCTCGGGTCTCGGAGTGAATTGGAACAAGACTTGTCTCTTTCCTTTGAGCCGGACCTGCCCGCCGCAGCTACTCATGGCAGGACCCCACCAGGTGCGCTGGGCACCGTCTACGTTCCGCTACCTTGGTGTTTGTATCTACCATGATACCCGGGATCTGCTGGATGGCAACCTCACGAGGGCAATTACCTCCCTGAGGCCACAGATATCCTTCTGGAGCACACTACCCCTCACGATGCAGGGGCGAGTTTCCCTCTCTAAGATGGTGATGCTCCCCTGGCTTCTATACTACTTCCAGAACCTGCTGGTCACTATGCCGCGCTCCACATCCTGCACACTGCATGGGATGTTGGGTTCCTTTATCTGGAACAAAGGGCGGAGACGGGTGCACTGAGGAAGCTACAGCTGCCCGATGCTTTGGGGGGGGGGCACGGGGCTCCCAACTTCAAACATTATTACCTTGCGGCGCAGTTGCAGTGGCCTTCACAATGGCAGGCGGATTGACATTTAGCTGAGCTGGGCTCAGCCTCGCTGGACGGAGCACTCAAATGATACATGAACTGCGGTTGCCAACTGGTAAACTCTCCCGCACTCCAATACCCTGTTGGCCATAGCACATGCAAGTTACACTAGAAGTTTCCGCTTCACCCTGACACAGGTGCCATACACACTGGAGATCAGAGTAAAATCTATATGACCTTTCTGTGACCTGCTCGGAAGGGAGGGGTTGGAACCCTGGGAGGCAGGAGAGGCAGACACATTGGGCGCCTTGTTTCACAAGGGAGCTCTTGCACCCTTTGAGCACCTATGCGAACATCATGGCATCACCCCCATGTCATTTCCTAGCACACTGCACACTACTAGCTGAGTTACAGCGGCTCTGGCGCATTACAGACGAAGAGCCCGAGACACATCCATTATTACATGCAGTCCATGTAATGGGTTCGGCCGGCAATATATATATGTATACAACCTCCCACTCGACCAACATTTATTGTACACTGGCTATATTAAGCTCTATTGGGCTATCCCTTTGCTTGAAATATCAAAAGGTACTGCAGAGATACATTAATTCATATCTTTTATTTATTATTCTCCTTTATAGATATATTGCATAGATTATGAATCATATTTTTCAATTGCATTTTTTTAAATGGTATTAAAACACCATCATTTCTTCTGTGTCCATATATACAGTGCAGATCATAAATAATTCAACATTAATACAATTCTACAAAATGTGCAAACAAAGCACAATTGTTCAATTTATACATATGATATAACAAACTTAAACTTGTCCCCTTACCATTATCACATTTAAACTAACCTCACATACAATCATTGCATACCAAACATACACATACACACATCACATCACATTCATTATTTTCCAGCTTAAAAATGGCTTGCAACAGAAAACTCATGGTGAATATTCTTCATTAGTATCCATGGTTATGCCGCCAGCTGGAAAAAGATCAGGCCGACGCACGTTTCAGTGGATACATATATTTCAATCCACCTTCCTCAGGACCACTTGCTTTCTTTAATTTAGTGCAGCGGAGGTTGGATGGGGGATCAATTAGTCTGAATCTGGCTGATTTTGATTACACACTGGCAGGCCCATATGTCCAACAGATATTTCTGATTGGTCTGAAAATGTCCATTTGCTGTTTTAGCTCCAACTTGAGAGTTCACTTATATTTCTTTTATGCTCTTTACTTTTGATGTCACATTGGCAATATGAGTAATTTTGGCGGCTATGCAGAGTCCAGTATTGGTATTAGACTGCGCTTCTCTGAGTGGCATTTACTCTAACCGAACTCCCGACCGCCGCAGACCTGCTAGCCAGAGACGAAGCCATGTCATTTCCTAGCACACTGCACACTACTAGCTGAGTTACAGCGGCTCTGGCGCATTACAGACGAAGAGCCCGAGACACATCCATTATTACATGCAGTCCATGTAATTGGTTCGGCCGGCACCTTATCACATGGTTAACCTACGCAATGGCATCTAACTCACGGGACTTGATGCAGCCTACGCAACTACACTGGGAGTGGGACATTGGCCGTGAGATTACACCTAAAGAATGGGATAAGGTGCTCATCTACCCCCGTAAACATTCTCGCAATGCGAAGTTCCAATACATCCAACACAACATGTTACACAGGGGCAATCTTACCCCCTGAGCAACTACACTGAATATATGGAGCGAGCCTGTGTGCCCTAGATGCGGCTCCTGTAATGCAGATATGGCACATATGTTCTGGAACTGTCCAGAGACAGTTACTATGAGAGGCGATCTCAGATGCCCTAGCGGAGGTTACGGGTACAGTGGATCTCAACACCATGGAGGCGGGATTACTGGGGATTTATCGGCGTTGAGGATGGTGAGGTGCAACAGTCTGTTTCATAGACTTAGCCCTAATTATAACTAAATGTGCAATCACCATGAACTGGAAGAGTGCCTGCCTCCAGAGCATGTGCTATTGGTATGCAGCAATGTTGAAATGGAGCAGAGCTGAGTCCACAGCGCTGCGCAGGGTTGAGGCAAGGGGTCTACGAAGGGTTCCCATCGTGCAGGAGTGGGATGCTCTAGTGTGTGAGCTACAGGTCCACTCTAAGGGACCCAGGGAGCCGGGGGCTGGCAGCGAGTCGTGATTCTGTCCCCCCACCACTTTCTTTTCTTCCGACGCCATGCCTTGCACACTCCCGACCCCACCTCCCTGCTCATTCCCCCTTCTGTGTGTGACTGAAGGGAACCGGAATGCTGTGCGCGTGCCTGCCGTGGGTAATAATGGAACTAAGGAGCTTGATGTCCGCCATGAGCCATGCCTACACCCCTTCGCATAGGAGACCCGGATCTTGACTCTGGAACTGTTTGTGCCCTGCCTGTTCTAACTGTTAACCATATCATTTGTTACTGTTACGCAAAAGAATGAGATAATGTCCCCTACAGATGTTTCCACAACTATATGTGATGCCCAGACCTATAGGGACATTGTACATTGATTACCTGAATTACTCCATAATACTGTGCTGGCGGAATGTATTGTACTCATGTAAAAGCGCAATAAAAATGTTCTTAAAATTAAAAAAAGAAAGGGATAGTCATGGATGTCTATTGGTGCGTAGCTAAGGATAACATCTGTAACTTACCAATTGGTACCCATGGCACTGCTTTGCTACTCCTGGTTTCCAAGGTCATGAAGGCAGTTGCGTGAACAGAAAGCAAACATGGCTGTAGTGGTCTTGTTTACTTTCAGTAGTGTTCACTCCTTTTTCTTACCCAAGCCACTCAGCAGCAAAGTGGAAGCTGTTCAAGGGTTTAGCGT
Source organism: Calotriton arnoldi (assembly GCA_963921515.1). Lineage (NCBI taxonomy): Eukaryota > Metazoa > Chordata > Amphibia > Caudata > Salamandridae > Calotriton > Calotriton arnoldi. Next base: position 628,862 of record CAWUFW010001628.1, read on the forward strand.
GGGACAGTGGATATAAACCATGATGGCATCAGGTGTAAAACGGTGTCTCTATCGCTAGAATTTTGGTGAATCCACACCCATGACCACTGAGTATGAGCCCTGACAGCAGTTTGTGACAGTTTAAGCATGGCTTTACTTTTAGCCTTAAGACCGGGTCTGTGCTCGAAGGCACATGGGTGAGAGGAGGAATGACGACGATGCATTTCAGCAAGGGGGGGGGGGGGGAGGTAGAAGGAGAGGAGCGCGTGCTCGATTACAGAGGGGCTCTGATAGGACTCCAGCTCTCACGGGGATTCCTGGCAGCGATGTTTACTTTCTTAATGAAGACACCACCAAGAAGAACCCCGACGCTTGCGGAGGCGCGCCGTGCATCTCCCAGGCATTAGACTGCGGTGTCTGCACTTGATGTGGGTCAGTTGTCACTGATACCAGCGTGGGAAAGAGATATTCTGTGAACCAAGAATAGATGAAGAGTGACAGGCAGGGAGACAGGGACAGAGACGGGGCAGTTTTAGGGAGCAGCAGAGGGGACGTTGGCGGTGGCATAACACAAAAAGATGGCGGCCCCCTGCAGAAGGTGGTGAAGGCCCCTCAGTCTACCATATCTCACAGATATTCATAGATATTGGGCTACCTGACGGGGCGTGGGGGTTCGAGGGAGTGGCCTCCATAATGTCCCTGGGTGTTGGGCCTTGAAGGGGGAGGCGGAAACTGCAAATATGGTCAAGTGGTCTATTTCTAACCAGAGCTGGCGGGATTGAGAAGAGGGAACCAAAAAATGGTCCCGCAATAGTGCTCAACCCAGGCCTGCTCCCTTCGTCTTCCTGTGCTCTTTCCGTCCATCCATTCTCTCTCTTCCTCTCCTCTCTCTCCTCTCTATGATCACTTTCTCTCTAACTTCCCCCTTCCTCCTGCTCTCTTCTCTCAAAGACTCCCCATGCCTGCTGCAATTAGCCTCAGGAGCTGAGGATAGTGACAGAGGCAGCAGGGGCAGTATTATGGAAAGTGCCCCCAACTTTGCGTGCCCTGGGGCACTTTGGTATTACAAAAAGTGTTGCAGACACTTGTGCGGCCCTTTCTGTAATACATATAGCACTGATGCACATATAGCGCCAGTGCTATCATTAGAAGGTGTTCTCTTATTTGCATGGGGGCGTGGACCCATCCAAATGAGGGAAACCCTTTACTTCTGCATCCGCGCTGTATTAAAGAAGCGGGCGCAGAGGCAAAGAAGCTGTCAAGGGGTGTACTGTCAGTGCTTCCCCTTATGGGAGCCCTCTGGAAGGGGTGAAGGGGGTTCCTATGGACTAGGCTATTTTTACATGTTTAGATCCCAGTAGTTAACTTGGGAGATTCCTCCCACACCTTTACATGTAACCGTTCCAAGATGGCCGACACTCTAACAGGATGCTCAACTCACTTTTGAGTAAGTCACATGACATGCCATGGCAGCAGCTGGGGCCGATTAGCTTCCCGCCAGTCCTTAATGAGGCTCCATTTGGAGCATAAGAAGGGAGCTCTTCTGACCTTTCAGCACCATCCCGGTTGCAGCACGAAGGGGGTAGGTGTTTAGCGCGGCTTCTAGTGGAAGCGGGTGAGTATTATCTAAACTCTACAAGTTGCCTGCACTCTACAGCGACTGAGTACAGGTAAGCGACTGGATTGTTGACAGTGGGGTTTGTGGATGCATGGTTACTGTGCCTGCCCCTCTTGGACCCGTTATGGACTCTTATCTTTGTGGGCCCCGCATGGGGCGTGGATGTGTGCGGTTGTCTGTCACACACGAGATCAGGGACAGCACCGCAGCACTTACTTCGGTTTTCTCGGTGGGACTTTTGCCCGCATCATTCCCCGCACCTTGTGTCGGATCTTGGGAAACTGGCCAGTGGCATGTTCTGTGACCATCCCTACGTACTGCCAGCTCGCTAGCCTTACCCGCTACTGTTGCAACGAGATGGGCTGACTAAGTGTGTTTGGTCAATACATTTTTATATATATATATATAAACCTTCCTTGAGGTTTAACCCCCTCCTTCTGTTTCTGTTTTTGTTGTGTTTTTACACCATGACTAGACATCCTACTACAGATGTCTGTATTTAGTGCTGTAACAGATGGGGCGTCATTCTGATACTTATTAGGTGAGTTGGAGATTGTTTACTTCACCACTCCCCACTTAAGCACCAATTACGATATACACCAGATATCACTTCATTACCTGGATACTTGTTCATTGCTGTCTTAATTTATTTTCATCTGTATGTTGCTACTCAAGTAATTTGTAATTTTAACTCGCGGTTTATGAATTATCATTCTTGTTACCGCTCACATTGTGCCTTTTACTGAACAATTACAGGGGGCACCTCCCTCCCCCCCCCCCTGTTTTCCTTGTTTCACAATGCGGTTTGCACCTTGTTGGGCAATCTACCTTTAGATTTATAACCAAGTGTTGTTTTCCATTATCCTTAAATGCAGGTTTGTCCCAGTACTAACAGGTAGTACCCTGTTTATCCTTATAGTAGTAGGCAATATCCTCACACTATTACAAGTTTTATTTTTAGCTATGGGGCATGTTGCACACCCCATTTCACTGTAGATAGTCATTTCTCACGGTCCTGAAGAAACGCCACAGGCGTGAAACATGTCGACCATCAAGGAGTAGAGCGCCTCTTGAACCCTGGTAGCTTGTTAGTCGCCTCTCCTCACTATTTTTAATCAAGTAGGGATCCATTTAGAATAAAATTTGCTCTCATAGGAATCCCCTCTTGTTTTATATTCACTTCCAGCACATCTACACTCACACTAGGTCCCTTACACCCACGGCACCCTTACGGCAGGAACAAAAGATCTCCGGCAAAGAGCCCCTCTATGGGTGCCCGTCGGGTATTGCAGCGCCGACCCGACGAGGAGCAGACCCATATGATGAAGCATGACACCTAGCTTGCTGGGTGTGTGAGGGCCTCAGTTCCAAAAGGAGGAATTCCCCTCCTTTTTTGGGTGCCTGGGACACTACCTGCATACTGAGGAACTGCGTACATCTTTTTTGCGTCGGTTCCTATGGACCCCCAGACATCCCCTTACAGGTGGGTGCAGTCACTCGCTGCACCAGCCTGTCTCTAATCCCCCTACAAAGTGCAGGCAGGTTGCCGCCTGCATAGTGAAACATGGAGTGCCTGCTTCAAAGTCGCTCGATATTTTATTTGAATGCGCTGCCCCCAGGGCAGCATGAGTTTACGACTGCCCTGGGGGCAGCGCATTCAATGTAATACGGCACACTCTCAACAAAGAAAATGTGCTGCATTGCATAATACGGCCGAAGGAGTGGCCCTGGGCTTTCAAAACTACCCTCTAAGTGTGGAAAATTAATTTGTATCGATAAACATTGTCTGCGCCATCTTGCCCTTTTTCCCAATGCCACACTTTCGTCGTCCGCGGCGGCCATTTTAGCTACCTTGATCAGACCCACTCTCTGCACACCGCTAATCCCCAGCGCGGCTCCACATCCTCGCAAGCCCCCCCCGCACTGGTCACCTCTCTCTCTCTCTCTCATGCACGGGCCATTAACCCCCTCCAACTGCGCTGCACTTCCCTGGGAATCTCACCCCGGGCCTGCCCGACACCTCCCTTTCCTCCTATACACTATCACACCCTCTGACACCCCTCTTCCTCCGTATCCGATTGTCCAGGCCGGTCCCAGGCTATCACCTAGCCCTGCGGATACAGTTTATGGCCCCGACTGTAAGGAATCGCCCCTCTTCACAGGAGTTACAGTAGATCAAGGCCCCCACCCCATGAGATCCGTCACACCACATGCATTCCGGGAACCGGCGGAATGCCCTGCTGATCCTGCCGTCTGATGACGATTCTGTATGGTGAATGGGGAGGGGATTCTCACTGTAAGGGTGCGTGGGAACGGGTCTGAAGCAGAAGATCCCAGGGATGTCTTTCATACTTCAAAGTATCTTTACTGTAATAAAGAATGTCTTCCTGCCATAAATGCGTGTATAAGAGGCCAGGCCTCAGAGATGCAGTAGAGCACCTCGTGAAGATTCCCTGTTGGTCTGATCTGACGTGTTCTCCTCCGGAGAGAATAAACCTTTGTTTCCTGCCTTCCAGTCTCCAGCGCCTGCCTCTTTATTGATTCATATTTTGGGGAATAGAGGCGACATCGCCGGGCAATACTTAAGGTTATTCCATTCGTCGATTGCCTTCCTGTTTTACAATTGGCGTCCCAAGCGTGGGGCCCATCAGCGACACGTGGATCCAGTGGGAGAGGTCCTGACGACAGAGTGAACGACTGCAACGATCGGGAGAGCTCCTGTCCGATAGACCCTCGTCTGACAGCCGATCATCCGAACTTCACTGGTTCCGAACAGACCTCTCTCGAGTGATCTACGGTCCTGACTGGGAACCATCAGGAGTGCCGCGATAGAAGATAGAGGACGATCGGGCGCTGGATTCGGAGGACAGGAAACAGCCCATGCGGTCCGGGTAAGGTCGTACAAAACGACAAATTGTGAAACGATAACGGTTCTTTGAGACATTTGCTGCTTACAAACGAGGAAGAGTACAAATACTCTATCTTCCTTTGTGAACAGTGAAGGGTGAGTAACGCGGACTTTTGTCCCCCTTTGTAATCTGTCGTACCTATCTTTTCTCCCCACTGATTGTTTGTTTGATTGATTGTCAAGGGTAGCTCCCTTTTTCTTTGAGTATCAGAGTAGCTCCTTTTTGAGGCATTCCCTGTCTACAAACGGCGAGGGATAGGAATATTCTCTCTCCCTTTACAGATAGTGAAGGATGGGTAACGCGGACCTTTGTCCCCCTTTGTAATCTGTCGTGCCTATCTTCTCCCCACTGATTATTTATTTGGATCTAGTTCTCTTGAAACATTCATTGTCTGCAAACAACCTGGAATAGCAATATTCTGCCTAGTCTTTTGCAGATAGTGAAGGGTAGGTAACGCGGACTTTTGTCCCCCTTTGTAATCTGTCATGCCTATCTTCTCCCCACTGAGTGGTAGCTGGTTCAGCCCGGACCGCTTGTTAGAGGTGGATCATCCAGTCCCACTGGAAGGCACCCCTAACAAAGACATGTTCACAAAGCATGGACTAGTCGCTATAGCATATTGCAAATTATGGCACAGGTATACGAAGAAGGAACCCCAGAGTCAGTGGCCACTGATAGGATCCTTTGAAGAAAGCAAACTAGATGCACTAGATGAAGCCCTAAAAACTCGTAGAACGACACCGACCATGCTAGACAGCGTTGGCCTGTGGCGCAAAGAAACTGTACAGCGAAAGAAGAAAGAGGAAGCTAGGTTAGACAAAGAGCTACGTAAAGCAGCCCACCTAGCTGCAAAGAAACTAGAGGAAGAAATAAAGAAGAGAGAGGAGGCTAAGCGAAAACAAGAGATCGAAACACCGAGCCAGTGTCCTATTAGAACACCCTCTGCGCTCTACCCTGAATTACCTTCGAAACAGCGAACCAACGATGATCTCTTATTAGGTCCTCCGATCATCTACATGCCCCCTCCATATGCCCCTTCCCAACCTTCAGCGCAACACTCGCGACCCCCAAGCACAGACGAGAGTAGCGCCAGGGCCTCGGCCCCCAAGGCCTCCGCACCGGCGGAATCCCTCGCACCAGATACAAAACAAGCAGCAATATTAGATGACCATGAGGCCCGAAACACAGAACCCACAAGGACGAACAGGTTGGGCAAAAACGAGCAAGAGAGGATTGACAAGGTAGTCAGGACACTAGTAGAACGAAAGGAGAAGGAGGAACACGTTATGGATATATTCAACTCATATGCGGGAAGCCACAGACGACACTTTGTCGTACGATTATGTTATCATGTCCTAAACGCTTATGAGGACCGATATCGAGATAGAGGTCCCGAGAGCCTAACGACTCTGTATAGAAAAATTGATATCGGGGATGAGGGCGAGTGTGACGTGACGGACCTCCTTGCGCGTACACTTAGGGTTTTCTGCCACCTCACTGAATCAGAGGTGGAAGCTAAACCTACGACATCCGTAGCGGCCGAACCACGAATAGAGCAACCTAGCACCATGATGCCGATAAGAGAGGCCGCCCCTATTGGGTCCCCCACGAGGTCAGGGAACACACGATGATGTTAACCATACGGATGCAAAAGGGAGGATAGTGTACAACTGGGTCTACCAACCATGGGATCGACAGGATATTCTGACGTTCCGAAAATCTCTGCCCGATTTACGAAAAAACCCCACCGCCTTCTACACTGAACTAGGTACAGCCTTAGGTTCCACTATCATGACCCTAACGGACCTCGATTTGTTCTTCGGGTTATGTCTGCCAGCTGATGTGTGGAAGCAGATCCGCAAGGTCGACCACCTTGAGCTGTTCGGACATACCTGGAAACAACTCGATGAGTTCGACAAGCAACGAGGAGCCGGGCAGAAACCCGTAACGGCCATCCTTGAACTCCCGGACAAGATCGTCCAGAAACTCAAGACCCTGATTCCCGAGAAGAAAATAGACTGGTCAATAGTGACGGCCTGTAGACAGAAACCACAAGAAGACGCTTCGGAATACTTCTCTAGGTTCGAAACGGTGTTCTCCGACTACAGCGGCCAAGATATGGCCACTGCAACCGGACACCACTTGTTCGTTCAGAATTTCGTGAAAGGCCTGGTGCAAGAAGTTTCTCAAAAATTGCAGGCGAGCGAAAGCAGTTGGGCAGCCTCTAAACCCACGGCTATCCTCCAGATGGCCCAATACTATGAACATCAGAAGAATGAGAATGATAGGGCATCCGAACGTAAAAGAAGGAGTTGAAAGAGCGGGTCATGATAGCTCAACTGCAGGGGGTGACGATAGGTAGGGAACCCTCCAAGGGGAACTACCAGCCGACAGCCCCTAAAAATACACCCTCCAGAGAACGAATGCCCGTACCCTATACAAGCCGAAGGGACTTAGATGAAAACCAATGCGCATTTTGTAAAGGATACGGTCACTGGAAGTCGCAGTGCCCGGTCCTTCATGAAGCAAACAAGAACCGAGAGGCTAGGGATGGGACAAACGGACAAAAGAACAGGGACCAGGGACGGGGACACACCAATGGTGCTAACTATGACAGACCAAGCCGACCTAACACATTTGACCACCCACGACAGAATCAGTATCAGCAGTCCGATTGCGAGAACGTCCGCGATTTCGCATAGGACAGCCAGGGACAAGGGAGGGATCCAGTCGAGCTTTGTGTTGACCAGCAAGGTCCTTATGTCACTGCTAAGGTCCTGGGTACGAAGTCCCCATTTTTGGTGGACACTGGGGCAACACGTAGTGCATTATCCAAACGACTGATTCCAAGGGCATCCTTGTCTGGCTCACACGTGACATCAATAGGCTTTGATGGAACGCCCTCTACTAATCCCTTATCTACACTGATTCCCTTTGACTTAGAGAACAACATCACGGACACGACCTTCCTGCTATCTTCCAACACCCCCGACGCCATTATGGGTCTTGACCTCCTGAAGCACTTTCGAGCCACCATTCGATGTTCCCCAGACGGAGTACGAGTCATATTGTACGATAACCAGAATCCGTTCAGACCTTGTCCCACCCGACGCATGTTTTCCATCACTGACGCTGACTTGTCCTTACTAGACACTTTACCCCCGTACCTTTGGGCCAAGACCGACTCAGACGTAGGACGCATGATGATAGACCCTGTGCACATCACTGTACGGTCAGACGCTATGCTCCCAAAGCTCCCACAGTATCGGATATCGCCCGAGGGCGAGAAGGCATTGGTAGGAATCATTCAGTCCTTAGTCGATGCAGGAGTGGTAGAGGAAGTAGTCAGTAATATCTGTAACAGCCCTATCCTACCCATTGTCAAGAAGCAAGGCGAGGGAGATGAGAAGGCTTATCGCTTCATCATTGACCTCCGCGAAGTAAACAAAGTAGTCGTACCTCAGTACCCAGTAGTCTCTGACATCACCACCATCTTGACCCTGATCCCCTCCACTGCCACTGTTTTCACTGTCATAGATCTCAAAAATGCTTTCTTTTCTATCCCCATCCATCCAGACAGCCGATACCTCTTCGGCTTCACCCTAAAAGCCCGTTCATATAGATTCTGTAGAGCACCCCAGGGCTACACTGAGAGCCCCAGCATCTACAGCCAGGCTCTCAAGAGACAGCTGGACGCAGTCCAGCTCCCGGACGGAGTGGTGTTAATCCAGTATGTCGACGACATTCTCCTGGCTGCCGACACTACGCCACTTGCCACCACAGCCACCATCCAACTCCTGCACTTCCTCGCGGAGAATGGTCACAAGGTCTCCAAGAAGAAGCTGCAGTTCTGCCAACCACAGGTGACATACTTAGGCCACCTCCTGTCCAAGGACGGGAGAAAGCTCACACCCGATCGGATCCGGACCATCCTAGAGACCCCCGTTCCCAAGACTCAAAAGCAGGTTCGCTCCTTAGTAGGCCTCACGTCCTTCTGTCGGCAGTGGTTGCCAAACCTTAGTCTCATAGTCAGACCTCTACTCTCTCTGTTAGCGAAAGACGTTCCCTTCCCACTCCCTTGGACCCCTGAATGCCAATCCTCCTTTCAAGAACTACGAGATGCCCTCTGCTCAGCCCCTGTTCTAGGGACCCCTGACTACACCAAGCCCTTCTCCCTCTTCACCCACGAGAGGGAGGGGTGCGCTTTGTCTGTCCTAACGCAACCCATAGGTCCCAAACAACGCCCTTGTGCCTACTTCTCTACCACTCTTGACCCTGTAGCCAGAGCTCTGCCCGCCTGCCTTCGAGCGGTAGCTGCCGCTGCCGTCTCTATCCGACAAAGTGAGGGGATCGTACTTTCGAATTCCCTCACTGTGCTGGTCCCCCATGCTGTCGACACACTCCTGAACCAGACCAAGACTCAGCACCTGACTAGCGCACGACTGACTGGTTACGAGTTAACTCTGCTTACACCCCACATCACGTTGAAACGATGTACCACTCTGAACCCTGCCACTCTGTTGCCCCTCCCCGATGACGACCCCAATGTGTCCCCTATGCATGACTGTGTGACCCTCACGGACGAGCAAACTAGAAGTAGAGCTGACCTCCGTGACACTGCCATCCCAGACCCTGATGGAGAGCTATGGGTAGACGGCTCGTGCATTAAACTCCCCGACGGCACGACCTCGGCTGCCTATGCAGTCACCACAGCCCGGACGGTAGTTGAGACGGCCCGCATCACCCAACGGTCCGCACAAGCGGCAGAACTAATTGCCCTCACACGTGCATGCGTCCTAGCAACAGGCAAAGTCGCAAACATCTACACCGACAGCCAGTATGCCTTCGGGGTGGTTCATCATTTTGGGCTCTTATGGAAGGAAAGGGGATTCCTGACTTCGCATGGTACACCCATCCTTCACGGAGATCTAGTCTCTACCTTGACCGAAGCAGTCCTCCTCCCCGAACGACTTGCAGTCATCAAATGCCAGGCACACAAGAAAGTGACAGACATCATTGGACAAGGAAATGCACTAGCCGACATCACTGCTCGAACCACAGCTGAGAATAGGACGACGACACGCATGTACGTGACTAGGTCACAGACGGAAAAATGGAAGGACGCTAGAGAGCACATTAGAGACATACAAATGGCCTGCTCCCCCAAGAACTGACTGAATGGGCACGGGTGGGACTGAAAGATGATGAAGGCTGCTGGTTGACAAAAGACACAAACAAATGGCTGCTACCCAATTCCTACTTGATCCCCATACTGACTATGGCACACTCCCCAGCACACATAGGATCTGCCCCCATGATTGAACTCATCACCCGAGTCTGGCACAACGACAAGATTCCCGACTCTGCTAGACGCCTAGTTCAACAATGCTTAATCTGCTTGCAACACAACCCAGGGAAAGGAACTGTTGTCCCTCGGGGTGGGTTCGGGGTCCCCGACCATCCCTTTGAAGTCCTACAGATGGATTACATTCAGCTAGACCGTTGCCTGGGTTTGAAGTACGTCCTTGTTGTCGTGTGCGCCTTCAGCAAATGGGTGGAGGCCTATCCCACACGCGACAACACTGCCATGACCACTGCCAAAGTCCTGTTAAAAGAGTTTTTCCCCCGATATGGCCTTTGTCGGATTTTATGGAGTGACAACGGCCCCCACTTCATAGCTGAAGTCATCCAACTTATCTTAAAGGGATTGGGTGTAAAACAGAAATTTCACGCAGTCTTCCACCCCCAATCTGCAGGCCTGGTCGAGCGACACAACGCCACACTCAAGCTAAAAATCTCTAAGATTGTTGCCTCCACCGGACTGAAGTGGCCTGATGCCCTCCCATTGGCATTGCTATCAATGCGCTCCACCCCCACTAAGCACCACTTGACCCCTTACGAAGTAGTATTCGGGCGGCCAATGAATATTTGGGCCGCGCCTAGGCCAACTCGATCCATGACGTCCCAGACGTCCTAATGTCTGACTATCTGTGCACCCTCACTAAAACCTTAACTGTCATCCATCAACAGGTGCTACAAGCCATCCCAGACGCTTCCAGGGGCCCAGGACACGACATTCACCCAGGGGATCACGTCTTGATCCGCAACTTCCAGCGCGCCAAAAGCTTGGAACCTCGGTGGACGGGCCCCTGGCAAGTCCTGATCACTACACGGACGGCCCTTCGAGTGGAAGGCAAGCGTCACTGGGTGCATGCGCACCATTGTAAACGCGCCCCCAACTCTGACGACGGAAGAAGACATCGCGACTCAGGAAGAGCTCCTGACAAAAGACAAACCATCGTTGAGCTGTCACACCGACACAGAAACGCTCGAACTGGCAGAGTTTCCCGATCCCACCGTACCGTCCAGGGAAGGGTACAACCTACGTAAAAGGGAGGAGCTTCGGCAAAGCAGACCACTGACTGGGTAAAATCTCAGAACGGTAGCCTAACACACTCAAGGTTGCCCGAAGAGAAGTCAGAGAAAGTCGGTGGTTCTGCCCGCTACCGAGCACTCTGAAGATGATGGAAGCGCCCGACTCCCCAATGATGGAAGCAACTGGATATCCGAAGAGGACCTACCGAAACCCAAAGACTAACAAACTGCACAGCTCAAAGACTATAGCCGTTTTCATTACCCTTCTCTTTTGCCTCCTCCTCATGACAACCTTCTGGATCATCGAAGAAAGCACACCCGCTCACAAAACATTGCTCCCCACTGAACTGCCGATAACTACCAAGGAACACTTCCTGATTGCCCTTTCTCCACCGCTCCGAGAGAGACGCAGGGAGTTCTGGAATAACTCTTTTGTGCAACTGCTGCACCAACACAACCTTGCCGCTAATGCCACTAATTGCTGGATCTGCGGACTGCTGCCCCATGCAGCCGGACACTCCATCCCGTTCATTCCTTCGCCCTTTTCCATCCACGGCTCCTGTCTTGCCTGGCTGATTCTTCTGCAAGAAAGCTTTAAAGACAATGCCACATCAGAAAGAACTGTTTCGCATTTCTACCACGAGGCATGGCTGAATAAGACTGGGCGAACCGCTACTCCTTTTACCCTCTGACCTCTGGTACCTCTATTCACATGGACATCCCTGCCAAAGAACGAGTGGAAATGCAAGTTTTCCATAACCCAGCCAGACCCACTTTCTCCTACCTCCGGAAACGAACAGCCACCACTCTGACAGTGGCCTTGTCTGTTGTCAACGTCTCGGGCCTTGTGTGCATTGAAGGCCTGGGGACGCAACTGGTGGGCCGCAGCGCCTGCGTCATCACCAGAACACTGGATTCATCCGACCCTCCCTCCTTTGTTGCTTCTCCAAATATGTACTTTGTTTGTGGCACCAAAGCATACACCTGGCTCCCCAAAGGTTGGGGGGCACATGCTACATTGCCTTCATCCTCCCACCTACGTATGTGGCCCCAGCAAGCCATCACCGGCAAAAGCGTGCAAGGGACATCGACCAGGCCGACTCGACAGGAGCACAGTTCTTGGATGCCGCGAAAGGACTTGTGCCATTCTGGGGTCCGATGACGAACAGCCGCGCCATCCGACACTTGACCCAGGCAGTTGAAACCACCATGAACATCACAGCTGGCATCTTGACCAATAACACCGCAGAGCTTCAGGCAGTCCGCCTGGTGGCTCTGCAGAACCGCCTTGTTCTAGACGTGGTTCTGGCAGACCGAGGAGGAGCATGCCGCATCATTGGGTCCAGCTGTTGCACCTACGTGCCAGACAATTCACCTTCTGTTTACAAAGCCATCGAACACCTCCATAGACTGTCCTCTGAAGTACACCGGGAGCAAGAAGGATGGTCGCTTGGGAGCTGGTTCTGGGACTTACTGAAAGCCTGGGGGTGGAGGTTGTTCACATTCATTCTGATTCCGATTGTGGTGCTATGCGGGTGTTGCTTAAGTATCCAATGTCTGCCTCCTCTGTGTTCATTATTTTCAAATTGCATTTGCCCAAAGACTTTGGACTTACAGGCTGAACACATGAAAACTTTGTATGAGACAGAAATACGTGGCATTATGGGGATCGACCCGAATTAACAAGTTGGCGAGAAATGTTAAAAGGGGGACTGTGGAAAATTAATTTGTATCGATAAACATTGTCTGCGCCATCTTGCCCTTTTTCCCAATGCCACACTTTCGTCGTCCGCGGCGGCCATTTTAGCTACCTTGATCAGACCCACTCTCTGCACACCGCTAATCCCCAGCGCGGCTCCACATCCTCGCAAGCCCCCCGCACTGGTCACCCTCTCTCTCTCTCTCTCTCTCATGCACGGGCCATTAACCCCCTCCAACTGCGCTGCACTTCCCTGGGAATCTCACCCGGGCCTGCCCGACACCTCCCTTTCCTCCTATACACTATCACACCCTCTGACACCCCTCTTCCTCCGTATCCGATTGTCCAGGCCGGTCCCAGGCTATCACCTAGCCCTGCGGATACAGTTTATGGCCCCGACTGTAAGGAATCGCCCCTCTTCAAAGGAGTTACAGTAGATCAAGGCCCCCACCCCATGAGATCCGTCACACCACATGCATTCCGGGAACCGGCGGAATGCCCTGCTGATCCTGCCGTCTGATGACGATTCTGTATGGTGAATGGGGAGGGGATTCTCACTGTAAGGGTGCGTGGGAACGGGTCTGAAGCAGAAGATCCCAGGGATGTCTTTCATACTTCAAAGTATCTTTACTGTAATAAAGAATGTCTTCCTGCCATAAATGCGTGTATAAGAGGCCAGGCCTCAGAGATGCAGTAGAGCACCTCGTGAAGATTCCCTGTTGGTCTGATCTGACGTGTTCTCCTCCGGAGAGAATAAACCTTTGTTTCCTGCCTTCCAGTCTCCAGCGCCTGCCTCTTTATTGATTCATATTTTGGGGAATAGAGGCGACATCGCCGGGCAATACTTAAGGTTATTCCATTCGTCGATTGCCTTCCTGTTTTACATAAGGGCTCCAGCCCACTGTGGAAATGCCCGGTGGAACAAAAGGCCTGTCCAGACTTGATTGAGAATGCTAGACAGGAAATGGACAGGTGAAGCAGGGACAAGTGAACATCTGAAGGGAGGAGATAAGCAGAAATAGGAGAAGTCTAGAGGGGGTATAAAAAACAGAAGAGAGGAGGTATAAAAAACAGAAGAGAGGAGTGAAACAGGACAAGGGTAACAGAGAGAGAGGACGAAAGAGAGAGGAGTTTGAGAGAAAAGGGGTAGATGGAGAGAACAACAGAGGAGCAACGAGAGCATGAAAAGAAAATTAGAAAGGAACACAAAAATTAGATTGAAAACCTACATTCATTATTTCAGTACCTGAGGAAAATGTTAGGCAAGTGTAAATGAATTTTGAACTTTGCAAAGTAATTCCATTTGAATTTTATTTGCTGCATGTAAGTCAGCCGTATTCTTAGTGTAGTGACATTACTCCTGTGGTCCGAGGCCGACCACATTGCTGATGAGCCTTTCCCATATGTAATCATAACATTCCGAGGCTTGGAGGATCCTAATTATGTGCATGGCATTTTACTCTTCATGACAGTGCGAAGCTCACTACTAAAATATGTAAGAGACTAACATGTAAAGCTTTGAATAAAGTATTCCGTTCTGTGGAAAAACCTATACTGAACACAATGGAAACGTCTGTAGAAATTGCCATATTATATAAAGAGTTCTATGAAAATTCTAGTGGAATTTTTCCTAGAAACATTAGCAAAAATCGATGACGTGCAGGTCTTTCCAAGAACTTTCTACAAAACCGGAGCCATTTATTTTTACTAAAAATCTAATGAAATTTACATGGAACTGCTGATGAATGCTTTGAAGACATTTTTAAGGAACTAGATTATAAAATTTCATTTGGCAGAAATGTAATTGGAATATGCAGTACATTTTCCTTGAAATTTTCCAGGAAATGGCCGTGGGTATTTCTGAAGAAACTTTGGGGCATCCTTGCAGAGTTTGGCATTTTCAAGTGTGGGGCATCGTTTAATAGGACATAACACACAAAAAGAAAATTCCTTCCCAATTAACACCGGTGTCATTTACTGTGAGTGCAGTAAAAAATAAAAATCAACTTCCAGATTACCTATAACTCGCATGGTTATTTATTCTGCAATTGAGATGTGTTTACAAAAACATGATTTTTTCAAGGATGTGTTATTTTCTCAAGAGGTGTCCTCAGTATGGAATGACCTCTGAAGGTACTATGATCGAGTGTCATCTTCTGTATATCTTTAAGAGGAGTCAGACCATCTTTAACCATACATTTTTATGTTCACAGGCCATAGGCATCTATCGTATTCTGGTAATTTTGTGGATGGAATTTTCCACTTGCAAAAAAGGTTTAAAAATACTTGAATACAACAAAAAGTAGCTGAAAAACATGGACTTAGGTATGAACTGCATTTTTTTTTAATGAAAAAGGTTGCTTGCAATTTTTTCTTCTTCACGAAAGGTCTAAATTTTGTCAGCTAGTTTAGCTTACTATGTGAATATGTAACCATACATCACAATTGATATGTGTGTCCTATAGCAGTGTACAAAGTTGCTCTAAGGGGTGGAGCCAGTATAAAAGTCTGACCATTGAGCACATATATGGTTCCCGTATTGGTTCCTTGTATGTAAATTGATGGGTGTGGTTATACTGAAAATCTGCCATGAATCTTCCCCCACTGACAAACACTGTAAAACCCTAAATACTGCATAGACATGCATGCTAGCCACTGATTAGATATTTACTTTTACATAGTGAAATGACCTAACAGCACTTCACCGTGAGCAATTCCATATCTTAGCTTATGCATAATCATTTTAATGCATAATCAAACATTTACTTTTTCGTAGAGCAGCAGTGTCTATTTTTAACCATGTATGGAGTTATGACAAATCAATGGCACTGGGCAGTGATACATATCTTTGGTCAGTAATATGTCTTAAACTAGTCCATAAGAAATCAATTTCTGGTTTTACATTTTCTACTTTTCAAATTTTGATAATGTTAAATCACAGTGTTCGATTTGGAAAGGTACACAAACCTCTATATTGTTAAAGAAGTGTATTTTTGCCAAAGGAATACCCTGATTTATGGCACATATGAAACAATGTATATATTTAGGATGAATCCATATATTCTGAACATGAGAAAATATATCTTAAATATAACAACTTTTCCTATACAACTTCCATTAAAAAGACATTTGAATGGATTATTCTATATGCATAATATCTGAGATATATTTGTTTTAATGGAATTAGTTATTTTCCAAGGTACTTTCAGATTTATGTCAGACCTTTGATAATCACCTGCTTCATTCTGGGGAAGGTTTTCATAAGTAAGCCAACAACACCCATCCCGCTCATTGGAGACATTTTAAAATTTTCATTGCTTGTACCAACCTCAAACAAATTTCCAACATCATTAAGAAGGGGTGTACAATAATTGCCATAGTCAAACGCCGAAGACCTAATTCAAAAACCTTTTTCAATATCTAAGTGAGCTGTAAGCATAAGCAAATTCTTAACCCAACACGCAAAACTCAGTGGTGATTCTGAAAACTTCTTCCCCACAAGCAGGTGTCCTCAAAGTTTGAGTCCTCAAAGTTTACAGATATTTGTAACTATCTCCTCCAGGAGTAGTGAGTGACACATGTGCGAAAGAACATTGATAAGAGAGTGTTACAGGACTGATCAAGAAAATGCAATGCAAATGAAGTCAACACTGTCTTTCTATGTATCCACAACCATTAACAATGGCTGTCGCACACATACCTGCAGGTATAAACCTACTCCTACCCTGCTCTATCACTGCAGCAACTGAGGAAACGCCCATGCAAATCTCTCTTTTTCTTCTGTGCTTTTGTAATGGAGAGACTTCACAAAAAAAAATGTTTTCAATGTGAAAATTTTTTTTTGAATTGTTCTAACACTACGTCAATTGTCCAGTGTGTTGTGATTCAAGACTTAGGTAGGGGTACGACGGGTCAAATATGTATGAGAATGCTATATGTTTCTGTGTATAACTTCTGAAACTAGGAGCTAATGCCTACATATGCCTGAGAGTTCTGTGAAGTGGGCAGGCTGCCATAAATTTCCTCAATGTACAAGTGTAAGTCTGTGGATTCTGTGATTTACCGTCTTTGTTAATCCGGTCCACTGATCCTTGCTTCAGATCCTGTGACAGCCTCAGGAAGTTACCACCGACGTAATAATACTGGCCTTGACTAGAGTGTGGGAAGTTTTGCGTGGTTCCTGATTACTGTCATTCAGCTAGGTCTTGGATATTGCTGTTTTCCCTTCAGCTACATCCAAGATCAGTTTTTCTGCTGCACTTGTTAGCTAATTTAAAACATGACGTATTTTTCTCAGCAGTACTGTGAAACCATGATGCACTAGAAACTCGTAGTCCTTGTCTACTTGAGTGTGTATCTGGCGTTGTGAAATAATGCCACGATCCACAAGCTGAAGATACTTTTCTTTTGTTTTATTTCAGAGGCTAAGTTCAAGTGGACCGTGGGAGAGGATCCACAATGTAACTAACAAAACAGCTCCTCATGGAATTCCATTTGAGAATGGAATTTCCCAAGCAAATAACGCGAGACACACATTATAACACATCTCCCTCCCAACAATGATTACCAATATAACAAACTTAAATAAGATAAAAGGAAATCAAACAAAAGAAACAAATAAAAACGTAACAGATAATTAATGCACATGAGCATAAATTTAACACGTGAAGAAATTTCCAACCAATTAAAACAATCAGTTGCAAGAAACTTTCTATGCCATGCATAGTTAAATATAATGCAAACATCCTTGACAAAACATTCCAACTGCTAATTAAAACATATCAAAATCCTCAAACTTACCAGGCAATTTAATTCCAGCAGGATCATGCAAAACCCTCTCCTTCACTGCCCTACCACTGAACCCATCCTGCAGTCTTTCTCCCACCAGATCCTCCTCTTTCCTCTAACAATTAGGGACCCTCACTACTTTTTCCTTGTTCCAAGCATTACCATCATTCAACAACATAGTATATTTGTTTACTTTCTTCACTACCAAGGGTTCCGAAAATTTCAATTGTCATGTTAATGCAATTTGTAAAGCCCACGTATACCCAAAAGGTGTCTTGGCGCTAAATTCACACTTATTCACTCTTTGTCCTTTCAAAACTCTCACCAAATCACCAACCTGAAAACTCTCATCATCCTGGGCAGAATTCCTTCTCTCCACACATTTGGACAATAAAGCCCTTGGATTGCGAACTCTCATCAATTCAAATGGAGAATTACCTGTCACACCATGTGGGGTTGTTCGACATGACCATACCAACTTGTGTACCACTTTTCTCCAATCCATGCCACAGCCAAAAGACAACTGTATTCCATCCATGAGCATTCTGTTCCACCTTTCCAATAAACCATTGCTTTGTGGGTAATACACTTAGGAACGCACAGGCTCAGTACCATATAAAAAACACTTCATAAACTCGGACACAAATTGCACCCCATTGTCGGTGACAATGACCTCTGGCACTCCTTCTCTTTCCCATAATTCATTTAGAAATTACATAAACAAATCTGTGGCAGTCAGTGAACTTGATTTCCAGTCACTGAGTGTAATAAACCACCACGACTATGGCGAACTTAGACCAACTACCCAAAACATTCAATGGTGCAGTGAAATCAATTGCAACTCTTTTCCATGCCCAACCAGACTTATCAGATGTTACAGCAGGGTACTTTACCAACTTTTGCAATTTATCGCTTCACGCGCATGACACACTGTCTCTAATGTAATGCTCCACATCTCGGTCAAGTCCCGGCCACCAGTACTCTGCTTGGATGCGCCTTTTAGTAACACTCATGCCGATGTGTCCCTTAAGTGCTAGCTTCAAAACTCTGCCTCAGACTTTCTCTGGTACCACCAACAACTCCCCTCTCAACAGCACCCCATTTATTACAGAGAGCTCAGCCAACACCTGACGGAAAAAGTCTGCTCCACAAGAAGGTTTACCTTTCATAGGCCAACCCTCTACAAGGTATTTCATTACCACTCTCAAACTTTTATCCTCATTCAGCACTCCTGTCCAGTCTTAATGAGATGTTCTTCCCTCCGCAATAATCACTACTTTGGCAACCATGCATTCGTCCCCTTCATCCACCTCCTTTCTCATTCCGTCTGCAGGCAACCTAGACAAGCAGTCTGCAAACACATTTTTATTTCCTGGAACATACTTCATCTTATAATTAAATTCCAATAATTTCATCACCCATCGAGCAACCCTAGGAGAAATCCTTTCAGACACCCCATAGAAAACACCTCCAACAGTGGTCTATGATCTGTTCTGATCCTAAACTCCATTCCCCACACAACTTCCTGAAATAACTCAGTCCCCAAAAACAGGCCAATGCCTCCTTTTCAATTGTAGAGTAATTCTTCTCTGCAGCTCTTAGAGGTCTGGAGGTGTATGCAATGATCACAGCAACATCATTACGACTCTGTAACATCACAGCTCCCAGACCGATATTACTCACGTTAGTGTTAATGATGACAGTATCATTAGCATCAAATGGTTTAAGGCTGTTGCTGTCGCAATGCCTTCTTTCAATGATCAAAACTCTTTTTCACACTCATTATCTCAAGCAAACACCTTTCCTTTCCATATAAGTTCATGCATACACTTTGTTTTGTCTGCAACGTTGGGAATGAATTTTGAATAATATTCAGTCAGACCAAGGAATGACCTCAATGGGTGCTTGTTTCCTAGAGGAGGAGCCTTTTCAATTGCTGTAATCAATTTCATTTTCGGAGAGATACCATTTTTATCAATCCAGTGTCCCAGATATTCCACTCCACTCGCTCTAATCTTACTCTTTTCTTTCTGTGTGGTCAAACCATTGTCAGCCAACACCTGCAGCCCTACCCTTAGAGCTCCATCATGCTCAACCATATCCTTCCTTAGAGCTCCATCATGCTCAACCATATCCTTCCTTAGAGCTCCATCATGCTCAACCACATCCTTCCCAAATATTAAAAAGTCATCTTGAAAATAAGTGAATTGAGACAAAACTTTCAACAAATGATGCATGGCACGCTGGAAAACAGCTGCTGCGGACACCAACCCAAGCACCATCTGCTTGAACCTGAATGCCCCTTCAGGTGTTATAAAAGATGTCACATGACATGACTCAGGGCGCAACACAATCTGATGGTAAACCGACAACAAATCCAGGGTAGTGAATACGAGGCCCCCTTGATAGCTGTAAACATCTTGTTAATATTGGGCAGTGGATGCCGGTCAACCCAAATGGCTGCATTTAAATTCCTTAGATCCATGCACAAAGCCAGATCGCCATTTCTTCTCTTGGCTATAACCACAGGGTCCACCCATTCTGATGCCTCAATCTCTTCAATAATTCCCTTGTTACACAATTCCTCCAATTCTAGACGTAATGGGTCCCTCGTGGTTAACAGGACCACCCAGGATTTATTGACCTCGGGCACTGCTCCGTCCCTAAGAATAATTTTGTGCAGAACACCCTTCAACACTCTAACTTATTGGTGAACAAACCTGGGAACTCTTTGAACAAAAGGAACACCAGACAGACCTCCTGTCAAACATATATCCAACTGAGCTCCTGGAACTTGCTCAGGATGATTTGGATCTAATCTTATGCCCAAATCTATTTGTTGTGGCCACCCTAACAAAAACAAACCATCTTTTGCAAAATAAACTTTTGAAGGCACCTCCACCCCTTGAAATTCCAAATGAGCATCAATGAAACCCACTATATCTATTGGATTGTTTCCATACGCCACCAACCTCACATCAGGCAGATTGATGACATGGTTAGGAAACCTGGACAAATGCTCTTCTCCAATACGTATATATCTTGCCCCAGAATCCGACATAACTTTCACACACTCATCTACTTTGATCACACAAAAAGGATTGTCATCACAAACATTTCCTACTTACACCACCTGTAATATTATCTCAGGACAAACATCTTCTTCATACCTGTGTTGCTCTACTGTACTCACAGGGGTTATGGCATATTTCTTCCCTTCACCCATCTTGCTTCTATATACCCGAGCAAAATGCCCTTTGGTTTTACACTTTTGACATACTTGACAAATTGCAGGACACATTTTCCTTGCAGACATGTCTCTTCAACCCACATTTGTAACAAACCTACATAGCCTTGTCCACCCCCCTCTGGGAACCTGAAGTCTTATTAGCTCCATCTTTCTTTGGTTTCTGGAATCCTTTCTGCACAGACTCAATTTTTTCCTTTGCAGCCAATACCTTCAGGCCTTCATCTGTATTTTCCGCTCTTTTTACAATCTCCACTGCTTTCATCAATGTCATGTCTTCCGTTTTCAGCAATTTTTCTTGCGCCTTCTTGTTGTTAACCTTCTTCACCAATTGATCTGTCAGCATCTCGTCTAAAACGTTTTTATAATCACATGTCGCTGCCAGGGACCTTAAACCAGCTACACAGCTTTACCAGAATTCTCCAGGCAATTGACCTCTTTTCAAAAACTTAAATCTTTCCACCACTACATTTTTCTATTCTCTAAAATTCTCAGCCAGCTGCTTCATAGCGATGTCATATTTATCTGACTCTTGATCCATATCTCCCTCGTCTGGAATGGACGGAAGATGCTTCAAAATCCTTCTTCCTTCAGCACCGAGACAGTGCTTAAGAAGTGCTAACTTCCTTGCTGAAGTAAAAATATCACCCCTTAAAGCTTGTAAATACGCTTTGAATCCTTCTCACCAGTCTTCCCATGGTACCACAGGTTCCCCTGGGCCATGCAAAAACAAGGCCGTTACTGATAAACTCTCCATATTGGTGCTGATGCTGGTGTTGGATATTTCCACTTACATTCAATCATAACTCTTGCGGAGTTTGAAACAATTCCACTAGCGGGTGAACTTAAACCACTTCAAACAGCTGCTTCAGCACTTACAAAGCACTGTACTAGCAATAGTTTGTTGCCAAGCAACTCAGATGCTTGAATCAACGTGATGTACAAATCAGATCCTTTCAGTGTGCGCGATGAATCTGCGTGTCAATGCATGTCAATACGTCGGCTGTGCCACGCGCTCTAACTTGCTCTCACTCGTGCTCTGACTGGTGCGTGTCCCCCCAAGTGAGCGTCTTTGCAAAGGGGCTCTTCCTCGCGCATAATAGACTTGCGCGTGCATTAAGATATTTTTTTTGAAACTTGAAAGGGACTCACAGAAGACTCCATAACAGTGGAGCACAGGTCAGCAATTGTTCAGGCACCCGGACGAAAGAACCACGCAGGCCTCGGCAGGCTTCGGCAGGCCCCACAGAACTCAGCATACGAGTTCCTTCGCCCGAGCGGTAAAAGGCTTCAGGCTCGTTGAAATCGCTCGTCGCCCGTGAAATAACGCCACGATCCACAAGATGAAGGTCATTTTCTTTCGTTTTATTTTGGAAACTAAGTTCAAGTGACCCTCCCGGGAGAGGCTCCGCAATGTAATTGACAAAACAGCTTGTCATGAAGTTCCATTTGAGAATGGAATTCCACAAGCAGATAAAAAAGCGAGACACACATTATAACATGTTGCTTTTCTACTTATGTGATTTAACAGTCCCCAGTGCTTAATTTGGTGCTGGTGTTTGCTGGTGCTTGGCACCGGCACTTATTTCTGAACATCAACACTTATTTAAGACAGCCTACCATGTGGTGGTGGTGCTGTCTGTCTATGTTTGAGCAAGCTCCTCACTAACATGTTGAAAGTACTTAGAAAAAAAACAGCGGGTCCGGGCCATGCTTTCAGCTTGAGGTGACCCGGTGGAATAGTCCAATACATCACACTTGTATTTAGTGATGCTCATTATTTGACAGTGCTGACAGGGACAGCGGTTAGTGCCAACCATGCTATCTTCCTGAGGAATACCTTGGGACATGGCTCTTATATTTCTGCATATTAAGCACGGACAGGCTGTAGGAAAAAGAGTATGAACTTTAGGTCTCCGTAAAATTTTAATTGCGCTGGCGAAAGTCACAAAATCCATACATTTTGTGTTACATGAAACTTTGTAAAATGTATTGAAATTTCATGTCAAGCAATTTTGTGTGGATTTTTTTGAGCATGTCAGCAACTTGTATAAAAAAGTCTTATGAGACTGGTTTAAGCAACGATACACCCGCAAGATATTTTATGGTCAAACCAATCTCCTGTAATTCACATTTCATTCTGGAAGTGTAAATTTGCATTATTTCCCCATAATTTCCTAGAGTTTTGGGAAAATTAAATTTAAAAAAGTACTCAATTTCAGATACCGTTAGTTAAATTCACTCACAAGTAGCAACCAAAATATTGAAAATGGAGAGTATGCAATATTGAAGACCTCAAAAGTCTATCTTTTCAAGAGAAAGCCCAACTCATATAGAACGGCAGGACTTTTGCATATTTTCTGTAGTTTGTGAAGGAAATACGCGAAGATCATAAGAAAAACACTTTTCATCTTTTCACAACACTAGTTTCTAGGCAGATCAACTGAGGGAATTTGAAAAAAAGATAAACCATGAGAAAAAAAACTGTCTATACAGACACAAGGGATGACCTCAAGAATACCGTGGACCAGAACGGGGTTGCTGCGCTACTTCTCCTGGACCTCTCGGCTGCCTTTGACACAGTTGACCATTGCACTCTAATACAAAGACTCTACGAAGTCGGAATAGAAGGAACTGTTCTTGACTGGATCACATCCTACCTTCAAAACAGAACAAATGCCATCCATTCACCCCCTTTCTCATCCAAACCGTACTTCACAAAAGTAGGGGTCCCTCAAGGCTCTATCATCTCACCCATGCTTTTCAACTTGTACATGAAGTCAATGATCAATGAATTTCACCTCACATGCATAAATATGCAGATGAGACACAATTACTCCTTAAACTGGAAAGCCCCAAAGACATTGGAAACTCACAAATTTTCAGTTGACTCAGAGCCGTTGATCAGTGAATGACATGGGGCCATCTCAAATTGAATGCTTCCAAAACAGAAATACTCACATGTGGCTACTGGAAAAATTATGACTCACTCACCACCTGGCCTGACAATCTGAGGATACCTCCTAAAGTATCTAAGGCAGTAAGAAACCTTGGAATTACCATGGACTCCAAACTATCAATGAATGCCCAAGTGGGAAAATTAGCAAGATCAAGCTTCAATACTATGAAAACTCTGTGCCACATCTTCCCCCACCTGGGATTTCCACACAAGGCCCAGGCTACTATCTCTCTTGTACTATCAAAAACTTGATTACACCAATGGCCTCTGTCATGGATAATCTTTATCAACTATGAAAAGGCTGCAACAGATTCAGAACTCTGCTGGCAGACTACTTCTACATATAAAGCCACAAGCCCACATCTCCCCTGCCTTGAGAGCCCTAAATCGGTTACTGGTTGCCAGACGATCCACTTTCAAGCTGCTTTGCATCAACCACAAAGCAATACATGGAACATGGTGCTTTCCATCAGGAATAAAATCACCAAAAACATTCAACAAAGGAACCTGCCCTCCAGATTGGCACCTCGCCTCAAAATTCCACCATACAAGAAAAAAACATAGGTGGCCCACCCTTCTCTGTTCATGCAGCCAAACTATGGAATTCATTACCCCCAAACATAGTATCCACGGATAACTATCTTATCTTCAGAAGACTACTCTTCCCTACATAACCAACATACTTAAACACAAATGTACAGCATATCCCTGTGTATATAAGTATTCAATTTGATTATATGCATGTATCTAAGTATGTGTATTTCTTTGTATAAATATGTATAATAATTATGTTTATAAATATATAGATAATACCTCGGTCTTAAGGTGTGTTAGCGTCCTTGCGCAGATAGGGACTCTCAGTGTGGGTTCCTACCCCCAACCCCTCATTTAGGAAATCGGGCTTCGTCGGCACGTTCTCGGTGAGTGGCTGAGTTTATTAGCTCGCCTCTCCCAGGTAAACGACCTACCCCTCCGTAGTAGTGTGCCGGAATCGATTCCGGCACACTACTACAGGGGTGGGGGTAGGAACCCACACTGAGAGTCCCTATCTGCGCAAGGACGCTAATTCTGAGAGCAGCGATTAGTTACACATCCACCCTCTTTATTTGTTTCTAAGAGGAGCTCCAGGATCCACATCTATTTTAAATTTACCGCTCGGACCCACGAATAAACACAGGTTCTAGGTACCGTTTGGTCATTTTAATTCACCCACTCACTTACCTCCCCAGGCCCACACACCCACATGCACAACTGCGGCGTCTCCTTAAAAGATCTCCGTTAAAGAGCCCTCTCGCGGGGCCCGTGGGGGACTGCAGCGACACCCCCACGAGGAGCTACACCCGATGATGAAGCATGACACTCGCAAGGGTGTGTGAGGGCACTATATACAAAAGGAGGGATTCCCCCATCACTATTTATAACCCAACCCTCTTTGAGACTGACCACTTGTTACCATCCCTCTCTGCCAACCAAAGTTTGGTTGGTACTTTCCTGAGACCTTAGGAACAGCTATCCCCCAGTGTATACCACATCTGTTTCCCTCACAGGGATCCCAGAACCTGATGGACACATTTATAAATTTGAGATTCAGAAATGAAGAAATTTAGCAACTCACAATATCTGAATTGCAAAGCAATATGTACAGGGCATCTTCATTAGCAATTAGCGATTTTTTATTATTTGCAATCACTAAATACCGATTTGCAAAATGCCATTCGGTATGCATCACAATTTGTGACTCATGAGTTGCAAAATGCGAACCCTAGTCACGAATAACCAATGTCACTTAGGCAGCGACTGATGACTTCACTGACCCAGGACGATAGCCAGGGGCATTGCTGCAGAAGAAGGGAGTCAAGGTGAACAACAAAGGTATAAACCACAGCACTGCAAAGAGAGAAGTGAAACCAATGGCAAACCAGAAGCCACAACATACGGTGAGGAGCGACATTTTCACTCCAAGCCCAGTCGCACAGCCAAAATAGCGCATTTGCGAATCTACTCCAATTTTATCATTGCTTTTGCTTCATGTACTCAATATCATAATCCAGTATATGTGTGTGCTTGACCATCTTGAGACCCCATGCAAGGTATCATACAATTTCATCAGCTTCTAGTGTTCACGATGTGCCCATCCGGACCTCTTTCAAGAACACGATCGAAACGCATGATTCGTCCATGGCAGTAATCTTTATTTGAACCCAATGCATTTCGGGCTTCCCAGAGCCCTTCATCAGGGGTAACTGCAATTAACAATTAAAAATCACCATTACTGCACTGTCCTTTGCGATACATATACCCAATTAATTGTGCTACGATATTAATTATACCCACAAACCATACTGAAATGACATAAAACCTGTATCCTATTGTTCATTATCGTAATATTTTTACCACCCAAAGCAAATTACATCACCCAAGTGTTAAACTAATCTAATCACATCCCTCCTCTGCCCTATAATACTCAGATGCCACATCAGACGTGGGGGAGAGAAAAAGAAGACTCATTGACCAGGAAATTGAGATCCTTATTGACAACTGTATGGCCAAAGATGACGAACAGTTTGGGAAGGCCTCACTGAATAAACCCGAGGTCAGGAAGAAACAGATATGGAGATTAATATAAGACAGCATAAATGCAGTGGGGGGACAAAAAGAAGTGTAGAAGAAATTCGGAATCTATGGTATGACCTCTGTTTCAGAACAAACAAGAGAATACCAAGCAAGAGGCACCTTCACTCATGCCCACAAGCTAAACAACCTGCATGCTACCATCAACCACTCCTATTACAGACCAAACACCCAGGGACATAGCTACATCAGTAGCTAGACAGGTCAGAGCCTATAGGCAAGTTGGCTGACACTTTCAACCTGACGTACCATTAGATATACCTTCTGCTACTCAGTTTAAAACATGTGAACCTAGCAGACAGTTGTACGAAACACAGAAAGTGTATTGCACAAGAGCATGAACGTAAGTCAAAGTATCCGATCAGGCATGTCTCAATTAACAAAAGCAGGCAACATTTGTGAACGTAATAGCTTCACAAATCTCTGTGAAGCAATTTTGTGAAGTTTTTTTGGGGGAATAGTAATTGCTGATGACTTAGCTGCAGGCATGCGTTGAGAGAGTCGCACAGATAACCGTTTACAGGCATCAAAGTGCTTTCTGAAAAGCTTGATAATGGAACTGTATCCATGTGCAAGCGCCCTGCAAACAGGCAGGTTGAAAGACAAAGACACAGTGTAGATCTTGTTAGAAGCAAAATGACTGACACTTTCGAGGATTTGCAGGCTGCTAACGCAGGTAATATACCTGCCTCTGCAGCGGGAGAGATTGAGGAGGCCTCGAGTGTTAGCAGTGCATCTGTGCCCCCCCCCACACCAGACAGCCTCTGCAATTCGATGCCATGCGAAAAGAGCCCCTCAGACCGGGCAGGGATGCGAACAATGTTCATTAGTAGGTATCAAATCGTTTTTTTTTCAAATGTCTTTCATTTGATTGATTACAGGTAGAGTTGCTTTTGAGCTTTCCCTGCCGGTTGCCATCATGTTCCGTAAACCTCCATATTCACTGTCTTGATCTGTGAATGAACAGTCACATATGGGTGTAACACCATACGTAGTAGTGATTTTAATTTACGCTTTGTTGCATAGAACAACTACCTCAAAAACAATTGTTACTCCCTACAGTCCACCATCACATCCTTCGCTGTCTCTTGCCACGCCATATCCTGGACTCCTTTCTCCATTACGATTGTGTGCAATATTGCACATGTGGATGTTATCTTTCAACATGTCTCTGGGTCATAGTCAAGTGCCCCCCCCCCCCCACACACATTTGTGCAGACATCTGAATCTGTCTTTCAATAGTGCAAATGTCCTTTCAATAATATTTCTGGTCAGCTTGAGGGAGGTATTGTACCTTCATTCTCTAGGTGTATGAAGTTTAGATACAGCATCTTGAACATGAGACATAGGAGCTTTCAATCAAACATTTTATATTATTTGATTTTTTGCGCTATAATGTCAACAAAAATATGTATATGTGGTGCTATAACTCACAAAGTAACCACATATCTCCGAGTCCTCCTGTAGTTAGGCAATCATGCTGTGATGATCATCAATATATGTAGAAGTCATATATCCTACCTGAGGGTACCGTGCTGCTATGCCAGTGATTATGCATGTAGCATTATACACCATCTGTATGTTAAGTGATTGCTGAGTTTTCCGGGCTCTGCATAGACATTCACTTCAGGAAAGTGGACATAAATGGACATGGGCACCATCTATTCATAAGGGAAATGCGCTATGTCGTGAAACCGAACCTTTGTACTCTGCGGGGGTATAGTGAAAGGATATGCTAGCGTATTTATGATAGCATAGTATCAAGAAAGGTATGCAACGCTCTTGAGATGCAAACTATAGACTTGTATCTTCCTGGTGCCAGGAAATATAAGCCCGGCTACGCTGAGAGTGCCTGCCTAAAGTGGGTTGCAGTTCATCCATCAGTTTAAGTATCACCTGCCCACATAACCTATACTTGGCATCTAGCTTCTCTTCGATTTAATCAAATAGAGTTACCCTTGGTCTGAAAATCCTGTCGCTCCTCATCCTTCTTCTCCTCTTGGCACAGCTTCCTCGCCTCTGCCTAGAGTGGTGCCAATGGGAAACTTTGCAGTGCAGTTTATGCTTTGCTCCTGGCCATCACCTGATTTCACCTGGTAGTATTTCACGAATGCAATTTATTATTTTTGCAATCATTCGCAATTTGTGAATCTTTTACACACAGTTGTTGAAAATCATATCTGGTAATTGCTTTTTAGAAATCACTTTCTCAATATCACAAAAATAGCAATTCCTATTTAACAATTTCATTGTTCAGTTTTTGCCAATTCCTGCTTCTTAAGGTTTAATACTTTGTGAAAGGATGATTTAGCAGTCACAAACCATGTAACCACTGGTTTGTGATTTGCTAATGCTTTCTACATCAGGCCTAGAATTTGTGCTGCAATGGTGTACATAAGGTTAAGTTCATTATTCATGTTGGTTATAGATTCATTTAAACCCTCCTCTAGTACCGTTCGATACACATCTCGGCATCTCTTAATGCATGATAGTTTATCATTATTTTGCAGTGCGTTTGGATTTGTGGCACTGTTAATTATATTTATTTACATTTCATTTAATGAGGCATCACTTAACCTTGTATCAATTGTAGTGCATTGTTTTGTTTTTTGAACTATCTTTCCTTTACTATCAGAAAATGTTGATGTCAATGGTGCAGTGATTTAGTTCACAGGTATGGGAAGCTAGTGAACTTTATTTATTTGATATTGTGAGTTTCTTTTTTAAACTTTGTCAACTTTGGGAAGTTTATTAACTTGGCAAAGTTTAACAAAATCACAAGAAAAATTCCACAAAAAGTACATGTGTAAGGAGAATAAAATCTGCTAACACTACAATCTGCTGGACATTTTATTTGAAGGCACAACGTTTGGGAGTTGTCAATTTCACACAAGTCTGCAGAAGAAATATGATTATGCACACTTCTAATTGTAATAATTGTAATCAACTTTTAGTATTTTTTGTTCCATTGATTGAACAGTTTTTTAATTGACTCCGGGGTAGGGGTGTTTCGTTTCAGCCACGGAATTGGTGGAATTTAAGACACTCCACATTACTCTTCAACGCAGAGTTCAGGCCAAATTCTGCCAATCTTCTCATGGTGGAATTTTTTTCCTGTGAGGCTCCAGAAAATTAGAGCAAGTGAGATTTGGCGTCCTCTAGTACAATTGTCTATAGCGGGCGGTTACTGGCGGTCGTGAGCAGTCATGGTCAGAGGGCTGGCTCTGGAGTAGATTTGCTGCACTCGAGTAGATTTTCTACTTGAGCGGCAACAAAATCAACTTGAATTGCCACGTGCTCTTGCACAACGCATTGCGCCGTTCACGCTGATTTTTCAACGCTGCTCATGCCGGCCCTAAATTGCAGCGGAAGAAGCTCGAGCTGCATTTTTCCACCCGCTGGCAGAACTCCACGGAATCTCGCTGAGTTTCTATGTAACTTCGCAGAATTCCGCAGAATGAAACTCTGAGTTGGTTCGCCCACCATCATTCTTGACACCTGTTTGTAGCTTGACACCTCTCTTAGCACACCTGAAAATCATATAGATATATATTTTTTCTTGCACCTCCTAGTACATACTGTTAGAATATTCATCACTGTTAAGTGTTGCAATAAACCAGATGAAAATGTTGACAGTGAATGTTACCATACTTTTTCAATCACATAATTAAGTTCATTATTGCACTGTTTATGTCCTCACTTTAAAATATTCTTGCATATATGAATGGAAGTTGCAGGAAGATGTGGACTATCTGACTAATGCAGATTGTCCATGCCTCTGCCTATCCTTGAAAATTCAAGGTCATTGTGAGGCACAGGAACAACATAATGCAAGTGCCTATTGCTTGTGGTGCTCTTTTTTAGCATGAAATGCATCCTCCCATCAATGCTCATTTCACTCTACATTATAGCACTAAATGATGGAAGTGAATTTCACATAATTATGCATAATGCCAGATAATTTTGTGAAAGCAAATTTTGCACACCCCTAAAAGCAACGCAAGTGAAGTCTACAGTGTCCTAGGGCATAAAAAGGCCCCTGCGATTGACCTAGGGCTGAATGGGGCCCTCCAACCCTCTAGGGGGGGCCCAATCTTTTAAGGGGGCCTCATTCAGCCCAAGGTCAATGAATATCTGTGACATATGGGAGACTCGGGGGCCCATCACCACATTCTGCAGGTGGGCCCCCATCATTTTGTGTTACACCACTGACCGTTGCCGCTCCCTATTTTACAGCACCGCATCTGGGTATTGTCACCCAGAAAAACGATATGAAGGGTAATTACCTAAAAAGTCTACCCTGCCATTCCCTAAATCTGTAGAGCTTTATCAAGGACTTCAGCCTGGAAAATCTACCCTCTACTTCCACGTAACGCACAGCACCCAGTCAAGGGGTTTGACCTGGAAAATCTACCCTGCACTGCCCCGAAACCGGAAGTACCTTATTCAGGGATCTTACTTGATTTATACCCCGCACCACCACTAAATCTGCAGTACCTTATCAAGGGCTTTCAGCCAGAAAATCTGGGCTGCTCCTCCCACAAAACTGAATCATGTCATTTAGGGTTTTCATCCTGAAAATCGATACTACCCCACCTTGATGAAAATAATCTATATTGCCCTAAACCTGCAGGATCAAAGAAAGGACTTTTAACTAAAAAAACTATACTGCTCCAATCTCAAGTTTGTCTAAAAATGTTATATATGTATTTACACTGCTTGAGGTTCATTAATGTGATGTATTTGAAATTCTTTGATACACTGTAGTATTCTGTTTTTCACCATTACCCATTGACCAGGACTTGTAAACACTGTCAGAGTAAAAGACTGGACTGTTGGGGTATACCCAAGATTGTTGAGCATGTTCAAATCTTTAATCATAGACATATTAGTCACAGATCACTATGTTATTTTAAACTTTAGTACCACTCTGCTATGTGCTGTCATTTTGCTAAGGCGAATATCTTGGCCCCAGAGAGTGCCACAACATTCTGTTTTTATTGGAGATTTTGGAATTATGAATGGATCTTGATTATATAGAGTGCCATCACGTGCCATGTTGTAGATGAGTTTTAAATGGATTGTGCTAAAGTGCATTTTTTGGCAAAATGTGAAATTCCATTTAAATTTCGCAAATGTATGTGAAACTGTGGTTTAACTGTATCTTGCATGACTTTTTTCAAGCATAAAAAGTCACCCAAGATACTGGGAGGGAAACAGTTTGAGCATAAATTGTCTTGGTGTGTCACTTTCTGTGCAAACAAGTCATTCATGGGCAAAAACAACCCAAAATTGCATAATGTGAAAACTTGAAAAATGTCTCTAATTTTTCATCATGCAAAAATTGGGAATTTCCCATATTTTTCAGGGGTAATTTAAATTTCACCCAGGTCTACTTTTAAACCCTCTCCAATCTCAAGGAGACTAACTTCATTGTTCACAGGGCAATACCCAGAGAGACCAAGTGTACAAAGGGAGTCAGGAAATTATCCAACTGTACAGCATTAGTATCAGAGGCTCTTGAACTGCAATGGAAAGTATCCGTTCCCTGCACAGATGCTGTTCTGTAAGCCAAGCTTTATGACCCACGGAAAAGGAGTCACACAGGCACCGGGAGCAGGAAGGACTGGTTTGAAAGTCTAACGAAACTACAAAGTGTCCCAAAACCCAGATAAGAATGCTGCAGAGAAGGAATCCTATGGTTAATCCTGCTGTTAGTCTGCTTGGTAAATATCTGGTTCTTTCCAGGCCTAGTTATGCACTTCTGTGGCCCATAGAGGGATCCTTCAGCTTCTCTCCACTCAAAATGATTAGCCATGACTCTACCCTTGAACGGATTAACTTAAGGAATAAAAACAGAGTGAAATTGGCGACTTCATAGACTTACAAAATGTACTAACAACTTCCGCTGGGGTTATACTAAGTAGGAGGAGGTGGAGTCACGTGGTTCAGCCCAAACTGCCTGTCTATCTTAGGGTCAGCCGATTGGATGGTAGGCAATCCTGATCTCAGATGGTCCCACACAACTGAGCCTTCTCTCTTTGTTCAGCACAAAAAATTCACATGGGAGCAGTGGCGTAGCATGGAGGTGGGGGCTAAAGGGGCGGGTGCCCCGGGCCCAAAATTCTTAGGGGCATTCTTAAGGGTGCAAAATTTTAAAAGAAAAGTGGCCCAGGCCCTGGCAACCCACGCTACGCCGCTGCCTAGGAGAAAACCTTGTAAAACCATTTGTCCACATGGCCCAATGGCCATGAAAATATGGACAGTTGCAAAACCCAAACTTATTTGTGGCACACAGGGGAGCCAAATCATCAGTCACCCAAATGTGTCATGTATGTCAGGACATCCGTGGGATAATCATACATGTCACCTGCAATGAAGGTATGACTGCATCTAAACATGGCTTCCCTTCATAGAAGAGGAAGTGAGTAATAGGCGCAGGGTCTAGAAATGTGGACTATTTACATGGTAATGCTAATAAATGTGTGCCGGAGTACCATGTTTTAATTTTAGAAACTCAATGTTTTCCAGCACTGTTCCAACTAATAAGACAAGGAAGGAAAACTTTCCACTTCTCTGGAGCACGCGTTGTAAACATGGCTGCAAGGGGAGATTACTTTTCTGAGATTCAACTTGGAAGGAAGAAGGGTAAAGTAGTTTCAGCTTCCTTAGCTTTCATATGCTTCTGCTAAGGGGCACTGTTGCACTTTTTTGTAGAAAAGTAGGAGCTTAGCACGAGTGATGCCTCCACGCTCCACAAGGTGCGACTGGTGAAAAAGGTATATGATAAGGTACTGATCCTGGGGTGGCGTACGGCACATGGACCGATGGCTATGGAGAGATGCAGGAGGGCTGCATTCCGACTTCTGACCCGATGACAGCATAAGGTATGCAGGGAAACTATACGTGGTTTGGCATAACTTTGATTTAATAAATCAAAACAGACATAAAAGTTAAAAGAATGACAACATAAAGGCACCTCTAAGCAGCGAAAACAGACTAAGGATGTGTGATGAAATATAATTGTGGCTTATCTTACATTCACTTTGACATGTATACTATATGCTGAGTTGTTTATAATATTCTCACAATAACCTCCTAGAGCTGTTGATATCTGCTTGCAGATCACATTGCGGAAAAAGAGAGTTATAAGAATCCAGAAGCAAAAATGCAAACTTATTCTTAGCAAAACAAACTCAGCCATATCTTCTGCCCAGCTTAATAACAATACTTGACTGTTCATTGTTGATTTGTGGGACAATCTTGTCGGATTGTTATGCCATATATCCCCAATTTCTAGGGATTTCTAGGGATTGAATTGCTTCATTTAAAAAGCTCGCTCAGGAATTAGTGGGAGCACTTTTTTACCTAACCACAATGAACCAATGATGAACTTCGGGCTTCCTTTTTTGCCTTAAAAAACAGATGACAATATTTTATTTTAAAAATCAGCTTTGCAGGTAAGATCTTGCTTTAATAAGCCAAACTCTAGGAGCACCTGGGCCCTAGAGGAGCTACTAGGGTGCTGGAATAACTTCCTGTAAAAGTTGCATTTAATCTGATCTTAGGTCGGGGCTAGCCTGCCAGGGAACCCATGATGACCATAGCTTAAAGCTGGCAGACATTTGGCTTTTGTCACAGCTAAAATAGAGGAAGCTGATGGGCTATGAGCCTTAGCTTGTAGTCTGCACAAGGCATAAGCAAGACTAGCTCACGTGTTCCTTAAATTAGCCAGGTTCATTTTCTGAGACCCTTTTTGGTAAGCTGTACGCCAAAGTAGGTGTAGGAGGTCGGCTTAATATAATGGTGCTCACTTATATAAGTGTAGCACCCTGCACTAATCCATACAACCCTTATGGCGATTTTAGTGGTCTTAGACAACCTTAGAAAGCTCTCCAAGTGGTAGCTGAGGAGATCAACCTTCAGGCTTAGTCCA
Source organism: Calotriton arnoldi (assembly GCA_963921515.1). Lineage (NCBI taxonomy): Eukaryota > Metazoa > Chordata > Amphibia > Caudata > Salamandridae > Calotriton > Calotriton arnoldi. The sequence goes on from CAWUFW010001628.1 coordinate 663,003, forward strand.
CGATCCACCTGCAGATCCACATGGAAACCACATCAAGACCCTTTTTACTCAGTACCTCTACTAAAGGTTTGTGGTCTGTCATTGTGGTAAAAGCTTTTCCCCACACAAAGTTTCTCAATTTCTTTTATAGCCCAATAAACACTCAAAGCCTCTGTTTCAATCACAAAAATATTATCTTCTACCCCCACGCAAAGACCTGGAAATGTGAGTTAAAGCCTTAAATTCCTCTTCATCATTCTCCTTTTGCAGTAATACTGCACCCAGTTCCACTGCACTGGCATCAGTCATTATCAAGCAATGTTTGGAGGGATCAAAGCACTTCAAGTTACTCACACACTCAAAACATTTCTTCACATCCATTAAATCTGTCTCATACTCCTCCCCCTTCCAAATTATTTTCTCTTTTTGAGTAACTGTCTCATACTAATCATTTTATAAGCTAAGTTAGGAGTAAATTTGGCATGCAATTTCACCATTCCTAGGAAAAACATCAACTCTTCTTTTTTTGACGGACTACGTAAACTCAAGATGTTAGAAATAAGCTTTTTTTTGGGAGATGTACCATTATAATTGATACAGTGTACTCAATCTCCTCTTTTCCAAACGTGCACTTAGTAAGTTTGAGGGTTATCCTGTTCTTCCTAAGCCCATTCAAAACTTGTCTCACCCTTAAATCGTGTGTCTGTAGAAAATGTCATCTTGAAAGCACTTTACTCCTTTCATGCCCCCAAACAACGTATATGCATGCACACAAAACAGTATGTACCAAAAGGGGATATGAAAGTAGTATAATCCTTCGACTTATTTGGTGGTATACGGCCGTCAAATCAAAAGTGGAGAAAAATTTGTCTCCAGGCAACATGGACATCACCGTAGAATTTATGGATGTAAAGTCTTCAGAGTGTGAATAACTTGCAGTGCTTTGATTCCATCTTCGTCTTGACGGTAAAGATTGCAATAGTCTTGAGAAGAGAAGAGTTAACAGGTTTTTTATTAAGAGTACTTCATTCACAGACCATCTGCACTCCTGTGCCAGCCTAAACGGACCAAAGTAGATCACTCCGGTCAGATCATTACCAACCTGGAATGGCACCCCAACATTCTAAACTAACTACATTCTAAATACAACTCTAAACAAATCCACAAAGTGCCCCTGAACATCATTGCTCCATGCTAAGGAAAACAGGGATAAATGACCAGGAAGAACCAGGCTGCTGACATCACTGATGAATTCACTGATGCTGCAAACAATTGTTTTTGTAAACATCTTATTAATGACTGTGTAATTATAGACTTGTTTGTGTATGCAATGTTCGTAGCCCACATAGTATGACCAAAGGCTATTCCATGCTGTTTCTTGGGACAGGAACGCTTGCTACAGGCCTTGGCCTTACTTCTCAATATAGGGGTTAATTTAGATATGGGCAATAACAATGCAGGAGGCACACTATACGCACCTCTTGGTCCCCCCCATCCCAGGTAGGGTTGGGAAGGTGCTAAGTAGCAGGCAGTGTCTTCCTTCACCAACAAGAACCCTGTGCCACCAGTCCAGCTACCAAAGGACTGTCAACCGCAGTGCATCAGAAAATAGGGTTGGCCTTCCAAAGTGGCTGGGTCTGCCATGCAAGACAAGATCTTCCTGGGCAGGAATAATAATAGCAAAGGTGCTGCTCATGCACTGGAAAAACTGGGTGAAAACTTGCAGGCTGTCATGTGAAAATGTAATAAAAGAAGTTTGAGGGGAAAAAGTAGAGTTGGGGGAAAAGAAAGAGAACAGAGAACTAGAAGCAAGAGAGTAAGACAGAGAAGGGGAAAGAATCAAAAGAAGCGGGAGAAATGAAATGCAGCCTAGAGAAGAGGGAAGGGCCAAAAGAAGGAGGAGCAAAATAAGGAAGGCCTGTACAGGGAGGGCTTAGGGAGGCTGTTAAAGATGGGGAGGAACAGGTGAGGGGGAGAAGAGTGAAAGCCTACAAGAGATGGTGAAACAGATGTAGAAACTGACAGAGAGGGCAGATAAGGCGAAATTAATAAATAAGCTGAGGCCTCTCTGATGGATAACTGAGATGAATAGGAGGACATATGAAATAGAAGCATGGTAGAAAATTGGAGAGGTGAGAAATGGAAAAGAGAACAAAGCAATGGAGTAGAAGCAGAGGTAACACGGGAAAGGGAGAGAGAATTCATGAGAAAGAGGAAGAGTTAAAGGGACAAAGAGATACTGAAGATAATGCTGACAAGCGAGACGAGTCAAGGGAGTGGAGCAAATCCATAACAAACAAGCATTTGCAATGCAATAGGTCTCGCATTATTAAAGTTTGAGCTATTGGCATTGCAAATAAGAATGTTTGTTAGATTTTTTTTTTGGTCAAAAAGTATGCCCTCAGTAACATAAGCAATAAAAAAAATACACAAAGCGAAGAAAGGGTGCAGTACCACAGGCTGTTACTAAGTGTCCCTGTGAAGTTATAAATGGATCTCTATTAGCCACAAAAGGTACTGCATCCTTAATGCAGTTATAAAACGAACCATTGCGGCTGAGTATATGTTTCCATTTTTTTAAATTACTTATGCTACTGCTGGGATATTGTTTGATAAAAAATAAAATCTAACAAACATTATCATTTGCAACACCAATAGCTCAAACTTTCACTAATGCGAGACCTGTTGCATTGCAACTACCAATCCACTAATGCATGCTTTCCATTGTCTGCATATGTGACCCATCTGCAGTTCATACGTTCATGCATTTTAAGTGCATATTTTTCATTTATAAATACACGCTTTGTTTAGACATAACACATTATAATTTTGCTTTATTGTAGGTTGATAGGGTATTTGTATAATGTGATTTATAAGAAGCAGTATATTTTGGTAAATGTGCAAAATAATTTGTGTTATCTTTTACATCATTTTTAACGAGGTTTGACCTGGTCATAATAATCAGAAAAGGGTATTTAAGTCTGACAGACCTCTTTGGAAAGACATCTGCAGCTTTCCATTTGGAATTTACTTTAGGCTGCGTACTGCAAACCTCTGCAGTGAAGGCTATGGACTCTCTGATCCAGGCGTTAGCAGCATATTTCTAAGCGTGGGCATGCCATAAGACAGACTAGACTGTTGCCTTCTCAAAGCACAGTAGCTGGTTGAGTAACAAATTCCAGTTCACGGTATGCCACAAACTCTAATTGGTGTGAATGAGGGTTACCTAGGGACTGCGAAAGGGAAGGATATGGGTTTGTTCCCAAAGATTGAATTAATTAGTAAATGGTTCAATTTAATGAATGTCATTTGAACACCATCAAGTATGTTGCAATTCTTTTTAATACACTGCTTAATAGTCTTTAAGTATTTTGAATATATAGTGTGGATTTCTTCAATATGTTCATCCCTGGAAAGGAGGCTTCAGAACTCACTAAAAGACATAGTCCTATAGGTTCACAGGTCTGATCTTTGCCCTGAACCCACCGTTCTCGAGTAGCGCAGGGGAGGTTTGTGGGTTACAGTCTGCATGATTTCCAGATATGGATTGGGAAGATTGGCTAAATCTGCAACTTCCAGAGGTGTTTTGGATTTCTCAAACGTGGCTGCATTTGCTGGAAAGCCTGAAAAAATATATCATTTTACCCATCTAAGTTTGTGGCACATTATGAGGCACTTGTTAAAATACCTGGATAAAAGTGAGCCAGAGGCGGAGCTATGCCATATGAGAGGAAAGGCATCAGTCATGGTTTCTCAACTTCATGAAAATTGCTTTTTACTGCCACTGGCTGCACATTATAATCAGTGTTCATAAATCACCTGTACTCGAGTAAGAGCATGAATGAAGGCTGATAATACCACTGCAGTCTTACTAGACCTTTGAGTGGCATTCCATACAAGGAACCTTGATATTTTACAGGTGACCAACGGGTCGCTCTGTACCAGTGAAATGGAACGGAAGTGGCTGGCCTGCTACAAACCATTAGCTCCTTTCCTTGTCCTCTTCATTTAATCTTCTTTCAGAGCCCTTTCCCGTGAGATAAAATAAACACACACATATATATACACATACAAATACACCCCCCCAGTTTGATGACATTCATTTTCACCTTGCACAAGTACATCAAACCAAAGTGTAGTGTGTCTTTGGGGACAAGCAGAAGGACTTGTTACGCTTTAGAGGCTGCATCCTGAAGACTAATCACCTACATGGCAAAGAAGTGCCTGAAATTAAACTCAGGAAAAAAGACTGGCTTTTACTTGGATATTTCATGCATCCTTCATGTTGTGTAATATGTAATCCCAGAACAACTGGAATGATTTGATTCTAGTGTATTTTCTCTATGGATTTACTTCACATACCACAAAAGATTAGCAACTAGGAAATTGTGATTTTACAAAGGACCTCCACTGAAACCTGTTTCTGCCCACCTTCTGCATTCTATCTCCTCAGATTATGGCCCCATTACATCTGCTGTGCCAGGCGGTTATTCTTACAGAAAATACCTATATTTTCTAACAGGAGGCCACAAATACTGTGTTAGTTCTATAAGCAAGGATGCTTCATCAGGTTAATCATATAGGCTTGTACCACCGCTGAATGCTAGACAGTAAGACACTCTCAAAAGTGATCGCTAGCTGGGTGCCAAAAGAAACAGTCTATCCAGAACAGCAAAACTCCAATTTAAAACAGATCTTGACTTTGCTTTCCTGTATTAAACCCAGTTTTTTTCTAAACGACTGAATAGTTATATTAATGTAAACTGAAAAATATGTTAATTTGTTGAGAAAGACTGTCCATCACCTCTCCACAGTACATCATTCTTTTCTATTGGTGTGCTGCAGTTTACACTATTGATAGCCCCACACATTATCTTGTCATATCATCACATACTGGAGGATGGGAACTGGCTTTCATCCTCTTTAGATCTGATGCGCCTTGTTTTCTGAACCCTAAACTCTACTAGAGTTTTTTGATAGCTTCCCAATATCTCTTGGGCTCACAGCTCAGCAATGATCTGACTATGCACAAATCTCTATTTTGCCACGTTATCCCCTACAAACATCTCCAACTACTTAACCATCCATCACTTTTCCGCTATAACATATGCTGTACTGCTCAAACAAACCATCCAATTGTCGTATTTATGTTAAACACCAACCACCGATCAAAACTGCTTAGATACCAAATAATTACTGCTACATGGACTCCATGTCGAAATGGTTTTTACAGTAAGAGTTACACTGCCCCTCTCCAAAAAACATCATACTGAGATTTATTCTTCCCCATATCCTAGAGTCATTAAAGCACTCTTCCACAAAGTTACACGAAAACAAAACCACAAAAAAAACCACACAAATTCCCTTTTCGAAATTGTGCAGTTAAAGCTAGAGCAATTTCCAGTTGTTAGTAGTAAAGGCTTCCCCGTGTCACAACCACGCCAGCTAAAGCTTTTAACTACATTGTGTGGCAATGAAAGTGATCATTGTATTAGAACACAAATTAAATGTTGACGTGTGCCTGTTGGCTATTTAAAACCTCACACATACTATAAACGGATTAACATCCGCGTTCCAGCCTCCACTACCCCTCCCTACACTGTAGAAAGTTGGTAAAGCCATTCTCTGTGTCAAAATGTTTAGGTGACGCCTGCGCCGGGTCTGAACGTAAACGAAGCTCAAAGATACTTTCATCCTAACGAAAAGAAAAAAAAAAGAAATCAAGATTTTAGAAATAAGCATCGCCGAATAACGTAATACACCATAAATCGGTATAATTAAAGCCACATTAAAAAAATATATATGTGTAATTCACATAAAAATCCTATTTAATATAAATACTTTTCGGTGTCAGAAAAAGCTTCTCCCGCCCACATCAAGAATAGTGAATTAAAAGTCCAACAGTTTTAGGAGCCATTATTCAACACAGCGATATTTTAACACGTTTAATGTGTCGTGGAGACGTCTAAACAGCAGTCCTGGCAGTAACCACTGTTGGAAGTTCAGGAGAGCCGAACGTCTCGAAAGAAATGACACTTCGAGACAACCCACTAATGGCGTCGCAGTATCAGAATAGTGAGAAAGGCGCGCAACTACACAGATCTCAAATCCTGCATGCTACATCGGGAGTAAAGACTATCTTCAATCTCGCCGTTCATCACCCCATCTTCTCGCTCTCTCTCAAGAACAAACCGCACCAAGAAACAAAAAAAACCAGATGAGACCTCCAACACCCAGCTACTCCACACGATGACCGACGACAGCTACAACCACAGGAAGACACGGAAATGACGCACGACAAGGCGCGTGCACGAACAGCACCGCCATCATTGGTGGAAATAAATAGGAAGTTCCCGACTTCAACATGGCAGTCCATTAATTGCGCACGGAATATAGCAATGAAAAGAACCAGAGGTGCGCGTGCACCACAGAGGCGCTGGGGGAGGGAGCGCGGCAGCAGACGAACGCGCGCTGCTGCGCGTTCTGGCCACCGTCGGCGCGGCAAAGGCGGGACATGCGCCCGCCTTTGACCAATCGCGTGCCGTCCCCATCAAAAAAACGTACGCTCCAGCCAATGTGGGCTTCCGAAAACAAAACCACACGCACGAGCGTGTGGGTCGTTTTCAGAAGCCCTTTCTAGAGGTCTCGCGCTGCGCGAGCAGTGCTACGCACTGCAACGCTAGGCGCGAGACCTAAAAAGGAGCTGAGGAAAGAGGGGGAGGGAAGACATGAAATGAGGGGTAAATGACTACAAGGCAGAGGAGAGAACTGGAAAATCAGAGCAGAAAAGAGAAAGAGAAGAGAGGAAAGAAGTGCAATGTAGCGAGGAGAAACTGGAGAGGGTCTGCGGGCCAATAGAAAGACACACAGAAGATGGAGGACAATACAAAGATGCAGTGTAGAGGAGACACTGAGGGATGAGACAGCTGTGTGTGCCCACTCTCGTGTTTTCAGAGCTGGCCTGTGTCTTCAGGTGGAAAGAGCAGGGAATCCATCTTATGCTCGTGCTGCAGGAGTGAGACAGCAGAGAGTTCACCCGAGGACACAGATAATGTATGAAAGGAGAGGGGAGGGAGGAAAGGGGGGGCATTGCACAAAATGCCAAAGAGGACGTTGTAGACAGACAGAGTGGAGGGGGGCAGACATGATAAAAGAGTCTGCACAGAGAGCTCCCTGCACTGCAGGGTGAGATTGAAAGAAGGACGGGCAGACGTGGAGAGGATGGAACACAGCAGAAGGGGAATAAAGGAGAGAGCTCTAGACCATCGAGAATCAAGAAAGAGGGAAAAACTGGAGAAGTACTGAAGAAAAAGGTGTAGATGGGACAAGCGGATGCCCAGGCGAAGGAAAGAGCTGCGATAAGGCAGAGAGCGGGAAAAGGAGTATAGAAGGGAGAGAGCAGAAGAAGAATGAGAGATTGTGATGTCAAGATAGTGCAAGAGGTTTCCCTCCTCCAGGTACAAACAAACCAGTGGCGGCTCCTCCGCTAAGGCGGAGGAGCGTCGCCCTACTGCTTTCAGCAGAGTAAATAAAGGAAAAATAAAATGATAATAACTTGTTGTAATTATTGTTTTACTTTTTCCTGCTGCGACAGCTTTGTGGGGCTGCTCTGCTCACAGAGGAGGAGGGGGAGGAGTGGTGGGCACACTGTAAGAGCGCATGACTGTTTGGCCGGCCGTCTCGGGCCGGCCAAACAATCATGCGCACTTTGCATGTTCTCCACCTGGGTGGAGAACATGCCCAGGCTCCCAGTCCCTGGCTGAGCGCCGAACCACGGTGCTCGGACCAATCACAACGCTGCATTGCAGCATTGTGATTGGCTCAGGGGAGCCTGGGTGCTTCCTTTTCTGGCTGGGAGAGACGCGGCGAGGAGATAAGTTTATTATTTTTTTTTGTTCTTTGCATGTACAAAACACAAGTTTGTCTGATCCCCGATATGCACTAGCTCCACCTGGTGCCAAATTGGGTCCATTGCTCCCCATAGTCCTTTTTCAGAGCATTAGCTATGTAGTCAGTCCTTCTCCACCTTACCCATCCCATCTTTCTATGGTAACACTCATGCGGAGCTTAGACTTTCTGACACTGTCAGAAGTGGGTTGTTCACATGGCTAATGTACAGCCCTTATTGATACCACCATTTCATGGTGTTGCATCACTGGGCACTAAAGCTGTGACAAGCTCAGTTCTTTGTCTTTTTGTAAAACCTATCCTTTTAGCATATAGAACCATGATCGTCTGATAGAGACTTGGAAATTAACTAACATTCGGAATTGAATTTAAGTCTATGGCACTCACTACACGTTAAAGGGGAAATTTTGATCCAGAATTATGAGTTGTGTGATAATTATCACACTCTTTCAGTTATCTGCTGCTAGATTCTTGCAAATGAAAACTACAAAAATTAACAATGGAAAAGGCCTGGAAAAAAGACAAAACACACAAAATGCACTGAGTTAGAAACTAATTCCACATGTTATACACCACATTTTCAAGTTGAAAGAGGTTTTTACCACATCAGTAAATACGTCATCACGGGGCAATGGTATTTACTACAAGTCGTTCATACCCACTCTATTACATTCAACTTGTAATGATAGAGTATGTGTGTTGTCATAGAGTGGAACTGATTTGTTAACATACTCAAAACTATTGCTCCTGGTGACCTCACAGGTGACTGAAGTCATATCCACTAAAAGTCTTTGAAATAAAAAACATGCTAAAAACACTTTCTTCAAACCTGGTCTGGGGAAATATATGATACAATAATATTTACCACAAAAAAAATACTTTACTGGTAAAGTTATTATTTACTGTTTAAGAGACTACATCTGCAAATTGATAAATTATTCACAAAAAGACGTACAATTAATTTAGGACGTGTATTTAATCATACTACCTGCATCTAAATATTCAGTAGAGTGGTACAGCTGGCTGTTCATAAAGTGCAGACTTTTTTTCTTTTTTATGCAAGCAGCTCGCAGAGCCACATATTTTTGAACAGTTGGTCTCTGACTCACTCACTGCCATAAAGTAATTACCAGTGTTCAATGCAGCCTGCTGATTGAGACCGTAAGATGGCATTGATTTTGTAATAGGGCAGGGGAAGGTACATAGAATTTTGCAACAAGAAATGGTACATCACAAAAATGCTGATTTTTAGAATAGGGAAAGGGTGGACCACTACAAGTTCGCCAGTCATTTCTACTTTAATTAACTGCAAACCTACAGATCAGACTTCCATTCCAGGTAACACCTACACCAAGGACTCATTCTTAAACATGAAATACTGCACCACAATTTCAAATTGAAAGCATGCGGGTGATTATTTATTGTGAGTTCTGGATAATAAGTAACATATCACCTAACAACACAGTTTCTAAGGTTGTACTGAACATTTGCTTCAGTGCTTTGACAGAAGGTAAAGTATATCAGTTGACCAGCATGTAGCTCCGGCTGCCTCACAAGTCATTGCATTGAAGAAACATGATGGGCTCTGGACGAGTAAGGTCACTGACAGGGCATGTCTGGAAATCAAAATCAATCCTGACAAAGATGTTCGAAACACCCCACACTGCAGGAAGCCATGACTGACTAGACTGGGGTCACAGAGGCTTGCTTGGGACATGGCAGAACGGCCTGCTCTGAAAGCAGCCATATAGTCTCCAGCCTCCTGGGGAAATGCCAGATTGGAGAAATGGCCAGTCTGGCCCTGGTCATGGAACCAGATGTTAATCTAAAGGTTTAAAAATTAGGTGTTCCTTTTCCTTCATAACATTGCTCAGAGTATGTAGATGTTAGACTGACAACTGTGACAAAAGTGAGTTCATAGAAGAACTATTCCCCGCACCAAGCATGTAACTTCCAGGTTTGTTGACCCAAAGGCCGGAGATCAGCTGAGGCACTTAAGGGATTGATTAGAGGCTAAATGCACCTGATACACAAATATGTGCCACCTGAAAGTCATAGTTTCTAATTTAATTGAGTCCTGCTCAGTCATTCATCTTTTCAACATTGATTAAATAAGTATCATTACGTTAGGCAATACCTGAACTTGTTATTTGCTGAAGATTAAATGCATAAAACCGCGACAGCTAAAGCGAACTAAAGACAAGAAGCTTATATTCTGAAAGTATCGTTGAAGAGAGGTAAGAGGAGTAATAAATGAAGATGAGGGAACTCTCCAGGAAACCTTAGTGAGAGATAGCCGAATCACCATTTAAAGCAGTGCATTATTTGGGACATTGAAAAGAGGAGCAATAGGGTAAAAAACAAATGGAATTCTTTCGTAGCATCCTGGTTAAAGAGAAACTGCTTCAACTGGAGTAAAATAATTAGTCAGCTTTTGACTGGAAGATCCAGGCTTGGTTCTGGAAGAAGGAGAAGCACTAGTCTACGCAGGCAGCGAGCTATACTGTCAACTCGTAACAAAGCAATTTTGGAACTTGAGCTCAAACTTTGGGGGAACAGAAAGATTTGAAATCTGTGAGCTTCAAATGATAAGTACTAGCAGCATCAGCACACACTAAAAGACCCTGGGTATCGAAAGGGCCCTCTTTATAAATAATGTTTGTATTTCAATGAGCCCTGAGACTAGAGCAAAACTTCTAATAATGTAGCAGGCCCTAGAGGGAAAAGCAAATGGAGTCATTGCAGGGACATTTAAAGCTTCATGCCAAGCAAGTAAACACAATCAAAAGAGATAAAAATGTAAAGATACCCAAGTGAAGGTCCTACTCTGTGCTGGCAAAATGGTCAGCACTTCAGAGATGCAGAGATTCACTAGAAACTGACAGATTAGAGTATTTGGTAGCGTGGAGATATCAGCAAAGGAGGTCAGGGAAGCTAAGCAATAACAGAGGAGAAAATTGCCACATCTCTAAAGCTAGAACGCAAAACCTTTTCATACTTATGTTAGTGACAGAAGCAAGCCCCAGGAGCAGGACTGCAGGATTAAAGGAGTTGTTGAAAGCTGTTAAAGGTGTCTCGGAATAGTTCTCTTGTGGTAAGAATGCTTTTGTTTTGTATTCCAAACATGAATCAATGTGACAGGGTGAGATGCAAAACAAGGAAAAGATGGCCGCCCTGTGCGAGCCTGATACAAAAAAAAGAGACCTGTTGGAGCTGGTAAAACTAAAGGTGGATGAAGCAATGGAACTAGACAGGGTACCTCCTAGGATAATTAATGAGCTTTGAATGTGATATCACCACAACAAACAACACTATTGAATGTTAGTTAGGGTTGTGTGAAAATCTAAGTTAATTTCTTGCACCTCTTGCATATTGCTTGTGAAACTACGACAATTAAGCAATGGTTGCGAAGTTTTATGCAATTTGATTTCCCTTTAAAATCAAAACTGTTATGATGTTTTCAATATCGTATATGTCCCATTGTCATCATTTTGTCAGCCACTCTAATGTGACATACCTTTCCCTCACAAGAATTGATTCGCCCACATGGAGAAGCTGTGGAAGGTATGCACTTACACTCAAAACGCTAACATTTAAGATACCAGCTACATATTTAAAGGATAGGAGATCACAGAGAGAGTGTGAAAAGGAAAGTTTGTTATTTGTGGTATGCTTTGGCGCATGCTTGAGTTAAAGTGCGAGGGAAGTAAAGGAAGTAAAAGCAATAAATTCCTTGAATTACACAAAGGCCAATTATCGGGAGGTACACTAATTAACACTTGCACAATAAACATGTGTCAACCCTGTTTAATTGGCTGCTAGATAAAGGAAGAGCTACAGAGGAGTGTGAGAAGAGCAGCGGCAGATCCTAAGTGAGAGCAGGCAGGGACCTACCAAACTTTGGTGACAGCCTTGATATCAGTGGGGATATTCACATAACCCGCTTTCAGAAAAAGAAAAGTTGAATGCCTGCAACAGAGTGTGTCAGAGAATCAGTAGTGGCACGAATGTCATCTACTAACACTTCAGTAATGTTTCAGATGGAGTTCTAGATGGAAGAAGCGTAAATAAGTTGGATAAGCCCGGAATGGTGGCCAGGATGTTAAACCAAGTCTGAAACTGATCGAATGTTATTTGGAGGAGAAGAAAATTTTAAATAGTCACAAATCAGTTCTTGGTTGGTTTGACAATGGATGTGGGACGCTCCTAAGCTAAAATAACAGGTCAACTTTTGTGCCTGACAATAAGCAGGCATGTCATTGTGGAAGATCACAGATGTGCTTAATAACCGTGCTCATCAAAATGAAATCACTTCCATTGGTTGAGAGTGATTTGTTTCTTCCTACTTAATTTTCTATTTTGTAGGAGAGTTCTCCCTTCTGCTCCAGCCTCGTTTTCTCCCACTCAGACCAGCACATTATCTTTGTTTCTGTGACATACTTGTCGTTTTGGTACAATTCACCGATTCCCAAGTTTCCAGTTGCAATTCAACAAGAGACAAGATACTTCAAGGGCTTACCTGCTAAACTCAAAATATTTTGGCTCCTAAAAACCAAACTTAAAGGAAAGTATTTGTTGTGACTGGAAATTCGAAGTATGTCCTTTAGATTTTCTGGGGACCTGTTTTAATCTAAGATTAGGCAAGCTTTGTTTGCAGATGCTATATAGACCTGAGGTGATTGATCTCACTCGACCAAAGACATCTGAAGAAGAGACATTCAGTATGTCTGCCATGAACATTAGACTGAGCACAATCCTGCATGAATGGTCCACAGCTGTAGTAGAAAACAGATATCTTCACTAGAAGTCAATGAGGGGATCAGTAAATATTTTCTGTCCAAAATATTGTTTTTTTACAGGGAAAATACCTATCCATTTGCTGTCTTATCCTTCCCTGTAAGACAAATTTATTAGCCTATTTCCATTTGCAAGTCTCCCCATTTACATTTTTCAGCTCCTCGGTCAATCAGAGAAAGAATATGACTCCTCATGGAGAACCTTGAAGCTTTCTCTTGCACACATTTCACAAAGATATTAATGTCACCTGAAATGACCCACAAAGTGCCTCATAGAGCGACTCTACCAAGGGCTCACATTAAAGGTGAGACTAATTCACGAATTCTACAAGGAGAACATATTCAAGGAGCCAATTACCAATTGACAATCATGCCAAGTGGTCTTTTAGAATTGTAGAAAAAGCAGAGGAAGGGGAGAAATTGAGTAAAACAGGGCTGCTTCTTTCCCTCAGCAGAAGATCTGTCATGTCTGAGCAATGTATAAAGCCCTGGTGCTAGGTGGGAGAGTCTAAATGAAGAGCAAGCCAGGCTTCACAAAGGTCTCTTGAATTAAGAATCTGATTTTAATTTAAACGAGTATATTTTTGATGTCTGAGAATATACTTTAAGCAAGGCACAAGGCACTGAATAAAGACTACTGATGAGAGCGGGATTGAGAGACCAGATACCAAGCCACAGGAAAGCTGATGGGATCATCTTCATTTAGAAAAGTGATAGGAATTATAACTCTGGCCCGGCCTCACAATAATCTAATGTAATTGTGAAGGCCTGGGCCTGCCCTTGATTTGCAACTGGACAGGCCCAGGACCTGTAGGACTGCACCAAGAACACCCTTAGTATTGACAGAAGGGCTACCGTCCCTGTCACTGGTTCAAGCATGTATAGAAGAAGTGGTAACATAACAAGTTTAGTGGTGATTCTAGTGTGACAAAGCGTTTTTACCCGAGCCATGTGAATGGGACCTTACTGGTCTATTCACTGAAAGTTCCAATTGTCTTTGAACCCGGAACCCTGGTGCCAAAATCCCATGTGCAAGAATGTGTGCGTGTATGCTACAGCCGCGGTCTGTGCAGGTAACAGCGGTGGGCCGGGTAAGGGGGGATTTCGAGGGACGATGCAGAGGGAAAATTAATTATTTTTTTAATTTTCCCTCAGCATCGTCCCTCGAAATCCCCCCCCCCCACCGCCTCACCGCTGTTACCTGCACGGACCGCAGCTGGTATGCTAGTGAGGTGAGATATACAGTGCATGAGGGCCCAAGTGGGCCAGAAAGGCTCAGGCTCGTGGGTGCCATTTTGGAAGGCCATGGCCTGTACATGTGCACAAGAAGGAAGTATGGTTGCTTTCCCAGACAGTGGAAGGGTTTTGCTGACATTCCTGAGACTGAATCGATGAAGCCCAAACACTGTAGTAGGGAAAGAGGAGACAGACTTCCCCTTAGAAATTCAATAAGGTCTTTCCCGATGCAGAGCGCAACTGCCATTTGGTGGTTGGCAGGTATGAACGGTGGAAGTGCAGTTTCTGTTGTCAGGGTACGAAGGGTCTTTTAGAAGGGGAGCAGCCCTTTACCTCTCTTCCTGATCACGGTCAGGTGTGCCTGTGGATAGTGAGGTGCAGACTCCTCACACCTTTTTCTGCCTCTGTTTTGGTACTCCAGGTTTGAGTCAACCCTTCTGTGAAGAGCATCATTCAAGACAAAAGCTGATGCTGGTATACAGCCTGAAAAGCACCCATGAAATGAGAACCAAACAGACCAGAGCCAGTTCTAAATGGGCAGACAGAGAATCCACATCCCCTGTCTGCCATTCCCGTTTAAGAGTGGGAACTGCTGACCCACTAGTTGTTCTAGTTCCAAGTTCTCTTTGACCAAGTTGGGGGTGCTCCACAGAGTAGCCAGTGGATTGCTGCACAATCAGGTTAGTGTCTGACTGACCAGATAAGACGTGAGGGACATCAACTGAAGTCCTAACTTGAAGAACTGCCTGACTTGTCCTGGGAACACAAGGCATCCTGCCTGAGTGAGAGGGAAGGAGCGAGCCGACCCTGCAGTGGGAGCCGACTGTTGGTGTGGCAAGAAGAGGTTGTACCTGGGTCGAGGTGCATCAATCAGGGACTCAGAACCCATGAGGCTGGTGTGCTTGAGATTGGAAGCCAGTCCCTGAGCTCCTCAAAGTAACCGTGGCATTCTCCAGATGTGCCCAAGCGGTCTCCATTGTCGTCCCCGTCATCGAAGCTGTGGTACTTTCTAAACTGTACCCGGCTTGCAAGAGAACTATTCTAGGGCACCAAATGATTTCTTAGCGAGAGGACATTTTTTTCCAGTCATGGCAGGTTATAATTTTTTTATGTCTAATAATTCACTGCTTAATTAAGCTAAAGCAATGCTATAAACCCCAGGAAGCAATTACACAGAATTTGAAAGCCTAGATAGGAAAAAGGGTGTGTTTCTTGCATGGAGTTTTAATATATCTGAACCTAACACAATATGCTATAGCTAAGTAAATTCTAATACCATTAGAATAAAATCAGAACCTTAGTTCAGTGAGCTGTAGTATTACAGAACAGCTGCCCCAGTGCCGTATGTCTTATTTAAGATGTGTGGGCTGCTCGCAAAAAACTCCTGCAATGTCTGAGGCGCTGTCTGTGCTGCCGCAGCCCATCCTCAACTATAGGCTGTGCTGATAAAGCAGGTTTTTTCCAAATTGTTTTTCTGTCAGAAAGGCAGGAGCAGTATTGGTGAAAAGACACAATTCTGGTTGGCTCGCCATGCTAAGGGGAAATAGCAGAGCGGCTGATATGTTCTTAATTTGCCAAAGACAAATGCCAACAGTGGGGGCCCGACTATATTGGTTCCTATTATTACAACCCTAGTATGTGTACACTACTGCAGCCCTACAGGCGCGTATCCTACTTTAGGACTTCCTCATCAGCTTTTCCTTTTGAAACTTCATGCTGCAAGCACTGGCATTACAGAACACAATGGCAAAGATTAAGATATTATAGCACGATTCCAAAATGTACAGTAATACAGCATTAATATTAAGGAGTAGAATATGGCTGAACTCAATACCGTGCGTCAAGTTACACTTCACACAATAGTAAGACACACTATTTGTATTGTGTGTATTTTTAGGTCGAAGCCTGCCAGACAGCCCAGATGTCTGGTTGCGACAGACTTATTGGGGACATGTAATAGCTGATAGCTGACCTGAAAAGCAAGTCTGCCCATTGCTTTCCACTGGCTTTTTGTTTTGTCACTCTTGTTTCCTTGCTTTCTATTCAATGGTTTTACTTGTTTTAGTCTGCCCTCCTACTCTTTGTCCCTCCTGTGGACCATAACCTATTTACTATTTCTCTGATTGGCTCCTTTGTATCCTTCCACAAGTGTCTGCTTTTCTAGAGCCATTTTTTTCTTTTTCTAGAAGCACGTGTTTCCCCTATTTTCTTTGCCTTCCCTCTTCTCCCAACATATTTTTTTCATATCACTGTAAAAGTTCTACTTCCAACTCCTTTTTCATTTGAGCCGCTTTCAGTGCATCTACAGTTTTTTACTGATTCACCCTCCCACTTGCTCTCCTGTGCACTACCACTTTCAAGCCATTTCATCGAGGGCGTTTCCTGTACTTCTGCTTGAACATCTCACTTCTTATCATTAACACTATCATAATTTTAAAACTTTATGCCACACTTTTTTTAAACACTCCATGAGAGTGCGTGCGTTTTTACCAATCGGCATGTTTGCCCACTTCTCTTAGCACATAATATTATAAGCATTTCATTTTATACAACTTTGTACTTCAAGTTGCTCATACGTATGGGTTCACTTTTATACAGCATTTTATCGCCACGTTGCATTTTCCCTTGTTCATTCTCTTCAACCCCCTCCATGTTACTCTGTTTCCCCCATCTATGCCCTCTGTAATGCATCCCATCATCATGCCCTTTGTGTTGCTTCCCTCACCCGCACCCTCCGTGTTGCTTTCCTCACCCTCTCCCTCTGTATTGCTTACCCCATGGACCCATGTGTTCCTTTCCTAGCCTTTCATTTTGCTTCCCGCTGCCTTCCTGTTCCTTCCTTGTCCTCTGTAATTCTTTACCCATCCAACACGGATCGGTAAACACAAAGATAAAAAACTCACTCTACTAATAATGATGGGGCGCCCATGCTTGGTGCAGGCATATCCAAATGATGCAGCCAGCTGCTTAAGCTTTTTCCCCTCTGTTTATTAGCCATGCTGCAAGCTTGGCTAAATACAATACAATACATCAGCATTTGTAAAGCGCTACAGCTACCTCAAACAGAGGTGACCCGGCGCTAGCGTGATCCAGCAGCATAAGGGTATCGAATCTCCAAACTGAACGAATTCAACTAGTCCCGGCTAAAAAGCCATGTTTTTAGAGCTTTCCTGAACTCCCCTTCTTCCGGTATGCGCCAAAAACCTTTGGAAAAAACCAATTAGCCATAAAGACGCAACCTACTGGCTTTACCAATGCTTTTTTTTATAAGAACTTTCTTAACAATCTAGTTGCTGTGCAAGAGGAAAATCATAACAATAATTACATCATAATTAGGGCTCCAGGTTTTATGGTATTTATTTTTTTGACATTTCCATTAGTTATTTATCCATATTTATTTTTTGCTAATTTTATCTGTATTTATCCATATTTATTTTAGGTTTTTTGAAAAAATTAAGGTGAAACTGGTATATTTCCACATTTATTTAACTGATAAATATGCACTCATGCTTGAATGCCTGCCAGGTTTCAGTGATATGAACACCCGCAGAAGATAAATCAATGCACTTATATGAAAATATATGCAAATTTCATTATCAACCATGTGCACTGCTGTTTAAGCCTCTTTACTAAAATGTCTTTCTTTTTTAAACCCCTTACCTATCAATCCACACAGCTATTGGCCTGGCAGTCATGGCAGAGGGTATTTAGAATCACTCAAAAAGCATCCCAATTTCCGTTTTTATCCACATTTAAAAATAAATACAGACAAAAAAATATCTTTGGTTGTCTGTATTTATCTGTAAAAATCAGTAAAAATGGAAAAAGGGAGCCTTAATCACAATACATAGAACATGTTTTTGCGTTCATTATATCACTTTCCTGGTATGGCGAGTAGTTAAAATCACGCACAGAAATCATTTCACAAATTAATGCTAATGACTTTTGCCTTGAGTTAACGTGGTCCTTCAATCAGATGCAAATAATTCTGGACAGTTTAGTTCATTAAATAAAAATCTGCTCACATTCCATAGTCATTTTGGGCATAACAAAGTACCTGTATTAGAATCTTCTTGACCCCGTGCCCACAAGTTTTTTTTTTACATGAGTGTATTTGCCTCCCCAATTTCCTCCCAAATTTGTTTGGCCCATACATAAGACAAAACACTGATTAGGAATTTCCAGATAGATCTATTTTGGGGCTGGATGGGCCAAAAAGATACTTCTGATAAGTGGATAATTTCGAAAAAGCTCCATGATCCAGTATCCTCACATAATTCCAAAATTGGCCTTTTGCCTTAGTAAGCCACGAATCATACCCCTTACTGAGCATTCTAGTCTCTAAAGCTCACACCCTTAGTAGCGGCTCACCACTGGGGTCAGCTAAGGAGAAAGCAGTATTCTCTTCATTGCCATAGCTTTCTAGCAGGACTTTAAATAATAATTTGTTTTTATTTAATAGATGTGTTTTATTAATAGACTTCAAGCTCAGACTCCACAGAACAACCTACGGGCATGTAGGTTGCCACAACCTATTCTATTGAGCTCCTTCCATCAAAGCTAGAACTTTCACCATCCCCATATACTGATTCGTCTAATGCTATAGATACAATATTCCCCGTCATAAAATATTTCGTAGGTTTAATCAGTTTTTCATAAGAGGCAAGGATATTGCCTTTTTAGCAGTGTTTTATGTAGACTAGTCAGATCATTTTTTCCTTCATTATTAGGGGTGTGCGAAATTCTCTTTTTCTTTTGCGTAATTACGTGAAATTTTGAAAAAATTGTGTGAAATTGCATGAAATACAAAAATGGTACTTGGCGCAATAGTTCGGCACAAACTGCATCCTCGCATCCATTTTGGGCGTGACGATCCATTTGGTGCTTAAAAAAAGTAGCAAAAAACACGCGGTGCAAACAGCAGCTGCTTGCGTTCTAGTTGTTCCTGTGCGATCATGCTAAACATGGCATAACAGCATAATTTGGGGAATTTCCCATAACAAGTGTAAGACAAAATTACCAGTTACATGTGATTACACCAATGTAATGGAAATATTACCTAGGCCTACTTATAATCGTACCCGAATATGAACATTCTTCCACCCTTGCCAGTTTATTTCTCCAGAGGTCAGAGCTTAAGTGGGCCGGGTCCAGCCAGTACTCAGCACCGGCAGTTTTTAAAAGCAGGTGCCGAGATGGGTCTCTATTAGGCTCTCCATTTTTACCCTCAGGGTGAAAAAAAATAACCTTAACTCTGCAATAGTACAACCCCTCACTGCCTTTGATGCAACTTCAAAGAGACTCGTTTTTCAGTTTTATATACGCAAACTTGAAGCACTGTACATTAGCACCAGTTACATTACACAAGGGCATATTCATTTTTGTGAATCACAGGAGATCAGGCTCGTACCTGTTTTCTCAGCTCGAAGGACGGCTGCTCTAGCCTTATGCCCCAACTTTGCCCGCAAGAGCACATATGCAACGAAGTGATAGCTGTTGCTCGTTTATCTTATGCAACTTACAACCATTGACAACGCCAATAGCCCTGGCTTGTTGTTGTAGGTGTAATGCTACTTATTATGTTATATATCTAGATGAATGGACAGAAGCAGCAAAATACCAGTCGGGCAGCACACTATGCTAAGCACAGATTTTTAGCTTAAGTGTTTAAAACCACGCCCTTAATTACAGCGGCCACGCCCCTATGAGAGACCCCCCCAGTTTTTTCATCCCACTTAAAGCCCTGCCAGAGGAGCCAACCATAGCTACAAGACTTCTTCTGACTTTTTCCCAAACTCCTTGTTACAGCTTTGGCTCAACTGATTTCCAATCCATTTATTTGAGCATATTTCAATGTCTGGTAAAATGGCTGCTGTAAGCCATCAGCTGTTTGCGGAAGTAGGGCCCTGTCATGTGCGCTTTGGACGGACGTTAACCTTTAGCGACCAGGCCTGACTCTGACCTCAAAATCGGGGGTCGCAACACAAACAGAAGGAAGTGTGCGAGAAGCCACCATTCGTTGTTATTGCCTTTGGAACATATCCGCTTCGAACCTGGACACGGATCCCCGTCAGAATGCAGCCCTATTAATGGATGGAATAATCTATGTTTCGATTTACTGCTGCAGTTTGCTTTCCAGCCCCTCGTGACGCACTCCATCGAAAGAGGACACATCTCTGAAGCACGCACACAGGGGGGCCTTTTCCTTCAGTTGTATGAGGCAGGTCTGTGGTGTTTGATGATCCCTAAACTGACGCACGGCCGCCCCTTGTATAAATAAAAACACAATTTGCACTTCACGAAATACTCCAGCACAGCATTCTCACTCTTTTAAACATGAGAGCCAACACTTCCCCAGCACTTTCCCAGTGCTGTCACGAAGTGAGATAAACCTGTATAAAGAAACAGTCCCATGATGTTATTCAATGCAAGAGCTGGTACTAAGGGAATGCACAGGGTAATACATAAACATTACAGTAGCATTCTAGATTACAAGGCCTAGCACCACTGGTTAAAGAATCACATGGCATGGTTCTGAGAGTATTGTATAACAAGACACAGGAGAAAGCACTACATGCGATGACACCAAAGCAGACTGTACCTCACAGACATCCCAGAGAGAGAGCCCCAGAAGAGACCCCACACCACGGAATGACACAGGACTAGGAGCTGGAGGGGAGGGGAGGGCAGCTCCAGCACATGGCACAGGACATAATATCTGAACAGGATACCACTAGGGAATGCAACAAGATGCATAGCACCAGAAGAGGAAGTACCACGATGAAATGTCATAGCAGCTATCATAAATGGCACAGTACCACGAGGGAATACCACAGAGATACCACTAGGAAGCACAAAGGAATGCCACAGGCATCAGAAGACAGAGGAGACCACGAGGGAATACCATAGAGATACCACTAGGAAGCACAAAGGAATGCCACAGGCATCAGAAGACAGAGGAGACCACGAGGGAATACCACAGAGATACCACTAGGAAGCAGAAAGGAACGCCACAGGCATCAGAAGACAGAGGAGACCACGAGGGAATACCACAGAGATACCACTAGGAAGCACAAAGGAACGCCACAGGCATCAGAAGACAGAGGAGACCACGAGGGAATACCATAGAGATACCACTAGGAAGCACAAAGGAACGCCACAGGCATCAGAAGACAGAGGAGACCACGAGGGAATACCATAGAGATACCACTAGGAAGCACAAAGGAACGCCACAGGCATCAGAAGACAGAGGAGACCACGAGGGAATACCATAGAGATACCACTAGGAAGCAGAAAGGAACGCCACAGGCATCAGAAGACAGAGGAGACCACGAGGGAATACCATAGAGATACCACTAGGAAGCAGAAAGGAACGCCACAGGCATCAGAAGACAGAGGAGACCACGAGGGAATACCATAGAAATACCACTAGGAAGCAGAAAGGAACGCCACAGGCATCAGAAGACAGAGGAGACCACGAGGGAATACCATAGAGATACCACTAGGAAGCAGAAAGGAACGCCACAGGCATCAGAAGACAGAGGAGACCACGAGGGAATACCATAGAGATACCACTAGGAAGCAGAAAGGAACGCCACAGGCATCAGAAGACAGAGGAGACCACGAGGGAATACCATAGAGATACCACTAGGAAGCAGAAAGGAACGCCACAGGCATCAGAAGACAGAGGAGACCACGAGGGAATACCATAGAGATACCACTAGGAAGCAGAAAGGAACGCCACAGGCATCAGAAGACAGAGGAGACCACGAGGGAATACCATAGAGATACCACTAGGAAGCAGAAAGGAACGCCACAGGCATCAGAAGACAGAGGAGACCACGAGGGAATACCATAGAGATACCACTAGGAAGCAGAAAGGAACGCCACAGGCATCAGAAGACAGAGGAGACCACGAGGGAATACCATAGAGATACCACTAGGAAGCAGAAAGGAACGCCACAGGCATCAGAAGACAGAGGAGACCACGAGGGAATACCATAGAGATACCACTAGGAAGCAGAAAGGAACGCCACAGGCATCAGAAGACAGAGGAGACCACGAGGGAATACCACAGAGATACCACTCGAAAGCAGAAAGGAACGCCAAGGCATCAGAAGACAGAGGAGACCACGAGGGAATACCACAGAGATACCACTAGGAAGCACAAAGGAACGCCACAGGCATCAGAAGACTGAGGAGACCACGAGGGAATACCACAGAGATACCACTAGGAAGCAGAAAGGAACGCCACAGGCATCAGAAGACAGAGGAGACCACGAGGGAATACCACAGAGATACCACTAGGAAGCAGAAAGGAACGCCACAGGCATCAGAAGACAGAGGAGACCACGAGGGAATACCACAGAGATACCACTAGGAAGCACAAAGGAACGCCACAGGCATCAGAAGACAGAGGAGACCACGAGGGAATACCATAGAGATACCACTAGGAAGCAGAAAGGAACGCCACAGGCATCAGAAGACAGAGGAGACCACGAGGGAATACCATAGAGATACCACTAGGAAGCAGAAAGGAACGCCACAGGCATCAGAAGACAGAGGAGACCACGAGGGAATACCATAGAGATACCACTAGGAAGCAGAAAGGAACGCCACAGGCATCAGAAGACAGAGGAGACAACGAGGGAATACCATAGAGATACCACTAGGAAGCAGAAAGGAACGCCACAGGCATCAGAAGAGAGAGGACCACAGGGGAATGCCATAGAGATACCACTAGCAGGCACAGCAGCACAGAGGGATGCCACAGGCATCAGAAGAGAGAGGACCACGGGGGAATGCCACAGAGATACCGGTAGCAGGCACAGCAGCAGAAAGGAATGCCACAGGCATCAGAAGAGAGAGGACCACAGGGGAATGCCACAGAGATACCGCTAGCAGGCACGGCAGCACAAAGGAGTGCCACGGGCATCAGAAGGGAGAGGACCACGAGGGAATGCCACAGAGATACCACTAGCAGGCACAGCAGCACAAAGGCATGCCACAGGCATCAGAAGGGAAAGGACCACGAGGGAATACCACAGAGATACCGCTAGCAGGCACAGCAGCAGAAAGGAATGCCACAGGCATAAGAAGAGAGAGGACCACGGGGGAATGCCACAGAGATACCACTAGCAGGCACAGCAGCACACAGGAGTGCCACAGGCGTCAGAAGAGAAAGGACCACAGGGGGATACCACAGAGATACCACTTGCAGGCACAGCAGCAGAAAGGAATGCCACAGGCATAAGAAGAGAGAGAACCACGGGGGAATGCCACAGGGATACCACTAGCAGGCACAGCAGCACACAGGAGTGCCACAGGCGTCAGAAGAGAAAGGACCACGGGGGAATGCCACAGAGATACCGCTATCAGGCACAGCAGCACACAGGAGTGCCACAGGCATCAGAAGAGAAAGGACCATGGGGGAATGCCACAGAGTAGCAGGCACAGCAGCACACAGGAGTGCCACAGGCATCAGAAGAGAAAAGACCACAGGGGAATGCCACAGAGATACCACTAGCAGGCACACCAGCACAAAGGAATGCCACAGGCATCAGTAGAGAGGGCCACGGGGGAATGCCACAGAGATACCGCTACCAGGCACGGCAGCACAAAGGAGGGCCACAGGCATCAGAAGAGAGAGGACCACGGGGGAATGCCACAGAGATACCGCTAGCAGGCACAGCAGCACACAGGAGTGCCACAGGCATCAGTAGAGAGAGGACCACGGGGGAATGCCATAGAGATATCACTAGCAGGCACAGCAGCACAAAGGGATGCCACAGGCATCAGTAGAGAGAGGACCACGGGGGAATGCCACAGAGATACCACTAGCAGGCACAGCAGCAGAAAGGAATGCCACAGGCATAAGAAGAGAGAGAACCACGGGGGAATGCAACAGGGATACCACTAGCAGGCACAGCAGCACACAGGAGGGCCACAGGCGTCAGAAGAGAAAGGACCACTGGGGAATGCCACAGAGATACCGCTATCAGGCACAGCAGCACAAAGGGATGCCACAGGCATCAGTAGAGAGAGGACCACGGGGGAATGCCATAGAGATATCACTAGCAGGCACAGCAGCACAAAGGGATGCCACAGGCATCAGTAGAGAGAGGACCACGGGGGAATGCCACAGAGATACTGCTACCAGGCACGGTAGCACAAAGGAGGGCCACAGGCGTCAGAGGAGAGAGGACCAAGGGGGAATGCCACAGATTTACTGCTAGCAGGCACAGCAGCCAAACGAGTGCCACAGACATCAGAAGGGAAAGGACCAGGAGGGAATACCACAGAGATACCGCTAACAGGCATAGCAGCCAAACGAGTGCCACAGGCTTCAGAAGGGAAAGGACCACGAGGGAATACCACAGAGATACCACTAGCAGGCACAGCAGCACACAGGCGTGCCACAGGCATCAGAAGGGAAAGGACCAGGAGGGAATACCACAGAGAAACCGCTAGCAGGCAAAGCAGCCAAACGAGTGCCACTGGCATCAGAAGGGAAAGGACCACGAGGGAATACCACAGAGATACCACTAGCAGGCACAGCAGCACAAAGGCGTGCCACAGGCATCAGAAGGGAAACGACCACGAGGGAATACCACAGAGATACCGCTAGCAGGCACAGCAGCACAAAGGAGTGCCACAGGCATCAGAAGAGAGAGGACCACGGGTAAATGCCACAGAGCTAACGCTAGCAAGCAGGCAGCAGAAAGGAATGCCG
The DNA here is from genome assembly GCA_963921515.1 of Calotriton arnoldi. NCBI lineage: Eukaryota > Metazoa > Chordata > Amphibia > Caudata > Salamandridae > Calotriton > Calotriton arnoldi. The sequence goes on from CAWUFW010001628.1 coordinate 687,654, forward strand.
CAGGCATCAGAAGAGAAAGGACCACAAGGAAATGCCACAGGAGATTGCGCCTGGGGAGACAGCGCCACAGGTGCGTGCTGAAGAATAGACAGAATACTTTCTCTGATAATTAAGGTAAAATCCTCACTGTCACACTCAAACCAGCACTTCCTGGTCACCAAGACATGGGCACAGCAGTTTTGTATAACGTCACAGCAGGCAGCATAACCACATCCTTGGGTCAAAGCTAGCCGCATGCATTCCTAGAGCAACCTTTCTGCATCACCTTAGCCCTTCACATAACTTTAAGCATATTGCCACAGCAACCATGTAAAAATATGTGCTACAGGTAGTCATGGTAACCCAAGATACATCGTAATTTCCGTAACCATAGTAACTCTAGTACTCATACCAGTACAGGTACATCGAGTAGCATTAATTGCCATGGCCTAGCTACACATACACAGCATCCTTTTAAACCCAGGAACACTAGTGGGCACACAAAATGTGACAAGCAAGAATTGTACTTTATAATACTATCACAAGCACAGTGTGATCGAGGAAGAGTGCCTCTTTCTCTGGGCCGTGGTCCATCCAGGGTTTGTCACTGTCGACGAGATTGCCAGGTGAGAGCTATTGGCATAGGCAAGCTGGGGCCAGACCCAGGGCGCCAATCTTCAGAGGGCTGTGCTCGGATCTGCAGAGCGCGGCTATTCACTCCTGAGGGTATCCAGGTGCTAGGATCTTGCTGGGATCAGTCGAAAAGCCAGGTCTTGCATTAAGATCATGCAAGCAGCAACACCCCTTTCATCTTGCTCCAGCCTTGTCCGTGTCTCCATGTGCTCGTTTTTCTGTCAGATTTGATAGTTTAAAGTGGTTTTAATCCTTCATCAGCCTACTGTATGTGATGTTTTTAACAGGCCATTAGTGCCCTTCCTTGCCCTCCCTTCACCCTCTCACCCTTGCTGTCCTACACCAACAACACCCTCATCAGTGCGAGGCAGCTAATCTGTGGGGGATTTAGGAGAGCTGGGGGAGTCCGGAGATGTTCATGTTCAGTCGCCATTCACTACTCAGCCAGGGACTGACCCGTGAACACAAAAGGGGACACTAATGCAGTGGCGGTGCGTCCATTGGGGGCGTTCGGGCGTTGCCCCACCAATGCCACGGGCCCACGGCCCCATTTAGGAATCGTTCTGCTTCTGACGCTGATTCCAGCAATCAGGACTCCTGATTGGAATGGAATTAGCGTCAGAGGTAGAAGGGACGATGAAGGGGGTGGGGCTGCGGCAGCACTCAGGGTGAGTGACAGCGCAATAGCGCGCATGTTCGTTTTTGGGCTGGTCATTTTTAAGACCAGCCCGAACATGCGCACTAAGCTTCCCCTTAGGAGAGCGAGGGTTGCTTCATTCACAGCCCCCGGTCTCCTAATGGGCAGGGAGTGACCCTGCTCCAGGCCAATCCTGGCGCTGCTGGACTCTGGAGCAGCGTCTGGATTGGCTGAGAGCCTGAGAGGGCTTGCCAGCCAGTAGCCATTCACGCAGAAGACGACGACGACGACGCTGGTGAAGGTGCCAAACGCGGACCCCGGCCCAGAAGCAGACAGCAGAGGCGGCGGACCCGGTCAGGTAAGTTTAAGCACTTCTACTTTATTTTCAAACCCCCGCGGCATTCCCCCCGGCCCCCACCCCCGCGAGACCCCCTCCCCGCGATACCCCCTCACCGAGACCCCCTCCCCCGCGAGTATTGCTTACAATGCTGATACAGAACTTTTACTAATGTTACGTTCAGCTCTAGTTTGAACCAAAATTGAGTTTATAGCTGTCCGGCGGTGGCGTCTTCTTTAGCCTCAGAGAGCACAGACAATTGGCCAAGAGGGACGGACATTTTCATGTAGTGAGAAAAACCCCGTTTTATCGTGCTTTGATGCTGTCTTACTCTTGAATATTTTATTTCAATCAGGCGACTCGAGTAATCAGGCAACATGTGCGGGGGTAACATTACATTAGCAGTCCTCCAGTCTTGCTTGTCCTACTCTCTCGCAAGTCATCATTTGTAGGAAATTAAAGGAAACCCAATAATACATTTAAAAATGTAAATGAAAAGAGCGCGCAGCCTCACAAGTGAGATTTGTAATCTGAATGACTCTATAAATGGCATCATTAAGATATCATCTCCGGTAATAAGAGGTCGCGCTTTATGTAGCAAAAGGCCAGGGTGAGCTTGTGTAAAATGAACTGCATCACTATGTAACGATGATAAAATCTTAATTTGTTAGCTAAGCTGCTTAAAACCAAGAGTTTGATTTACTTTTTTTACCAGCAAAATAGAGAGAAAAGAATGAGGAGGGAGCTGCGTGCACTTAGTTAAATAATTAATCTACAACAATACCTCGTGGCAAAACACTGCAGAAATTTCAAGTTATTTTTATTTTCGCAATAAATTCATTAAACTCTTTAAAAAAAAAAGTCAAAGTGAAGGTTTCTGTGCTTGTCCGAGAGCTAGTGCTGCGGCTGCTGCCCAATAATATTCAACTCTTTCAGACTCCTGGAGTGAAGGTCTCTGTCTGAGGATCTCTTTTTTGTTACATAAAATATTGTGAAGGTTTGAATCGGTTTTTTTCGGCTGCCCTTATTGGTTGATCGAAGACAGCAAGTCTTGTCATTTGCTTTTCGTCCGTGAGGTACAAATATTGACAGCTTGTTACTTTCAGAAATGTTTATATTTGACCCTTATTGTTTTTGTTAAGGTAGTTCAGTGGGTTACTGTTCCTGTTGCTATGGTCTTTGTTTGGCCGCCAGAACTGTAAGAATTAGGCTCACTCGCCTCATGGCATCCAAGACAGGCATTTACGCCTCACCACTTTAAAATGTCACCAGCCGCCACTGCACTAATGTCTCATTTTATTCACTAGCATCAGCAAGGGCGGCACATTGTTCTCTGCCCAGGGCGCTATCTTAGCAAAGGTCGTCTCTGGGAGAGAGAGATTGGAATAAAAAGTGAAAGAAATAAGAAGCAATAAAGGATGAAAGAGTCGGAGACACAGGAAAAGGGGGAATTAAGAGGAAACTGAGCTAAAGGTGAAAAGAAGCAATCCAGAAGAATAGGTCAGAACAAAATGACTGATTGCACCACCCAGGGAGCGGGGCACACTGCTTGGTATTCTTTTCCGGATTGAGGTTCACAGGACCTAATGGAACCATTATACGAGGAGAGTCAAAGTATCTATGTGCTCCATCTCTGGAGCAGAATCATAGTGCACAAGTGTGGCATTTAGTGAGCAGGTCACAATGCATGTGTGCGCCATCTCGGGATCATTTCACGGTGAACGAATGCGCCATCTAGGGATCAGGTCACGGTGAACGAATGTGACATCTAAGGAGCGGGTCACAGTGTACAAGTGCAACATTTAGGAAGAGTGAATATAATGTACAAGTGTCTCATCTGGGGCGCATGGTCATGGGGTACACTAACGGCACCATTCAGAGATTAGGGCACTAGTGCACGAGTGTGTCACAGAGTGCCCAAATGCATCATTGGCCAGGAATGCCTAGACTGCTTCATCCAAAGAGCAAGGCCACCGTGCCAGACTGGACCATAACACAGACCTGAGTTATAATCCTTGTGTACATTATCCCAGACAACATGATCATAGAGCCTGACTGTACCACCCCCAGAGATCTGGTTCATAACTACACCCTACCACAGAGCAGGGTCAGAATGGCTAAGTGCAGGGACAGGAGTGTAGGCTACACTGGCAGGGTGCAGAAACATATCAATATAGTTAAGGAGCGCACCATCAAAGCCCTTGGACAGGGCCTACTTACATCATCACAGAGAACAGGATCACAGAGCCTGACGGCATCATCCCAGGGTGCAGGGATATAGTGACCACCTGAGAGCGTATTCTCAAATTGCCCTGGGGAGGGGTTGGAGGGCACGTGTGTCTGCTTTTTGCACCCCCCCAGTGGTATTTTTATCTTACAGAAGGACCGCAGATACTTGAGTTGCCCCTTCTGTAATACAGATGGCGACACTGTTCATACAGCACCGGCGCAATCTCAAGGGGTAATTACCCCATTTGTATGGAAGCACAGCCCTAGATAAATGAGGAAACACTATCTCTGCGCTGATGCTGTATTATAAAGGTTGGCTCAGTGGCAAAGGATCCTTCGGGGGTGCCCTGACTGTGTGCCTCAAAGAGGTGGTACACTGTCAGAGCACCCAATACCCTGAGGGCATCCATTGGATTGGGGGATGGGGAGTACTATGAACCCCCGCAGATGTCCCCCAGCAGGCAGGTGCAGTCACTCACTCCACTCACCCGTAGGGGGATCTCTGGCCCCTTTCAAATGCAGACAGGGTTGCTGCCTGCCCGGTGAAAGGCTGGCTGCTGGCTTCAAACAGCCGGCCCACCTTTCCTTAATGTCTTGCTCCAAGGGCTGGGGGGAGTTTGTGGCTGCACTGGGGGCAGTGTATTCATTTTGAAAGAGTGCACTGATCCAGTCTGTACCTAGTGCACACTTGTGAGGTGCGCCGCGGCACAGACCGAAGAAGTGCGCCCTGGAGTGCAGGGCCACACTGTCTCCGAGCAGAGGCCCAGCGAGCGGGGTCGCAGTGCCTGAATGCACCTTCCATGTATTAGGTGCACTGCTTCAGTGCACCATCCAGGGAGTGAAGTCACGGTTAGGACTGTGCAAAATATTTATTGCGTGTGAGCATTTGAGCACAACGCCAGGTTCGAGCAGAAAATATCTTTTTGGAATTAGGACGTGTGCTGGAAGAGCAATGTCCAACAAGTCACTTTAGAAGCTGTATGGACAATCCATAGAGCTGGTGTCTTGTTTTCCTGTTGTATGTGACACATTTTCAGGCAGGCAGCCGCCCATGCAAAATTCGAATAATACTTATAAAAGACTTATGCGTATTCTTGCGAATAACGAGCCTATGTCACAAAGAGTATTTGAATGAGCATTCAAGGGACCAGGGTTGCAGAGTCCAAGCGCCCCCATCCAGGGAATACGTCATAAAATACTTTCAAGCATCATCTAAGACAGAAGGCTCTTACAGTCCCTAGGTGCACTATATTAGAGAGTAACTCATAGAGCTTGAGTTTACCCTTCAGTCGATCAGGGTCACAGTGCCCAAGTGTGCCCTCTACAGAGTAGGCCATAGAAGGCGTGCATGCTCCTCCCAGTCACACAGAGGCTGGGGTGTATGTTCACTATTAATACAACAGGGTTGCACAGCTTGAGTTCATCATCCTAGAGAAGTCGTGTCAATACACGGCCTACTCAAGCCAGGATGATGTGAAGGACCTGCTCTGAGAGACAAGGGGGAATGCTTTTGGCTGCTTGAGTGTAGGACTTCATTTGCCGAACAATCTCTGAATGGCTGTCTCTGAACTTCTAATTCATAAAAAGCGCTACTATTCACCGGCTGTTAAACCAAGACGGTTTTGAAAAAGGACAAGCCAGGGACTTCCTGCACAAGAGAAAATCTCCTCTAAATTATTCATATTTGTTGGGCTAGAGGTGTTGACTTCATGGACATTCCAGGCTCTTTTCTTCCAAGAGCAGAAGGCGCTGTACTCTGTACGTGTTCAGGATCCCGCTCACACTGCGAGTTTGCAGATTAACTTGTCTCAGATGTTTTTTTTATTTGAAGAAGTGTTCGTTTTGACGGTTAGCTAATCCAATTCATTTTAGATCCTGGTATTTAGCCATGCCAAAATTACATTTACTGTAGTAGGTACCTGGGCACCCAGTAAGCCAGAGCTTGCCTGATCCTGTTTCTGGACAATATACTCCCCTGTTCCAGCTGATTGTTGTTCCTGCGCTCAAAGGCATTGCTGCTGCCCGGTTCCCACTCTCCCCGTCCCAGCAGATATAAAGCCCCGCCCACCCCAGGACCTACTTAATGCAGGCCGCAGCGCGACTACGCAGCTGGCGAGCCAGTCTACACCCATCCGTGCCTGGACAGTGCCCAGCACCAGGAACCCTGGTTCTCCAGTCACCCACAGCTACTCCCCCGAGGAACTCCTTCAACCGAACCCCAGACGCCGCCAAGACTGCTGCTGCCTCGCCGCAACCCAATTCACGGTCTGTCCTTTCACATGCTTACACTGCCACTTCACCTGCCACCGAACTCTTGCACCCTCCAGCCACACCCACTCACACAGCACCACTCCTGACTCCACCACCCACACTATGCACAACGCCACACCTGCTCACCAAAACTCGCTCACATGCATGATCCTCATCAGGAAGACCTCATCCCCAACCACGCACCAGACCATGTCTCCTCACCAAGAACTGGCTCAAACCTTCGTTTGCCCCAGACATCGCCAATGCCATCCCACTAGGATACAAGATCCTGCACCAGGATCGAACCACGAAACCAGAAGGAGGCATCACCATCATCCACAGAGACACCATCAAATGTAACGCCACTAACGACCCAGAAACTACTTCCATAGAACAACTAAATTTCAAGTTTCAGATGGATGGCAAATCCACCATCAAGGGGATCCTCGCATACTGGCCACTGGGATTCTAGAGCAACTTCAGCAACCTCCTCACCGACCTCATCACCCCCTTTGCCATAAACTCCAAAGACTTCCTAATCATAGGCGATCTCAACTTTTATCTTGACGACCCCGCAGACTCCAACACCACAGACCTACCAGACAGTTTACAAAACATCGTCCTCGCTCAGCACATGAAAGGATGCACTAACACCGCAAGACACACCTTTGACCCCCCATCTTTGCCCCCAGTGACAAAATCAAGGTCAGCCATGTCACCCCACTCACATGGGTAGACGACTTCATCATAAACCAACATCATAAACCAACATCTCGACTGCACCCCTAACCGCAGTTGGAAGAATGTGACCAAAGTCGCATGGATCAACACCCTGCAGCTCCAACCTCCAGTCTTCTCCAACAACACCAATATAAACACACATTGTTTCAATAACTGGATCTCCACCAGTGCCAACATCCTCACACCCCTCAAAAATGCCAACCCGAAGAGGACAAACAAGTGAGCTGGTACACCGATGCACTCAGAGTCCAAGAGAGAATGCAAACAGTTAGGGAGAAAATGGAGAACTTCACAAGAGCCCACCTCCAAGAATACCTACAAGGCCTCACTCAGAATCTACCACAATGAACTAAAAGATAGCTCTGACCCAGAGCACTGAAGCCAGCAACAACAAATACAAAGAACTCTTCACCATCGTTAAGGAATTCACCCACCCTGCAGCTACCTTCAACTCCATCACCCTGTCACAAGGACTCTGCAACCAACTCTCTGACTTCTCCAACGACAAGATATCTAAAATCTACAGGAACTTCGACCCTCAACCTCATCCTACTGAACCCCTCTCATCTTCGACCTCCACCACCAAGGACACCCCACTCATGGAGTGGATAAAGCTGACCTATGGAGACACAGTGACTGGAATGGCATCCATCCACATGGGGGCCCCCACAGACTCATGTCCCCACTGCTTCTTCAACCTTGGGAGACCCACGATAAGCACAGCACTCAAAACCATCATCAACACCTCTATCACTAAAGCCTGGAAACACACAGATGTCACCCCGCTCCTCAAGAAGCCATCCTTGGACCCCGAAGTTTTCAGCAACTACAGATCCATCTCCCTGCTCCCCTTCCCAGCCAAAGTCATAGAAAAGGCAATCAACCATCAGCTCCCCACCACCTTGAACGCTACAAACTCGGGGACCGCTTGCAATCAGGTTTCTGTACCAACCACAGCACCGAGACGACCCTCATTGCAGCTTCGGACATTTGCACCATACTAGATCGAGGCCAGGCGGCTGCACTCATCCTCCCTGACCTTTCCAAAGCCTTCGACACAGTCTCCCACCACACACTCATCTCCAGACTCCACGAAACCAGAATCTAAGGACCAGCTCCCAAGTGGATAGCCTCCATCGTGACCGGAAGAACGCAACGAGTCAAACTCCCACCGTTCAGAACGGAAGAACCTCATCGGCGGAGTCCCGCAAGGCTTCTCACTCAGCCTCACTCTCTTCAACATATACATGACTCCTCTGGCAAGCATCATTCGGGCCCACGGACTCAACATCACTTCATAAGCTGACGACACCCAACTCATCTTATCCCTCTCAGAAGACACCAACACCACCAAATGTAACTTCAAAATATGCATGACTAACGTGGCCAACTGCATGAGAGCGAACTACCTCAAGCTCAACACCGACAAGACCGAAGTGCTGATTTTCAGCAACAAAAGCTGGTGGCCTACAGAACTCGGCCCCACCCCCACACCATTCGACCACGCCAGAAACCTGGCCATTATCTTGGACACCAACCTCAACCATGAAACATCAAATCAACGCCGTCACCTCTGCCTGCTTTTACATCCTCCCCATGCTTAGAAAAATCATCAAGTAGCTCCCTCCAGACACCAGAAAGATTGTCACCCAGGCCCTCAGCGCAAGACTGGACTATGAAAACGCCCTCTACTGCGGCATATCCACACACCTGCTGCACAAGCTGCAAGCCATCCGAAATGCCAGACTAGTACTCAACCTTCCTCACCGCACGCTCATCACATCTCCTCTCTGAGAACTACACTGGTTCCCCATTCAGAAATGCTGCCAGTTCAAGATGCTCACACACGCCTACAAGCATTACACAACCTGGGCCCCACCTACCTCACCACCACCTACTCTTCCACCAACCAACCAGGAACCTTCACTCTGCATCAATCACACTTGCCCACAGCCACCCTATCCACAGAAGCAAGCTAGGAGGGCACGCGTTCTCCTACTTGGCAGCCAAATCCTGGAACGACCTCCCCAGCACATCATGGCATCCTAATCACTTATGGAATTCCGCAAGAAACTAAAAACCTGTCTCTTCACCTGAACCTCCATGCAGAACCCAAACCTACTCAGCACCTGGATACCCTCATGGGTGATAAGTTTGTACTCTACAACTCCAAGTTACATGGCATTACATTACAATGTGTCACAGTGCATAGTTCAAAAATCTCAGGTCATGGAAGCATCAAATGTTAATTAAACTCAGTAACATTAAAATATGCATGGAAGCATGTCTGCTGAGTTTGCCCAGGAATAGGTACCTTGGGGAGTAACACAGTCTGGAATTTAGCATCCACATTCCAGTGAACTGAGAATAATTGTCAGGCCAGAATATGGCTTCCTGCAATAGGTATTACCTGACGCTCTTAGTGGCATGGAGATAGAAGGATGCGCTGTAAGACCTATCTATGTCTATCCACGAAAAGTCCAAGTGTATTTCAGGCTCCAAGTACCATCACCCCGGATTACGGTCAAGGAAGTCAAGTGGTGTGATGAAACCTGTAATGCATGTCTTAATCTTCAATGAAAAACCTCAAATATCAAAGTCATTTTTTACATGTATAGATGCCCAGGGTGGACCCAGCTTAATCACCTAATCAGCATACCTGGATTTGCAGTGCTTTCTACACTATGCCTTCCGCTCTCCCTGAGAACATTGCCTCACCAAAGCCATCTGGCAGACATGCGTTACAAACTTCTCTTGTGATATTTTTCTATTTTCACTTTTTTACACAGTGAAATAATTAGGGGTAATTTTATCTCAATTGGATCACTTCAGATGATTTAGATTTGCACCCATTTTTCTTTTTAAAAAGTGGCTCCCTAGGTATCATTTCATTGCTACCGTTTTCATTCGTGACTTGTCCATAACATTGAGTTAATATATTTTAATTTCCTCCTATGTCTTTTATCTGTAACATAACTTGACATGAAATTACCGCAGGTCATAATGCCTTTGAATTATTGCATCTGTTTCTATCAAAGTGTTTTAAAATGAGAAAATGGAGAAACTACTTTTTCTTTCTGCTGACAGTCAATAGAGAGGACTGTTGAGTTTAGAGTTTACGGGGTCTTATTAAAGCCTGTGGGTATGTTCAAAATGTCCCTAAAGGGGGTTTTATTGGGATAAAGATCTCAAGATATATAGTCATAGGTAGATGTGGGCTGCCTTCAGCTGGAATATGGACACAAGTTGAAAATGTTACCTTAGCGTACAAATCATTTTCAAGAGCTCAGTCTTCCTCAGCTATGACTTTCTTTACATAATGTCAGCGATGCGCTCCACAAGGTTAGTTCGACAGAGTGGGATCAAATGCTCAGAGGGTCTTGAGAAACGTCCAACAGCTCTGATTGGTCAAAGCAAGTAAAGAGGACAGGTAGTTCCATGTGCTTCAAAGCAATGGTGCTAGTTCACCCTAGTCAGTCTGAAGGTTTGGTTATTTTTTTTAGCTTTTTTTGGAATTACAAACTCATTTCCTGAGACTTAGAAAAACCTTCAGATCTGGTCACCAAATGACAAGAGACCCTGCACCACATATAGGCAACAGCACAATGCTCAAAACTGACTTCAAACCAATGAGAAGTTTACCTGGTGGAACATCCTGGAGCCCCTTCATTCTCCTTTTCTGTGGGGTGGGGAGGCTATAGCCTTAACTCAAACTTTCTCTGGCATCTAAGTTCTAGGGCTTATTGTAGGCATAGCTCAGAGGGCCGGGTAATTTAGTTACACAATGAGCAGTGGTGTCTGAGGAGGTCTGTTTTACGATACTGAAATACAGTCTTCAGCCAGTACAGTAGCTTTGTGGGGAAGTATAACTGCTACAAAACAGGTTTGGACCTCTATAGTCAATTCTGATTGGTGGGGGTATCCAGTCCCTTAAGTGACCATTAGTGCCCTTGTGATCCACTCCTTTTATTACAATGCGACTTTAACCAAAGCATGGGATAGTTGGGTTATGGCACTTGGAACCTCACCATTGAGTTCTTGCCCAGCCAGAATGATGGCTTGTAAGATCCTTAATGAAAATGAGCTAGAAAGCAGGTGGTGCTTTCAATCCATCGTTATCAAAGGCCTTTGTCTGGGGAGATATTCTTCGGGCATGCATCAGAGCCTGGAAGGGCTGATGGAGAACCAGTAATTTTGTTTCTGCAGTACATACATTAGCATAATTGTTAGTCAAAAGTGAAAGAAATAATTACCTCCAATTAAGAAATGACTACAATGACTCTAGAAAATAGTCTGTACTAGTTCCAGAGCTACAAGTAGACCGTAGGGGATGTTATAGACACACAGTACTGCACACTAAGGCTGAATGAAATTCTGATTCATACAAATGTACCATAAACTTGTTTTTTAATGAGTACTATAAACAAACCCATTTGTAAACATGAAACTTATCGTCGACTACCTACATTTGAAAAAAAAGGGGAACATCGTAGACAGAAGGTAGCCCGTTTCAATAATGGTGAGCTATATGGTTGTTACATCTTTTATAATATAAACAGCCAGGGCCCAATTCACAAAGGTAAACTTAGACCTGACGTCTAGCTCTAGACATGAAGTCTAACTTTAGACCTGAAGTTTAAAGTTAGAATTCAGATTTAAACTTAGACTTCATATCTAAACTTAATCTTCAGGTCTAAATTTAGACTTTAGGTCTAAGTTTACCTTTGTGAATCGGGCCCCAGTGTGGGAAGACCATTTTAATTCGTTTTTACTGCATCAAGAGCATATCAAAGAGGAGGTCCTGTACATTACAATCTATGGTGTCTGGGATCCAGACTACAGAACACAGGCTCTAATGGAGAGAGCAAAGAGTGAAGCTGCAACTGCGATGTCGCCAGGCACCTTACTGGCCAACGGGTGGTATATCACTTGAAGTGAAAACTTGAAGTGCTAATTGAAGTCAGTGTCTCTGCCAAAGTTTTGAGATGGAGTGTCTTAAACAGTTGAAGAGCTGGAGTCACACTATTTTCTTGCCCTAGACCTTGGTAAATGGTTGCTTGTTATGGGAAGTTGAAAGCATGTGCAGTTTTTGCTGGCAATGTAGCAGTATTTGTTGATATATCTAAAGTAAACTACTGAACATAGCACAATAACATAGACAAAGTAGCATAAGACAATTAAAACATCATAGGGCACAACACAACAACCAGTCAAAACAGGATGCAACTCAATCACATTACAACAATGCATCATATTGCAATGATGCAGCACATAAAGCAGCACAAAAACAGCATATCACATCAGCATCATAACAAAATGCCAACACAATCACATATGCACAAACATTCTCCTTACAAATTACCACCCCAAAACCTCCCTTTGTAATACGTTGGTAAAGGAAAGTGCTTGGAGTAAGCACTGCCTTAACTGACCATCAAGGACACGAAATAGCACCAGTAAAAGGTTTTGTGATCTGGCCCCTAGACTTTTCCAAAGGTACATTACACAAAGTCGCAGTTCCAGACAAACTGAAACAATGGGGACTAGTCACAAGAGTAAACATACTTGCGAGTAAATACATGTGTGACCACAGGTAAGTTTACTCTTACACTTTTGAGTAATGTTACTAATTTTGGCTGTTCACCATCGACAAGTGTTGAGTTACTCAAAAGTGTAATCTTACATGTCTTCACCCCCTGAAGCAGGGGGTGGAGCAGCATTTATGAATGTAAGCTACAACAGCCAAAAAGGAGCAGCAGTAAGCCAAGCACAACATATGGACAACCACTGAAACTGCAACAACCTCTAATAGAAAATAATTGAGACAGTTACTTAAAATAGAACCTCAGAGGAAATAATGTTCAATAGAAATAATTCATTTTTAATTTTTAAAAATATATACTATTTAAATTGAATGTTAAATATGTATATTTTAAAAATAATAATATTATTTATGAAACAGCATTACTTGCGGTTACCTGGCTTTGAATATGATTAACCAAGACTCACATTTTGGACATGGCCTGCTGAGATAGACTTGCAGAGCTGTTTTTGGTTTTCTTGCCACGAACATTGCTTGCTTTTTAAAGAACATTATCCATTCATTAAGAAGAGCACATGTGTAAGCTGCTTCAACATAAAAGCAATGAATAGGTGGATTTTGTAACCAAAATTCATGGTGCAGTCATACGTACATCTCACCTGCCTTGAAGCTTCTCCTTTGACTACCTATTGCAAGACGGTCCGCCCTCAAAATTCTTCCCATTAGACATAAGGCCATAAATGAAAAAGCAGCATCATCATTCAAAGGATCAACTTATACTCCCAGAAAAGTTACTATGCTCTGGACGGGAACACCAACTGGATATTCCGGCTGGCATAAAGAAAACCATGTCTGCCATCTCTTTCTCAGTCCAAGCTGCAAAATTTGGGAACTCGCTCTCAGCGCGGATACGATCCATTGAAGATCACTTGAAGCTCAGGAGGGCAGTCATGACCCGGCTCTTCCTCACATAAATACACTGAACCTACAAGTCACTCACTCTAGTGAAACAGAAGAGAAATGGCCATATACAAGGCCAACCAAGCAAACCTTTCCATTCTGAGAACATTACTGAAGCATGTCTGAGAACCCACCCAGTGCTTCCCTTCTACATAACCACCGCATGCACTCAGGCACAGGTGTGACGAAACAACTGACCACACGGAATAGCCCATGTCACAAACCTGAACTAGTATACTCACCGAAGACACTGATAAATGACTAACATAATAATACTAATCATCATTATCATCATCAAATTAAAATAATAAAAGAAATAACTCCAAGCATCGCAATACTATTTCCAACCAGCATAACTAATCCCTAAAACAAAAGTAGCCTTTCCTTACTAACAGTGACTCTGACTGACAGAACCAAACAATAACAATAAACACCACTCTCTACTAACACTCCCAGCTACACAGCGTGTCGGCAATGCACTGGCGTGCTTCTTCAGGAGCAGTGAGTGCCATGTAAATAACCATACCAAACCAATAGCCAGTGCTTTAAATGGGCCGGTACTGTCCGGTACGGAGTACCAGCACTTTTTTATTTTGAGAGGGAGAGTACCGGCACTTCAAGAAAAATGCCATACTTTTAATTGGAGAGTACCGGCACTTCTCAGAAACAAGCAGGTACTCTGGTGCAGAGTACCGGCACTTCAAGAAAAATGCCATTCTTTTAATTGGAGAGTACCAGCACTTCTCAAGCGTGACATAATACTTTTAATTGGAGAGTACCGGCACTTCTCAGAAACAAGCAGGTACTCTGGTACAGAGTACCTGCACTTCTATTTTTCCATTTCAAGCAATGCCAATAGCGGACACCGCTGCAAGGTCCAGAGGCAGAGAGACTGCAGGTCCTCAGTCTAGAGACGCTGCACACATGCTTGATTTCATAGACTTCCTATTGCAACGATTGCCGCACTCCGCAGCCGACTGCAACAGTTAGTGGTGTGTCGTGGTGTCCTACTCTTAGGAGCGCTGGACTTTAACCGCAAATTCTTTCTGTAAATTTCTATCTCCCCCCCCCCCCTTCCTACTAAGGCCCCGTTGGCATCAAGTCCCAATCTATGCATTTGGGAGGGTTCCCTAAAAAACACATCTTGAGACACAGAAATATTCAGCTACCACTCCCCATCCCTTTTCACCTCTACAAGGGTCTCTCTTCGGCCAGGTATGGCAAGATCAGTGCATGAAGGTTACCACAGGCCATCACCATCCATACCGGTTCGAGACCCAGCAGGGGGTAACTAAGGCTATTATTTTCCCGAAGTGTATAACGCGAGTCCCAGTCAGCTGCATATTATAAAATACAATGACGTTGTCAGATATACACAATAAATTAGAGACACAGGATGCCTGTTTAACATGTCTCCCCCTCGGGCCTCACTCGCAGGGTGCCTTGCCTCTTAGGATATAAACACTTCACGTTAATGCACTCTACCTGTCCTCTCCTGGACACGCGTCACCGACCCTCGCTGTGCTGCCACCGCATGGCCGACACCGGGCAGGCCGCACCACCGCATATCCGAGTGCCCGAGCTGGCACTGGAGCGGGTCACGCGGGCAATCCTACAGACACCATAGCGCCCACCAAGAAGCCAGGGAGGGCCGAGAGAAGCGCCGTGTGAGAGAGAAGCACCCGCTCCCGAGGACTGTAATCGGATGAAGAGCTCTCCACCTGCGGCTCTGTCGCGGGCGGCTAATCTCTGCACCCCCCCTCCGGCCTGTGCTGGGGCCGGTCGGGCTCACCCGGGCCTGCTGGCGGCGGAGGGCGGCCTAGGGGACAGTTCTGATGATGTTCTGTTCTCCAAATTAAGCTTTGTAACTACATCCTAAATAGGCCTATTTTGTTTTTGTTAAAGGGGTTATGTTAATGATGGCATTTTATGTTCTTTTAGTGTTACGCTCATGTTGATATTCCCTTTACACTGATTTCATTTTTTTATGTTCGTGTTCGTTTTAGGTTGATCTTTCGTGCTCTAGTTGTTTCTATTATGTAATAGCTGTAATAACGGACATATTTTGTCAATTGTGATGTTGATGCTGTAGTATATTTATCATGTTTGTTGGCTTATAAACATATATATTTTGATGTTCGTGTTTTGTATTTATAGCTATGTTTCTTAAAACATTTTATGCATAAAATAACCAGGAATAAGGTTAAAAGTACATTAACGAATAGCTAAAGGAACAGTGTATTAAGTCGCTGGGAAAGCAGTAGCAGAAAGAGAGAAATAGAGAGAGAGAATAAAAGAAAGAGAGGAAGAGGGAAAGATGGAAACAGGGAGAGAAAGACAGAGAGAGAGAGTGGAAGATAATGGTATCATTATTGTGATACGTTTTTATTAAAGATAATTGCTCCCGAGGTCTTCACACATGTCAAACAGTCCAGTGCCGTCTCTTGATTTAAGTCCAGACTTTTCCATGAAAACTAGAGTGATCAGATCATACAATGAAACTGCAATTTTTTTCAATTTCTCAAATTAATGTTTTTGCTTCCTGGAAAGCTTTAGGAAACCTCGTTGGGATGGGTTTCTAATCTGGACTCCTTAGAACGCATCAGGGTGACAATAAATTATTTTAGAAATATTGCTGAACCAGTAATCAATCATTTTTCTTTTTATTAACAATTCAGCAGGGTGATCACTTTATACCGCAAACATTAATTACAGTTGTATCTCAGACTCACAAGGCCAGCAGTTGGTCCGTTCATCATTTCAGTAAGATAGTAAAGGATGATATTTGTTACACAGTTCAGGGTGTCAATGGTTAATCAATCATTTTTTAGGGTGGGAATCTGAAAAGTCTTCAGACGTTTTATATAAAGCTTCGGGACCTCTATAAAGTGAGAAGTTCACATGATTTACAAAAAAGTACTCTGTCTGAGAGCCTTTACAACAGAAGAAAAACATTCCCTTTGATGCAAAGGGCAGCAAATTGCTGTGGGTGGACAGAGGCTGCTTGGTAGCTACACCTCACGTATTTCTCGGAGCCCACTCCAGCCTTCCATGGCAAAGTACAGGCCCTGCTCTCCATCTACCTCCACCACCACAAGAATGTGCGTGTGTGAACCGACTCCCAGCCTAAAAGTGCACTGCCCCCTGCGCCCCCTCGCCCAGCGAGAGCTGGTCCACTTGCCTCAACGGCAACGTACTCTGTGGACCTAAATAACACCTCTCACGTGGTGAATGCTGAACGGCTGCACGGTATAAAGATCTCCTACTTTAGGTACATCCTGCAGGAAAGTGGCTACGAGAGACAGGCCAGAACTCATACTATGCCTCAATGTGAAGTTGGTGAAATTGGGAAATTCAATTCCCCGGGGGGCCGCAGCCATTGGAGGCCAGTTTTTGAAGGTCCAAGCCTGGTCCTGGTACATCTATCATCAATCCAGCTCCCCGGGATTTGCTGCATCGGGCACAGCATAAGCACAGAGAGACGAGAGAGAGCTGGAGATGAGGGAAAGAAGGCAGAATGAGAGGGAGAGAGGATGTAGATAGATCTGAGACAGCCAAAACAGGTAGGGGAGAAGGAGAGAGACAGAGAATGGATGGATGTAATGTACCACAGAGATGGAGACAGGAGGAAGGGGAGCATTTTTGCCAGGGCTTCTTTTGGTTCCAAGACTGGCCTTTACCACTCCTAGTAAACAGCTTATCCTGCAAGATATTGAATCAATCATTTTTAGACAGTGGCAAATCAACGTGAGGGTCTCGAGGTGCTGGAGATGTTAGCTGCTGCGAGGTGGGTTCTTCATTCGAACATCCAGATTTTGAGTTCTCTCCTGAATTGTTGGAGTCCTGAGGTGCAGGGGAAGGTTTTTCCATGCCTTTGCTGGCAGGTTCGAGAAGGAGCGTACTCCGCTGTTGGTTTGGTGGATCCGTGGGGTGACTGCGAGGGAGAGAGAAGCAGATCAAAGGTGTCTGGTCGGTTGGTGGAAGGTGAAGCATTTGTTGCTGTGTGCTTGTCCCTCGTGGTGCAGGGCCATGTAGGTGTGGGTCAGCATCTTGAACTGGCATCTCTTCTGGATTGGGAGCAAGTGTAGTTTCTTGAGGTGGGGTGTGATGTGGGACCTTCTGGGAGGGGGCGAGGATGAGTCGTGCTGCTGAGTTTTGTATTGTCTGGTGTCTCTTCAGGAGGCGTGCAGTGATTCCTACGTAGATTGTGTTTCTGTAATCCAGTCTGCCTGTGATGAGGGATGAGTGATGGTGTTTCTAGTGTTGGCTGGCAGCCATACAGAAGATCTTGCGGAGCATGCGAAGGGTGTGGAAGCAGACGCATGAGACTGAGTTGACTTGTTTCTTTATAGATAGCTTGCTGTCCAGGATGATGCAGAGGTTGCGGGCGTGGTCTGTTGGGATGGGGGGCGTGCCGAGTTCCGCAGGCCACCATGCGCTGTTCCATGGAGAGGTGTTGTTCCTGAAGATGAGGACTTCCGTCTTGTCCGTGTTGAGTTTGAAGCAGTTGTACTTCATTCAGTTAGCGACGTTTATCATGCATCTGTGGAAGTTGGCCCTGGTGGTGGATGGATCTTCGAACAGTGAGAGGATGAGCTGGGTGTCATCGGGGTAGGAGATGATGTTGAGTTCATGTGATCCGACGGTGTCAGCCAAGGGGGTCATGTAGGTGTTGAAGAGAGTGGGGCCGAGGGACGATTGTTGAGGGACTTCGCAGATGATCGTCTTGGGCTCCCAGGTGAACTGTGGGAGACGGATCCTCAGGGTTCTGCTGTTGAAGTACGATGTGATCCATTAGAGGGTGTCTACCTGGATCTCAATGTGGTGGAGTCTGTTGATCAGGATGTGATGGGAGATGGTGTCAAAATGAGGCTGACTCGTCCAGGAGGATGAGGGCTGCTGTTTCTCCGCAGTCCAGGAGGGCCCTGATGTCATCAGTGGCTCTGATCAGGACTGTCTTGGTACTGTGGTTGATTCAAAATCCAGATTGGGAGGGATCCAGGAGGTTGAGGCATTCCAGGTGTTGGGTGAGTCACTGATTGATCACTTTCTCGAGGACCTTTGGTAGATATGGGAGAAGAGAGATGGGCCGGTAGTTCTTCAGTTCGGCTGGGTTGGCGGATGGTTTTTTCAGGAGGCGTTTGACTTCGGCGTGTTTCCAGTCCTCTGGGAAGGAGGCCGAGTTGATGGAGGTGTTCAGGACTTTCCTGAGCTCGTTGCCAATTGTTTTGCTTCAGAGGTTGAAGATGTGGTGGGGGCTGGGGTCCGTGGGTGCTCCCAAGTGCATGGAGTTCATGATTGAGATGGTGTTTTGCGTGGTGTGGAGGTCCCAGTGGGTGAGCAGGTGTTTGGGGTTAGTGTTTGTGGGTGCGAGCTGGTTGATGCTGTTGGTGGCGGAGGGCGGGCGTTTGAAGTTTTCGAAGATGGCAGAGATCTTGTCGTGGAAGAAGTCAGCAAGGTTGTCACACAGTTCCTGGGAGGGCGTAATGTCGTTCTCTGTGGCGGCGGGATCGGAGAACTCCACGATGGCGAAGAGGTCCTTGCTGTGGTTCGTGTTGGCTTCGATGCGGTCTATTAGGGCATTATTCTTGGTTTCTTTCAAGAGGCAGTGGTACTGGTTGAGTTCTGTCCTGAAGGCGGAGTGGTCCTCCGTCTTTTTGCTGATGCACCACTTTCTTTCTAGTTGCTGGCAGTTGCACTTGGTAGATTGCAGTTCCTTGGTGAACCAGCTGGCTCTTTTGGTTGGTCTTTTAGGCTTGGCTGTCTTGGCGGGAACAATAGTGTCGGTGAATTCTGTGATCCACTGGGAGAAGTTTTTTTGCAGCTTGTTCTGGGTCTGGTGTAGAGTCTGGGAGGTGTGAGCAGAGAGTGTTATTCCACTGGTCTTCGCATGTCTTTTTACAGTCACTGAGTGGATCATGGGGGCACGGTGCTGGGGTTGGTGGGTCCTTAGTTGGTGAAGTGGACGCTGTAGTGGTCGGACGAGGTGAGTTGTGTGGAGTGGATATACTTGACTCTGTCGCTGGAGGTGAAGATGGGGTCGAGCATGTATCCTGTGATATGGGTGGGGTAGGTGACCAGTGGCTTGAGGCCGATGTTGGTCCACCAAAATTCCTAAATTGATAATTGAAGCCTGCATTATCCTTTCTAGATATCAATCAGGCACTGTTTGTCATTAATAAGCGTTTGGCCATATCTGTTGTTGAGTCAGTCTTAAAAGCAAATTTGAGCTGATCTCGAACTTTCTCCCACAGTTTTAGACTAGGGTAAGCACCTGTAATATGGCGGTAAGGATATCCGTCACATTTTCCATCAAACTCTAAAGCAGGCCCTAAATAGCTCTTCTGAAGGAGGAGGCGGACTCTAGATTTGGATCTTGGATGGTTCAATTTGTTTTCACTTGTGATCAATTAAGGTGGCAACATTCATGAAAGAGCCTCTACCAATTCCAGGCAAAAGCGAACTGCTTCTTTTTTTTTTTTTAAATTGCTTTTTATTTGCATTTTCATAACAAAACAACAAAAAACATACATTGCAATGCTGCACTTTAGATAATTAGACCTGACATAACAATAACCCGGGTTGTCCAACCCAGTATGCGGGCCTCAATATACATCCTGTAATATGAAACGACAGTCAGCTTAAATTTTCCCAGTGTAACATCCTGACTTTCCCTCCCGGGACAAGGCCTCACAACACAGTCCAATGGGTATCACCTTCGAGGGCACATATCATTGTATCAGTGCATTAATCCTCTCCCACCCTTGAATTTAACCAAGTTGTAAACGGTTCCCAAATATCCTTTGGTCGGGACTTGGTCGGCTGGAGTTCCCAATAGGTTGACAGCTGTATCCTACAATAAGTAACATTTATGACCCAATCTTTAGTCAACTTGGGTCTGGCCACTCCCCAGTGTAAAGCCATCTGTCGTTTTGCCATCAAGAGAAGCATTTCAGGCAACTTGCGAGATTTTGGGGCCACTGTCTCTAGCACCCCGAGCAGGGACGTAAGTGGTGTGCAGGGGAGGTCCAGCCCTGTAATGTGTTTTATGTGTTGGAAGACTTCAAGCCAGAAGTTCGCTATGGGCCTGCAGCTCCAGGCTAAATGAAAAAAGGTTGCTCGTGGGGTGCCGCATTTCCAGCAACAGTCATCTGCACGTAGTCCCATTCTATGTAAGTGTAGTGGGGTCCGATATAGGCGATGAAGGTATTTAAAGTGAATCAGCCGGAGGCGGTAGTTGGGCGACAGCCGCTCCAACTGTTTACAGCTCAACCTCCATTGTTCATCTGTTAGGGGTACTCCTAATTCTTCTTCCCAGGCCACTCGCGATGGGGGAATCGTTATCGGTGAAGCCTTTTGTGTGTGTCTGTAAATGCGTGTGATAAGTTTTCGTCCCGACTCCACCGTCAGCAGGTTTTCAAGCGCCAGCAGAGACGGCGGAGGCGCTGGAAATGTAGGAAACTTACTTTTACAGGATGCTCGGAGCTGGTAATACAACAGCATGTCGAGTGCCGTAGGCTCTGCAGGAGAACACATGTATTGTAGTGTGAGAATGGAATCATTAGGGTAGAGATCCCCACTAACTGCGAGGCCATGTGCGCTCGCACGCTCTCGTGCCTTACGTTCCATGAGAGGGAGGTACATGGGGTTATTGATGAGTGGCATGGTTGATGCATATAACACATCAAGGTGCGCCCGTTTGCGAAGACCCTCCCATGCCCATCGCATGACTTGTACAGTAGGGTATCTCCCCGCGAGGGCGCTTGTAAGGGTGGAATAATGCGGTCGATAGTGGTAAGGGGGCTGCTCGATCTATTTCTACGGACACGTGCGGTTGATAGGGTGTGGGGTGAGCCCAGAAGTGTAAAAATTGCGCATGTGCGCTGTATGCGTATAAGATGAAGTCCGGGGCTGCCATTCCCCCTTGTTCCTGCGGCATAGTCAGAACCTCCCAGGCGATCCTTGGCTGACCCCCTGCCCACACCAGGTCCACCATGAGAGATCTCAGCCGTTTGAAAAAATGCACCGGGAGCGGAAGTGGCACATTTACAAAAAGATAAAGTAGTTTTGGCAATATTATCATTTTGGCTACGGCTATACGGCCTGCCAGGGATAGTGGAAGAGTCTTCCACCGTCTTATCCTGTCTTCCATCCAAGCCACCACCCTCCCATAGTTGGCGGTCCATAGTTCCTGTAGATCGTTGCTAAACCATACACCAAGATAGCGAATGGGGCCGGAGGCCCATACTAAAGGGTAGTCGGTGTCAAAGGCTTGAGTACCGGGTGTTAGTGGAAGAATCACGGATTTGCTCCAGTTGATATTAACTCCTGACATCCCACCGTATCGAACCACCTCTCTCGTCAGGGGTGACGGGTTCTCCTTGGGATGCACCATATAAAGTGTGATATCATCCGCATACATGGACAAAGTGAGCGCCCTAGTTGTAAAACCAATCCCCCTATTCGCGTGATGTTGACGCAGGCGCGCTGCCAGCGGTTCTGTCACGATCGCGAACAGCAACGGCGACAAAGGACACCCCTGTCTGGTCCCTCGCGATATTACTAGCGGCTCGGAGATCAGCCCATTAACTCTTAGGCGCGCCGTGGGTCGTGTGTATAGAAGTTGGAATTGCTTGATGAAGATCGGGCTTAGGCCTATCTTGTTGAGCAAAGGAAAAATAAATCCCCACTCTAACGAATCAAAAGCCTTAGAGGCATCTAAAAGCGCGGCAGCAGCAGGCACATGCGGTGCTATATAATGTAACAGCCCAAATAAAGTTCTAAGATTGTGCGAAGTTGCTCTACCTGGTACAAATCCGGATCGGTCCGGTAGGACTATCAATGGGAGTAAAGGCTGGAGTCTGGTAGCCAGGAGTTTTGCGAAAATTTTGGCGTCCAAATTGATCAATGAAAGTGGACGATATGACTCCCATTGTTGGGGATCCTTATCTGGTTTAAGAAGGGTGATTAATATTGCCTCTCTCTTCGAGTCAGGGAGGATTCCTTCCTGTAACGCCTCTTGGTATACCGCAAGGAGGCGGGGGTCGAGCTCCTCAGAATATTCCGTATAAAAGTGCGCCGTGAGGCCATCTGCTCCCGGCGCCTTATCTGCCCGCATACTGCCAATGACCCGACGTACATCGTCAACCGTGAACGGTACATCAAGATACTCCCGATGTGCATTGCTGAACCATACAAGTGCAATGGAGTCAAAGTAGTCCTCCAGCACCGAGTTAGAGGGAGTCGTTTGGGATGTGTATAACTGTGTGTAAAAATCACGCATAGTATTTAAGATATCGGGGGGGGGAGTGTACCATGTCATTGTCTGTGGTATGAAGTGTCGTGATATACGTGGCACCCCTGGGTGGTTTCAATAGGTTCGCAAGTGTCCTCCCGGGTCGGTCCCCCTCAC
Organism: Calotriton arnoldi; assembly: GCA_963921515.1. NCBI lineage: Eukaryota > Metazoa > Chordata > Amphibia > Caudata > Salamandridae > Calotriton > Calotriton arnoldi. Next base: position 710,374 of record CAWUFW010001628.1, read on the forward strand.
CATATCTCCTCGCAAACGCGTGTTTGTGTAGACACTTTATCTCCCTGTCTGCCTCCTCCTAGTAGGAGGTCAATTTACTACAGATTTGCCCCAACGTTCCTGCCGACGGCGCCGTGTAATATTGTTGCTCAAGTGTGTGCAACTCCGCTTCTAAACGGTCGAGACAGCCACGTATGTCCCAGAGTACCCTATTTTGCCCCGCTATACAGTGTCCTCGTATTACCATTTTGAAAGCTTCCCATAAAATCCCCACCGATTTTACGGACCCTGTATTTTTATCAAAGTATTCTGTGATATGCGAGTGTAACTCCTCCCTGAAAGCAGAGTCCAGTAGAGCACTGGGTGGTAGGCGCCACGTGAATGGCTGTCTATAAGGCTTGGGTATCTGGAGTGTCAAGGTGACTGGAGAGTGGTCGGAAAGCGTGCGAGCATGATGGGACACAGCTGAGACCCAGGAGTGTAGGTCGGGGGAGGTGAGCCAAAAATCTAAGCGCGACCATGCGTTATGTTGTTGCGTAATGCATGTGCCCTCCCGAGAGCCAGGATGGAGATTTCGCCAGGTGTCTATCAAACCGTAATCTTCCATTATTTGTTTTAAAATTGCTGCAGCCTGTGGGTGGTGTGTGCACGAGGCTCCCGCCCTATCCATGCTCAGTGATATTACTGTGTTGAAGTCACCACCCCATATTAATGGCACATCTCCCATTGACTGTATAGTGTGCCATACTTGCTGGAAGAAGGAGGGGTCATCTATGTTTGGTCCGTATACGTTGGCGATTAAGACCTTTTGGTTAAACAACACCCCAAGCACCAACACGTAACGCCCTTCTGTGTCGCTTATTGCCTTTATTGTTCGCCAGGGGATCCCCTTCTTAATTAAAGTGGCAACCCCGCGGGCGTAGTTTGAGTAGCATGAGGTGAAAACCTCACTCCATCTATTGGACTTCAGTCTATCACAAGCCGTGCCCCTTAAATGTGTCTCCTGGAGGAGGCAGATCGCAGCCGAGTGCCTCGAGAGGTGGGAGTGTATTAGGCGCATCTTTCTGTGATCATTGAGCCCGCGTACTTTCCAGGTTAGGCATGTTAAAGTAGACAGGCTATCATGAGAGAATATATGTCCCTAGTAGTTATCAATTCTGCCTCCGAACATGACCCTGGCGGCCCTCCGGATGGTCTCCTCCAGTGCGTGACAGCGACCCCGGGGCAGTGCATGACGTGGCCATATTGTATCTTGCCAGTAGTGAAATATGAAGCACATTGCAATGAACAACAAACAATTAAAAACAGTCCCCTCCCACCCCCCACCCACTCCAACCCCCAATCAGGTTGAGATTCTGAACTAACCACCCTTGAGATTCTAATAACCCAATAACTCTTAGCAGTAGGGAATCATCCCAGAGGGGGAGTGAGGTTGCCGGCATACTGCCCCGTCACAACGTAACAGGGTGGCCGAGCATATTAAACTACCATAATATTGTTATTACACCCTGTGTCAGAAGCATGACGAAAGAACAGATGAAAGACTCACTCCCACACAGGGGAGAAGTTGATGGCAGAGCCGCATGGGACTCGATATCAGAATGCTATTCTAGTCATTGTCACTTAGCTGACTCTGTGATGAGTTGTCCTTGTCGTGGTCTTTGTCTCGTCTTTGCCGTGCCTGTTGTTTGGCAGATTTCGTTGCGGCACTGGCATCTGTAAAAAAAGGAGGGCTTGCCATTTGTTTGGACCCGGAGCTTGGCTGGGTAGAGCATGGCATACTTAATTCCGACTTGTTGGAGTAGTCTCTTACCCGGAAGGAACTCCCTCCTCGCAGCCTGAACCGCCTGTGTGAAGTCGGGATATAGTGAAATGGCATTGTTCTGATATTGTAACGTACCACGTTCTCGGGCCAGGCGGAGAACTGTGTCTCTATCTCTATAGTTGAGCAGCCGGGCCAGTATCGGTCTCGGTGGGGCACCCGGCGGCGGTCGAGGCCCCATGGTGTGGTGTGCCCGTTCCACCAGGAACATGGCAGATAGGTCAGCCCCGAACAGGTCCTGGAAAAGGCCCTCTACGTATTTCTCCATGTTGGATATCGCTGTAGACTCCGGCACACCAGTAATGCGGATGTTGTTTCTCCGTGAGCGCGCTTCAAGGTCTTCATTCCACGCTTTTATGACCTCCAGTACCTTGTCCATACGTAGGAGGTGTTCTTGTGTCTCGACTTGGCGGTCATCAGTGTCAGAGACTCGTGTTTCCAACTCAGTCAGGCGTGTCTCGTGTTTGTCCACTCTGTGTGATACCTGGTCCATTCGGGCTGCAAGGGAGTCGATCATGGCGTCTATTTCTTTCAGGCAGCCCTTCATGTCACGTAGTAAGGTTTTTATGTCCTCTTCTTGTTCCTGCTCTAGTTGTGTTTCCGGTACCACCATTTGTGACATCGACTCGCCATCCACCTGCCGGGTGCTGCGTTTGTCGAAGGTTATCTTTGGCTGCTTATTATCCGTCTTCCCCATTGTGCTCCTCCGCTGTGGTACTACCATCTAGGGTAGGCAGGCCGGAAAGGTGAGGGTGCAGATAGGGAACAGAGACTGCGGCGCACACTCCGTGCTGCTCCCCAGGGCGTCTTTTTTTTGCGAGTAGAGCGGGGGGGAGAGGGGGCACACACCTCCCAAACAGCAGGTAACCCACACCACAAGCGCACCCGCAAGGGTTGATATCTGGCCTTTAGACGGATCGCTGTGTAGCCCTGCGGCCTATTTCTGTCACCAGCTGCAGTCTCCACAAGCCACTGCGCCCCAGTTGAGCAGGCTTTTTGTAGTATCTCCGTTCATTATGAGTACGTGGTCCGTAGCGGGCGCCACCCCCAGCGGGCCGCAATGCGTTTCGTCTGGTCCGCCCTACCACCCAGCGCACGGCCTCCACAACAGGATTACGGGCCTCTGCCTCGGGGTGACGAGGGACTCCTTGATCCGAGGTCCTGTCTGCCTAACGTTAATATCCCAGTAGTGGCAGGGCCCCAGGAGCACGCAGCGACGTGCGCACCGGTGCCGATGTCAGGGGCATGAACGGCAATGTGGCAGTCGATGCACGCTGTCCCCCACCAGCTCAGCGGGACAGCAGGCGCAAACTCACCGGCATCTTCATCCGTTCCCAGCGGGGCCCCGGTCGCTTTCTCTCTGTGCAGGTCTTCCGTGGGCCGGCGCAACACCCGGGCACACGCGCACCCCCTCTCCTCTCACACCGAGGTTAGTGCGTCCAAGCCAGTTATCGCCACGCAGGGAAGAGGAAGGGGAGCCGGCGCCGGGTCCCGGGCTCTCACTGAGCCGATGGTGCCGCAGGGGCGGAGCCAGACCTCGGAGTCTTCCCCCTGCAGTTCAGCGGTAGTTTGCGCCGATTCTCCTCGCCCCCTCTTAATTTGCCGGTATCTATCGTCGGCGGATGGGCAATTTCTGCGGCGTACCTGCATACGGTGTGTCGTAGTCCGGGCGCCGCCGCGGCCACACTCTCAGCGCCCCTCAGCCCCGGCCAGGCCGCCAGCTCTCGTCGGCGATTAGGGCATTTCCCCGCCGAGTTCCGAGCCGATGGACGCTTCAACAGACACAGCTCAGTATGTGGCTTCTGAATATTGACTCGTCGTGGGCAGGATGGGTAGTTTCAAGAAGGATTCATGCCGGATATTGTGCTCGGCCGGCAGAGCCCCTTTACCAAGCGGCCATCTTGCTGCTCGGCCACGCCGAAGCGAACTGCTTCTTAATGCAGTCACCAACCTGGCTATGGAAAAATCCTGGTAGAAACGATCTATAGTAATGAATAGGTTTAGCTTTTACAGAAACATTACTGTATTTTATAGATTTCACCACAGAAAGAAAGTGGATGAATTCTCAATGTTGGTGTAAACATTGGTTAAGCGTGTTGCAATCAAAATCCCAAATAAATGTTTATACATAGTGAGAATACACTTTTATAAGGCATTGATTGGAGTCAGTGTTCACATATTCTGGATAGTCCATCTGTAAAAGCAAATTTTGCAGTGGGTTATTGTCTCAATAATGCTTACCACAGGATCCATTAATAATCCCAGATGCGTCATGTAAACATCAAACTTCTTAAAGCCACATTTTTCAAACATAAACTTAAAATACAACACTGGCACTTAGAGAAGAAGCTTTATTTCAATAGGTTACACATATAAATTACAGATGCTTTAAGCATAGATGCCAGGGCATGGTGTTATTCATATTTCCAGAGTGAGCATCCATGACTGAACCTAATCTGATTATGTCCTGCTGTTCATGGCACTGTTTCTAGGTTTGTCCTTATGCCTAAAGGCTTTTCTCCTTTATTGTTGTGATTAGCAAAATGTATATTCTAGTTTCTTTAAATGTATGTTCATTATTATTATTTGGTTACATTCGCAGATATTAGTATGGCTACACTATTGTTTATTATTTTATGATTATAATATAGTTTTGCTATGTTTATGTGTATTGGGCTGCTTCTTCCGTGTTTTATATGTATGGTTAAATAAATGGCCATGTTTATTTTTTTATGCCAAAAGTTATGCTTGTGTTGGTATTTTTATGTTTATTGCTGTATTTTGCTATGTCTATGATTATTTAAATCCTTTGTCAAGTATTTGGGCATGTTTATGTCCAGGCTGGTGTGATTTCATTGCTTAAATATTTATGATATGCTATGTTAGTTTATTGGACACATTTATAAAGTGCAGACGTAGCCCTGTAGGGCTTTTGCATATAGAAACAGGGTACTTGTTCCAAACGTGAAGGGAGAGAGACCTTTAAGTAGGTTTACAATGAGATGTCAAGCAAAATAAGCAAACAATGCAGAAGAAAACACTCTTCTCACTCAGAGGTGAGCAGAGGATGTAGCTGGGAAAAGACGGATACAGTCTAGGGACAGCTAAGAGGGGGTGTTTGTTAGTTCTTTATCAAGGGCACCAATGGTGAAGAAAGTGTGGGGGGCAAGATGTAGTCATTTCAGAGTCTTGGACCATATGCCAAAAACCGATTGGCAAGTGTATTCGTTTGTAGTTGTTTTGGCTTTCCAACATTGAAGGGGATAGTCACCTGCTACTGCACACGTCACCAGAGGTGGAGAGTTGGAGGGTTTCTCATGTGATGTGTTTCTAGATCAGGCAACAGACCATAAACTGTATGTGACAATCACATCGCACAAAGACACATTTTCCAACCTATGGCCCATGCTATCAAACGCTCTTTGATTGGGGATTAACAGAACCGATCTGCCAATCATGTTCATGGGATACCAGTAAGTAGAGAATCACCGCCGTCAACATTTCTCAGAACGAGGTGCTGAGCTATGGATCCTAAGCATGTACATGAGACAAGGGCCTAATTGTGAAAGCAGGAAGTTACATCAATGGGTATGACTTGTCATGATGTGTTATATTTATGCTGACATAAGAACTTTTTATTTGTTATTGTTTATGTTTAGGGCTATCTTGTTGCTTTATTTGTATTGGATGTTGATTTGGATTATATTGGTTTTTCTAGTATTTTTCATGGTCACATTTTGCCAATATTTATTTATGTTTACATTTATGGTCTTTAGCTTTCAAACTTGCCAGCGTAGCTTAGAGTTGCCGCCAGGGTGGAAGCTGGTGAGCTGTGGCGTGTGTCACATCTGACTTTTCACCGGGAGTAGATTGCCTTACGAGGGATTGGGGAGTGCTGGGACGGTTTCAGGCTGGTAGCAGCAAGGATGGTGTTGAAGAAGTCTTGCTTGTTGGCCTCCTGTTCCAGGGATGCAGCACACTACGCGGAGAAGGTCGCTGGTGGTCATCTAGAGGCAGGAGGGTCTGAGGGCTCCACCGACACTATGCATGAAGTAACTGAGGTCATCAGGCTGTCTGTGAATGTGAATTTTTGCTAAGATTAATACAAGTCCAGTGGACGTTTGGGTAGAATAAAACAAATATTGGGCACGTGTAATTGAATCTGGCCCAACCTTGCAAGTCAGTCCGAAGCACCAGCCTGCCTGGCATTTGTCTGCACACCAGTGTCGGAGTACTCAGGGGCGGCTCCTCCGCTAAAGCGGAGGAGTGTCGCACCATTGCTCTTTGAGCAGGAAAAATAAAATGATAATAACATAGTTTTTATCAATTTATTTTTCGCAGTTTCAGGGCTGGATTAGGGCGGCAGGGCTGGAGGCACAGGGGGAGGAGTGGTTTGTGCACACTAAGTGCACATGATTGCTTGGCCGGCCGTCTCGGACCGGCCAAACAGTCATGCGCACTTAGCATGTTCCCCACCAGGCTGCATTACACAGCCTGGTGGGGAACTTGGTCAGGCCCCCAGTCCCCATGATTGGCTTAGGGAAGCCAATCTGATTGGCTATGGGGAGCCTGGGTGCTTGCTTGTTCCCAGACTCTAGAGAAGCGAGAAGAGGCAGCCGGCGGAAGAGGTAAGTAGCATTTTTTTTTATTTTTTATGTGTGTGTCCCCGCTACCTCCCCTTCCTCCACCCCTACACACTCCTTTCCTGCCAGCCGCTACTAGGAGTACTTTGCCAACAGATGTCTTTATAAAAATCACACCCAGCATTCTATGCAACTCATGCAACTTGTAGTCTGTGTCCTCTCTATGCACGAAGATCCCCAAACTCTTACTCTTCAGATAAATATGTTTGACCCCTGCACCCATAGACTCGGCTCTCTCAGGATATGCAAGCAGAACATAGACTTCTAAACTGCCTGTGCACTCAGAGATCACGTCTGTTCTGCACCAGGAGATCTCTGTTGCCTCTGCCACAGAGGTTTATGTTACTCTATGTTGTGTTGTAATGTAATGTTATATTATGTTGAGCAATGTTCTGTTATTTTATGTCATGCTGTGTTTTGTTATGCTGTGTACGTGTATGTAACAGTATGTTATGATGTCACGAGTGGCATCCACCCTGCCCCCTCTCCTCTTTCGCGCCTCCGCTCCCCTCTTGCCTCTCCAACTCCACCCTGCCTGGCTCAGCCATTAATGCCCCTGCCCATCGGCCCCAGGCTCACGCCTTGGCTCCCAGTTGTCCTGTCACCTCTCATGGAAATACAGCAACTCTAAGTGCGCTAAGAAAATGAGCACTAGGCACCCCCGCCCCCCCCCCCCCTTCACTGAACCTCACGAGTTCATGTTTAATTAATGGAAGCCATTTTTTATTTATACTCCTTTTTAGGTCAGATCCAGCCCCATCCTGTGGCTGCTGTGCGCTGAAGACTCTTTCACCGATGACAGGGGTGCATCTTACTTATATTGCTCTAGGCATTGGCCTTTCAGCATCCTCATGAATCACAAACACAAATTAACAAAGCAAATATATAGCAGCAGCAGACTGGAATAAAGAAAAGCAGGAAAAACAAAAGAAAGTAGCAGTAAATGTCAAGAGAGAACTGCAGCGGGTGGAAACAAAGAGCACCAGTAAAGAGCAAAAGATAGGAGCATTTCATTGCAATGGAGACCAGCAGTACACATCCTTTGGGAACACCAGCAAAAACCAGTACAAAGCAGCAAAAAATCATCAGTGGATAGCAGCAAGAGCAGCAGATGGCAATAGCGGATGACAGTATGAGAGCAGCGAGACATACAAGTGGAAAAGGAGAGCAGCAGTAAACGCCAACTGAGAGCAGCAGTAAGTGGCAATAGAGAGCAGCAGAGAATTACAAGACAGCAGCAGCAAATGCAAGCAGGGAGCAGCAATAGAGAGCAGCAGGGAATTACAAGAGAGCAGCAGTAAATACCAGCAGGGAGCAGCAATAGAGAGCAGCAGGGATTACAAGAGAGCAGCAGTAAATACCAGCAGAGAGCAGCAGTAAATACCAGCAGGGAGCAGCAATAGAGAGCAGCAGGGAATTACAAGAGAGCAGCAGTAAATACCAGCAGTGAGCAGCAATAGCTGGGAAGAGAGCAACAGGGAATTTGCAAGAGAGCAGCAGCAAATACCACCAGTGATAAGCAATAGAGAGAAGCAGGGTATTACAAGAGAACAGCAGCAAATATCAACAGGGAGCAGCAATAGAGAGCAGCAGGGAATTTCAAGAGAGTAGCAGTAAATACCAGCAGTGAGTAGCAATAGCTGGGAAGAGAGCAGCAGGGAATTAGAAGAGAGCAGTAGCAAATACGAACAGTGAGCAGCAATAGAGAGCAGCAGGGAATTAGAAGAGAGCAGTAACAAATACGAACAGTGAGCAGCAATAGAGAGCAGCAGGGAATTACAAGAGAGCAGCAGCAAATACCACCAGTGATACGCAATAGAGAGCAGCAGGGAATTTCAAGAGAGAAGCAGTAAATACTAGCAGTGAGCAGCAATAGCTGGGAAGAGAGCAGCAGGGAATTAGAAGAGAGCAGTAACAAATACCAACAGAGAGCAGCAGGGAATTACAAGAGAGCAGCAGGAAATACCAGCAGTGAGCAGCAATATCTGAGAAGAGAGCAGCAGGAAATTACAAGACAGCAGCAGCAGCAAATGTCAGCAGTGAGAAGCAATAGAGAGCAGCAGGGAATTACAAGAGAGCAGCGGCAGCAAATGTCAGCAGTGAGCAGCAACAGCTGGGAAGAGACCAGCAGGCTTTAGCTAAAGCGAGCAGACCTAGAGGTGAGGACGGCACAAAATGTCAGCAGAGGACTAGCCCTAAATGGTAGGAAGGAGCAGTGGGACCTGCAATAGAGAGCAGCATGAAATTACAAAAGGGAGCTCGTGGAATTGTCAGTAGAGCATGGCAGAAGAAAACCATATGAAGTGGAAATAGTCAGTAAACAGCAAGGAAGCAGCAAATGATGGTAATAGAAAACAGGAGAACATATTGATAGAGAACACCGGCAAAGATCAACAGACAGCAACAGACAGTTTCATTCCAAAGCAACAGCTGATGGCAATGGAGCAGGAGGAAATATCAGTAGAGGGCAGACAGGACTTAGCAACCAGAACTACATTAAAAGTCAATAGAGGGCAGCAGTGAATGGCAAAAAGTAGAGAGCAAAAACCAATGGAAAGCAACAATCACTGGCAGCAGAGAAAAGCAGAAGCATACATCAGAGAAGAGACATACATGTCAGTCAAGGGCAGCAATAGATGGCAATAGAGAGCATTATTAAATGTCAAAAGCGAGCAGCAGTTAATGTGGAGCATCAGAAGATCACAATTTTGTGCAATAGTTGTTGTCAATAAAACCATCAAAGAAGTAGCAAGAGAGAACAGCAGCATCTGGCAATAAAAAACCGGTGGTACATGGTAATTGAGAGGAGCAGTATATTCGACCAGACAGCAACAGTGAACGTCAATACAGCGCATCCGCAAATGTTAATGAAGAGAGCACCATGAGACAGCAGTCGAGAGAAGAGGCACTCATCAAAAGAAATTCTCATTAAACACGAACAGAGAGAGGCAGCTGATGACAACAAAGAGAAGTGGCATTTACAATCGATATGCAGCGAATGTTAATGGAGAGCAGCAATAGATTCCAATAGATCGCAGCAGTAAACGACAAAGAGATCAAAAGCAAAAACTCACAGACAACAACTCTAAATAGCAATTAGTCAGCAGGACTTAGCAACAGTAAGCGGCAGGAAAATACAAGAGAGGCAGTAAATGTCAATAGAAATGAGTCAATGACAGCAGCGAGGGCAAGAGATGGAGCAGCAGATGGCAACCGAGAGAAGCAGGGTATGATAAAAGAGAACAGTAGATGGCAAAAGACAGCAATTGGAATATATACCAGAGAATAGGAGTAAATGTCACGAGAGAGCAAAATGTCACAGGAGAGAGATTAGACAACACAAAATATGGTAGAGGATGAATTGCAATAGATGACAGCAGGAATTACAACAGAGTACAATAATAAATGCTGATAAAGAGAAGTAGTGAATGACAGCAGAACGCACAAATGCTGGGCACCAGTAGCTGACAATAAAGAACAAAAATACATAGCAGAAGAGAAGAGCAGTATTTGGGAGGAGATAGAAGCAAATATAGATATCACAGAAAAGAAATACCTATTTGACTTTGTATTGAATGTTAGTATAACGTGAGAAGCATAGGGAAGCTGTTAGAAATTGAGGTTTCTGGTTGGCAGAGTATGCACCCTGTCCAAGCAGGAGCCACAATCCTAGTCAGGGTGACTCAGATACACACTCTAAATTAACCTGTGCTCACCCTCAAGTAGCTTGGCACAGACCAGTCAGGCTTAACTTAAGAGGCAATGTGTAAAATATTTATACAACACTTTAATTACAGTAACGCAGTGAAAACACCACAGAAAGACTCCACAACAGTGTAGAAAAATAGAGAATATTTATCTGAGCAAAACAACCAAAACAACAAAAATCCAATAAGTAGAAGTTGAGATATGAGTTTTTAAAGATGAAATCCCAAAACAGTGCTTAGAAGTCAATAGAGCTAAAAGGTTACTTAAGGTTGTGCTAGACCGGGGCACATCCAAAGTTCGGGACATCCGCGATGAAGGGCAGGCCATCTACAAGAGTTACGCAGGGGCCGCTGAAAAAGTCCCTTGTACGGAGCAATCGCCCGCGTTGAGGACTCCCTGCATCGGTTCCGATTCACGCAGTCGGGTCGATGCACCAGAGTCAAGCCTCACAGTCGATGTCGAAGGATCGGGGCTGCGTCGAAGTCGAGCCTCACAGCGGCGCCTTTGGATCGGTGCTGTGTCGTTATCGAACTCCGCAGTCGGGACCCGCGTCATCGTCGAATCGGCACTGCATCGGTTCAGATCGGTGCAAAGGGGTCACTGCATTGATTTTTGCAGAATACAGTTGCAGACCCGACTTCTGATGCCAAGGACTGGAGGGGGTACCTCAGGCAAGGGTAGGACTCACAGATGGCAGAGTCCAGCAGCACCAGCAGAGTTGCAAGAAGTATTTTGTGACCCTGAGACTGCAGAGAACAGGAGGCAAGCCAACAAGCCCTTGGAGAAACTTGGGTTAAGGATGTAGAGAGCAGGTCCAGTCCCTCTCACTCCCAGGCAAGAGGCAGCAGGCCAACACAGCAATGCAGGGAGCAAAGTGGCAGTCCTACAGCACAGCAGCTCTTCTTCCAGGCAGAAGTCCCTTGGTTCTAGCAAAGTTCTAATTCGGTGGTGTCAGAGGTCCATTACTTAACCCCAAATGTGCCTTTAAAGTGTGGGAGACATCAAGGATGCCTTTCAAGATCACAAGGCCCCTGCCTTTCCTGCCCTAGCTCCAGACTCTCTACAGGGGGAATGCAGATCTTTGTGTGAATACAGGCACAGCCCTATTCAGGTGCAAGTGTCAGCTCCTCCCTCCCAATCTACCTCAGGATGCCCCATCAGGTTGCAAATGTCACACCCCTTCTCGCTTTGTCTGACTGTCTAGAGGGAATGCACAAAGCTCAGCTATCACCCAACCCAGATGTGTATTCAGAGACAGGCAGAGGCAAGGAATGGTTAAAGTAAGAAAATGCCAAACTTCTTAAAGTGGCATTTTCAGACTTACAATTTAAAATGTGACTTCACCACAAGTTATGATTTTAAATTGTGACACTAAACTCCAAATCTCTATTGCTTCCCAATTGGAAATTGCACTTAAAAGAAGTTTTAAGGCAATCCCAATGTTAACGTATGTGAGAGACAGACATAGCAGTAGTGAAAAACGAATTTACCAAAACATGTAAAACTCGAAAGTACATGTCCTACCTTTTAAATACACTGCACCCTGCCCATAGTGCTGCCTAAGGCCTACCTTAGAGGTGACTTCTTTGTAATAAAATGGAAGGTTTGGGCCTGGCAAGTAGGTTTACTTGCCAGGTCAAAATGGCAGTTTAAAACTGCACACACAGGCTGACTTGAGCCATGTTTAAGGGCTACTGAAGTGGTTGGCACAATCAGTGCTGCAGGCCTACCAGTCACATTTAATTTACAGGCCCTGGGCACATAGTGCACTTTACTAGGGACTTACAAGTAAATTAAATATGCCAATTGTGTATAAGCAAATGTTACTATGTTTAGAGTACAGAACATATGCACTTTAGCACTGGTTAGCAATTTCAAAGTGCACAGAATCCTTAGGCCAGCAAAAATGGAGTCAGCAAAACAGGAGGTTAGAAGGCAAAAAGTCAGGGGAAAACATGCAAAGGATGCCAGGTCTAACAGAAGCACCCATAAAATAGTTTAGAGAAAGCAGGAGACAGCAGCAGAGTGACCAAGCAATGGAGAGCTACAGCTGCATAAATCATCCCTATATTCTCCCCAGGCCTTTCCGCGCTTTTGCTTCAACCCCTCTTTCTCTTTTTTGAGACCTTCTGAGGTACCAGATATCAAAAATCTCTTTCCTCTTCCAGCCCAAACTAAATTGAGCAACTGGGATGGAACACTTCTCGCCTCTCCATAAAGACACAAAGAGATATGATGTAACACACCTTCCTCTTCCCTTCCTGAGAGGCCTGCTCTGAGCTACTGTGTATCAACCATTCACCTGCCTAGAACTATTTAGAGCTACAGATGTAGCAAAATCCTGTTCTTCTTTTGAGACCACCCGAGCTACCAGGTATCACATATACCTTTCCTCTCCAAGTCCAAGGCTGTCCTGAGCCTTTATGGATCAAACATTCCTCACCTCACCCAGGGGTACACTCTAAGCCTCTATGGATCAAACATTAGGTCGCAATCTCAAATCATCGGAGGCAAAGCTTGCTAGAGTTCCTAAGATCCGGAAAGTCAGAATGGGAGCTCGGGCCTTCTCCTTTTTGGCTGCGAAAATGTGGAACTCTCTGCCTTATGCTCTGAGAGCATCTCCTTCGGAAAAAGATTTCAGTAGTAAACTTAAAACATGGCTTTTCCGCAATGAACTCTAAACCCTATGAGTTGCACGGTTCCGGTGCTCTTTCCTCGTCCATATCTAGGTCCTAGCGTGAGGACACACCATTGTGGTGTAACCAGGCGCTCTACAAATAGCATTATTATTATTATTTCTCTCCTCGCCCAGGGGTACACTCAGAACCTCTATGAATCAAGCATTCCTCGCCTCTAGAGTCTGTACCACACTGAGCCACTGCGTATCTCTTCTCCGAGGAAGACACAACGAGAAACTTAGAATAAAACACTCTTCTCCTTACCCAGGGTTACACACTGAGCTACTTTGTATCAAACTTCTCTCACCTCTGGAGGAAGGCAAGCAGAGCTACTGTGTAGCAAACATCTCTCTCTTCTCCCAGCCCTGAACTATGCATCGCACATCCTCTGCTATCCCAGGAAAATAGACAGTAAGAAACGTTCCTCACCCTTCCTAGGCTAGACGCAATTACACTCGTGACCAGACTACAAGCAGTGACTAATTGTTGACTACCACTCTTTTCTTCTGAGGGACACAGACCTCCTCTGAATAAAACATCTTCCCCTGTTCTGCGACACATCAAGGTACCACGCATGAAGCATAGCTGTACTCTTCCAGGTGACAATAAGCTGCAATTTATTAAATGTCTCTCTTCTACCGAGGGGCACCTCAAGCTAATATGTATCTACACTGCTTTCGTCTCCCAGGCTCTTGTGGGTAACTAAATGCAGACTCCCACTTGTTTTAGATGAAATGGGTACTTTCAGTGAAGCACCACTGTGCTGAAGATAGTACATCAGGGAAAAGCAGCCCAGGAACAGCCTCAGTGGGTCCCTTCTTTGTTGGGCTTTCGATGGGCTGATTATTGTATATAGCAGTGTGTTACTAGTGTTTCCAGTGCGTGAACCGGTGAAGAGGAGTCTACATCACACTACCTTCTCGCCCATTTCCTCGTCCGAGTTACACCAGAGTGAGGATAGTGAGGTGTGTACCCCTTTCAGACAAGCACCCTGTTAGCACAAAAAATGTCCTGGGTTCTAGAAGAAGGAGGCTCCACTTCCAACTCCGTCCAGGCAACATAACCCAGAGCACCACCAATACCGGCCATCCAGTGTTGTCCCAGGAAGCAGTGGCGGCTGGCAGCTGGTAGGGAATAGTGGCGGGGGGCTAGGGCAGGAGGGGTTTAGAAAAAAAAGAAGACTTACCTACTCATCGCCGGTCACCAGCCGCAGCCTCTTCTTTGTCCTCGCTGCTTTCCTGTCTCCGGGAAGCACCCAAGCTCCCAGGCTCCCATAAGCCAATCACGACGCTGCTGTCACCATGACAGCAGCGTCGTTATTAGTCTGAGCGCTGTTGTTTGGCGCTCAGACGGCGACTGATGTCCTGTGTATGTTCTCCACCCAGGCTGTGCATTACAGCACGGTGGAGAATATGCTAAGTGCGTATGACGGTTTGGCCGGCCCAAGACAGCCGGACAAACTGTCATGCGCACTTAAGGTGCAGCAACCACTCCTACTCCCTCGACATCACGGGAGCCCAGTCCCGCCCCGCCCTAACCTGGCTGCAAGATACTGAAAATAAAATAATAATTTCTGTTATTATCATTTTATTTTTCCTTTTACACTGCTCCGAGAGCAGTGGATGACGCTCATCCACCTTAGTGGAGGAACTGCCACTGCCAGGAAGTTACACAGTACGTAAGGATGATTGCCTAAGCATGTTTGCAGCGAAAGAGGCACAGAGTGGGCCAGGACTGAACGTTGTAACACAAGTCACAAAAAAAAGCACCCATAAAACATTCCACCACTTTCCGAGAATCTTTTTCACTGATTGGATGTTAAGTGCAGGCACAGTACCAGCAGAGGAATTGATGTGCAGCTTAGTGGATGCCAGCGGCGTTCCTCCATTAAGACGGAAGAGCACCGCCCCACTGCTCTTTGAGCAGTGCAAAAAGGAAAACTAAAATGATAATAACCCAACGTTATTATCATTTTCTTTTTTCCTTACCGAGGCATTTTTAAGGGGCGGGGCACGGCTGAGCTGTCGTTACAGACAGCAGGGGGAGAAGTGGCTGGTGCACTTAAATGTGCATGACGGTTTGGCTGGCTGTCTTGGGATGGCCAAACAGTCATGCACACTTAGCATGTTCTCCACCCGGATGCATTGACCAGCCTGGGTGGAGAACATGCACAGGCTCCTACTTCCTGTCTGAGCGCCGAACCAGGGCGCTCAGACCAATCACGACACTGATGTCATGCTGGTGACAGCAGTGTCGTGATTGGCTTAGGGGAGTTTTGGAGCCCGTGGGCATCAACAGAAGAACAGAAGAGGACGGAGGAGAGGCGACGGCCGGGTAAGTGAAATTTGATTTTTTTCCGAACCCCCCTGTCCCTGCCCCATCCATACTATCACATGGCAGTCCCCACTGGGGGATACTCTCCATGCCAGCTGCTGTGGATCAAGATCAAATATCAGAGGCTGGTGACAACTAAGCATACACTATAAATTTCAATGTGATAATGTGAGTGGAGTGATCTGACACACTCCCCTCAGTCATTCATAGTGCTCTTTCTGTAATCCAGAAACTTATCAAGGATCACAATTCAAATGAAAAAGTTCATAGAATAGGCGTGTTAATACATCAACAATAGTCATCTCCACTCCACTTTTTACACCTCTGAGCTGTGCCCATACAAGACTTTCAAAATATTTCATTTTACCATGTACAATACTGGGATTTAATTTTGCCTGGACCTGGCACTTACAGAAATTTATATTTGTTAATGCATTTAATAATTTTCTTAATCAAAGACTAGACCCAAAGGGTTACAAAAGATTGATACATAAGATACCGATTAGATATTTGGAAGGGATGCCTACAACATGCCCCTTCCAAATACCGAATTGGTATCCATTTGGAATGTCATTGTAGGAGTAAGAAAACCTTTTCTGTGACCTAAAATGCAATTAGTGAGTAGGGAAAAGCATTTTAACAGTCACAAACGATGAATCAGAGCATTTACGACTGCTAAAATGCTTAGTGGCTCTTAGTGCACATATGTGAACCTCGGGGTCTGAAGCGGTATTAAACCAACTATCATTATAATTCTTTTCTAAATGTATCATAGGAAGGAAGTGAACTAATGGTCACAGGAACTGAGTTCCAACCGAGAGGTGCACTCACGGAGTAGGTTTTCTTTAGTGGCTTTATCTGTTTTGAACATTGTGATTTCTAGTGGGAGGGAACAGTGCTCTGAAGTTTTCAGTAGCCAACTGAAATAGTCAGTTTCTGGGCTACATTAGTAGGGGATAAAGACTGATATAACTGGGCCAGATCAGTGAAATATAGTCTGGCAGGGTCAGAGCACTTTCAGCAAAACTGTAAATCTGGCCAAACATGTGTGGTATATGAATATCTTTGTCAGAATTTCACCTTATATAAATATCATATCCTACATATTGTCTACAAAAATACTGCCACATTGGAGTTGATAAAAGAAATTCTATGCCTAATAGGACCTTGTTTTGCAAATGATATTTAGGGCACAATATTTATGTCAGACCTTAATTCTGTGTAGGTTTAGAACCACCAGCCCATCATGTCACTGCATCTTGGTCAACACTTTTTATTTGATTTTCAGGAACAAACCCCCAAAGCAGGCATTTTTTTCTGGAAAAAAACAACTAAATAACAGTCTCCATGGTGTGCTAGTAGTTTTCTACCAATGTGTGGATTTACTGTTGAGTTTTCGTTTGACTCCGCAATACCTGTCATGGCGGTCATGAAAGGGAAAGCTCTGCGTCAGAAGCCATGCCTTAAAAAGGGTAGACCTTCTAATACTGTATGTTCGCTGGACCTGTGGTCACTGGCAAAGGCTTTGTGATGGAGAAGCCAGCTCTGGCACGGCAGTCAGAAAATAAGTGGCTTCTTACCTCTAAGTGAGGTGAAAAAAGCACTGATTTTCACGAGGTATTCATTTAGTACTCACCCTAAATGACATCCACCATGTTTGCCATTTGCCATATTCAACAGGGTACCATATTAGGTCTCGGTGAGAAAAGATCTGTCTAGGGTTACATCCTGGATGTTAAATAAGACAGTCGTTAGGTGTTGCCTGAGGGTCCCCTAACCAATACAGGACAACCTCCTCCCAAAAATATTTTTTCTTAAATTCTTTGCCAAAAATCAGATAGCTACCAGACAGCCATCTGGGCATGGATCACTTCCATGAGTACCATGGCCTAGCTTATGCCTTGGCTTCTGAAGCTTGTATCTAGACCTGCTATTATGTCAGAACTTTTGGGTCCAAAACACACAGGACAAAACTTGCAAATCTGAAAAACATATAGAAAAAGCCAAAACAATGTAGGGAAGCTGTAAGAATCTCAGGGCTCATGACATCCTGTTTCAGTCTCCATGAGCATCGGCCGCTTCCTACATTTGACCTTATCGGTCTGTCTTGTTTATTTTGACCCCTTATATCTTTCCAGCTACCCTACTCATCACGGACCACTACCCCTACCCAGGCTGAGCACTTTTTACACACGCCTCCTCGCTGTCCCTTCTGCTTCCTGGTGAGTGAGTCTGGCCTGTGCTGAGCTTCTCCATCAATGAAGAGTACATGCTAAGCACTGGGCCTCACCTCCACTGGTCTTCCTGTTAATTCTGTATGAATTACCGCAGCGGCTCTTGGACTCCGCGGTTGCCGCTCCCTTGCTAGATACTCCAGTTTGCACAAATGCATATATGCTCTGCTTAACCTTAATTGGGAAGCCCTCAGAGAGGAGAAAACACAAGAGTCCCCTTGTACGTCTACAACGGGGAAGTAAAGCATAGACGCAGCACGTACCATGCTGGCCTAGAGGGCCTGTTCTGTTAAAGGCACAGGCCACTCTCTGCCAGGGTTCAGACTTCCTGAAAGACACTAGGAGCTTGCAAAGGTTTTATTATGTGAGCCTAGGTTTGCATAATTGCCGATTATTGGCGTTCAATGCTGGGTCGTCTTAACAGCATTATAGGCCCCTGGGAAAAGCAGTGCACTGGACCCTGCCTACACAACCACTCACAGGAATAAATTGTTTAACTGAAAATTTGTGTTAAAATTCTGGTCTGCATGGGGACCCTATGCTCGTGTGGCCCCCGGGCAACTGCCCAGCGTGCCCATGCGTTAAGACGGCACTGGTTCAATGGTTTGCAGTGTCCTTTGTTCCTCGTGCCCATGGGTATTTCCCCCTCACTAAATAAGACTTTGCAATAAGCGTGTCAAATAGCATACAAGCTTTCTACTCTCTAGACTTCTACTCTCGAAATACATAGATGGGATCTGAAGGTCAGTTATGTGTATATGAAGGTATAGATTGTATAGCACATACACCTGAGGTGGGGAAGGAATGCCAAATTACACTCGTACACCATCTGTGGGAACGAGTCCAGATCTTCATGTGAAAGGCCAGTCAGAAAGAACTTGAATGTTGCATATTTTTGATAGTTTGTGCAAGAAGTAAGCAAGGGTCAAAAGAAAACAAAACACACGTTGCACTCCCATAAAAGAGACAAGACTTCCTCTTAAAGCCGCATTCATTGCGTAGACAGACGCACTGGCCAATAGGAGACAACAGACAGGGCTGTGTGGAGAGACCCAACATCTGATCAGAAGTGCGAACAGCTAAATGTAAGCCAGATTAGAGTTCATGCACTGTGCGTCTCCTGAGGACAGGCACACAGTCACAGTATCTGCATGAGGACAGGCACACAGCTTAAGTCTCTGCTAAAGACACAGATTTTATTTAGATTTCCATGTGACGACATGCACACAAACTACATGCCTACACGATTAATTGTGCACATTGTTCTCAGTCAGGCCATGTACATGGCCTAGGGTTCGGTATTACCACATGAACATGGTCTAGGAATCTAATTAAGTACATGTACACAAACTATATCGTATGTATTGCTGCCTGAAGTCACGTGCACAACCAAGATGCCACCTCCAGGACGTGCACTGTCGGGTGTTTCCATAAGGACATGTAAATGTACGCATGTGAGGATACATACCTTGAGTTAGGTGTGTGTCAGAGAACACATACACATCCAACTGTCTTCCCAGAACATGTATGCAACCTATTGTAGGTGCCTGCAAGAGATCACACATACACACACAAACACATGCACCTGTCATCTGCCCAAGGTATGTACAGAGCCTAGTATATGTCTACAATCCTGCAAATAAATGAACATTTGCCTGGGGTCATGCACATGCTTTAGTGTTGGCTAGAGGACATATACACAGCCTAATGTATGTCTGAGATCATGTGCAAAGGCGAGGTGTCTTCTAGAGGTTGAGTGCAGAGATTATCAGACAGTGCCTAGAGTATGTGGGCCTTGCACACAGACATGGGTCCTTATTACGATTGTTGGGCAGACTCACGTCCGCCCAACACCGTTGTGGAATCGGTCCCGACAGTAGTATTTCTCTGTGGGAGCTTGTGCGGCGGCTGTAAACTGGCCGTAGCACAAGCTCCCATAGAGAAATGGGAGAATCTGTTCATCCATGCACTGCGTGGCAGGCACCCCCAACCCGAGGCCGCAGAGTGAAGGGGGCCCTGCTAGGGGCCCCCAATGTCGCTTTCTGAAAGGCTTTCCATGTCGGAAAGCCAACATGAAAAGCCTGTCGGAAATCGACATCGTAATCCCTATGGCGGAAACTCTATCCATAAGGATTACGGGCAGGCCTCCGACTGGCCGCCGGGCTCCTTGAGCCCCATCGGAATCCAGCCGGAATGACTGGCCAGTTTCACTTTCGACCGCCTGCATCGTAATGCGGCAGTCGAAAGTGAAACCCGCGATGAGACTTCATTGTAATGAGGCCCTAAGTGTCTTTCTGAGGCCTAGTGCTTAGTGCCTGTCATACATAGGTCAGGATGCTGAGTATGTGTCCGTCTCTGGTCACGTGTACAGCCTATTGTCTTCCTGAGGTAATCTGATAGGCCTAGGCTATGCTTGAAGTCACGCATAGAGCCTGCTAGTGTCTGATGAGTTCAGGGGTACAACCTGTGTGTCCCTCTGAGATCGTGTACGCTAATTGTTTTCTTGAGGTCACTTACAGATATGTGACAGATGGGTGGTCACCCCATGACTCTTCCTGAGATCATGTGGCCAGCCTAGGAGTCTGCATGAGGTCATCAGGTGCACAGGGAAGGCGCCTGCTTGCACACACATGTTGCTGGTATAAGGGTTTCCAAAATGAAAAGCATTAATGTGAATAATGACATGTCAGTCTGGGATGCCCATCCCTGAAGGCAGCGACCTTAATCATACACAGGAAGTAATATCCTTACAATATCTCCAGACCATTCTGGCAGCGTGGGAGGCATGGAGGCCGAGAGGATCCCGATACCCTCCTACCCGCCCATGAACTTCCTGTAACAAGAAATCACCAGAAAGGGCCAAGGGTGCAGTTTACACTACGCCCAAGTGGAAAAGGAAAAGTTTGGAAACTCTGACAAAAAGCCTTCTTTTCTGGATTTTGCCAGACTATGCAAGTGTAATAAAATGCAGCATGTTTGGAAGGAGGACTGGCTCTGTGGGCACGCCACGCCGCACACAGCCAAAAGCCATGGCAGCAGGGGTGGCCACCCACTGTGGGTTGGATGCAGAGACCCGAGCTTAACTGTTGGTTGCAGTGTCTGATCAGAAAAATCATAAACATTGTATTTTGACCATGCAAAAAACCTCTTGCCCTGCCTTGCTGATGGATTCAAAAATTCTCATTTCTTTCCCTTTCATAAACTCTTTGTTATGAAAGTGTTTTTATTAATCTCTTCTGCCCATTTCTATGTTGATGATTTATACATCAACAAGAGTAACCCTTATGTCCATGCGAACAGGATAGCGCCTCTATGAAAGCAGGCTGAGAGCAATGCAACACACTTTCGTAAAAGTGTGCGAATTGTTATTTATTTGTTTGAATAAAACTCGGTTTGGCTGAACCATGTTACGCACTGGCTGTTGATCTGTTTCTAAACGTGTTTTATTTTCAACACCATTGTTGGATTAAGTCCGGACAGTAATATCTGTGATAATCATAATTTTGTTTCAGAATGAGTTCCATGTGAACACATGTTTCAAGGATACATTTCTATGTTGAGCACATTGCAGAAAGACAATTATATATATATATATATATATATATATATATATATATATATATATCTCATCATCATCATCAACAACTTTATTACGATCACACAGATCCTAAAAAGTATACAGCACAGGTTTCTAAAAAATATACACCGAAAGGTATAGATAAAAGAATGTCGTGTGGTTTGTGGCCTCTTTGTCTGCATTGCTAAGTTGGCTTAGGCCTGGCTGCCATGATGCCGTTTTGCGCACGTTACTTTGTGCCTTTGTTTTTCCAGCCTCTGCTTGTGCCCGGCTATTTTGGAACTGTCTGCCTTTTTGCCTTTCACCTTTCCTCCTGTTCCCTTTGGGTTTCGTCTGCACATCATGTACAAGGTCGAAAAACAATGTCCCTTGTTCTTGCTGATCTGGTCAGCCCCTCGCACTTAGACATAACACTGAATGCAGCTGCACTGGAGAAATTTGTGTGCTTTTAATATTGTGATTTTCACTGTTAGAGGCACTTGGAGAAAAACCTTTCCAGAGAAAAGAGCTATGCTTGTCTGATGATGTAATCCTTGCTTCTAGATATTGAGGTATGAGGGTTCGCCTGCCAATGCCCAGAGGTCTGCTATTTTTATAATAAACTAGCTAATAGCACGGGGATGGTGGTATGGTCATTTAGCCCTATATCCACTGCTTTACGAAATGCTTTCCCCATTTGTATTCTATGGAATTGTAACTATGCTTATTATTTTATTCTTATGCATTATGCTGATAGTACTGGCACGTGTACTGCATCTTAGAGCACGATAGTTGAAATAAACATTTTAAACTATACAGTGTCTCTTATTACGCACGTTGTGGACAGGTATGAGTGAGTTATGAAAGGGTGTCCTTGCTCCTTCGAGTCCTGAGAGAGAGAGACCATGTTCTGGGTTGTCTAATCATTGGTAGCTGCGCTGCTAATGAGACGCTAAAGCTAGTCGGATTGGGATTGTGGGTGCTAAGGTGCATGGTTGGTTCACCACTATGCTCCGAGGTCCTAAAATCCTGTGCATAGCTCTGTATATGTGCAGAATCCCTACAACAAGAATATAGATTAAAAATCCATAAAAACATTAGTACAAATTCAGAGTAACAAGGCCCCCAGGACAATTGTAAAGTGCATATGTGCAAAAGCAGCAGATTGTATGGCACAAATTAAGGTGCTTAGGGTTCCTACAAGCACAGCCAATAATTAGCAAAATATTTTTAAAAGTTGGATAAAATTCTGGTCTGGCAAGGCTTTCCAAAACGCGGTGTCTCAACTACATAATTTCCTACGCCTAATCCAAAGGGCATGCCAGAATCTAGCAAGACCAAATACAATAGGTTGTCTAGTATCAATACATAAAAGTCTTAGCACCTCTAAGTAATGCCCCCCGCCCACTAAGGAGCATAGCGGAAAAATCCATTTTTTCCTCAGCGACTGATAGGTCGGGCAAAAAAAGAGTAGATGGACTATGGATTCTGGACTACCTTGGCAAGTAGGACAAAAATCAACCAAGTCGTTGTTGCTAGACCATTTTGAACAAAACAATTTGGTAGGGAGTGTTTTATAGCGAAACTGCAGAAAAAGTTTCCGTGCCATCGGTGGGACAATTTCATAAATGGTTGACTCAAAGAACGGAGAACATTTGAATTTAAGAAAGACTTCGGTCAGGCTGGATACTGGAGCTGAAAGAACTTCTTTTCAAACAGAATCCCAAAACACTTCTTTCATTTTTAGGTCTCGCCTGAGCCAGCGCGCATGCGCTGCTCTGCGAGACATTTAGTAAAGGCTTTTCAGCTTCGAACACACGCTCGTGCGTGTGCTTTTTTAAAATTAGCCCGCGATTGGCCTTTGCGTGCGTCTTTCTAAGAAAGACAGCACGTAATAGGCTCAAGGCGGGTGCATGTCCCGCCTTCTCTGGTCCTTGGCCTAGGGTCCACGGGAGCGAGCTTTAATCCCATCTGTTTCCAATTATCGCGTTGGCGGTAATTGGAAACAGATGGTGCTCGCGTCTTTTAGGTCAAGCCGAGCGCGCGCGCACCACTCCCGCTGCAGCTGCTTTCACTTTTGCCGCTCCAAACTCCAGCGCCGCCCAGCACGGGACGCTTTCTCTGCAGACTTGCATCCCTTTCTTTAAGCTTCTTGGACTTTTATTCAACCTGACCTCTGCCTGTGCAGGCAAAGCCCCGTGGGATGGATCGCCAGTCACTGCTGGCCTGTGCCGCACTCCTGTGCGTGCTGTGTCAGGTAAGGAGCTGAAGTTTGTCATCTCTACCGTCTCCATGGTCGTGCGGGTGCGAAGGGCTGGCGCACGCAGGTTGTGTGCAGCTCCGTCAGGTCGCCAGTCACTGCTGGCCTGTGCCACTCTCCTGTGCGTGCTGTGTGAGGTAAAGAGCAGAAGTTTGTCATCTCTACCGTCTCCATGATCGTGCGGGTGCGAAGGGCTGGCGCGCGCAGGTTGTGTGCAGCTCCGTCAGGTTGCGCCGTCCAATACCTAGTTATAAAGCTCTCCCAGGCTGTCTGTGGGTACCTGCGCACTCTGGACTTGCAGTTTGGTTGTTGTTGCTTGGCACCTGGTCTAGTTGCTACTGCTCTAATGCCCCATTGCTTCATCGCAGGGTTATGGCGAGTTCCTTTCTGTTTAGGTTGATGAAAACATTGGATGCATACAGTTTTTCAATAGTGCAGCCTATGTTGGAGCATGTCTTTTGTGGTGAATATTGCGCTTGTATGACTCCACGCGGTTAGTTCCATTAGCATGCAAAGGCGTGTTGTCACGTTAGCTACGATTTTTCTGGAAACTATTGATGTCCGCATATCACATGTTTGTTTTTTATTTTTTAACGTGAGACGCGATTATTAGGATTGGGGGCCTCGGTCCCTCATTGAATACGTCTGTAGATGTCATTCCATTAGATACGATAGCGAATTGCTGTTATCACCTTTGTAGGAAGTAGTTCACGTTGTTACATATTCACTGCAGTGCCATCCGCGTGCGTTGGAAATGCGCTTGGTGTACTTTGGGCGTATTTGGAGTGGGCGCTCTGTAAGTGATAGCGTTTGAAGTGCTGCTCTCTATGTATGTGTGAATTGGGAACATGAACTATTTATACACAATTGGCATGCAATATCCATCTACTCGTGTAACGCTTTCTGTACACACACTTGACACAGGCGCGTACAGTCTAGGGGTGTACTGGTTCGTTTTCCGTGTAGTATGTATTCTGGAAAGTGGTCTTACATTATTGGTGTTTGTGTGTTCCGCCTGCTACTTGCTGGCATCTGTTTGGCCTGCGTCCCTTCGTGCATTAAGATGTGCTCTGTATATGTATGTGTTGTCGTGTGTACTTTGTTACTATGTGGGTATTACTGCGATCTTTGTGTATTGATGTGTGTATACTCCGCGCATATGATATGTGCATTACACTTGCATCCCTTTCTTTAAGCTTCTTGGACTTTTAAAATCCATGTGAAAAACTTTAAGGCAGTTTGCATTTATATTTGACATCTTTGCTGTAGATCGCACGGGGAGAGCGAACGAAGTCCCAGTAACGGAGTTGTAGCCCGCCGCTGACATCTGCAGTAACCGGAAGGTCCGGGCTCATGAACCTAGTAAGGTAGATTTGGACTTCTGTACTTTCCACACCAGGAGTGTGGTATGAGCGCTATGTAACATTAATATTTTGAGGGAAAGGCTGGGGACTCAAAACGTGTGCTTTCCCATTTAAATCCCCACCTCTCCCCAAACAGAGAACCGTCTTTGTGAAAAACGAAACTGGTGAACGTCATTGAACTTTCACCAAATTTCGGAGGGAAATCGTACTGTTAGTGGAGGCCTGGTTTTGGTACATTTTTGTTCAGTGGCTTATGAGGAGAAATTCTATAATGATAGTTTACATGCACTGAAAATGGTAGAGGCATTTCAGCCTTGTAATTACTCCGTGAGCATCAGATAGGACTGCCATCAACTGCAACAGAGCTAGGCTTTCATTTGTCTTTTAAAGGTTATCCAAAGCAGTAGCACAGTCTCGTGTGTATACAAGCTTATTAGGTAAACCAAAATTGGCCTCAGTTGTGAACGGACCTCGTCTATTCTGCCCCTCCCTGCTGCGGTCTAAAATTTGTTTTCAATTTCGGAGCTTACTCTATGCCCAAGGGACTCTGGAAGCGCCTATGTATACCATGAAACAGCCCCACAAAATAGTATTGTACATTATACATTCATTGCGTTAAGCAACTTCCTACGAAACGTGCTAATATTAATGACGTCAGACCCTGAAAAGCATGCTTCCAAACTCCCCTCTTACACTCCTGCTGCTTCCAAACTCTGCGGTAGAAGCAAGAATAGCACATTTTATGATAATGAATTCTTGTCTTCACTTGCAGCACTCTCAAATATGTGCCAAAACTGATTGTGCCCTCGCCTGTCAGCAACTGGAGATATTAAAACCACCTCGGCAACATTTGCACCTCTCTAAAGCAGAGTAAGTACCAGTGATATTCATTAGTCGTACCTACTCTTTCTTTACGTAGTCCTCACTAGAGAGATGGCTCTCCTCGCATCACTGGAGCCTTGGAGGCCAATAGGAGTCTTTCATTAATCCTTTCTTGCCCATCTTGTGTCTCACAGGGCTGGAGAGCCCATGCTCTCCTTGGACTTTTCAAAACATAAATACACTCCACATACCACTCAGTGCCACATAATTACACGCCACATAATTACACTCTACTCAATGCAACATAAATACACTCCACATAATACCACTCAGTGCCACATAATTACACTCTACTTAATGCAACATAAATACACTCCATATAATACCACTCAGTGCCACATAATTATATGCTACATAATTACACTGCACTCAATGCAACATACACTCCAAATAATACCACTGAGTGCCACATAATTACACGCCACATATTTACACTCTACTGAATGCAACATACACTCCACATAATACCATTCAGTGCCACATAATTACACACCACATAATTACACTCTACTCAATGCAACATAAATACACTCCACATAATACCACTCAGTGCCACATAATTATATGCTACATAATTACACTGCACTCAATGCAACATACACTCCAAATATTACCACTCAGTGCCACATAATTACACTCTACTGAATGCAACATACACCCCACATACCACTCAGTACCACATAATTACAAGCCACATAATTACACTCTACTCAATGCAACATAAATACACCCCACATACCACTCAGTGCCACATAATTACACGCCACATAATTACACTCTACTGAATGCAACATACACTCCACATAATACCACTCAGTGCCACATAATTACATGCCACATAATTACACTCTACTGAATGCAACATAAATACACCCCACATACCACTCAGTACCACATAATTACAAGCCACATAATTACAGTCTACTCAATGCAACATAAATACACTCCATATAATACCACTCAGTGCCACATAATTACACGCCACATATTTACACTCTACTCAATGCAACACAAATATACTCAACATAATACCACTCAGTACCACATAATTACATGTCACATAATTACACTCTATTCAATGCAACAAAAATACACTCCACATAATAAAACTGTGCCACATAATTACACGCCACATAATTGCACTCTACTCAATGCAACATAAATACACTCCACATAATACCACTCAGTGTGACATAGTTACATGCCACATAATTACACTCTACTCAATGCAACATAAATACACCCCACATACCACTCAGTACCACATAATTACATGTCACATAATTACACTCTATTCAATGCAACATAAATACACTCCACATAATAACACTGTGCCACATAATTACACGCCACATAATTACACTCTACTCAATGCAACATAAATACACTTCCACATAATACCACTCAGTGTGACATAGTTACACGCCACATAATTACACTCTACTCAATGCAACATAAATACACCCCACATACCACTCAGTACCATTTAATTACAAGCCACATAATTACACTCTACTCAATGCAACATAAATACACTCCACATACTACCACTCAGTGTGACATAGTTACACGCCACATAATTACACTCTACTCAATGCAACATATATACACTCCACATAATACCACTCAGTACCACATAATTACACGTCACATATTTACACTCTATTCGATGCAACATAAATACACTCCACATACCACTCAGTACCACATAATTACACCTCACATAATTACATTCTATTCAATGCAACAAATACTCTCCACATAATACCACTGTGCCACATACGTACAAAAAAACTAGAAGACATTTTTTATGTTAAAATCTTTTTTTAATCAGGTTAAGTTGTATATAATGTCGGCTTGGTTTGTATAAAGGTAACAAAAATGCTTAACACTTTTTATTATAACTTTTCAACATGATGCACAGCAGCCACAATGCTCTGCAACATAGCCAAAAGTTCTGGCTAAACACATAAGGTCCCAAAGGCGAGACCTATTGGCTAGGCCAATGCTTGTTTCTCTTGAGATTTGCCTCATGGTTTCTGGATTTGTCCAGTAGGCATCCATGTCCAATTTTGCCAGAGATTTCCGTAGGGTGGTAAACCAGTTTATTGATGATGCCTTAGGAAATCTCAGGAGGTCTAACAGTGTCTCTCGATAAGTCTCCAGCTCTACTACAGTCCATAGCCTAAACCAAAACATTATCAATCAGTACATTGCCTTGTGTTTCAGTTGTTTGTGTGCCAGATCCATATACAAAGGTTTCAAAGGGGTGCTAGCGGGGAGGTCAACCAAAGATCTAAGAAAACGATTTTCCACAGCTGTTAAAGACGATATATTTCCTATCCCCCACAACTCTATACCATACATTATGCCCCCCGGTACCTTAGAATTATAAATTTCAAGTGCAGGAGCAATCTGCTGTGACGATGTTTTTCTGTGTATTTTGCTAATCTAATATGATTACATTGGAGGATTTGGTGTAACTTAGCCTTCTCCTTATGTGCATCCCAGTTTACTGATGGGGATACACGAATTCCTAGGTAATCAAAAACGTCAACTTGTTCAAGTAGGGTGCTACCTGCACGAATGGATCTACTGGAATGTTTTGCCCATTTTGTTAAAAATCATATCTTTGGTTTTTCCCTCGTTTAAAAACCACCCCCTATCATTACAAAACTGTATAAAATCATTTAAAAGTTGTTGAAGGCCCTGGGGAGATTTAGAAATTAAAAGGGTATCATCCGCAAATAACAAAGCGGGCACTCTTCTATCGTTTATTTTCGGGGCATCGCAACCATCCCTGTCCAAGAAATCAATAACCCCATTTATAAAGAGAGTAAAAAGAGTGGGCGCCAGCACACATCCCTGCCTCACTCTACAATTTACAGGAAATTTTTCTGTTACTTCATTTCTTGGGCCCCACCTGACCTGGGCTGTGTTAGAGGCGTGTAATCTGATTAGGATATCTAAGAGATTTGCCGGGAGGCCCAATTCTCTCAGTACTCTCCACAGCTTTGCCCGGGGCACGGAGTCAAAGGCTGTGCGCAAGTCAACAAATGCCACGTATAATTTACCCCCTTTAAGGTCCACTTCCTTCCAATAGATGCAGATAAAGCGGAAAACCTGGTCTAGGGTGCTAACTTTAGAACGAAAGCCCGCCTGAAGGTCACTTAAAATATGAAATTCCATCATCCAGTCATGGAGCCTCCCTAGGACTTGTTTACAAAAGATCTTTTGGAGAGAATCTATTAGGCTTATCGGCCTATAGTTTGATGGCTTGGTTTTGTCTTCTTTCTTATAGATGGGCACAATTTCCACGACCTGCCACGATTGCGGAACAGGTGCTTCAGACAGAATCAGGTTGGATAACATATTTATATACCGGCCCCAAAGACATTTGTCTTCTTTGTACAAATCATTGGGGATTCTGTCTGGGCCTGGGGCACGCGCTGGTTCACATGAAGAGATCGCCACATGGGTTTCTACTATGGAAAAGATCAGGGGCTCAAAATCCCCACTCAACCCCTCCTCTGGCTACTCACCCATCTCGCCACTACCGTAACTCTCATTGGCATAGAGAGACCCAAAGTAGGCTGTCCATTCATCGGGCTGTATATTATATTCCAACTCTGTTTTTTCTCCCTTGAGCCAATGAGTTGCCTCTCTCCAAAAGGACTTTTGATCTTTACCAATTAATGCTGTGTGTAAAGCTAGCCATAGTGAGCTCTCCCACTCCTTTTTGGCACTGTCAATGGCCCGCCTGTGCTTGGTTCTACAAGTCACAATTTCAGGATGAACCTTACGCTTTATAGCACAGATAAGCTCCCTCTTTGACCTTCTACAGTCCTGATTAAACCATGTACTTTTAGAATTGTGCTTAGTACCAGTGCAATGGGTATCACTTCCCATTGTTTTGGCAGGCCGGCTAAGCAGTTCCCTAGCCTCTTTGAAAAGATGCTCGTGGCATAAACTTAAACTCTTAACAGCATCTTTACTAGGGATTTTAGTTAAGGACTCTATTAGATTTATGGTTTTCTTTTTGACAAGATCCAGCGCCTCCGGATGCTTTTCCACCCAGCCCCACTTAACTGATCGCTGATTATTTGAAAATGAGAGCACTCCCAGGTCACGATGTCCATTTAGAGTTGGCTGTGCATTACCTGGGATACTTAGTGAAAGTGCAAGTGGGTTGTGATAGCTATCGTGTCTGTTTGCCACGATCATGTCGTCTAATACAGGGCATAGGTTGGAGGTAATTAAACAATAATCTATTCGACTTGTGTGGTTAGGTCTTTTATAGGTATGGGCGCCGTTAAGATCTGATCTGGTTCTCCCATTTGTTGCTCGTAGGTCATGCTGGAGTGTTAGTGCAAACAGCTGACCACCTCTCTTCGTCCATTTAACCTTTGGTAAACTTAATGGCGGGATAGACCAATCCATGTCCCAATCTTCTGTCAAGTCTGGGGCGACTACGGCTAGGGGCTCGAAAGTACAATTGAAGTCACCAGCCACTGTCGCTGGGGTATTGTCCAAGTACTTGGTTAACGCATTGTCCAGCGTACAGAGGGTCAATGTTTCTTCCCCAGCAGAGTCCACCCTATTATATACATTAAAAAATTTCCCCTTCCAACCACTAGATAGGGACAGCTCAAAAGCCAAAATATCCTGGGAGTCTACATGAAGGCGCTTAATTTTGTTCCCTACAGCATTCTTTACCCAAACCACCAGGCCTCCCGCCGGACGGCCCCGTTTTTTCCTAGTGGCAGCAATGGCAAGGGTGGGAAAGCCAGATCTATGGGGGGTGGATAAACTCCAAATTTCCTGCATCAGAATTGTGTCAAAAGTATCTATAAAAGTGCACCATTCAGGATCCGATAGTAGTTTAGAGATCCCAGCCATATTCCATACTAGAATCTTAAGGTTCTTCATCAGAGAAGGCCCTATTACAGTAGAGCACATATTCTGAGTGTTATCATACATTTCAGTTGTAGCTTCAGTCACGGGACAGGGTTCAGTGTTAAGTGGTAGATTACTTCCTAACAGAGGGTTGGTTGGGGATAAAAGAAAGACCGGCCTAGGTTCAGGTAACAAACCACCCTCATGTTTCAGTCATTGTTGACTACTTTTTGCCCAGACTCGGCCAGTACTTTGTTCTACCCTCGGAGATCTATACATAGTCACTCCTTCTTGTGGGTGTTTGTACCCGATCTGGATAGTGGTGTTAGCGGGGGGGAAGGTACGAGAATCGATTGACAAAAGCCCAGATACCATGGCTTCGTCAAAAAATCTTACTAGAATTGTGTCTTTTTCCGCTCCCGGGATATTTAATCTACCAACATGTCTAATGTCATCCCTTATAATTGAGTAACAATGGCGGGCTGACCTGAACCAATAAATAACCTTATTTTTTAGAGAATCAGGGTTTCGTAGCCCCCATTAGGGAGTTTTGGAACATTTGTAAGGTAGACTGCATCAGAGCTGCTTTTACCCTCCAGCCTTCTGTACACTCCATCCCTTAATATCCCTGTCCCATGAGGGGCTTCATAGCTTGGCCTCTATGTATATCCTTCATCCAGGATCACCTCCCCTCTATCCGGGTGCCCAGATCTTGACGCCCCGAGATTTGCTCCCTTGTATGTGTGTTTTGTTACTCTTGGATCCCTGAGGCTAGAAAGAGATGTCTCCACAGGTTCTTGAGATTGATGAAAAGTTTTTAAAGAAAGGGCTCTAGACTGTGTTTCAGCCGGCCCGTGCTGGGGTTGCATCGAGCCACTGTCTTTAACTAGAGATGGTGTTAATATAAAATTTTTAGGGGGTCCATAACATGCTTTGTTCCCATCCCCACAAGTAATCCTCTGTGAAAGAATCCCAACTTCCCTTCTAAGCGCAACCACCTCTTCCTTCAGTGACTCGATCAGGGTCCTTAATACAACTAGTTCGTTGGAATGGCCACTTCTAGTCTCACTGGGATTAGGCTCTCTTACCCCACAATCATCAGTTGTTGGAACATCAAACCTATTATGGCAATCAACCTGGACAACATAAGGGACAGAGGGTGGCCCACATATGTCCTCTTGACACTTCTTTGCGATTGAATCAAGCTCCTTCCCCTTATCCTTTACCAAACCCTTTCTCTTTCCTTTCAGATTAGATTTAAACATACGTGGGATTATCTTAACCGAGTTTGATTTATGTGTTGAAGTTTGGGTGGTAGGGGGCAAGGATAAGCCAGGGGTCCCAGCTCCAGGTTCTACAGCGAGCTCTCTACATGTAACAGGGTTAGCCAAGTTTTCTACAAGAGTAGACGAATTTGGTGGGGAATCGGCTATCTCCTGGCACTCTAATAGGATCGAATCGATACGATCCATAGTCTCGTGACAAACTGCACCAAGCGATTTATTTTTCTTCTTAGCATTGTCATGGCCTAGGGCCCTTTCATGATCTTTCCTTTTACCCATCTGCCCCAATGACCCAAGGAAATGTTAGTTTTGCTACTTAACAATACGTGAAAATATCACAAAAAGGGGAGATTTGGTTGAGCAGAGGGAATCAAAAATCAGGGAAATACCGTCTAAATTGTATGATCACCATGCAATCCCTGTATGCTTGGAGTTTTTTTTTTTTTTTTTAAAACATTAACAGAAAATAACATAGAATAACTAACTAACAACCCCCAAAACCTGCCCCACACGACAGTAATATGTATCTTTTACAATGGACGAAATTTGAGGAGAGCAGCTCCAGGAAGCAATCCCAACTACAGGCCTCAATAATAAGCACAGTACCTTGGATCCACAAGATGATCCGAAAATCCAGAGCCTACACCATAGGAGACAAGGATGGCGAACCAAAAAGGGGGTGGCCCAGCCCTGCCTCTTCCTGGCAAGGACGGGCCCGCCCTTGGCCCGCGCGCCGCCCGCGCACGTCCCGCGCGAGGTTGATACTCGGCTCCTCCCTCCTGGGCGAGCGGTGGATTGTGGGGTTTGGAGTCCCCAACCGGCTACAGCAGAGATTGCGTCCCGCGCCGCGGGTGTTGATGCGCGCTTTTGAGCGCGAGGTTGATACTCGGCTCCTCCCTCCTGAGCGAGCGGTGGATTGTGGGGTTTGGAGTCCCCAAACGGCTACAGCAGATATATATATATGAACGCTCCGGTTTCAACACAAGAAACACGCTGCACTCATGGACTGCAATTCCCAGAATATATCTGGATGGAAGAAACATTGGCTCCGAAAAAAACATAAGTCCCCTTTTCATGTCAAGTTGCCACAACCAATAGAATCATATTTACCTGTTTAAAAATATCTGCAGGACAGGCGGCGCTATCTTTAGCAAGCCGAGGAAGGCACAATGCCGAAACGTGTCCTTGTAATAAAGAATCTTCCAAGGGGTCCCGTGAGTGCAGCGTGTTTCTTGTGTTGAAACCGGAGCGTTCATTTATGTGTGGACCCACTTTCCACACCTGCTGCACCCGTCAGTAAGAGTGCATATACTGCTTCTAAGTGGACCTTGGAGCGTGGATTTATGTATGCAGCTTGCACAGCCAACAGAGAAACTAGGCACTGTCGCCGACTAAGTCGACAGTCATCATTACTGTTGGAGCCACGGCCATTTGACCGGCTCCAGCGTTGTGTGCCGCGGGACTCTGGGGTTTGACGAAGGGGCCCCCCAGTGGAGATTTGATCATCAGTGCACCCTGCTATGGCGCTTGAAAACTAAAATTGTGCTTTAGGAGGAAAAGAAAAAAAAGGGGACGGTAAAATTTTGCCTTGATTGTTGGAATAACTTTGGCATCTGTGGGATATGCCTATACAGAGGCAGTACATATAAGAACTGATCGAGCCAAGGAGGCGAAGATGGAGAAATGTAAATCCCCCATGTTACCTATCGGACTGCAATTCCCAGAATACAGCTGGATGGAAGAAACATTGGCTCCGAAAAAAACATAAGTCCGATGTCAAGTTGCCACAACCAATAGAATCATATTTACCTGTTTAAAAATATCTGCAGGACAGGCGGCGCTATCTTTAGCAAGCCGAGGAAGGCACAACGCCGAAACGTGTCCTTGTAATAAAGAATCTTCCAAGGGGTCCCGTGAGTGCAGCGTGTTTCTTGTGTTGAAACCGGAGCGTTCATTTATGTGTGGACCCACTTTCCACACCTGCTGCACCCGTCAGTAAGAGTGCATATACTGCTTCTAAGTGGACCTTGGAGCGTGGATTTATGTATGCAGCTTGCACAGCCAACAGAGAAACTAGGCACTGTCGCCGACTAAGTCGACAGTCATCATTACTGTTGGAGCCACGGCCATTTGACCGGCTCCAGCGTTGTGTGCCGCGGGACTCTGGGGTTTGACGAAGGGGCCCCCCAGTGGAGATTTGATCATCAGCGCACCCTGCTATGGCGCTTGAAAACTAAAATTGTGCTTTAGGAGGAAAAGAAGAAAAGAGGACGGTAAAATTTTGCCTTGATTGTTGGAATAACTTTGGTATCTGTGGGATATGCCTATACAGAGGCAGTACATATAAGAACTGATCGAGCCAAGGAGGCGAAGATGGAGAAATGTAAATCCCCCATGTTACCTATCGGACTGCAATTCCCAGAATACAGCTGGATGGAAGAAACATTGGCTCCGAAAAAAACATAAGTCCCCTTTTCATGTCAAGTTGCCACAACCAATAGAATCGTATTTACCCGTTTAAAAATATCTGCAGGACAGGCGGCGCTATCTTTAGCAAGCCGAGGAAGGCACAACGCCGAAACGCGTCCTTGTAATAAAGAATCTTCCAAGGGGTCCCGTGAGTGCAGCGTGTTTCTTGTGTTGAAACCAGAGCGTTCATTTATGTGTGGACCCACTTTCCACACCTGCTGCACCCGTCAGTAACAGTGCATTTACTGCTTCTATGTGGACCTTGGAGCGTGGATATATATATATATATATATATATATATATATATATATATATATATATATATATATATATATATATATATATATATATATATTCACGGATATCATATCGCCTGATTCTCTGCTTTGGGCCATATTGTACATAATTTCCGATGGCAATAACAGAGTTACGGAATGAAAAATCTTCAACAATTTTACTTAGACATTTTGATCAGAAATCAGAAAAATCAATTTGCAGTGCATTAAGTAAATGTTGTGTACTTCTTCCCGGGGCAAAAATGGCTGTGGCAGGCAGGGAGCTGGGGAGCAGAGGACGGCCAGCGCCATCAGTGCAGCAGCCCACCCTGAGAAGCATTTTTCCCCGGAAGTGCATGACATGCGAAATGCATTTGAAATTAACATATGGGCGCACGCGCGTGCGTGTACACACACACACACACACACACTACACACACACAAACACACGCACACTAAATGTGGCCCAAAAAAACACTATTTAGAACAGTTGCACTAATCAACTCACATTCACACATTCATTAGTATAGTGCAAAGGTCAAATTCGAGTTTATTACCACAGCACAGAAAAACTGGCAGAAGAAAAACACTTTTTATTGCCTGCCATATTGCAAATAACTAATACTTTACACAGGGAAACAGCTCTCTTGATAGCTGGGATGTCTCATGGATTTGATTTTACCATAATGTACAAATTGCACCCCTTGAATTCTGGCTTTGGTTAAATACCTTTTATTAAAACAAATGCACACGAAAAATGCCACAGCTTAAACCAACATGTGAAGAGTGAACAACAGTGGCGTTGTGAGCCCCCTGCTTTTGCAGCTTAAGTGTGTGTTTCCACTGAGCCAATGGCCTGGTAAACTGGGTCTCAACAAAACGTTTATTGATTTTATTGGACTCTTGTCTGTAGGTGTACATACGAAGCCTTATAAAGCACTCTAAGGGAATACCAAGGCAGTTACATGGGGTGGGGTTAAGGGCTTCTAGGTGAATGAGGAGGCAAACAAAGAAATTATGAAAATATCAAAAAAGGGTGGAGAGCAGCAAATAGAGTGAGTGCAATAGAGAAAGGAAAGAAAGATGGTAGATCGAAACTGGAAAGGAGAAAGAGGAGAAACAAAGAGAATAGGAAGAAATGGTGGAAGGAAACGGAAGAAAGAGGATGCAAGAAAGGGTCCAAGGATGCTTCAAAGGATGGATGGATGAAAGAGTGAAATGATCTATATGGGTGGATAAATGAATTGATGTGTGGCCTGAATGTTCATTGGATGAATGGAATGGTGAAATAATCGATGGATGAAACAATGAAGCATGGAAGGATGGAAAAGAAATGGTAGACAGGTGGTTGAAAGGATGAATATGTGAACTGCTGGATGGATGGAATGATGAAAAGATGGACTGTCAGATGGAAGGATGGAGATATGGATGAATGGATGGGTGTAGGGAGGAGTGGGAGGATGAATTGATAGATAGATGGAAATAAGGGTGAACAAAACTATTCTAGGAAGAGTCAAACGTATTTGTTTCACCCATTCGGTGCCATTAGTGATTTGGTTCAAAGTGGGGTGCATTTACATTTTCTGGCTACCCCTCTTGG
Organism: Calotriton arnoldi; assembly: GCA_963921515.1. NCBI lineage: Eukaryota > Metazoa > Chordata > Amphibia > Caudata > Salamandridae > Calotriton > Calotriton arnoldi. The sequence goes on from CAWUFW010001628.1 coordinate 746,357, forward strand.
TGTACCATGTTCTTTATTACCATTGCTGAGTGTGGGGAGGGGCACTCACAAGAGGGGTAGCCTTGAATGAGTCATGATGCTCCTCCTTCTCTTCCCTGTACTGGGCGTTGTTTTTTCTGGAATATTTGGTGCAGGGCCTGACTGGATGTCAGGCACTGCAGCCAAACCCTATGCTTGTGGCTTAAGATCTGGCACAGCCCACCATAGTCAGTCACCCACATCTGTGCACGGCCTTTGGCCATGCACAGAAGGGGGTTGGGCACATGACCTGGCAGCTGACCACTGCCCTGCCCTGAAGCCTACCCTTTCTGCACGTGGTTGAATTTTCACACTTATCCACTTACTCTGCCACACTCACCTCCTCATTTTCACTCGCATCACTGTTCACCATACCTTACTTTTATTCACCCTCTCACTGCCACTCACTTTTTTTTTTACTCATGGCCTCTCATTCAGTACCTCACTCACATTCTTAGCCGTAACCTCTCATGCACTTTTTCTCTATCACACCCTCCCTCCCGCTCTCTTTCACTGTCAGTCATTCTCCCTCACTCATCACTTGTACTTTTACTTACAGGCTCAATCTCTCTTACTTGCTTCCTCCATTAAAATACTCTCTGACTCACTCACTGTTTTGCTCACTCACTCTCCTCAACTTCTGCACTTTCACTCACTTACACAGAAAGCAAATAACACACATTTGTATCTGGTTTTATACCAATAAAGTTGGTTCTGAAAATAACCCTCTTGTTTTTTATAGACATCTTTTTTTTTTTTTTTTACTTTTAGGGAGGGGGGACAATTAACAGTCCAAGTTTCACATAACTAGTATATCTGACAAAAGTACAAAAAAATGGAATCAAAAACTGGGATAACTAAAGAAAAACAACTATTTTTTGCACATCTTCTATTGTTCTTTGATTTGCTTCTGCCGAGCATCCTTCTTTTACTCACCAAAGCAGATGACCGTGCCACACACTAAACAATTCAATCCCACAATCTGATAACAGGGATCAATGGTCTCCTGCTCCTCTCTCGTGAGGCAATCGATATCCAGCAGGGATGGCGCAAAGGGTTGCAAAAGATGTACTTGCTTGCTTAGCGAACCCCTCTTCCTTTTCACTGCAATTATCTGATGCTGCATTAAGATACTTGTACACTGATGTTGTTCCGAAGCTGAATGCCTCTCAGTTGCCTCTGCTGAGTTTCTTCCCGCACAAAGTGCAAGTACCATATTTAAATGTCAAATTTTTTCACCACATGAAATGGTGAACACCTCAGTCTCGTTAACTAAACGTTCTTCTTTATGCTCCAGTTCTGTATTTCTTCTGTCCTGACTGACATGTCCATAAGCCATTTCTGAAGAACAAAAATGATTATTTTCCCTAAATAATGCACAGCAAGAAAAAACAAGTAATGTTTCCTTTGCAGTGCAGTAACACGGAGTCCAATCAACTGTGTCAGCTGGCCAAGGACCGTCTGAATGGGGATGAAAATATGTTTTTTTTTCAATACATTTTATTGGTTTTTATAATGAGAAGCAATACAGAGGAAATGAGGAGGGAGAATAAAAAGATTCAACCTCCGACAGTTGCATAATGCGTACAATAATGTGGACACTGATGATGAAGGCATGAGATAACAACAGACATCAGTCCAGTACAGGGAATGATCTTGGACACATTCAAAGTACTCACCTTTGTTTTGCAATGAAGGACAGTCTTGCCTCCTTACGTGCCATCCATCCTAACACATATTGTACCTTTCCTCACATGGAGCAATGCCAACAGTGGTTGCTTCCTGACAAAACACAACCTAAAGATGGAGCATGCTATGTGCGATGTCAGCAGTATCGCGGGTGTACATTAAGTAGCTTACCACTTGGGCGCCAGTTTACCATGGAAGTAATAGATGACACGCTATCTTTGTTTTACACAGATGGCTGTCACACCCCTCCCCAGAGAGCCGGACAGGCCCCAGTTTTCAATAGGAGGGCCTGTCCTGGTACCTGGGGGCAACTTCTATTCCTTTTAAAGGGAGGGGGGTCCCACACCCGTGGCCATTACTTGATGGCCCATAAAATTTCACTGTGCAATCTCGTAGAGTCTGGGGCCCTTGGGGGCTACTTTTTTCTGTTGAGGGTCCCTATCACCCCCCCCCCTCTAACCACAGACTTGCAGCGGCTGACAACGTTTTCTTCATACAATTGCAGAGCCAATGGCACACCTGCAGCCTGACCGACAGTGCAAGATCCAATGAGGCTCTGCTCTGCTCTGCGTTGCTAGTCGCACTGTACGTGCACAGTCATCTCTTCCATACAGCATAGGACATGTGACAGCGGGGCTGTGAGGAGGGGGGCCATGGAGCAGAGGTGTAGAGACAGAGCGCCAGCTCAACTGAAGGTAAGGGAGAAAAAAAAAACACATTTCCAGGATGGTTGTATGAGGTGGTACTGGCGGGATGTAAGGCACAGTGAGTGATAAAAGACACAATCATGGTAAAAAAGATCTCAAGTTAGATTCCTAAAGTGTCCACTATGCATGGAGGACTACATTGTCCAATAAAAAAGCCTCCATCAAACAATAAGAGTGTTCTCAGGGCTTAATTTGTAAAAAACGAAGTGCCAGGGCCCTCATCAAGAGCCCCCTGCAGCTCGCAATACCCATTGTCCTTGCCAGTGCTGGCAATGACAATATCAATACAACTACTAACCATCGCACTCCTACAAGTGCGACAAATCAGACTATTTCACGCTCCCAAAGCTATAAGGATGGCTTAGGCAGCAGGTAGTAGTCATTTTTAAAGCACTGAATGAATAAAAAACTTTTGTGCTAATTTATAAATTTGGCAAGCAGCGCCACCCTGTGGCAGACTGTCATAAGTGCCAGTGTTGACATTTACGTGCCAGTGCCAAGCACCGGAAACCACTGGGTCAAATTAAGCACTGTCTCAAGCAAAATATATATTTGCACTTCTTTAGAATTCAGGAGCACACTGTCATGAACAAAGGTTGGTGCTATAAATTAAAAAGATATTTTAGACACCTACTTGTTTTTAAAAAAAAGTTATGACCGTCTGTCACAGAAATTGAATCTGTTCAAATTTTTAAGAATTGGAGATTTCAGATTAACACTTTTGTCTAGGGATGGAAACCAGGAAAAAAGGTCGGGAAAGGAAGGAGAAGCAATGATGAGAGAGAATGAGGAAAGAGGGTTACAGAGGTTATTACATCAATGGAGAAAATGAGAGGAGCACAGACAAGGAGATGAGGCAAGACAGAGGAGGGAGGAGGAATAAGACAGAAGCAAGAATAAGGGGGTAAGAAGGAGAGAGTGGCAGAAAGAAGAGGATGCAGAAAAAGGCGTTGTAGAAAAAGTCATACAGATGTTAGGGACAGAGCAGGAATGAGAGGGATTGAGAAAAAGGGTGACCTCAGAAGAATAGAAAAGTGAGAAGGAAAAGAAGACGTGGAAAAAAGCGGAACGTAATGAAAAACGTGTCGTGAAATGCAACATTGTCATCAATTTGTTTACACTGATGTATTGATGAGAGCTCCCCAAACGACCTCTGAGTGCAAACTGGGGACTAGTTTGACAAATCTTTGCCAGGGCAGCTTCTGGTTCCCAGTCCAGCCCTGCCCTGGCTGGACAGCCCTTTATGCGACAGTACATAGAAGTGGTAGATAGCACAGGGATACCCACCAAAAAACTATTGTTTCCAACTTTCAGTACTATGTTCCTGAACTACAAATCACCATTCATTGCTGATTTGACCAGCACTGTAGATGCCCTTGCCACGACTGACAAAACAAACAGTGCAAGAGTGCCAATAACTCCTCCACCTACCCTGTCCTTGTAGTACTTTTGAAGGCCCTCCTTTTGAGTCTAGGACTACTGATGGCGTTTCTGAAATGAACAAACCAGACTCGAAGACTTCACCACTCTGGTTGTCGTTCACAAGCGCTCTGTTTACATCAATCCAGAACACCGATAGCCTACCTTAGCATACTGTTAGCTGTATATGAATTTCACGCGGAAAAGTCTCAAAATGTGACATTCTTAAATATCATATGATTGTTGTTGTTCCCAAATTATAGCGCACTAAAGTTAACCACATATTAGAGCATTAGCACGTTGACTGGCATACCATCCCTTCAGCAAATTTAAGTTCTCCACCATTCGAAGTCTAAAAGTAAACCTACACCTACCTATCCGGGGTTCCGAGCAACTGCGCACCTGCAGCTGAATGACTTATTTATTCTTCAGTGATTCAGATAATGAGGAAAGTAATCAGTCAATATTACCTAATTCTGATTGCCTTCCCAGTTTGCCTTCACTAGAATTTGCCATATTACAATGCTAGATAACAACACAAGTCAGACTCAGTTTTCCAATTCTTGTTGTAGTGTGACAGAGTTTTGACATTTGTTGATTACACAACATCTCAGCTCTTCCTCTGGAAGTTGGAAACATGAGAAGCAAAGAAAATGGACCCAAGGCTCTCCTAGCATTAAACAGATATGTAGCACCTGCAGCAGCTGACGTTGGTGGTGTAGGTGTTACTAGAGAAGCAAAGGCCTCTACGTGTTTTGGAAGACCCGGTGTCAGTTCATGGAAGGGTCAAAGTAATGTCCTGGTGACCGTCCTGCTTCATGCTATGTTAAATATTGACCAGTGACTGGCAGAACACATAAGCTGCAATGTTTGTGGTTAGGTGTTAAACTGTGGAGATGTGTCGAAATACCATGTGGACATGACCACTCTGCTGCAACACATCACAATATATCATTGTGAGGCTATTCCTTGCAGTGTGTATCAACTCTTGCTCATGAGTGCGTCTACTGATGGAAGTGGTCAGCTTCGACCTATTGTGCATGGAGAAGATGGTGGTAAAACATCATCTTGCGTTGTAGACAATGAGCCTACAACTGTGAAGGTGCTGGACCAGGCTGGAGAGTCTACTACTACAGGTACTGTCAGTGTAGCTGCACTCTACAATATCTATTGAGTTACGCTGGTCAGTGGCACTGATGATGAGTGGGAAAATAAGAACTTCACCCATTGTCAGTTATGTACCGCGAAAGTGACAGCGTGTAAAGTAGACATTTTCAAGTTGTGCTTTTGGAGTACACATTCTATCTGATGCTGTAGCCCTCCTAGGTCCTAATGAGCTGCACATAAAGTGTAAAAAATAAATATTTTATTAATTGTTTTGGCAAAGGAATATGTATGTGTATATGAGTTTGCAAAAGTAAGTAATAACAATACTATTGAATCCAGACTTCAAAGTGTGCATTGGAAGTGTTGTAAATACTAAGCACTGTGTGTGTCGAAGCATGTGTTGAGGTAGTGAAGAGTGCTCATGAGTGTTTGCAGTATGCCTGTATGTATACCAAGGATAAGTGTACGTCATGGTCATGTCAGGACTTATGATTATAAGTGAACTCACGACTTCTGCATTTCATGTGGCAGGAGTGTGTGTCTGCATCATAAGTATAGGTGGACTCAGGACGTTGTACAAATAATTACCAGTGTATTCTAATTCAGGAGTGGGTGTTCAAACTGTGTAAATAGCCAGCTCTCTGCATAAAGATAAGTGTGCATCTCTATATATGGACTCAGGAGAGTGTGAATTGTTATTGTTTGTCAAAACTATCATGAGTGTGTTTCAGGAATTTGTTAGGATTGATCCGGGTGTGCTTACGGGCTATGTGTGCAATCCACAGTGTAGTGTTGGCAGTCTTAGCTTCTTTTGTTTACAATGATGTGTATGCGAGTTCGTGAATAGAATGGGACGTTCCTATTGTAAAAAAAGTTCAAATTTCTTCAGTGGTCACAAACTGTTAAGAATGTAAAACTAAATGTGCATGTACAAGCCATGTCCGCCACCTTCTGTAGCTGAAGGTGCTGCTGACATGCGCGCTGGACGCAGGCAGTTTGCCTTATAGCTCTAAATCGGTTGAAAGTACTTTCATCAAACAAAGAAAAGCCACAAAATGGACAAAAAAAGATCCAGGCCAATAAAAACCGATGACCAATTATCCAACCGTTTTGGAATTATAAGAGCCGGGAAATGCTTTATAGGAAATGCAGATTTAATTAGGAGTGAAAAAACCTCTCTTATAACTTCTGAACCATTTAACTGTTCTGTACAAAATGTCCCACAAAATTACATAAGAAATCATAATAGTGAGGAACTTATTAGGGGAAATATGGAAATCCCAACAATCAAGAATTGTACTACACTTCGCATTCATAGAAAGTACCAGGGGCCTCATATTTGAGAAAGAGGGAAGTGCAGAGCATACTCTGGCATCACCACTACAGCCACTGTTCACATGTATCTCTTAAACACACGTATTCATACTTTCCCCAACACATACATGTGCACCTATATCCCTCAACCATGTGTCTTTTGATACAAACCCTGCTGCACAACAGCTTCTCACCCATCCACTGCCTACATAAGTGGCACATTTCTTCATTATGCTGATGAACTTCTGCTTTCCAATCACCTTTCTGATTTTTTCAGATTAAATAAATCCAATCGATAATTAGATACCTCATCATCCCTTCTGTTCTGGCCTCTGCTAAGCTCCCTTCCACTTGGCTCCTTCCATCTCTTATATTTTTTCTGTCCCCAGTCTGTCTTCTTCCTCACATTTCCAGTACAGGTATAGTAGACACAATGGGATGGCTAACACAAACATTTTATGTCCACGTTTCCTCTACTGTTTTTAAGTAAACATTTGATGACGTTTGCTTTAAGTTCTTACTTTTTAGGGTTTATAGCCTATTTTGGTATTTTTTACTCGAATGGCCCAGAGATTTAATGCTGGGCCATGGGGTTACATTTTCCTACTCGTCTTCTAGTTATAATGTCACTATTGATCTAGTTGCCCATACATTAAGTTGATCATTAGTCAAATTGTAATCACCTATTTCGCATTCTCCAAATATGTAATTTATCAATCTCGCCTAGTCCTACATCATACCTGCTACCTGTCCCCAAATGTAAGCCCATACAGATAATATGCATCCAGACCTAAGGTTTACTGTGTACAACACTCATTTCAACTGAATCCATTCTGATGTTGTTGTTTGTTAAGGCAATTGTGATGGAAAAATAATTGTATTACATACCAGCCATTTATTTTTCGTTTTTTGGCCTTTTTTTGTGCATATTTCAGGCAAAGGCCAGGGGGACCTCTTTTAACCCTATGTAATGTCTCTATTCTACCTACTACTCATCTGATGTTTTGCATTTTAAGTAGCCACCTCTTGTTTTTTCTATTCTCACTTGTAACTCCCCCCCCAGCCCTCTCAGCCCCCCCCCCTTTCATGAGGAATGCAATTTTGCATTTCTGGTGCCTATTTGTAATCTTGTTGGTACTATCAAAGTCAGTAATGGAAATAGCACTCATACTTATCAGATCAACATTCTTGTTACTTTGAACTTTCCACAGGCTAGTGGTGTATTTGATGACACATCTGACACAAACATGAATGAGTACCCGGTCTGCCAAACTCCTGGTTCGTCTGCTGTATGTGGAGTGTAGTGAATCACCATGTTTCTGCCAGCGGAGCCGCCACTGGCTCCGCCGATGGAAAGCCTTGAAAATAAAATGAATGGGGCGGATCTTCTGACATTCGTTTCTCCTGATCCGGACAGCAAGGGAAAGCCCGGTGGTCCTGAACACGAATGCTCACGAATAACCCTTGCATGCAAGAAGAAATCTCTCAGTGTTTCATTGGTATTTTTCTTGTTTTAGAGTAAAAAATTCCTGTTTTGGGAGTTTATTTTTGTAAAACAAAAAACTTTGCTGTGCGGTTACACTGAAGATGGTACCCGAACAGCATGCTGAGATCTATAAATATGGCTAGAGCAGCAAAGCACATCCCTCTGCTACCTTGACGAAATGTACAGCCTGCCAATCTTAAAATAAGCCCCGCAGTTGATAAACATAAACTGTGAATCATGGTCTGATTCACATCTTAGAATGACATTTCAGGAAGGCGTATTGTGATTGTTTTCCAAGCCAGGGGGGGTTATACAAAGTCATTTTATTGAACTTTTCTCCTCTGTAGCAGACTATCTGCACTAGCACCTGGACGCCTTCGGGCATTTGTTCACGCTTTATAAGTTGGTCATTCATTCCATCATGAGGTTTGTAAAAAGATGTTTTTCTTTAGTTCATACACCAAAGATCAGGATAGCTTACCTGAGCAGAACATCAAGGGCTGCAAATTTAGGAATCTTCGGTTCCACAACCTAGAAGAGGAAAGAAGAGAAATTTTTATTTTTTAATCCAAGGAAGGGTTTTCAGATTATGATTTCAAGTCAAGAGAACTGATTTCTGTTCATAATTCAGGACCACATTCTGTCTTGCCCCTCCTGTGATCTTTCCCACTGGATGGATCTGTTTCAAAGTTTATCTGAATAGTGCATAGCTAATTACATTTATTTAAACTCTGATGTAGCATGGACCATGTCAATTGATGTTAGAGCACTGTGCAGTTGCAAGTAAAAATATCACTAGAAACAAAGACCGACACATTTTCCTACCCACATGTACAAAGTTATGTTTCTCTATAGAACATATTTTGAGACATACACCAGGATTAAATTATTAAATTCTCTCAGTTTAATAGTAAGATTCTATGTTAGTCTAGAATTCCACGTATATGCAACTTGTTGTGGTCATTTTGCATGCTCCTATTTAGGTTTCGACGGCTGATTGAAATGCATTTCTTGACATGTAATTCATAATCAAGGTTTCTTCAATTCACTTTTATAGCCGGGCACCAAGGGGTAAACGAGAGGACATATATGACCAGTTAGCTAAAAACTCATCCAATCGTCTCCTGAGTGCAGCAAATCATCATTTGAAATGTTGTTCTGTATTACAGATCCGTAGAAAGAGTGAGTGCTTGTTTGCTTGTAGAATTTCGGATTTTTTAGTGGCATCCCTTTTATGCTTTTGGAATTACAGTTTTCCACTAGGTTTTTCAGTTTCTGTGTTAGGTGCTCATTGTGTTATGTATGATGTACGGGTTTTTATGTTATGCATGCTGCAGGCTTGCGATGTAGGATGAAGGAAGGGACGGAGACATTGACTTAGAAGAACATGAGACTGAGTACGGTGGAATGGACCAACCAGGACACATGAGAAACCATGTCCAAGATGCATAGCCGTACTCCCCAGCAGCAAGGCACAAGGAACCGCTTTTGCTTTGGTTCATCGGATTAGAACCCACAGTGCAATACATGTGAAGCAGATACAGCACGTCATTTTGTTTGTTGAATACGGTGTATGATGTCTGGCAACCATTGTTTGAAATACCTTATCTTGAAATCCTGTATAGATCATCAACTGTGTTCAAGCATTATAATGTATATCGAATACTAGAATAGAGCTGTGAAAATAACTTTTTGTATTTTTGTAAGAAAATTAACTGAATTATGTCAATTTGTAGTACGATCTATGCCATAGATTGTACAGAAGTTTAACTAAGTAGATGCTTTACTAAGTAGAAGAAATACAGGTTGGGCATGGGTTTAGTAGATGGTTCTTAGTCTTCTTACCCTTGGTCTTCTTACCCCGTAACAGCACACTGTGCTGATAAAATGTGAAAAGACGAAATCCTTATAAGCGTCTCTCAGTGGCAGGTTCCATAACCTGGCCTCTCAGGTTCGTTTCAAGAACAGAAAATTTGTCAAATTGCGTGGGTAGAGCCAGCTTGTAGAAAACTACAATTTGTGTAGCCTTCTTATATAGCAAGCTAATTACTACCATGGGATCGGCTAACTATATCTGCAGTTTGCAATAGGTTTGAGAGACTTTTGGAAACCCTGTGCACTAGCATTCACTTACTGACTTACTACTAGAAATGCCATAAATATAATTGCTCTGCATGAAAAAATCCAGAGTGGTTTGGTTGTATTGTCACAGTGGCTGCTGGGCTGCTGATTTCCCGGAAATGAAAGCTAAAAGGCCTCTGATGAAATGATTAAAGACACTAATGTTGAATTGAATATTTCAAGTTTAAAGCTCCATTTTCTTTATTTGTTAATTTATGAAGTCTTTTGATGAAGCGCTGCTACCCGCCCATTGATGAGCTCAGAGCGGTGAGAGTCTGGGAAGCGGGGCCAGATAGTGAGTATACAACCTGGACATCAGTGGTAGGTGGAACTCAGTTAATGGAATAGTAAGGATACCTGCCAGTGTGAGAATCTAAAGATGGTAAAGGCTTTAAGGTAGAAACTCAGGCCCAGTTGGAGGTCTGTCTGTCTGTCTGTTTTACTAGTCTGACCCACAGAGCTTTTAGGAAGTTCTTACAGGCCTTGTCTAGATCTGGATTATATGAATGAGTGTTTTGTAGAGATATTGACCAATCCCTCCAATCCTGGCGTGCTCCTGTGTATTGTTATTGATCCATTTGCCTTGTTGCTCTCCTTTCTCTCTTCCTCTCTTGAAGTGAGGCGCCTGTACTTATTGGCTGCACGTATTAGTCTTACTTAGCTTAATTTGCATCACCTGATACCGCATACAAATAATGAATATATAGTTTGTGCGATCAGAGTGTAAACACTGATTCTACGGATGTATGTATTTATATTATACAGTCAGCAATAGTGATTGTGCAGTAATGGTTATGTCTAACTTTCCATTGAAAAAGAGTTTTGCTTTGCTTATACCTTTGACATTGGTTGACAAATCTGTCTGAAACTTTCCAATGAAATAGCATTTGTGTCTTAGTTTCGGCTTTATGCAGATACATCCGGCGGGGGTGCCAAAAAAGGAGGGGGGCAGCCGCGGCCCTTGCAGGTAAGAGCGGTGAGGCCCGGTGGAGAGGGAATTTCGACAGACGATGAAGAGTGAAAATTAAATAAATAATTAATTTGCCCTCATCATCGTCCATCGAAATCCTCCCCACTAGGCTCCACCGCCCCACCACTCTTACCTGCACGGGCCACGGCTGTGGGGGGGGGGGGAGGTAAAAATGTGCATTTTCCATGTTAACACCCTCTAGAAACTTTGCTCTCTGCTAAAGCAAAAACCAGTAAACAGAAATGCACCAAACGTCTCATGGCACTAGAGATTTACTCAGAGCAGTGCCTTTGCTATATCTGGTTTAAAAATGGCCATTAGTTTTGAGATATTTCCATGATAAAGTGCCAGATGGATTTTGAAAGGTAAGCTTTAGAGATTTCTTGACTGAACCCATGGAGGATCCTTTAACCTATTAAAAACATAAAGACACATGATTTGCCAAGGTAGCGCTATAAATCCACGGGCTTCAACTGGCTGGTCATCACAGAGAAATTTCTGTTGCAACTTAAATCTTTACTCCAAGTATTGAATTACGAAAATAAAAAAATAAAAAAGTGCATAAGGGGGTAGGATGAACCTACCCTCACACCTCGTCCATGTGGGGGAGTCCTAAGGGACCCCACTGACCTTAGAATTAATTTGAAAAACAGTGGATTTTGTTTAGGATTACCAGATCCTCTAGTGGATTCACAGATCGAGGAACTCTTGTATACCATAGATCCTCTTGAGGTATCAGGAGCTGCGAATCCTGCGCAGTATCAATGAACAACTGTAAAAAAGAAATCAAAATGGAGCACATACACAACAGACAGCCAATAACCAGAGGTGGGGTTTGCCACATAAAGGGTTTAGGCATTAGCAGGGGTTGGGTGAAGGGCTGACTCTGTGACCAAACTCCTCTAAGGACAGTCATAGGCCATGTGAGCATGATTTGACTGCACAGATGACTGTGTTCAGGGTCTAGCCAGAGGCGAGCACCTGCAGCAAATCCCTGAGGCACATGGCAGAAGTCCTTCTCCCACCCCGTAGCCAATTTTGTGCACAGCGGGATTTCTCTTTAGTTCACTGCTCGGGCTTCACAATAAGACATAGGACTACAGCTACCAGAATGCATTGGATGAGAATCTGGAGAAAAAAAAGTCGAAAACTGAGCTGGTGAGACAACCTGAGTGGGTCTCCCACTATTTATAGGTTAATTGAGCTGTGGAGGGACTACATAGTGTAATAATGCTTTGCGAGATCTAAGCACATAAAACACGCCTGTGTTTCATAAAGCAAGGGGTTGTTTGATACCAATTTTAAAGGACTTGTTGTCAAACGAGGTGACAGCATATTAGTATGCGGTTTTCTTGAACTTCTAATTACTAGACTTGCCAAATTTACAAGTTCTGCAAACCAGGTCTCAAGTGACAGACTTTTCCCAGACTTCTGGTCACACTGATATTTCTGCTGCTCTCAGAGTGCCAATCTTATGATCCTTGGGTAGTTTCCTGAGGTTACAATCACCTACACACACGTGTTAAGCACACTGCACACGGTATCTACACTTTTCAAGGCCTCGCTCCAGAAGTTCAGATGGTAGAGCTAAAACACACCACGTGTGTATGTTCCAGCAGCTCTCTAATGCGGCCAGCGCTGTGGTACCCCTCTCAGCATTAAATCCAGTAATTCCATTGTCAGTGCTTGATAAAAACAAAAAGTGAATAGTTAAATTGAAGCAGAGGTTTATGTGGCGGATAAATAAAAATCCTTCACCTTCACAGGGAACATGAAGTCCTTCAGTCAGGGAAGAATGCCTTACTTTAGCAAACAATCAAAGGATTGTGTGAGGCTAATATTCTTTTCTAAGCATGCAAATGTGACATAACATGGGATTATAAACACCCCGTTTGGGGTGTGTTTTGAGAGATACAGCATGATAAATATACCTCCAAAAATGTCTTTGAGGCTACACAGGGCCATGTGTAGGATGGTGTCTTTAGACTTCCATCAACCCATGGCCTGGTGGAGTGGAGACCTGGGACTGCTAGACAGAATCTGCGGTCCATGAGACCCCAGCACAGAACCCACCAGACCACACCAAACCCAGGAGGCATCCTATTAGAGCTGCTCAGCCCTTGCCACAGTGTGTGTGCGCGTCCACCTCAAACACCAGCCAACCGTCATCTCTGCCTCCTCTAAGCCGCCCAGCCCCAGCACTGCTTCAACAGACTTACCCAACACATACAGTGATTGGTGAAGGCTGCTGCCCTCATTCCATTTCTTACTACATGATGCCCCCCCAGGGACATATTGGATCAGGAAAATCATTTATTGCCATGCAAGTGTAAGCATAGCAAACAATCCACATTTTGGGCACACTTTATATCTAGAATTTGCCCGCTTTTTCAAGCTACGCAAAAGTAGCACCAATTATGCATAACCCTAGTCTCCATATGCTGTATCATTTCCTGTGAGACAGCCATCTCCTGGATGTTAGCCCTCATCATCGGGTTTACAATTTTCTTCTGTCTAGACCAATATGAACACGTTTAATTACTATATATAACATATGAAAGGAAGAGCCAGTAGTGTATTCATCCACCCAGTCAATTCTGTGCACAAGGGAGTAGACAGAAAATTTAAATAGCCCGCACTTTAAACTAAACTTCTGATGAAACCGAAAGAATAAAGGAAGTAAGTCCAGCATTCCTTGACTCGTGTCCTTCACTAGTCCTTCACTTCACCCTTCCTTCCATCCTTTTACCCTTCCATCCTTGCACCCATCCATTTTTCACCTTTCATCCATTCTTTCGCCCCTCCATCTTTCCCCTTTCTATACATCCATCCACCATTTAGTTCACAAGTCGATCATCCATCCTTTCACTGTTCCATTCATTCATCCATTCACCCATCCAATCTTTCATCTTTCTACCATTGTTTCATCCGTCCATCCATCCTTTCACCTATTCATCTTTTCTCCTTTCTATCCATCCATGTATCATTTAGTTCACAAGTCGATCATCCATTTTTTCACTGTTCCATCCATTCATCATTTCACCTTTCCAGCCTTTGACCCAGTCATCCTTTCACCTTTCCATCCACCAATACCATCCAATACCTTCCGCCAATACATGAAATCATACATCTAATGATCTTTTGTTCACACGTTGATAATCCATCCTTTCACTTTTCTATCCATTCATTGTTTCACCTTTATGTAAATCCTGCCATCCACATATCAATACATAGTTCCACCCGTTCTTCCATCCTTTCAACTGGTCCTTTCACACTTCAATCTATCCTTTCTTTCATCCTTCCTACTATCCAGCCTTGCACTCTTTCTTCCTTTGTTTTTTTCACCCTACCCCCTTCCACTTTTCCTTTTACCTGTCCTTTTTTCCATATTTTCAACCTTTCACCTTTGACCCTTTCTTCCTTCGCCCTTCTTCGCCAGTTTCTTTCCTCACATTGTTTTCTTTCTTACCTTTATCTTCGCCATTGCTCTATTTGCTGCTTTCTGCCCATTTTAGAAGTTTTCCTCATTTCTGTCTCCTTCATTTAACTTGGTTCACTAAGCAGCCGTCCTCTGCAGTGTGGAAAGACACGCAGAGGAGACCTTTAGCGGGCCACAGATTACAAACAAAGCCACCGGGTGCAGTGGCAACCCCCTCTTAAGCTGCTAAAGCGGAGGGTTCACAACGCCACTGTCTGTGCATGCCGTTCATCATGCTTCGTAAAAATATTGCTACCATGGAAGGCTCGTTTTACATCTAAAAATTAAAATATTTATGTCCATGTCCACCATCATTTCATCTCTTTTTTATAAAGTGCCACAATCCTTTTGTACTTCTGCACAGAAGATGCTTAATCAAAAAAGAAGATAAACTTCTAGTCCTTATGTCCATATATTTTCATAAAAGAGAATGGCTGCTAACTCAACCAAACTACTGACTGGGGAATTCAAAGAAAAGAGAAGAAAGGGCCTTTAAAAGGGTCTCTTTGAAATGGACCCACAAGAGGACTCAAATCAAATCAGACTTCATCAAACAGCAAGCTTGCCTAAAGCTAAGTGGCCTTGCCTTTGAAATGTGGTCACAGGCCTTTTGAATTTGTCAATATATTTTGCTGATGCTGAACAGCATTAGCAACAAAAAAACACATTTGGAAAAATAACAGGTCTGGCTTGGCAAGCTAGTCCAGTGTTGTTTTTCTTTTACTTTTTCATTGCAATCATATACCACAAATACTAAAAAGAAAAAAAAACTGAAAACATGCTGCTGCCCAGGTATGGTGGTCTTAGGCTTGCAATAAACATATTACACTTAAAAAAATGGACCATTGCATAATAGAACAGTACAGCAGTTGATAGCAAGCAGGTGTTCTTAAAAAAGCATAAAAAACAATTTTACTTTTAATACACTACACAGAAAATATCTTACTTATTGGCAAAAGGAAAAAGGTACCATTGGCATTGAATTATTGCAAGCTAAAGACATAGTTTAAACACACAAGTGCGATTAACAAAATACAAAAGGGATTAAAAATGGAATGAAAAAAGCATTTGCCTTCCATAGTATTGGCTAAAAACCCTTGGATAACTGCACTTCTTTTTACGGGGAATTGCACTCGTGATCAGGGAAATGGCAGCATTCACAGGTAGACTGACCCATTGGCCCTTTATGCATGCTGTGGTGGGCAGAAGCTAAATGTCAGTGACAGCTGAACAGACCATATAGGACGAAGAAGGCTGATCCAGCAAGGAGCAGCCCAATAGAAAATTGCAGCAGCCACACCCTCCAAATAAATTAAAAATGAAATTAAAGAGGAGAATTGGAGGGGAAGCAACTTTGGAGTATGGGTGTGGGGAGCAAGTCAACGCTGACAAGTGGTGCTGAGCAGTGATAAACAGGGAGGGGGAGAGAGTAACAATGAAGCTGTTGAGAGGATATGAAAACAAATGTTCAGCACGGTGGGGGTACAACAGGAAGAGCGTGAGGATTGGAATGTGAAGGGGGAAGAACCACTCAGGGGAGTGGGTGAAAAAGCAAGTTAACATAGGCACTTTCGTAGAGTATTGAAAGCAAAAGAAGAAAGTAGTTCCCAGAATTTATCAGTGGATGAATGCAAGTCAACCAATAAAAGGAATGGTAAAGACACAGTGCTCCTGGGAAGAGGCAAGCACAAGAGGAGGAAATCAAATGACTGAATAAAAGGAAGCAAATGAGATTGACAAGTAAACCGACCAATGATAAGCATTGTACTGACACAAATCCCAATGAAATATTAGTATTGTGGACAGCAGGTCTGTAGTCAAAAGCCAGCAAAAAGCTGTCTGTAGGCCAGACCTAAAAATGGGAATTCCCTGCACTAAATCGAAATAGAAGCGAGTGCACCCAACTCCTGGTTGTATTCATCAGGTAATCAATTGGCACGGCACCAATAACAAGTGAGTAATCCCCAATACTGAGTATCTGTGATTCTTCATGCAACCTGATACCTTGCAATTTTTTTTAACAAGAGGGCTTGTGCTTGCTTTCTGCTGGGTAGCGCACCTATAGCGGACTCAGAAACAGCAAACCTTACACCAGTCCTTCCAGTGACTTTTCTACGTAGGACAGCTAAGGAATAGGGAGCCCTTTTCCACAGGCCAGGCAGTCAAAAAGTATCTTTCTAGTGAGTGAGGTTTCCACATTGCTTATAACAGAGAGCCACAGCAGCGCGGGGCGAATACGTATTTGGTCACATAAATAATTTAACGCTAACTCTTTATGGCAAATCAAATGTGAGGCTGATGCAGGCACCTTTAATAAATGCCTGCAAAAATGATTTTCTTCCATTTGCAGTGGCTGCGGGTCACTAATGACCCATATTCCTGCCCCATAGGTAGCAATAGGTACACTCTGAGATGAATATATTTGTAGCAATGGGACAAGGGTCCCCTCCCTCTTGGTGGTGATGGTAAGCTAAGAAGGGAGCCTACTGCCATCGACAATTTCATTTTATTTTGCGTGATTTGGGACGCCCATGAACTAGATGCGCTAAATAAGATCCCTATATATGTAAAAGTGCTGGTGTGCAGTAACGTATTTGGCCCTACTGTAATGGGTGAAGATCGTATACGCTTCAGGCCGCAAGATATAGTAAACGATTTTGAGAAATTAGTCCTTAGATCTACTTTCTCCATAAAACCCACAAAGGAATTGATTAAAATACGTAAGGCTTTCGGAGTGTGGGCCATTAATGCAGCATCATCCGCATATAAAAGTACAGGAATGAGTGCGCCATTTACCATGGAGACATTGGTGGTGCTATTTATAAGATATGGACTGAGGTTATTTATATATAAAATGAATAACAAAGGGGCAAGCACACACCTTTGGCGCACACCCCGTTCAACATTAAAAACATCAGATACTTCCCCACCAGTCCCAAACTTAACACATGCTTTTGTCACATGGTCCAAAGATATTAAAGTGCACACCAGTATTGGGTCCATCCCCATTTCAATCAAAATTGGCCATAACTTAGCCCTGTTACACAGTCGAAGGCTGTTGACAAGTCCATAAAAGCAAGATACAGGTTAGATCGCTCGCCACCGTGTATTTGCCTATAATAAGGTTTAAATTCAGCCATTATTCCACCGTACCTATTCCATTTCAAAAACCCACTTGACACTCATTCAATAAATTATGTTCATTGGCCCATGTTAGTATCCTATTGTATAGGACTGTTCCAAAGAACTTAGCAGGTATGCCTATCAGGGAGATAAGATGATAATTTTTAGGCTCAGTGCGACTCCATTTTTTAGCAATGGGCCCTATGATTTAAAGCGCCCAGGATTTTGGAATTGTGTGATGGCTCATGGAATTAAAGACAATTGTCAATAAAGGTGCCATAAAACCGGCCCACACTTAAATAAATGGGAATGCCATCAGAGCCAAATACCTTACTGCCCTTACTCTCCTGAATGGCAGCCGTGACTTCCGCCAAAGATAAAAATAGGTAAATGGAAGTATCAATTTTGACAACATCAATGTTGGTTTGGTTACTGGCAGCATAGATGGCTTTAAAATGCCCTGCCCAATCCTCTCCCCTTATATGGCAGCTAATAGTGGTGCCGGTTTGACCTCTTGCCCTCATGCGTGATAATGGTCTCCAAAAAGCCTTACTAGCCTTCGTTTTAGCAATGTTCAATGTCTAATCATGTTAAAAGTAATCATCACACATTATATGAGTATTTTACAGGCTTGTGAGCTTGTCTTTGGTATATTGCAAACTTTAGGTTACTTTGTCCTTGAAAGGGGAGAATGGGTGGGGCGAGAAAGTTCATCTGCAAACAGGAGCAAAATGTGAGCATAGTAGAGCACAACAGGTGTGATTTTGACAATAACGTTTGTAAAAGACGACACATGGAAATATTGCCACTAATTCCTTTTTAGAGAGACCTAGGGGATCTTTTAATTATGCATATTCTTAAATAAAATCCCTTACATTGTAATGTTGCTTTAAACAGAAAGTATTTTCCTCAACAACCAGGAAATCAATTAAAAGTACTCAAGTGCGAAAGTGAAAATAAACCCCTAGTTACTGGCTTGTTCGTGCCTCAAGATTCTACATCACATTCGCAGTTAACTAGGCGATAATCAAAATAATAACAAACTACAAAATATGCCAATTCTAAAATTCTAAACAAATATGAATTGCTCTATTTCAGAGTGCAATTTGATCATTCTTCTGGTCATTGTAAGAAGTTAGGCAATACCTAAGAAACTGGCTGAAGAATTGTGGGCCTGATATACAGTCCCTATTAGCAAATTGCAAACTGATTGCAAACAGAGATGTAATGTTCCAGCTGACCTGTGTACTAACAGGTTGCCTTGCATGTTACCCATTTGCAGGGGATCAAAAAGCTAACTTCCTATGATGGTCTGAAAGGGACAGGAAAGCACCACCCTTGCATTTGCTTTTCATTTTTAAGAGCTTGTGTCCATGAAAGGGAGATGTACTCCTTTAAAAAAAATACTTTTCTGTTTTGGGAGCACATCAAAGGGTGCAGGAAGTGGTCCACTGGAGCCCCGCCCGATCCAATTGAGGCTGCCTGATACAATTCCAGAGGAGAAGCTGTCCCATGGGGTCCCCTTTGCAAATCACTTACTACCCCAACTTGAGAGGTGGTATCTTTTCAATAGTTTGAAATAGCAAGTGAGGTCACAAACCATCAATACATTCCCTTGCAACTAGCAAAGGTGAGAGAAACGCCGCCTTAACACCCCTTTCTGTTTGCAATTTGAACAGGGTCGCGAAATTGCTTTAATAAGCTGGAAAGACTATTCAGACTTTATTATTCTCCAGAATGGAGATTATTAAAGTAAAGAGGGAGAACATCCCGAGACAGGACAGCCAAAGTACAGCTGTTTTGTCGCATAATGATAAGGTGCACAATATGGTTTTTGACCAACAACCACAGTTTGCACAAATATCTGAGCAAGTTCCAACTTAAACTTTACACCGCCTACCACATCATTATCTTATGGACATCTAATCATTATACAGAAAGAAAATACAAAACATTTGGTATCATGCAGTCAGATTACACAACATGGCACACAGCTATGGCTGAAATAGTGAGCACTATCTCTAGTCCATGTGCTCTCTTCTAGAGTTAGCCTTGAAGGTTCCCAATCTGGATACTTCACTAACTCTCATGAGGGCCTTCAAGGCACATCACAAGTTTCTGGTTACAGGACATGAAGAGAGTCTGACAGTGCTACTCCTGCCACAAGACAAGTGAAGGCTCCCTATGGAACTCTGAAGTCAGGAGTGGACTTTAAAATTGGCACTGGGAGTCAAACCAAAACTAAGCTACGGTGTAACTTCAGCTGCCTCTGTGACAGAAGCGTTTTGGGGCCTTTGTGGTACATGATCATGTGTTTATCAAGTCCTCCTTTGGCCACTATACCCTATATCAGTATTCTTCAAGCTTTTTAATGCCATGCCCCCTCAGTTTAAATTAAATCTCATTGGGATCTCCCCAGATTTTTTCATAATTATTCTATTAATTTTGCAACGTTTAAATATGTCTAGACTTATTTAAACATTACAGTTATGTTAAACCTTTTAAAAATGCAATCAAATACATGATTGCCCAACATACTATTCTGGTTAGCTAGGCCTTACTAACTTGTAAAAAGTATCCACAGTGTAACTGTCTGAAATGGGGGCAGGGAGGTTTTAAAGAATATTTGAAGTCCCTTCCATTTTGACACATACTCTCAGCCAGATATAAATGTAATTTTTTTTTTAGTAATGTCCCATTACAGGGTGGCTTACTGCTGATCATTTGTTTTCAGCTTTAAGCAAAGCACTGCTTTCAGCATGATGCTTCTTTGATCAGTTAAGGCCCCCCAGCGGGGCCCGCCCCCCAGTTTGAAGAGCCCTGCCCAACACAAGTCGTGCATGGCTGCAGCATGAAATGGTATTGGGCTTAAGGGCAGACAGTCAGCCTTTAAGAAAAGAGAACTCTTTTCTGGGTCACAAGACACAAAGGGCATTATGGAGTTGTTTCGATGGAGGCTATGAAAACTCTCATGCAGTGCCTCCTATACACAGACAGAAAAGGATAAGTGTCACCCACTAGATGAGCCCTTAGTGAACCACATCTCCACGTGCCTTCTTTAGAACGGGGCCCTCAACTGACTCTGGGAATACCTTAGAGGTCCCGATAGCAGGCAAAGGGAAAGCGAGATGACGAGTCGTGATATAAAGGAAATCTTTCAAATGCAAGTTAGACGCAGGGAGCAAACTGACCATAAGAAGGTGAATGAAGAGTTGGATATCCAAATGCATGGATTCAAACACTCCTATTACTAAAGGAGTTGTGCAATGGTTCTTTATGGACATTAAAGGTTACATTAATTCATACATATCAGATCATAATTAGGCGTGGGCAAAATTTTCATTACTCTGGCTGAATTTACAAAATTCCTGAATTTTGCATTATACAAAATTTCACATAATTTCACGTTAAGTCATTTTGCGTGACTTTTTCAAATGAGCACAGAACTCGACTAAAATAGCCCTGCATGATACCATCGGGATACTAGTTGACACATAAAACGTCTTGCTGAGAGACATTTCTGCTCAAACCAGTCTCCAATTGTTATTTCTCAAGACTTTGTTACACGCGATGCACACTCGCTTAAAAAAAAACACGTAAGATGCCAACAAATAACATCTTGCTATGCAAGAGTAATTTTGCAAATTTTAAATGGAATTTTGCTAAGCTTTAGAGAAAATTATGCGATATCACACACTTCTAATTAATAAAAAAAATTGATGCAATGGACAAACTGCTATTGGGAGTGTGATCTAAATTAGACGATTTGTAAATAACAGTGACCAACCAGATAAACAATCTGCTCAGATTGCAAGTATCAGAGGGCGCGCTCACACCTCTGGTGGAACACAGGAAGATGATGAAAACAAGGTCAACAGATTCGAAAGTATCAATCTGAGCAATCAGAAAAAAGAGGTGTTTAATGGTCTGAATCAGTTTCAAGACATTTTACAAGATCCCAAATCAGACATTGAATTGGACTGCACAAAACACACACTACACACACAAAAGTATTCAGCTTAAGGTATAACAATCTACCCTCTAATGTTCTGATAAGAGTCCGCTGTTTTGTAATAGCACTCTAACCCACTTTCCTGTGTAGAGACATTTATAACTGAACCTAATGAGTGCGTAATAGGTAAATGTGAAAAAATCTGTTTGTTACAAAGCAATTCTCATAAATAGTTTAGTGTTGTGCTCAGTGTCTGCATTCATCTGTCTGAACAACAGCTTGGATATGGTGTGTGCATGTGTGAGCGGGGGAGGGAGGTTGGAAGTCATTTGGATAGTATGATGTCATTGATGACTAATTGCGCTCTTCAGGTTGTTTAAGCTCTAGACAGTTAGCCTCAATATTTAGGGACCTAATCAGATGGGCAAACAGGTATCTATTTTCCAGAGGTTACATGACTTGGTTGGCATTACATTATTCTAGGAGATGCATTTGGTCAATGCTGACAAAGAGAGCTTTTATACGAAGGGCCAGATGTACGACTATATGGTCACAAAATACTGGTCTTAAATTGTGAAAAGTATTTTTGCGGCCTGAATAGATTTTTAAGAATTTTAATGAGGCAGATCGCAAATTGCGACTCGCTACGATTCAAGACCATTACAGGGATGTTGGGGCATCAGACCACTATGTTTGTAGTTGCCTTTTAACAAGGTAAACTTTAAAAAAATAAATACATCATATTGTGTTTAAAAAGAAACATTCTTTTTTTGTTTGCTCAAGAGTTGGTAGTGGTCACCTGGACCACTACAGCATTTCTTTTATACTTACGAAAGAGAAGTGCATAACAGGACCCTTTCCCTTTTGCAAATGCATTACCACCTCCTTTGAGGTATCGGTATGGTATCAATGTTTTGCGACTGGACTTTGGTCGCAAAATATTAATACATAAGATACCAATATGATCCTTAGAATGGACGCCTACAACACACCTCTTCTATATAACAAATTGGTATCCATTCAGAATACCATTTTAGGAGTTAGAAAAACTTTTACAAGTCCTAAAATTGGATTAGTACTTAAGAAAAAGCATTTGCAACTGTTAAAATGCCTAGAGCATCTGGCCTCTATGTTATTTGCTCTTCAATTCTTGTCACTTTAAGCAACCAAAAATAAGAGAGCAACAATTATTCATGGGAAGAAGAGACCTCTGAAAGAAGATGCCCCAAACGTCACAGAGATGATATGGTTGGTTGGGTGTCAATGGGCTACATCCTAGCCATTTCAGATCACCCTCCACCTCTATAAATGTGGCTAGATAATCCCCATGCCTGACAAGCGGGAAGCAGGATCCAATGTTAACTGACATGTGGTGTCAGGGTAAAAGACTCCATGCATGCATATACTGTTTACATGACTACTAAAGATACCAGGGTCATTGACTACACCTGGTTGGTGTGGATGTCCTGGTTATGTTGAATGTCCTGGTTATGATGATTCAAACTGAAAGCATTTTGTAAGAGCATCCCCATGTCACTCAACCCCTGCACTGGGAAGGTGAAGGACATTTGAATACCTTTAAGTTGCCAGTAAATTATTTCATATTAAAGAATCAGGAGTTGGTCAAGAACAGATAAAACTCAATTAAATTCTACTCTGACACATGTATGACGGAGGACAACAGGAACCATAGGAAAGTCAATCACATTGAAGGCAGCCATAAAGCATACCAAAGACATGATCAGACTAGTCTTTAAGAGTAAAATATTAGAACTTGAACTGTGTCATAGGAAATAGGATAGGAACAAAACTCAATGGAATTTACTCTCTCTTAAATGGGAAACTGGGGACATTCATATCTGAATCAAATGAGCACATGCGTCTTAGAATGAAGCAATTTTAGCTTACTTCGTAAAACGAAATAAGTAAATATCTGGCTCACAAGCTTACTGTACAAAAATAATACACGCCCATCCCTGTATTAAAGATAGAAAATGTAAGGTCCATGAATGCGGCTCAATAGAGGATGTACCCATTTGCTGAAAATTATGGTTATCTTTATGGCACTAGTAAAACTCGATTTACCATGAAAAACTGAAGAATAAAATCTGTCCATCATCCAAGAAAAACATAGACTGGGGATAACCTATAAGATATCTTGCATCCTGTCATCAGTCTCTAAGTGAAAACTAATTTAAACCAGTCTACTCAGCTATAATTATGTGAAAACAGAAAAGTTATAAGGTGCATACCCTACTGTACAAACAGGGGGTTATATGTAATAATAGAGCATGTGCAAATCCGTAACCCAAGTATGTGGAGTTAGTACCCTACTAACATGTAAAACTCTGTTGTAAAAACATAGAATTCCTGCATCAGCCAAATAAATGCTTATACACTGGTGTGCATAAGGATAAAACCCATATTTTGGTTTTATAGTGCATTAAAACCAGGGGTGTGCAAAATTCATGAAATTTGCTTCAACGTGATTATGGAAAATTTCAGGAAAATTATGCAAAATTAGGGCATATTTCATATTTAAAAAAATAGCAACCAAAACTCAAGTGCCACGAAAAACATCTGATTGCGTTATGCTCATTTGTGTTGTTCCCACATTCTCATGTTATAATTTTGCAGTGAACTCGCCATAATAATGGGATGTAGAAAAATGGCATAATTTCAGGAATTTTGCGTAACATAAAATTCCCCAAATTATGTCAAATACACTGGTTTCATTTAAATTTCACACGTGCACACCGAACACTTCTTGGCTACTAGGATGAAGAGAAGCTAACATGGATTTAAAATATTGGGATTCTCGCTTTCATGGAGTATCTGCCTGAAGGACAATTTAACATGGCTGTACTTAGAATGTAAGAAAAGACAGGTGTCACATGTGAATGATCAGGGAGAACTGCAATGAATTAGAGATAACCAATGTCATGGCTACAAGCAAAAGAGGATGCAAAACTATCATTGTCATTGGCACACACAATTTAACTGTGAAGGGGTATAGTAAACATAACTTTCCAATGAACAGGAATAGAGTGATCCCATTTGCCAAGGGAAAGGCGACAAATGTCTCTAGAATCAAATAACAATTTATTTGTAGAGTAATCGAGAAAAAACACAAGAGAGGGTGGGGTAGGTAGGTGGCATTATGAAGTTATGCAGCAGAATGGTTAGTAGGACAAACTTACAAGTAAATACAAAATATGACTAAAGCATAAATTCATATTTTTGGAGAATGAGTGACAACGATCGTAGTTTAGGGCTGGGTGAAATTTATTATGGCACGTGATTCACAGAACCTTTGGAATTTTGCATTACACTCGTTATGCAAAATTCATGAAATGACACCATTATGCCACTTTGAGTAATTATGCGCCATTCCCAGTAAAAATTTACTGTGAATGCATGGGAACAACTGAGAGCAAGCATCTGTTGCTTGCAATGCTTTTATTTTTTTTGTACTTTTTTAAAAGCAAAGTTTATAAATGACACTAGCTTACTTTCAGTGCTTTGATTTGTGATATCAGGCTTTGTTGTCAAAGTAAACAGTAAGACAAATAGTTGTTATACAAATACATGTTTGGCCAAATGTATATCCACGCCATCTATTGAACTGTGCCTTGAAACTTAAATAAGGGGCGTAGCCCTCATCCAAATTAATGTTACTGATGTATTTCATCTCAGTCGAATATAAGTATGGTCCAACTGAGCATGATTGCAACCATGCCTTGCATGTTACACACAAAGTCTTACAAATGCCTCCAGAGGGCACTCAACTGGTGGCACTACTTTTCAAGCTTTATATATCTTATGATTTACACCATCGCCCAGTCACTTTGAATATTGAGGGCATACCCCAATCAAAAGCTTCTGAGTGTAGAAATGTAACTCTTCCGAGAGTTTAAAGAAGCTGGGGGACACTACATCTTTTACAGAACAACTTTCTTTTCAAATACCTCTGAGCATATTCCAGATGATAATATATTGTGCATGGGCTAAAAACGCAGGAAAGGCAAATCGGAGGATGACTTAACATTAAAGAAACCCTAAACTCTAGTGGAATTCGAAAAATGCCTTGGGTAGGTACTTACAAGAGAAATATCTTAATTGCTGTACACATATTTAACAACTGCTGTGAACGGTATTTGAGTCGAAACAGTTTGATTGTAATGGAGAAAGAGAATATTGATTCATTGCTAGAAGTCATGTCAGAAGTCGCAACATTTTATTGCAGAAAACGTTGTGAACTTTACTTCACAACTTTGCAAGCTATGCACCTTTTATGAAAGTTGCAAACTTTAAATTGAGATAAAAAAAGTCTATAAACATAAGGTTTGCGTATTAAAAGTCTGCAAAATGTCACGTGGAGTACTGGGAGAATTCTCGTTAAAAAATGTTGCAAAATTTTCACACAAGCACACTTTTATGAAGCTTACACAACTTTGCCACCTCCCAAAGTGTAAAATTCAAATTCCAAAATGTTAATGCATATGGCAAGTACATTGCTTTTTGGGTAAATTATATAGCAAAAGAGGTTACATTCAAGATTTGTGAAAATGGGAAATCCATTCTAAACGTGGGCAATTGCACGGATGCCCTGTAAGGAGCAATTTATACAGAAATGTAACATTAGAAAAACATCAATATGTCTGCTGGCTTAAAGGAATGTAAGATGACAACAGCAGAGCATAAATAATGCAAATTGCAAATTACAGAGGCACAAAGGCCTCTTCATCATTTTCCATTTGTAATCAGGGACACATTAGAGACTTCCAATGGACTTTGTGTCTGTCAGTGATATCTTTATTTAGTTTCCTTTTTCTTAATGAACCACTTTAGCATGAGTTGTGTCTCCCGGATTTCAGCCAAGAGTTATTTATAGGATTACGTTTACAAAAGGCTAGCAATCCGGATTGGACGGAAGTTGGAGTTGGGACTTGTTATGACAGAGTGACAAGCTGCTGTCCAATAGGTAAAATACATGACTCAACAAAATGCCACCTTTAATAGGTGCAAAATGAAGTTTGCTGGCAAAATTTAAATGTCACCACCCCCTAACATATTCTGGGCAATTGTTAATGTTTTGCAGTTCCTGACAAGGCCCAGGCATTTTCACTGAAAATGAGCGCGGTGGCTGTTGTGACGGCATCCAACTCCCTTTTTTGTTTAAATTCTAGGTAGCTATGAAGGTGCATAGCAGCTTTAGTCTTTAAAATTTTGGATCAGAATTGGTATCTTTGAGGCAACACGATCTCAACATCTACCAAACATTGCAAGAGGGAGCAGCCTTAACTATCACCCTTTCCTGCTCCCAGACTCAAACCAAGGGACATCCTGAGGAGGAAACTGTCATGGGGAGAAGAGCTAAATATTCTTCATTTGGTGGGTAAGATTGGACTATTTTGACAACTTCCAATAAGCTGGAATTTTCCAATTTTACGTTCCTACATAGGAGTAATTAAAAGTGCTCACACCCATACTAAAATCAATATAACAGCTACGGTGTAACTCCCGTTACCCCATATCTCGCAATTATGAGTTTTGTGATAAATATCGGCAGGTCAAACCTGTCATTATTTACAGGGAGAAAAATGCCCTGTATTTAAACAATAAGCACGAAAATCCACGTTATTTTCCTAAAACTCGGAATTGGGTTGTATTTATTGCACCAAATACATTTCGATTTATGGGTTTATCAGGTGCGATAAATATTGCACCATTTACTGGGCCACTCCTAATGAGAACCTACGTCATAACCTGTGGTGTAAAGTGTTTTATCAAAGTATGAGCAATGGAATGCTGTCCTGGACATTTCACTTTCAGGCCTTGCTGAGCTGACACGCAAAGAGCAAACCTGTTTAAGCTTGAAGCCTGGCGGCACTGCATGGAAGAAGGGATGCTAGAATTCCTGGCCTGGATATGATAAACCTGTGATGGTACCACGAGGTACAGGGTGAAAATGTACAATTCGAAAAAGAAGCCAAGTATACTTGTGTGAAGCACTGGGGGCGTGTGTGACGTGATGATTGACGGCCCTCTACTGTGATGCAAGCCCCGTCCCAAATATGCTCATGTGAGCGAGATGGGGTTCCTGCTAGGAAAGAGAACTCAGGGCCAGATGTACGACGGATTTTTGCATGCACAAATGGGTTTCAGACCCGTTTGCGCATGCAAAAATCCTGTGGGCCATGTACTAACACTATTTTGCAAGTCGCAAATAATATGCGACTCGCAAAATAGTGTTTAGCGACTCGCTATTAGGAAGGGGCGTTCCCTTCATAATAGCGACCCCACATGCCATGTAAGAATGTTTTGCGACCGCAATTGCAGTCGCAAAACACTCGCAGTTTACCACCCTCTTTAAGAGGGTGGTAAAGCACTCGCAAACGGGAAGGGATCCAGGGACCCCTTTCCCTTTGGGAATGCATGCGCAAACATTTTTTAAGGGCAGTCAGTGGTCTGGGACCACTGCCTGCCCTTAAAAAATGAAATGAAAAGTAAATTTTTTTTTTTTTATGCATCCTGTTTTCCTTTAAGGAAAATGGGATGCATTAAAAAAAAAAAAAAAATGCTTTATTCAAAAGCAGTCCCAGACATGGAGGTCTGCTGACCCCAGCAGGCCACCATCCCTGGAAGTGCCCGCCATTCCCAATGGTGTCGCAAATTGCGACAGCCTCATTAATATTCATGAGGCATGCAATTTGCGACCCCATTGGAAATCGCTAAGTGTCTCAGACACTGTTGTACATTGGAAATTGCGACTCACAAATTGCGACTCGCAATTTGGCGCGATTTGCGAGTCACAATTTTCAATGGTCGTACATCTGGCCCTCAGTCTTTTCCTGCGGTCACCTTCCCTGCCTGCACACCATTATAAAGTGGGGTTTGGACTGAGGGCCAGTCTGATGAGTGTGGGACTCACAGCTGAAGCCCCCTTACCTGCTCCTCAGTCACGCTCCAAGTCCTACGGTGCTCACACTGCGGAGAACATGCCCTCCTAGGCTAGCACTGTAAATGCCAGATGTTCCTATTAAAAATGAAACTGCTGAATAAAAAAAATAAAAATAAAAAGCTGCAGCTTACAGAGGAGCCTCTGGAGCCAGAAGGTAAAGATTCACAATGTGTCATAAAAAACAGCTAATTTGTCAGAATGAAAAAATAATGCCTTAGAAAACGGTCTCAGGTGCGTATTTAAACTTTGCCCAGGCCCGCAAAGTTCCCAGACATTAAATAAATATTTACTGTGAAAGGTTAGAGGCTTCTTGGTTAAATAACGATAATGGAAAACGATTCCACAAATCAATTACTGATGCAGCATTCCATATTACATGGAGGTCCTGGAGAATTAAAGAAGATTATCACAGTAGCATTAAAACATGCCATCCTGAAACTATTCGATGCAGAAACCATGTTACCTGCCGTGCGTTTAATTTGGGATGAAATTGAACTAGATGCATCAAGTGACCAGAAAAGGACAGAATAACCATTACCTTTACAGTTACCTAATGGAGCCAGAAAATGATTTCTTTGTATGAGGATATAAAACCAGAGTCTATGGCCCTCATAAACCACGTTGATGCAGATTTGAGCTCAGAAGGATCTAAGAACCCACATACGGATTGCAGCTGGTGTGGTAATCTCACACTGACCATGCATACGGTTTCACTCTGAAACTTTGCCAGGTAGAACCTGGTGATATTGGTGCATGGACAACCCGTAATCTCCTTAGTTTT
Organism: Calotriton arnoldi; assembly: GCA_963921515.1. Classification (NCBI taxonomy): domain Eukaryota; kingdom Metazoa; phylum Chordata; class Amphibia; order Caudata; family Salamandridae; genus Calotriton; species Calotriton arnoldi. The sequence continues at coordinate 775,486 of CAWUFW010001628.1, forward strand.
GCAGTTTGGAACAAGGGAAAGCACTCAGTGCTACCGCGTTATGCCTCATTACAACTCGATAAAATGTGGTAATACCATATCTGCGAAAATCAAAGTACGGGATATCTGTAATTTTCCGTACAGGGCAACCAGATCATTTTACCAGGCAAGTCAGAATGAAGGCCTAAGGGTGCTTAATCTACTGAGGGGCTACTGCTGCATAGTGTTGTGATTTATTGGCTTGTGCCCACCCATGATCCAATTCCCTTATGCCGGATTGTACTGCTGTGATTCTGAAGCAGAACGCTACAGCATGCACAGGGCAGATTGGGAAACTGAGCGGAGCAGGGCATGCGTGAGTGAGTCCTACCCACTTCCTGTCCCCCCTCCTCTCGTGCCTCCATACCCTCACTCACTGTTTCCCTGGAATCACATGACAACCCCTATCTTCCAGGCTTATAAATGATCACATGCTGAGACTTTTGCGAAGCTTACCCCGAGTGCCACCTTGCACCGCATCTCTTTGTCACCCCCGCACAACTCCTTCCTTCCATGGAACCATCAACTAGGTCCAACATTTTCAAGCGAACCCAATACTTTTCCCCTCTAGGAACCTTGTAAATGTGTTTGACACCGTAGATGATATAACAATTTGCCACCCTTCCCTCTGGTGACTTGAGAGGCAATCTTGCACTTGTAGACAGTGGCACCTTAGATAGCTGTCTGTAATTGCTGTGCTACAAAGTGGTCTGCAAAGCTCAAATAATTCGGCTAGGTTCAATATTTAGACCTGCTGAGTCCTTTAGCATATAAATACCCAATTGTAAATATGAAAAAAAAGATTCACAGACAATGTGTACTTCCGAATCCTTTTAGGTGAACACATCAGATCATAAACAAGGACACAGACAGTTTTCTTGAGACTAATAGTGGTCATTGAAGCTGCTGAGACACTAGAGCCGTCAGACACATCCTTGCACATTATTTGCAATACTCTTTCACCACTCAGGAACCTTTACTGTACTTTATCTATATAAATCTTAGGATAAGGTTAGGTAAGCATTTCCTCTAAAAGGTATAGCTTTATTAAGGTTTACTCACTTCTGCTGCAGCTTTGTGCTGCTTTAACCCTATATACGATAGGCCCTTGATTGATCTTTGCGCTATACAAACTTCGAGAGAGAAGAGACATTTCTAATCCTTATTCAAAGGATTGCTCTCTGGAGGTTTGTGGGGCAGTTCTCAAATGAAGGGATACAAATAGCTTCACTTGGTGACCATTTGAGGCCAGGTCCATTTGATACTCAATTTCTCCTTTCAGTTAAGTTCTAATCCTCTTCACCTTGGATTTATTGGCGGCAAATTCAGCGGACTCTCAATCCCGATGTGTCTTGATGAAGGTACCTTTGACTTTATAAGTGAGAACCAAAATATTTGTTATTAACTGCTCAGCAGTGTAGTGAATAAGCTGAATTTTTGCCAATACCAGTTATTGCCAAATAGGCGTTTTCTATCCAATTCTTCTCAGGACTTAGAAGTTATGCAGTTGTTTTAAATATGTAGTTGTTTTTAAAATCAGATTGTTTGCCATATATCATGAGATGGCTTTCACACTTTGTATTGGTCTGTACACACTCACTGTGTCACCACCGTTAGTCTTATGCGAGTTTATATCTGTTCTAATAGAGTAAGTCTTCTTAGATAATGATGCAGAACTTACAGGCTGCTGGAATTCGCATTTCTTGTTATTATTTATGTGATGATTTACAGCTTTTATAACTATTTACAACTGGGGATTCAGCTGTTAATGAATGATATATATTTGAATAATTAACTAGTCCAAAATCTTTGAAATATGGTAGCCTCGTTTCTGCAAAACATGGAATTAACCAATTTCCCACAATTCCCTGGGTGCAGAATGGTCCTATGATTACTACAAATTTGGCTTCCACTAGCTTTGTCCCAGGCATAGTGTAAAGGTCTTTTATTTTGTAATTATCATGTTCCTCCCACTATTTATATCACACCAGTGGTGACACTCACATATAGGCGGGTGGTGTTATTCACCACTTCTACATTTACATAACTTGTAGTATCTGTTAGACCTGCCATCCTTGGCATGGCTGCCCCTAACTTTTTTGCCTCTGACCTCTTGTTTTGCTGACTTCATTTTTTCTGGCCTTAGTTTTCTGGGCACGTTACCTCTGCTAATCAGTGCTAAAGTGCATGTGCTCTTTCCCTAAAACATGGTAACATTGGAATATCCAGAATTGGCATATTTAATTTACTTATATGTCCCTAGTAAAATGCACTACATGTGCCCAGGGACTGTAAATTAAATGCTACTTGTGGGCCTGCAGCACTGATTGTGCCACCCACTCAAGTAGCCCTTTAAACATGCCTCAGGTCTACCATTGCAGAACCTGTGTGTACAGGTTTAAACTGCCATTTCGACTTGACAAGTTAACTCTCTGACAGGCACAAACCTTCCTTTTTAATACCTAGAACTCACCCCTAAGGTAGGCCCTGGACAGCCCCAAGGGCAGAGTTCAGTGTATTTAAAAAGTTGGACACGTAAAAGTTTTACATTCCCAGCTACTGAAAAACTCTTAAATTCGTTTTAACACTGCTGCAAGGCTCATCTCTCCTACAGGCAAACATTGGGATTACCTTATTACATTTAATAAGTGTAATTTCCAATTGGGAAAAGACAGATATTTTGAGTTTGGTGTCTCTGAACTCACAATTTAAAATCACAACTTATGGTAAAGTTGGATTTTAAGTTGCGAGGTTCCACTTTTAGAAAGTTTGCATTTTTTTTACTTTAACCATTCTGTGCCTTTGCCTGTCTCTGCATGCAGGTCTGGGGTGGGTGACTGCTGGGCTTTGTGCATTCGCTCTAGACAGCCACACACAAAGAGAGCTTAGGGGTGCCTCATGGGCCATTCACATCCTGATGGGCCATCACCAGGGCTGATGAGTCATACTGGGCAGGATGGGAGGGGGGAGTTGACACTTGCACCTGAATAGGACTGTGCCTGTCCACACACAAAGAGCTGCATACCCCCTTGTAGTGAGTCTGTAGCCAGAGCAGCGACCTTGTGCACTTTAAAGGCCTCTCTTTGAAGTTTCTCCCCACTTCAATGTCACAACAGGATATAAGTATTGGACCCCTGACACCACCAATTAGGAACACTTCTGGACCTGAGGACATTCTGCCAGGAAGAAGGACTGCTGTGTTGCTGGAAGGACTGTCATTCTGCTGGACTCTTCTGGACTTTGCTGGACTCCTGCTTTGCTGTGCCTGCCCTGCTGCCTGCTGCCCTTCTTGTCTGGGAGTGAGAATGACTGGACCTGCATCTCTACATTCCCAGAACCAAAGTGACTGCAAGGGCTTGCCTCCTGTTCTGAAGTGTCAATGACATCAAAGACTTCCAACAACCCTGCTACACCCTCTTGACTCTGCCAATTGGGAGTCCTGCCCTGCCAAGTGGTGCCAATCCAGTCCTGGGCCCTTGGAAGTGGGTCTTATGGCGGTCTTCTGGTAAAACCCACGCCTCGCCGTCGTTTCGCCGGTTGGAACTGACGAATCTTACCTTGATATCAACGCATCGCTGCTGCCGCTGAAGAAGAGGACATCGCATCACCAGCTGCACGGCCCGACAATGATGCATCGCCTTCACCTCAACAACGACACATCTCAGAATGCAAGGATCCGAACCGATGCATCACCTGCACCTGAAGGGATCAACACCAATTCATCGCCTTATCTGCGCATCGAATTGGGCCTCGGCATCAACACTTTCCCTCCATCCAAGGTACAGTTTGCAGCAGACCAAGGCTGGTCATTGTATCCAACCTGCGCTCCATTGTGGTCGGCCCGAACTTTCAGATTTGACCCGGTCAGGCGCGACCAGATAGCCACGATTGGTGCTTTACGTTTCTATGTACTATATTTCAAGATATTCTTTAAAAATTCATAACTCCGGTTCTACTAATTGGATTTTTGTTGTTTTGGTCTTGTTTTGTTCATAAAAATTTACTCTATTCTACTAATTTGGTGAGGAGTCTTTTTGTAGTGTTTTCACTATGTTACTGTTTGAAGTACAACACAAGCATTTTACACATTGCCTCTTAAGTTAAGCCTGACTGCTCTGTGGCAAGCTACCAGAGAATGAGCACAGGTTAATTTAGGGTGGGAATCATACTTACCCTGACTAGGACTGTGGTTCCAGACAGCATCACTAGAGTCCTACTCAAACCTGGTTTATATACACAATATCATATTTTAAGTTTTATAGGGCAATCAAAAAATTCTAACTTACCAAGAGGTAGAATTCATTCTGAATATCCCTTTTCTGTCTTGTGTCTTCATTCCCAATTCTAGACAAATATGTGCCTAGGTTAATCGCTAAAGGCCTCAGGTGGTTTACATTCTGCTCGAAGGCCTCTAGACAAAAGTTTATTAATGACATTTATCTTACTTTCAGTGCTTAGATTTGTGATATTAGGCTTTATGGTCAAAGTAAACACCAAGACAAATAGCTTTTATACAAATACATGTTTGGCCAGGATGCATTCCTCTGTCAAACAGAAACCCAATTTTTAACAGCATCCATTGAAAACATGTGTATAGTGAAAGGTTCAGTAGGAGCACTTCCTTTACACTATATCGCTTTTCCACAGCTTCCGCACATCACATGCCCTTTCTGCAAATGTGCTCCAATTAAAAGTGGGTCAGACTATTCGGGGCTCAGACATTTAGAATATGACTCAAGGGCGCGGAACCTCTAGATACAGCTCTCAAGACTTTCAAGTGTGTCCCCTTTTATCCTTCCCTTCCCAGCTTCCCTAGGATCTTTACAGCAGCAAACTGAATTTTAATGACACTAATGTCTGAAAAAGCATCATAGAAAAATTATCTTAACGTTAATTGAAGGGATGCAGTGTTTGTCACAAAATTCGGAATTATGGTATGAACTGTAACAGAAGTTACTAAACATGCTAGAATTTAATGGCCACTCAAAATGAAGACCTGGAATGCTATGTTGCTGCCTGGTCTCAACATATGCAAGTTCTCTAAAGCTTTCTATATTTGAATATCAGAATAATACAATAATAAGGACTACATAGCACACACACCACAGACTGAATTGTCTCCAGGGCTCTTGAATAATAGGTGTTAATATTACCAAAAGTATTGCTAAATATATTATTGATCTCTGAGGGATAAAAGAATGCATCGTCCCTGCTCGGTTTTGAAGCCCTGACATGCATGACTTTGCAGGAGAAACCTTCCCAGTTGTTAAAGTAAAACACAGAACATCAGGAAGTCAAAAGTTTAACATGCAGATTTGATGCAAAAAAAGAAAGCAGCACAGCAAATAATCAACAGACAATTGTCTTTTCAACCGACCAGGGATCTCAAGCAGAATGCACAGTGGGAGCATGTAATGCTGAAAAGCCTTCACATTTGAATGGCTTATATACATTTTCTCCCTCAATACAAGTCTATGGAGCACAAACACGTGACAGAAACATGTTTCTTTCAGATAAATGTATCTAATGAGCTGAGAAAATGCGAGACGTCCTTGATACTGAGCACCATACATGACCACACTGATGACGTGATTCATTTCTTAAAATCACGCTTCTGGTTGTCAATATCGAAAGATAGGCTAAGCTTTACAACGAGATGCAAAAAAGTGCAAATGTGCTCCTCCAAACAAAGTTCTAGCCCTCCTATGGTCATGAAACCTAACACGTATGAAGAGCCCTTCAAATTAATAAGAAACAAGTATATTGAGGCTGAAGGGCACTTCAATTTAATAAGAAAATGATATTCATACTTGCTTATAATATAGCAATGCATTTTGTAATATACAGATGGTAGGGGACATTGGCATTAAAGCAATAGGAATACAAGATTATGATTCCGCGCCAGCCCACTGAGCTTTGGCGTGAAAACTGCCAGGCCATTATTCCATTGTCTGCATCCTGGGAGACAGACCAGACTTGCCCTCTGGCATTAAAGGGACGGAGGGCTTCCTTGGAGGTACCAGAAGTTGCTCCTCAGCATCATGGGTATTCTCTAGTTACTCACAAGCCATAACTTAATTAGGCCTGGAGAAAACGTTTGTATAATTCATGACATTCCCGTTACGTGAAATTTCCCAAAATTACACATTATGCAATTTCATGCACTTTAAAGTGCGCATTTCACTATAAACAGGCTAGCGAGATACTAGTGGGAGACTGGTTCTCACAGAAAAAGTCCCACAAAGATACATTTTCCACTCGAACCAGTCTTGTACCTGCATATTATGACACGTGTTTATGCAAGGAGGGCGCTTGAATAAAAAAAATGTGACACAAGATACCGGCAATTTACATTTCGGGAACCTTTTATAGAATTTTGCAAATTTCATCAGAAAAAATGGACCTGATTTCGCCCTAAACTGAATCGGTGGGCGGCAGACTGGGTTTCCAATGCAGCCAGGTACCTCAGCCTTTTTCTGGATGGGTTGAACAGCATTACAGTCTAGGATGTGTTTGCTGATACTTCCCAAGGTATTTTACTGTTCATTGTCTCTGCTAAACCTTCGATTTACATTCAACATAAGAGGGCAGAGCAGATTGTAGCTGAATGCTTCACTTCTTTGCAATATATCGGAGCCACAGGCAACTTATTTGAATAGATGCACAGAACTTCACATGGTTACCCTGTGGTCCAATCAGGGACAGAATGTGGCAAAAGTATAATCAGTGATCACAAAGAATAACTGCACGCCAGTACTAAAAGAAGAAAGTGGGGAAACAGAGCAGGACAACTTACCAAAAAATACCACTCTTCTGACATTGAGGGGGCAAATGGCATAGTGAAAATGAAAGTTACACAAACCAGAGATAGAGGCATGACCCCCTACACCCACCCACCCACCAATTGGCAATAGCCGGCAGCTTTAGAGTTATTCATTGAAAAGCTGTGGTATGATCATCAAAAGCAAAATCTTTTTTCAAGAACATCTCATCCATCATTCGCTCTGGATCTTCAACTTTCTGGCTCTTCAGCTGCCGGAGGTTCGGTACAAGAAAATGAACCCGGCCAGGGCTTTAAGTGGGCCGGGTCTCACCGGTGCTGAGCACCGGCAGTTTTTTAAAGGAGGCCTCGAAACGGGTCCCTTTTGGGCTCTGTTTTGTGCCCTGGCACAGGCGGTCTGTTTTTTCCGGACTGCAGTGACAGCAGGCACATGGGTGTGCGCGTGCTCTAGGGTGATCAACCGTCCGTAAATTTCACGGACTGTCCGTAATTTGGATCTCACGTTCGTTGTCCGTGATGATCCCTTTTATGGACGCCTTTTTCAGGAATTTTGGGCTTTGGGGAACCGCACAGTTCCCCTGTTAGAATCCTCAACTCCCTGATGGGGCCGCCTCCCACTCCTCTGAGCACAAGAGCAGCCCCACCCGCCCATTGTCATTCTGTATGCAGCTGATTCCCACATACAGAATGACAATGGTCCAGTCTGGGCTGGTAAAGCATGTGGTGGCCTCCTCCAGCCTCGGTCTAGGGCAGAGCATCCTGTCAGATTGAAGAAATGTACAAAAACGCCAATGCTGCTATGTGAGAATCCAGTTCATCAAAAGAAGGCGTGAAAGAAGTTAAAAAGAAGGGTTTATAGTTCTTTCACAGTCTCATCATTTTAGAAATGATGCATTTTCAATATTATATTCAACGAAGCCATGGTTGCTGCTTTTTTATTTTATGCAACTAACATCCATTGACAAAGCCAATAGTTCTGGCTTGTTGGAGGTGTAACTTTACTTGCAGTAACTTTACTTGCAGTCGGGCGGCACACTCTGATAAGCACAGATTTTTAGCTTAGGTGTTTTAAGCTACACCCTTAATTACATCGAACACCCCTTTTTGAGAGACCCCCCAGTTTTGTCATCCCACTTAAAGCCCTGAAAACAACACCATGTCACAGTCACCTCACGTCCTGGCACTGTGCATCATGCATGACTCATGACTTCCAAGTTTTCAGATTGCCTATGTGCAGGAGCATCTTGAACCCCTCCCTTTTCTTTAGGAACTACAGCGAGGGTGGAGTTCCTGAAGGGCCTCTTCTGTCTGCAACTCTGCAGACGAAGGCTCAGCTCATAATTAATGTGAAAAGGTGGGTGAGTGAGTAAGTGAAGGGATGGGTGGCTGGCTGGATGGATTAGTGAAAGGGCGAATGGATGAATGAAAGGTTTAATGGATGGATAATGAGAGTGAAAGGATGGATGGATGCGTGAGTTGAAGGATGGATGAGAGAAAAGGTAAATAGATGATGTATGGGTGGAAGGGTAGATGGATGGGTAAAAGGGTGGATGGATGAGTGCAAGGGTGGATGATGAGTGAATGGGTGGATGGATGAGTGAAATGATGTATGGGTTGATTAATTGATAAGTGAAAGGGTGAATGGATGAACGGTTGAGTGAAAGGGTGGATATAAGGATGGATGAGTGAGTGAAAGGGAGGGTAGATGGACAAAAGGATGGATAGATGAGTGAAAGAGTGAAAGGGTGGATGGATGAGAGAAAGGATGGATGGATGAGTGAAAGGATGGATGAGTGATTGGGTCAATGGATGGATTGCTGAGTGGATTAGTAGATGGATGGGTGAGTGGATGGAAGGAAGGATGGATGGCTAAGTGAAAGGGTTGCTGGAGAGAGAAAGGGTGAATGGGTGGAAGGATGAGTGACTGGGTGGATGGATGAGTAAGTGAAAGGATGGGTAAACGGGTAAATGGCTGGATGGATGAGTGAATGAATGGATGGGTGGAAGAGTAGATGGATGAGTGTGTGGATGGATAGGGTGAAAGGGTGGATGGATCGATAATGGATGGATGAGTGAAAGAGTGGATGGAGGGGTGGATGAGTGAAATGATGGTGGGAAGGATAAATGATGGATAGGTTTGCAAATGTTTGAATATGTATTAGCTGCATTCTATGCGTGCCGCTTTACATCTCACAATGTCTATCCGAGCAGATCTTCCTGACCATTTCTCTCACCAAACATGCCTGCTCAGGATCATGAATTGTAAACAAAATATCAGACTTGACAATCCAGTGCAGTAACCATATAAATAGATTATTATCATATGAAATACCACAAAAAGACCTGCACAGTTGTTCAAAGCTGCGTGCATACTGAAAAACTGTGAAGTGCACGATTGTTTCAACCTAATATAAACTTATTTTGACTTGTACTTAAATGATTGTCTATCGACTTACTTATATACTATTCCGCAACCTCCTCTGATGTGTCTGTAAAATGTACCTTTTGTCCTGAAGTTTTGTCCTGAATTTTGACCTCCTGTCCTGAATTTTTACACTCACCATCCTGAATTTGCACCCATGCTAGTTGGTCACCCTAGCGTGCTCACACTGCTCACTTCTCACTAGTGGCGAAGTTACGGCATGACGTCATGCCAGGTGAGCGTTGTAGGGGAAGGGAAATCCTTTAAAGAGAGTCATTTTCCCTCTTGATTTCCCTTCTCTTTTTGAAACTCAGGAGCAGCAACATTGTCGTGGTGTCACCAGGGCATTAAGTGGAAGCTTTTTCAATTTTATATACAAGCCATAGTTGCTGCTTATTTATCTTATGCAACTACCAACCATTGACAAAGCCAATAGTCCTGACTTGTTGTAGGTATGATCATGGGCGTCCGCAGAAATGTTTCCAGGGGGGGCAAAATGTTAACGCCATCACCATCCTCCGACATGATGTGTGCCATATCATCCTCAAAAGGATGAATGCAAGTGGTGACCCACTGGAGTTTAAATGCTATATGTAACTGACACTAAGGTCTTTGTGGTATGACCATTAACACACTTCGTTCTATATATTAGAGACAGAAAATGCTAGACTGCATTGCGCACACACACAAAATGTGGTTGCACGAACCTAAATCACAGCCAAAGCTCAACGCTTACCCCAAAAAAATCCCATAGAAGGTTCCATTTGAACCACAGCTTCATAGTTTCACAAAGCACAGAAAGCAGCCTGCAGGATTCTGTACCCCAGTTCCAAATTCGGCAGCTCTGGCCATAGTGCCACATCTTCTCCCCACTGAACACCATACTCTACCACTAAAAGAAACTCGCACTGCCTTTAGATGCAATCCAATTATGTCCCGCTATAAACGCCTGGAAGCAACTCAATTCAAATTATGCACTAGACAAGAGTAATCTTCTGTCTGAAAAAACAGTAACAACCTCCTGGAAAAAGCAAACACTCACAGGGAATGCAAGACTAAGTAAGGTATGTGAAATGTAAGCATGGAACAACATGCTTACCTTAATGCTTGTGCACTTGTTATTCAGAAATCAATGTGTGTTTTTGCCTGAAAAGCTAAGGACATGACTACAAGGCCCGGAAGGGACCCGTTTCAATGTCCATTGCTTAGATCCTTACAAAACATAAGGAGTATGGTTTTAAAAGACCACATTCATGAACATAAAGCTGCAGTACACTACACATTTCATAAACTACTAAAAGGAAAACAGCTGATAAGGATCACATGAAACATTTTCTACACCACGCATTAACCAGATATCGCAGTACCTCCAGGAATGGTGAACTTCCTCACCTGAGGAAAAAAATGCTATTCAAAGACGAGAAAAATGAAAGTAATGCTGCCTTCACTGGGAAAGTCTGTTGGTGTTTGGGTGTGAATAAAACCAATCTGGCAACTTTTTGACCACTCTGTCTTGCTCATCCATCCAGCCATTTACCCTTTCACGTACTCATCCATCCACCTAGTCACTCATCCTTCCACACATTCACCCTTTCAGTCATCCACACATCCATCCTCCCTTTCTCTCTCAATCGACCCTTTCACTTAGCCATCCATCCACCCAACCATCCATCTACTCATCCACTCATGAATCCATCGACCCTATCACTCATCCATCCTTTCAATCATCCATCCATCTTTTCTCTCATCCATCCACCCATTCACTCCTTCACTCATCTATCCAACCTTTTTCCCATGTACCCTCCCTTTCACTCACTCATCCATCCTTACATCCTCCCTTTCATTCATCTGTCCATCCATTCACCCTTTCACTTATCGATTCATCAATCCATCCATCATTTCACTCATCCATTCACCCATCCTTCCTCTCATTATCCATCCATTCACCCTTTCACTAATCCATCCAGCCATCCACCCATCCCTTCATTTACTCTCTCACCCACCTTTTCACATTAAGTATGAGCTGAGCCTTCGTCTGCAGAGTTGCAGACAGAAGAGACCCATCAGGAACTCACCCCTCGCTGTAGTTCCTAAAGCAAAGGGAGGGGTTCAAGACGCCCCTGCACACAGTCAATCTGAAACTTTGGAAGTCATGAGTCATGCATGATGCACAGTGCCAGGACGTGAGGTGGCTGTGGCATGGTGTTGTTTCCAGGGCTTTAAGTGGGGGAGGGGAGGGGGTCTCTCAAAGGGGTTGTTCGATTTAATTAAGGGCGCAGCTTGAAACACCTAAGCTAAAATTCTGTGCTTAGCATAGTGTGCCGCCGGACTGGTATTTTGCTGCTTCTGTCATTGCATTCAGATATATAATACAGCAGGTAATGTTACACCTACAACATGCCAGAACTATAGGCTTTGTCAATGGTTGTTAGTTGCATAAATTAAAAAAGCAGCAACCATGGATTCGTTGAATATAATATTGAAAATGCTTCAGTTCTAAAATGATGAGACTGTGAAAGACCTATAACCCTTTTTTTTTTTACTTCTTTTACCGCCTTATTTTGATTAACTGGATTCTCTCGTAACAGCATGGGCGTTTTCGTACATTTCTTCCTTCTGACAGGTTGCCCGAGGCTGGAGGAGGCCCACCACAGGCTTTACCAGCCAGACTGGCCCATTGTCATTCTGTATGTGGCAATCAGCTGCATACAGAATTACAATGGGCGGGGTGGAGCTGCTCTTGCGCTCAGAGGAGTGCAAGGCGGCCCCGTCAAGGCATTGAGGATTCTCACAGGGGAACAGTGATGTTCCCCAAAGGCCAAAATTACGGACAAAAGGCGGCCGGCTGAGTGATCCAAGGGGGGGCAAGCGCCCCTCCTTGCCCCCCCCTGCGGACGCCCATGGGTATGATGTTACTTGTATCATATATCTGGATGCAATGACAGAAACAGCAAAATACATGTCAGGCGGCACACTATGCAAAGCACAGATTTTTAGCTCACGTGTTTTTAAGCCACGCCCTCAATTACATTAGCCACGCCCCTTTGAGAGACCCCCCCCAGTTTTTTCATCCCACTTAAAGCCCTGACCCAGGCCATTACACAAACGCCAATATTGTAAAGAAGCCAAACCAAACTATTATATCAGCCCCTTTTGGATCCTGCATCACTAGACCTCCAACATAAGCACCCTTCTTTGCCTGTCACACTGGTAATCGCTTCACGTAACCCACCTGGTAACAGCAGACACCGCCACCACCCACACCTCTTAAGATCAGTTCATTGACATAATCCTGCAGAAACCCCAATACAACAAACCCCCTTACCCGTGGCCAGTCCGTCCCTATTCGTCTTGTGACCCTCCCTCGGCTGCCACAGGAGACCATGCACGCTCCCTTCTAGGACAATGCATCGTCCCTTGCCATCACTTAAAGAGCTGCATGGAAGCCACTCCTCTGAGTAAGGCTCTTGAAATCCTATTCTTCCCCCAGTGCACCGGCATGTGTTTTTATGTAATTCTAGTATCAGACTGTTAGGATCGTCTTCAAAATCTCTAATTTTATTATAATTGCAATTAACATATGTACATTTCAGTTTACGCCATCTTACGAACAAAAATAAAAGAAAGCAGGATGATGTTTTTACATTGGCTGCTCGACCCCTTTGGCACCTCGAACCTAGACATTAAAATAAATTATTTATTTCCCATGTTAGCAGGGACTTTCCCTAAGACCAAATGGAACTCCAGCATTGCGACAAGTAAAATCTCCTAAAATGTTAATTTCTTCTAAAATTTACTTGAATTTCAAACAAAAACGAAAGCGTGTATTTATGATGTGAACCAGTGAACCTCAATGGTACACCACCATAATACCAAGCTCTAAATATCATGCTACAAAAATGTCATAGCCAGGATATGGCCAAAGAAAATATTGTGAAGATAAATATATATTGGTAACAATAAGTTTACTTACTGAAGTACTTAATTACACGTATTCATACCTAGAAAATATATATCTTCAGGGTGCTTAAATGTGGAGTTAAGAATAGTAAATCTATACTATTCTAGATATACATACCTTCATTATATTTTAGTAGAAGATATCCTGGTCATAATATTTGTAACATTATATTTATGTGCTCAATATTCTGACATACAATTGTGTCAACATGTTATATTCCATTAACCGCACAAGTTAATGTTATGCGTACAGTGTTGTTGAAGTCTGATGTATTTGGCCTTCATCTGGGGCTATAATTTCCCAAAAGTCATCTGCTGTCCCTTAGATTCAGTGCACCCACATTTGAGTTGATCGCTTACTTCCAAAACTGAGGGCCTGATTATGATGTCGTCGGTCGGACCGCCAACAGCCCGTCGTTGGCAGTTTGACCTCTCACAGCACTTCGGTCTGAACGCTGTAATACGATACAGGCGATCGGACCCACAGCAGTCAGACTCAACACCGCCAGGTTCATAGATCCCGTCGGTGTGGCAGTCAGAAAAGTGTCCTAGAATGTCGGTGGTGCCGAGGAAATCACCGCTGTCGGGATTACGACGATTGCCCTTTCCGACAACCTTTTCATGGCGGGGACTCCGCCATGAAAAAGTTGTCAGAAAGGCAACGAAGGGGTCCAAAAAGGGCCCCAGGGCATCGGAACCCATAGCAGCATGTGCCTGGGGTCACTTGTAGCGCCCCCTATCTTAGCACTGTTGTGTGTGCACCGTCTGCCATGCATACATGGTGCATGGCACACGGTGCACTGACTTGCTGAAGGCGCTGCACGGCAGAGTCATCTGATGTGGCATATTCCTATGGCCGCAGCATGCCAAGCCATGGTACTGCCAACTTCTGACCGTCAGCCTGGCGGTCATATCAATCGAAATACGGTGGTCAGACCGCTGCATGCTCGTCGGCGGTCTCCTGACTGCCGCAATAGCGGCTGGCGGTCCGACCGCCGGGTATCGTAATCGGGCCCTGATTATTGTTGGCTAGAATGTGCGATTGGGTGCCAATTATTTAATGTCACAAGGCTGTCAGGAATGTGGTGCATGGACTGTATATTGTCTAATACAGGGGTCTCCAACCCGTAGCTTGTGAGCTACTGTAGCTCTCCGGCTACCGCTGAGTAGCGCACCTGTGTGCAGCCCAAGTTATTAAATTAGAAAGCTTTTGCTTGGTAGAAATATTATTCATATTAAAAAATTATACAACACTAATAATATTAGTAGCTCTGGATGCGTTTCATTGAACATAAGTAGCTCTCAGTACAGAAAAGGTTGGAGACCCCTGGTCTAATAAATAGGTGGTTCAGTGATATTTTTTGCTTTGAAGCGTTGTTCGAGTAGAGTTGAGCAAAATTTTCATTATGTGAATCAATTCCTGCTTAGTTCCTTGGTTTTGGTCTATACGTAGTGCACACATTCATGTTTGCCACAATGTATCTCCTTGCATACCTGTTCATCACAAACTCAATGGTGATGAAAATGTACCTGCCGTTGTATAGCAAGTTAATTTAAAAACTATTTTGTGCTTTATTTCCATTTATAAATTTGGGAAAATGTTTTCATTTGCCATTTCATTGTTGAAAAATGTGTACTTTAATCCAGTAGTTTGTTAACTACGGACAGGTGGGACCAACGTTGCATAGACACTATCCTGCAGCCTCACACTGGTTAATACATTTACCGGTGGGGCCCACAAGCTGAAGAGGAAGATGGTGGAAGTTAGAGCTGAAGCTATTATTGACATTCCCATTAATTTCCCAGCTGCTTGACTTTTGGAGGGTTCGAGGTGTCAGGGTTCAAGGAGGTGCACTTCATGGTGTTGAATGTCATGCCATGGCACTCACCTAGCTTAAAATGACCTGGGCTAGGCTGCCGAAGTGCAAGATCTCACTTCTGGTTGCCTAGATGGTTGCTCAAGTAAAACCTCAATGTTCTTTATCCTTTAGGGAATGAGCTTGTGCTAGACCTGTCAGAGTTAGGATGGTCTTCCCCAAAAGCTTTTTGCCTTACTCTTCCATTTTTGCAGATCTCGTTTTTGTTGGCCTTTGGACTCTAGCGCTGGTTAGCAGTGGTAAAGTACACAAAGTGTGAGGCTCTCTCCTTTTTGATTAAATCGGCTTACACCCAATTGCCACATGTAATTTACTTATAAGTTCCTAGTAAAGAGGTACAACATTTACCCAGGGTCTGTAAATTAAATTCTACTGGGGGGGGGGGGGGGCATGCAGCACTTATAGTGCCATGCACTTTAGCCTTTACAACTTGGCTCAGGCCTGCCATTGCATCCTGTGTGTGCAGTTTTAAACTGCCATTTCGACCTTTCTTTTTAATACATATAAGTCACCCCTAGGGTAGGCCCTCCACAGCCCAGAGGACAGGGTGCAGTGTATTCAAAAAGTTGAACATGTAATTTAACCTCTTACATGTCCTGGTAGTGAAAAACTCTTACATTTGTTTTTTCACTATTGCTAGGCCTGCCTCACCCACAGAATACAATTAGGTTAACTTATTAAATTTAATAAGTGACAACTTTCAATTGGGAGGAGGTAGGAATGTCAAGTTTGGTGTCTAAAGAATTGTGATGTAAAACTCTGTTTAATGGTAAGGTCAGATTTTAAGTCACAATTCTAAAAATGCCACTTTTTGAGTTTGCATTTTCTTGTCCTAACCATCTCCTAACCATTTGGTGTCTGCAGACTGTATCCTGGGTCACATGATTAGATGTAGCTGGCAGTTGTCTTTGTGTATTGCTCCTAGACAGTGAAACAAAGGAGCATAGGTGTTGGCAGGATGGGTCATCTCTGACTTGATGAGGGGGAGGAGCTGTAACCTAACACACTTGCACATCACAAAGGGTCTGCCTGAGCACACTCACAAATGGTTAGACACTAGTCTATTGTGACTCCAGACAAGCTAGGGCCAGGGAAGGGAGGCAGGAAATTCCAAACACCTCTGGTGGTGGAACACTCCAGAACCTTCTCCTACTTTAAAGTGGTCACCAGGTATAAATAACAGACCCTCAGACGAACTCTTCAGTACACCTCTGGACCGGTGGAAGGCTAAGAAGAACTGCTGTGCTGCTCTGGAAGAAGAACTGCTACTCTGCTGCCCTGCTGCCTCAGTGAAAGGACTGAATCTGCATCTTGAGCCCAGGACCACAATTGTTACTCAAAGGGCTAGTTGGCTGGCTTTTTGATCAGAGCCAGCGAAGTTTTGGCTACTCCGCTTTATGCATGTAACACAGGGTTCTGGCCAAATTCCGCAAACCGCCACATATCAGAGTTTTTTCTTGCATGCAGTTCGCCAACAGCGCGTTGGAGAGCAAGATTTGGCATCCCCAAGTGTGATTTTCGGTCGCAAGGATGGCACCCAGTGAGATTTCCCCAATGCGGGCGGTCGCAACCGTTCGCGGTCAGAAAGCTGCCATTCGAGTATAAAATCTGCTCGAGTGGCAGCAAAATGAACTCGAGAAGCAAAGCCCTTTGCCACGCCATGTGGTGCCACTCGCGCTGCGCTGTTTTTTCAGTGCGGAACAAGCTCCCGGCACTAACAATCAGTGCGAGCAGCCAATGTGCTTAATTCCGCCCACTTGCGGAACTCTGCGGAATCGCACTGAGTTTTCATATAACTCTGCGGAATTCCACCGAGTGAAACTCCATGAGTTTTGCCCAACCCTAGTGCTAACCACGTCCTGGACCCTTGGAAGTGGGCCTAAATGTGCTCTTCAAGCCTAGTTGTGGTCCTGTGGGCAGATCCAACACAGCGCAACGCATATCCTCGTACGTGTGTTTATGAACCGCCGCTGTGCAATACATCCCTGAAGCAGGATCTCGCATCTCAGCCCACAGTCTCCTCGGACCCGCTACTGCACAAAGTATCCTAGGCACAGGCCTTCGCATCACAAGCCCCTCACCAACATCCTCATCGACGATGACACAGGACTCCACATCGTAGCTTCTACGGAAACGCTGGTAATGTATCTTTGACACAGGACTTTGCATTGCAATCCCCTCATTGACAGCATCCTCAAAGACGGAGCAGGGCCTCGCATCGCAGCCTTGCAGCTCCCAAGAACCGCAGCTGCGCTACGCATCCTCATCTCAGGATTTCTATAACTAGGATTAAAGTAACTCTCGTTCATCAGGCCTAGGTTGGTCCCAGTATCTGGCCCATGCTCCATCGAGGTTGGCATGAACTTGTGACTTTGACCCAGTCCGACGTGATCAGAAGTTGGTGCTTAGTGTGATCGGACACTTTGACCCCATTATGAGTAGCCTGGAGCTGGGGAATACTGCTCTGGGCAACTACGTCTTTCCTGGCATGTCCGAGCCCAGAATTAACGGGTCTGAAAAATCCGGACCTGATAATTCCAGGCGAGAGACATCTGGCCCAGACATCCCTGCAGAGCAGCTGTTGTGCCTGGTCCCTGCCTGCATCCTTCAGCTGAAGGAAGCAACAGAAGCCCCCCCCTTCAGCTGAAGTATAAAGAAAGCTTCGACACCCACCCCTTTTTGCCTTTATAAGGGCAAAAGAAACAAGCATTTGCAATGCAATAGGTCTCGCATTCACGCGAGTTTGAGCTATTGACATTGCAAATGACAATGCCTATTATTTTTGTTTTTGTTTTTAAAACATAAATAAAAGGCATTGTCATTGCAATGTCAATAGCTCAAACTCGCATAAATGCGAGACCTATTACATTGCAAATGCTTGTTTTTAGTACCTGTTCCTTATGAGTCTAGAAGTGAGTGGCCACATGTTTTATGAGTGCAAAGTGTGTCGGTTGGGTTGCAGGTCTGTTGAACTCTAACCAGTAGTGCAGTTTGGTCGTGTGGTATCTCTTGGGATTATTTTATGCAAATAGGAGGTGTACCGAGCTATCTCCCGAGGCCTATTTATACCTCAGGCCTGGAGTCATTGAAGCATGTGCCACAAAGCTCATTTCATTGACCACATTACGGCGAGCGACTTTCACATTAACCTGGATAGAACTGTGAAGTAGATGTCTTGTACAAAAAAATCGTTTTTGAGTGCTATGGTTTGGGAGTCCACTGCTAGCACTTCAGATTTCTCATGTTCTGTAATTCACAACTATATAAATGCAATTACAATACAATATGCGCCTGATATGGTGTTGTAGAATTGCTGAAAGCTTTCAGGGCTCAGTCCAGCGAATATTCTAAAGATGAGGAATCTGTAGCTCGATAGAGCACTAAACATAAAGATAACTAACTTGGTCTACAGGTGCATACTGATGCGGCACCTGGGAGCAGGTTTTAAAGAAGTGATGCACGCTTCCGTGTATTATACAAATGTTACTGCACGCCTCCTGACTTGGCTACTGCTTCCCAAAATGTCTAACTTAAGCTTCATAAGAAATTAATGTAGATGTCGGTAGGTTTATCCTTTGTATACAGATTTCTCTCTTCAAACTGCAGAGTAATTTATGCGTTTCCGTCTGCTGACCTCTTCCTCGGTGGAGCAGTGGCATTTCTCAGTCCTCAGAGGGCAGTAAAACGGTACTTATAAGGTGTAACACAGGCCTCTCCTGCTCCTGCGGTGCGGGGCTGGGGGTCACTCTTCATTCATGCCCACTCCACTCCCCCCAACAATCTAAAGCCTGTGTGTGAATATATGTGACTCATGGTGCTTCAGTGGCACATTCGCTCATTTTTACTGGGGGACGCCACCATCTTGCGTTGGGCCACTGCTGCTGCCCTCGTCCTTCCCCGAACACTTGTGACTGTGAGGGCTGCCTGTGCGCTCCAGGCCTGTGCCTTGCATTCCGTGGGACTTAGCCTGGCACTTGTCGAGGAGCACAGGTTTTATTTAGAAACATGACCAGCTTGTGTCTGTACCGAGGCTCGCGTAACAAGATACGTCTGATATGCGCGGGGCAGCGTGTCACAAGCCCACTTGTGCTGTTGGCACACTGCTGTGAGCAAAAGGGAAAACCTTGCATGCGACTCTAATATTCGGAAGTTTTGCTTCCAATAATCTTATTTTTGATGTTCAAGCCGTTGATGGCCATGGTGGTCGCGGCTGCAGCGTCAGATTTCGGTGCGGACAGCGTGTCCGACGACGGCAGCGTGGATTCCGACGACCTCCCAGACTGCAACTGCGATGTTTCGAGGCAGGCACTTTTTTCTTTACTTTCTTTCGCTTTTGGTGTTGTTTCAGCATTTCTCGCGTCTTCATTATGCAACATTCGAATGTGTGTGCTGCTGTTAGTTCGCCTGTGGTATTTTCCTGGAGTGTGGTAAACCGATACCCCGCCCTTCCATTCACTGACTGGCTGCATGTAAACATCGGTCAAGTCCTAAGAATAAGCACCAGTGCGTACACAGCCGCGAGCGTTACCTGGGGTTCAAGAGGCAAAGCTGGCACCGGCCTGGGGCTCCTCCGGTCTTTGGGACACTAGGCTCCTGGTGAAGCTGCACGGAGAAGGAGCGGGGCAGCCTCATGTTTTGCGGCTGGCGAGGACGGAAGGGGGACAGGAGATGTGCACATCGCGTGTCTGTATGTGCGTGTTCACGTTCACGGGCGCGTTCATAATTGCAGTCCGTCCTGCGCGTGCCTGCGCGTGCACATCTCCTGTCTCCCTTCCGAAGCAAGTGGGTAACAATACATCTCGCTAGCGACAGCGCTTCGCGCTGCGTCGCTAGGCGAGGCCTAAAAAACCCTGAAACACTTCTGCCTTCCCAAGGGGAAAAGAACAAGGCCCTGCTACATTTACCACCTCTTCCAAGCAAGTGATAAATGTTTGCAGGTTCGCCCGTGTTATTTCCCCCGGAAGGGGTTAAACATGAGGAATTCGACCCAGTATTCCAGGTTAAACATTTTATTCCCCATTCTATGCAACATAACTTATAATCTCCATTATCTCACAGGGAGATATTGTCAGATATTGTTTATTCTGGCCCGGTATCCCCCCCGCCGCAGAGATAACAGCTGACTCGTAAAGAGGTCCTTTGAAGGGACTCCAGTGAAGGACGAGGGCAGACAGAATGAAGATATAATGAAGTTTAGTTATGGACTGGAACCAGCGGCCACCAGTGACAGCCAGGCCAGCCAGCTCTCAAGGAAAGCATCCGGCATCTTCAAAACAGTTTGGAACAAGCACAGAACCTGTCACATCGACCCAGGGATTGTCCCGCTGCTCCTTACAGGTGTAACAGGCACCCAGGAGCATTTCAAAGCGTGAAAGATTGAAAGAACGCTGCATGCTTGTGGCAGGGTGAGGAAAGGAAGCAGGCCTGCCTGCAAGAGAGCGCAGACAGCATAACTGTTCCTCGACTCACAAAGCTACACCCAGGTGTGCTTTTCCGAGGGTCCTCTTTCGAGCTTCAGACGCTAGAGCGTTGCGAGCTGCCATCTCTGCACATTCCCGTGCGGTGTAGATGTTGCCATGGAGTGTGAAATCACTCACGTGACACAATTACAATTTGCCAAACGAGTTTATAAACGGTTAGAGTTAACGTTCCCAGCGCGTGCCCTGCTCGGCCGGAAGCTTGCCGAATTTGCCCAATTAGCTTCTACAAATACGCTTTCAATTCAAAATGTCAGCACATTCTGTGCCTTGTTAGTGCTTCTGTGCAAATGTTGGATCGCTTAATCAGTTCAGCATATTTTCTAAGAATGAGGGCAGGGAGCAAAGTGATGCCTCTTGCAGTGCAGGAAATGGCTTAGAGGGTTTATGCAAATGCTGCAGAGATCTGTGAAGTGCACTTGTAGAGCAATAAATGGGGGGAGATGTAGTCTAACCGCCTGAGCAGCTGACTTTGGAACTTGGGAAGAGAAAAGGGAGGCACAGTCAAATAAATAGGGGTGCCAGAAATTTGCGCAATTTGTGTAATTACGCAGAAAAAATGGCGAAATTATGTGAAATGCAAATCTGTTATTTAACGCTATATTTGGGCGCAAAATGCGTTCTTGCATCAATTTTTGACACAAGGGCACATTATATGCTCAAAAAATTGCAAAAACGAAAGCAATGTGAACAACAGCTGCTTGCAGTCTGTGGGTCCCAAGAGTCAGAGGTATGTTTTATTGTGAATGGCATGTTTGAGGTACATTTTACTGAAAATGGTGCAATTATTATGCTAAGTGGCGTAATGTTGTAATTTACCATAACAAACGTATTCTAAAAAAATTATATCAACTATGCCAACGTAGTTTAAATTTTTCCCAGGCCTAAAGATAAAGTAATTGCTTAGGATTACACAAAATGTGGTCAAGTGGAGAAGCTGAGATTGATCCAAGCTTCCTGGTTTCATCTTGTGCAATTCAGCCAATTAGATGGGTCTGTCTTTCTCTCTCCCGTTTGTGTTGAATTATTTGAGGAGATTGTGGTAACTGAATGCATGCCTTTACCTAAAGACAAGTGTAAGGGGGACCAAGGATGGAGGTCCGCTGCAGACCTTGACTCTGTGCCCACAGTGCGCAGGCTTTATTCATTTGTAATTAACCTCGAGGGGGCAGGGGCTGCAGGTCCGGTGAGCTGATCTTCAAGGCCGTTTAGAGTGCTGTGAAAGCGCTCGCAAAGGGCTGTAATGTTAATCATGTTTCCAAGTGTACGCTTTCATAATGGACCGAAAAACCACTAGCACTTTCGTAGCACTCCGCAGGGCCTTCGGTGCCAGCTCATCCGCAGGGTCGAGGGGGACCAGAGACTGAGTTAAGAGCCTTGAAAGCAGAGGTCACCTGAAGGACTGGCTCGTTCTTGGCTCAGTAGTCCAACAGGACCTCCAGGGGCCTGGGCTGCCTGTTTTTTCCACCGGGCATTACCTCCTCGTCAGCCCTTCCGTCCCAGTCCTAACTAAATGAGCATAGCTCCTCCCACCAGAAACTCCTAAGCAACTAAAAAACCCATCCCTTCCCTCCAGGCCACACCCACACCCTGAGGCATATAATCATGTGACCCACCAATCCACATCCTGTTTGTTTTTTCTGCGGACTTACTTCCGAGCAGACTTCATCGTGGGGGGTGCTGGTACTGTGCCTCCTTTCCTGTAAGTGTGAAACGGTCTGCTTGGCGGCCGTTTAGTCCCCTAGGTGCCTGTCATTTAATGCGGGTATGTTTGAGTCCCTGCTTTAGCGGGACCGTGGGGTTAAGGGGTCTGGACTGCCTGGTGTGGGGTGGTGACTCCCTGCTGCGGCCTCCCCTCTTCCGGGTTCGTTCCCTGCTCTAGTGGGAACACCCGGGGAGGGAGGGGAGGTGTTTTGGGCGCGGCTGGCTTTGCTGCACGCCGGGGGCATGGCGGTTTGGCTCCTCCTCGGAGGTATGTTTCAAGGGCTCGGTGCTCATCTCGTTTCGAGCCCGTGTTTTCCCTTTCTGTTTGAATCTGCTTTGATAAGTGGCGGTCGGCGCCTCGTGGGTCCCCACGGTTATTTACAGGCGTGTATGCCCGATCATGGTGAGGGCTGCCTATGATTAAAACCAATGGGGGTTTCCGTTTACCAATACAGGGGGGGGGGCGCCCAGGTGGGGGATTCCCTGTCATTTGGTCAGTGTTTACTGGCGTATTTGAGTCTTGTGGTGTTTTTGTGGCTCTAGATCCCTGCTCCAGGCAGAGCTACTGAGACGTATTTGGAGTAGCTTACCTGTGTGTCCACTGGTTCCTGTAGCGGTGGCTTCTGGGATCCTTCAGGTCCTTACAGTTGGGGCCTGTTTCTGTCTTTCCTTTTGAGGGTTTGGAGTTGTCTCTGATTGGCCGGTAAGTAGGCCGGCCTTCGGTCCTGTTTTAGGATTGGCTGTGGGTCCGAGTGGCGTTCCCTGGTTGGCCCGTAGGGATTTTTCATTGATTGGTCTGGGGTATTTCTTGGAGGCTGGTTCTCTGTTCTCCTGTTCACATCATGGAGGGTAGAGGTTCGGACGTGTGTGGGCTCCACTGTGAGGAGGAGGTGGTGGTCGCTGGGTCTTCCGCTGCTCCTTCCCTGGCAGATGTACAAAAAATGATTGAGGCTGCTGTGGCGGAGGCCTTTATGGCTCGTGAGCCCAAGTGGCCTAAGAAGCAGAAATTGGATGCCTCGGCGGAGGTCGATCCAGACATTGACTCTGATGAGGAGGTGAAGGGTCGTTTTGTCTAAGGGGCTGACCTTCGCTGTGTTCTACAGCATGTTCGGGACAATTTGGGGTTCCCTGGTCCCGTGGAGAGTCGGAAGACTTCTACGCCAATTACCTGAAGAAGGAGCCTGAAAGCCTCCTGTTAGACCTGGCACCATTGGCGTGGGTCTCCCTTCTTCCATTTTTTTGCTGTTGCCTCCTATGTTTGTGCTGTGTTTTTGCTGGTCTAGATGCTTTGGGCACTTTGCCACTGCTGTTCAGTGCCAAAGTGCAAGTGCTCCCTATTGTAATTTGTTGTAATGGATTAGTGACTCCATCATTGGCCATTTGATTTACTTGTCAGACCCTAGTACAGTGCACCATGTGTGCCCAGGGCCTGTAAATAAAATGCTGCTGGTGGGCTTGCAGCACTGCTTGTGCCACCCACAGAAGCAGCTTGTAAAATGTGGCTCAGGCCTGCCATTGCAGAGCCTGTGTGCAGTCTGGGACTGCCATGTCAATTTGGCAAGTGCACACACTTGCCAGTCCCTAAACCTTCCCTTTTCTACATATTAGTCACCCCTAAGGTAGGCCCAAGGTACTCCTGTGGGCAGGGTGCATTGTATGTGAAAGGTAGGACTTGCCCTGATGTGTGTGGCATGTCCTGATAGTGAATTACAGCCAATTTCGTTTTTCACTATTGCAAGGCTATCTGTTCCCATAGGCCAGAATGGGCAATTAGTTTATAACATCTTATAAACATAACTGACCCAAGGAACAAGATAGGAAAATAAAGTTTAGTATGCCTGAACTCAGAATGTTAAAATACATCTTTTAGTGTGGGTGATTTTTACATTCTGTGTTTGAAAATACCACTTTTAGAAAGTAGGTATTTTCTTGCCTAACCATCCAGTATGCCTCTGATAGGTTTGTGTATTCCATGTCTGGTTTGTGAGTGACCGGGGGCTGGAGAGGGCCTTGGCTCCAGCAGTCTGATGGGTCAGGGCTGGGCTGAATAGGCCCTGCATTGAATAGAGAGTAGGGGGAGGAGATTTCCTTTCACTTGCCTGAGCCTTCATAGAATAGAGAGTAGGGGGAGGAGATTTCCTTTCACTTGCCTGAGCCTTCATAGAATAGAGAGTAGGGGGAGGAGTTTTCCTTTCAGCTACCTGGGCCAGGTCTGCTTTCAACAATGCTGTCTCCACCTCCTGCCAGGAAGCTGCACCAGGGAGGACAGAACTGGTTTTGACTAGGTACAGACACTCTCTGCCTTCAGAGAACAAAGGATTTTTGAGTATAAATATTGGGGCCCAGACCCCAGAACTTTAGATCACGTCTGGGAATCAAGACAAACCCTTTGCCAAGGAGAGAAACCAAGGAAGCTGAAGGAGGAGACTGCCCCTGTGCTGTTTGCCTGCAGTGGTTACTCATTGCCAAGGAAAGGAGAAAAGGAACTTTGTGTGTACTTTTACTATCTTGAGGAAGATCTCCAAGGGCTTGAAGCTGAGCTTGCCTCCTGTTCTGAAGTCTCAGGGATACAAAGACTTCACCCCCAGCTCACCCTGAATTTCCTTGCTGGGAATTCTACCTGCAAAGAGGTGCCTGCTGTTGGTTTGGGCCCTCTAGAGACTGCGTGTCGCTGGGAGCTGTAAGCGTGACGCAACGAGGAAGAAGCGTGTCGCCGCCGCAGCTGTTGCCGAAGAAGCGTGTCGCCGCCGCAGCAGTTTGCCGTTCGCATCGCCGAAGAAGCGCGCCACATCACCGGAGAAGCGTGCCGCCGCCGCATAGGTCGCCGTCACATCACCGGAGAAGCGTGTCGCAGGGCCTATCGCGGCTCAAGAAACCATCGAGTTCGCCGCACGGCCGCCGGGCGTGCACCCATCGCATCCAAGTTATCGCATCGCATCAAAGATGCCATTTTGTTGCATCGCATCGGATCGTCGCATCGCATCGAGGCGACATCTTGTCGCATCGCACCGGATCACAGTAAGAAACCGACGCATCACCTCCTCTCCGGTAAGGAACCGACGCAACACCTCCCCTGCACTGCAGTAAGGAACCGACGCATCACCCCCCCCGAAGCAAGGAACCGACGCATCACCTTCCCTGCGACCCTTTTGTTTATGTTGCGTTACGCATCCAAGGTACTTTGAGAGTAAAGTGTCGCATTTACCATCTACATTGAACTAAGCTATTTCTACCATCTGAAAGTCATATTTTTGAATACTGTATTGTGGATTTTTGTCGTTTGGTCTTGTGTTAAATCTAGATAAAGATTACTTATTTTTCTAAATTGGTGTGGTGTCCATTTGTAGTGTTTTCACTGTATTACTGTATGTGTTCACAAATGCTTTACACACTGCCTCTGAGATAAGCCTGCCTGCTCGTGCCAAGCTACCAAGGGGGTGAGCAGGGGTTATTTTAGGAGTGTAGCCCCCTTACCCTGACTAGAAGCAAGGGCCCCTACTTGGTCAAAGGTACCTACCTCTGCCAACTAGAGACCCCCATTTCTAACATCTCCCCATTCAAAAGTCGGTGAGGAATGTGCTGGAGGGGGAGTGGAAGGATGTTGACAAACATGCCTTTCCCCGGTTTCTGGCTAAAAGGTATCCTTTGCAGGGATTCACTGAAGAATTCCCAGCCGTGGTGAAGGTGGATTCCCTGCTGGCTGGTATGGCGTCTCAGATCCTGGTGGTGTCCGAGGATGCGGTTCCTTCTAATCCTGGGGACAAGCGGGTTGAAGGGGCCTTCAAGCGGTCCTTTGCTGCCTCTAATCTTGCAGTTCGATCTGCGGCTTACACCAGCTATCTGGTTCAGTCACTTCTTAAAGACTGTCTGGGTATTTCTGAACAGCTCTTGCGGGATGAGGATCCCTCAGAATCTTTGTCCATGTTGGAACAACAGTTGCGTTTCATGGCAGATTTGTCCTTTGACTCCCTTAGTGCTGCGGCGGCTGGTGCCTCTGTTACTGCTCGGAGACAGTTGTGGCTTAAGTCTTGGAAGGCGGATGCGGCTCAGAAGGCTGCCGTGATGAAGCTTCCCTTCACGGGCTCTAAGCTGTTTGGTGAGCCATTGGAGGCTTTGATAAAGAAAACAGCTGAGGACAAGAAATTGTTGGCTCCGGTCCGCTCTTCTCAGAAGGGGAAGTTTGCTGGATATAAGCGGGCTTTTGGGCAGGCGTTTCAATCTAAGATGGCAGCCCAGCCCTTTCGTTGTAGGGGACGTGGCTGGGGTGTCCCTTCCTTCCACAAGTCCCGGGGTCAACAGGGTGCTTCCTCTTCTGCAGGTCCCTCCAAGTCGTGACTATGTGGAGTGGAGAGTTCGTTGAGGGTACCGGTTGGGGGTCGCCTCACCTCTTTTTTTCCTGTTTGGGAGGAGTTTGTTCGGGATCAGTGGGTCCTGCAGGTGGTCCGGCTGGACTACAGAATCGAATTTGGGACTCCTCCGGTGGATGTGTTCAGAGCTACCCCTGTTCCCGGGTCTCAGGCAAAGTGTCGAGCTCTGTAGGACGAAGTTCGGGACTTGGTTTCGAAAGGGGCTGTGGTGAAGGTGCCTGTAGGTCAGCAGGGTCGGGAGGTTTACTCGATCCTATTTCTGATCCAGAAGCCAAATGGGGACTTCCCTCCTGTCCTGGATCTGAAGGCTGTAAACTTGTGTATCCCTCATCGGTCCTTCAAGATGGTGACTCTACAGCCGATTCTTCCCTTCCTGTCGGTGGGGGATTTCCTGGCTTCTCTAGATCTCCAGGACGCCTACTTTCATGTGCCGGTGCACGCGGCTTCGCATAGGTTCCTGCGTTTCTGTGTGGGGGTGGATCATTACCAGTTCCAGGTATTACCGTTTGGCCTGTCTGCCTCTCCTAGGGTGTTTACTAAAGTGTTGGCACCCTTGGTGGGTTTGTTGCATGCTCAGGGAATACAGGTGTTCCCTTACTTGGACGATTGATCGATTTCTTCCTCTTCTTTCCTTCAGGCTCAGGCACATACCCGGGAGGTTTGCAGCCTCCTTCGACGGTTCGGGTGGATGCTGAACTTGGAGAAATCCCGTCTTTGCCCCACTCAGGAACTGCTGTTCATTGGGGGGGGTGTTCAACACCAGGTTGGGAAAAGTCTACCTGTTGGAGCCCCGCAGACTGACTCTTATGCACGAACTGAGAAGGATGTTGGGGGCTCCTTCTTCCACGGCTCGCCAGTGGTTGCGTGTTCAGGGGCTGATGTCGGCTACTGTGATGATTGTACCCTGGGCACGTTTGCACTTGTACCCCCTGGTGAATCATGTTCTGGGACATTGGGATCTGGCCTCTCTGGATTACGAGCTGTTGATACCGGGGGGTGTGGACATCGTCCGGCAGTTGTCCTGGTGGCTGGTGGATCAGAACCTCATGCAGGGCTCGCCCTTTGTGTCCCAGGAGAGGTTGGTCCTGACAACCGATGCCAGCGAACTTGGTTGGGGGGCGCTCTTGGATCAGGAGTCGGTACAGGGTCTTTGGTCTGTGCTGGAGGCGGAAATGTCCTCGAATTGGAGGGAGTTGAAGGCGGTTCAGTTGGCGTTAGCTCATTTTCTGCCTTGGGTCCTCCAGAGGGATGTGATGGTGCGGTCAGACAACACGGTGGTGGTGTGTTATATCAACCGCCAGGGGAGTGCGAAGGTGGCTTCCCTCAACTTGTTGGCCCAACGGATCTGCCTGTGGGCGGAGTCTCACTGGTTGTCTCTGAGGGCTTTACATCTGCCGGGGGTTTTGAACTCAGAGATGGATCGCCTGAGCAGGGTGCTTCCCTCCCTGTCAGGCATGTGCCTGTTGCAGGAAGTGTTTGGTTGCCTGATGGCCCGGTTCGGGGTCCCGGTGGTGGACCTGTTTGCAGCCCCGGAGAACGCCTTGAGGGAGAGGTTTTGTTCTCTGGTTCGGTCAGCCGCGGTTTGGAGGGTGAATGCCCTGTCCTTCCGGTGGGAGGGGGGCCTGCTGTATGCCTTTCCCCCTATTGCTCTAATTCTGCGTGTCCTGCTGAAGGTCAAGCTGGATCGGGCTTCGGTGATCCTGGTGGCTCCGGATTGGTCCAGAAGGCCTTGGTTCCCTCTGTTATTGAGGTTGGCGGTGGGGCCTTGCTGGAGGTTGCCGGTGGTCCCTTGTCATTTCCCCCTCTGTCTCGGGGGTGTCTGGTCCGCCTGTGCCTGGCGGGTTGGCTGTTGAGAGGATGAACCTTGTGGCGTTGGGGTGTTCTCCTTCTGTGGCTGAATTTATTCAGCGGTCCAGGCGCCCTTCGACACTCAAGTCCTATGCCAGGCATTGGGTTTCTTTTCAGACTTGGTGTATGGCGCGAGGGTGGCCTGCATTGGAGGTGGATCCGGTGCATGTCTTGGAGTTTTTGAAGGACGGGTTTGACTTGGGTCTGGCTGTGTCCTCCCTGAGGGCTCAGTGGCTGTTCTGGCCTTTCGGGGTTCGGTCTGTGAGCCGGTGGTTCCCCTGGTGTCCCGGTTGTTGAGGAGTTGTTTTCTCCAGAAGCCTGTCGTTCGGTCCTCTGGACCTAGTTGGGATCTGCCTCTGGTTTTGGGGGCCTTACAGGGGGCTCCCTTTGAGCCTCTGCTTGAGGTTTCTTTGCGGTTTTTAACGATCAAGGTGCTTTTCCTTGTCGCTATTACCTCTGCTCGGCGGATTGGGGAGTTGGGCTTCTTGCTTTGTTCGGTCCCCTTTTTGCGTTTTTTTCCTGATCGGGTGGTTCTGCGGCCTGATCCTTCCTTTGTTCCCAAAGTCCCTTCCTCGTTTCACTGCTCGGTGGATCTGGTTTTGCCTGTTTTCTGTCTGAGTCCTCGTTCGGAGGTTGAGGTGCGGCTGCACTGTTTGGATGTTCGGAGGGCTCTGGAGGTCTACTTGCTGCGTACTAAGCCTTTTCGTACGGTGGATTCCCTTTTTGTGACCTTTGGGCTGGCTGGTCAAGGTCTGAAGCCTTCTGGTGCTACCCTCAGTCGTTGGTTGCGGTGGGCTGTGGGGGCTGCGTATGAGGCTTGTGGTGTGTTCGCGCCTGGGTCGGTTCAGGGGAGATCGACTCGGGGGTGGCTGCTTCCTGGGCTTGTTTTCAAGGGGCTTCCATGGCCGAGATCTGCAGGGCTGCTACGTGGAGTTCTCCTCACACCTTTATGCCCCATTATCGTTTGGTGGTGGGTGGGACTGATTCTGCTGGGTTTGGGGACGCTGTGTTGCATTCTGCTCCGGTTGTGTGACTTTTACTGTGCTTTAATAAAGTCTGTTTTTGCTACTGAGTGAAGCCGATTCTTGCTTTGGTATCTGCTCATTTAGTTAGGACTGGGACGGGGAGGGAACGGAGGAAAGTAATTATTACGTTCCTCCGTTCTGTCGTATGTCCGAGTTTACTACCCCCCAACCCTGCCCCTCCCCCGCCCCACCGCCCGCAGCACAACCTATGCGAGCCGCCACTGGTAACCGGTCATTTCCACGGTGGGCTGGCGCCTTCGGAGGCTGGTTTTTAGGACAGAGGCTGTTCCTAGCTCCCCTGTCACTTACTTCTGCATCCCAAGGTAATTGCAGTAGAGGCACAGCAGGGGCGTCAGGAGAGAGAGAGAGAGAAGAGAGAGAGAGGGGGGGGAGGGGTGAGCATAAGGTGGAAGCAGGACTGCTTTTGGTTCCCAGATCGGCCCTCTTCGAGCAGAGCCACGCGTGAGATTCACCAACCTTTAGCTAGTCAAGTGTAATTTACTCCTCATATAGAAGCAGGCACAACTACCCCAAGCTGTGTGACAGTGACTCCACCCTCACGTTATATTTACAGTCCCGACATTTTCTTTTTCAAAAAATTGTTATCAGGTGTGTCATTCCTAATCGTTTAGCGAAAGCAACTCTTGACTACAACTCCCAGAATACACTTTGTTACTAAATTAAAGCCCAGGACTCAATACGTAGTGTACTAATGACATGAAGACATAAGGCAACCCTAATGTAACATGAAAGCCCGGATCCCTGCAGATCGACTTTATTTTTCTTCCTCCCGAAGTTGATAAGAAGGGCCAAGTGGATTACGTCACAGAGTTTGTAACTGACTGACAAGCACAATACATAACGCGACTTGGGTTTGAGTGGAGGCCTTGCTTCCTGCAGGAAGAGTCGAGATTGCCTCGTGGCTCTCAGCCACTCACGAGAGAGGCGCAGCTTCTCTCAATGGTCCTTTGCTAGCCATGCAGACCGAGAGCCTTCTCATTGGTCGGGAATCTCGCGGCATCTGCGTCCTTATGGGAAAGCAAGGGACTTTACACCACCTGATAACCACTGAGATATCTGATAACTGGTGTAATGTTGAGCCCGGGAGTCACGGGGCGCGATGTGCAGCAAGGGTGTACAGTACGGTGTGCTTAGCCCTTCCCATCGGGTGCATGCTCTGTGCCCAGCGAGCATGCGCAGTGTCAAAGGATCAAACCGCGGTACAACACTTTCCATTATAACACAGTGACCGGATAGCATGCCCTTTGCACTAGATAAGAAGAAAAAAAGTATCAATGCATTCATAGCTTCTTGCATGGGTGTCTTTGCCAATTATCGGCGCCTCTCATGCGTAAAAAGAGAGCGCCTTCCCTCCTCAGTCCCCACAAGCTAATTAAAAGTAAACTAAAACTCGCGTGTCTTTGCGCTACCCCCAAGAAGCCACGGGTACCTGCTAAGCGGAGCCCAGCGATAAGGAGGGGTCCTCGGGGCACCTCAGTGGTCTGCAGTTCCCGATCCCTCCGGGCGCGTCCTAGAGGGCTGCTACAGCTTCACCGGGGGAATGAGGTCTGCCCGCCCCTCGTCCTATGCTGGGACCGGATGTGTGCTCCAAGGACACCGGGCAGGGAAAAACTCCAGTCCGTGCACTGACTGACAGCCACTTACACAGCAGAAAAAGCGCAGGGACTGACAGCCGCACCTGAGCAGAGAAGCTCAGGTACTGATTCAAGCGACGCAACCCAAAAGAAGTGCAGGTATTGGCTGACACACAGCCGCGCACAGCCGAATAAAAGAGTCCCGGTACTGACTAACAGCCACGAAGCCGAACAGAGGAGTGCAGGAAGACTGACAGTCGCGCAGTCAAATGGAGTAGGGCAGGTACTGACAGCCACGCAGCCGAAAAGAGAATTGAAGCAACTGACTGACAGCCACTCACCTCAACAGAGAAGTGAAGGTATTGAATGACAGCGAATCAGTTAAACAGAGAAGTGTAGGAACTGACTGGCAACCACCCCACCCACTTAAGAAGTGGAGGACTGACACACACAAGGCTCAGGAGCCTTAAAACCCAGAAGTGGAATTTAGGCTCCGGCTGCCAAAAAGAATCTGCGGAGAAGATCCGATCCTGAAGATCCACAGCCCAGCGAGATGTGCAGGTACTGACGGCAGCACAGCCCAGCAGAGCAGCGCAGGTACCCGCTGCCCATCAACCACCAAAGATGGGCTTGAACTTGCTGCCGCACGCACCAGCAGAGCAGCCCATGCACCCGCTGACAGCTGCAGGCCCTGGCAGCAGCTTAGCCCTGCAAGCAGACGGAGGGGCTGCCAGCCTGGCAGGAGAGTGCTGGTGCCTGATGCCCCA
This sequence comes from Calotriton arnoldi, assembly GCA_963921515.1. Lineage (NCBI taxonomy): Eukaryota > Metazoa > Chordata > Amphibia > Caudata > Salamandridae > Calotriton > Calotriton arnoldi. The sequence continues at coordinate 807,327 of CAWUFW010001628.1, forward strand.
TAAAACAGCCATGAAGCACCAGCAAGCAAGGCCCTCGAGAGTATTGAGAGGCCTGCAGTTGTCCACTTCATGGGAAAACCCACATAGAAGTGTAGTTTCTAAAAGCCAGGCAGCCGAGCAGCGAAGAGCAGGTCCTGACAGCCATACAGTCCATCAGAAGTCTGATGCCATTTTCTGCCCCACAGATTAGCACCAAAGTGCAGATACCCACCCCTCAGGTAATCCGCAGGAAAGTGGTTACAAACAGCTGCTCAGCCCAGCAGGGAAATGCAGGCGCTAACAGCAAGAGAGCAGAGCACAGCCCAGCAGAGCAGCGCAGGTACCCCCTGCCCATCAACCATCAAAGATGGGCCTGAACTCGCTGCCCCACGCACCAGCAGAGCAGCCCATGCACCCGCTGACAGCTGCAGGCCCTGGCAGCAGCTTAGCCCTGCAAGCAGACGGAGGGGCTGCCAGCCTGGCAGGAGAGTGCTGGGGCCTGATGCCCCATAAAACCAGCCATGAAGCACCAGCAAGCAATGCCTTCGAGTGTATTGAGAGGCCTGCAGGCGCTATGGGTGCACACAATGGAAGAGAGGAACAGGTACTCGATGTCTCCCGAGCCATCAAAGACATGCAGGTCCTCGATCCCCCAACTAAGAGGAAGGAAAGCGCAGGTGCTGGCAGCCCAAGTGTTCATGAAAAGAAAGCCAATACCCTTCACCCTACCCCGCTCTGCTGTTGGAACAGACAGCCACCTTCCAGTGGCGTAACGAAGATTGATGGGGCCCCCCTGCAAGGTATGTGGAGGGGCCCCCTCCGGACTCCATCAGGAGCTCTCCGGCCGAGGTGAAGTGCTGTGCTGAGGGGGCCTGGAGCTTGGGGGGCCCCCGCACTGCGGGGGCTGCGGGGGCCTGTGTTACGCCCCTGCACTGTACTCTGCCAATAAGGGTACCTTGGGTCTACCTTAGGCGTGACTTATGTTATGTTATAAGGGACTTGTAGAGCGCGAGCTACTCAAAAGAGTGTCCCGGCGCTAGTCTAAGACCGTGTGCAAGATTCCTGACAGTGGACCTAAGAGGAAGTTTAGAGTTGTTGCTGGAACATCCAACTTTTAAGTTGTTTTCTGAAAATCAGTAAATCAGACGCCTGTCTGAGTGACTTCGGCAAAAGGTTCCAGACACGGGCATCCTGTACTTGGAAAGAGCGACCGCCGCTACGAGTACGGGAGAATTTGGGAACAACTAACCGCTGTTGGTAAGAGGATCTTAGAATTCTTCACGGAACATAGTGAAGAACTCTTTTCCTGATGTAGTGGGCCCCCATGCCATGTAAAAGGGAAGGTTAGGGCCTGGAAAGTGAGCGCACTTGCCAGGTTGACATGGCAGTTAAAAACTGCACATGCAGACACTGCAGTGGCAGATCTGAGACACATTTGAAGGTCTACTGGTGTGGGAGGCACAATCGGTGCTGCAGGCCCACTAGTAGCATTTGATTTACAGGCCCTGGGCACATACAGTGCACTTTACTAGGGACTTACCAGTAAATCATATATGCCAATCATGGATAACCAATCAGAATTACAATTTACACAGGGAGCACTTGCACTTTGGCACTGATCAGCAGTGGCAAATTGCCCAGAGTACCTAAACCAGCAAAACCGAAATCCAGCGCACAGTCAAAAATACAGGAGGTAGAGGCAAAAAGTCAGGGGAAATCAGGCCAAGAATGCCAGGTCTAATAGCCAATTGAAAAAAATATTTACCCAACTAAAACACTTTGGATGTATAAGCATGATCTTGCATCTTCCTTACATCTCAGTAGACAAAGCATTGCCCGTCTGTGACACTTACTCTCAGATGAACTCAAAGGAAAGAGATGCTGTGAATACACTGCATGTATCCGTTACACCAGGTAGTACTAGGTATCAATTTTCCTAAACTGTCTTCTCCCCTGAGTCCAACATGCGTCAATGGCGAAGGCAGTAACATTCATGGTCACAGACAGCAAGTGCATGAGTGGTCTTTGATCAGGTGTGTACAACATAGGTCCAGGAGGTCTGATCTATGCAGATTTTTGTTTCAGGCAAATTAGTTTCACTGAATTAGATCATGCAAATGTATGAGAATTAATAGGAACGGATCTGTCCCTCTATGACCTAACTAGATACCCATGTCCTAGGCTGTACTTGCATCATTTATCTCAGGTTGTACTTGTCTCAATGGCACATGGCAATAAATTCATCAGTGCCCACAGGCAGTAAGTGTACATTAATATTCGCTCACATGAACTAGCATTAACTGTCCCATTCACTAATGGTATTTAATGGCCCACCCAATAACCCAATTTAATGTCTCAGCACAGTAACCAGAATGAATACCTCACATTTTAAAGGCCTCACGATGTAACTAGCGTTATAGGCCCACGGTGTAACTAGCTGTAATGATCTCACACAGTAAGTAGCAATAATAATCTCACTCAGTAAAGAGAATTAAAGCCCACATCAATGCCCCCACACAGTAAATATGTTTTAATGGCTCCCCACAGTAACATGAACTATTGATCTCACATAGTAATGAGCACACGCTTCCAAACTTTCTTGGCTCCACGAAATGCATCCCCACAGCAAGCAGCGTTCACATGTCTCGGATCTGTTTATGGACCCCATCACAGAATTCAGTATTGAAAGGCCATGTGGGCCCTGGGCGCCACAAGATGCTGCGGGGGCTCACCGCATGCTAACGGTGGTCTTGTCATGAGACGTTGTGTGGCTGCACAGCATACGGTTGTTCTGTGCTATGTGATGCGCTATAACTACATTAATCTATCTCCCTGACTGTTTTCCTATATCCTCATTTCCACCCTCTCAACAATGTAAGTTTCACATTTCCTTTTCCAGTTGTATGTACAGTGCTTGGATGCCCCGAGGGCTAGGTCGGCGCTATATAACTACTACAAATAATAACAAATACATATATCACTGACAAATTAGAAGGTCCTGTTGTTTAAGTCGATAGCTTGAATCATTGCTACAGCTGTGATGCCATTGAAGCAATGTGAATCATTTTTAGAAAACGAACAACCGTGCAGGTGTTATTTTTCTTGCAATGGCGACGAGGAAACGTCTTCTCGAGTTGCCATGCTTGCAGCCACAGGCATTTGTGGTGCAGTCTCCAGATGCGTATTGTGGATACCGAGGCACGTAAGGTGGCAGGAAGGCTCAGTGAGTTGAACACTAGTCGATGACATTTGAGGGGGTCTGCAAGTCATGAGTTTGAATCCCTGCCAGCCGATGTGGTCTGCTGTCCTTCTGAGGTTGGCGAGTTGGGTGTGATTAAATTTGGCACTGGCGAGACAAGTTCCCTACAGTGCTTAAACGCAGCAGTAGTGAGGTGTGGGGAACAACCTACAACGAGTAATATTACCTGTTGCAACACGCAAATGCAATTTGTGCAGTGCCATCTCCTAGAGGACCTAAATGCACGAAGGACGTTTGTGCGCGTGACTCGTACCCCAAACGAGGTAGTACACCTGCTTCACGTGATCCATGGAGAGTTGCGCACCTGTCAAACCTCTTCAAGGGATCCAGTGATCCCACCATGGCGCACCTGCTTCAAGTGATCCAGGGACAGTTACTCCCCTGTCATACCTCGTCAATGTACTGACGAAGCATGTTTCACCCACACCTGCTCCCAACTGTAACGGGGGCGGAAGGAACACCACTTTCGGCTGTAATATGAACCGGGAGACAGGATACACTAGCCTTAAAAAAACACGTGTGTGGCAGGAACGTGCGTGCCTCAGCTTCAAGGTGCATTGTGGGCCCTTGTGCACTGATTCCAATGTCCAAAGGCACTGCACACTCGCGTGTACCTTCCCAAACTCCTCGAGTCCAGTCCTGCCCCGCTTCCACTGCCCCTGAAAGCAGGCAACATGTCCATGTCAGTCCTCAGCCTGCATCCCGCGACGGCGGGCGCTTAGCGCATCTCCGGGTGGAACGAAAGTTTAAAGGGAAACCCTGCAATGTACAGGGAGGGGCCCGCTCCGGATTTACTCCGGAGCGCTCAGGCCGGAGTACTGTGCTGAGGGGGGCCCCCTGCAGCTCGGGGCCCCCCCGCAACTGCGGGGGATGCGGGGGCCTGTGTTACGCCCCTGCCACCTTCAGAAGAGCTGCACTCCTGGCTCTGAAGCACCCAAAACACACAGGCTGAGAAGAGCTTTGCAACAGGAGAAGATGCAGGTGGGTCATAGGGCTTGCAAAGCTTGCCCCATGACTTACCAGCCTTCAGTGGTCGAACTGCTTAAAAAACCTCACAGGAACTGTGATCCTGAGCTCCCTGGGAGCAGAGTCAGTGAGCATGGGGGTGGGGGTGGGGTCAAAGGCATGACTAAAAAGAACCACATATTCTGCAACTATTTTGTTGGTCTTTCTCCTTTAGGTAACTGCTTATATAATAACACACAGCTTAAATGAAAAATGAATACAATGTAAGCTAATATGTAGGAATTGCACTATATTATGTTATTGAAACCTCTATTGGTTAATGCGATCACTGCAGCTGTCTCTGTGTGTAACCAGAGGGCCACAGAACTGAATCCTGGTTGGCGAAGAGGGCAAGAGTGACATGTATTTTCAGTGCTTTGAGATCCCAGCCTGTGACAGAAAGCACTATGACTATGTAAGTCAGTTTTAAATTGGCATTTGACATCGTATAAGACAGGCAGTCACAAAATGCAGAAAAATGTATGTTTAAGACAAAAGAAAGTGTTTTCAAAATATAGATTTTAGTAATACACAATCGGACTGTACCTAGTGCAAATTGTTTTTATAAGTGTCTGTAAAAAGCATGCATTATGCATCTTGCTTTTAAAACCCCTACAATAGTGCTAAAAAAAATACATCTTTGTCATCATGAAACTTCAAGTGGCTCCAAGAATGAAACCCAATACAGGCTTCCGAGCAGCCTTTAAATTGGCAAATGAACCAATTGCAGACATTTATATTTCTTTGAGGAAGTACACATCCTACAAAAAGCCTTGTTTCGGGTTTAGCTGTTTGTCCCTCCCTTGGCTTCACAGCACAGGAGACTCGCTCCCTTCTATTTCAGGTGGGGCTGGGCATCTCAATTGTCAGAGTTAACTGGACGGTCATCATATAACAAAAAGTAGGGGAACTGAGGACTTACCCATCCCGTTGACCGATGGTGAGTGGAAGAGGGCACTAGCGCAGGTGGCTGAATCAACAAGTAATGAAAGGTTCAAGCTCACTCAATTCAATTTTTTTACATCGTACGCATCTGACCCCACAGCGCCGGGCGCGGTTTACCCCGGGTCTGACTCCCTCCTGCCCTGCCACTTTCCTACATATGACCTGGACTTGCACGTGCCTACAAATGTATTGGAACCGGGTGGTAAACTCTCTTTGCACAGCGACCGCAGTGCGAATCGAAGCTTCCATAAAACACTGCATGTTGGGAGTACTCCCAACACCAAAGAAGGGGACAGGGATGAGGCATAAGTTTGCTATGATGGGTCTGGTTCTGACGAATAGCGATCCATTGGATCCGCTCGGCCCACCCCACATGGGATAAGTGGAAGGATGACATGAGAGAGTGGGGAGTGGCGGGGGAATGTCGCCTTAGGGCGGTGAGGGTGGACGAGAATGCTGAGGGAGATTTGCTAGACTGGGGACAAATGTGAACAGAAGTGACTTTGTCAACAGCACAAAGTGACAGCGATACTGCACACATCACGCCATCCACCTGGAATTCTTAGTTACCTAAAGCAGAACTAGTCTAATAACCCTCTCACAGAAACCCTATTCCAGTGTCTTGCCAATTGTCCGGTCGCTCGCTAAAAGAGTTGCAACGATTGCCGATAGCTGCAGGGGGGGGGGGGGGGCGTTCTCTCCCTTTATAATGTTGTTTTCACCTTTTCTGTTTATGGTTGTGGTTATTATTCTGATTTAAAGCACACTGCAGTATACAGTAATCCATCCTCAGAGTGGCGATGATGATGTAAAGTCATGTAGTCAACTGACCGGAAACAAAGAAACAAAACAGAGGACTATTATGATGTAAAAGTGTGGATATGACGAATGTCAATGTTATCATCCGATGCAGTGCTATCAATAAAAACAAGTTGCAAAAAAAAAAAAAAGTAGGGGAACTGTTAAACTAAAAAAGTATAGGCAAGTCGTGCCCCACAGATCCCGGCAGTCTTTACTTGTGTGAAGTGTTGTAAATGCAACGGGTTTTCCTAGCTGTGGGTTCTGTAGCTCACTGTGCCATAGTACCAATATTCAAGGTGCTACTTACGAATGGGTCCCAACAAGGCTGAAACCAGTGTGCGGGTTACCTGTGTTTCATTTAAGAAAGGAAGTGGCGTGGCACTGCTGGCTGGTCTCTTTCCACTGAAGTAAGAACAAGCCTGATCTGTATTCAGTGGGCTGATTTCTGACGAGACACAGTTGTCTAAGAAAGACAGACCGCAGCGCAGCACAGATTAATGACTAGTAGCTGAGATTAATTCAAGCATTTAACTATGCACCTTGTGCTTTCTTGTTTTTATGACCATAAATCAACAGGTTATATATAATACGTGTTAGATGGAGGCGGCCAAAGTTGTTCTGTCGTGTTATATTATTTTACAAATATTTGGATTATAATTTGAGAAATACAAGGGCTGGTTTTTTTTTGCACCATTACTCACTATGGTAATTGCTCGGTTTACACAATTATGTGTAATTACACAAAATGCAAATCTGTCATTTTGCGCTATAGTTTAGCGAGATGCTTGTAAAAAATAATGGGAAAGGCACAAGTGCTGCTAACAACAGCCACGCGCGTTCTGGTTGTTCGCGTTCTTCCAGTACTATAATTTTGTAAGGAACAGTGGGATAAATTATTAGGCGAGGTAGCATAATGGCATCATTAAATTACGTGAATTACACTGGTGTAATTGAAATTTCGCACGGGTCTCCTCCTTTTTTCTGCAGTAATACCTCTAGCTGGACATTGACCTTTGCAGTCTCAGATGACCTCTGTTATGGGGTATAGTGTACTCCTACTGACCAGAATCAAGAGCCCGTAGGCAGGACAATCAGTTTCACGTATGACGCCTCACCTATACTTTACGAGCCCGAGTGCAGGTACCTATTGCCTCTTAAATAAATAAATAAATAAGGAAAAGAAAATATTTCCCACTCCGAAGTTGTGAATGAGCAGGCCATGTCTGATATTTGATCATTTATTGTACAAATTAATCTTGTAGCAGATGTGCAGGGCCCATGGCACTGATCCCCAGCCGGCCTTCCCTTTTGACGGCTCTGACTGAACATGGCATGTCTCTGCTCATTGGCCTGGCTCCAAGTGGCTGGCTGGGCATTGATAAAAGCACTTCGGGCCGATTCATAAATATTTCACAGTTTCTTACTCTTATGGTACTCCTGAATTCTAGGAACACTCCAGGAGTATCACAAGAGTGTCACACCTACTCATAGCAAATTCTTTGTGAATTGGGCCGCTGTGTGATGCATCACAGTTCGACCTGTCTCCTCTCATTCTCAAAAACTCGATCCTTTGCTCATTCAAGCTTTTTCATCATTCCTCTTTAAAATTCATTGCCGGGGTGGTGGCAACTTCTCGTTCAGGCCCCGGTTCTGGGTATTTCTCATTCAGACCCCATTCTCTAAGGTGTTGGGCCATTCTTGTTCAAACCTCCACTCTCTGAGGTGGTGGGTCCATTTCTTTCAGGGGCCACTCTCTGAGGTGTTGGGTCCATCTCTTTCAGGGGCCACTCTCTGAGGTGGCAGGCCCTTCTCTTTCAGGGGCCACTCTCAGAGGTGGTGGGTCCATTTCTTTCAGGGGCCACTCTCAGAGGTGGTGGGTCCTTCTTGTTCAGTGGCTACTCTCTGAGGTGGCAGGCCCTTCTCTTTCAGGGGCCACTCTCAGAGGTGGCAGGCCCTTCTCTTTCAGGGGCCACTCTCAGAGGTGGCAGGCCCTTCTCTTTCAGGGGCCACTCTCAGAGGTGGCAGGCCCTTCTCTTTCAGGGGCCACTCTCTGAGGTGTTGGGCCATTCTTGTTCAAACCTCCACTCTCTGAAGTGTTAGGTCTTTCTCTTTCAGGGCCACTCTCAGAGGTGGTGGGTCGAACTCGTTTAGGACTCTCAGAGGTGGTGGGTCGAACTCGTTCAGGATTCTCTGAGGTGGTGGTTGGTTCTAGTTTTAGGTCCCTCCCCACTGAAACTCTCTACCACGCCTTATGTCAAATCATGTCAGACTCCCAAATATATTAAAACCTGTTCCTTAACCAGGCATGTAAAAGTGCATTTGAAGAGTAGAGTAAGTAGCCACACTACCTCACAGCAGTGCTTAATTTGTAGATGGCTGTGCCCACAGTTCTGCTCAGTAGCCCATGGTGGCACAGGAGTGCCGAATACCAAGGCTGCATAGTCTAGAATCCACTTTAGGCCTTTCTAACCCACTTCCAGAAACTCCCTGCCCCTTATCTCACTCTTGCAGGTACATGCTATGCTGTCTCCCTTTGTGACAGTTTTTCTGTCTTTCTCTTCCACCGTCTTTCTGTTTTGTTTGTTTTCCATCTCTTGCAATCAGTAAATGCCAGAGAAGGAAAAATAAGTGCCAGTCCCTAAAAAAGAGTGCCAGGAGCAGCAAAGAAGGGAAAAAATAAAATGATAATAACAGAATGTTATTAGCATTTTATTTTTTCCTCCTGCTGCGGCAGTGCGTGAGAGGACGGGGCGGAGCTGCAGGGTAGGAGTGGTAGAACACTCCTATGCGCAATGACTGCTTGGTCGGCCCTCTCGGGCCGCACAAAACAGTCAGGCGCACTCCCCTGTTCTCCATGCAGGCTGCATTACAGCCTGCATGGTAACACCCCTGGCTTCCTGTTGGCTCTTATGTGTGCTTTTAGACATTCCCTTCCTTTTATTGGCTAATTCTCACGTTTGTCCCGCCTATCGGTGGGTTGTTACCACCCCTGGTGACTGACCTGCTACGTGTAATATTGCCTTTCTGTTTTATTTCATCACGTTGTTGGACTTCTTTTTCTGTATCCTTGTTTAGAACAGCTCTTCACGCACATGTTTGCGCTTCCCTTCATCAGCGCGGCACCTCAATTCAACTTTAACCTTCGTGGCCGCTTCAGGAGGCCCACTGCCCACAGGTAACATTTTAATTATATTTAGGGCTCCCAGTTTTACTGATTTTTACAGGTAAATACAGACAGAGAAAAAGTGTTTCCTATCTGTATTTATTTTTTAAAGCGGAAAAATACTAAAAATTGTGCTTCTAATGAGTGACTTTCCATGCTGTCTGCTGTGAATTCAAGGCAACAGATGAGTAGATAGATAGCATGGGGAGTTAAAAACAGATTAAGATATCTTTAAATACAGGTGTATGTTAAAATATATTTGTAGTAAATTGCTAATATTTACCTGTGGGTGTAGTGCTTTGCTATATTTGGCTTCTGAATTTGCTAAAACACGACAGGCATCAAAGTATAAGTGCATTTTTATCAGTTAAATAAATGTGAAAATGTACCAATTTTGACTCCAATTATTTGCAAACCACAAAATAAAAATGGATAAATACTAATAAAGTGGCCAAAAATGAAATATGGATAAATACAGACGGAAATGTAAAAGAAATAATTACCATAAAACCGGGAGTCCTATCTAATCAGTGCGGCGGCCGCCCCAGACTTATCTAAGTATTGCGGCTGCACGCATTTGTTTTGTCCTTTGTCCATTTCTGCATGTGTGGATCGGGAGTCTCAGAGCACGGCACGGTTAAATTTAGACTTATAAGTCAGGTTCCTTTTATGCATTTATGCAATTAATGTCAATTGTCCCCAGCCATCCAAAGAATGGATTCCTTCATTTGAGTTGGAATCCGTCTAGATTACTGAAGTGTGCATGGTAAGATCTGTGTTGTATTCTTTGTATGTGTACGTCAGAGTGATTCAGGTTCGGTGGGAATGTTGATGGTGGTGGAGCGCGAAGGAGCATCCAGGAAGAAAGACTGCACCAACTTACAACAACTTACCAACTACGGTTGCTCACCGAGAGGTGCAATCTTGCGCAGCTCACTGCATTTTGCACCACAGTAATGAAGAACTGCAAGCGTCCTCACGATGCCCCCTTCGCCCCCTCCGACGGCTGAGTAAACCACGTGTTTTTTTTTAACTCACTCAGGACTAGCACCGGAAATTGTACACTAGTTACAAAGTCGGGCCGGAAGTCCAAGTCGACCGTAAATGGAGGCCGGCCACGGAATCAGGGACATCTTAAGGATTTTAGGGGCCCTGGGCCAAACGTGTTTTGGGGGCCCCTGTTCAGGACAGCTTTGAATTTATGATCCAATTTCAGATCTTTCATGCCATTTTTGGCCAGGTCACAGACAGTGCACCGACAAACTAACCCACATTCTAAATGTGTTTACGTCTAATATTCAGGTATAGTGACACATGTTTTCAATATTGTAGCACAACAGCAGCTCACTAGTATTACTGCAAATAATCTCTGTGACCCCCTCCCATTTCTCATATGTAAGGTCTAAAAGAAACTTTTTTATGGATGTTGCATGAAGCATAAACAGAACACACCTCTTCAAAATGTCTGTAATAGACTCTCACATATCACCCATATTAAAAATTAATTAAGGGAAAACAGTATTTAAAATACAGTTTAAGAAATCTGCAAGTTCATCAGGTCAAGACTCTTGCCAGAACAGATCTGGCTCTATCAGGGGCCCCTGAAAGGCTGGGGCCCGGGGCCAGAGCCCACTTTGCCCATGCCTTAAAACGTCTCTGCACGGAATAGCTGCTCTCGCTGGTATAATTTGAAAGTTGCTAATGCTGCCTAATAAAAATATACTTTTGCACTACTAAACGCGCCGCACATTCATGATCACATTTATTCTGAGCTACCACACTGCAGTGTCTGCTCACTGTACTAGTTGGTTTTCAGCGTTGTTCAGACGCACTAACCCCTTTTTGTGTCCTGGGGTGAGCCACTACGCTGCTTGAAAACAACTACTCGTTCCTCGCATGGGTGTCATTGCTAATATTTTTAATGTTTCCCCCATCTTCATTGCTTGATTTTGCTCACAAAAAAAGTTTCACTCATAGTCATTGAAATATCACACATAATTACACTGAAATTAGGAAAATGTCACACATGGCAATTGGAAACCTTGGCAGCTAGGAAACACCTATCAAACAATTCAAAATTAGAAAGGCATGAGCTTAAAAATAGAGGCTGGCTTTAAGGCTGTGTAACTTTATGCATCGGTGGAGCTGTGGGGGTGGGGGCCTTGAAACCATGTGTCTCGCCGTTCAGTGGCTGACTACACCTCTAACTGATGTTTTATGCTGTAAGCGGACAGCAATATTATTTATACTTAATTTTCTCATAACAAGCCTTTAAACGTTGTGCTCTCCATAGAGCAGTTTACTATAGCACGGGCAGTAGTCTTCATATAGCCAAATCTGTACAGCAAGATAAGGCATACATTTTATCCTAGTATTTCATTTTTTATTTATTCATTTGTTTTAGAAGTTCTAAATAGGGCTCGCCCTTTCTGGTATATATTTTATTTCCGTTCACATCTGTATTTTACTATATTCATTTTGTCATCAAAGAAATAAGTAAGTTGCATCTAGTATCTTTTCGTATTTATTTTACTGATAAATGTGTATTCAGACTTAAATGAGGTTTAGATTTTAGCACTATAGGAAGCCAGATATAACAAAAACTCTATAAAAAAATATAATTGTGGTACAGACGTGCACATCTGCAGTCATCTCTTAAAGCCCCACATGCTTTGAATCGGCTCAGATGTGATATTGACCCAACAGTGGTGAATCCCAAGGCGCCAACCGGGAACTCGGTCACGCCGCCAATATGGCGGTTGTGCCGGTCCCCGGGACACTTCCTCGGCGGGGGGCGGGGCCAGCGCTGGATGATGTGCTCGGCGCCCGCCTCCCGCTCACACCATTGGCTGCCTTGTCCATGCCCCGGAAGCAGTTTGAGCACTTCCGGGGCAAACGCAGGAGAAACGGGTCCCGGATCTTGCCGGGACCTGTTCGCAGCGTCGGATTGGTAACGCGGGCACTCGGGCAATGCCCGAGGGGCCGGCATCCGAATTCCAGCTGTGGGCTGCTATTGAGCAGCCTGGGGGGCCAATTTGGGCGGTCTCTGCGTTGTTCGATGCTGCCAGCGGCCCAGTGGGTACCTAAGTGGCCATCCTGGAGATAGATGGGCATCCATTACCTCCCTTTTATCAACACAGAGGTGTCACTCCCTTTCTCTCGCTGGGCCGGCACATTTATGCATATTGAGCGGGGCAGGGGGTCTTAGCAAAAGTGGCCTCACTTGTTTTCAGGTGTGTTTCACCAGTGTAAACTAATCCGTGCATTTTTTTTAACGCTCCCCCTCCCTTTTTTTTTTAATAAAATTTCGCCAAAGCAGTCTTTTGCGGAAAGGCAATATGCAAATGTGGGCCACTTTTTTTTAGCGTGCCCGGGCCGATTTTTAATCCCAAACCAACCCTGCCTGTTCGAGCCAGTTCTGGGGGCAAAGGCTCCTTTAAAAGAGTTGCGGAGCGGTGGAAAAGTCTTTTCCTTCGCCGCTCCACCATAGAAGACTTCACTTCGCCAGCCCCACACGCCGGAGGACTTCAAGAAGCTCTGGTTTCCCACCAGGCGGGTTTTAAGGTGTCATTACATGGTCAAGGGGGATTGCTATTGTGTCAGTTCCGTAATGTGATGGGTGCTTTGCTCCTTAGGTCCCCAGCGACACCCGCTGCGGTAATAATTCATCTGGGAGGTAATGACCTGGTACACATGGGTAGGAAAGGGGTGGTGGAGGCATAATCACAGAAGTAGGATGGTTTGCCAAGCAGTGCCCACAAGCAATATTGGTATGGTCTCACATGATCCCGAGGTTCCAATGGCGGGGGGTGAGTCTGTTTGGACTTTGAGTCACTCCGTGAAGAGGATTAATAACAGAATAGATAAGCTTTTCCGGTCTCCCAAATTACAGACGATTGCGCATGGTTGCATCCGAGGGGAGCAGTTATTTCTGCAGGATGGGGTGCACCTTTCCAAACTGGGCAATGATTTTTTAATGGAGAATGTGCTAGCCTGGATGTTAGGGGTAACAAACAGGGCATGACCTTCGGGTCAGCAGCGGATGGGGGGGCCAGATAGTCGGTCAACTATACTGGCCTGTGGCGGTAAGGTCATGATTGCTAGGCCAATTTTACATCTCTTAGTAGGCATCCCATTGTTTAATGGGGACGCCTGGGGGGGGACAGTGGTCCCTCATCACACTCCAGGGGGCTCTTGCAGCCAGTAGGCTGAAGGGTGCGGGGGTAGGAAGTGCCGCTTCCGGTAGGCCCCTCTGGGCCAACACCCGCGCAGGCGCGCCAACGTGGCATAACATCAGTCCCTGGGAGGTAGTATTGGAGGGCGTAGGGGGTGCCCGCGGAAAGGAATCTGATGGGCAGATGGGCCTCCTGCGCAAGGTCACTCCGTTAAAGGGGGACCTGGCAAGTAGTTGGGAACAGTCATGACCTTGCACGTAGGCTCATCCGGGATACGCAGAAAACAAAGTGTACATATTCCAGTTTTAGGTTAGGTATGGCTATGTATTAGAATCATGTTAAGGTTAGCCATCAAAGATGTGTAAATATGTGTATTTGAAATGTTATTGAATATGTTTGGGTTTTCTGCGTATAAAAATTGTGTTAATACATTTTAATTATGCTTTATTAATTGTAATAAAATACGGCCAGGGTTACACGACCCCTAATCCAATTTTCTGTTTTTGATGATTTATTATCGGTGCCTCGGGGGAGAGAGGGGGGGGGTTGCAAACAACCACCATCCCGGGATCCCTGTCTGGAAGGGAGTGTTGGGGGGGTCAACAATTCAACTCAGGAGAGGGGACTCGGCAATACCAGGCCATATTACAGACTGTGAGGATGTCCTGTAACTGGAACCCCCAGAGATAAGATATCAAAGCATCGGTTGTTCAAAATGCAACAACCAGAGCAATGCTTAATGTGCCCAAATGTACCTGTGTATTACAAGTCCCAATGAAACATCAGAGACTGCCAGTGGCCTTCCATGTGAAATTCAAAACACCTTTGCTCACACGTAAAGCGGCACTTGGGAACACCCCTAATTACCTGGCCGAAACTTTTTTTTACCATATTACCAGGCAGGACTTCAACATCACCTGACAAAAACTTACTGTACCGCCAAAAAACTGTGAGATCTGTAGATAGAGGGTATTTCCATCGATTGCACGCTGAGTCTCGAACACGCTTTCAGAGAATCTGAGAAGACTTGATGATTTACTGTTCAGTAAATTAATCAAGACCTTGCTGCTTTAGGGTAGGAAGCCCTGTCATGCAGTGCGCTGTTTTCCAAATATTCTGCCTGCACCTTTCTTTTGTTGTGGACGGCGCAGTTCCCTCCAAACAAACTTTAAGCATGAGTGCGGCGCTTGTGAAACAGGCACTGCGCTTTATCTATTACTTGCAGCGCACAGACACGATGTGCTGCAGGCAGCTGCATTCCTGCATGTATGGATCGGCAATGGCAATAGTGCTATGCAAATATAATCACTCCACTGAAACGAAAAAAACTATAGTAAAAAACATTGCCACTAACTGTAACAGATGCGAGACCAATTGCATTTCCCCAGGCGTCCGATTTCCCCTCTGAGTTATTGAAGAATGACAGCAAGTCATCATGTACTTCTTAACCCACGGTGAGTATCGGAGGCTTCTCGGGGGATCAGTGTGTAGTTTAAGGGGTGGTGGGTATGTACGCTGGAACCAGTTAGCTAAATGTCCGGAAAGGTGCAGAGCAGCTCATGACAAAGTTGTAAAGTCCATTAGAATAGGACGATCTAAACCAAAGCAAACTACACGTATTTCTTTTAACAGTGTGTTAAGCTCCTTCTCGCAGAGATCTGCGTGTAGCCTGCTGATCACTGGTTCGGCTCATGCCAAACTTAGCCTGTCATCAATACGAGGTTGATTAATTGCGTCAGCACAGCACTACTTTAGCACCACAGCATCAGCACAGCACCACCTCAGCATCAGTGCAAAACTACCTAAGCACCACCACAGCACCACCTCAGCATCAGCAGAGCACCACTTATGCACCAGTCAGCGTCACTCATCACCACTACAGCAGCACCACCGCAGCACCACTTGGGCATCACTCAGCAGCATCTGAGCACCACAACCACAGCACCATCTCAGCATCACTAAGCCCCAGCGCAGCACCACCTCAGCACCAGCACAGCGCCACCTCAGCACTAGCACAACACCACCTCAACATTATTCAGCCCCAGCGCAGCACCACCTCAGCACCAGCGCAGCACCACCTCAGCACTAACACAGCACCAGGGCAGCACCACCTGGCTATCTACGCAGCACTACCTCAGCATCAGTGCAGAACCACCACCTGAGCATCACCCCAGCATCACTCAGCGCCACCACAGCATCACTCAGCACCACCTCAGCACCATCACAGCATCACTCAGCACCACCAGAGCACCATCACAGCATCACCAGAGCACCACCAAAGGATCACTCAGTACCACCTCAGCATCACTGAACAACACCTCAGTATCACTCAGCACAACCTGAGCACCACCTCCGCACAAGCAACCCACCACCATGTCAGTAACTCAGCATCACCTGATCATCAGCACAGCATCATCTCAGCACCAGGACAAAACTGGACCAAACTAGAAGACATTCCATATGTTACTTCTATTCTTTAGGGTCGTTCAGTTGTACATGATGTCTACTTGGTTGTATATAAGGTAAAAAAATGCTTATGACACTTTATTATAACTTTTCAACATGCTGCACAGCAGCCACACTGCTCTACAACATAGCTAAAAGACATTGGCAAAGCCAATAGTTCTGGCAAAAGACTTATAAGGTCCCAAACGTGAGACATATTGGCTATGCCAATGCTTGTTTAATCTTTAGGACCAGATTACCTGGCTGCAGGGACTAAGATTCTGCACTGAGCTTTTTACCCTTTTTTGCCTTGAGCTGCTTACCCCTGACCTTGTATGATACTTTGAGCTCTGTACACGTTTAATTCTGGCCAGTCTATTTGTAGTGTTTGTGAAGTGTATTGTTCATAGGTAATGTGCTACTTCTATTCTAAAGTGATCTACTACCGGGTAATGTATGTGCTATAGAAAACTGTAAAACTAAATGAATAAATAAATATCTTGAGTCCAGGCGTGCTGCCTAAATTAGCATGCCACTCCCCCAACATTTACAGAGGAGCAGCCGTGTGCTGCCACTCGCCGGACATGTCACACAAAGACTCAGACATCGAGAAAGTGGCCTCCTCTTCCTCCTTCCCGGGTCCTGCCTGCTGCCTGCGATACCCAGGTCACACATCATGTAGAAAAGGAGCCGGCGCTGGGATCGGCAGACATCCCTGGCGTACACCGACCAGACTTACAAGGTGGAATTTATAGACATGGCTCTCGGCCTGGGGCAGTCGCCCCCGGGCCTCTCCTGAGAAGACTGACAGAGAAATGAAGTGATGGGAGAAAAAAGTTTCAAGAATCGTG
The DNA here is from genome assembly GCA_963921515.1 of Calotriton arnoldi. NCBI lineage: Eukaryota > Metazoa > Chordata > Amphibia > Caudata > Salamandridae > Calotriton > Calotriton arnoldi. The sequence continues at coordinate 823,950 of CAWUFW010001628.1, forward strand.
TCAGAGAGGGAGACAGACTATTGCTTTCCTCAAAAATGCTCCTGACAGTAGTGACCTTCGCCCTCCATGAACCCAGGAGACTGCTTCTGGCATCCCGGTGCATGGCTCCACCGGCGCTAGTTAGCAAGAGAAGCCGCTTTTGCTGCTGGACCTGTCTCATGTAATAAAAGAAATCTTAAATAAGAAGAAATACGTATATAGAGGGGATTTGACTGAGTCAGCCATTGTCATTCATTGGTCTGTTAAGCTGTCATTCACATTTTGCTTTCACCTATCACAGCATCCAGCATGGGGCAAAGGGCCAGGCATTGGCTCCCTTGCACTCTAAGTGAAGCCATTCAACTAGATGACGTGTGCAGATGTGCACTTCATTGTCAAGGCTGGTGGGCCAATACTTTACCTGACAGTGACAGGGCTTTTTTCTTTACTTTCTTTCTCCTTTGTAAATATGTTAGTTAAGTATAATAGCCGTGGCACATGCAGTGTAACTGAAAACCATGTCATATGATGAGTGAGTACAATCTGGTGAACTGGAGTGCAGCCTACCCCTGGTAAAGCTTTGTCTACACTTTTGAAGCTGCATTAAAGTGATCCCTGCTCATCCCAGTGCAGCCTACAACTGGTAAGGCCCTGGTGGTAAGCCGAAACTTGCTGAGTGAAGTCCAGGAAACAGCTATTGAAGCTGAGCTCAATACGTCAGTAGTCAGTTTTGCCGAGTATTGTATTGTAATTGCATTTAGATAGCACTTTCTACTCCCGACGAGGCTTTGAAGCACTTTACTTTGAGTTGAACGCTGCTACAGAGCCCAAGGTTAGTGGTTAATCCAGTGGGTACTGGTTACTGTTGAGTATGTCCACCCTAGGCCCGCTTTAAGCAGGGTCCCTCTCAGTTTCGTTGCTGTACACAGATCTCAACGTGCCCCAGGGTTCTGGCACTTGTCTGCACTTATAATGGGAGAAACAAAATCACAAGTACCGACTGCATAAAAAAAAACAAGAATGGGTAAATTACTTCTAGCTGAGATGAGACAAATTGCATCTGAGGCATTCCACCTTCTGTGGCAGTCACCCTGAACCCAGACTCCTCCCCCTCCGATGCAGCATCGCTCCTTTTAGCCCCTCCACTTCAATAGACTAGCATGCATCTAGCCCTCGTCCCTGTACCGAATCCTTCCCCCCTTTTGTCCATCATTCTCCATGCCCTATGTACATTCAAAGGCGATGCACCTCTCTACCCAGCCCCTCTCTCTCCAGGCCTCCCCTTCCTACTGTAGTGCTTCCGGGTCCTGTCTATTGCACCTTTCCATGCTTCTGCCCCTGTGTCCAGCTCTTCCTCTGCATTGATCCCCAACCTCCCATCACTGCAATGCCAGTGCTCCTCAGTGCCAGTGGCCAGCCCTTCCTTCCTTCCCCACCCCCCCCTCTCCTTGGCACTGCCCCTGTTAGGAGGTGAAGTTCAAGGACTGAACCAAGACTTCACATGCTCCGGCAGAGCCCACCAATAGACCAGTTCTTCCAGCTCTGTTCAAGGTCATTGGTTAAACAGGGTCTCTACAGAAACCCACCTTCATTTTTGATGACGTGGTGGCGAGGGTGTGACACATTATCCAACATTAAAAGCTAAAAACGAGAATTTTCCAGCAAAAGTGTATAAGAAATGCTTGTTATGTTTATTTATACAGCGCACATTCCACATATTCTGTGGTTAGAGTGGACTGACAGTGCTATTGTGGCCGGGAACCTTCTCACCCTGATTACCAGGATTCTGAAATAAACTGGACTCTGGTTAAACAACCTTTTAATTATTAATCCCAACTACAATTTCCTGTTCCAGTCGGGGTCCTTGGGGTTGATAGAAAACCCCAGAAAAGGTTGAGAAGAAAAAGTCCTTTGAGTGATGGTAATCCTTCATCTCGCCTGGCTACACACGTTTTCAAGATTACAATTGTCAAAATAGCATTTGAATTAAGCAAATATGTCTACAAATCTCAAAATTAACAACCTAAACAAAAATGCTAAAAGTCAGCACAAAAATAATCTTTAAAAAGATTACTGTCCAGCAGGGTGCGTCAGCGAGTCAAGATTTCCACACCGGCTGAAAAGGCTGGGGCGATACCTCCTGGCAAGGTACTAGGACGGGCGGCCTGGGTATTATCAGCAAGGACTTCCATCAGGTTTCAGATGGTTTTTTTCTGTCCTCTAAGTGTCCCGTGCTCACTGTGCCATGGGATCCAAGCTGTACCTCACTTATAAGGCCCAATAATAAGGCTGAATCCAGTCTGGGGCTGCTTGTGCTCCCACTCCGAGGGGCCACGGCCTAGCAGTGTGAGCTGGAGAGTTCCTAATTGAGCGGGACCGTGACTCATTTGCATATGATGAAGCAGACACAAAAGAGGGGGGGTTTCTTAGATGTGGTAGGAAATGGCGCCAATCAAGTGTGCGTAAAGTATGTCATAAGTAGGTAAAGCGGTGCAACAGGTGAGGGAGAACCACTAAACCCTCCAAGAAAGAGACCCACAGGTCAACATATGATTACGGCAAGCCTGTGCACACGCTACAATATACAATACTTGTTTCGATATAGTATACAATCTTTGTAGAAATCAAGAGCATATGTATCATACAAATAACATTAGAGAACAATGTGGTCGTAATTGTAATATCTTCTTTAATCCTCAACGGTTGCCCAGCCAACACGTGTTTCGTCTGGGGAAGTACCCCACAACTTCTTCAGGGCTGAAAAGATGTACAATGGGATATAATGTATCCTGACACAGCACTATGGGCCCCATGCATCAACCTAAAAACCGGTCGCAAACGGGCAGATTCGCAGAATCTGCCCCTTTGCGACCGTTATTTTTGCATTTGCGATGCATCATCCCAAATGCAAAAATCGCTATTTAAGGAATCGCTATATTTGCGATTACTTAAATTGCGATTGCATTTAAGGAATCGCAAATTGCGATTCCTTAAATGCAATGCATTAAACAAAAAAATGTAGCAATTTCGCTAATATGAATCGCAAATTACCATCAATCTAAAGTTGATGGTAATTTTCGATTTCTTTGAAAAAAGCTCTAAAGTGCATTTTTCAAAGTCACATGTTACACACACACATGCCCTTGGGGCATGTGTGTGCACAACATGTGGTTAAATTGTAATTTCAGTGGTGCAACAGGGTATCCTTTTGGAACCCTTGCACCCTTGAAATTGCATGCGCAATTTGCGAGACCCTATTGGGTACTCGCAAATTGCGCATGCAATTGCCATTCATTCCTATGGGCCTCCTGGCCCATAGGAATGAATGGGAATCAATTCCTTAATTGCGACTCGCAATTTGCGAGTCTCAATTAAGGAATTTGTAGGAATCGCAAGATTTTATGCGATTCCTACATGCATAGGCAATAGCGATTCTTTAATTGCGATTCCTTAATGATCGCAATTAAAGAATCGCTATTGTCTATGTTGATGCATGTGGCCCAAAATGATATGTTTACCACATACCATATTTTAAAAAAAGAGTGAGAACCCTAAGTGAAAAACGTGCACTTACATCATAGTGCCACAAATACTTCATGGAAGCATGATCTAGTAATTATTGTTAACACACTAAACATTATGGGGTCCATAGAAAGTATACAAGACCCCCTTTATTTACCACAAATGAAATTCCATGAAAGCCAATAGTGGGTGTAAATAAAATCGGAAGTTCAGGGCAATACCTTATGGAGAATTTACCAGAGCAAGGAGGAACTGCAGTGAAGACAAAGAGTTCCTTTCATGCTTGAGTAAAATGAAAACTAGATTCAAAGCGAGGGGTTACAACACAAAATACATAAGAAAAGCTGAACAGCGAGTTCTGAAATTGTCAAGGAGAGAGACACTAATGGAAAGGAGTAGAATGAATACATCTAATCAACCAGTCAGACTAGTCACTAACTACAATGGGATGGCAAATATCCTAGTGAGAAGCTTGAACAAGCATTGGAACATCCTAAGAGCAGACAAATCACTAGAGGAGTTTACCACTCACAGACCCCAAATCACATACAGAAGAGGGAGGACTTTGAGGACTATTCTTAGTCCCACCATCCCAAATGACAAGAGAAACTGGAATTGGCTTACCCAACACTCACTAGGTTTCCACAAATGTGGAGCATGTAGGTGGGCGGCAGACAATAAAAAAGTGTTTTCTGGACAGGATGGTCATGAATTTGTGATCAGACACAATATCAATTGCACCTCAAAATATGTAGTGTACATTATTGAATGCAAGTGCAAGAAACTATATGTGGGCAGCACCATTAGAATGTTGAAGGAGCGAATCAGCGAACATGCTAGGGCACTGAAACAATGTGATGACAAATATCCCATAGCAATTCATGCCATGGAGTGCGAAGCACAGGGACCCCATAAGCAATTGCCGTTCTTTGGGACTGAAATAATTCAGCTGAATTCGAGGGGGGAAACAGGGAGCGGAAACTAAGTCGCACAGAGGCAACTTGGATTATGCGTCTCAGAACGGTGGAATGTGGCTTGAACACGGACCACGAGATGCAGTATTTTCTAGGAGATTAAGTTTTCAGATGCAATTTCTCATCCACATGTTTAAGATATACCCTTAACATGGGATGTACATAGTAACTTCAGGTTCGTTTTGGCTGGGATACATAAGATCTGCACACGGACACACGTCTTGTACTCTAACACATGTGCCTCCATACTGCTTTTTGACCATTCATACTTAATTTTGAAACGATGTACAAATGTTCACTCACTAATTTACATTACGTATTCTTATTTGTTGATTGTACTCTTATCCTCTGTTATATGTTAGTTATAAGTAATATGTATACACTAAATATACATGTACAGCATTGTATATCTTATGTGCTAGATAGTGAGGCCGTGATTCCGGTGATCTACATACTTACTCTATCTGTTTCTATTTGCTCCCACATCCGCATGCTCACTGCTTGTCCCGTGGCTCTCGCCTTTTACCCACCACCCATGAACCCATGGGCTCCATGCAATCCACTTGTATCACGTCTCAATCCATCACCACATTCTCACAACTTTATGTGCACTGGTCATTCCCACTATGCGCACTCATGCTCTTGAATATATCTGCACATCTCACACCTCCTTTTACACCTTCCTTTATCATTATTTGCGGTTTTATTGCCGTCTCTTAAGTGACTTTCAATCAGGCGTTCATGCCTTTACTTTATATAACTTGTTGCCTTTACTTTATTTAACTTCAGTTTTCATTATATATTTTTTTTCTATTCCTCTTTGGTACATAATTAGATTTCTTACTGACTCTTTATTCTTATCATAGCCTTTTTCTTTATATTTCATCTATTACACAGTCACCGTTTTACTCCTCTTTACTCAACTCCTCTGATACATTATGGAGGTCCGATATCGGGGACACGCCTATTTTACGTGTTTCCAGGGAATCTGTCATGCAACGGGCCACTTCTGGTAGACAAACAGGGACGCTACCGCTCCCAGGCTACGGTCTAGTCTCCATTATCCACTGCCTACATAGAGACCTCACCGCGGTTAGCGAACTGTTTATGGGTTATTCAGGAACAACGGAATGGCGTGGCCAGTGCACTCGCTGTCTAAAGTAAGTGGATATTGACACGGGGGGCACCTCCATGATAGCGATCCTCGATGGGGGTTCTGACTCAGTTTTCTTGACTATATTCGTTTTAGATATCCGTACTCGGCATCTGAAGACTTATTTATTTCGATTTAAACACCACGTTGATAATATCGACCTTATTATGGTGAGAGTTTGGGGCTAGCCCCCTTTTCAGATATTGTTGCATTAATATTATGGATAGTTACTTAGTCCTCCCAGCTCGTAATTTTATAGCTCTGCCCACTTTTTTCTATTTAGGACTGAACGATCCTCTGTTGAAGCAAACCTAATATTCACTTAAATTGCCGTCCATCACCTGTGACAACATATAAGAAGGTTCTATATATATATCACCAGCCGGGACGGAAGTATAACCGGCAGAGAGGTGAGAGTTTGTTAGCTTAGACCACCACAACGATGTTCTTATTTTGATATATTCTTTTTTGTTCCTTTCACCGTTCTCATACGCAGCCCTTCAGTTTTAGCAAGTTTGCCAGAAGGTAGGATACTCTCATCTCAAACTGCTGCATTCCTACACCTTATAATGCATGACTCACCCAGGATATTATTCTTAGATCTCTCGCCGCCTGAAGTTCATAGCCACTCAGTATATTTTCTCACCACTATTCTATTGTATAAGCTTGTACTCTAGCACGTTCAGTTAGATCCACTTCTGATGAACCATTGACCCCCAGGGAATATTCTCCCTGTCATTCGGATGCATGTTCACTCGTATGCATGCATTTTATCACCAGGCGTGAGGACCACTTTCCTCATTTCTGCAATCACGATAAGTGGGGTGCTTCGCTTGGACCCCTACTCACACCATAGCGTCAGTTTTTCTTCATATGTTTTTACAAACTGGAAGTGACAATTCTTTCTCTGCCAGGTCTTTGCTTTTCTCCCTTTGTCTCTTTACCGGCTTAACGATCTTGCGATTTTATTTACACCCACTATTGGCGTTCATGGAATTTCATTTGTGGTAGATAAAGGGGGTCTTGTATACTTTCTATGGACCCCACAATGTTTAGTGTGTTAACAATAATTACTAGATCATGCTTCCATGAAGTATTTGTGGCACTATGATGTAAGTGCATGTTTTTCACTTAGGGTTCTCACTCTTTTATTTAAATATGGTATGTGGTAAACATATCATTTTGTGCTGTGTCAGGATACATTATGTCCCATTGTACATCTTTTCAGCCCTGAAGAAGTCGTGGGGTACTTCCCCAGACGAAACATGTGTTGGCTGGGCAACCGTTGAGGATTAAAGAGATATTACAATTACGACCACATTGTTCTCTAATGTTATTTGTATGATACATGTGCTCTTGATTTCTACAAAGAATGTATACTATATCGAAACAAGTATTGTATATTGTAGCGTGTGCACAGGCTTGCCGTAATCATATGTTGACCTGTGGGTCTCTTTCTTGGAGGGTTTAGTGGTTCTCCCTCACCTGTTGCACCGCTTTACCTACAAGTATTGTATATTGTAGCGTGTGCACAGGCTTGCCGTACTCATTTGCACATGGTTGCTCCCCTTCTGGAATGGAACAGTGGTCAAACATACCATGGATTGGAATACAGCTCCAAGTGATTGCCAGTGTCTGAGATTTCTGCAAACACTTTAGCCATCATCATTTCTTATTTTCCTGAAAGTCGAACATTTTGGATGCCTCAAAGGACATTAGTCATGTATAGACCCTTATGGTGGGTCAAACACACACAGAAACCTTCAAATCCATATGGTGGCACTTTCTTTCGGAACTGGAGAAGTCTGGACCTTTGAGATTGCCCTGCCACCTAATGTATACTGATTGTCTGCACTGAGGGAGACTGACTCACCGAGAAAGGCAAAGGGGCATCCTGATTGGTTTGCACATTGCTGCAGGCTTCTCTGGCAATCTCTGGAAGTCAAGGTGGGCACCAATCCTCCCAGGCACCAAATCTTTTTTTGCTAGCTGATAGCATCGCAGCTGGCACCTAGACTGGCATGAATTCTAGAAATTTGATGGCTTCAAGTTTCTGGTTTCTGAAGCAAAAGCAAAGGAAGGCCAACTCACTGCACTGCACCTCCGCTTTTCAGGCAGGTTGGCACCAAGGATGGCAGCAATGTTGCACTGATGCTTTTCTGGACTGGTCCAAAAGGCTGGGCCCATTTCAGAGTGCTGAGAGTCTACCACTCGGAGCCTGCAGCTGTCTTTAGATCCCCTATAATGGACTGAGGAGCTCTACGGCGACTGGCACAGAGGCACACCGCAGGCAGGCGGGCAGTTCGGTGCCCTTTGTTCTGGAAGCTCTCTCTCCCTCACCCCCAAAAGATAGGCACGCCGGTAAGCTCCTAGTTGCTCTCCTGTGCCACTCAGGAGTCTCTCCTATCCGAGGAGGGTTTTGTCCCTAGGAGAGGTGCCATTACTTCTCTAGCACAAGGCTGTTGCTGCGCTTCTCCAGGAAGGATTGTGTTTGCTGCACGGTTTCTGTATTTGCGTAATTCTCCACTTGATGTACACTGTCTTGTAGATCTTCTCTCAACCCCCTACCATGTACAGCTCTCCACCACTTCCTAACTAGGTTTGTGCAATGCATATTTGGGGAATTGATAACTGCTTGACACTGTAGGTTGGAAGAAGTGGCCACCAGTTCCCTGTCTGGGAGAGCAGACAAACCCATGTGTGGGGTGGTGTACTGAAAGGTATGCATCACAGGCTGGGAGCCACTTCATCAGCGAAACTTGCATTCTCTCTTCTTTACTTTCCACTTTCCTCTCAAGGATCCTGCTATTGGCTAACCCCTAGACAGGGACGCCCAATCAGATCTGTACCCTCACCCTTAAATTATCTCTCTATTCGCCTCTCTGTCTCTCTCTTTCTCTAGTTATTTCTCGCTCCCTCTCTCTCCCCCACCCACTCTCTTTTTTCTATCTCCCTTTTTCTGTTTATTTGCTTTCAGTGATGAATGTAGTACTCTTATAAGGACATGTACAATAATACATTATAATGCATAGACGTATACAGTTTCACTATTACACCCCCAAGATTATTGTCTTATTAAAGGCATGTTCTGAAATCAGAACGTGCCTTTAATGACCCAATGAGGTCACTACTTGCTAGTAGTAAGTTGTTTCACGCGAGTAGTGATGTGTGGTATTGCCCTTCATCCAGGCTCTATGACCTCACCCACAGGAGAAAGGGGCCAGTCTTCATAGGAAAGCAGCTTTTCATTGACAAATGCGAAACCTTGCATGATGGCACCAGGGAAGCCTCTCAGGGCAGACCTGTGTACAGCCCTTGCAGACAGTGATGGTAGAGCCTGGGATAACAGAGCTGGGCACAGAAATTTTCTACACTAAGTGGGTTCCACGATGACGGAGACAGGCACATATTTTGAAGATGGAACTGGGTGCAGTGCCTGAGAATGGAGCGGATGCTAATGGCAGGTCAGTTGTCTCTAGGACCAGGAATTATATGGGATAACGTACCCCAACTGGATACATTAGACGGATGCAGCAAGTCCACTTGAATGCCTGTTCTCTTATAAAGGCCCTCAGCCTGCAGTCTAGTGATTCTACAGGGGCATCAAAGCCCCTCTGGACTCTCAATCTGGGACTCTTAATATTCTTATCATCCCAATTATATCATAAAGTAATTGATTCGTTAGTTTGTTACAATATAATACATAGCTTTTGAATTATATCGTCTGCCACCATCTTAAATATCGTATGGGGTGTTTATTTCCATAAAGTATACAACCTTGGCGTGTGTAAAGGGTGCATCACTTAAATGTGCCGCGGGCCTTATTTATATATGAAGATGGTACCCAGCACCTTACCCGATGAAAAAAACGCTAGCCTGGCGATCTTGTTCAATTTGTTTTAGAGCAAATGATCTCCATTTTTAAATTGTGGTATGAATCTATTTATCTTTTGTCTAGTTTATATACTTCTTATTTATTTAAAACAGCTATTCTTGCAAAAATAACATTCCTAAGCAACTAAGGACTATATGAAACTCAAGTCCTGTACATAATAAATACAATTTTTTCATCGTATTCCATAGAGTCTTAAGCATTCTATACGATCCGTCTCTATGGTCTCAATTTGCACTATCAGTTGCACGTGAACGTAGGTATCCCTTAATTCCCTATATAGGTCGTATCGTCATTTGTACTTCTTTTCTTCACCGCATGAACATCTAGCGGATACTATCTTCGTGGCTACGCGTAAGTAACTGCCTCCAGTTGTTAGGTTAGCCGTGTTTTAAGAACCGTAATACAGATACCAGAAGGTCACGTCTTTTTGCTACGTTTTATTCCTTTAAAACGTAAAGTACCCTTGTGACCAGGTACTTTTTTGAGCGTGATGCATTTATGTGGCCGCATTCACGATGTGCTCTTGTGAGAGTGTTGCTTTGTGTGTATATTCTCGGGCAACATAAGATCTGGGCTAACAATTATTGGGGCTCACTCTAGAGTCACGTTTGAATACTTTAGTTTGTAATATTGTGTTACAAAAAATAGGGTGAGGGTAATGCCTTAATTAGCTCTGTTGTTTCATTTTGTCTAATAGAGATACCGAACGGATGCACATTCTCTCCATCTGTGGATATATTATTTGAACTATTTTCCCTCTGCTACTTCTTCAAAACCGACATTAGTACTTCGGAGGTATTATTGCTCCTAGTATATATGATTCATATTCTATCAGGTCATAATTATATTAGGCTCACTATAGTCTATTCATTATTCTTTGCAGACTTATGTGAATGGAGTGCCTCCTTTCTTTCCGCAAAATCTGGTTGATATGATGTCTTGGGCTCAAGCATCATCTTAGCACCATTGTTTCTTCATCTTGAGACTTGTGCTTATACCTCCAGGTGAATTATTATTTATCAGGCTTTAGTGTAATTTTTTAAGTATCTATCTTTATATTATTTAATATATGGTTATTCTTTCTTCAATCTTCACAGTTATCTACATATCTTGAGGAATTAGTGTCGTTACAGGTAATTATCTATATATACCTGGTTGTATATCTGTTATCATTCAGTTTGCTATGTATTTAGCCTCCTTTGGTTGGTCTTTTATGCTGAATCACCTATTATCTAAGACTCATATTCAACGCTTAGTCTTTATCTTGGCATGCTATATAAGGTATTAGATGTTATTAATAGCACTTTATGATCTACCATTTCACTTATTATTTTTTGCATATTTTATCACATATTTGGGTGTATAAATTTGGATATATTTCTCTTTTCACTTTTATTTTCCTGCACGGTTCGGTTTTTTATATTCTGTAATCTTTCTCTTGGTACTATTATATCAGTTTTTAATAATGTGTGGAGTTCACCTTGTGTATGTTCATTGTACAGCCCATATTCCTGCAGAGACTCAGTGTACTGTCTTTTTTACATGTTAAGTGTACTTTTCTCTTTTATTACAGATCTTTATGTGGCTTTTCCTGAAGAAGGCGTTGTATACGCCGAAACGCGCGTAGAACAAATAATATACATTTATAAAGTTCAGCCACTTGTGGTTCATACCACATTATTATTATTGTTTTGAACTAATAACATATATTTCCCAATACAGCCACGTGTGGTTTTTACCACATGAATATTGAATTTGTCTGGAATAATGTCTAGTTATGTGTTGTGTGTTGGTATTTTTACTGATTAATTTCATGTCCATGTTTTTGCACTATATGTGATGTTATTTATGTTTGATCATGTGTGTTTATGCTATAATTTTTAATTGTGTATGAATAAAATGAAATATTTTAACTGATTCTGGTAGTACACTGAGTCTGTGTTTATATTATTGATTATGTACAGGACTTGAGTTTCATATAGTCCTTAGTTGCTTAGGAATGTTATTTTTGCAAGAATTGTTTCCCTGTCCTAGGAACTTCTAGAAATCTCAGGGGGTCCTTGATTTTGTTTATTTAAAACAGCTATTGACATTAGTTTCTCTTAATTTCATGTACCTGTTTATGGAAATAAACCCACATATTTGAAAGCCTCCTCACAAAACATATTTTACAAGAAATCTATATATTTTTAAAATTATATATAAACATTATATGTAAACATATGTAAATTATATGTAAACATTAACTATGCAAAGTGACAATCTTACTCTGTCTACAAGAACCAAGTAATCAATTTAAATCAGCCATTCACTCTTCTGAAACTCACTATTTTCATATCATTCAGTCAGTTGCAGTGAAACTGTAGCCCCTTTCCATCTCTTTGGATTACTTCAACATACACCTTGTTGTCTTTGAACCAATATTTAAGGTCCAGTCTTATTGCCATTCCATTTATTTTTTAAAAACATCAACTCTACTCTGGATTTCCAGGAATTTAACATCATTTACGAATCTTCCTTTGGGGTTGTACATTGGGGTTGTACGTCAGAATAATCTACAGAAATACAGTGGTTGAAGTGCATTAAAAAAAGTATGGGAACTGTGATGCTGCACGCAATGGGGTGGGGTGAGTGATGTAGGGGTGTGGTCAAAGGCTAAAAAAACAAAATATTCTATAACGTTTTACGTCTTTCACCTTCAGGTAGCTACATATAAAATAACGCACAGCTTAAATGATAATTAAATACAAGTTATGTTAATCAGTGGAAAATACACTATTGTATATTATCAAACCTCTATTAGTTGATGCACTGCACCAGCTAACTGCAGAATTGAATCCTGGTTGGTGCAGTGCAGCATAGTGACTTGTGTATGTTTAGTGGTACAATGTCCCAGTCTGTGACAGAAAACACTGTGAACATGTAAGCCATTAGTTTAAACTTGCATTACACACAGTATAAGATAGGCTGCTACAAAATGCGCAAAAGGTTTAAGATAAAAAGTGATTCCAAAATATAGATTTTAGTAATACACAGACTGTATGTTGTGCACATTTTTTATAACTGTTTTTTAAAAGCACACACTTTGTAGCTTACCTGGTAGCTACCTTACAATACATGTAAAAAAGATTAAATGTGTGTCACGGGAAGCAATTTATTAATAACTGTCTTTTAAAAGCACCCACTTCACAGTTTAGCTGTTAGCTCCCTTACAAAACCTCTCAAAAAGAATAAGTGTGTGTCATCAGGAAGTATCAAGTGATTTTATCAATTAAAGCCAATACTGACTTCCAAGCACCCTTTACATTTCCGGATTGACCATTTGCACACATTTACATTTCTTTCAAACTAGTAGGCACCCTGGCAAGAAGGCTTGTTTAGCTGTCTGCCCCTCCGTCGGTTTTATAGCACAGGAGACTCCCTGCCTTGCACTTCAGCTAAGGCATTTCTACTGTCGGAATTAATCGTCCCGTGATGGTTGTCTTTTCAAAAAAGTAAGAGAACTGTTTTTCTACAATTAAAAAAGTATGGGCACGTTATGTCCCTCAGACCCCCTCTTCAACCACTGCAGAAATATCATTTGAGTAAATATTGTGTCCTAAATATTTTTTTTTTAAACTGTCACATTGGATGTAAATTTTCTATTATTAACTACAATGGAGCGATATTTTAATTGTTAACTAAATTGAGGACACAATTCTTATGTCAGAGAATATGCTGACTCTGATATTTGGATACCATACCTTATTGGAACTATCTACTATTCAGATGTTTAAATTAAGTGTTTTAGTTAAGCTTGGGAAGAAATTACATTCTCGAAATTTCACATTATGTGATTTCACGAACTTTTTTTTACCCATAAAAAAGTTTCATGAGTTACCAGTGGGAGACTGGTTCACACACAGAGAGTCTCTTGCTGAGAGACATTTTATGCTCGAACTAGTCTCTCGCCGGCATCTTGAGAGCTTTTTGTTTTTTTGCGAAGAACATGATTGGGTATAAAAAGTGACACGAAATACCCATAAATCATCATTCAGCGCAAATTCGTAATTTCACAAACTTTTGATGGAATTTAATGAAGTTTCAGTGAAAAAATAATGCAATTTTTCAGAATCCAAGTTTTGAATCGTTGTTATCCATTTAGTGCAAGAGGTGGCCTTAAACAAACATTTCCCAAGAAGTCTCTATGAAAGCCTTAAGGACAATAGCACACCACTGGAGACAACAAAGCCATAATGGATTTCACTATTAACATGGTAGCTTGCTCTCACAAAGAATTTGTTTCTTCTCAATTATCAGTTACACCTGCAATATAAGGAACAGGACATGGGGCTACATTCAGGGCCGGACTGGCCATAGCGGGCACCGGGCGTTTCCCCGATAGGCCGCTAGGGTCGGGGCCGGTTTTGGACCCCTGGGGGGCCGTTTTTGTTACCGGGGGTCGGTAATATCGGCCCCCTGTAACAAAATCGGCCGCAACCGGCCCTCGCAAACTGCTCGGCTGCACTCCCCCTCACCCCAGGGGGGGCCGGCTGAGCAGTTTGCCAGGGCCGGTTTCTGTTCCCAGTCCGGCCCTGGCTACATTTGGCCCCAGTACGGTCTACTTTAAACCCGTTACAGTAGATACTTCTGTGAATCATTACTAGGCTAATATTAAGTAATGGTGGGGATTTATTGGTTTTGTCTAGAACTGTTTGAATGGTCCAAGTAGTGACCCTTGCTTCTAGTCAGGATAAGGGAGTTACGCCCTCAGACAACCCCTGCTCACCCCTTTGGTAGCTTTGCACGAGTAAGGGTGGGCGGAGCTGGCGTAGTGCCTCTATGCGGAGTTCCACGGAGGTTGAAAAAAACTCTGTGGTGCTCCGCTCCACTCCCTCCCCCCTCCCAAATTAATTAAAAATTCAAAAAGAAGGCACTTACCTACGTGGCTGCCTCCTCCTCTGCCTGGCCGCTCTCCTTCCTGCTCCTCGCCGTCCTTCTTCTATGAAAAAACTCCTATATTGTACGTCTTGCGTGTGCGCATGCGTAAGACGTACAATGTAGGATTTTTTTCATAGAAGAAGGACGGCAGCAGCAGGAAGGAGTGTGGCCAGGCAGAGGAGGAGGCAACCACGCAGGTAAGTGCCTTCTTTTTTAATTTTTTATTAATTTGGGAGGGGCTGGCTAACTCCGCTCCGCCACGGAGTCGGAGTTTTGCCTAAACTCCGCATTCGCAACGGAGCGCGGAGTAGGCAAACCTTCGCAAACTCCGCTGGCGGGGCGGAGTTACCCACCCGGGGTTAGGCACAAGCAGGCAGGCTTATCTCAGAGGCAGTGTGTAAAGCATTTGTGCACACATACAGTAATACAGTGAAAACACTACAAATGGACACCACACCAGATTAGAAAAATAAGTAATCTTTATCTAAACCAAACAAGACCAAAGTGACAAAAATCCAACATACAGTTATGAAGGTATGACTTTTAAAAGGTAAAAACAGTTCTGTCCATAGCAAACTATAGATGCAACACTTTCAACACAAAGTATCTTGGATGCGTCAAAATCATAAACAAAAATAGCAGCAGGGAAGGTGATGCGTTGGTTCCTTACGCACAGGGAAGGTCATGCCTCGGTTCCTTGTTCCAGGGAAGGTGATGCTTCGGTTCATTACTGCCACGCAGGGGAGGTGATGCATCGGTTCCTTACTGAAGAGGAGGTGATGCATCAGTTTCTTACTGGTCGGGGTGGTGATGCGTTGGTTTCTTACTGCGGCCCCAGCGTTGCTGTAGACTTGCCGCCCAGTGCATTAAAAAAAGTATGGGAACTGTGATGCTGCACGCAATGGGGGTGGGGTGAGTGATGTAAGGGTGTGGTCAAAGGCTAAAAAAACAAAATATTCTATAACATTTTACGGTCTTTCACCTTCAGGTAGCTACATATAAAATAACGCACAGCTTAAATGATAATTAAATACAAGTTATGTTAATCAGTGGAAAATACACTATTGTATATTATCAAACCTCTATTAGTTGATGCACTGCACCAGCTAACTGCAGAATTGAATCCTGGTTGGTGCAGTGCAGCATAGTGACTTGTGTATGTTTAGTGGTACAATGTCCCAGTCTGTGACTGAAAACACTGTGAACATATAAGCCATTAGTTTAAACTTGCATTACACACAGTATAAGATAGGCTGCTACAAAATGCGCAAAAAGGTTTAAGATAAAAAAGTGATTCCAAAATATAGATTTTAGTAATACACAGACTGTATGTTGTGCACATTTTTTTTATAACTGTTTTTTTAAAAGCACACACTTTGTAGCTTACCTGGTAGCTACCTTACAATACATGTAAAAAGATTAAATGTGTGTCACGGGAAGCAATTTATTAATAACTGTCTTTTAAAAGCACCCACTTCACAGTTTAGCTGTTAGCTCCCTTACAAAACCTCTCAAAAAGAATAAGTGTGTGTCATCAGGAAGTATCAAGTGATTTTATCAATTAAAGCCAATACTGACTTCCAAGCACCCTTTACATTTCCGGATTGACCATTTGCGCACATTTACATTTCTTTCAAACTAGTAGGCACCCTGGCAAGAAGGCTTGTTTAGCTGTCTGCCCCTCCGTCGGTTTTATAGCACAGGAGACTCCCTGCCTTGCACTTCAGCTAAGGCATTTCTACTGTCGGAATTAATCGTCCCGTGATGGTTGTCTTTTCAAAAAAAGTAAGAGAACTGTTTTTCTACAATTAAAAAAGTATGGGCACGTTATGTCCCTCAGACCCCCCTCTTCAACCACTGCAGAAATATCATTTGAGTAAATATTGTGTCCTAAATATTTTTTTTTAAACTGTCACATTGGATGTAAATTTTCTATTATTAACTACAATGGAGCGATATTTTAATTGTTAACTAAATTGAGGACACAATTCTTATGTCAGAGAATATGCTGACTCTGATATTTGGATACCATACCTTATTGGGACTATCTACTATTCAGATGTTTAAATTAAGTGTTTTAGTTAAGCTTGGGAAGAAATTACATTCTCGAAATTTCACATTATGTGATTTCACGAACTTTTTTTTACCCATAAAAAAAGTTTCATGAGTTACCAGTGGGAGACTGGTTCACACACAGAGTCTCTTGCTGAGAGACATTTTATGCTCGAACTAGTCTCTCGCCGGCATCTTGAGAGCTTTTTGTTTTTTTGCGAAGAACATGATTGGGTATAAAAAGTGACACGAAATACCCATAAATCACCATTCAGCGCAAATTCGTAATTTCACAAACTTTTGATGGAATTTAATGAAGTTTCAGTGAAAAAATAATGCAATTTTTCAGAATCCAAGTTTTGAATCGTTGTTATCCATTTAGTGCAAGAGGTGGCCTTAAACAAACATTTCCCAAGAAGTCTCTATGAAAGCCTTAAGGACAATAGCACACCACTGGAGACAACAAAGCCATAATGGATTTCACTATTAACATGGTAGCTTGCTCTCACAAAGAATTTGTTTCTTCTCAATTATCAGTTACACCTGCAATATAAGGAACAGGACCAGGGGCTACATTTGGCCCCAGTACGGTCTACTTTAAACCCGTTTACCGTAGATACTTCGGTGAATCATTACTAGGCTAATATTAAGTAATGGTGGGGATTTATTGGTTTTGTCTAGAACTGTTTGAATGGTCCAAGTAGTGACCCTTGCTTCTAGTCAGGATAAGGGAGTTACGCCCTCAGACAACCCCTGCTCACCCCTTTGGTAGCTTTGCACGAGTAAGGGTGGGCGGAGCTGGCGTAGTGCCTCTATGCGGAGTTCCACGGAGGTTGAAAAAAACTCTGTGGCGCTCCGCTCCACTCCTCCCTCTCCCAAATTAATTAAAAATTCAAAGAAGGCACTTACCTACGTGGCTGCCTCCTCCTCTGCCTGGCCGCTCTCCTTCCTGCTCCTCGCCGTCCTTCTTCTATGAAAAAACTCCTATATTGTACGTCTTGCGTGTTCGCATGCGTAAGACGTACAATGTAGGATTTTTTCATAGAAGAAGGACGGCGAGAAGCAGGAAGGAGTGTGGCCAGGCAGAGGAGGAGGCAACCACGCAGGTAAGTGCCTTCTTTTTTAATTTTTAATTAATTTGGGAGGGGCTGGCTAACTCCGCTCCGCCACGGAGTCGGAGTTTTGCCTAAACTCCGCGTTTGCAACGGAGCGCGGAGTAGGTAAACCTCCGCAAACTCCGCTGGCGGGGCGGAGTTACCCACCCGGGGTTAGGCACAAGCAGGCAGGCTTATCTCAGAGGCAGTGTGTAAAGCATTTGTGCACACATACAGTAATACAGTGAAAACACTACAAATGGACACCACACCAGTTTAGAAAAATAAGTAATCTTTATCTAAACCAAACAAGACCAAAGTGACAAAAATCCAACATACAGTTATGAAGGTATGACTTTTAAAAGGTAAAAACAGTTCTGTCCATAGCAAACTATAGATGCAACACTTTCAACACAAAGTATCTTGGATGCGTCAAAATCATAAACAAAAATAGCCGCAGGGAAGGTGATGCGTTGGTTCCTTACGCACAGGGAAGGTCATGCCTCGGTTCCTTGTTCCAGGGAAGGTGATGCTTCGGTTCATTACTGCCACGCAGGGGAGGTGATGTGTCGGTTCCTTACTGAAGAGGAGGTGATGCATCAGTTTCTTACTGGTCGGGGTGGTGATGCGTTGGTTTCTTACTGCGGCCCCAGCGTTGCTGTAGACTTGCCGCCCAGTGCGATGTGTGGGGATTCGGGAGGCGTCGGCTCTCGATGCAGCAGCGGCGGCAACGGAGTTGCGTTGATCTCTCCAGCCACGGTCCCCCGATGTGGCGGTTCTTGCAGTCACACAGCAGGGCCTGTGTCGAAGTCGGTGCGCTGATCTCGGACTTTGGAGATCGGTGCACGAGACTCAGCGTGTGGCAATTTTTCCAGCCGCGGGCAGGTGCTGAGTCAGTCTCTTCAGGGGCATGGCAGCGATGCATGGAAATTCTTCCCAGACGGCGGTGTTGCATCAGAAACGGGTGCAGATGCATCACGCTTCTTTAGTTGCTTTTCTTTTCCCAGCTCCCAGCAGCAGGAACAACCTCCAGAGGCCCAACACAGGAACAGACACCTCTTGGTAGGCCAGAAATCCCATGCAAGGGAGTTCAGGGGAGCTGGTGGTGAAGACTTTGTATCCCTGAGACTTCAGAACAGGAGGCAAGCTCTACTTCAAGCCCTTGGAGATCTTCTTGAAGCAGGATATACAGCACACAGCAAAGTCTTTGTCCTCCCCTTGGCAGAAACAGCCACTGCAGGCCAATCCCAGACAGCACACAGCAAAGAGGCAGTACTTCTCCTTCAGCTTTCCCAGCTCTTCTCCGTGGCAGAGGTTCCTCTTGAGTCCAGAAGTATTCTAAAGATCTGGGTCTGGGCCCCAATATTTATACTCAATTTATCTTTGTTCTCTTGTAGCAGAGAGGCTCTGTGCTCAGTCAAAACCAGTTCTGTTCTCCCTGGTCCAGCTTCCCGGCGGGAGGTGGAGACAACATTGTGTAAGGCAGACCAGGCCCATTCAGGTGCAAGGAAATCTCCTCTCACTACTCTAAATGCAGCCCAGGTCTATTCAGCCCAGCCCTCACTCATCCAGGAAAGGCAGGACACACCTCAACCCCCCCCCCCCAGTGACTGTCTGAAGAGAATGCACATCCCCAGTCCCTGTCACTCCAAAGCCAGTCAATCCACAAACCAGCAGAGGTACACAGGATGGCTAAGCAAGAAAATATCCACTTTCTAAAAGCGCTATTTTCAAACACACAATATAAAATTCTCTTTACTAAAAGATGCATTTTTATATTCTGGGTTCAGGCATACTAAACTCCATCTTCCTACCTTGTCCCAATGGGAAGTTATACTTATAAGATGTTATAAATAAACTCCCATTCTATCCTATGGGACAGATAGCCTTCCCATAGTGAAAAAATGAATTACACTGTAGTTCACTACCAGGACATGTCACACACACCAGGAAATGTCCTACCTTTCACATACACTGCACCCTGCCCACAGGGGTACCTTGGGCCTACCTTAAGGGTGGCTCACATGTAATAAAAGGGAAGGTTAGGGCCTGGCAAGTGGGTGCATTTGCCAGGTCGACATGGCAATAGAGACTGTGTACAGACACTGCAGTGGCAAGTCTGAGTCCCCTTGGAAAGGCTGCTTGTGTGGGTTGCACAATCAGTGCTGCAGACCCACTAGCAGCATTTGACTTACAGGACCTGGGCACACACAGTGCACAGTACTAGGGACTTAGTAGTAAGTCAAACAAGCCAATCATGGAAACACCAATCCATATACACAATATACATAGGGAGCACTTGCACTTTGTCACTGATCAGCAGTGGCAAAGTGCCCAAAGTATCTAGACCAGCAAAAACGATATCCAACACACAGCTAAAAATACAGGAGACAGAGGCAAAAAGACAGGGGAAAACCATGCCAAGGATGCCAGGTCTAACAGGAACAAAGATGATTAATTTGTACTATTTGCAAGGTGAGAAGTTACAGTTAAATTCAAATATAGTAATAAAATAATTTCATTTTTGTACTTAATATTTTATGAACATGATGGAAAGTTCTGAATTAATTTGTATACAGAAATACATAGATTGAAACACACTTATAGGAGTAAACCTAGTAAAAGACTAAATCAGAATTTCCCAATGACCCGGTCATGCGCATCCGCAGGAGTTGCACCATAAGGGAAGATTATGATATCCATGCTTAAATATCCTCAATAGAGGACATCCTACAGAGGTCATTACATGCAAACCATTAAGCGAGCTACAAAGAGATCACTTTATTAGCATAAATAAAATCTGAGCATTACTGATGAAAAGGATGGAACCATTGACAGAACACTGTATAGTCAGACATGCTGTGATATTAAAAATATGATCAATAAACAGTGGAATGGAATATGTTAAATGCAGGGGCAGATGCTCCTTTACAAACACAACTGTTACTGGTTGGAGCTAGTCACTCTCTTGGTCCCTGTAGTTTCCGTGTGCCCAGGACATATGGTGGCAATTTGTATCTATGCCCAGCTCCGCCCTACCAAACAGAGCGCAACTCCTCCTCACTTGATATGCCAGCCATTGTTGGTTGTGGGCGCTTCCTCCTTTGCGTCAGGTACTTCTTGTCAGTCCGCATCACGAGATGCAACAGGGAGCAACAGGAAGTGTGGCGTCATGTGTCTTTAGTGTCACTGCTGCTCACTGCCACTACGATGGCCAGGGGTATATATGTGCAGCTGCCCCTGCCTCCGCCCTTTTCAGTGGAGCATCGTGGTGGCAGAGGTGCTAGAAGATGCGTGGCATGCTTTTTCCCACCCACCCAACCCGCGATGGTGTGTTGCTAAGGAGCAGACTTCTGGAGCAGGCACCCTACTCCCAAGTTCACTTCTAGTCAGCAGAGGGCCCTCCAGTTCATACTTCCCAGAACAGCACTGAGGGTAGGGTGGCGTAATCCTGATCCAACCAGAGAATGTACACACCGGCTTGGGGCTAGGGCTCACCGTTTACCTGTGTCAGCCATGGGGCTGTAGCTCCTGGTCACACTCATTGCAGCTCCTCAGGCAGCCCGGTGTTCAAGGGGCAGGACCTTGGAATGCGGACAAGGGTACAGTGAGGCGGGGACCGCTCCTCATAGAGGCAGGCGGTTCCACCTGTGTGGTCCAAAGCTATGAGGGATTGCAGAAGACCCTGGTATTAGAATGCTCATTGAAGGCACCTCCTGTGTATGCTGTATTTGGCCCTTAGATTCTAGGCCTGCTATGATTCTGTCACGTTTATCACTTCTATTGACTGCTTACTGTGTGATGTTATCTCCCTTGTGTTTGGCTCTTCACGATGTGAAGCGCATTCTGTGTGCTTCACTTACCTGCAATAAATATGACTGTGTGTTTTTTTGGCAGTGCCTCATTTGGGTTTTGGGGAGGGTCACGGGCCAGACTGGAAGTATACGGGTCCCATTGTGGCAGTACCATGTGCCTGGACAATCTGTAGCCTGGCAGTGCCAGCCAGTACCGACTTTTATGGAAAAGGCAAAACTACAAGTCCAGAATGAGAAGTGTTCATACTAAAAAGCTAGGAATGGCTGAGGGTGTTATATGGAAGATGGGCCCACCGTGTTTATTACACGATCCCTGGCATCATTCCTGTGACGTGCTCTTGTACCTCTGCGCACATGCACTGCCTCAGGAGTGTCCGTGTGCCTCAGCAGTGCCTTTTATCCCTATGCCTCGTGATACTGCAGGGTGTTTCGAGCTCCAGCACTGCCCCTGTGCCCAGAGAGTGTTTCTATGTTTCAGTGGTGCCCTGTGCCCAGGGAGTGAATCCATCCCTCTGCGGTGCCCTGTGCCACAGCAGTGTCCCCTGCCTCTGATGCCTGCCGTGCCCCTGCCCACTGGGAGTGTTCTTATGCCCCGGAAGTGCCATGTGCCCCGGTACCCTGTGCCTCCCTCCGAGCTCCTGCATTGCCCTTGTGCCTCGGAGCGTTCTTCGGCTTCTGCAGTGCCCCTTTGTTCCTGTGCCACTTCACTGTCCCCGAACCTCTGCAGACCCCAGTCAGCCGGGTGGCGCTGGCATTGCCCATTGTGCCTGTGATGAATGGCGACTGATTGCATTCACCGAGCCCGCCGCATGTGAATGCTTATTAAATGTTATCCAACAGTTCATAACTCATTTGTGCCAGCCTGTTCTGGAGAGCCATTCAACACTCAAGCACGGAACATCTCCGCGAGCGAAACCACCCCCAAATCATCTCTATTCCAAACCAGCAAACACGACAAATTAATCTGCCATTTCCTCAGCAGGCGGAGACCCTTCAATCAGAGGCAGACGTTCTAAGCGTCGAATGCAAATGAGCGGCAGTCCCTTGCAGAGTCAGCACCCTTCTGCTGGCTCGGGCTTCATCCACGGCTGCCAAGTGGCCGCAGGCCATTTGGGGCACTTTCTGTCAGTCCTGGCAGTTCAGCCAATACGAGGACCTTGTGTTCTGGGTTCTGTACTTTCAACTTTCACAGGTCCCATTGTAAGTATGGTCTAAAAACTGCCAGTAGGAGAAGCGCTGGTGAGTACAAGTGCGAACAGACAAAAAGAAGCACCTGGGAGAAAGGGGTTCAGACTTGTAATGGACATCAACTGTCAAAGTAGGGGCGGGCGGAACATCGCGGAGTTTCACTCCTCAGAATTCTGCGGAGTTTCATATAAACTCCACAAGATTCTGCGGAGTTCCTCCTAAGGGTGGAAAATATGCATGTTGTGCTGATCGCGCTACAATTTAGCAGCAGTAGCACGAGCAATCAGCGTAAACAGCACCATGCAATGCGGTAGAGTGCACAGCTATTCGAGCTGATTTTTCTGTCGTTCAAATAGAAAATCTACTCGAGTTGCAGCAAATTCACTTGAGAAGCAGCACTCTGGCACGACCACTCAGGATCACCTGCGACCGCCCGTGTTTGAAAATCGCACTGGGGAACACCAAATCTCGCACCCGCTTGCATTTCTGGAGCCTTGCGGGGAAAAAATCTGCCATGCAGCAATTGGTGGAATTTGGCCAGAATTCCGCATAACAAGAGTAACACGGAGTCACCAAGTTCTGCCAATTCCACATGAGGAATGAAACATTCCGCCCATCCCTGCTATGCAGAGATAAGAGCTGGAATCACACTCTGTGTAGCGGCTTACAGCTCACTTTGTGTTTATGGGTTCTTCACCATGTGAGACATGGTGGCACCGTGTGAGTTGGAAGGTCTATACTTGACAGCTATGGATCACCAAGCTCCTTAAACTTCTTCTACCAGTAATTTAACCTGATTCTCATTACACAGAGGCAAATGGCTGATTAGGCAATTTGGATGACATTAGGATGACTGCTGGAGCCTACAAACGTACCCCCAGAAAGATGCCTAAGGTGGTGTCACTGAACTTCTCGCTCACTCCTAGCTTCAAGTGCCTACATATGTTGCTCTGCCACAGATCTCGAGCTATACCACACTGATCAGGCCTGGGCAGGCCAAACCCAGGCTTGTGTGTTCTATAGGTGACCTAGTGTGGCAGTTGCGGCTGAGCTTTTCCTACAGGAGTAAGTCTAAGGTAAATTTGCATAGGGTTGGTCTCCATCTAGAGTTGTGTAGCGGGTGAAAAACAATGAACTGGCATGCAGCTTGAGCAATTTCTAGTGGCTGAGATTAAATCAAGCATTCCTTCCATCACTTTGTTAATTATTAATTTGACAAGTAAGCTGACCCCCAGCTCCTAGAGATGTACCTACTGGTAAGGAAGAGGCCTAGGATCAAATGGACATATGCAATAGACTGCAATTTCATTCTTAAAAACCAAAGGCGCTGGAATTAAGGGATTGGGGGTACTGCAGCACCCCCAGAAAAACCATGCTGGAGCTCAGAAGGTGAATGAGAAATAGATGCCTTTACAAGTATTTTATTTAGGATTATATGGACTTAGAGGAAGACAATACAGCAGGTAAGCTTTATAATCAGTTTGGTACACGCCACCGGACATTTATTGGTTCAAATATGCATATACAATGAGAAAAGTACTAAGCTAGGAAAGCTCTTTTAAATAGAATTATAAACAAGATAATTGGGATGGGACAAGCCTCTCAATCCATCTATGTAAACATGCCCGACTGAAGTTGGTTATGTGATCGTATCGAGAAAACAAGCAGAAGTGTGTTTATTCTCAGTGCCTACTAGATGAAACTAAAAGAAAAGAAGGAAGGTAAAACGATTAGGAGGAACATAAAAAGGGGACAAAGAGAGGGAAAGTTGCAGAAAAAAGCACAACATTACAGTCAGTAGTACAAAAGGCTAAGTCAGCATGATACATTCTTCAAAATGATACTGAAATAAAGATTGAAAGAATATCCATATCTGAAAATGATAGTTGTTGGTGTCATTGACTGTTACTACACCATGCTTTATTAATATTTGCAAAGTGTGCTCCAGAATGCACCACTGGCTGCCTGTTGCCATCTTGCCAGTCTCCTGCTGAATGGGTGTGGTTCATTTGCTACACTTGTACTTTGTGTGACTCTTGGATTTTTCACAATCCCCATGACTTCAGTGATGTGCCATTGATGACAGCACCCCCACCATGAAAATTGTTCCAGCACCACTGCTAAAGACCATATCGTAAGGGAAAGTTGTACATCACACATATCATGAGGCGGACATCTCCTTAACCCAGGCGTTCATCCTCCATTAAGAGGTCAAAAATTGAATAGGCATTAAGACTGAAATGATTTGTAAGTGCTTGAGTTGATGCACTTGAATAAATACATAGGCTTGATTCTACACCCTTGGAATCATACCTCTAAAAACTTGGCCAATGTGTGCAGTTATTTATTTATTTTATTATCCTATAAAGCGCACAGCTACCCAAAAAGGGTTTCCCGGTGTTAAGCATAACAAGAAACAAGATTGCCAACTTAATATAGCCATGTCTTCAAGCCTTTGCAGAATGCAAGCAGAGAAGTACAGTCCCCGATGACTGCTCTCTTGCCCTTGGAGGTCATACTCCTTGAGAGCGGCCATTGATTAACTGGTCACTAGATTGACCCACTCCAAAGAGGCCACAGATTGAATGACCATGGAAACCCAACTCCACTTTTACTTCTCTGATTAACCCCATGATTACCAAAAAAAGGAAAAAACCCAACTCTGAATCAGAAGTGTGCACTATAGACGTGGGTGATGTTGCAAGGGTTTTTCATTAGTGAGTTTCTTTCTAATAACTGTTTGTAATCTTTATGAATTTAACAAAGTTTAAACAAAGCGTGAGAGAAAAATTATGCTACAAGTTGGTGTTGCCAGTAAAAACTCTGCAAAAATCCCAGAGTTAGTGAAAACATTTACCAAAGAAAAGTTTTGCAAGAAAACTATTTGGTACAACCTTTTCCCTCAAGGTAAGATGATGAACTTTACAATGTTTGCAAACTGAACGTGAGACGTTCACAAATTTTGCTGAACTTCAGTGCAAATTTTTCTATTGCTTCTCACATCAATACAATATTAGTTTCCAGGACCAGGGCCAGACTAGATTTCCAGGATGTCTACATGAGCATAATGTACATGTATTGAATCTAGAACGAGACTGGTCAGATAGTTGGTAGATACCCTGAAGCCCTGACAAGACTTTGGCTGTTGTGGACCTGTGTTGGACAACCCTGATCTAGACCAAGTGTCCAGGTACTGATATGCAGAGATCGAACTTGTTAATGGTACAAGAAAAACTCCATAGAATAATGTCAGGCGTGAGGATCTTATACTCGTGTTTTTTTACTTTATGCTCTGCAACATTCTAGTCGGTAAAGCAACACTGTAGAAGCCAGACCATGAACATCAAAGACCTGGATAAGCTTCTCACGTCTGATATGGAACAGAAGGATAGCTCTGGAATATATTATGATTTTTCTGTGGGAATTCTTGATAAAAAGAAAGAAAAATTGCTGTTCCTTTGACCCAGTTTCCATTCATTCTGCACCAATGACCTAGTGTCCTTCACTCCCTTCTCGCTTATGGTTTCTGAACCCAACCATGGCCAATGGACGCCTTTCACAGGGATCTGTACAAGGCCCAATATTTTCCTGTCAATATTTGCCAAACCTTTTCAGTGATAAAGTGATGTATCGGACTATTGTTCACACTCCACTGAGAGGTGAAAAAAACTGTAACTTCAACTGCACTCGCATCGGACATATGGAGGCTCCCACCTCTCACTTCCCCCCGCATACCTCCACTAGGCCTGGGCGATATTTGAATTACGCCGGAGTAATTTCAGTAATTACGCATTATTCTTGTGATGCAAATTTCCCAAAATTATGTGATGACACCAGCTTGAGTAATTATGAGTATTTGGGGCAAAAATCCTACAGCAGAAGCACAGTCACAACAAACCAAGGGCCAGATTTATCAAAGGCCTGCACAACCCTTGCATAACGCAAAGTGACGCAAGGCAATGCAAGCCCTTAAGTTAGATTTACTATGCCACACAGAGTCACCTTGCATAGCTCTGTAGGGCTTAGTACATCTGGAGTAACACAAGGCAGGGCAACTTGTGTTAATCTGCGTGGAGAAAGCGTTCCATTGGTGGGGCGTGGGTGCACCTACGCAGACACTGATTGTTTTTGGTGTTATCCCAGATTTAAGAAGACTAGTAAACCTGGGAATGTGTCGCAGGTGAGGCGTAACGAGGACAAATAGGTCTTTTTATTCTTGTTTTTTCTTCGTTCTATGTGTGCCTCTTTCTGCAGCACACATAGAAAGAGGAAAAGGCCTCTGGGGATTGGTTTTGTCCAGGAAGGTGTCCCTTCTTGCACATAAACATACTGACTTGGGGGACCTTAGGAATTTCTTTTATAGTTTCCAGTATGTGAAAGGCTCGCTCACCGTTGGAGATGACCCCTCTCTTCACTACCCTGCACCGACTCCCAACTAAGGCTTATAATGAAGGGCGTTCACAATACTTCTGCTCCACTCCCTTTATACATTAAAGTTCACAGAGGAAGGCAAAGGGTTTGGCAACTGAACCCCTTTTCAAAGCTTAGTGGTGATCCCCTAGAAGGAATCAAAGGACTATTGTGAATGGTGAGAACTGCACCCCACTTTGGGTGCTCTCATGATGGGAGGTGATGAGCCAACGGCAATGCCAGGGCATCTTTTGGATTTTTGGCTGACTAGATGGCAGGAGCATGACCTGTTCTAAGTCCTTTCACCACAAGGTGCCCTTGGGGATGGGGGAGATGGTGCTTGTGCCAGGGGACCAGGTTTGGCTTGATTGCCCAAGCATAGTTCCCAAAGGTGTGGGAGCCCTAAGGGGTGCGCCTTTGGCATGCATTGGTCTCAGAGTACAATCTCCCCTGTTTTGTGAATACAGGTTAGGTCTTAAAAATCAGCAAAGGGCCCCGGGTGTAAGTGGGGGCTATGGTGTAAGCCAATCAGGAGGAGCCAGATGGCAGTCAATTATGAGTCCAATTTGACAGTGGGAGGGTTGACGTTAGGAATTACTCTGTCTAGTTTTTCTGTTTCTCCTCAAGCTGTCAATAAATGATGTACATAATGTATAAATTGTATTCTTTATGCATAGTGTGAGTTTTTATGCCATTCAAATCTTGTTTTGCGTATTTAATAAATAAGACCTGAAAATTATTTTTCAAAGAACTAAACTGTCTTAAATTCGGGTCAGATATTTTGTGGTATGATATCCTGTCTTTGGGGCCCCTACACGGCTCGGTAGGTCCCCTCTTAGGAAACTGCACTCCCCACTAGAGGCAAATCTCAGATGGGAATCAATGATTGGATTGCGAGGAGCTGCACTCTTTTTTTTACTGCGTTCATTGATCTCTGAAAGTGAAGTCAGTGACTGGGCTGGAATGAGACTATAGTCACTGAACACTAGAGTTACAAGCTCTTTGTAAGACAGCTTCTATATTTTAATTGTGCAGTACCTGTCTTCAGTGTGGGTGCGCGTGCACTGCTTTTCACAGCTGTGAGAAGCTGGCACTGCTGTGCAGAACTTCATCCCATAGTACTTTGAATCTGGCACCCTTTCTTTTGCTGCACTTCCGAAGCCGGACAATGGGCTGGCACTGTCCCAGCCCTATTATTTTTCAGATGCACATGTTTAGGAATAATATGTTTTCAATATAAGACGGTCCTTTCTGGTGTGCCTAGGTAAGCTAAGACTTGTATGAAACTGCCACTGCTCCACCTACTTCCAGAGATATCACCTTGGGCAATGTTGCTCAGCGGGTGAATATGGATGCAACGAAATATGCATATAAGCTACTGACCACATGGAAGCTGTCGCCACAGAATGGATGAACAGATTTAGGGCCTGATTTAGAGTTTGGCGGATGGGTCACTCCGTCACACACTTGGTGAATATCCTGTCTACCGTAGTACAAGTCTCATAGGATACAATGCACCACATCAGGTCCTTAGTCTTCACTACTCAATGTTCCTTCAATTATTTCAATGGGGCTGCACACAAGCCTCTCAGAACGACATGTAGACTTTTATAGAGACAACTGGAACCGCGAATGCATTTTTGAACGGCAGCAACACCTTAAACTGGGCAGCATTAGCTATTTTCTGCAAGGCTTCAACATACTGTAACATTACTGCAAAGGTGCTGGCCCAAATGATGAGCCTTGCCTGCAGAGGAGGGCACTCGAGGAGGCTAACGGGCAATAACTAGCATTATTGACTCGTTGCAAATCAGTAATGATTTTGCTCATGAAATTGACATCAATTATAATCCATTTCTCTGTCCTGGTCTTCCCACACTCGTGCAATCAGTCCTCTTCCTGTCGTCAGTGGCTGGACTGAACTGTGCTCTGGAAGGAGAATGTGATGCAGTCCAGTCCCAGCAGGCAGGGCCTGCATCCTGTGCACTCACAGTGTGGCCTACTCTTACCATTCCAACGAATGTGCTAATAGGGCGATGCAGCACTTCTCAGGAGGGCCAAACACCTGGGACAGCTGCAGCATCTACACACCCTTGCTGGGCCACCCCATCTGCTCTTGGTGACTTTGCTATATATGATTGGAATCGGTTTAGCACTTCTCAGCACGGGGCTGGCATTTCACTATAATGTACATGCACTTCTCAGTAGGCCTCCTATGCACTGAATGTGAATGTAGTGGCACTTGCGAGTAGCGCTGTAGTACCTCTATGAGGTATGGATATTCTTTGAACTGGCTTTGTGCCTGACCCCTCATCCCAGACAAAGATATGCTGCATAATTCAACAATGTCACTAACTGCAACTCTGCATATATATGACCAGTCTCATGCTGAATGTTTTGACCATCAAACACATCCCTAACACTGCACACTTTTCAAGGCTTACATTTTGAGTCGCTTGGGAGTAATCTGAAAAAAAACTAGAGATACTCTATTCTCCCGCTACATTGGCTAAACATTTCAGAGTGATTCTCCTTGCATTGCATTGTATTGCAGCATCTATATAGCGCTTACTACCACTATGTGGGCGCTGAAGCGCTTGACAACAAGTGTAGTGTGCTACACCATGCAGGGCGTGTGGCTGGAAGGGTGTTGTAGCTTAACTTGCTCTTGAGACACAAGCAAAGATTGCCATTTGACTCCTTACCTTCCCTCCTCTTCTGACTCTGAGCTTTCCATTCCAATCACACATGCACTTTGACACTGATCCGTTCTATTTAAAAGGAAGAATGCCACGTAAACACCAATGAATATGGATGCTGAGCCAGTAGAACCACTCAGTCACAACAGATGATGCTGCTACTTGCTCTGCCATCCAGACATTCCCCTGTAGACCCAGACTGTGTCAATGAGCACCCCCTGTGATTACAAACACCCTCTTCAGTCAGACCTAAAATAGAAACTCAGACGGAAAATGCAAATGCAAAAGTGCCTCCAGTAAATACAAACAAGACATGGAATAAAGTGCATTTGCATCACTGTAGAAAAGGCACTTTTATTTTCAAGAGTGCTTTATGTTTTGTTGTGGCAATCATGTGAGTAAAAAAGTAGAACAAAAATCTAAATGATACCAAGCTTTCAGTTCCAGGTTCCAATGTTTTTATACTCGTGGAAAACAAAAGGTTTAGCTGATTATCACAGACAGCATATGTCAGGGAGTCAAAATAAATTATTCTGAGCAGACTGAACATAAGACAATGGTATCAACACACAAACATCTGAGAGAAGAAAGGCAGCACACGAAAACAGTCAGAGTGCATATCAAAATATCAATTATGTGCTTACCTGATACGCAAAGAGTTACAATAGAATGCAAGGCATGGCGACTACTTGCCAGAAAAAAAATAATGCAATAAAGCAATACATCCGCCTTTATATAAGAGACAAACGGGCCCGGGGGATGGGGAAGAGATGGGATAGTAAGAGAGATCGAAACCGAGGAGACAAATAACAGTGAGGGCTGACAGAGTGTCAGAGAGAGAAAGGGACAGTGATGAGGAAAGACTGAATGAAAAATGGGAGAGTGGAGAAAGAGAGAGGTGAGGCAAGACGTTGAGTTATGAGGAGAGCAAGATAATGCAAGAAAGGTGGATAGAGAAAGAGAGGAGGAATGAGGAGGAAGAGAAAGAAAAAAAGAAGGAAAATGAGCGATGAAGAGATGAAAGAGGTGAAGCAGGACGGTGAGTTATGAGGAGAGCAGGAGAATGCAAGAAAGGTGGATAGAGAAAGGAGGAATGAGGAGGAAGAGAAAGAAAGAAGGAAAATGAGCGAATAAGAGAAGAAAAGAGAGGTGACAGTAGAGAAACACAGGAGGAGAAACACAAACAAACAGTGCTTCCAAAACGCGGTGTGAGTGTGATGCGCATGCCCCCTTCAATTCGATAACCTGCTCCTTTCAGTCACACGCAGAAGTTTCTCCTTCAGATGGACTCACAAGCCCCCTTATGCAAGATATGTATGCTGCCTTCAGCAAAATGCACAAGTTCCTTCAGTGAGAACCACAGCGGCCGTCAGTGAGAAGAGCGCACTCTTTATATCGAGAAACACAAGCTCCCTTCAATGAGAGGTGCAAGCTCCCTTCAATGAGAGGTGCAAGCTCCCTTCAATGAGAGGTGCAAGCTTCCGTCAGTGAGAAACACCAGCTCCCTTCAATGAGAGGTGCAAGCTCCCGTCAGTGAGAAACACATGCTCCCTTCAGTGAGAGGTGCAAGCTCCGTTCAGTGAGAGGTGTAAGCTCCCTTCAATGAGAGGTGCAAGCTCCCTTCAGTGAGAGGCGCAAGCTCCCTTCAGTGAGAGGCGCAAGCTCCCTTCAGTGAGAGGTGCAAGCTCCTGTCAGTGAGAGGCGCAAGCTCCCTTCAATGAGAGGCGCAATCTCCCGTCAGTGAGAGGTGCAAGCTCCCTTCAATGAGAGGTGCAAGCTCCCTTCAATGAGAGGTGCAAGCTCCCGTCAGTGAGAAACACCAGCTCCCTTCAATGAGAGGTGGAAGCTCCCGTCAGTGAGAAACACAAGCTCCCTTCAATGAGAGGTGCAAGCTCCCTTCAGCGAGAGGTGCAAGCTCCCTTCAATGAGAGGTGTAAGCTCCCTTCAATGAGAGGCGCAAGCTCCCTTCAGTGAGAGGCGCAAGCTCCCTTCAATGAGAGGCGCAAGCTCCCTTCAGTGAGAGGCGCAAGCTCCCTTCAGTGAGAGGCGCAAGCTCCCTTCAGTGAGAGGTGCAAGCTCCTGTCAGTGAGAGGCGCAAGCTCCCTTCAATGAGAGGCGCAAGCTCCCGTCAGTGAGAGGCGCAAGCTCCCTTCAATGAGAGGCGCAAGCTTCCTTCAGTGAGAGGCGCAAGCTTCCTTCGATGAGAGGTGGAAGCCCCCTTCAATGGAAGGTGCAAGCTCCCTTCAGTGAGAGGTGCAAGCTCCCTTCAATGAGAGGTGCAAGCTTCCTTCAATGAGAGGAGCAAGCCCCCTTCAATGAAAGGTGCAAGCTCCCGTCAGTGAGAGGTGCAAGCTCCCTTCAGTGAGAGGCGCAAGCTCCGTTCAATGAGAGGTGCAAGCCCCCTTCCGTGAGAGGCGCAAGCTCCATTCAATGAGAGGTGCAAGCTCCCTTCCATGAGAGGCGCATGCTCCATTCAATGAGAGGTGCAAGCTCCCTTCAATGAGAGGTGCAAGCTCCCTTCCATGAGAGGTGCAAGCTCCCATCCATGAGAGGTGCAAGCTCCCTTCAATGAGAGGTGCAAGCTCCTTTCAATGAGAGGTGCAAG
Organism: Calotriton arnoldi; assembly: GCA_963921515.1. Lineage (NCBI taxonomy): Eukaryota > Metazoa > Chordata > Amphibia > Caudata > Salamandridae > Calotriton > Calotriton arnoldi. The sequence continues at coordinate 856,256 of CAWUFW010001628.1, forward strand.
CTCCCTTCAATGAGAGGTGCAAGCTCCCTTCAATGAGAGGTGCAAGCCCCCTTCAATGAGAGGTGCAAGCTCCCTTCAATGAGAGGTGCAAGCTCCCGTCAGTGAGAAACACCAGCTCCCTTCAATGAGAGGTGGAAGCTCCCGTCAGTGAGAAACACAAGCTCCCTTCAATGAGAGGTGCAAGCTCCCTTCAGCGAGAGGTGCAAGCTCCCTTCAATGAGAGGTGCAAGCTCCCTTCAATGAGAGGTGCAAGCTCCCTTCCATGAGAGGTGCAAGCTCCCTTCAATGAGAGGTGCAAGCTCCCTTCCATGAGAGGTGCAAGCTCCCTTCAATGAGAGGTGTAAGCTCCCTTCAATGAGAGGTGCAAGCTCCCTTCCATGAGAGGTGCAAGCTCCCTTCAATGAGAGATGCAGGCTCCTGTCAGTGAGAAGCGCAAGCTCATTGCAGTGAGAAGTGCAGGTTTTATTTAGTGAAAAGCACAAGCTCCCTTCAATGAGAAGCAGAAACTAATTTTAGTAGGAATCCCAAGCTCTCTTCAGTGATAAGCGCAAGCTCCCTTCAGTGAGAAGTGCAAGCTCCCATCACTGAGAATCACAAGATTACTTCTATGACAAGTGCAAGCTCCCATGCATGAGAAGCGCAAGCGCATTTCAGTGAGAAGTGCAAGTTCTCATACGTGAGAAGCACAAGCTCCCTTGAGTGAGAAGCACAAGATCCTTTCAGTGAGAAGCACAAGCTCTCTTCAGTGAAAAGCGCAAGCTCCCTTTAGTGAGAAGTGCAACCTCCCTTCAGTAAGAACCACAAGCGCCAGTTAGTAAAGTGCAAGCTCCCTTCAGCTAGAAGTGCAAGCTCCCTTCAGCTAGAAGCACAAGCTCCCATCACTGAGAAGAGAAATCTCCTTTCAGTAAGAAACACAAGCTCCTGTCACTGAGAAGTGCAAGATCACTTCAGTAAGAAGTGCAAGCGCCTTTCAGTGAGAGGTGCAAGATCCCTTCAGTGAGAAGCCCAATCTCCCATCAGTGACGAGTGCAAGCACCCTTCAGTGAGAAGTGCAAACTCCCTTCAGGGAGAACCAAAAGCTCCTATCAGTAAAGCACAAACTCCCTTCAGTGAGAAGCACAAGCTCCCATCAGTAAAACACAAGCTCCCTTCAGTGAGAAGCATAGGCTCCTTTCGGTGAGAAGCACATGCTGACATCACTGAGAAACGGAAGATCCCTTCAGTGAGAAGTGCAAGCTCCTTTCAGTCAGAGGTGCAAGATCCCTTCAGTGAAAAGCACAAGTTCCTATCAGTGAAGAGCGTAAGCTTCCTCCAGTGAGAAGCACAAGCTCCCATAAGTGAAAAGTGCAAGCTCCCATCAGTGAAGTGCAAGCTCCCTTCAGCGAAGTGCAAGATCCCTTCAGTGAAAAGCACAAGCTCCTATCAGTGAAGAGCATAAGCTTCCTCCAGTGAGAAGCACAAGCTCCTGTAAGTGAAAAGTGCAAGCTCCCATCAGTGAAGTGCAAGCTCCCTTCAGTGAAGTGCAAGATCCCTTCAGTGAAAAGCACAAGCTCCTATCAGTGAAGAGCGTAAGCTTCCTCCAGTGCGAAGCACAAGTTCCCATCAGTGAAGTGCAAGCTCCCTTCAGTGAAAAGCACAAGTTCCAGACACTGAGAAGTGCAAGCTCCCTTCAGTGAGAAGCACACGCTCTCGCAATGACATTACCAAGCTCCCCTCAGTATGCTGCACAAGCACACTCAACAAGAGCCCCATGTGCAGGCTGCCTTCAGCCACATGCACAAGGGGAATGCATAACCTCTCCGCAGTGAGATGTTCCTTTGGTGGAGAATACAGGGTTCCCAGTTCCTTTGGGTGGGCTGTAGAAGCTCCCTCTGGTGAGTGAGATGCTTACAGCTACATACCTCAGTATGCACCAGTAGTTATGGGTTTCCGCACTATGGTGGTGGTGGGAGAGTCGTGAGGTGTTACGGAGCGTGGGTAACCGGTGATGATCCTGGCTCCTTCCAACCTTTCTGTGCGACTGCATCCACAAGCTACACCTGTATGTAAGCATCATTCCATGTAATCGCGATCCAGTCATTCGTGAATTTGTCAGAAGACACTAATTACAAATGCAGCACTATTGTAAAGCACAACCAATATGCTTTGCGCTACTGTCCTGCACTTCTGTATTATAGGGTAATAGCCGCATATAAAGATACATTTATCCTCATTTAACATCTCAGCGCAGAAATGTGAGCGAGAAAGGGGCAGACGGTGGACAGATTGAAAAAAAAACTTGGAGCAGTTGACTCGGGTGCTATGGCACATGCTGTAAACGCTACTGGTAAAAGGAGGAGTGGGGAACCTAGTAGACCCTTGGAGGCTTGGGCAATTAGTACATTAGCAGGTAAATGTGCCTACAAGGGATTTTCTTCCTTTTGCTCAATCTAACATCAATAAGCAGACAATGGTCGTAAGCTCTATCCAGTAACTTACATCGAGTTATTTCAGAATTTAAATTGACTTATTTCAACTTGAACAAATCCGCCACAGATTATTTCACTCGGGTGAAAGCTTTTTGAAACATAAATTTATAATGAAAAACTTTTAAGAGGGTACAAAGAACTGTTACATATATAAATATACATCAACACATAGTGACTGAGATTCAAGCATCTCATTGTCACTAATGTGGACACCTATTTCAAACAATATGTACAAAAGGAAATTGTGACTGATTAAACAGAAAACAAATCCTCAGGTGAACAATTCACAAAGAAAGTAAGTGTAATTGTCGACGTTTCGGTCTAGATAGTGAAGACATCTGTTAGACCATCTTCAGGACGGTAAATTCATGTGTTGAATGACCCTTATAAGACTACATAGGACTTGAAAATGAGGTCTAGTTCATTAAAATTGTGTATTCGACGTCAAAAAGTAGCTCATTAATAGCTTACGATATTCCAAGGAGGTCCCGAAAAAGTGCAGCACAGCGGTGCTTGCAATCCTTCAATGGTCCACACGGACAAATTGTTTCAAGTGCCGGCGTAGCCGATCACCTAGTGTCTTTAAGGAACGGGCACTGCTCAGTACGACGGTCCGGACAGCGGTGTGCTGCACTTTATCGGGACCTCCTTGGAATATCGTAAGCTATTAAAGCTATAAAGGTCCTTCTTGCTAGACTTTATCCTCTCCTAACAAGCAGTATTCCTAAAGGGTGAGCCCATGTGATCCCATTATCGAGCCTTCAGCTATGCCCCCAGCTTGTTCCTGCCAGGCCTGACTTCTCAGGGCCATTCCCCGCTGCAGGATGTCCTGGCCTTCATGGTTGGGAGCATTCTTAGGCTAGAAATCAGCACTGTATGTGGGCCATCTGAGGATAAAACTTGGTCTAATTTAGGCAGTCAGGGAACTTTGCCCACTTTCACTTATCTGAAGTTTCTTTGCTTGACAGGCAAAAGGAAAATCTTTTCCTGGCCCTATTCTCTTCGCCGTTGGGTGTCTTGGACTGTATACGGAAGCCCAGACTGTGGGTTACCCCAAAGGAGGGGGCCACAAGAGGTCTGTGGGTGTGATCAGGGGGCTGGACTAAGCATCTCCAGGTGCCAGTGTGCTGTATCTCTCCTTTCTCTAAAAGTAGTACATTTCTAGGTCTGGTGGTGGTGGCCTCCATGAACTCTGCCTGCAAAGGTGAGGTGGCTACAGGGTGTGGCCCTTTCTGTTTCCAAAGGCAGTGCCGGATTAAACCCCATGGAGGCCCCTAGGCAGTCGAAATTTCGGGCCCCCCCATGCAAATTATCTCCTAGTATGTCTTTAATTTTACCAACTAACAATTTTAATAAACTAATTTTATTACACAAAACTAAACATTAACAATGAATAATGTTATTAAACAAAAATTAATTGGAAACAATTTGAGAAAGCTTGATTGCAATTTTCTTTCAAGATCAAATCAATATTATTTTGATCCATTGTTGCGGGGCTCCTAAAAGGAGTGGGGCCCATAGGCCGGTGCCTGCTTTGCCTATTTGGTAATTCGGAACTGCTCAAGGGGGCCCTCTCATGGTGCTAGCACACAGGCCCTGACCCTATAAGATCCCAGGGCAGCCTGGCCTAGGCTGCCAGTGCTCTAGGACTGATCTTAAACAGCCCAGTAGTCTGCTCTGGTGAGGCTCCAGTTCTACGCTCTGTCCAAGTTAGGAGTGCATTAGGGATTTGGTAGAGGCCACTGGGTGCAGAATTCGGGACATTTCACTCCACACGTGATCAGGGCAGAGAGGAAAATACACCGAGGGCAAAAACAACTGTAATATTGAGCAGCAGAGGTGAATAACGTTGAAAGCGGGAGCCACTGAATGCAGATGGAGATAAATAAGGAGAGAGAAAGTGTTTACTGCTTAGGAGAACGAGAAGAAGCAGAGTAAACAAATGTGCTTTTAGAACGAGATGTGGCGTGCGGGTATCTAGCGTTGACTTTTTCCATCCGAGCACGTGGTTCAGGTTAAAAAAGGCTTGTGATATACCTGAAGGAGATTAGTTCGAGCAAAAAATGTCTCTTGGTGAGATGTTTTGTACATGAACGAGTGTCTTGCGAGCAAAAAGTATTCAAAATTGCATTATGCAACATTTCTGGAATTTCACATAGGGCAAAATTGGCAAGGTACGCAAATTCTGCCAGCTTAATCACAATTTCTCCCAGGCGTAGCTTGGAAGGGAAGGTGATTAAAAACTTGAGCTAAATGTGTGTTTTTTTAATGGAACGGCTTCCTAAATATGCAAGGTATGAGCAGCCTCGCTGTCTGCGCTCTGCTATTTGGCGACTCGGAGAATTTGAAACCTTTAAAAAGTGTTGAAACTGCCTCAGGACATTATTGATGCCCATTTAGGGTGGCATTCCCCCATCCTTTTGGCACCTGTTATAGCACTGGACCCACCGTGTGCAGATCCGAGTTCCTCTGGCCTGTTAGATGCGCCGGCGTGCCCGGATATTCACCGGTTCGGTTTCCTAATGTCTGTACTTGACCCGCTTTGACCCCGCAGACAGCGGAAGCGCTCTGTGAATCATCCTCCCCGTGTCTGGGTCGCCGCCTGCTATCGCTGTCTGCTTCCCGGTAGCTCCTTTTGCTCTTGTCCTCACACCATTCTCTGATAATTAAAGGATCCCCACCCCCACATCTCTGCAGCATATTTCCGCGCCGCGGCGTGCATCTCCCTGGCCCGCTGCCAGCCGGGCCGTGCTGATCTGGAACACTCAATTCTAAGGCGAGGAATTCTCCCAATCGAAACCCATTCTTCCCTCTCTGGCTCGCGCTGCCGGTCTCTGACGCATCTATCGCAGTAGCTGGCAAGGATGCCGCGGGCACTGGTGCAAGCTGTCACAATGGGCTCTCTGACTGCTGTTAAGGTAGTAAAGAGAGCAATTATCAGGGTATAGCAGGCCCCACAGGCTCTGGGCCCCAGTGCCACTGCACCTGCTGCACCACTGGTAGCTACGCCCCTAATTCATAGCTGCCAAGGTTTCAGATTGCTTATGTGTGACATTTTCTTAAAATCGGTGTAATTATGAGTGACATTTCAACGACTATGAGTGACACTTTATCGCGAGCGAAATCAAGCAATGAAGACGAGGGAAACATAAAAAATATCAGAAATTACACCCATTTGAGCAACAAGAAACTCTAAGAAGATCTTAAAACTGCTGCATAGCACCAGAAATGGAAGGGCACTAACTGGAGACAGACTGCGTGACTGCTGTTCGCAGTAACAGAGGGCAGGAAGGCACTACAGTGCTCACAAGATGATCTCATTGATCTGATCATTCAGGACCACACGCTAGCCTAAAAAGCTGATTTTATAGCATAGCTGCCAAATTTTCAGATTGCTTATGTGTGAGATGTCCATGGTTTTAGTGTACTTGTGAGTGACATTCTACTGCCAAATGTGTGGCAAAATGAGTGGCACTTTCTCACCAGTAGAAATAAGCAATGAAGTCCATATTGAGAGTTAAATATCACAAATTACCACCTTTTGAGCAATGAGGAGCACTAACCAGACAATATTGTCCATTTTAACACCATTAACAGCCAATCAGAAGTAGCCTGACCCACTCAGTGCATCCTAACTCCATTGACAAGATCAGCAACAGCCAGGCCAGCCCAGTGTGTTGGAACCCTGCTCACTTCCAGCAAATCTACCCCTGCTCAATGCACTCTAACCCCCTTACCTCCATCCGAGCCATCCCAGCCAGCTGAATTTCATTCTAACTCCATTTGTATCCACCAGAACCAGTGTGACCCTGCCCAGTCCATTCTAAACCGTTTAACCCTCAACAGAAACATCCTGTCCCTGCCCAGTCGGTGATTGCTAACACCATATCTATGCAACCCAGTCAGTCCAAGCCAATCTGGCCCCAGATACAGCAACCAGAACCAGCCTATAGAGTTGGCACCTGGCTGTTTTTTAATCTGCTTGACTACTATTTTAATGTCTCAGCACAAAAATCACCCAAAGCTGGCATTTTTTCCCTCTTATCAGTGCACATTTAAAACTGCAAACATAAGAGTAAATGCACTTTAACATGTGTGGAGGAGCTGCTTCGATGGTCCATGACTGATAAAGTAATAAAAGGCAGAAAGTCAGTGTTAAAAAGGAATAAGGACTATTTGTATAGAGTCCTGTTTATCATGTCTAGGCTTTTGGAGAAAATTCCAACATTAGAAAGTGCCGGTATTATTCCCTGGGTAAGGTGGCAGCTGTACTGGCCTATCCCTCACCACCTTATCCCATTCACAGCACAACTCACCTGTGACAAGTGCACCTCAGTGCCTACCTGCCAGGATGAGCGCCAGCGTGTCTTCATTGGGCCGGGCTGGGGGAGACCGGGCGGTGCTCTTCTGTGCTGAATATTGCACAGAGAGTAAGTCCAGGCTTCGTGGGACCTGCCTTGCTTTAGACTCTACAGGGATCGGTCCGTTGCTGCTAAAACAAGGCTGCCACCCACCACCTCAGACCTCACACTGTGTGTGAGACCCTGGACCAATCACCACCCGCCTCGCCCCAGAATGTGACTGCCGGAATATAACACAGACAATGAGTTCATATTGTTACAGCCAGACAATTCGTCAAGTACTTAGGCTTAGACTATTATTTTATCTCGGTTGTAATTTTAATGGCATAAACGCTTCAAGAGTTTTGAGTAACTATTAGAACGATGCAATGAAGGGAGCTGTGATAGCGATCCAATTAGTAAAATTAATATTTGAATAAAGATATTATCAATGATGAGGCATTCAGCATGGGTGAATTGTTCCATTGTTGATATTTGTTATGTAGCAATGAGCAATTAGTTGAACATAAAATTAAGAAAAACAACATATAAAAATGAATGAAAACGTATGTGTCCAGTTTCAACATTATTTAAAATGCACTGCTTATGCTAATTGGAAAAAAGTATATGAACGGAGAGTGTAATGGAGTCCGTTTTCTTTTTCAACGGTACGTTTTGAAAAGTCTCTACTGCAGCATTAAGCACTAGCAACTGAGTTTTTGTCAACTCTCTTCCAACAAATTAAGTGCCACCCAAATGCATATATAACTCAGCCTAACCTGGACGTGTGTGGGGGAGGGGGGTTGGAGCAGGGCGAAGGTCTCATCTGTTGTGAAGACCTGTAGTACCTGTAGAGATCGCGTGCACGCTGCTGTCCAGACCGTGAATTAAAGGCACATTTTTTTAAATGTATATGATGCATGCTGGGCAATTGTGTAGAAAATCAGTGGCATTAGTAAAAGACGAGTCAATGAGAGCGTTTAGGCCAGCTGCAGTGCAGTCACAAATGTTACCTCATCTGTTCAGTTCTCAGTGAGGCCAGAGTAAGACAGAGGTATGGTGGTGTCTGAAGTGAAGTGTGTGGCTGCGACTCGAGTGCAGGTGTGTCATGCGTGCGTGGAAGGAGGAAAGGAGCTGAAGCACGACATTTGGAGCTGTAATACCCGCAATTTTAACTGAATGTTTTTAATTTATACCACTGACTCCAGAAGGCTACTGGCACATACTTGCTTACTTGAATGAAGATTAATTTGCAGTGACGGCCACCGGCCGCCAGCGAGAGCTGCATTTCCGGACAGGATCGGCCGCGGGATTTAGAGCAGCACCGCGAGCTCATCCTAGCAGCCTGGCCTGGCCGCTACAACACTAGTCACAAACTAACTTGCACGGCGTCAGGCTCAGCAGCAGGCGCCACTGCTGCACAGTGGGCTCTACAAGCGCTGCGGCCCCGTGGGGATGGCCCGGCGGTCGCGGATTCATGGCTGATTTTAATTTGCCACCATACGGCGGTGCCAGGAGCGCTGCTATAATATGCCATAGCCTAGGCCAGCCTCCCACAGACTTGACTGCAGCTCTGAGCCAGCAGCAGGACGTAACGTCGCGCGGGCCGGCCGGCGCCTATGACGTAGGTCAAAATGTAATGCCACGCCCGGGGGAATCATAACGGTCTCCATTGATACATTGTAGCACTAGCAGCTTCTAACTCAGCCATCCCCCAAGAAGCCCAGTCCTGTGAGCAGCGCGCACATCATGGCAGGCTGCCAGCCACTCCAGCTTAGTAGTTTAGTCAGTATAGCTGCCCTACCGGCTTCACAGCCCAGGCGGCTATCAGCCTATTATGCGTGACAATGCATTTCAGTGCGGTGATGCGGACCACCACACTGAAATGCGTTAGTCTAACGCCTGGTGCGTGATACTTGGCAGGGCTGCTGATTTCGATGAAGGTGGTCAAAGGACTGTTTTCTAAGAGTCTACATGCCTGCCTGTCTCTCTCACTTGACTGTGACGGTTTTAGTCGCACTGCTGTTAATAGCCTCCAAGCGGACTTATATGTTGTGCTCCACGTTGCTTTTTTAGGTCTGGCCTATATCCTCATGATTTAAAAAATAAAAACCCAAAACATAAATATACAGACATGGAGGGGCTTTCCTTCAGCCCTCCTCATCCATTGGTCTACGCAAGTGTCATTCACAGTTTGCTTGCGCCCACCACAACATTCAGCATAGGCTATAGGGTCAGCCCAATTAAATCATTTTCTCTCTTCATTGTGAGTGATGTCATTTTGCTCCTGGTTATACACACCTCCGCCTTAGTGCCAGGGCTGGTAGACCATTTTCTGCTTTAATTTCTACTATCATTTCATACATTTTATTCATTTATAAAATGTAACTTTTTATTTGCTTTGTTTCCAAACATATGCAAGTCACCTTTCACATTTTCTTACTTTTAGCAATTTGTATGTCTATCACATATGTTTGGGAAAAAAAAAGAAACAAATTGCAGGCTTGTCATGGCCAGACGTATTGTCTTTGCCAATGATTGTTTGAGACTTGCAGTTTCACTTTTAACACTGTACACATTGGCTCAGAAATGCAAGCATGCAATTTTCTTTAGACTTCCTTGGCAATTATCCCTAAATGGGAAGTCCTATGAGTGTGACTGAGCTGTGACCCAAGAAGAGCGAGGAAGGGCAGAAGGGAGCAGAGGTGGGAGGGTATTGGGTAGAGTGCGAGTATTAGGGCAGGAACATCTAACATAGGTCCAGGAGGGCTGGATCAGTACCAGATTACCTGGCTAACCCACATGTAAGTGAGTTTCATTTAGAGTTTTTAAATGTAAGGTTGTCTTATGTGGATTTACTATTACATCATTTGCAGCCCTGTGCACCGCGGGAACATCACTTTTTGTGAAAGTTCCTGTGGCGCACAGGGCGTAGCCATATCTACAAGGCCACGTAAAGCCACGCTGTGTAGCTGTTCATTAGTTTGTAGATATGGAGTGAGGCAACGCAGTGCATTACCTCATACTTTGATGGGGAGCCATGCCATGGGCATTACGGTGGGTGTTCCCACGTAACACCCATGGCATTTGACACATTCCCAGATTTACAACAAGTTGTAAACCTGTAAATGCATCAAAAGCTTACACTTCCCCAGGGAAGGTGTACGGGAGGCGCAACAAGGAGAAATAACATTATTTCTCCTCGTTTTTTCCTCTTTCTATGTGTGCTGCATTCAACAGCAAACATAGAAAGAGTAAATTGCCTCCATTCATTGTTTTTGTGCAGGAAGGTGTCCTTTCCTGCACAAAAACAATCATCTCTACAACGCAGGTGCCTGCATTGGCGCATGGCAGCCAATTGAGCACCAGCACAGGGAAAGAGGACAGGAATGTGCAGTATCTGAGAGATACAGCACATTCCCGCCCAATTTGTTTGCCGTAGGGCAGCGCAGCAGAAAGGCTTACAGCACTGTCCTATGGCAAAATATTGTAAATGAGGCACTGAGTGTATGGTGTCTATGACAGTAGAGACCTTATCTGCTACCCCTCCCCCCAATACCCTGATTAGCATATTAGAGCTGACCTAATATACCCATGGTCCATTTGGTATGAGCAGTGTTGTTATATCTTGTATATGTATTTATGCATCTCCCCTGTTGCTTTGGCCCTAGCTGCTCAGCCAGTGTGAATGTGCTGCGTGGAATGTTCGGGTGGTGATGATGAATGGAAGTTTGGGTGCCTGTGAGGGGAGGGAGGGCAGTTGGAGTATGGGTGAGCAGCAGGCTGGCTGCTCCTAGTGAGGCTGCTCTAGGGACATCTCTGGACCAATCTATGGATGTACTAACCTGCAACTAAGAATTAATAAATTATCTATAAACTACAACTCGGCCACTTGACTTTCATCACAAGTGTCTTTCAAAGGCGGATAGAGATCAGGTGAGCCTCTACCCTAGGTGAGTTAAGCACACCATGCAATGACTGGACTCCACCATATATCTGCCCACAAAATGTTGCCTCCAGATCAAGGCTTCAAATTAAGTATTTTTGCTTAAGGGGGTGAAAGTGGAACAGAAGAGAACAGGGCCTATTTTCCTCAGGCTAGTTCAGCAATGAAAGCCTCTCCTATCCTTGGAACAGGAGGCGACGAGCCTTACTTTGCAGAAGTGGTGAGTTGGTGAGGTAGGATGAATGAGAGCAGAGATTCCAGAGAAGGAATGTGCAAGGAATGCCACACGAATATCTATACAAGTATAAATTTATAGCACTTATAGGGCTGTACGTTTCTACCAGAGGCACAGAATCACCAGCCTTTGCTCCAGCAAAATCAGAAAGGTAGCCTGGCCAGCTCATCTTTCGACGGAGACTTTGACTATGCCAGATGAACAATTTAGAAACGTCATCTCCCACCTACATATCCATCCTCCATGCAGCCACATTTTGGAGAATTATCTTCAATCTGTGGGCATTTTAGAGTGTGTTTGCCATGATGGATATTTTAGTTTTTTTGATTAAACTCTGACTCCTCTTTTATCAATCTACCCTAAACAACGAGATCAGCCAAGAAGTATTTCATGCTCAGGGCAAAACAGACGTCTCTGGTCGAAATGGTGTTAGCGTGTGAAACTCTTCAGCTGCGCCTGCTGGGTAAACGTGAAGAACAGCTGCCGCTAGCCAATCCCCCGACAAGCACCAGGGTGTGTTGGCTGAACATCAAGAGAAAGGGCATCCTACCCGAAAGATGGATTGTACAACCCTTGTTTTTAGGAGGGTGGCAGTGACATATCTCAAATATCCACTGAATGCATCATTCCACCTAGACACCCCCTATGCCTTTGACAACCTCAGGATGCATGATCTCCTGTGCCTGTTTGACACCCATCTACTCCCCTCCCCTACCCAGGACATGCAAAACTCTGCCTTCTAGCCAACACTGGGGCAAAGACAGGGGTTGTATCTAGCTCATTCTGGACTCTCTACACAGCTATCAATTCTAGGCACAAATGGGTGCCTGATACAACCTGTGATGCTGATGGACAGCCACAAAACAGCAACACCTGAAAGAATGGGCTCAATATTGGCAGTTTGTTAAGACAGGCCCTGCCGTTTACTGTGCATCATTCACACTTTCGTGAGAAGGCACATGCAGGCCGAAGGCAGGCAAGAAAACATTCCAGTCCAAAATTAAGACAAATGTGTTGACTTTCACAGCCTGGCTATGTATGCCTCGTCTTTCATGGCCTTTCATATATTGAATCAGCTGGTGCCTGGCTGCAGACGCACACCAAATGGATCTTGGGACTGGGAATACGGACAGTTTGCCTTGGGTGAAGTTGGGAAACTTCGTGAAGGGTGAAATTGACAGACTTCAGGGGCAACGTTTAAACTAAGCTGACCCCCTACCTGTGACTATATGAGTGTACCCTGACAATCTGCATCTTAGACAAAAACATTCCACATTTCTATTCTTATACAGTACACAAAGACCATAGTGAGATTTAGACTTGCACAGTATAGTTCTCAGAATACTTTTAAGCTTGTGGCCTTGTCTATAATCTAGAAAATAATGTACCTTTCCAGACGATGTAGGGCTGTCTCTTCTGACTCTATAGGACTGGCCTTGGCGTCCTTAAGAACAATTCTGGATACGGCCCTTATATTGGAATTAGCGTACAAAGAGGCCATCACCATCAAAACTCAGAATGCCCAACTTGCTACTGCCATTTAAGTGCTTAATTGGCTTGGTTCTACACTCCAGTACTTGATTACCTATGCATGTGCCATCCTCATGCCCTAATTGTATATGTTCAAGATTTTCCCGGTAGGCACACACATGCCTGCAGTCACTGCCGGCTCACCCTCCTTGTCTATGGTCCTTGCTCCATCCGAATCTTCTAGTTGAAAAACTGTAGCAAGTTTCCCACTTGACTATAGTGTTCTGCTAGACCACTGGTACTCATTGTACGGCCTGGCCATTTCATGCGGCCAGTACCTAATTCGTAAAAAGGATAAGTGCGTGGGCTCTTGTCAGGAGGCCACTACAGCTTGCACCATCCATTGTCCCTGCCATGAGGTCAGTGATCGTAACAACACAACAACTAACCATCACACTCCTATAAGTGTGACAGTTCAGACTTTTACAGGCCCCCCAAAGCTTTAAGAATGGCTTGGGCAGCAGGTCATAGTCATTTTTAATGTATATTGAATTAATAATTAACTGTTGTTGTGGTCATCTCTAAATTAGACAGACAGTGCCACCATCTGGCAGACTGTCACAAACGCCGGTGTTGACAATTAAGTGCCGGTGCTGAGAGCCAGAAACCACCGGCTCAAATTAAGAACTGTATGCAGCCTGTTAGATTTGGGGGTCTCTAGTTGGCAGAGGTAGGTACCTTTGTCCAAATAGGGACCCTTGAGTCTAGTCAGGGAAAGTAGGTACACTCCCGAAATAACCCCTGCTCACCCTCTTGGTAGCTTGGCACGAGCAGACAGGCTTAGTTCAGAGGCAGTGTGTAAAGCATTTGTGAACACATACAGTAATCAAGTGACAACACTACAAATGGACACCACACAGGTTATATATTTATAAAAATAGGTATACTTTATATAGATTTATCACAAGACCATAAACGACAAAAATAATCCACAATACTGTTAAGAATACTTAGTTCTGATCAAAAAGACTTAATTCAAGGTTCTGTGCGAGTCGGTAGCCTCCTCCGGCTACGGCGATGTCGAGAACAAACAGAGTCTAACAAATCCAGCTGACCGCGTCGAGACGGGCCAACACAGTGTAGACAGACTCGGTCACAGTACCTTTTACTTGAAGCGGCAGGCACGGGCGTGCGAGCCGGGTGGCTGTTCGTCGCGGTCGCGATGCAGAAATGGAAGCGTTGCAGGACGCGTTGTCCCTCGATGCGGTGCAGGCAGCGGCTCGTTGACGTCGTCGAGACGGAGTCGGTGAGACCAGGGCCGTGCGTTGCAGGGCGAGACGGTGCTTCGATGCGGTGCTGGCAGGTTGCGGTGCGGCGACGGAGCCGGATTCAGGAGCTGGCGTCGATCAGTCCGGACAGCGGTGCGAGTCGGGCGGTGCGTCGCAAAGCGTGCAAGCGGTGCCCAACTCCGGAGCGGTCACAGGACTCGAACTCAGCAGCAGTGACCGTGTCGGTCGGACCAGTTCGATTCGGCGTAGCGAAGCGTTGCAGGACGCGTTGTCCCTCGATGCGGTGCAGGCAGCGGCTCGTTGACGGAGTCGGTGAGACCAGGGCCGTGCGTTGCAGGGCGAGACGGTGCTTCGATGCGGTGCTTACAGGACACCGAGTCGGTCGTGAGAGTCGGTCACAGCTCCCTACCTCTGCAGCCACTGAAACAGAATTTCCAGCAGCAATTCACAAAGGGGGTGAATTCCAATGGTCCTGGGACTTCGGTCAGGGGGCAAGCTCTCTTCCAAGCCCTTGGAGATCCTTCACAAGTTGATGAAAGTCACAGCAAAGCAAAAGTTCCTTTCTCCTTTCTTTGGCAGTCAGGCAAAACACTGCAGGCCAATCCCCCAAGCAGCACTTCAGCTTAGGGATAGTCTCTCCTCAGTTTCTTCTTGGTTCCGCTCCTCAGCAAAGGTTTCTTCTTGTTCCCAAAAGTGATCTAATTTTCCTGGGGTCTGAGTGCCCCTCTTATACCCTGATTCTCTTTGTTCTCTGGAGGCAGAGAGGCCTCTGCCTAGTCCAAAACCAGTTCTGGTCAGTCCTGGAGCACTTTGTTTTTCTGACTCCTTCTTTCCTTTCAGAATGTGGGGCAGAGTGCTCAGCCGCCCGGCAGGAGGTGGAGCCAGCATTGTGGAAGGCAGGCACAGCCCTATTCAGACCCAGGTGCAACTCCTCCCTCCACTCTGGATGCAGATCTTTCTATTCAGCCCTGCGCTGACTCACCCTGTCTCCTGTAGCCACCCCCAGCCCCTGTCACTCAATCTCCAGACAAGGAATACACAACCTAGCAGAGGCAGGCTTGGCTAGTTAGGCAAGAAAATACCCACTTTCTAAAAGTGGTATTTTCAAACACAGAATGTTAAAACCAACTTCACTAAAAGATGTATTTTATCATCCTGAGTTCAGGCATACTAAATTCGTTTTTCTACCATGTTCCTGGGTCAGTTCTGACTATAAGGTGTAATAGTCAGTCTGCCCATTCTGGCCTATGGGGAGCAGGTAGCCTTGCAATAGTGAAAAACGAAAATGGCTGTAATTCACTATTAGGACATGCCACACATACCAGGGCATGTCCTACCTTATACTTACAATGCACCCTGCCCTAGGGCCTACTTTAGGGGTGACCAACATGCAGTAAAGGGAAGGTTTAGGGACTGGTAAGTGGGTGTACTCACCAAGTCGACATGGCAGCCCTAGGCTGCACACAGGCTCTGCGATGGCAGGCCTGAGACACATTTTATAAGCCACTTCTGTGGGTGGCACAACCAGTGCTGCAAGCCCACCAGCGGCATTGGATTTACAAGCCCTGGGCACACTGAGTGCACTGTACTAGGGACTGACAAGTAAACCAATCATCCAATCATGGAGTCACTAATACATATATCAAGTAACGATAGGGAGCACTTGCACTTTGGCACTGATTAGCAGCGGCAAAGTGCCCATGAGCATCTAGTCCAGCAAAAACATATCGGCAACAGTGGAGGCATTACGAAAAAATGGAAGGGAGACCCATGCCAAGGATGCCAGGTCTAACACGTGTCCCCTCCAGCTGAAATGTGGGGAGAACTATCCTACCCCTAGGGAGTTCTCATCGCTAAGGCGGAAAAATCTGGACAGTCCATCAGCATTGGTGTGTTCTGTACCAGGGCGGTGTTCCACCGTAAAGTCCATCCCCTGTAGGGAAATGGACCACACCAACAGCTTTGGATTCTCACCCCTCATCTGCATCAACCATCTGAGGGGCCTGTGGTCTGTCTGAACCCGGAAGTGAGTCCCAAACAGGTATGGTCTCAGCTTCTTCAGAGCCCAGACCACAGCAAATGCCTCACGCTCAATAGCACTCCATCTCTGTTCCCGGGGAAGTAACCTCCTACTGATGAAGGCTACAGGTTGGTCTAGGCCCTCCTCATTGATCTGTGATAGAACAGCCCCTACACCATGCTCTGAAGCGTCCGTCTGAACAATGAACTCATTGGAGAAGTTGGGTGCCTGGAGCACAGGCGCCGTGCACATGGCAGTCTTCAAGGTGTCAAAAGCGTTTTGACAGGCGTCAGTCCAAATCACTTTCCTGGGCTGCTTCTTGGAAGTCAGCTCTGTCAAGGGGGCAACAATGCTGCCATACCCCTTGACGAATCTCCGGTAATACCCGGTGAGTCCTAGGAAGGCTCTCACCTCTGTCTGGGTCTTGGGGGCTCCCAAGCCAGAATGGTATCAATTTTCGGTTGGAGGGCGCCACCTGGCCGCTCCCAACCTGGTGTCCCAAGTACACCACAGAACCCTGCCCAATCTGGCACTTACTCGCCTTGATTGTGAGGCCTGCTCTCCGCAGCGCCATCAACACTTCCCAGAGGTGGCGCAGATGTTCTTCCCAACTGGCACTGAACACTGCGATGTCATCCAGGTAGGCGGCACTGAAAACCTCCAGTCCAACCAACACCTGGTTGACCAACCTCTGAAAGGTGGCATGGGCATTCTTCATCCCAAAGGGCATCACCCGGAACTGGTAGTGCCCATCTGGTGTGGAGAATGCTGACCTCTCTTTTGCCCCATCAGTCAAGGCGATCTGCCAGTATCCAGACGTTAAGTCAAACGTGCTGAGGTACCGCGCAGCCCCTAACCGATCTATGAGCTCATCAGCTCTGGGGATGGGGTGGGCGTCAGTCCTGGTGACGGAATTGAGTCCCCTGTAGTCCACACAGAACCGGAGTTCTGGTGTGGCACCAGGCGCGGCAGCCTTTGGAACCAAGACCACTGGGCTGGCCCAAGGGCTGTTAGAGGACTCAATCACCCCTAGCGCAAACATCTTGGAGACCTCCTCCTTGATGCAGGCTCTGACCCTGTCAGTCACCCTGTAAGCCTTGTGCTTCACAGGAAGACTGTCCCCAGTGTCCACATCATGGACGCACCAATGAGTGACACTGGGAACCAGGGAGAACAGGTCAGGGAACTGTCCCAACAGTTGGCGACAGTCACCCTGCTGCTCAGGTGTCAGGGAGGTAGAGAGGTTTACTCCCTCCACTGATCCATCTTGCTCTCGGGCTGACAGGAGGTCAGGAAGAGGCTCGGTCTCCTCCTCCATTCCATCATCTGTAGCTAAGAGCATGCCCACTTGGGACCTCTCCAAGTGGGGCTTCAGGCGGTTCACATGTAGGACCCGCAAGGGGTTCCTGGGAGACTGCAAGTCCACCAAATAGGTAACTGGACTCTTGCGCTCCACCACCGTAAAGGGGCCGGTCCACCTGTCCTGGAGCGCACAAGGCTCCACAGGGGCCATGACCCACACTTTCTGACCAGGCTGAAGCTCTACCAGAGTGGCATTCTGGTCGTACCACTGCTTCATCTCCTCCTGGCTGGCTTCCAGATTTGCCTCAGCAAGTTCTCTGAAACGCCTAGTCTGGTTCCGGAAGGCCAGCATGTAACTGTATACATCCTGGGGAGGTTTCCTGGGAGATTGCTCCCAGCCTTCCTTGACCAAACTCAGAGGTCCTCGCACCGGGTGTCCATAGAGGAGCTCAAAGGGACTGAACCCTAGAGACTTCTGTGGCACCTCCCGGTATGCAAACAACAGGCATGGTAAGAGGACGTCTCATTTACGCCTCATAGGTTCTTCCAGACCCATAATCATGCCCTTGAGGGTCCGGTTGAACCTCTCAACCAGCCCATTTCCTTGAGGGTGGTAAGGAGTGGTGAACTTGTAAGTTACACCGCACTCCTGCCACAGGGACTTCATGTACTTGGACACGAAGTTGGTACCTCTGTCAGACACCACCTCTTGAGGGAATCCCACACGTGAGAAAATTCCCATCAGTGCCCGTCCCACCACGGGGGCCGTCACTGTCCTCAGAGGGATGGCTTCCGGGTACCGGGTGGCATGGTCCACCAAGACCAGGATAAACCTGTTGCCCATGGCTGTCTTGGGGTCCAGTGGCCCCACAATGTCAATACCCACCCGTTCAAAGGGGGTGCTGACCACAGGGAATGGCTGGAGAGGAGCCTTGTGCTTCCTCCCACTCTTTCCACTTGCCTGGTAAGTCTGGCATGTCCTGCAGTGAGTGGCGGCACTCCTGCGCATCTGGGGCCAATAGAAATGGGTAACAAGCTTGTCAAAGGTCTTGTCCTGCCCCAGATGTCCTGCTAACGGTACATCATGAGCCAACCCCAGTAGGAAGGCTCTGAAGCGCTGGGGTACCACCAGCACACGGGCTGACCCAGGCTCAGCAACCTTAGGCTCTGAATACAGGAGACCATTCTCCCAGTAAACCCAATGTGATCCAGACTGATCACCTGCTGCCTGGTCTGTGGCCTGTTGCCTCAGACCCACGAGAGAAGGGGATGTGTTCTGCTCCTCGCAGAACTCTTCCCTGGAGGGTCCTCCTTCTTGCTGCCAATGGGTCAGCTCAGGTAGGTCCCCCAGTTCAGCTACCTGTTCCCCTGTAGGCTCCAGGGCATCCCCCTCAGGGTCTGCCTCCTCCTGGACCGTGGGAACTTCGGGGCCGGTTTCCCGCGCCCCTGCCTCCCTCTCTCTCCAGCAGGCACCTGGGCCTCCCTCTCAGGCTCCAGGTCCTCTTGAACACCTTTAGCTGCCATTGACCGGGTGGTCACACATGCCCAATCAGGCAAGCCCAACATTTCTAAATGCGCACTCCGCTCCACCTTAGCCCAAGGTGAGCTCTCCAAATCGTTCCCTAACAAACAGTCAACAGGCATGGCTGGCCTCACAGCTACTTGAAGAGTACCCGAGACCCCCCATTCAAAGGGAACCTGAGCCACCTTGCAGTGACTCTCTGTGTTGTCAGCGGCAACAACTGGATAGAATGCATCAGGGATAACCTGCTCCTTAGACACCAGGTGACACTTGACAGCTGTCACACTGGCTCCTGTGTCTCTCAGAGCCTCCACCCTATGGCCATTGATGGTCACCCACTGCCTGTATTTCTTAGTGTTCTCAGGCAGCGGGGTCCTAGGGACCATCTCAGAGTCTCCTAAGGAGACAAGGGAAAACACTGTGGGATCCCCCACCTTGGGCACCCAACTCCTCCCCAGGGCTACACTAGCCAACTGCCGGGGGACTGCACCAGGGGGTGCTGGTTTTCCATGCAAAGGGCAACGAGGATAGTTTGCCTTGTGGCCAGGGGCGCCACACTTGTAACATACCAGTGGTCCCTGGTGAACAGGGGGGCCTGTCAGGGCCACTGGCTTCTTCTCAGGGGGAGGCAGGGAACCTTTCCCTTGGTTCCCTTGGGGTTTACTTTGGGGCCCTTTATGGAACTCCTTCTGTTTACCCTTGTCCCCCCCACTCTTCTGCTGGGGACCCTGCCCACCCTTTGCGGAGTCTCCCACGTGACCCTTGTGGACCCGGGTACTCACCCAGCGGTCCGCCTCCTCAGCAAGCTGCCTAGGGTTAGTCAGCTTACTATCAATCAGGTGCTGGCGTAGCTCAGGAAAACAATTACCGGACAAGTGCTCCCAGGCAATCAAATCAAAGAGCGCCTGAAAATCAGTCGCTTTGCTTCCCTTTACCCAACCATCCAAGGCTCTGCAAAAGAAGGTCACATATTCAACCCAGGTACTGCTTCCAATCTTACTACAGTTCCTGAACCTTTGCCTATAAAGCTCAGGGGTCAAGCCATACCTAGTCATTAAGGCATCCTTCATGTGGCTGTACGAATTATAGACTTCAGAGGGCAAATCCAACAAGGTATCCCGCCCTTCACTGAGGAACCGTCCCCACAACCCCGCTCCCCAATCCTTCTCAGGGACCCGGTGGGAAGACATGGCTACCTCATAGGCTTTGAACCACTGCCCTATGTCATCATTTTTAAAAAACTCCTTCACCACATCTTTGGGAATATACACCCTAGCTTCAACAGGCACAGGCGGTACACTGCCACCAGAGGGAGTAATCTCTAAGCTCTTGGCCTTCAATTCCAACTCCCTCAAAACTTTCTCATGTTCAAACTGCATTTTCTTTTCCTCTAGGGCCAATTTCCTAGTTTGCATTTCGAATTCTAACTGCCCATTCAGCTTGAGCTTGGTCATCTGCATTTCGTGCATCCTACTCTCCTTCCTGTCCTCCAACTCCTCTGGAGACAGTCCTCTGGCAGAAACACTGCTACCTACTGGGGAAGGTGGTCTTCTAGCCCCTAGACCCAATAGCCCCTCCAGCTGCCCTTCTGCATTCTCAGCCCCTCCACAGGGGCACTCCTTGATTCGACCCAGGCCCTCAGCGCCTTTTGGAGGTCCTCCTTCCTGGAGAGCCCGGTCATGGACACTTTAAACTTTTTGCAGAATTGCCTGAGCTGCTTAAGGGTGTAGCATTCTAGCCTCTCTTCTTCCCAATCACACTCAACAGAGGCTACTGATGCTGGTTTCTCCATAGTGACTGAACTTGGCATTTGCAAAAATAGGAAATCCCAGAAAAAATGCTATAGAAGTATGTGGTTGCGTTTTGGTCTGCACTCACTAAGTAGTGTTCACCAATCACTGTACATGAGTCACAAATGCAAGTCCAGAATCCTCACCGCTGACCACCAATGTTAGATTTGGGGGTCTCTAGTTGGCAGAGGTAGGTACCTTTGTCCAAATAGGGACCCTTGAGTCTAGTCAGGGAAAGTAGGTACACTCCCGAAATAACCCCTGCTCACCCTCTTGGTAGCTTGGCACGAGCAGACAGGCTTAGTTCAGAGGCAGTGTGTAAAGCATTTGTTAACACATACAGTAATCAAGTGACAACACTACAAATGGACACCACACAGGTTATATATTTATAAAAATAGGTATACTTTATATAGATTTATCACAAGACCATAAACGACAAAAATAATCCACAATACGTTTAAGAATACTTAGTTCTGATCAAAAAGACTTAATTCAAGGTTCTGTGCGAGTCGGTAGCCTCCTCCGGCTACGGCGATGTCGAGAACAAACAGAGTCTAACAAATCCAGCTGACCACGTCGAGACGGGCCAACACAGCGTAGACAGACTCGGTCACAGTACCTTTTACTTGAAGTGGCAGGCACGGGCGTGCGAGCCGGGTGGCTGTTCTGTCGCGGTCGCGATGCAGAAATGGAAGCGTTGCAGGACGCGTTGTCCCTCGATGCGGTGCAGGCAGCGGCTCGTTGACGTCGTCGAGACGGAGTCGGTGAGACCAGGGCCGTGCGTTGCAGGGCGAGACGGTGCTTCGATGCGGTGCTGGCAGGTTGCGGTGCGGCGACGGGCCGGAGTCAGGAGCTGGCGTCGATCAGTCCGGACAGCGGTGCGAGTCGGGCGGTGCGTCGCAAAGCGTGCGAGCGGTGCCCAACTCCGGTGCGGTCACAGGACTCGAACTCAGCAGCAGTGACCGTGTCGGTCGGACCAGTTCGATTCGGCGTAGCGAAGCGTTGCAGGACGCGTTGTCCCTCGATGCGGTGCAGGCAGCGGCTCGTTGACGGAGTCGGTGAGACCAGGGCCGTGCATTGCAGGGCGAGACGGTGCTTCGATGCGGTGCTTACAGGACACCGAGTCGGTCGTGAGAGTCGGTCACAGCTCCCTACCTCTGCAGCCACTGAAACAGAGTTTCCAGCAGCAATTCACAAAGGGGTGAAGTCCAATGGTCCTGGGACTTCGGTCAGGGGGCAAGCTCTCTTCCAAGCCCTTGGAGATCCTTCACAAGTTGATGAAAGTCACAGCAAAGCAAAAGTTCCTTTCTCCTTTCTTTGGCAGTCAGGCAAACCACTGCAGGCCAATCCCCCAAGCAGCACTTCAGCTTAGGGATAGTCTCTCCTCAGTTTCTTCTTGGTTCCGCTCCTCAGCAAAGGTTTCTTCTTGTTCCCAAAAGTGATCTAATTTTCCTGGGGTCTGAGTGCCCCTCTTATACCCTGATTCTCTTTGTTCTCTGGAGGCAGAGAGGCCTCTGCCTAGTCCAAAACCAGTTCTGGTCAGTCCTGGAGCACTTTGTTTTTCTGACTCCTTCTTTCCTTTCAGAATGTGGGGCAGAGTGCTCAGCCGCCCGGCAGGAGGTGGAGCCAGCATTGTGGAAGGCAGGCACAGCCCTATTCAGACCCAGGTGCAACTCCTCCCTCCACTCTGGATGCAGATCTTTCTATTCAGCCCTGCGCTGACTCACCCTGTCTCCTGTAGCCACCCCCAGCCCCTGTCACTCAATCTCCAGACAAGGAATACACAACCTAGCAGAGGCAGGCTTGGATAGTTAGGCAAGAAAATACCCACTTTCTAAAAGTGGTATTTTCAAACACAGAATGTTAAAACCAACTTCACTAAAAGATGTATTTTATCATCCTGAGTTCAGGCATACTAAATTCGTTTTTCTACCATGTTCCCTGGGTCAGTTCTGACTATAAGGTGTAATAGTCAGTCTGCCCATTCTGGCCTATGGGGAGCAGGTAGCCTTGCAATAGTGAAAAACGAAAATGGCTGTAATTCACTATTAGGACATGCCACACATACCAGGGCATGTCCTACCTTATACTTACAATGCACCCTGCCCTAGGGCCTACTTTAGGGGTGACCAACATGCAGTAAAGGGAAGGTTTAGGGACTGGTAAGTGGGTGTACTCACCAAGTCGACATGGCAGCCCTAGGCTGCACACAGGCTCTGCGATGGCAGGCCTGAGACACATTTTATAAGCCGCTTCTGTGGGTGGCACAACCAGTGCTGCAAGCCCACCAGCGGCATTGGATTTACAAGCCCTGGGCACACTGAGTGCACTGTACTAGGGACTGACAAGTAAACCAATCATCCAATCATGGAGTCACTAATACATATATCAAGTAACGATAGGGAGCACTTGCACTTTGGCACTGATTAGCAGCGGCAAAGTGCCCATGAGCATCTAGTCCAGCAAAAACATATCGGCAACAGTGGAGGCATTACGAAAAATGGAAGGGAGACCCATGCCAAGGATGCCAGGTCTAACACAGCCCTACTGGTAAACAGCTGCACTTGCCTCACAGATTAACACCCACTGCTGTTTGCCCCGGGGCCACGTTTGCATCGGAGCTGCAGCGGAATAGGTGAGTGCCAGATGAGCATGCCTAATGTAGTTAGTGGTGTGCAAACTCCTGGCTGCTGGCCACTCTCACAGTGACTGCACTTCAGTGAGAAGGTAGGAAACGGCCTTTAAAAGTTAGCTGCTGCGCTGTGTGCATCTTAATTCCTACAGCGCAGCAGCTCCTGGGCTTATCTGGTCCCTGCTGTGCTCCATCCAAGGCAGCTTTACTTTCACAAATGGAATCGGAGAAGTCTGCGGGCACTAAGGCGAGGGTGCCCAGTCACCTCTTTTGAAGGGTCCTGTGCTTGTTTCTAATTTTAAAAGTTATATTTTGTATTGCTCTAACTGTACCGATTTTACTTAAGTGTCCAAGTCACATGGTTTTCTTTCTCACGACTTCCTCTATAATCAGTTCAGCTTTTTGGGTGAGCAGGGCTGTTCCTGATCATAAAACATGCTGCAATGACTGTATAAAAAGCCTATCTCTGTTAAAGCACGGTGTCTTTTAAATATAACGTGGAAACGTTGCAGTCGCATCAATACAAAAGCACAAGCTTTAGAATTAAAAAACACTAGACTTCTGGCACGAGTTGTCTGGCTTCCCTTCACTTCAGACCTATCTCGTCCCCCTTATCTGCTCACAAACACCTCCTCCCTTATAGTGTTGTCAGATTTCTTAGAAGAACTGGGGAGTAGATGTGGCCTAATGGCCAGAACTGCTGAATTTGGAACAGGCTTCGAGTTCCGGCGTCAGCTCAACATTCTGTGATTCTGGGCAAATCACTTATTTTCCCCCCATCACCGCCCTAACATGAATGGCACACAAGTTAAGCTGCCTTGTAGATGCTCAGAGTGGCCACATGGTGCACAGCTCTTCGTGTTTTAATGATTTTACTGCTCTGACTTTCTTAGCACTAGAAATACGTGCCAGGTATTCAAAGAAATCAATAGAAGTGGCAATTGTGGTTCCCATGAGCAGTTTAGTGTAATTAATTGGAAGCTTTCCATTTTTTTCCACCACTAAAGTTAAATAGATAAAGGAAATTGGATCTGCTTAACAGATCAAGCTTCAGCGAACGGAATATGCATGCCCCTAAATTATAAGCTTAGTATTGCGAAGCAGCAACCTCTAGTTGTCCCATGACAGATGTGAGTTCTGCTTTTATCTGGTGATTGTAGGATGCACAATTACAAGTACCATAATGCAATAGATATAAACATTAGCTAGACTCACACAGAACAATGTAAGCACCAACTAAAAGTGTAATGAATTATTCTATTTTTGTACACATAAGTGGCACATGATCCTTCTTCAATGCATCTCTTGGGTATATTTACTTGTTCATATTGGAAGCTCTCCTAAAACATGAATATACAGAAGTGTTTGTTATTGGAGTCTTTGGTGGTTCCAAAATAGGGTTTCTACCTGCTGCCAGTGAAATCAAACCATGTAGGGCCTAGGGGTCTCTGGGGTTTGAGGGATGGGTGGTAACATGCACAAGTTTTAATAAGGCAGATGACCCCGCTCGGTGACCTTCAGGGAATTATTGCGAGCAGATGAATTGTGATCTTGCCAAAAGGAACAATATAGGCAATTGGGCTGCTGGGGATTTCCATTGCTATTAGGGCAATTACTCTTCTAAATTTCAATGATTATACCATCTGGAAGAAATCTTGCTGTTGGAGGATGACACTTCTCTGCTTGGATGGGTGACTATGCTTGTAATAAAATGCCACATACACGGCCTGGAAATGTCACACAGTTGTGTGATACAAACATGGAAATGCCACACTTAAGCAGACTGACAGGACTACATTTGCCATCTTTACTAGAAAAACACTAGCCATGGGTTCATATTATGAGATTGTAGGAGGGTCTGCAACTGGTACTTTAATATCAACTTGTGTAAAACCTTCTGTTCTCTGACTTGGCAATCTTGATTATGTTTGCTTTAACATTTATTTAAAAGTAGGTTAGAAGACTTTAAAGTAACTTCAATGTGATTTTTCTTCTTGTATATTTGCATTTTCAAAAGGAAAAACATTCTAGCTTTCACTGATATTCCCAATTTTCATTTTAGTTGTTCCAGTAAAATACTAGCCATGTGGCAACCCTATGTACGATGTCATGTTACATTTTACTTCCCTCCTTATATCTCAATTCTTATCTTTAAAGAGTGCCAGAAGTTTTCTGCTATCTTCACTACCTGAGACAGTAGCAGATAATGAATCTACTTTACTGACCTACTGGAGCAGTTTGGGAGCAAGCATGAACTCCCCAGTGGACTTGTGCAGTAGCCTCATTGTCTGGTGAGAAATGAGATGTGGGAAGAAAAGAGATGAGGAGAGAGAAAGATGTTCTTTCAAGGAGCCCCTTGTTAAGTATCCAGTCTTGGGGTTTATTTTGCTTCCTGGTACTTATAGTTTTGCATAGGGAATGGGGAAGATTATAACTACATGAGCAACAGTAAACCTGAAATGGATAATCCGCTGACAAAGGGACACGTAGTTGCACAGACTGAGTCGCCAGTTCTGTATAGAGATACCTTAAATACATGCCGTCAAATGGCATCCACTACATTTGACACTAAAGCAAACATTAAGTTCACCACGTTAGTTCTTTGTCACACTTGCATTCTTAAACTGCAACTACACTTTAACATATTATTTAAATGGACAAAGCCTATCCCCCTCGGATCACTGGACCTTCTATCAATGTGATGGGTAATTTGTACCTCAAAATGCACTATTTTCCATGAATTCATTAGGAAGTTTTACGAGGACGCCCTGAATGCCCGCACATGTAGTTGTATTTCAAGCGTATTCACATATTTCTTTTTTTTAAATGCTGCATTTTATTGTCAATTTCAAAAAAGGTTTTGAAGGAGGCATGCATTCATAACTTTTAAATTGTATACTCTGAAGCCAGACTTTGCGTGTTTATTGTATTATATTCCTCTCATTTGGCAAATGACCCCACAGCTCTCATCCCAAAACATCAATGCGGCCCTTCGTCATACCCCAGATTGAACTAGACCATATGCAGAATGAACACTGGTCATAGACCAATCCCACACAGCCTGCAATTGCTTCAGGACCTCTATGAATATTTCCAAAGCATAGCACAGGCCCAAAATACATTGCTTCTACTTCCCCATCAACAATGTGGATGCTCAAGGCAATGATGAAAACTCTGTTCAAACATACAACTGCTGCTATGTTTTCTTCACATCTCTGCTCCCACGTCATTGTGGAGGCCTCTGTAGACAGAGTGAGTGGCATGGTGAATGTCATCACTGGAACAAGTGTCATAGTTATAGTGAATGACCTGTGTGCACACTGCTCTTGGTACCCTAGGCTGTGGTTCTTCAAAGAGGCTACTGTGGTTTCAGATGACCCCTAGAAACAGAAGAGTGACTTTATGAACTGCATGGGCAGAGTCTGACCTCCAAATTGCTCAAGGTAAGAGTGTGATTGGTCACGTGGACGAAGGGCTGCGTCTGTGGTCTGTCTAGACCAGAATGATGTGTGTGTGTGAGAGATTGTGTAGCAGAGAAAGACGCCACCAGGGAGGGTGGTGCTTGGTTCCTCTAAAGGCACTCCCCTGAAATGATGCTTAAAAATTGGAACAGGACAGTCCTGAGTGGCTAGCATATGTTCTCTTGGGGTGGCAGGGTGACCAACCACATCGAAGGACAGCATGGCCAGAACCCATCAGTAACACTGGACTTTTGACCGTTGGTGAAGTGCAGCAAAGTGACTGGCTTTTACGGTGTGAATGGCTGTGAACACCGGGTGGTCCTCTGCAAAGTACTAGAGGGGTGTCTGCGCTTAGAGTTAGAAGCATGTCAGCTGTATACTTTAAGGGATACAGATGCAGGAGGGATACTGCCCAAGCTGTAGTTGTCTCCCTAGAGGCGGAAAGCATTCTCTCTGTTATATTAACACACATGCACTCCGCAGCCCATGAAAAAGTACCTTTTAGACCTATAATTAATAAGAGCTGATAGGGAAGCTGTAAGAACAAATGGTAGACAGTCAAACACAAATACATGTAGTGGCGGATATTTCATAAATGTTTTGGAAATTACTATTAAATGTTTTAGACAAGACCCTCAATTAGATTTTTTTCACAACTTGGAAAGAAATGTGATTACTAATATAAGTAAATCTGCAGGAAAGTAATTATTCTCCCTCCAAAATTAAATGTATGTCTAGATATATTAAGTTGCCCACTGTATTAATGTCACATGTATTACTGTTTAATGCTCTTCACTCTCGGGAATCTATTGCCTGTTCTTCAAGAAAGAGATGTAGAAAATACATTACTAGTAGCAAACAGCAGTGTATGACATGCCCTCATCATGTTTGTATCTCAAATACTTGTAAATTATATGCCCAACGTCTCAGAATTAGACAATAGCAGCAAATCAATATAGAAAAATGATCTTACTCAACCGTCAATTTTTTGGGGGGATTGATTTTATCAATTTCATTAATCAATAGCTGAAGACATTATAAAATATCTATTTGTTTTATTTTTGTTTTGTTGGTTCGATTTCTTATTACTATTTGCTAGTACAAACCAACCAGAGATATTGAGGTACACTCAGTTCATCTTTTCATAATACTTCTTGCCTCTCATCTTAGACTTGCATAAGGTCGTAGAGCTGACTATTTCTACTACCAATGGAAATAATCTCACATCATTAAGAGAGCCTTTAATTTTAAAAGAGGTATAACAGGTGATTGAAGCTCACAGGGCTTAGTAGGATATTTAGAATATTTCCCATAAGTTGTAATTAAGGCTTTTTATTATTTTCCTTAAGGGAGCCGAGGCGCTGAATCACCTGTGATGAACTGTGCCTTGAAACTCTTTTATTTGAAGAATTTCAACAAGTCCTATTTAGTAAATGACAACAAATTGTACTTTTTGGCATTGTTGAACAGTTTGAATTGGTTATGAAAGAGGCCTGCGCTTATGACTTGATCCATTCACATATTTCATTAGAAGTGGGCGTAAGAAAAGATGAAGACTTCCATCAATAAAAACTGGGACTTGAAGTTATTTACACACCATAAGACCCAATTTGAAGAGAAGGTTGATTATAGTATCCTGGGCTCTCTGTGAGAAGGGTGATGGGTACCTCCCGTACTTTACTTTGAAAAGGGGCACTAAAGTGTAGCAACTGCTTTGCCAAACGTTATCACTCATATCCTCGCCACACGCACTGTGGATCCCTGTCAGCATGGACACGTGTGACCTTCCTAGAAGTCAACCTATCCTACCAGTGAGCACTGATTTCCACTCAATGGAAAACGTGCAATCATTTCTAGTGCTCTAGGAAGCAAAATAGAATTTGGCTCCTGGCAAGTTTCCCATACACGGAAAAGGTATATTTTCAGGTTATGAGCAGTAATCTGCATTTGGGCTGCTGCCTTACCATGCCTTAATAAAGTGCCGGCCCTGCCACTCTTTATTCACTGAGTGTGAGATACTCTACACTTCTGTATTGTAAGTGGTATTCTTGCAGTCAACAAGATTTTGTCTTGAGTTATGGAGATGTGTAGCAAATGGATGCTACACAGATTATTCTACCCAAAGTAATCTGCTAAAAGAAGTATTGGCATGCATGTTTTTCTGATGTGGAAGTGATTCCATGAGTGCCTTGAGTGCTTTTCAAAAAACAAACCCTGGACTGAAATAGCCTTGCCTCCTCTGTTGGACATTTGGAAATGCAGCACCCGAAGCAAGAGTTCACTTAACACACATATGTAGGAGACGGGCATGTACGTGGAATTTTCCCGAATGGAAAGATTGGCCTAGACCCTGGAAGTCTTGTTAAAAGCATGCATCAATTTGTAACATTTCACAGCTTAATTTTATAAAAATATTCTGTGATCAGATTTACAGGGTGCTTCTCTCCCGACGTACCCACCATCACATTCAAATCCACCATACCGATTGAAATTTCAACAGCCCCCTACACTTTCAAGCAGGTGTCAAGAGTCTGTGACTAGAGTGAGAGACTCTAGTAAATATCAATCTGCCAATGTTGTGGCCACCTCGCTCCATATCCTTAAGGACACTCTTTCCAGCCCTGGAATATTTCTCTACATTGCAGGACCTGGGCAGATTAAATAAAGCGTCACTCCCCACCTGGATTAGGGAGGGACAAAGGATGCATGGGTTAAAGGCCAGCGACACAAGAGTGCTGTGGCCAATGTGTCATGGGCCTGAAAAGATCCACCCATCAGTTGTGTGCAGAGGAAATTTCATTCCCTCGTGCAATGAGACAGGCCCACCACCCCCCCTGTCACACAGGTTTGGAGGGGGCTGTTTGTGGAGGCAGCACTGAGCAGGTGAATAACAATGTAAATCTATATTGTGGGAGGTGGTAGAAGAATGGCTGAGGAGAAATAAAGTGGCCATGATACAAGTTTGGTGTGTTTGAAAAAGAGGAGATAATGAAGAGGCAGATCATAAAATCATGGTCGAAGCCCGAGCAGGCTGGCCAGAAGAACAATGGGTCTGAATTCATGTAGGAATGCAGGAGAACAGTGGGTCTGAATTCATGTAGGAATGCAGGAGAACAGTGGGTCTGAATTCATGTAGGAATGCAGGAGAACAATGGGTCTGAATTCATGTAGGAATGCAGGAGAACAGTGGGTCTGAATTCATGTAGGAATGCAGGAGAACAGTGGGTCTGAATTCATGTAGGAATGCAGGAGAACAGTGGGTCTGAATTCATGTAGGAATGCAGGAGAACAGTGGGTCTGAATTCATGTAGGAATGCAGGAGAACAGTGGGTCTGAATTCATGTAGGAATGCAGGAGAACAGTTTGTCTGAATTCATGTAGGAATGCAGGAGAACAATGGGTCTGAATTCATGTAGGAATGCAGGAGAAAAGTGGGTCTGAATTCATGTAGGAATGCAGGAGAACAGTGGGTCTGAATTCATGTAGGAATGCAGGAGAACAGTGGGTCTGAATTCATGTAGGAATGCAGGAGAACAGTGGGTCTGAATTCATGTAGGAATGCAGGAGAACAGTTTGTCTGAATTCATGTAGGAATGCAGGAGAACAGTGGGTCTGAATTCATGTAGGAATGCAGGAGAACAGTGGGTCTGAATTCATGTAGGAATGCAGGAGAACAGTGGGTCTGAATTCATGTAGGAATGCAGGAGAACAGTGGGTCTGAATTCATGTAGGAATGCAGGAGAACAATGGGTCTGAATTCATGTAGGAATGCAGGAGAACAGTGGGTCTGAATTCATGTAGGAATGCAGGAGAACAGTGGGTCTGAATTCATGTAGGAATGCAGGAGAACAGTGGGTCTGAATTCATGTAGGAATGCAGGAGAACAGTGGGTCTGAATTCATGTAGGAATGCAGGAGAACAGTGGGTCTGAATTCATGTAGGAATGCAGGATAACAGTTTGTCTGAATTCATGTAGGAATGCAGGAGAACAGTGGGTCTGAATTCATGTAGGAATGCAGGAGAACAGTGGGTCTGAATTCATGTAGGAATGCAGGAGAACAGTGGGTCTGAATTCATGTAGGAATGCAGGAGAACAGTGGGTCTGAATTCATGTAGGAATGCAGGAGAACAGTTTGTCTGAATTCATGTAGGAATTCAGGAGAACAATGGGTCTGAATTCATGTAGGAATGCAGGAGAACAGTGGGTCTGAATTCATGTAGGAATGCAGGAGAACAGTGGGTCTGAATTCATGCAGGAATGCAGGAGAACAGTGGGTCTGAATTCATGTCGGAATGGTGTTGCAGAGGGCAAATGGTGACAGGGAGGCCCATGATCGGTATGTCAGAATTCTTGAAGGAATAGTGGAGCAGAAGGTAAATTGTGTGCATGCAGGTCCGAAGACCTCCAGGTGTGAATTTATGAAGGACTGATGGAGCAGAAGAACAAATGAGGTCCAATAGCCCCGGTGCCGAACTGGTGGCGGGAAATGTTAACAGTAGTTAATAAGAACCTTTTGGTAAACGGGAGCATGGAGGGGGAGCAAGAGCCAAATGGATGTGTTGATTAGTATAGAGGGTGAAGGGATTTGAAGCTATTTCAAATTATTAGCTGAATACGAGGGAGATCACTAGAATGTACGGCAAAAAGGCTGCGAATACAAAGGGTGACCTTTATCCTAACTGCGTAACAAAGCCCAAAGTGAGGCCATGCGATCTGTCTATTCCCCAGTCATTGATGTTGAGTTTGGTAGTCTAATTGGTTCAATGCATGAAAACCAAGCCACAATACATAGAACGCATTAGGCTGCCACAATAAAGAGTAAGACTGGTAAAAATTCAGGTGATAACGTGGAGTGAGGCTCCCACATCATGCTCTGAGGAGGACCATGGACCAACCCAAGGAGCGCCCTCTGCTAAACAGGAGCACAGCAGCCTCCACAGGCCTTGGAAGGGGTCTCCAGCCTACACCACAGATAACAACAACAACATGTGGCCTCACAACTGGAAGGTGGTTGGTCAGAGAAGAGACCAGGTCTTTCCTACGGCCCAGAATAAACAACCCACGCAGCTTCTGGGCCCCAGAAGATGGCAGGTCCGCTAAAGGAGTCTTTCTGAAGCCGAGTCGGAGTAGATGCGGCCTTCCCCTGCCCCACTCGTCATACCCTCTCCCTCCGTTATTTCCCAGAGTCCTCCAGGCCATAAATCAGCGCCGAATGTTATCAGTGATGCGTGTTAATTAGGCAAGTTTGATGCCTTTCCAATTGTCCTGGGGCTGTTTATCCTCTGCTGCCTTTTTTTCATTTTTGCAAATTGCCATTCAAAGGACTCCCAGCAGCTGCGATAAGACACAGCCGGTCGGAAGGGAAGAAGGACTTCGTGACCCGTTCTGGGGACGCCTCTGAGCAGGCACGGCGCGCATTTATCTTTGTGGCGGAAGAGAAATATCATTGGAAGGATTATTCTCGGGAGAGCATCCTGCGTGCTTTACAACCTGCCTCTATTGATTCTGGAAGTGGCAGAGGCCCGGAGGCTCGCGCAACTTCACCACCAGCACGGCGAGGACTCGCCAAGTGCTCACAGGCGGGAAGAAAGAAGAAAGGAAAGATGAATGTAAAACATCACAGACCAATTAAGAAGTATGCGTGCTTGGCGGGGAGGGGCGGACTTCTCAGCTGTTGTGTGTGTTTATGTGTGGTGGCTGAAAGGGAAGTGGGCAGGTACTCCACGCGCCTGCGCTGAGAGAGGTGGGGAGGGGCACACTGATAATGCACACCCGTGCCCCAGGCGAGAAAGGTGGGGAGGGGCACACTGAGCATGCACACCCGTGCCCCAGCCGAGAGAGGTGGGGAGGGGCACACTGAGCATGCACACACGTGCCCCAGCCTTAAGAGGTGGGGAGGGGCACACTGAGCATCAGTGGCGGCTGGTGACATTTGAAAGTGGTGGGGGCGTAAAATTATATTGCCGTACTGGACTATGGCGAGCGAGCGTAGCGAGCGAGCCCGAACAACTTAAGGGGGGCTCTGGGGAGTTCTCCCCTGCGAAAATTTGGAAAAAAAGAGTGGACAAATGGTGCATTTTCAAGCAAATCAGACAGGGTCAAGACTGATTTGCCTATGGATGGGTCTAAACTGGGGTGGCATGACTTTCTTCCCAGAACATGTATGCATGGAGCGTCACTAGCACTGCCCGCATGCTTGGAAAATCACCTGTACTCTCTATGCTACGTCAGGTATGATTGGAGCATCACTTGTATTACCTGCCACGGGTTCTGAATGGATGGATCATGAGGTCTATTGTCGATGACAGGTAATGTATGCCAGGAGGACTACCTGTCGTTCCGAACACAAGTTAATGAAGGAAGAGAGCAACAAGTGTGCCATAAATTGCTCTCCTGGCAGTGGCGGCCAGTGAATTTTTAAACTGGTGTGGCTTAAATTGGTGATTTGAACTGAAGTAGCTGAGCCTAACGAGAGACTAATTTTCCTCCAGGCTTTCTGCAGATGTTCTTTTCAAGAATGTTTTGAAAAAGTGAGTCAAATTGTACTTTTTACAATACAGTTTGCAGATACATTTGTTAAAAAGCCACAGGTTTTACCACACTCCTTAAGGGCACTCATCAAAATATTCACTGACAGGCTTGTACCAGTGCTTAATTGGTACATAGAAATTACGTGCCGAGGTCCAAACATTTCTAAGAAGGCCACTGCAAAATGTCCGACCTCCAAGCATCAAGATAATAGGCCAATTTGAATTAAACAAATCTGCAATACCCAGAATGCTATAGATGTTAAATGAATGCTTAGTACTGGTCCATCCATCTCACAAAGACATCATTAGGCAGCTGTTTAATATTGACACTCATTTTCTTCAGGTCAGACAGATGGAAGGCAGAGTATCAGGATTTAAACTGTGACCTCAAAATTATAAACTGCTCTATGCAGCAGGAGCTGAAAGATCTGAGCTACCCTGTCATATTGTATATCATGACATTAAATCTATTAATGTACTACTGAACTACAAGTAGAATCGGTACCCTGCAGCCAATCTATATCTACCAAGTGATTCCTGGCCTATGTGACAGCAGGCAATCCTGACTTGTTCTGACAACCATGTACTTTTGTTTTCCCCTTTAAAGCATTGGCTCCCAGTCCAGGCATGTAAATTGTGTTGGCATAAAAGACAGATTTGTCAGGGGTGTCACACATCCAGCCTCTGAAATATGAAATATTCTTACAGTTTTGGGACAAAAAAAATTAGATTGTTGTGCCTGTAACGCAGAATGGTCTACACATGTCAAAAATATCACGTCTGAAATTCACCTTGTGCATCACAAACTAGCTTATGAAATAGGTCATAAAATAAACGTGTCTTCCTCAAAAGCATGCAAAATATATAAGAATGCCCCTCAAATATGCCTGAGGTTGCACCCCTTTGGATAGCCCCTCACATATGCTTCAGTATGCCAGAATGCCTGAATGACCAGCCCAACAACGTAAATAAATGCACAAATCCTTTTCCTAAATGAATACCAGGCCATTCACCACATCTGTATGAAGCTTTGGTAAATGTACACCAGAAAGTGCAAGCAGTTTCCTGCGGAACATTCCACTCCTCTTCACTAAACATTTGTACGCTTATTTATTAAAGCTGT
The DNA here is from genome assembly GCA_963921515.1 of Calotriton arnoldi. Classification (NCBI taxonomy): domain Eukaryota; kingdom Metazoa; phylum Chordata; class Amphibia; order Caudata; family Salamandridae; genus Calotriton; species Calotriton arnoldi. Next base: position 890,388 of record CAWUFW010001628.1, read on the forward strand.
ATCACACTTTCTATCAAACATGCTTCATATTTCTTTATAAAATGTCCATTGCTTTTACTCTCCCACACGGGACAATGCTCCCTTCATCTGAAGTCTGCCAGGGCAGACCTGTCAATGTTGTTTTTATGTTTTCCAGGTGTAAGATCATGGTATATGAGGTAACCCAGCAGCAAAAGTGGGTTAGAAGTCTATTTTCAAAGACGTGGCCTTTTCCATCATCAGGACGCACATGAAGTCCGTCCAAAGTTACTGCTGAAATCACGAGATATTAATGAGGCGCCCTCAGACAGCACCAACTATGGAGTACACACACCTAATGATGAGTCGTCTTAAAACGCTCTCAGTGTTTCCAGTGTAAAAGAGCATGGAGTCGGGAGTCTTAACATACACTCGCATTCCGTAAACCTGTTTACGTGCCCTCCTGCTTCCAAAGAACAGTAAAAGCAGTAGCTCAGCTGTACTCTGTACCATACACTGTACAGTAGATATCAGAGGCTGCTTCTTGTGCACCTTGTGGCCAGTCGCGGGCGGCCGGCATGACTCGGGGGGTACGCGCGTGGAGGTGGGGTGGGGGTTAATTTAATGAATAAAACTTACCAGGCATCTCCTCCGGTCCTGCGTCGCATCACGTCTCCTCTGCAACGTGGTGGTGGAAGTAACTTCTCCCCGCTCTTTTCTTTTGCCGCAACAGGAAATACTAACGGCCAATTAGGAGACTAGATGCGACGGGGGGCCGGGCGGCTGACCCTTGTTTACTCTGTCCTGGCATTTGATAGGGCATGGGGCGACTTTGCGCAAAACACATCACCGCCCGAGCAGGAGCCTATCTTCAGACGCCTGCACTACACTGGGCATGCGCAGCATACCTAATGGTTTGTGAATGTGAGTGAGGAGCAACGCTCCTCTTTCACATGCGCAGACCATCTTCTGGACTCTTGCTCGCCTCTCGCCTGCGTGCGCTGTGCGTTGACATGCGCACTTTCACCCGTGAAGCACAGGCCGGCCCGGAAATGTAAACAGACGAATTGTAAGCTGTCAATTCGTCTGCTTACATTCCTATTCACCTGTTGCCCGATTCTTTTGTGGGGCGCTGCCCCGACGCCCCTATGGACCAGCCGCCCCTGCTGAGCATGCACACCCGTGCCCCAGCCTTAAGAGGTGGGGAGGGGCACACTGAGCATGCACACACGTGCCCCAGCCGAGAGAGGTGGGGAGGGGCACACTGAGCATGCACACACGTGCCCCAGCCGAGAAAGGTGGGGAGGGGCACACTGAGCATGCACACACGTGCCCCAGCCTTAAGAGGTGGGGAGGGGCACACTGAGCATGCACACCCGTGCCCCAGCCGAGAGAGGTGGGAAGGGGCACAATGAACATGCACACCTGTGCCCCAGCCGAGAGAGGTGGGAAGGGGCACACTGAGCATGCACACCCGTGCCCCAGCCTTAAGAGGTGGGGAGGGGCACACTGAGCATGCACACACGTGCCCCAGCCGAGAGAGGTGGGGAGGGGCACACTGAGCATGCACACCCGTGCCCCAGCCGAGAGAGGTGGGAAGGGGCACAATGAACATGCACACCTGTGCCCCAGCCGAGAGAGGTGGGGATGGGCACCCTGAACATGCACACCTGTGCCTGAGTTGAGGCAGGTAGGGAGGCACTTCGCACATGCACACCTGTGCCTGAGTTGAGGCAGGTAGGGAGATACTTTGAACATGCACGCCTGAGCTGAGGCAGGTAGGGAGGCACTTTGCACATGCACACCTGTGCATGAGATGAGACAGGTAGGGAGACGATTTGAACATGCACACCTGTGCCTGCGCTGAGAGAGGTAGGGAGGCACTTTGCACATGCACACCTGTGCATGAGATGAGACAGGTAGGGAGATACTTTGAACATGCACACCTGTGCATGAGATGAGACAGGTAGGGAGGCACTTTGAACATGCACACCTGTGCCTGCGCTGAGAGAGGTAGGGAGGAACTTAGAACGTTCCCACCTGTGCCTGAGCTGAGACAGGTAGGGAGGCCCTTTGCACATGCACACCTGTGCTTGAGAGAAGTTGGTAGGACACTGCACACAAGACACGACTCACAACCTGAGCCTGGCTAGAGGGAGGCAGGGACGCCTATATTACACATAGACACTTGTGCCTGAGTTGAGATGTAGGGGAGTGCCCTGCCACAAGCACACACAGTGTCTAAGCTGAGGGGTCAGCACTCCCACTATTGGAGGTGATAAATGTAGGGCCTGGGTACCCACACACTGTTACTGGGCTGAGAGAAGGAAGCGGGGCATGGACAGTGGGCCTATCCTTCGGTGAGACAGCAGGGCAAGGAAGGGTATACAGTGATGCTTGAGCTGAGAGAGGCTAACGGTGGAAGGAAGAGGAACATACACAGTGCCTGAGGAGAGAGGAAGGGCAATGTGTCAATTACTTACTGTAATTCCATTACTCTGGGCCCTTCTTCCTTGTCCCAGTCATTACTCAGTGAGAGGTGTCCTTCTCCTCTGACAGACACCGGACCTCTTTCTAACAACAACTTCCAACCAAAGGGAGGCATCACCTTACTGGAGGATAAAAGGTTACACCTCATTCAGAAAATCCTGCAACTTACCAAGGTTTGTTAACACTTAGGGCCCGTGATTGCCCTAACCTTCCTAATAACGGGAACGAGTAAGAGTTATGGAATTATGGATAAGTAATTGAAACATTATCTTATCATCCCTTCCTCGTGCTAGTCATTATTCTGTGAAGAAATACCAAAGATTGCCATGCAGTTCAGGCCATTTAAACATTTTAAACAGTAATCATCACTAAAAAGCGTAACTACTGCACACCGATGAAAGCTTCATTAGTGTAACATAAATTGAAAAAAGCACATTATAATTAGGGCTCCCATGTTTTATGGTATTTCTTTTTTTATCATTTCCGCCTGTATTTATCCATATTTAATTTTTGACCATTCCATTGGTATTTATCCATATTTATTTTGTGTTTTGAGAATAAGTGGAGTCATAAATGGTATATTTCCACATTTATTGAACTGATAAACATGCACTCATACATAGATACCAGTCTCGTTTTTGCAAACAAAGCAGCCAAATGGAACAAATCCCTACAACCACAGATAAATATTAACATTATATACAAATATATGTTAACATATGCCTGTCTTTAAGGAAATCATATCCATTTTTTTTTAACTCCCCATGCTGTCTATCTGTTCAGATGTTGGCCTAGAATTCATGAAGGACACCATGGAGAGTCACTCAAAAGAAGCACAATTTTCTGTAGTTTTCCACCTTTAAAAATCTATACAGACAGGAAACAGATTGTTTTCAGTCTGTATTCATCAATACAAATCAGTAAAAACGGAAAAATGGAAGCCTTAATTATAATATTGCAGATAAGAACTTGTCACTAAATCTTCTACAGACAGAGCCAGCACATGGGATGCAATAACGCACAACAAAAGTTGAGGGAAATTCCCAAGAAACTGCTCTGCAAATTACCAGGATTTAATGCTCCCTGAACCCCTGCCAAAGAAGCTGACTGCCTCTTGTTGATTTCCATAGAATCAACCGGCACAAGGCAAGTTCTTTTCCTATATACTGATGCAACAGTGGAACACACCCATCTTCTTAAAGAGGAAAAGGAGGGTTTCAGCCCCTTTCTGGCTGAACCAATAGCGACGAACAAAGGCTCCTCTCTCCTAAGTGAATAAACAAGAACTAAATAGATTAAAATCGGTCTCTGACAACAAGAGAATGTAGAGCATCCTGTTCTGGGGTGGAAGGATTGGGAGAAAACTCCAGAAGAATAACTTCCTGATCCAAATGAAAAGATGAGTGAACTTTTGGAACAAAAGCAGGACCTAATGGGAGAACAAGTCTCTCTGGAAAGATTCTCAAAAATGGAGGTCTACATAGAAGCAAATTTAGTTCTCATAACCTCTTAGCTGATGCCTAGATATCAGAACGAATATGTTCCAAGTCAAGAACTGCACTGGAATGGAATCCAGTGGTTCAAGAAGATGTCTTTTGAGAGAATTTAAAGCTAACAAAAGATCACAGATTAGAATCAAAGTTTTCAGAGCTCGGCGAGAGAGAGCGAAAAAACTCATGAGTAATCTGAAGACAGTAGACTCAAAGAGACCTATACCATTCTAAGGTTCCCTAAATGCTTTGATTGCTGGACTTTTTAACCATAAGATAATAACTGCTAATCTTATTAAAAAAAACTTCCTGAAGGAAAGAAACAGCATTCACTTCCTCACAGGACACCGCATCAATCTTCTTCTTAAAACACCCTTTCTTAAAAGTTGACCAGTGATAAAAATATAAGCTCATTACGTTGAAGATTTTCTAGAAGCTTGGACAGCAACTGACAGTTTTCATGGCAGGCCTTTCCTCTGAAAGCTATCCCTCTCAGAATCCAAACCATCAATCGTAGACGTGGCAGAACTTCCCATCTCAGAAGAGGAGCTAACAGTGGAGAAGGAAGATCTGGAAGAACCCACTCTGACCCCCTTCTCCATCTGACAAACAAGATGAAACCAGGATGAGAGGCAGGGCCAAAAGGGAGCAACCAGTATCACTAGTGCTTTCTTTTTTATAAACTTTACTAGAACCTTTGAAATCAGGGAAAGGGGATTGGAACTATAAAGAAGACCTTCTGGCCACATGCCACAACGTCTATCACCCACACTCCCTGCTCATGGTCCTGGACATAAACATTTTGCTGGCAAAAAGATCTAGTCTCAGTGCTCTTTGGAAATAGGAATGTGAAAATATGCATCCTGCAAATACAAGTTTCCCATGAACTCCTTCGTCTGAATCAACAGAAGTATCTTTTGAAGGTATTTAAACTTAAAATGGATCGTTGATACCTAAGCATTCGCCATCTTCAGATTGAGTAAAAGGACAAAAACCTTCAGGTTTTCTCCACCAGAAATAGGATGGAATTTATCCCTTGAGCCCGTTCATCTATAGCTACTGGGACTCCTGCTCTCTTGAAAATCTAGCTTTGCACTCCTTTGCCTTTGCCTTCTCGCGGTACAGGTGTACAAATTAAAACTGCATCTTGAGGACTTGATAACAGGACTATACTGTGCACTTGCCGAATTATATTTAACACCCAGTGATCCGAAACATCTGCTTTACAAAATCTTGGACATGACTTCCCATTGGTTCCTCCCTATACACTGCTCCCAAGAATCAGGAATGAAAGCACACTGGATTTGGGCAGGCGGACCAACTAAGAACAAACCATGACGTGTTACTCATAGAACGCAGGTTATTGTCTTACGTGCCCTTAGAAAGCGGGATCCAACACGTTCTTTGTTGTCTGTCACTTCTCTCAGCAAAGTATATTCACCTGGAAGTTGAAGACATACTCCTCAGCCTTCACCAGTTCATTTGTTCTGCGCCATGACTTTCTTCTAAATGCCAGCCCCTACCAGGCTGCCCCACAGTGCCCCCTTGTTACACCCTTAAATAAATTGGTAGCTTCTCTGCTGTCAAGGTCCATGAAGCATCAGAAACGCTGGGTTCTTGGTCTGTGTCAAGCCTGCAGGCTTCAGGTGTGGAGAAGTGTGACACAGCGGCCAGAGCGGCTGACTCCGAAGCGCCGGGCTCACGGTTCGATCGCCAGCGGCAGTTCAGCTCAGCACCATGTGACTCTGGGCAAAAGCTCACTTAATTTCCCCGACGGCCTCCAGCGCCTTGAGACCCTTAGAGGTGAGTAGTTTGCGCTTTACAAATACCGGATTTAGATTTTATTTATTTAGGTCAACAAGTACTCTGCTTCTATTGTTTACAACTGTGGAGACAGCGAATGGGCAAGTGTTACAGTGGAAATAAGCAATGCGGTCCGAGGAGACAATCTCTCCCAAAGGTAGCACTGGCCGGACAAGAGTTCCTATGAGGTCTGCTGCAGTAGGAGAAGGGTATGTGGGATTGTCACCTCGCTTCAGGTCCCTTGTTACCAACTTTCCTGTCCTTGCCTTTTCTGCTACAAATCATTTTGATCAGGTGCATTGGTGCCCTGGAAACAACTTATAATTCAAACTTTCCAAACACATTTTGTTGTCAAATGATAGGCTGGGACTGGAAACAGTGTCCTGACGACGTAGGGCTTGTTGAAATGCTAACATTCACTTGAAGACAGAATTTCCTGGTGCCCACAGGTTGCCTTGGGTCCCTAGCAAATTTTGCTTAGGACCACTTTAGGGGGAAATATCTTTAAATTAGCCAAGTGTTTAATTCACCAAGGGTGCATAGACGGTGAACAGCGTTTATTTCGCATGCGGAACAACGCATGCCATAACAACGCGGTCGTTACAACGACCGCGTTGTTATTTCGAATACCGTTACAACGCAAGTCGGAAAAACGACTTGCATTAGGGGGCGGAAGGTGTTGGATTTAAAATCCAACACCTTCCCTAGTCTCCGCAGAGACTGGAGTTGGAATAATAAATTATACTATTCCAACATCCAGCACCCCCTACAGCAAGTCGTTGTTCCGACTTGCGTTGTAACGGTATGCGAAATAACAACGCGGTCGTTGTAACGACCGCGTTGTTATGGCATGCGTTGTAAACGCATGCTAAAAAAAGGTACATATTCTGCATAGACATAACATGGATCACTGTGGATCTGGCCATGGTGCTCCAGGTGTGTATAGACCTGTATGAATTAATCCATGGATCTATATGATTAATTGATATATGTGAATCAACCCAAGCCCGCATTTACTGGATACAATAGGGAAACACCTGCTTACTGTGGAAGGCAGGGTGCAGGACAGCTGTGACAAACAGACCTGGAACTCCACACTGCCAACGACAGGCGAGGAAACGCACATTCTGAGAGAGCAGAAAACTCCACTGGTACCTCTGCGCCTGGACTGGTATGAGCGGCTCGCACCCAGTCATATTTATATTCTCTCTCTCTCTCTCTCTCTCTCTCTCTCTCTCTCTCTCTCTCTCTCTCTCTCCCCCTCCGTCCCTCCCTCCCTCTCTCTCTCTCTCTCTACCACTCTGTCCCTCCCTCCCTCCCTCCCCTCTCTCTCTCTCTATCTCTCTCCCCCTCCGTCCCTACCTCCCCCCTCTCTCTATCTCTCTCCCCCCCTCCGTCCCTCCCTTACCCCCTTTCTCTCTCAGGAGCCATGAGAGAATGGGCCATGTAACAGGTTCTGTACTGCATCGACTTCTCCCAAAAAATGTAGTAATATATTTGCAGCCAGGCTTTGTAATGTGCAAGATTTGCTGAATAAGCGCTGCATGGGGGTATGCGAAGTGATAAATCCATCAGTAAACTTAACACTTTATTTGAACCCAGAGTTTTTAATATACAAGGGTTCCCTGAACGCACACTACACTTTAAATTCAACATCTTTAATGTACGGTTACCATAGTCAGTCTTTGTAGATAGGGTCTGTAATGCAGGAGGTGCTCTGATTGAGCGCTGCATTGGGCCTGTACACCACCATGCCGTCTGCATAAGCACTGAAGTGGCCTGTACAACATCATTCCGTCTGCATAAGCACTGAAGTGTAAGTTTACTCCTGGTAAGTACTGCACGGTATTTGTGGCCGCCTGTGGTCTGTGATGAATTAGACAGGCTGATTAATGGCAAGGCTTGCACTGCACACAGACCACAATGTCTCAGACTAGAAAGGCTTGTCGGTACAACTAACCACTGTGGGAATTTTATGTCTATTGTGCTGGAAGAGGGCTGCAATCTTTTTCATGACAAACTGCAGGGAGTTCTCTCGGATTCACAATATTGCAGAGAGCCAACAACCTGTTCAGGTAAACGTAGGATTTAGTGGCTAAGATAAAGGCACCTGTGCACGTACATTGACAGACATACAGCCCCCCATAAACACAGACCACAAGACACACAGCCATCTACAGATACAGGCTACACAGACTGACATACACATGTTGGAATGGAAAATGCTTTCAGCCAATTTCCTGTTGCATTGTATGATTTAAGTTAGCATTTGCGGCACCATTTTGCATCTTGCCGCCGTTTTGTACCATGATCGACTCTAAGCTTCTGTCTCATTCTGTTTGCCTCAGCAGAAAGCAGCCTCAATGTTTTTTTTTATTTCTCCAAGGTTGAGCTGCGCTGTACTAATGAATAGACTGTTTTATTATTGCACACATTTCCCGTTAGATAGGCCCGCTCCCACCCTTAGAGTGGCGGGCACGGGCAGAATAACCTTGGAACTGAGATAGCATGTACCCGGTCTTAGGATTGTAGCTCATCCTTCTGTGTCTCCTTTGTTCACCAGCTACTGACTGGAATATTCCAGTCGGGGCGTGTCTTTTGAGGTACTGGAAATGTATATCATGTATCTCCATGTTGGGGGGAGCCAGTCCCTCTGCAGCAATCCAAGGAGGCTGGTCAGACTGGACTCCGCTCGAGTGTATGACTAATAGATAACTTTGGTTTGTATTCTCTACTGTCTGACCGACTCTTCATTTGTTTGGAAGGCTGAGAGGTGGTCGCGAGTGAACTTCCTTCAGTTGGCGCCCGAACAGGGACCCCATCGGGTGTGGCCCTTCCTCGCCCACAGGCAGGTGAGGAGGACAGGGCCGCGTCGGGTCGGACGGGCAGACCGGGGATGCCTGCACGAGAGAGTCTAGTACTCGCAGCTGCCCCGCCTGTCTGACCGGGCGGTGCCTCACCCAGTGGGCATCTCGGCTGGGGTCCTGAACGGCAAAACCCTTGGATCTGACCTTTTGGTCCGAAGAGTCGGCAGTGGGGAATAAATTCTTTGGGCCTGTGTGCACCAGCTGAGTTTGCTTTGGTTCTTTGTGACTATGGCGCCATTTTGGTTTGTGTTTGGTACGGTCTCAGTATTGTTTTTGGACAAGCACTTGAATTTGTTTGAGTTCCTTGTGAACATGGTACCACTTTGGTTTGTATTTGATGAGGTCTAAGTACCAATTTTGGTAAGATATTTGTAAATATCTGCTCGGCATCAATAGTGAACTTGTTTTCGTTTTAAAAGATGCAGTGTATCAGTAAAATGCTTTGTTTGGGCTGTCGTTGTTGTTCTACTGATGCTCGATTGTAAATGTAAATCCATATTTGTAAAGCGCGAACTACTCACCCTTACGGGTCTCAAGGCGCTGGGGGCCGTCGTGGAAATTAAGTGAGCTATTGCCCAGAGTCACATGGTGCTGAGCTGAGCTGCCGCCAGAGCCAGGGATTGACCCATGAGCCCTGTGCTCCGAAGTCAGATGCCCTGGCCGCTGCACCACACGTCTCCACTAAGAAAGTCAGCCAGCGCCACCAGAAGGCACCCCTAATTTTGATATGTATGTTAAACATGGCCTTGGTCCTATTATGTTTAGTACGTTATGGCACAAATATACGAGGGACAATGCCGAGTTGCAGTGGCCGTTGACGGGCTCTTTTGTTGAATAAAAAATTAATTTCCTGCAGGATTAATTGTTTGCAAAAAGAAGTAGACAGTTGATGTTCGATTCCCTCAGAACATGGCAAAAGGAAGCTAGACAGAGACGAATGAAAGCAGAGAAAGAGACCCGGAAGGGAAAAATGTAGACGGTGACTCAGAAAGCCGTAGCGTATGATAGAGAGACAACAGAGAAAGGGATAGAGTGTGCAGATAGGAAATTTCGATTGCAATGTGGATTGCAATGATTGGGGAGAGGAGTTGGCCTAACGGCTAGGGCGGTCGACCTCGAATCTGGGGAACTGGGTTCGAGTCTCGGCAATGACGCTGAACATCCTGTGATTCTGGGCAAATCACTTAATCTCCCCGCAACTGGTGCTATGTAAAGCACTCTGATACCCGATACCTTCGGGTCAAGTTCGCGCTATATAAAATTCTGTAAAAAAAAAAAAAAATGTGAAAAGTCTTATGTTGCTCGCGACAAAAATGATACATTTGTGGAGGAATTGTTAGATGCTCGACCTCCACCCCCATACGCCCCGCAGAAAATATATCCTGCCACCTCGCAGCCACAATTGCCTGTTTCTTCTGCTGTTTCTGTTTCTTCTGTCATTGATCCGGCTGCTTTGGCCACCGCACCCTCTGTCCTTTCTTTGGCTTCAGCGCCTGCGATGACCGCGAGTCTTCCTGCTATGCCTATTGTTTCGGCATCTCTCTCTCCAGCTCTTACACCTACGACACAGCCATTGGCGACATTAGTGCCCGTTCCCTCTGTTATTACTCCTTCCCTTTTCCTTCATTCCCCGACGGTACTAAGTTGTAGAACGCCTGTACGGGGATTTGGGGATGGGGACTGGGCGACAGGTAGGGAACGACTGGCACGAATATTGATACGATCTGATGTGGGCAATGAAGAGAAGAAGGTGGTAGCCAATCAGGCCGCTCAGTGGGCTCGTAACCCCATTTACAGCGTGGAGGATGTGTGGAGTGTGATGAAAGATTATGAGCCGTTTGTGCAGCAGCATGCCCTTAAGCACATGCCGGCTAATCTTATTGGACTATGGAGCAGTGTTTTAACAATTCTGCACCTCAGATTATTTATGATATTAGGGACAATGTGTATGCTGCTGATATGGCACCTGGTCAGGTCTTTGGTAATGTTGCGACACTGGTTGCTTATATAGGCTGCTTGAGAAGAGCCCGAAGACAGCGTCCCAATTCCCGATGAGGGAGGTCCACCCTATATATCACCCGGAGATACCAGAGCTACGAGATCAGCATGACGTTGTTACTAGACCCCGGGTAGAGGCCCGGTTTCAGGAACAATGGGTTTATACTCCATGGAAGAGGAGTGAGGTTTTGTCCCTTAAGACTCAGTTACCCGACCCGAGGAAGAATCCTACTGCATATTATAAGGAATTTGAAGAGGCCGCTTCATCCACAGTGATGACGCTTGCAGATATTGAAATGTTTTTTGGTTTACTGGTACCCATTGATATTTGGAGGCAGGTACACACACAGGACCATGTTGCAGAATTGGGTGGTACTTGGGATCAGATTAAGGCATGGGACCAGGAGAGGAAGCCTGGTGAGAAGCCTAAGGCCGAGATACTAGCGTTGCCTGGTCGCATTATTACCTATATGCATTCCCTTATTCCACCAAGAAGGGTAGATTGGGATAAGTTGCAGGCTTCGGGGAGCACGTGGACTACCTCCTCCCCTTCTGTAATATTGAGTATGGCACAGTATTATGAACACAGGGAAAATGAGGAGAAGGAGAAGGTGGAGAAAAAGCACAAAGAATTGAAGACCAGGGTGTTATTGCAACAGGCTTCTCGAGGGAATGGTAGAGGACGAGGTGGTCCGGACCGACAGCTTCCGCGTACTAGCAGGAACACTACGCCTGTGGGACCGAATCAGTGTGCGTACTGTAAAGAGGAGGGACACTGGCTCAGCGAGAGTCCGGTGCTTTTGCAAAAGGTGGCGGTCCCGAGGGGACGAGGGTCTCGTGGACGGGGGCGTGGAGATGGTGGCCAGGATAAGGTTCAGGCTACTGGGACTTCGAAGGGTCGTACTGACCAGAACTACTTTGACGACCCTAGGGGCAAACAGTACTACCACGATGACTATGATCTGGATGAGGTGACAGGGATGTCTCACAGCTAGGACAGCCAAGGACAGGGTGAGGGACCAGTTCAGATACCTGTAGATCAGCGCGGTCCTTACGTTACTGCAGATTTGCATGGTTCAGCGAAAGTTTTGGTGGATACAGGTGCTATGAATAGCTCTATTTCCCGTTCACTGGTCCCCAGGGCAGCTCTGTCTGGCCATAATAATGTTTCGGTAGGATTTTCTGGTGTACCGGTTGTAAGCCCCATTTCCAAACCACTCACGTTGACTATAGGTCCTTTTACTGTGGATTCGCCATTTCTGTTGACCTCTAATTGCGGAGAGAATTTGATGGGCCTAGATTTACTAAAGAAGCTGCATGCGTCAATTTATTGTTCCCCGGACGGTGTTTACATGACGATAGGTCCGACTGTGGTCAGCTCTAAGCAGTGTCTATCCAAAGATGCACCCCTCCCTGCTGAATTTAAGGATGTGCCGCCCACGTTGTGGGCGACAGGTGACACGGATGTAGGACTATTGCAGATTCCTCCGGTTTCCATTAAAGTCAAGGACAATGCCATCTTGCCTCGTATTCCCCAGTACAAAATACCACAGGCGGGGGAGCGAGCTTTGTTGCGGATTATACAGGATCTGATTGAGTCGGGAGTTGTTGAGGAGACGACAGCGAATGTGTGTAATAGCCCTATTCTTCCTGTTCTTAAGAGGGCACCTTCAGAATCCTCTGATGATCACCCAGATGTTTATCGTTTTGTGATTGACTTGCGCACAGTTAATAAAATAGTGGTTCCTCAGTTCCCGGTGGTCCCTGACATTACTGCCCTTCTGACGATGATTCCTTCCTCTGCTAAATTCTTTTCTGTCATTGATCTGAGAAATGCATTCTTTAGTATCCCGATCCATCCTGACAGCAGGCACTTGTTCAGTTTTACCCTCGCTGGCAGAAGCTTTAGATTCTGTCGAGCTCCTCAGGGCTAAACAGAGAGCCCTAGTATATATAGTCAAGCCTTGAAGGCCCAATTGGATTTACTCACACTTTCCCCAGGTAACGTATTGCTCCAATACGTAGATGATATCCTCATTGCCTCTGACACCGAAAATGGATGCAAAGACAGTACGGTAAAGTTGTTGCTGCATTTGGCTCACCATGAACACGAAGTATCCCTTTCTAAATTTCAATATTGTCGACAGGAGGTCACCTACTTAGGTCACCTACTGTCGAAAGAGGGTAGGAGATTGACCCCTGAGCGCATAAGCACCATTGTTAAAATGCCGATCCCTAAAACTCAGAGGGATGTGCGCGCTTTTATTGGCATCACTTCCTACTGTCGACATTGGATCCCTAATTATTCGTTACTAACAAAGCCCCTGCTTGCGCTAACCACTAAAGATGTGCATGAACCCCAGCCTTGGACGCGTGAATGTCAGCAGTCTTTTGAGCAACTAAAAGTCGCGCTTTGCTCTGCACCTGTGCTCGGTACGCCTGACTACATGAAGCCGTTCGTGCTGTATGTACATGAGACGGCGGGTTGTGCGCTCTCTGTCTTAACACAGGCCTTTGGAGGTAAGCAACGGCCGTGTGCTTATTTTTCTGCTCTTCTTGACCCTGTCGCAAGAGCCCTCCTGAGCTGTCTAAGAGCGGTCGCCGCAGTGGCCATCTCTATATGACAATCGGCTGGGCTCGTAAATGATACTGACCTCACAGTCATGGTACCCCATGCTGTGGATACACTTTTGAATAAAACCAAGACACAGCACCTCACCAGTGCACGTCTGACTGGTTATGAATTGACCCTTTTTGTACTGCATGTTACAATTAAAAGATGTGCCACTCTGAACCCAGCCACGTTACAGGCCAATAGGCATTAAAGGTATCATGCAGGTAGAGCCGGCCTTTGCTAAGATAGCGCCCTGAGTGTGTGCCGAGAGAATTCTGGCAGCCTTGCTGATGGTAGCGAATTAAACTCGGCGGCAGGGGGTCCATGGTCAGTGCCTGGATGTGTCAGGAAATGATCGGGTAGCGCCTACATTACCATGGGTCGGAACTACATTACCCATGAGTCCTTGATTAGGAGGGGCTACATTAGTGGCCGACGCACACCGGATGGGGTGCGTAATTTTGGTTTCCGGTTGCTCTCTCTCTGCTGAGAGAGGTCTGCGGCTGCCATAAGCCGCTCCGCGTCTTGTGGATTGTTAGCGGTGTTGGAGCATCGTTCCCTGAGTTCCTGAAGGATTCGACTGGATTTTTGTATCCAGAGTCACAGGACCCAGGTACGCGGTTCTGATTTCGGATTCTCAGGATATATGGAACTGTGAGTATCAAGAACGTGTCGCGGTGAGGATTCCCGCGGTCACGTCATTTCTGCTTGGGCGATTGGCTTGATAGCTCGGCGGAGTCGGAGCTATTTTACGGATTGCCAGAGCGGAATGCAGGGGTGAGTTAACCACGCATTTCCGTTTCTGTGGGACACGAAGGGTGTTACTATTTACTTCATTTCCTATGCCCAGCGGATGCGATGTACTTCTCAAATAGCCAGAGCGGAATGCAGTGGTGAGTTAACCACGCATTACCGTATCTGTGTTCACATGAAGTGCTGTTTCTTTCCTATACTTTGTGTGATTCGCTGGTGTTTTGGGCATGGTCATACCTAAGGAACATTGTCAAAGAATTTGTTGGGAATCAGCGTGTAGTTGGCTTGATCTTCCTATCTGATGACAGAATTAAAGAAGATAAGATTCTTCTTTGGAGTATTGCTATTTAACTGTATTCTTAGAAAATATTACTTTTGGAAGTGATCACAATTTTCTTGGTCTCCCTGTGGAATAAGAAACATTCTATGCACAGTACCTTTTGGTTTTCTTTTTCTCTCCAAATATTTTGACGTCTTCTTTTTTGTCAGTGGGGTGAAATGAACCGGTATGTACGAAGTATGCCTGAAGAAACATGCTTTGATGAGGCGCTGTTTTCTGAGATGTATTAATCTGTGGAATTCTGCCTTGTAGATATTTGTTCAGGACCCGAGGGATAATTTCCATTTGCATAAGGAATGAGAGGAACTGCTGTCCAAAAAAGCAAGGTAGAGTGAATGGTTTAGCGAGACTTTATGAGAGTAGGTTTACATGTGTTCAGTGGTTTATGGTATTGTTCTTTGTTTTACAGGTTCCTTTTCCCCGCTGTTCCTTTCCTACCCTTTCCTCGCCTGATCGCCCTAATACTCTGTGATTATATTCAGAGTTGGGGATATCGGGAGGTGGACCCCTCATTGCTTTACCTGGATTCTGCGGAGTTTATCTCGAAGGAAAGAGATTCCTGACAGGATGAGCAGGGACTGGCCCCTGAACACAATCATCCCCGGACCTCCCCCAGCTCACCTAAAGCACCCATAGCTAAGCTGCCTCACGCAGATGATGGTTTTGTTGATGAGTGCCTGCAGGGGTCAGAGGGTGAAGGGAGGGCAAGGAAGGGGGCTAAAATCATCACCTGCCATATGATAATGAAGGACTAAAACCACTTTACACTGGCAAATCAGACAGAAACCATTAGGCAGGGACAAGGACAAGGCTGGAGCAAGATGAGAAGGGCGCTGCTGTTGGCATAACCTTAATGCACACAGCTGCATGCTCTCCTCAGAAAATTGGCACCCTGGGCCTCAGCCCAGCTCGCCCATGCTAAAGGCCGGCCCTGCATGCATGAACACACAGAGGAACCTATGCAACACTTAGAAAACACACACACAAACCCCCCCCACCCATATGCCCAGGGAGCAAATACATACACACGCACATACAGTCGTAGAAAGCGTATATACAAACAGATATACAATCAAACAACACACATGCAGGTGCTTGTAGATGGTGGAATAGAAGAAACGACAGGGAATAGATGGATGGATAGATGCATGCCAGGAAGGTAGATGAATCTCTAACTGATACCAGGAGACCTGGCTTACCCTTTTTTCCTCTTTGGAATGTTCATATGTAAGCAACAATGCAGTGCACTCTGCATGCCCATTGAATCTGTGGCCTCTCTGTAATAAGCACACATAGGGAACTCTGCAGGCCAGTACCTGAATCTCACCAGTACTATCATATATCACAAGTAAGGTTGCCAGGTGGCATACTGAGTGCCAGACACTCAATCTTCGCCTTTTTCTTTTATAAAGCATTATTATCTGCTTTGTTTGTCTATTTGGTTCAACTGAAGGAAACATAGACTTGAATTGACAGAATTCAATGATTCTTTAAAAGAAATCTCCGGGCTTGAAAATGCTATTTTGCTTATCTGGGGAAATCTGGTGGCCCTGGTTGCACTGCAGTCTTCATGCATTAACTTTAACATAAACCTATTAAAGTTAACACAGGGTTCTCTTCCTGAAAAAACACACAATTTCACCTATATTAATTTTTTTCTTTTTCAAAAAAATGTTTCATTCGATGTCGTTTTGTAACAACATAAATGGAAAAAGAAAACTTAATGCAGTATAAATAATGCCACTAATCTTGTTTCTTAATTTCATTGATATTTGCTTACATTTCCCTGTAGGTACGAGCGGGTAGACATAAAATATTTTTGGTTATTGGACAATGGAGAAGTAAGAACTACCATAACGTTTACAGATCAATGCTATGCATTGAGCACAAAAGCTCCTGCCATAATTCCCTGGCTCCAAAATAAACTATCCTAGCACATGATTTCATTTTTACTAGACATACCAATGATGACAGAAGATACTGAAGTAAGAAGGCACAGCAGCTAAACCTCATTCCCCATGCTTGACACTTGCATTCCTCTCTTGAGAACCAATTAAAAAACAACAAGTTTCACAAAGTAGAGCAAGCCCCTTCTTCTGTCTCCAAAAGATTTACCACAAGTGGTAATCGAACAAACCCTAGAAGGCGGTTTCTCAGAGTTCATGGTTGTCAGTAGCGAGGTTTTGAGCAGAGGGCTGAACTGATAGCTTTTTATCCTCTATACTAGAGGACACAAAAGTCAAAACTATCTTGAACAAACCATACGTATCTACTCTAGATAACTCTACAAAGACGTCTGCATGGAGTGGAGCACACTTTGGGGATGGAGCTACCAAAATTACTTTGCTTGATTATCAATCACTCAATCCTCCTTACACCGCTCTCCCTTTCAGCCTCTCAGCCTGCTCCACTCTGTTGTCGTGCTGCCTTTACTCACATCCCCAATCCCTAGCTGTACTCCTACTTCCTTTGCCTCCTTGTTCTGATTGGTCCTCACTCTTTTCTGTGAGTTCCCATGCCCCCTCAATTCCGTTTACCTCCTCATGTCTCTTCTTGATGATCTCGCTCCTCCCAGTTTCAGATCTTGCCTTTTCCAAACATTACCCATAGGTGCTCCCTCTTACATCTGTCTCTCCTTTGCATTTCCCTCCCATCACGACTGCACTCTTACCTATGCTCCATGGTTCTCTCTCACTTTCTCTGGCTCTTCCTTTCCTTCTCTCTCACATCTACGACCTACTCACTGACACACAATCTGACTTACTTTTCATAACTGAATCATGGTTGGAAGATGACATGGCTACAGTGTTGCATGGACACGTTCCTCTAGGCTATCAAACTATCACGCAAAATCGTATAGGCAAAAGAGGAGGTGGACTAGCTGTTATATTCAAGCAAACAATACATCTCACTAAAGCTGACGACGTTTCCATACCAGACTGAGGCTCTCTTCACCAGATGCAACCCTACACCAACTTCCTCCTGTAACTTTCTTCTCCTTTACAGACCTCCACCTAGCAATGCAACATTCCCAGACACATTTCTAGATGCAGTTTCAAACCTGATAACACTACACTCCAACCTATGCATTCTGGGTGACCTCAATATGGGGTTTGACAAACCCAATATGCGCCATCCAAAAACCATCTTCACTTGCCTTGACACACTGAACCTACATCAGATCGTACACAAACCCACACACATCGCTGCACATATCCTAGATGTCATTTTTGCAAATCCAGAACTAGTTACCTTTCAAATGATTACTTCAGTCGCATGGTCCGACCACCATTTGCTAGCTTTTCAACATAAAACACCACAAAGCAAAACACCTAAAACCACCATATATGCATCCACCTATCGACCAAGGAACAAACTCAATTTTGAATACTTAGAAACACAACCAACATCCAACACAGATCTAGACACAATAAATTCTGTTCAAAAACTATGAGTGGCTACAGGAAGCTTTTGATATCCTAATACCACTCAGAACAACAAAACAGGACAAAAGAAAACAGGCACCTTGGAGAAATACAGAACTAAAAAGAGATAAAACAGCAAATTAGAAAGCTGCAACGTACCTGGATCAAAACAAAGAGCAATCAAGACAAACTTCATCAACAGAAACTTAACAGATTATACAAGTCAGCTATCAAAAAAGCTAAAACAAGGTACTATTCAGACAGAATTTAAAATGATAAATGTGAAAATAGAGAATTTTACAAAATTCTCACAGAATTTCGTAAACCTAAATATACAGAAAGAACTCATCCCATTACTCAAGAATTCAAGGACAAACTGGCAAATCCTTACACAAAGCAGGCACATTAGACTCCTATTTAAAACAAAGGAAAACCACCAGCAACAACCCATTTCCAAAAATACCTTCCAAGAGTAGGCTAAGCCAGCCTCTCCATTCCTTCAAACAAATATCACAAAGTGAATTTATGGATCCGGTCAAAGCAAGCAGGACTGCCGGGAACCCTTCTGACCCTTGTCCACCACAAATCTTCAAGAACATTCTTCCAACTACCTCTGCTGCCTCACCAGTAAGAAGACTCATCAATAATTCCTTAACTATGGGAATCTTTCCAGAAGACCTAAATATGGCTCATTATTGAAGAAAACTAACCTGGACCCGCTTGACCCCGACAACCACAGACCAATTACAAATGGACTTTTCCTGGGTAAACTGATACAAAGAGCAGCACTTGCCCAGATGTCACAATTCATTGAAGATAACTCCATACTTTCCAAGTACCAAACATGATTCCGTCCAGGAAGAGGCACAGAATCTGCCCTCATCGCCATCTGGGATGACCTTAAAAACACAGTAGACCACAACAGGGTTGCTGCACTACTTCTCTTGGACCTCTCAGCTGCCTTCGACACAGTTGACCATGACACTCTAATACAAAAACTAGACGAAGCCAGAGGGGGCTGCTCTCAACTGAATCACATCCTACCTTCAAAATAGAAGAATTGTCATCCATTCTCCATCTTTCTCATCCAAACCGTACTTCGCAAAAGCAGGGGTCCCTCAAAGCTCTATCATCTCATCCATGCTTTGTCAACATCTACATGAAGTAATTACCGACAATCATCAATGAATTTCAGCTCACATTCTATAACTATGCAGATGATGCACAAATACTCTTTAAACTGGAAAGCCCCAAAGACATTTGAAACTCACAAATCTTCAGTTGCCTCAGAGCTGTTGATCAGTGGATGACATGGAGCCATCTCAAATTGAATGCTTCCAAAGCGGAAATACTCACATATGGCGATTGGAAAAATTATGACACACTTTGTGCCTCGCCTGATGATCTGGGACCACCTCCTAAAATATCTAAGGAAGTAAGAAACCTTGGAATTACCATGGACTCAAAGTTATCAGTGAATGCCCACGTGAACAAATTAGCAAGATCAAGCTTCATGAAAACTCTGCAAGGCGTCTTCCCCCACCTGGGATTTCCATACCAGGTCCAAGCCACTATCTCTCTTGTACTGTCTAAACTTGATTACGCCAATGGCCTGTACCACGGATCATTTTTATCAACTATCAAAAAGACTACAATGGATTCAAAACCCTGCTGCCAGACTACTCCTACATGTAAAGCCACAAGTACACATCTTCCCTGTCTTGAGGGCCCTACATTGGTTATCGGTTGCCAGAAGATCCACATTCAAGCTGCTTTGTATCACCCACAAGCAATACATGGAGCAGGACTGCTTTTCATCAGGAATAGAATCACCAAATACATTCAACAAAGGAACCTCTGCTCCAGATTGGCACCTCGCCTCACAATCCCACCGTACAAGAAACAAGCATTTTCAATACAATAGGTCCCCCATTTGCGAGCGTTTAAGCTATTGGCATTGAAAATGGCAATGCCTTTTATGTGTTTTTAAAAGGAACACATATATAAAAGGCATTGTTGTTTTTAATGCCAAGAGTAAGTCTGTGCGGTGAACTCCGCTCCGCTCGCGGAGTTTGCGGAGTTTTCCGCACTCCACGTTACGCGGAGTTCCTAAAAACCCTGCTTCGTGTTGGGGAGCGGAGTTTTTTTCCTCGCTCACGTTCGTCAATGTCAAGTTGGCGAGCGCAAGCAAGGGAAATCCACCTCCCGGCGAGATTTTTCCTCGTTCGCGATCGTCAACATCAAGTTGGCGAGCGCGAGCGCGGAAAATCAACCTCCCGGCGAGATTTCTCAACGCGGGCGGTCAGATTTCTCATTGCGAGTGGTCGTGTATGCTCGCGACCGCTCGTGTTGGAGAAAACTGCTGCTCGAGTAAAAATCTACTCAAGCGGCAGAAAAGAAGCAGCGCCCGCTTGCGCTGTGCATGATGCCGTTCGCGATGATTGCACAGTGCGGACAAGCACCTGGCACTAACAATCACCACGAACTGCATTTATCTAAAGAAACTCTGCCGCTCGCGGAACTCGGCGTAGTGCGGCGGAGTTTTTTGTGCACTTTGCGGAGTTCTGCGTTGCGGAACTCCGCGAACTCCGCCCAGGGTTAGCCAAGAGCTCAAACGCTCGCAAATGCGAGACCATTATAATGGTGGGCACGCCCCTTTTTTTAGACGCTGCTCGCATATTCAGGTTACCGTGAGCAGCGTCTAAACAAAGGTGCCTGGCCACCATTCTAGTGAGAGAGTGTAAGGTGCTTTGACCTAAAGTTTAAAAAAAAAAATAATAATTTCAAAAGCTCTGTAGCGTGGCTGCTAAAGTGTAAGTGGCCCACGCTGGTCATTAAATAATTAAATAGCTGCGGCCGCTGAAGTGAATGCGGACCGCCGGTATATTAAATAATAAAATAAGCACGGCCGCTATAAAGCGGACTGCGCTGTAATTTGAATAAAAATATATAACTATTAAAAAAAAAGCGGGCGGGTGCTCCGATGTCGTGGGTGTAATAGGGGAAGAGCATTAAAGAAAATAGTGCTCACCAACTTATAAAGCAGACCGTGTAACAACCGAAGTAAAAGGTCCAGTCCTCCTGGGAGGTTACAAGTGAAGACAAGGCGGTACTAAGGAGGGACTAACAAGCCTATGTAGGAATCAGAAGCCAGCATTTACGAAGGGCAATGACATAAGCCAATGACAAATATGGGCGGAGAGTGGGTGGGGCTTCAGAAGCATACCCCAATACAGCATGCCTCGCAGAGCGAGCAGCGCATGCACGCTGCCCCTAGGCTCGACCTAAAAAACCATAGGTGGCACATCTTTCTCTGTTCAAGCAGCCAAACTATGGAATTCATTACCCCCAAACATAAGATCCATAGATAACTATCTTATCTTCATAAGACTACTCAAGAGTTGGCCCTTTCCTACATAATCACCATACTCAAACACAAATGTAGAGCATATCCCTGAGTATATAAACATTTAATTTGATTATATGTATTTATCTAGATGTGTATTTCTTGATATAAATATGTAGAATAATATGTACTTATGTAGCTATATAATTATTACTTTAATCATACAATAAAAAAAATCTTTGACTCTCTCCAATACACTACCCTATATTTCACCATATACCTCTCTCAATATATCCTCTACCTCCACTCTCTGACTCATCCCAAACCTCATTGTACTGCTATGATCTACAAAATAACCCTTTCTAGACTCTTCCCTCCTTGGATCATCCAAACCTCATTTTAATACTATGATCTCCCAAGCAACCCTTCTAAATTCTTCCCTCACCTATCCCTCCTTTGACACATCCCAAAGCTCATTTTACTACTATGATCTCCCTAATCCATTTCTAGAGATTCTTCCCTCCTCCATCTCTCCTTATACTCATCCCAAACCTCATGTTACTACTATGATCTTTCAATAAACACTTTCTAGACCCTTCCCTCTTCTAACCCCCCATTCTCCATTTCAATCAAACTAACAGACTCACATGTCCACTGCTCAAATTAACTCAAATTTCCCTATACTAATCCACCACTAATCCTTTTTGAGTTCCGGTGTAGCATGCTACTTGCCGAAAAGCACTTCGACGCCTAGTCAGTGGTAGTAAGCGCTATATAAATACAATTACAATACAATACAATTATATGACACGCTCAACATCTGTGCTCACTTTCTCTATCTCTCTTTCTACTCCCTCTTTCTAATGTCTCTCCCTTGCCCTCTATTCTTTGCATTCCCCAACCTCTAGTTCTCATCTTCAGTGTTAGCAAGCGTTGGCCTTGGGCATTCTTGTCCATCCCATTTCTCTTCTCATGTCCGTTGTCCCTCTTGTGTTCACTTTCTGTCTGTACTTCTATCACACTCCTTCTCAAATCTTACCCTTCACCTCTCATACTTACATACCCACTGCCTCTCTCTGTGCTAGCTGTCTGTCCTTGCCCTATGATCTTCTCAATCACTCCTAGTCATGTGTCTCTCTCCCATTCTCACCAGCCTCTCTCTTCCTCTCCCTCTCCCTCTCCCCTCTGCATTCTGATCTTCCTTTACTTCTACTTATGCCTCTCCCTTGTCCCTGTGAACTACAATCCCACAACATTTATCTTTTCTTCTGACTTCTTCTCAGTGTTTGCTTTCTTGTTCAACTCATTACTTTCCTGTTCCCTCCCTCCCTCACACTCCTAACCTATTCTCTAGGCTTGATGTTTTCTCTCACTGCTCATGTCTCTCTGTTTCCTTAACCCACTCCCCCTTTTTCCTCTCCCCTTTTGTCTCTGATCTTCTAGCTCAATACGGCTCGTGTCTCTGCCTTGCACTCTTTCCCTTTCATTCCCCTTTCCCTCCTCTCTGATCTTCCAGAGACGGCAGATACAGGCCCTGGAGCTTTCTCGCCCCTCTCAGTTCTCCTACGGACGCCTCAGTTCTCCTACGGACGCCTCAGTTCTCCTACGGACGCCTCATGTTCAGAGACACGCTTGTGTTATTGATGCAGGCTTGTGTTGTTGGTCAAATGGCTGATGAGTTCATTAAGTAAGACGGGCCTGACAATCATCCCTCTAGCCCTTCTACACCAGTGCGATTCACATGGGAGCTCTGCATCATCCTGAGCATACAGAACTACTACACACTGACGAGGTGCCGAGCCAGCAGCACAACTAGTTACAGCATACCGTCCCTTGCCTGCTATCGCAATGGGGTCTCCACAGGGGTGGCTCCTCGCTTGGAACGGAGGAGCATCGCCCCACTTAAATTACCCCCAAAGTAAAAATAAAATGGTAGTTCATTAACATTTTATTTTTCATCCTCCCATCCAGAACCAAGCGTCAGGACGGGGGCGGGGTCGCTGCTGAATGACAGCAGCAGGGAGGAGGGTGGGCTGTTTGTGCACTTTTCAAAGTACGACGGCCAGCCAGATATGCACACTTTGACCCATCTGTCTTAAGAAAGCTGGGTTCGAGTAAGTGCAGGCCTCCAGGGTGCTGGGGAGTGCCAAGTGAGGCCGCTCCTACTAATCAGGGTGCTGCTCTCACAGCATGAGAGCAGCGCCAGGCTTCGTGCCCGCACCGCAGCATCCAGTTCCTTTGAAGAAGTCCGGAGCGGAGGATGTCGGCGTCACTTCAGGTACGTTTGCTTTTATTATTAATATTTGCGTGCGTGCGCCCACCCCACTCCCCGTAGATGCCAGCCACCACTGGGTCTCCGAACTCTCAACCTAACATGAGACACCAGCAGTGGCGGCTCCTCCGCTAAGGCGGAGAAGTGACGTCCCACTGCTCTGCGAGCAGCAGTTAAAGCAAAACTAAAATGATAATACCCAGCATTATTATCATTTTAGTTTTCCGTTTCCTGGTGCGGGGCGGGGCTGGACTGCCAGAGCAGGGGCCAGGAGGAGGAGTGGTTGCTCCACTCTAAAGTGTGCCGGCCAAACAGTCATGCACACTTTGCATGTTCTGCACCCAGGCTGCATTACAGCCTGGGTGCAGAACATGCCCAGGCCCCCATTCCCTGTCTGAGCGCCGAACCACAGCACTCAGCACTCAGTCCAGCGTTGTGATTGGCTAGGGGAGTCAGGAGCCTGGGTGCGTCCTGGTTCCTGCTTCCAAGGAGCAAGAAGCGGCAGTGAATGGACTGAGAGGCGGCGTCTGCCGGGTGGCTGGCCTCAAGGTAAGTGTTTGTTTTTAATTATTTATTTTCATTTACAACCTCCTCCCTCCCCTCCCCCCCGCCGCCCCCAGTAAATAGCGGCTGCCACTGGACACCAGGCGCTTGATTAAAAAGACATTGAACACTGCACCTGCTGTGCCAGGATACCATTTGAGGATGCTGTGTGTACTACAAATGTAACCGAATCATTCATCCATTCACTCATTCACAGCTAGGGGTGGGCGAAATTGTTCTTTTCGGGACTGCAGCTGATGGAAGCGAAACTGGCCTCTTTCCTGACCATTTCTGCAGATGCTCCAACCATGTGGATCCCTTTGCTGTGGGCTGTGATATGTAAGCATAGTGTGTCTAAGGAGAGTGTGTGTGAATAACAAATATGTATATCAAACCAGTATCAGTTGTCTGGTTCTTTGGTCAGTTACCTAATCTAGTAGTAAATGGGGCCACAAAAGGAAAGGTGATGACAGGTCAGGTATTCCTACCGCTTGTCCTCTTGGGTCCAGGCAGTTTACCCTCGTGAAGTACCAATCTACTTAGACCACGCTAAATCAGAACACCCTCTATTTATTATATTTATTTAAAGAGTTTTATAAAGCGCAAACATGACTCTAGGGTATCAGAGTGCTGTACAGGCATTCAAGTACACAACTAAAAGAGAAATGAATCCAAAAATCTTGAAGTCAAACCTGCAATTGAAATAGAAGTGTCAGTTAAGGAAGAAATGTGTTTATCAGTAGGGCTTTTACCTCTTTCTGGAAGGCGGCGGTTGAAGGGATTAGCCCAATCTCTGGAGGTAGAGTTCCAAATTCATGGTGCTGCTCCGGTGAATGAGCGGTTGTAGGTTTTCTTCTTTTTGAATTTCGGGGATTTCAATAACAGAGAGAAGGACCTTTGAGGAGTTCTACTGCCCCTCAAGAGCTCTAGTTTCTGGACGAGGTAAACTGGGGTATTGTGGTGAAGCGCTGTGTGTCATACAAGCTATTTTACGTTTAAATCTGTTTTATTGAGTTTCAGAAAATAAACAATACATAACAATATCCTCACCTACATCCACTGGCCAGTGAGGTGTAACATGGGGAACGGGAGGTTAACTGGGGAAGCTGGGAGGGTGGACTTGCATAAGAAAAAGGGGGGGTTAAAGGTAAAGAGGAATGTCAAATATAGGGACATGCTCTACAACCCCTGTTATCAGGAAATGCAAGGAGGTCAGGCCAAGGAGTAGATACTACAGTTTAAATTGCTACTTCCACACCTCAGTCAGTGTCATGGTCCATTTGTGTGAGGCGAAGTACCCGGAAGAAGGCTGGACAGGAGAGTTCCCTGAATTCTTGAGTTAAAAACTGTATAGAAGTCCCCCGAGTTATATCAAATTGCAGCAATTTGAGGTCCACTATAGCCATCAGCTTCTCCATGCCAAGGAGTTCCCATAGTTTATGCTACCACTCCAGCCGCGTCGGCGTCCTATCTGTACCCCACTTGGACAGTCTGACTTGCTTGGCTGCACAAAGGGTGATAGCTCAGGGGGTACGTCAGTGCATTGGGGAGGCCAAGAGATTGGAACTGGGGAACCTGGGCAGGTCGGTCTTGTACATCTCATTAATGTCCGCCAGAACGTCCATCTAGCCTTGTTGTAGTTGGGGCAATGCAAAGGAATACGAGTCAATGTGCCTAGATGTCCGCATTGCCTCCAGCATCCTTCATCCCCGCCCTGCTTCCATTTAGCTGTTCCGGCTGGGGTGTAGTACCAATAATGTGTCATTTTAAGTAAAGCCTCCTTTTCGGAGGCGGTATAAGCAGATGTGCGTGCACGGTGCAGAATATCAGACCACTCTTAGGGGTAAAGTGGCGTTCGCACTTCAGTTCCCATCACCGCTGTTCTGGAGATTTAGTGTTTGTCATTGGTTAGAAAGAAGGCCTTTGTCTGTGTGGTGAGAGAGGAACAATTTCTCAAAGGGTGTGAGGGGCCGGCTAGCGTGTGGGTGCATATAGCTGGGTAACCCAGTGCCGAATGGCAACATATTGTCAGTGTGCACTGGGAGGGATGCCATAGTTAGACTGGACTTGTGTGAGGTCCTTCAGGCCATCATGATCAAATAGGTCCCCCACCCTTTACAGTTGGCCATTTCCCACAGTGAGAATGCGGTCCCGTGTAGAGCAGGAGGGAATTCGGGGTTTCCTATTATAGGTGTGTGTGGTGATATGCGGGTGGAAAGCTTCCGTGTCATTTGCACCGTGTCCCAGGCTCCTACCGTCACCCTAATTATATAAGAGATATAAACCCCTGTTGGTTGGTGTGGCATGGGGAGCCATGGCACCTTCCAAATGTGGATTATGGCTATCGCTTGATCGATAAAGCACCAGTGCTTCTCATTGTGAGGCCTAGACCATTCCACCACATATCGGAGTTACGCTGCCGGATAGTACCGCACCAAGTGGGTAATGCCCATGCCGCCAGCCAGGTATGCTTGTTTCTTTCCCATGCGTGCTTTTTTACCATCCCATAAGTAGTCTTCAATTAGGAGCTGTAGCTTACCAATACCATGGGGGGACTGAAGTGGTAATGTCCGCATGACATAGAGTATCTTGGGTAGGAGGGTCATTTTAACTGCTGCCAACCTACCCAACCAAGAAAGGGAGCCTCCCTTCCATAACAGTAGATAGGATTGGGCAGTGGAGAGCAATGTAGCATACTTACACTCCGCTGTTCGCTCTAGCGTGGAGTATATTTTCAGGCCTAAATAGGTTGCCCCCTGAGTGGCACAGGTAAAGGGGAAGAGGTATTCTAGTTGAAGTTGGTCAGCTTGTGGAATGGTTAGGTTAAGAGCTTGTGATTTCTGAAGGTTTACCTTAAAGCCCGAGTCCCTACTGAAGGCTTCTAATTCCTGCATCATTGGGGGTAGGGAGGTAAAGGGTCGTGTAATGGCTATCATGACTTCGTCAGCATATAAAGTGAGTTTATGCTCTCGACTCCCCATGGTGATGCCAGCTATGTGTGGGTGTCTGCGCAGTCTCTCTGCGAATGGCTCTATATAGAGGGTGTTAGAAATGGGGGTCAGTAATTGGCAGTGGCTTACACCCTGTCCAAGTAGGGACCCTTCCTTATAGTCAGGGTAAGGGGATTACACAGCTAAGATAACCCCTGCTCACCCCCTTGGTAGCTTGACACGAGCAGTCAGGCTTATCTCAGAGGCAATGTGTAAAGTATTTGTACATAAACACACAGTAACACAGTGAAAACACTAAAATGGACATCACACCAGTTTAGAAAAATAAGCAATCTTTATCTAAACCAAACAAGACCAAAATGACAAAAATCCAACATACATAAATCAAGATATCATTTTTAAAGGTTAAAAACAGTTCAGACCATATAAAACTATGGATGCGTCCCATTTAGCACCAAGTACCTGGGATGCGTCAAAATCAAGAGATGAAAATAGGCACAGGGGAGGTGAGGCGCAAGAGAGCACAGCAATGCGTAAGTTCCTTACACGCAGGGAAGGTGGTGCGTCTGTACCTTGCTCCCAGATGAGGTAATGCGTTGGTTCCTTACTGCTACGCAGGGGAGATGATGCGTCAGTTCCTTAATGTGAGAGGAGGTGATGCGTCGGTTTCTTACTGCATGAATAGATGATGTGTCGTTTCTCCGGACATGCGGCTTTGGTTCCTTACTGAAGCCCAACGTTGATGTAGACTTGGCGCACAGGTGCGATGAATGGAAAATCCGGATGCGCTGGAGTCGATGCGGCAACGGCAAAACAGGCGCTGTGTCGATTCTTCCAACCGCGAGCAGGTGATGCGTCAATATATTCAGGAGCAGAGCAGGGCTGGTCGTAGTCGGAGCGGGGGTCTCAGACATCAGAGACACGGTGCTCGGGAGTCAGGCTGTGGCAGTTCTTCCAGCTGCGAACAGACACTGCGTCGATCTTTTCAGCCACACCGCGGCGATGTGTTGGTTTTCCAACCGCACGGCAAGCCTGCGGCAGGAAAAACAGCGCTGAAACGGCGATGCGTGGATTTTCAGTTCTTGAAGCAGCAAAGCCACCTCCAAAGGCCCAAAACTGGAATTGGTGCCACTTGGCAGGCCAGAACTGCCAGCACAGGAGTTATGGGGCTGCAGGTGAAGTCTTTGATGGCCCTGAGACTTATTAACAGGAGGCAAGCTCTTGGAGAACCTTCTCAAGCAGGATACCAAAGTAAAAGTCCAGTCCTTAGTCTCTCCAAGACAGAAGCAGCAACTGCAGGTCAACCCAGCAAAGCAAACACAGAAAAGGGGCAGTACTCCCCCTGACAGCTCTCCAGCTTTTCCTCTTGGCAGAGTCACCTCTTGATGCAGAAGTGTTCTAAAAGTCTGGGGTTTTAGGTCCAATATTTATACCCCTTTTGGCCTTTGAAGTAGGCATCCTTCAAAGAATTGTCTTTGTAGTGCACAAGTTCTTGTCCTGCCTGGTCTTGGCTCCAGATACCTCGGGGGGGGGGGTGGAGACATCCTTGTGAGAGGCCAGGCACAGCCCTATTCAGGTGTATGTGACAACTCCTCCCACCACTCTAGCTCAGGAAGGCCCATCAGCCTGGTGATGGGCCATCAGGATATGCAGGACACACCTCAACTCCCTTTGTGTCTGTCTAGAGTGAATGCACAAACACGCCCCTGTCAGTCTAAACCAGATGTGGATTCCAAAGGCAGGCAGAGGCACAGGATAGTTAGACAAGAAAATGCCCACTTTCTAAAAGTCCATTAAAGATGATGGGGTAACCTGGGCGTAGTTCGCGGAGTTTTGCTATGCGGAACTCCGCGAAGTTACAAAAAACCTCTGCGAAGTTCCGCGAGTGGCGGAGTGCAGTGCGAACTGCAGTTTGTGCTTGTATTCCTGCCGCTCGGGTAGAAAATCTACCTGAGCGGCAGCTCGCGCTTGTGAATTTACCGTTCGCAATCGCGAGCGGGGAAAAAACTCCGCTGCACATCGCGAAGCAGAGTTTTCTGCACTCCGCGAGCTCCACGGAGTGCGGAGTGCAGAAAACTCCACAAACTCCGCAAACGGAGCGAAGTTCACCGCCCAGGCGTAGGTAAAACCTGTGTCCCTCAGAACATGGGTGTAAACAATATAATCTACAATAAGTTCTGTCGGGTAAACCAATTGCTTAGTAGTAGACTATCTTTCCTGAATAACAATTAAGTGACAATCAATGTCTAGTAACTTGTTTTAAATAACGATAAGAGTCAGAACACACCACAAACAGAGATTCAGTTTTTCAGAGATTATATCTATTGTTTATAGTAGTCAATTTAATATATGACTGTCACCTACACAAATGGCAGAACAAACAACATAAATAATGTAACTTTGGTGAAACAAGTGACATAAGGTGCATATGTGCCATAGGCGGATAAATAAAGCATACAAATTAAATACACAAATAGACAATATGAGTTAGTGTGGGTGCATCCCTTGTTGAACCTAAAAGTTCTGTAAACACCCTTTAGGAATGCCTTCTTCTTAATGGAAGGGTGAAGAGACTTGGGACATGAACAGATCAAAGAAGCATTGACGTTTCGACCCAGAGGGTATGCATAATTGAATTAACATCACTGCGGGTCTTCCTCAGGTCTGGTGTATGGATGTGTAGACAGCCAAATCAAGACAGCTCCTCCAGTTCTGGATGGAGTCACAATATATGTAAAAGAGAGGAAGGGGAATCCTGAATCATCCCTCATTCATATGATGAGGCAACATATGAGGTCATCCTGCCCGATAGGCCAGAAATGGCTTTAATTAGCCAAAAAACGGCTTCCAATTGATTGGAATAATCACGAATAGGAATCCCTTGTAATAATTTCTTGTAATATTTTATGGGACAAATGGTCCTGTGTCCGTGAGAGAAACAGCAAGATTTCCACCAGACGGTTGGAATCTCTAACATAGATCAGCAGTGAATGCCAAGGCTCGTCCGCGAGGCAGAGAACCTTGGCATTCACTGCCGACAGTTGATAGATTTAAAGATTTAAAGAAAGGATTGATGTGGTCGCATTTACTAGTTCCTGTGATTAGACGACTGCAGCATTTAGAAAAGCCCTAAGTGGTGCGGTCTTGGTTTTGGCTATCCCTGTGAGGGTTGCACTCACACGTTCCAGTCTAGAGATTACACAGGCTTGTACTGCCAAGGGGGAAGGAAAGGCTTTACCTTTCTGAGGGAGTCCATTTGGAAGAGTGCCCCTCTAGTTGTGGTGCTGATGTGGACCTGCATGTCTACATTTTTATCTAAGGTAATACCTACGGATTTTATAGAGACTACGATCGAGGGAGAGCAGTTTAGCGCAGTCAGGTATTTGAGCCATTGTACGGCCAGAGAAGTACTCTTAGGTGGAGAGATAAGTAGAAATTCAGTTTTTATGTGTTTATTTAGAGATGAGTTAGGGTCAGCCAGTGTTGGGTCTTCAACTAAGTGTCAGTGAGTGTTTTGACATCTTACAAGCAGTATTAGCAGGCACAATTCATTATGGTCTAGAGCCTGTAAGGCCTCATCCAAAAAGTGGACTGTAACAATTTCTGTCCTGTGACACGGTCTGAACCCGGATTGGCAATTATTAAACCTCTTTGGCTTAATCAATCATAGACAGACTTCATTTATTCTCTTATATACATCTTTTATGTACTCAATTTCAAAAAGCATAAAACATGACCGTCGAAAATATTTATGTTCACTTTTATTTAAATAAATCGTATTCGCATTACTATAATTTCATTTTTATATCCCGTAATCTCTTCTACAACATTATGCATATACTCCAATCTCATACTCCTCTCTGTTTTCATACCACTACCACAACTTCAGTAATTTATGGCTTATTAATTGGGAGTACAGTTAACTTTATGCCCATTCTCCTTAGACCCCACTACACGTGCATTCCGAATATTGAGGTAGTGGTCACATACACACCAATCATGGGATCCTGGTCCTGAAAAAAACACGTGACTCCAGAAGGGGCTCTGAGATTGGCTAAAACATCTCGACCAGAATAGGAACATAGGGCAGTGGTACCCAAACTTTTTAGAACTACAACACACTTTTTAGGAAGGCAAATGTTTGCAACCCATCTACCTTTAGTAGACATAAGGGGCAATTTTTAAATGTAACTAAAGCTTCGTGTGGTAGCGCATTGTCATTTACAGACAGCACATTTTCCATTGAAATGGCCAATAACTTTGCACAGATATCCAGTTTAACTGATAAGGCCACAGGGCATATAGCACATATCATTTGTGCATCATCGAGTAAAGTGTCTTGATTTGTTTTGATCCCGTTAAAATCTCTGTTCCCAGCACACTTCAGAATTTTAAAAAATGTGCTTGATTTTTGCTTTCTTAACTGCTGATTGCATGCAGTTTATTTTCAGGTATTTACATTTTGTGGAGTATTACAAAAGATTACATACTACAGCCTTTCCTATCACTGTCCCCTGGTACCACAGCAAGATTGTCACATAATTCACTCTAAACTGCTCTCACTTTGCAGTCCAAGAAAGAAAAGTAAACACCAATCCTCCTGTTAAACCAATAAGCAGCAATTTGTCAAAAGACACAGTCTGACATTTCACCTCTTTGGAGCACAGCAAATGTGACAAGATAAATACAGAGGGGCATATTATCAAGGGCTTTATCGCCGCTTTAGCGGCACTTTTTGCCGCTAAAGCGGCGATATTTTTAATGCCCTATTAGCAAGCTGTCGCTAACAGGCGTTAGCGACAGCTTTCAGGCGTTAGCTGCCGGGTTTTACATCGCCTTGCATGTCAGCGATAATTATCGCTAATGACATGCAAGGTAGGCGTTCCCCACTAAAAGCGACTGTAAACAGTCGCTAACACAACTAACCCCTATTAACAAGGCAGGCGAAGCGATAAAATAAATCGCGCTAAGCGCGTTTATCGCTAGGTTTTAACACCTGCTACTGAGGATGACTTACCTGTTTAAAGTATAGGAGGTGGATTGTCAGGCTGAATCCATCCTTGCGTTAATGCGAGAATATCGCTGCTTTTCCAGCGATATTCTCACATTTTGCCGCTATCGCTGGAAATTTTATCGCTATGGAGATAAACCTTGTTAATAGGGTGTTATCTCAGCGAGATTTTCCAGCGATAGGCGGCGTTAAAATAATTCGCGCTAAGCGCGGTTAGCGATAAATATCGCTATTCCTTGATAATATGCCCCAGAATTTAAAGGCATCTTTAATTATTGCTCGGACTTTGATGTAGCGCATAATAGTTTCCCCTAGTATTCCACCCAGTTTTTAACCTTTCCATGGGGACCAGGTACAGAGGTCCCTGTGGTCCCTCGGTACAAAGTGCACAAGGGTCGCTTACTAAGAAAAGGTTTTTAACCTCAGCAGAATATCCCCACCTAGAGACTGAAAATACTCCACGTCTCCTGCGAAAAGCTTCTAAACAGGAGGCTGCCCTGGGCAAATCATTATATCCAGATGAAAAGAGAACCCTATGATGAACCATGACGCTATCGTGAGTAAGGGTCCACCACCTTATTAAGAAGAATAGTGAATTAATCAATGATATACTGCTATATCTGGGAAGATGTAGGTGCCTGGACTACAAGACATTTCCGTTAGGTGGGAGAAATCAAGGGATTTTTTTAGGTTTCTCAAGGCATCAACGTGGGTGGCAGCCACTTCATTTCCACGCAGTCTGTAGTATAATGTGGAATCAATGGCGATCACAAGACTTCTGACGGTGTTCTGAGGTACTGGAGATGGGCAAGATCTTTTGGCCACCAGAGTGTACACAGACGGAAGGCTTGCATTCATCTCAGTCAATTTCCAAAAACACAAGAGGGCCTTGAAAGGTACTCCAAGCTGCACACGCGTCACAATCTGCTGAGCAAGATCCGTCTACTGTAGAAATGTATATGTGTTTGTACACACGTGCAGGGTGTTACCTCATACAGCATGTACTTAATTATATGTAAAGGTCAGACCAGGCACCAAATCACCTCACAGCGCTACAGTGCAATATAAAGAAACCGAATCCTAGAACCAGCTCACAGAAGACAGCAAGCTGCCACAATAGAACATTTCACACACCAACACAGCAAAGAAGAATGTAAATACATTTTCTCAGCACGACACTCCTCGACTGGAAGAAAATTCCAGAAAAGGACCCTCCTTTGAGAAAGACGATTGCAAAGGTTTGGATTTTTGGAAGGTCGTTTCTTGTATCTCAAACTTCCGGTCGAGCTTAGAGGCTCCGTTTATTGACAGCTCAAAGAAGACAAGCGCCTCGAAATAAAGCCTTAGACATAAGACATGCTGACTTAAACCACATTCAGTCACTCTAGGTAATGCAACGTCCTCAGGTTTGGAGAAATGTGATTAAAACCAATCTCCTTCGGATCCCAGCCAGACTGTGTCGATGCTCTGACTGCAAGGATGGGAGCGCTGATTGTACAAGGACCTAGTCACCTGCAAAGATATCACACAACCCAATCTCAAGGGAGAATGGACAGCCATCTTTTGGGAGTCTGGGCTCAAGCAAGGCAAACAGCTGGGATGTGAAGGATTTTACCACATTCGAATGAGGATACAGGCCTGACTCACAACTATGATTATAGCCCGCTGCAGAGGGCTATAACTGTTGTTAAAGGCCATGTACCCGCTATAGGCCACAGCTGCAGGTCAATTTAAAGAGATTATTCCCCTCCTTACAATGCAAGTGCAACAGTTTACACTGTGTACAGTAGTGTAATGGTGCAGGGCCCTAGGCCCTCATGCACGCCAAATGACTTCACACAGACACAGTACTGGCCCAGGGCACGTGCGCCCGGCCCCTTTTATTGGCAGGGTCACATGTCCAGTGACGCCTGTGCTGGATGGGTGTGGGGTGGTGTGTAAGCCAGCCCTCGGGGAGTGGCTGGTGCTAAAACAACTAGACCAGTGATCAGCAGATCACTACCAGTAGGACGCGTGCCTGTCACAACGCACAGTGTCAGTAACTCTATGCAGAACATCAGAATGTTGACACCTCCTTTGAAGACAACAAAACAATAATGGCTGGAGCGCACATTCGCCTGCATCATTCGACTGAGTGTCTTTCCCTTTCTCCCTGTTTATTTTAGAATACAATACCGTCGGTGGGTGGAATGTTCTAATGGAATTACAGCTCGAAAACAGCCTAAAACGGTCTAAAACAGTTTTTAAAAGTTCTCTGTCTCGTTATAGACCTGGGACGCAGGCGAGGGCCGTTATCAACAGTTATAGCCCTCGGCAGCTGGCTACAATGCTATATTAGTGACACTGTGCCTGTAACAGGCATGTGCCCTAAAGCACACAATGAATACTGTTGCACTTGCATTGCAGGAGGGCAGATTCTCTTTGGAACATTTTCCATGTGAATACGATGTGCAGGGAAAAATCCCCTTCCTTTAATTGTGTTCTGTTCAATTATTTTGTTATTCATGTGTTAGTGAAACAAAGAAATGCAAAACGAAATTAAACACATTATTTCCCCACAGTTTACAGGAATTTTAGAAAGAGTTCTCAAAGGATTCTTTCACTTATGTGATGCACGAGTAGCTGTAAAATAGAAGACGTTTTGTATCACAATAATTATTCCCTTTCCAGAGCTTGTGGATTGTAATTCTGTACATTCTCAGCGAGTAACCGAAATCACTTTAATGGCGGGGTCTAGCTGTGACCTGTTTCAATGTAGTCTGGGATACGCCGAGCTTTGCCATTATCCTTCCTACTGTGCCGAATGATACACTATTGTTGTCATTATTAATCTCATTGTAAACTATAGGACAAATGAAGAATGTATTCACGTTTTCATTTAAGTAAACCTTTGTCATGCTCGGTACAAGATATTTAAGACCTTATAATCCTTTATGGGTTCCGGAGTAGCGTGCTACTTGCCGAAAAAGCGCTTTGACGCCTCGTCAGGGGTAGTAAGCGCTATATAAATGCAATTACAATATAATACAATAGGAGTTAGTAAAAACTTCTAGACATACAGATCGCTTTGTTACAGAACAGACTGGCGTCAAGTCCTGACCAACCCTTTTGAGCGGTTTGTCTTACTGCACATATACATCAGTCCATGAATGATCAGCACTGACGTTCTCCTGGCAAGCCGCATTCGGAAGATATTGCTGCATCCACCATCATGTCAGAGCTCTGGTCATCACGTGTGCAGAGTTCCAACTGCACTTCACTATGTCAGAGACAGTGGCCGGGAAAGTCATAAATCCAACACAAGCATTTCTCATCCATTCCCCTGTTGAGTCCAATTCTCAGCGAATGTTCCCAGACTTCACCGTGCTGGTTTTCTGTTGATGGTTGTGACGTTCTTTATTTCTAAATTATCCATCTATCAGAATGGACAGACTATTGCGCATCATTAAAACACCCTATGCCTGAGTGCCAATCACTCTCGCCACAGTGCCACCAAAGCTCCGAACTTACTGGGCCCGCTTTCAGTAGTTCATAAAGAGTCCATGGAGTGCAATGCATGAGGGGGTACAAGGCTTTACAAAACCTGTGCATATTTGATAAGAGAAAGTCAACTGAAAGCCATCAACCCAACAGGCCTCCTCAAGATCTTTACCTTAAGGAGTAGCGATTCCCCTTCGATTATCCCAATCCCGTTTTAACTTCTTCAGGAAGATTTACCTAGGTTTTCTAATGATGCGGGGGGTGGGAGGAGGGTTGCAGAGCCTCTTTGGTTTCTGAGGCAGTGCTGATCAACTAATTCCAGATTCTGTAGCTTCAGGGGGGTGTTTGGGGTGTTACACCCCACCAGTGGCGGCTCCTCCATAGGGGCGTTGGGGCGTCGCCCCACTGCTTTCTCACAGTGCGAGAAGGCAGAAACATAAAATGGTAAAACTACCAATTTATGTTTCTGCTTCTCGCACTGCAAGAAAGCAGAAGTGCCTGGAGTGCCTGGTTGTGGGCGGGCGGGCGGTCCTGCTCGAGGGCAGGGGGGGCGTGGCTTGCCCACTGTTGTGGGTACTGACTGTTTGGTCGGCCCCAGGGCCGACCAACCCAGTCATGCGCACTCTCCATTTTTCTCTATGTAGGCTGCATGCAGCAGCCTACATAGAGAAAATGGCCCGGCTGGGGCGCTCTCCGCTGCGCCTCACCAATCACAATGCTGCCATTGCAGCGTTGTGATTGGCTGAGGGCCGGGGAAGGAGGCTGCCTGTGGCTGCTTCCTGTTGGGAGTTAAACGCGGACCCGGCCACTGCCAGGAGCTGATGCGGCGTGGGACTCAGGACCGCCGTTAAGAAGGTAAGTTTTTATTTTTTTAATTATAACTCCCCCCCCGTGACCCCTACCCGCAAGTCCCCTACCCGCGACTGCCATGTTCCACCGGCCGTGACTGCTACGACGTAAGATGGTAGATTGGGGGTGTCTGAGCTGCCTGTCTTTGGCACGCTGGTTAGTGTGACGATGTAAGATGGTAGATTTGGGGTTAGTGTGACGACATAAGATGGTAGTTTGGGGGTGTCTGAGCCGCCTACGATGTAAGAATGTAGATTGGGGGTGTCTGAGCTGCCAGTCTTTGGCACGCTGGTTAGTGTTACGACGTAAGATGGTAGATTGGGGGTTAGTGTGACGACATAAGATGGTAGTTTGGGGGTGTCTGAGATGCCTAAGACGTAAGAATGTAGATTGGGGGTGTCTGAGCTGCCAGTCTTTGGCACGCTGGTTAGTGTGACGACGTAAGATGGTAGATTGGGGGTTAGTGTGACGACATAAGATAGTATATTGGGGGTGTCTGAGCCGCCTGTCTCTGGGGCACTGGATAGTGTGACAACGTAATATGGTAGATTGGGGGTTAGTGTGACGACGTAAGATGGTAGATTGGGGGTTAGTGTGACGACGTAAGATGGTAGATTGGGGGTTAGTGTGACAACGTAAGATGGTAGATTGGGGGTTAGTGTGACGACGTAAGATGGTAGATTGGGGTGTCTGTGCCACCTGCAGTAAGGGCCCGGCCTCTGTGCCGTGCACCTGCTTGCACCACGGCGGTGGTGCATGCACGGGGCTGTGTGCTGGCCTCGGGCCTGGAATTCCGTGTTTGTGCAGCTTGAGAGAACTTGACGGCCCGTGCACTGTTCCCTCTTCAGTGAACACATTCAGGGATTAGCCATGGAAGTGACAGACACGGACTAAAACTGCCACTGCTGCATTTTATTTTTAGTTCAGCGTGTGCCCTACCTGGTTCCGCGGCATCGTTGTCGATTTCGTATAAGCCCCCCTTTTGAATCCTGGCTACCCCACTTGACCAAACTGTGTGGTTCATGACAAATTGCCTCACCGCAACGCTTATAGGGAATGCATCAATCTGGCATTTCATCTGCTGAGCTGCAGATAAACTCGGTGCTTTTTATCTTTGATTTACGTTGAGTGGAAACGAATTTGGTGGTCTCCACAACTCGCCTGTTTCACTTTACTTGCATTGTGTTAAGTGCTATGTATAAGCGGCAAGCCACAGGTT
Source organism: Calotriton arnoldi (assembly GCA_963921515.1). NCBI lineage: Eukaryota > Metazoa > Chordata > Amphibia > Caudata > Salamandridae > Calotriton > Calotriton arnoldi. The sequence continues at coordinate 927,797 of CAWUFW010001628.1, forward strand.
CGGATCCTTTCAACCTGCATAGCTCGATAAAGCGAGTAGTGCAGTGTTGAATTTGGTAATTGCAACATCGTTTATTTACAGTGGTAAGAAACGACGGTGATGCAGGAGTAAGCACCTACTAAAGCTAGCAGCATATGTTGTTTACAGTGCCAAGAAGTGGCAACATTACAGTAGCAGGCGCCGTATGAAAAATAAGTTATTGCCGTCTAGGAAGTGAAGGGGTTGAACCCGGCTCAGTCGCTAAAAGGAGTAGGTATCCCCTTTCGGAGGCTTCCGCTAACAGCGCCAAGAGTGCAGATCAGTGTAGCAGGAGCATTGACCACCTGAGCTGCCTTTCCTTTTTTTATTTTTATAATGCTGTCTATAAGATCATCCAAGCGCCCAGTTGTCTGTTACTCTAAGAGCTGTGCTATGGGGGTGGAGGGCACGAGGGGAGGCGGCTCTCGACTGGAATTGCAAGAGCGCGTCAATCAATCCTGGGTCAAAGGCAGTTTTACGGTCCCGCCGGCACCGAGGCTTGCGCCCAGCAGACGGGAGACACCTCCTGGAGTCGTTACGTTTTCTTCACTCTATACTCATAATATTATGTTTTCGTTTGTTTCCGATGTAGTTGTTGATTGGGCATGTAAGGAGTTGTTAAAGTGTTTGAAAAATTCTCGATATTTGAGCACTTTTCAATTAAAATTGGAAATATGCATTTTTACAAACCGAATAAACTTCAATTCCAGTTTCCCTTACTCTTCTTTGCCTGTCTCCCTTTACCATTCTCGGTGTTTCTAAACCCCCTCTCGTTCTGTCACCGCTTTCCCCCCTTCTCTGTGTCAGCATGCCCACCCCACGCCCTTTATTTGTAGATCATCCATTTTGCCCATCTGTTAGCATGTCACCACTCCCTCTCAGCTTGATACTGCTTTTCACTCCTCACTCTGTTTGTCACCCCACATCTACACCTCTCGGAGGTTGTAACCTCTATCCCTTTCTCAGCCTGTCAGGCCCTAATTGCCTTTTCTCCGTGCCATCCACACTCCCAGCATGTAATCTCTCCCCCTCTCTCAGCCTGTCGCACCTTGCACCCTCATTCTCGTCATATAAGAATCCCACCCCGCTTTCATTCATTCACCCACTAATTTCAGATAGTACCTCTCCTCCCTGCCTGTATTATATCTTCCTGCTTCGAGTGAACCCCCTCCCTCTACAGTACCCTCATCAGCCTGTCACACTATGTTTCGGTTTGCTTTCTTAAATTCAGAATATATTTTTCACACAACTGTACTACATTTGATGTTTGCAATTCTGTTTTCTGCTAATTCACTAATTATGATGATAACCATATTTGGCCCTTTGACTTTTGAGGTTGAATACGTTTCAGTCGAGCATCTACAGACAATTTGAATTCTAGTGTAGTGTGTGCTACGTAGTCACTAGTAATTTGCTTGAAAATGCACCATTTGTCCACTCTTTTTTCAAAATTTTCTGGGGGGGAGAACCCCCCTGAACCCTCCGTAGGTTGTTCGGGCTCGCTCACTGTGCTCGCTCGCTGCAGTGCAGTACAATAATTATTTTACGTCTCACCACTTTCAAATCTCACCAGCCGCCACTGGACCCCACTAATAAATGTATTCCCAGGAAAATAGTTGGGTGCAGGTGCTTTCAGTTGGGTATGGTGAGCTGTCTGTCGGATTTCAGAAGTTTTTTTTTTACATGAACACAGGCAAAAATGCACACACATTGTCTCCTCTACTTCGAAAGTCTTCCAAAAAGTTGGTTATTTTACAAAATATTGTGTTTTCTCTAACTTAGTACCCCTACCGATTCGCATTTGTCTCCCTTTGCATTGCCCCTTTATCCCCTCATGTGCCCTGCTTGCCGTATAATGTATTTTGACATTATAAGCCAGCGTGACTGTTGGAAAATCTGAAACTCACCCCCCAATCTTACTGACCACACTACGTCCCTGCAACCAGCTCGAGTCAGATCGTTCATGGATCTCTACCCAGGGTGTTTCTGCTGAGGATCTCATAGAAATGACTCTTGTAGAGAAACCTATGACTCTCCCATGGGCAAGAGGACTGCTAATGGGTGCTGAGAGACACCCCTCCACTTGGCACCAAGCCATGCCCTCTTCTCTTACCCCTTCTATCAGTCTGACAAGGAATCTCTGCTAAGTAAAATATTTGTGCGAGGAAGAGAAAAAATTCAGGTCTAGCATTTTCCCTGTGTGGTTATCTTCTCTGTCTTCATTTGCTGAAGTCCGTCGCCACTCGGACGCCCACTGCCATTTTCCAGCTAAACATGCAGAGGACAACAGGACCACGTTCAAAGACGGATGCTTCCCAGAATGCATATCTTTATATATGGGATCTACAGAAGAAGGCCAGCTCACACCAGTTTGGTGTTGGAGGGAGAAAAAGGAGTGACTTTCGCCTGATAGTTCATGAAAGAAAGAAAGAGGCAGAGAGAGAGAGAGAGAGAGAGAGAGTGCAAGTAATCAGTACTCTTACATTTGCACCTTACAAAAGGGAGAGTCCTAATTTGACCTAGTTAGCCCTATCAATCTCGTCTCCCAGGATCTTTTCTCTCCCTTTTCTCTGGCAGAATCATTATAGTTTCTATTTTAAACGTATCCCCGGTATTGTAAGTGCATAAAAGCTCCAAGGGCTAGAATTTAGTAACTGGGGTGCAGCAGTCAGGCACATCTACCTTCAGTTGCAGATCTGTACCTTTGTATCTGAGCGCTGAGCAGCCCGGAGATAGGCCCACCTGCATAGCTCCAACAAGAAGAAAAGTGGAAGGAATTCATTTTCTCAGTGAACCATTCCCATTCCTAAGTAGGTTATACTACGGATGTTATCGCAGGAAGGCCAGCTTTCATTTTCAGGTCGATTTAATGATTTTATTGACTTTTTTTGTCGTGCCGCTATACATCCCAGTTTCCATCTAACATTCAATCCAGGACGCCCTGACAACAGCCCTCGGGCGTTTGTAACTATTTTAAGTGCTCGGGGGTTCTGCCACATTATTTTAAGCTAAATATTCCCGCTGGCACTAACACCTTACTAATCTATACTTTATTATACGCGTCCTCTCTGTTACATTGGTTCCCCTATGTCTGGGGGAGCTTGTCTCCTCCCATGCTGTTTGGGCGCATATCCTACACTAGAATGCGCTTTTGCCCCTCCCCTCACTTCCTGCCTTTTGCATCTTTACACAGGAAGTGGTGTCCAGTTGGGCTCCCCAGGCCCTAGTGTCCTTACGACATAGTAACACATATGTCCGAAAGCAGTACATTCACTATACCCTCACTACCTATGAAACAGATCAGACAACTTGAAATGTCATTCTGGTCTCTGACGGTGTCCCCTTAACCAGGGCGTGAAGGTGCCAGGTCTCTGGCAGTGCCACAGGGGCATACTACTGGCGTGCTAAACAATCCCTGTAACACAACATAAAAATAACATACGACAACCTATAGCAGTAGCACAACATAGCACCGCATAACTCTTATTTTCTATCTTGTTCACCCATAAAGAATCAATACTGCTTTGTTTGATTACGCCATTGGCTTGTTCCACATTTGCATGTTCTATTCCCTATGCAGGGCTAGCATACTCCTCTGCTATGTAACACGTTTTACTTTCTATGCTGTAGGAAGAAGGGATATAAACCTTCCTCTAATCCAGGCAAGGATAACTAGAACCTCTCACATGGGAAGGTGAGATTGATGAAGAGGGTGGGGCATATGGGCTCAGGGAAATCTGCATTGTGTTAACTAATCATAGGGGGTTTCACTAGTGCATGAAGTAACGCTCACAGGGATAGCACCTGTAGTGACCCATCAGTCACAGTGTGCTATTACACTCACCTGGGAACTAATAAAACAGATTTCGAGTCAATACTTCAAATTAAACCCATAGACAGTTGTGATCTAGAAGAATATCAAACGACTTCCAACTCTACAATTTTTTTAAGACGTTTTATAATTTTGCAAAGAGCAAACAGATTTTTTTTCGTAAAAAAAAGGAAACCACTTTATTGACGATTCGCTACTGTTGGAAACCGTTTCTGCTGCAGTAAAGGTGGAGCAGGGAAGTAAGTGCGCTGACACACTCAACTGCAGTCTGCAGTTCACGGTTCCAGGTCCACAGCGGCAAGCAAAGTTCTGTGCCCTGCACTGTGCCCTAACTGCTATGGCTCCCACCTGCTAACCACCCCTGCCCTCCCACGGTATCTGCTTCCTCCCTCCCTATCAGGGCACGAGTCCTAAAAAAAGAAGTGGGGTGATTAAACAAGTTAGGGAGTATGCAAATGACATCATGACATCACAGTGCATGACATTATGGCGCATAACATTGTACGTGCCATCACAGGAAGTGGCATCACAACCATGACCTCACAGGAAGCAGCATCACAAGAAGTGACTGCAGATCTTAAGACCTCACACATATACTTAACAGGTCTATCATCAGTACATTTGAGAGCATTACAATATTTAACAAATGAGATTTTGCATCAGGGTTGTGTCAAAAAAGTGATGCAACCCCTTCACAAAATCTGGGCCACAAGTTATACTTTTATTCTGCTTAATTAATTGAAAACTCTGCATTTTAAAATATGTTATGGGGTTAAGGCACCTACTGCAGAGATCTTTGTATGCCAACGAAATGTCAGGGAATAATAATAATAGTTAGATAACTCTGGAGGTTTAGGTATTTGCTGTGGAGATCTGTGTTTTTTATAATACCAGTTTTGAATCAAAGTAGCATAGAAGGTTCATATGTCTCCTGCAAAGCACATTATGTAATACACAGATGGCAGGTTTATATTTTATGTAAATGGGTATGTGGGTTACTGCTTTTAAGACAGAGATCCTTTTGTTACTTGCAGTTCATAAATTGTAATTCTTCTACTATAGCACAGTGAGGTGGTATCAAGGACATGGGGCTCCTACATCTTGTAACTCTCAATGTCTTATGTAACACATCTTTTATATTGATGTACACACATATGATTTATTATCAATGTATAATCTCTATGTGTGATGTAAAGCACCCTGACACCCTGCATTAGGATAAGTAGCGCTATAAAAGAAATAAAACAAAATAGTGGTATTTAAATTCTTATTTGTGTAATACTGTGATAGAGCAACACATCTGACATTCTTAGAGTGCATACATATCTCTTATGTACAGGGACTGAACAAAGTCAAAAGCTGCCTCTCTTAAGTTCCTGTGAAGTGATAGGCTGTGGGCCTTTGTTTCCTCTCCATTGCAAGCTCCTAGCCAGGATACATTAACAAAAGGAGGCCTGGTGCCCCCTGTTTTTTGCGCCCAGCTGGAATCTGATTAACACCTCCCCTGTGCACGTTGCTGCCCGAAACAAAAGTAGACAACGTGTAGGCCCTGCTGAATTTGTCCAGGTGTCTGAAAATTACATTGGGACAAATTTAGAATATTTCTGTGAGGTCCAACCTCTTGGCAGGGTAGACGGCATCCACTCTGTGAAAAGAGTGGGTAGATGCCATCTACCGGCATGTACCCTCGTCTTGTGCCCTTGTCCCTATCTCCCTACATTGTAAATTGCATGAGGAGGGGTAGGAGTCGCCACTTTCACCATTTCCTGCGCACAGACATTCTGCATCAGGAAATAATGAGATCTAGGGGCAGGGTGGGTTACTCGGAAAGAAACTTGAAGAATATCCCATCCGCCTTATGATAAGTGCATCATATGAGATGGTACTTGTAATATGACAACCAGTCACATCAGTGACAGAGTACCTGTCCTTCAAATTCTAAATAAGGCTATAAATCATTGTAATAGCAAAACCACCCTACTGGAAGCCAATTGGTTTCTACTTATGGTGTATTGTAGAATGTGGTACATGCTCTGGTGCTGTTTACACAGGCCTCAAAGGTGGTTTATTTGTAGCTTCAAGAGGAGGGAACAACACTCGTCACTTCAATTACATTGCTACGCTATTATGACATCTGCAATGACCGTCTTTTAAATGAATGCCTGATTAATAAAACCGTACACCGGAGACAGCCAGACTACCTTGTGGTAACATGACTGTCTCTGGGGAGCTAACCAGAAGACAGGACATCCTTAAACTTCAAGGGTTCTGCTTGATGACATAACATATATATTCCCTTCTCCTCGTTTCCTTTCTCCAACCACCCCATTCATTAAAGTAATTGAAACACAGCCATAGAAGTTGCAGAAGGGAACACAAACTCCTAATGACCTCACAGAAAGTGACATCACTTGACCTTTGACCCTATTAATCTCACGACTTGAAACATTGATTGTCAATAATAAACTCACAAGAAGAGAGCAAAACCCACTACATTTCAGAAGCACATAAAAGTGAAGCATAAGAGAGCTCAATAGATGAACACTGAGGTTGCAGCTGCTACTTTTGATGATGCCTAAGTTATATCCGTGCCGCGTGTTACTGTGCCATGGAATGTCTGCCCATCGGCTCCAAGGCAGGTCCTCTGGGTAGGGAGATGTGGATCAAACGCACCCAGGTCTCTACTTCTTTGGTGTTAGACATTCAAGAGATGAAACCCAATAAGTTAAGGACCATTGGCTGCGTCAGTCAACACTGTCCGTCACCACATACATTGCATGCACTACGCATGTCAGATATTTGACATTGAGTTGGGTAAAACAGAGCCCAAGTAGGTGCAATAATGCCATGTTAGCAGGATTTGGAGCTCTCACTGTAATTACTAAATATATTTCTGCAGCCTTTTCGAAAGCTGATAGACGCCTTCTGTGTGACAGCATTTACAGGTACACATCCTGCTCAAATGCTACTTAAGCTAGGAGGAGAGATGTTAACAAATAACCCACCTGCCTTAAGTATATATAAAAGCCATGTGGACGACAACATCTTAAACTCAGTGTCGTATTGGGCCTCAGGCCCACATGGGGAGAATTGACCGACACGGACACAGGATAATAAGGGGTAGTAACTGGCCCAGGGCACGTGCGCCCGGCCCCTTTTATTGACAGGGTCACCTGACTGGTGACGCCTGTGGTGGGTAGGTGTGAGGTGTGTTGTGCACTGCAGGCGGAACACTAGAATGTGTCTAGCGAGACACTACATCCCCCCCCACCTTCATGAAAAAAAGGAAACAAAAGTCCAACCTAGAGGAAAACAAACAAACAACAAGATAGCACGGATTGAGTTTCTTCAGGCCGTCAGCCAGGCGTCACTGAAGCTTTGGACCGCATGGTCATGATGTTCTGGTTGGCCTTGGCGAAGTGTGTTAGACCGGCCTGGTCTCGCAGTGTTGAAGTCTATGTACAAAGTCCAGCATCAGTGCATTGGAAGCTGTGGTGAGGTCCACTCCGGAAGATCTCTGTGTGTGAGGTCTTCCTCTCCTGGTCTTTGGGTGACCGGTCTTCGACTGTGACCTCCCTGCGTCCTGTGTGTGTCGAGGAGCTGCTGCTGACGCATTTCTCCCGTTCGGACTCTCATTTCACGGGAACTCCGCCGAGGCCCTTTGCCCCTGGGTTTCCACATGACCACGTGGCTGTGCGGGCCTTTGCGTAGGCTGCGCTTAGGGGTCGCTGCAGAACTCTCCTCAGGGCCATGGCCTAGTCTTGCGGAATCCCAGGGGTGGATCTTCCAAAGGCCGGGTGCGCTCTACTTCGGTATGCTGCAGGTTGACGGGGGCACATACAGACGGTTCCTGGGTGGCTCGCTCATGGAACTCCGGTTATCTGGAGTGTGCGGACTCACGTTGGTGGTGCGATGCTCCTTGGTGGTGATGATGAACATTGGTTGTTTTGCAGTTGGGCAGCAGGCGGCGGTCTGTTGTCTTGGGTGAGTTTGTGGAGCGATAAGGACTGGAGGGGCTTCACAGCTTGCCTTTATCTTGCTGAGGTTGTCTGGTGTCTCTGGGTGTTCTCCTCCTGTGGTGGTACAAGTCCTCTGTCCTGGTGCTCTGCTCCTTTCCTCCTGCACGCCTGTGGTGATCGTTTGCCCTGAGGCGCTGTGACGCGGTTCCTTCTCTCTCTCCGCAGAGTGGCGTCATGTCACTCTCTTCTCTCTCATTCGACCAGGATCTCACTTGAAGGTGGCGTCCTGCCACGTGTCTCATGTGGGTGTCCCGTGGACCTCACTGGACGCCCAGACGGTCTCGCCTTTCTTGTGAGCCTGTCTCAGGTCTGTCCTGTCAGTAGGACTTGTACTTCCTCTTGGGAACTTCCATTGGACGGTCTCATCTTCCTGTGGACCAGTCTCAGATCTGTCCTGTCAGTAGGACTTGTACTTCCTCTTGGGAACTTCCATTGGACGGTCTCATCTTTCCTGCGGACCCGTCTCAAATCTGTCCTGTCAGTAGGACTTGTATTTCCCCTTGGGAACTTTCCTTGGACGGTCTCATCTTTCCTGTGGACCCGTCTCAGATTTGTCCTGTCAGTAGGACTCGCACTTCCTCTTGGGAATTTTCATTGGCACCATCCTTCGTTCGGGGATACCGCAGTGGTTCTCCTTGATGCCTTCTGCATGCCTCCTTCTCTTCGAGGAGGTCTTGCTCTCCTGGGCGCTTACCCATGCAGTCAAGCTTCTGGGTGCGTCTGTCGCTCACCTCGGACTTGGTGCTCTTCTGCCCTCTTTGGGGTAACCGTGATCCTGGTGGTCAGTCCAGCCACCTCTTCGACCGCTTCCTGGTCACTTCTGTTTGGCGCTCTTCCGACTGCGCCTTTCGTTTTCTCCGCTGGATGCGCTTGCTGCGCATTCTGTTCAGTCTTCCGCTTCTGACCCTGTAGCAGCTGTTCCTGTGCTACTGCGCACTTGCTTGGTGTTGTGCTCACCTTTTCACCGTCTACATGTGGCTCTGACTCTCCTTTCGCAGTCTCTGCAGATTCCGTGGTGCTACGGAGAGTGTCCTGCCCACGCAGGTGTCGTCGGGCCAAGGGAATGGTGGTTCACTCGTGATGGGTACTGCCTTTACTTTCCAGAGGCAATTGTAGGCGATGCTTGCTAGCACTCTTCATTCATGGTATGGGCCCCTTGGGCCTCGGTACCCTTCTGTTCTCTGGCGGGATTTCTCATAGGATTAGCGGTGCTGCTGGCTTTTGGGCACTGGGGGCTCTTTCACTGAGACCTGTGTCCAATTGCTGCTTTTGGTATCCCAGGTGCAGTGCCGGTATTTGGCATCTCTAACCTCAGTCGTGTTGCAGGCCCTCCTTCAGTGTCTTCACTTTTTGGGCAGTACCTCAATTGGCCATCGGGTGGCAGTGTTGCTGCATTCTCGTGTCACAATCTCCGCTGAACACTAATGCTGCATGGCCTCGTGCTGGGGGATGACGCTGCTTGAACTCTCTCCGCAGGGACTCCGGCACCAGGGTTAACTCGGACCTTCAGCCGCTCACCGGGTTCCCCCGTCCTGGCACTCACGCAATCCAGGTAGGAGTTTTCCTTTTTTTTTTTTATTATGCGCTCCGTTTGCTCTTGTGCACACACGACCGGGGCACTTCTCTGTTTGGGGTCGTTTACCCACTCGGCAGTGCTCTACTCAGCCTCACTAGCTTCAGGCACGCTGCGGGCTTCGCTTCGCTAATCTCTTTGCTCCAGCTCCTCCTCCTACCGATCGAACGTCACGGCAGGGGCTGCAGGGCGTTCACCTTGCCGGTTCCACTGTGCCTCGCCTCTCGCAAACTGTTGCAATTTCACGACTTTCTCCAGAGCGGGGTGGGGTCGCCTCACTGCTGGCTTCGGGGATTGGCCTCACTTCGCGCTGGCTGCTCCGATCCGTCGCTGGCTGCGCTCTCTTCCTCGCAGGGGCGGATGAGTGGTTAGCTACTCCACTCTCCGTCCTCCCGCATCAGGCATACCTTCTCTCACTGATGCGGGGTGGGCTCCCGCGGACCTCCGGCCAGAGGTCACTCTCCTTCGCGCCCTTCAGTTACTTGCACTTTTCCCTGGAACGGGCCACCGGGGCTACACTTCCCGTGGGCTACTGCTGCAGTCGCCTGGCTCACCTCATGCCGGCAAGATCGTCGCACCTGATGCGGGTGGGCTCCGCTCGGCTCTTTCACCCCCGGGGCTCTTCACACGCTCCGCGGGCTATCGGGCGCCTCTTCACAGGGGGTGCATTCCATGCAGGCACGTCAAATGCGGGGTGGGCACCCGAGCACCTCCTCTTCACCCCGGGGCTCTCCACACGCCCCGCGGCTCTTCCGCTACTGTCTTCGCTCGCTACCAGGGGAAGCCCTCAGCATGGGCAGCACACATTCCCCTTTCACCACCTTCCAAAAAAAAGCGGCTGCACACGCGGGATCATCCCACCCTCGTCGCCAGTGTCGTATTGGGCCTCAGGCCCACATGGGGAGAATTGACCGACACGGACACAGGATAATAAGGGGTAGTAACTGGCCCAGGGCACGTGCGCCCAGCCCCTTTTATTGACAGGGTCACCTGACTGGTGACGCCTGTGGTGGGTGGGTGTGAGGTGTGTTGTGCACTGCGGGCGGAACACTAGAATGTGTCTAGCTAGACACTACACTCAGGAAAAACTGATCTTTTATTGAGCGAAGTGAACTCTGGGGTCTGCACAAATGACGTGACTAGAGTGAACAGGAACCCTCAGGGCCAGGGACTAGAGTATGAAATGTAGGAGTCATGCTGGACACAGGTCTAACTCTTACCCCCCAGAGCCAGATGGTGGTTCCTTTGAGCTGGTATCAATTGTCTCCCATTAAGAAAGAGGTTCCTTTTCCTGACACAGGAATCAAGGGCAACAGCAGTGACCCTATGCGTGTTCTTGCATCTGAAAATTCTATCACTCTATAGCCGGGCTTTCTAAAGCATGCATTCCGCAGGATCTCTAGACTGGCAGGAGAACAGAAATGGAAGGACCATTTCACCAAGGAATCTTGAAGCCTGCAGTGGGTACCTGGGACAGACATATATAATTCAATTGACTGTGTACTGCCATTAGGCCCAGACAAAATTTTAATCATGCCAGCAAAAAGTTACATAATTGTTAAATATCACATTACGTGAAAATTGCAAAATTTCATATTGTGCAATTCAGCATGCCTTTTGTTTGCAGGAGGATCTTTCATGCAGAAAAGGTCTTGCTGAGAGAACCAATCTTCGGGCAGTATCTTGTGAGCCTTTTTTTATGCAAAGTGTCAGTTCCCTTGAAAAAAGGAATGCGAGATACTGACAAACCACATGTCACTCTAAATGTATAACTCTGCCGAATGTATGCAATTTCATTAAATTCCACACAAAAAAAACGTGATTTCACGTACCCCTTACCCAGTGGCGGCTCCTCCACTATGGCGGAGAAGCGTCGCCCACTGAACAAAATCTATCGTCATTATCGTCATTATCATTTTATTTTTCCTTGCAGTCAGTGGCTCTTGGTGCGGGGCTGGGCACAGCAGGGGAGTGGGCATGACTGCTTGACCGGACCTCTCGGGCCAGCCAAACAGTCATGCGCGCTTTGCATCTTCCCCACCAGGCTGCATTACGCAGCCTGGTGAGGAAACTACAAAGCCTGCAAGTCCCTGTCTGAACGCCGTTTCACGGCACTCAGGCCAATCACAATGCTGCGTTTGAGGTAAGTGTTTTTATTTTATTTTATCTTTGTCGTCGTCCCTCGTCCCCCGTCCCGCCTGCCCCCCACGAACCCCCGCCCCCACTGCCCGAATCCGGTAGCAGCTGCTGCTGCCCTTACCTCCAAGGATAAAAACAGGCTTGGCCTTGGATTTTCATCCAAAAAATATACCTAGTGCAGACTCACCAGAACTCTATGGCAGAGGAGGTTTTGTACATTTTTATGAAACAAGGAAGTGCACTTTGAGGGCAGGGGCTGTCACTGCATTTCCTGGTGACAGCCATGTTTAGTTTTCCCAGTTGTTGATCGTTTCAATGCCAATTGCATGTTTTAAACAAATTGGCTGGGGACAGGGTGTGGGCATCTTATGCACCGCAAAGCAAAACAGGCAGAACCAGAATTAAATAAGAAGAATGCATCTAGGTTCACCTGAATAAGGCAGGTGGAAGCGAGCGCTGCAGAAGATCCTCTTAGCATCACCCCTCACATGATGGTTTCCTACTGATGCCACCAGTCACATATGCACATCCATTCCACTACGTCCTAAAAGGATGAGATTATATTTGGCATATAACGGTGCTTCATTATGGGCCTAATTACAAGTCTGGCGGTCCGAGGACTGCCAGACTCGCAGGAGCGCGGCAGTGGTGGTCTGCTCCCACACCGCCAAACTCATAATCAGGCCCTTTGTGTGCGGTTTGTAATTACAAACAAACCACCAGGGAACGTAGAACCCAGGCTTCTTCCAAGCACCATTCTGAATCTTTTCTCCCTCAGAGTCTTCGAGGAGATACTGAGAGTCTTCCACTCTGTAGAGCCAGTGCCCAGGCAAACGCTTCAGCTCAATATGTTTTCTTGTTTTCTCCATTTGCCTTCACGATATAGCACACATCAAGAAAACATTCCAATTAAAAAATGCAAATTTAACATCCCACTTTAGAACTCTAAACTACACCAATGAGCTACTCGTCCGCCTCGCTGTATTTAATCATATCCTATCGAAGCACTTTTCATCTCTTTTTCCTTCGATTTCACAATCATTTACCCGGTTGCTACATCTTCCAGTCTCCGCAACGTGGTGGCATGCTGGGGAGTGCTGTAGTCCCTGCTGCTAAGGAGTGCACAGTGAAATCAAAACACCTCCCATGATCCTTCACGCTCCTGCTCTGCCGCCTTTCCGTGGAGCATTCCTTGCCCATTACAGCTTTTCTGTGCCCCAGTGGGGGTTTAGCCCAAGACGAATGTGCATAAAATAACACACAGATCGAGGAAGAGAGGCTCCCTTTTTCAATATTGCCCCTCCCCAAAGTATTCTTGCTCCGAGATCACCTTCCGGCTCAAGTCTCTGAGCGGAAATCGTTCACCAGGCACTAGGGAATGATTTGACTGTGTGTGTGTGTGGGGAGCGGGGGTGAGGGTGGGAGGGGGTGGCAGGGGCGTAGCTTGGTCAGTAAGATTGGTGGGGTGAGCTTCAGATTTTCCAACAATCACGCTCGCATGTAATGTTAAAATACATTATACGACAAGCAGGGTACATGGGAGGGGCTATAGGGGCAGTGGAAAGGGAGACAAATGTGAATGGGTAGGGGTACTAAGTGAGAGAAAACACAATATTTTGTATAATAACCAACATTTTCGAAGACTTTCAAAGCAGAGATGGAGAGTGCATGTGTGCGTTTTTTGTCTGTGTGCATGTAAAAATATCTGGTGAAATCCAACAGACACCTCACCATACCGACTGAAGCACCTGTACCCAACTATTTACTAGAAAATACATTTATCAGGGGGGTGTAACACCCCAAACCCCCCACTGAAGCTACGCACCTGGGAGGTGGGGGCCCTCCGGACATAGGGGTCATCCCACCAGACCTCCTCTTCCTCCCAGAAACTTGCAGAATACAATTCGAGGCACTATGCATTCTATACCGGGCAAAACACAACACAGGCCCAACTGTCCTACAGCAACTGGTCAGCCCCTACCATGCCAATAGGGACCTCAGATCAAACAATCTTGAACTGCTTTGTGTCCCCAGAATTAAGACAGCTAGAAGTGGGGGTAGGCCTTTTATGTACCTTGCACCAAAGCTTTGGAATTCTCTGCCTACCAGTGCCAGAATGGAGGACAACTTCATGAGTTTCAGAGAAAAAAAAAAATCCTAAATCTTTTAGCCTTTTAACTCACTTACTCCAACCAATCCAATAGCGCTGAGAAGCCTGATTTCGGGTAGCCAGGCACTCTACAAATCTTGGAGAATAGAACAGAATATAACATTTCATCATTACATCTCTCCCCCTTTTCTAAATGAAAATTCTTTTAACAAGAACTGCAAGAAGAAAAGAGGGAAGAAGGAAAAGAAAAATAAAAGCCTAAAAGAAAGAAAAAGAAGAAAAATAAATAAATTATAAAAATGTTACAATAAATTTAACAATGGTCAATAAGTCGCTATGGTTGCTTTAAAGTTCATGTAGATTTCCTAATTATTTATCAGATTTCTCTTGATCCATTTCAAGGATCAAATCTGTTTTAAAATTTTGTTATAGGCTATTTTTTTGCACAGCTGTTTGATACTTCTTGAAAAATGTTTTGTTTCTTGTTATTGTTCTATTATCATCTTTTGCTGTAACCATGTATTCCTGTTACTTTCAATGGAGATGAGTGAAATCTACATTATGACATTCTTATTTGCCGTTGTTTCACCAACACCAAATCTCCAATTTGATTTTGTTGTTCTTGAATATTTTTTTTTGATCTGCAACAAAATCATTTTCTCTTTAGCTTCATCGTCTCTCTTCATATTGATATCATGTTCTTTTGGTGGAGTTGGTCGAAGAGGTGTTGAACGTGTTTGTGAGACTGCCCAAACATTAGTTCAGACTCAGAGGGTCATTCTTCTGTAGAGCCATGAGGTGTGTTTCTATAGACATGCAAAACTTGACATACGGCTTGATTTATAGATGTCTGAGACAATTTTGCTCTTTGAATAGTTTTCTTTATAGTGGCCATTATTCTCTCCACCATGTCAATTGCTTATGGCCACATTGGTGTTATTTTCTATGTGTTACTCCATATGATTTATTAATTTTCAAAATTAATTTCCACTGAAAGATGGCCCACTATTTGTTCTAAACACATCTGGTATTCCTTCAGTAGAAAAAATATAATTCAATAAAGGAAGCACTACTGATGCTGAAGTTGATGATACTACTTTCACAATTGGGAAACACAAATTTCCATCAATAATTACAAACAAGTAATGCCCAGAATCTAAAGGGCCATAAAAGTCTGCTGCTAAATTGGACCATACTGCATCTGGTAATTTAGACATATGCAGTTCCTTTGTTTTCTTCTCTGTCATAGTACGTTAACATAAATTACATGTTTTACCACTTCTTCAACTTGGCTGTCTAATATTCGAAACCACATTTTCCCTCTTAAAATGTTATTTGTTGCTGATTTTCCTCTATGACTCTCATGAGCTAAATCAATGGCATACCTTTGTAAAATGAGTGGGATAATCAACTTATTACCTCTTAAAAGAACACCTGATGAAGCAGCAGTTAGCTCAGCTTGTATATTTTTGAATACTAGAACATCTATTTTTCTTACCACGGATTGAAACTGTGTTTCATTATTTATATGTTTTCGTCTATTCAAAGCTATTATTCGTTTTAATCTTGAATTTTCATCTTTTAATGATGAATCAATTAGCTCTCTTTCTAAGAATATTTCAGGTATTGTTGATTTAGTTATGAAGCATGTATATTTCATCTTCACATTCTTGTTTTATTTGAATCCCAAATGGATGTCTAGACAAATATTCTGTTGGATTATGTTCCTTGCCTGGTTTCTGAACAACTTTAAAATTGTAGTCCATTAATCTCATTCCCTATTTTTCAATACAAGGGTGCATTTTACTTTTGGGTTTCCAAATATACTGATTAACATTTGATGATCCATTATGAAACAAAAACGTTGCCATATAAGAATGTGTGATAATGTTCACATGCCCGTACAACAGCTAAACTTTCCTCTTCAGGTTCAGAATATTTATTTTCTATGTCAGATAGACTTTTGTTAACATGTGATATTCCATATTGAAGGGTTTCTCTTTCTGGCTTGTGTTACATATGAATAACAACTGGTTCTACAGGACTAGCATCCACGATTAACTCTGTATATAGTTCTGGATCAAAGTATTTTAAACTTGCTGCAGAATATGTCTTCTTTGATTTTGTAAAATGCATGTTCACAAAATTCATCTCACTTGAACATTTTGATTTTTTTGTCAGTTCTGTAATTGGAACACAAATAGTGGCATAGTCTTTAATGTAATTTGCGCAATAAATTGCTGTGAGAAGCTGGCCTGGTATATGATGTCCACTAATGTAAGTGGGCCCCTTGCACCAGTCCAGACAACCCTTATGGTGATTTAAGAGGTCTTAGACAACCTTAGAAAGCGCTCTAAGTGGTAGCTGTGTAAAGCAGCCTTCAGGCTCAGTCCAGAAGGAGTGTAAAGCAGTTTGTTTTACCAGAATGCAATCTTATAGTATAGAGTAAGTGAAAAAAACCACACCAAGTATTTATAAAAATATGTATTTATTATATAATACTCTCTAGTACGTTAAAATATCTCCTACATGGAGATAAACAAAATGCACAAAATACTTTAGCAAAGAAACACAGTAAATAGCATGAAATACACAGTGGACCCCAGGGGGGGACAAAACCATATACTAAGAAAGTGGTATAAAAACCACGACTCGGATCAAGACAGGGTCAAGAGGACGTAGAAGTGCTGGGGACCCAAGGAACCACCCAAGTTGAGTAGATAGGGACCCCACGGAGAGCGTGTGCTGTGTGGAAACACGACCACGTGCTCCGTACAAGTCTACGTGTAAGTCGCGGTTGGATTTTTAAAGATGAAGGACCCTTCCCAGTGGACCCTGAAGAAACCCTGTGGAAGACAGAAGGTTGGAGAGCCACCCCACCCATGGATACCCTAGTACCCACGTTAGTAGGGAAGCCGGGTGCATACGTGTGAAGTGGTGTCCGAAACCGCCGTCGAAGCCAATGGAGGACTTCAGGAAAGTGCCGCTGTTGCAGAAGAAGAACGTGTCCGGTGGAATCCAAAGGTGGATTCTAGATGAGAGGTACCTGCAATTAGAGGGGACAGAGTCTATGTCACTCAGGAGTGACCAGGAGACTTGGAAGACGAATGCCCTCCGATGTCGGGTGTTGCAGGATGGATGACTATGACATTGACTCTGCAGCTGTGAGGACCAGGCGATGCTGAGGAGGACCAGGATCCATGAACGAGCTGTCCCACAAAGGATGTCGAGTGCTGAGGGGTCGGTGTACGGCAGGAGCACCAACCAGCCTTGGCAAATGCAACCAATGCAAGATCGAAGAAGGAGCAACGTCGGGACCAGCAAGGTCCAGGGGACTCACCAAAAGCAGGGGAGTCAGGGCAGGCCCCAAGCAATCAGGGGAGCCTAAAAGAAACAAGTGTGACCCTCAAGTGGACCTACAGGCCGGAAGCACTGGAGTCGCAAGAGGACCTCAAGCAGCTCACCAAAAGATGCAGGCCACGATGCAGAAGATGCGGTGTGGCTGAAGATTCTGGTGACTGGAGGTGCTTGAGGTTGGGGCTACTTGGAGCCTGAAGATCTCTTTGGAAAGAAGTCAACGAGCCTTTGCAACTGCAAGTTGACGCAGTGCACAGGGGTTCGGTTATTGCAACCCCCACGAGGGATACTGGTCTCAAACTTGGTGAGAGGGCAGGGCAGGCCTCGGAAGATGTGGAAAACCACCGCCTGTGTTGCAGAGCCTTTGGATGCCGGAGGAGCTCAGGATCAGCAGACCGGTCGACTTAGTTGCGGTGCCAGCGAATGCAGGGGAGTGACTACTTCACTCCAAGGGAGATTCCGTCAAGTGTCTTTGATGCTTCACAGGACTTGGAAGGTCCCTGTATGATGCACAGGCCCAGACGATGCAGCAGACTGGAAGGAAGACGAAGTCAGGCCCAAACGAAGTCCAGCAAAGTCCAGAGGGCCCAGATGGTAGAAGTAGAAGTGGTGTCTGATCTGAATCTTATCCCACAACATATCTAGGGACCTACACCCAGGTAAGCCCTTAAGTACCCTAGGGAAAGGGTTGGGAAGATTCAGGGGACCCTCCCAGGGGAGGGTCTGGACAGGGGGAAGGTTACTCCCATGTCCTTTGCCCAGTTTTGCGCCAGAGCAGGAGCCAACGGCTCCCAGGACTGGTTTGAACTAAACTATGCACAGGGACACCAAATGTGCCCCTCATGCAGACTGAGTGGTGCTGGCAAGCGCACCCACCCTACCCCAATACACTAAATCCTGTCTGGGAGGTGGTCACACTTCCCTGTGACAGAATGCCTATTGTTCTGCCTTCCCCTGCTGGAGCTTGGCTCAGCAGCAGGAGGGCAGAATCGGGTCTCTGGTCGGAAGCAACCATTTTGTGCTGGTACCGGGAACACTGACAGCCTAACAGAGGGCTCTTCCAGTGCTTGGAATCATACCTCCCACACCGTTTACGGTGTGGGAGGTATGATTCCAACATATTTGATACCAAACATGATAGGGTACGTTACAGCCAGTTTCGAGATGGTCATCGCGTAATGACGCGGTGCCCCTCTATATGGTATATGGCTGTCTCACTTACAATCCAGGAGAATGGACTCCGTAGCTGGAGGGGCACCCTGCTCATGCAGGGGAACCCTCACACTTAGAACCAATCCCACTGCCTTCAGGATTGTAAAGGCCTGCTATAGGGGTGACTTATAGGTTTTAAGTGCAATGACCCTAGATATAGGAAACCTATATCTTTAGTAAGTGGTGCAAGCGCCAGCTTACACAGGCTGCAATGGCAGGCCTGTAGTTCCATTTTGAATGGTCTCTCATGGGTGGCATAACACATGCTTCAGCCCATGGGAGACCTCTGGGGTACCTATGCCCTGTGTACATGGATACCATATACTAGGGACTTATAAGGCTACCCCAGTATCCAATATGGGGATGTACCTAGGTACTGAACGTAACAATTTAGGGAGAAAGCAGAGAGACTGGGGTCCTGATTAGCAGGATCCCAGTCAGACTAGTCAAATTTAGCTTAGCACCAGGCAAAAAGTGTGGATAACCATGAAAGCAGATCCTACTTTCCTACAATTGCCATTCCTAAAAAGGACCATAGTTCAAATACATCTTTAGGACTGCTAATGGAGTTTAAAGACAAAGGGGCAATTTATTAAGGAGTTGCATCGCCATTGCACATGCAACAGGGGGCAAGAGAGATGCAACTCTTAAGTTAGATCTATTTAGCCACGTAAGGCCACCTTGTGTGACTTGATCAATCTAGAGTAACACAATGCAGTGAAAATCGCTGTGTTAGTTACTCTGCCCCCTGCGAGACGTTCCTTGGGTGAAGTGTGGGTGTTCCACCCATGGCCTTTGGCAAATTCCCAGATTTACCATCATTGCTAGACCCGGTAATGCGTCAAAATGCTATGCCTTACCAGGTGAGTAGTATATAGGAGAAATATCTTTATTCCCATTGCACCATGGTGGAGGGTGCCTAGGTTGGCACTAAGCAGCACATTGTGCGCCAGTGCAAGGAAAAGACAGAAATGTGGCGTATTATGTTACATACAGTGAATTCCTACCCTTTACCTATCACGCAGCACAGCGCAGCAAGGTAAGTGATTTTTTCATAACTATGCACCTTAACTTTTAATGGATCTGGCGTCATTCCTTCTTTTGAAAATATATGACCATAGAACGTTAGTTCAGATTTGTTAATCTCACATTTTTCTGCATCTAATGTGATACCAGCTTTTTAAAGTTATAGACACACATCGTTTATAGTTTGATCACATTCATGCTGTGCTTTTCCAAAAACTAAAATTCCATTACTATAGTTTATCGAATTTTTCACTGGACTTATAACCTTTTTTTTTATAATTTCCTGGAACATTTCTGTGGCTGAACATATGCCAACATTTAGTCTTCTGTGATGAAACACCCAAGATGTGTAGAAAATATTATTATGTATCATGTTTGTTCATCAATTTCTAGATGGCGATACCCTTTATATAAATACAATTTCGAAAACACAGTAGCCCCATTGAGATTACTAATCATATCATTCAAAAGTGGGCCAGGGTGTCTTTCCCTTTCAATTGCTGTGTCACATACTCACAGTCTACACATATTCTGATATTTTCTATGTTCTTTTTTGGAACTACTACTATGGTGGATCATCGCGCCCAAGACATGGAACGACCTCCCTCAACACATCAGAACATCCTTCTCACTTCTTGAGTTCCTCAAGAAGCTGGAAACCTGGCTCTTCGAATAAACACCTTGGGGACCACAAACATACACACCTGCCGAAGCTCCTGGATATCCTCTCGGGTGAATAGTGAGCTATACAAATCAATATAACCTAACATAATATTTCCATTGGGCGGTTTTAAGACTTGGGCCCTGGGTCGGCCGGCACTTAGGGAAACCTAAGCCCACCAATATCAAAACCTAACTTCCTCTGCGTTTCTGTTGTGGAGGGCTGCAGTATTTGGGCCCTGGGCCAGTCAGAGCGTAGGGAAACGTACCTCCCCAGACTATTCTGGAAACTAGACACCTGCGGGAATCCAGGGTGGTATGGCTAAAAATGGATCTCAGCATATTTTCTTACTCACAATGTTATGCAAATTTCAAAGTATGCATGAAAAATGTATTTCCCACACATTTCTATTACTTAAACATGAGGAACATACAGCCAATGACAAATGCCTTACCATCCAGAATTTCCACACTACCCCAAACGAAAACAGCACCTCTCATGCCTGTTTCAGATATCTGCGTAGAGGGCAATCTTAGCACAGCAAATCTTTCTGATGCCATTTGCAGAAAAAGACACTCACTTTTCTTGCACAGTACTTGTCCTATTTAAAAACAATCCACATTTGGGCTATTTTCTTGGTCCCATCTAGGAAACCACAAACACTTAGGGGCCGATTCCGATTCGGGCCGGAAATCACTCCGACCGAGTCGGATTCGGAGAGATTTCCGACCGAACCGGACTCTAGCAGTCCGACCGAACGAGTATGATGCGGACGCATGCTATCGGACTCGAGTCGGTCGGACTCCCATTGAAGTCAATGGGAGCCGGTCGTACGACGCGTACACGGGTTCCCATTGACTCAATGGGTGCGTCGCGAACAAGGGCGCCCCCTGCAGCGGGTACGCATCGGTGCGACTCGCGCCGTACATGCATGTGTAGGGGGGACCCATGGGTCCCCCCTGTGTGCAACTCGCGCGGCTAGGCGTACAGGGGGGTCCGACACGGACCCCCGAAGTCCGGCTCCGACTGCTATTTCGAGCCGGACGGCGCGAGTCGGTCGGACTGTTCGAGGCGCGCATCGTACTTGCCCGGTCGGGGTGTGAGTGCGTGGTGCGAGTCGAGTCCGTACGAGTCGGTCGGAGCGGTTCGGAGCCGGGAACGAGTCGGTCGGGGATTTCGCGTGCGCTCGCATCGTACTTGCTCGCGCGGACGGGTGTTCGAATCGGTCGGAAACTGGGCGTCCGACTCGGATCCGGTAAAGCCGAATCCGATTCGGTGCCCTACCGGCCGAGATCGGAATCGGCCCCTTAGTTTAAGCTCGAACTTCCCCAAATATCAAAAAAGGCTCAACACTGGAGGGGAGAGGTGACAGCACCTAAGGAGTTAAAACAAGAACCACAACATAACAGCAGCTCATAGAATAATATACATAGCCTATTCATGGCACTGATAACGTTCAGAACACATCTACAGTTATGATTGAAGAATATTAGTATATTTTTCTTAGATTTTCAGATGAAGAAAAAATAAATCTCTCTTAAAGTATCACAATAGTATATCAGTAAGTCTCATAACTAATTTAGAATCACTGTTGCATATCAGTGATATGGAAGTCCCAGAGAAAATTCAGGATTATGTTAAGTAATTATTTTTATTATATACCTTTCTGATCAAGCAGCTACAGAGCATATCCATATTTCTGATAACAAATAGCCATAAAAACCCATAAAAGAATAACCGAAGCATATTCATTCTATTAATATTAATAAAACAATAACTGATTTTTAAAATAATGATACTTTGTGAGTTCAAACTCATGAGCAGAAAGTCACAGCAGATGTTACTAGTGAACGATAACTCAGTGAATCATCTTTACAGCCACCAAATGGTCAAGGCACATCAACATTTTTAATTTTTAATATTTTCAATGTACATAGTTTCTAATAGTGAATGTCAATAGCATAGTAATGATGGATACTACTCATAGCATATCCACGACTCTAAGAAAGAATATCAACAGTATGCCCTTGGTTTTCATAAATAAAGTAAACTGCATGTCTCCAACTGTGTTAAATGATATGCCCGGCATATGCATTATTATGATGAGGGCCATTTGAAAAATTTAATTCCTTGGCTGCAGCTTATTCCACATAAATATGAATGTGCTGCTCTTGCCAAATAATCCAGAATCTGCTGCTAATTTGTTGATTATTTTATTAATGTTGCTTCTAGATCAACTGGTTCAAAAGTGGGACAATGGGATTCATAAGGTGAAGTGCCATTCCCGACACTTAACTGCTCACCCTTTAGCCGTACATTGCTATATTCAGACATTTAAAGATGTGACAATTTTGGTCACAAAGTCTAGCAATTCCCACAGGCTTTTGTCTGGGGAAGGAAAAAAAGACCTCAAATGCTTAAATAGAACTAAAATAGTTGAAAAAAATAAATCATTTTTTGTCTGGAAAATACATTATGTTACTCTTCACACAAGTTTGTGCTTATTACATCACAGACACTTTTCTCAAAAGAGCAAATATTTAAGGAGGGCACTTTGTGGCCTATTCACAAAGGTAAATCTACCTATGTAGATTTATTAGTTAGGGTGGGCGGAACTCACTGAGTTTCAATCCACGGACTTCCGCACAGTTACATAAAACTCCACAAGATTTCCGGAGTTCCGCACACAGCAAAATATGCAGCTCGCACTGTTCGCTTTGCAATTTAGTGCCAGTAGCGGAGCAGCACTGAAAATCAGTGCAAAAGGCACAATGCGTTGCACGTACCTATATGCAGCTTTGATGTCCAGTGTCTGCAGTATAACTAGGCCTGAGCAAAATTTCCATTATGCAGGCATAGTCTTATGTAATTCTAGTAATTTCTTGTCCCACTTATTATGCAAAATTCCTGTAAATTACACCATTATGCAGCGTTGAGTAATTAGGCGCTGTTTGAAGCAAGAACAAGGGAGCAACACGAATGACCAGAACGCAAGTGGGTGCTGTCAGTAGCGCTTGTGCTTTGTTGTGCTATTAATTTAGCAAGAAATGCATCCTTGTATCCAAAATTGATGTGGACTCATTTAGCACTAACATACAGCACCAAGGGCCAGATGTACGACGGATTCTTGCATGCGCAAATGGGTTTTAGACCCGTTTGCGCATGCAAAAAACCGGTGGGCCATGTACTATTCCTATTTTGCGAGTCGCTAATTAAATAGCGACTCGGAAAATAGGGTTAGCGACTCGCTATTAGGAAGGGGTGTTTTGAGGGCGTCACTTCCTAATAGTGAGTCTGAACCCTATGTAAGAATGTTTTGCGACCGCAATTGCGGTCGCAAAACACTGCAGTTTACCACACTCTTCAAGAGTGTGGTAAACCATTTGCAAACGGGAAGGGGTCCCCAGGGGACCCCTTCCCCTTTGTGAATGGGTGTCCAAACATTTTTTCAGAGCAAGCAGTGGTCCCAGGGACCACTACCTGCTCTTAAAAAATGAAACAAAAACGTTTCATTTTTTTTTTTTAAATGCATCCCGTTTTCCTTTAAAGAAAACGGGCTGCATTAAAAAAAAAAAAAAACTGCTTTATTTAAAAGCAGTCCCAGACATGGAGGTCTGCTGACCCCAGCAGGCCACCATCCCTGGGAGTTCCAGCCATTCCCAATGGGGTCGCAAATTGCAACAACCTCATTAATATGCACGAGGCATGCAATTTGCAACCCCATTGGGAATCGCAAACAGTGTCTCAGACACTGTTGTACATTGGCAATTGCGACTCACAAATTGCGACTCGCAATTTGGCGCAATTTGCGAGTCACAATTACCAATGGTCGTACATCTGGCCCCAAATGCTTGTTTTGCTTTTTATATAATTATGTGTAATTTCTTGCAATTTTCCTAAAAGGTCACATAATTATGCTAAAGCAAATTATCGAAATTTCACACACCCCTATGTAAAACCATGACTCAAGTATGGAATGCACATAGCACTGTAATGTCCTGGTAAAGAATGAGGACAGCCATGAACGGAGTAATGAGAAAATATGCCCAGAACATCCAAAGGTTTTGAGAGAGCATGCACACAACATCCAAAGAGCTCTGAGAGTGTCTGCACAACAACCAAAGGGTTCTGAGAGAGCATGACCACAACACACAAAGGGTTATCAGAGAGCATGTCTGTAATACTCGAAGGGAAAAGAGAGAGCATGTACGCAGCACCGTGTAGGTTCTGAGAGAACAAGCCGGTAGGATCCAACAGGTTCTGAGAGATACGCATCCAATGGGTTTTGGAAAAGCATGGCTGCATCATCAAAGGGTTCTGAGAGAGCATGGCTGCGGCATCAAAGACTTCTGAGAGAGCATGGCTGCAGCATCAAAGGCTTCTTAGAGGGCAGGGCTGCGGCATCTAAGGGTTCTGAGTGAGCATGGCTGCGGCATCAAAGGCTTCTGAGAGAGCATGGCTGCAGCATCAAAGGCTTCTTAGAGGGCAGGGCTGCAGCATCAAATGGTTCTGAGAGAGCCTGGCTGCAGCATCAAAGGGTTCTGAGAGAGCCTGGCTGCAGCATCAAAGGGTTCTGAGAGAGCATGGCTGCAGCACTAAAGGGTTCTGAGAGACCCTGGCTGCAGCATCAAAGGGCTCTGACAGAGCAAGACTGCAGCATCAAAGGGTTCTGAGAGAGCATGGCTGCAGCATCAAAGGGCTCTGACAGAGCAAGACTGCAGCATCAAAGGGTTCTGAGAGAGCATGGCTGCAGCATCAAAGGGTTCTGAGAGAGCCAGGCTGCAGCATCAAAGGGTTCTGAGAGAGCATGGCTGCAGCATCAAAGGGCTCTGAGAGAGCATGGCTGCAGTATCAACGGGTTCTGAGAGGGCATGGCTGCAACATCAAAGGGTTCAGAGAGAGCCAGGCTGCAGCATCAAAGGGTTCCAAGAGGCGTGGCTGCAGCATCAACGGGTTCTGAGAGGGCATGGCTGCAACATCAAAGGGTTCCAAGAGGCATGGCTGCAGCATCAAAGGGTTCTGAGAGAGCCTGGCTGCAACATCAAAGGGTTCAGAGAGCCAGGCTGCAGCATCAAAGGGTTCCAAGGGGCGTGGCTGCAGCATCAACGGGTTCTGAGAGGGCATGGCTGCAGCATCAAAGGGTTCCAAGAGGCATGGCTGCAGCATCAAAGGGTTCTGAGAGAGCCTGGCAGAAGCATTAAAGAGTTCTGAGAGGTCCTGGCTGCAGCATCAAAAGGTTCTGAGAGAGCATGGCTGCAGCATAAAAGGGTTCTGAGAACGTCTGGCTGCAGCATCAAAGGGTTCTGAGAAAGAGTGGCTGCAGCACTAAAGGGTTCTGAGGGGGCCTGGCAGCAGCAAAGAGTTCTGAGAGAGCATGGCTGCAGCATCAAAGGGCTCTGAGAGAGCATGGCTGCAGTGTTCTGAAAGCGCACGCTCACAGAATCTAAAGGACTCCAGGAGAGCACACACAGAGCGCCCCTGGGTTCCGAGAGAGCAGGCCCACAGAATGCAAAGGGTTGCAGGCGCGTGCGCAGTAGCGGCCCGTCCCCTGCCAAAGTGGGGGGGGGGGGCGGGCCGGGCCAGAGGAGGGAGGTGGGGAGGGTTTGGAGGGACAAAAAAAACAACAACAAAAAATGAAAATAAACTTACCTTGCGGCCGTTTCCCGCGAATTGCTTCGTTCTTCTTCTGGTCCTGGACACAGGCTCCCAGCCTGCCCTGCGGCCAATCATGAAGCTGCTCTCATGAGAGCAGCTTCAGGATTGGCCGGAGCACCAGCAATTTGCACTCCCAGGCAGACTGGGAGCCTGTTCCTGCTCTCTCCAGCCCCAGCAATACAGCTTCACTGCGCATGAGGGGTTTGGCCGGCCTGAGACGCCGGCCAAACATCTCATGTGCAGTGAAGGGAGTGCCCACCACTCCCCCACCAGCAGTGTCATCCCCAGAGTCTTGGGGGCGGGTCCAGGGGATTAAAATAGAACGATAATAAAACAGGTTTAAAACCTGTTTTATTGTCGTTTTATTTTCTGCTGGTGGCAGGAGGGGCGACACGCCTTCGCCCTAATGAAGCGACCACCCCTGCGCCCGCCCCCACAGCACCGCTACAGTTCTAAACGAAAATTCCAAACGGATCTTCAGCTGTAATGACCTTACTCGGGGTAGAGGCACATGGTTGATCTTTACTGCTAATACTCAGCCTCTGCCCTTATTGACTCCTACTGGTTGACGTGTTCTTCAGGGGGAAGGCATGCAGTGACCCCCTCCTCTCTGCCAAGTCATTCACTAATGTACAGAGTGAGGTTCCGTATTGGGCAATGCACTCTCGCGCCTCATGCTTAGATGCAGTGATGAACGCCACTGATTGCTTATGCAATGACAGAGCAGATTCTGATATATGGTATCTTATCTGCTCGGGTGCAAGCTGACAGCTTTAGGTGGCCTTTTCACTCTTCCATTGCGTCTCTCAGTGCGAGGATGGAGGAGATGACGCAGCAGATTATGCTGCATGTTTACTCATTGGCTAGAGTGCAGAGAGGCGAGCATCAGTGGCCTTCCAGCTCTGGCTCCTACTTCAACAAGCATTTGCAATGCAATAGGTCTCGCATTTACATAAGTTTCGTAAATGCGACACCTATTGCATTACAAATGCTTGTTTGTAAAAACGCCCATGCGGTGCTTTAACTTTAATATCGGCCGCAGCCCTTTCTTTAGACGAGCCGTGGCTAAAGAAAGGGGCGTGGCCGCCGTTAAAGTGAAAGCGCAGTATGGGGCGCTTTTACAAAAAAAAGCAGTTGTTTATGAAGTTGACAAACAAATGCTTTTTTTTGTAAAAGCGCCCCATGCCGCGCTTCGATTTAATGGTGTCCACGCCCCTTTCCTTAGACTCGGCTCATTTAAGGAAAGGGGCGCGGC
Source organism: Calotriton arnoldi (assembly GCA_963921515.1). Taxonomy (NCBI): domain Eukaryota; kingdom Metazoa; phylum Chordata; class Amphibia; order Caudata; family Salamandridae; genus Calotriton; species Calotriton arnoldi. Next base: position 954,654 of record CAWUFW010001628.1, read on the forward strand.
TGACATTAAAGTGTAGGTGCGGCTTGGGGCAATTAAAACAAAAAAAATTAAATAAAGTTTTTTAAAAAACATGTGGCCGCGTTTGGCCCGGCAAGTAAAGCAAAGGCACGGGCGCCACTATCACCGTGGCGTGCCGAGCCACAACACATGTAAAAGGGGGTGTCCTCATGAGAGATTACAAATGAAGACAAAGCGGTACTAAGGAAGGACTAACTAGCCTATTTACAAATCAGAAGCCAGCATTTACTAAGGACAATGACACAAGCCAATGAGAAATATGGGTGGAGAGTGGGTGGGGCTTCAAGTGCATACTCCAATACTGCATGCCTCGTAGAGCAGCGCATGCGCTGCCGCGGCTCGACCTAAAAATGTCAGGGGTGAGAGTGCACATTACAGAGCTGCTCTCACGCCCCTCGTTTTCTTAGGTGCAGGGTGTGATAGCATGAAGCAGTCTCTCAGCTCCACACCCTCATTCAGTAATGCAAGGAGAGGTCACATTACAGAGCTGCACTCACGCCCCTCGTTTCCTTAGCTGCCAAGGTGATAGTGCGCAGTTGCCTTCCAACTCTCCTCAATCAGGGTACGACTGGCCCATAGAGCAGTCAGGCATTTCCAGAAGGTTAATCGGGCAGATCAGGGTTTGGATCAGTTGTTTGGTTGTTTGTGGGCCTAATTTATGGTCTTTCCGGTTTCCTCAGATATTAAAACAGATATAGCCTGCAGCAGGCTCAAATCTATATAGTTTTCCATGCCATACAAACCATTTATATTGTGTCTTTACAAGCAAAAATCTGCCCAATTTGCAAATATGGCCCACTTGTTTAGCTTTCTAAATCATTTAAGGGGCCACTTTTATTTTGATGCCTGGCAGATTCTGACCTTTTTAGGGTCGAGCCTGCGAGAGCATGCGCTAGCTCATACATCTCACTTGCGAGACACTGTTGTTAACAGAAAGGGCTTGGAGCCCGCCCGTTGCTTACCATTTGTTGGCTTGCATGACTCTCTTCTTTACAGCCTCGTAATTCTTCAAGGCAGGCCTAACATCATTTCCATTCCTCTCTGTGGAGCAGGGACCAAACTCTGATTAATTCAACTTGATCAATGCCCGCCCGCAGCTCCTGACGTGATTGAGGTACTATTTTGTTCTGTTTAACTTCTAGTGCCCAGCAAGCAGAAGGTGTGTTACTGGCAGAAATGTGCCCAGCAGGAAGCAACATTGTTTCTTTCTTATGTGTAATATCTAAAATGATGCTTTAACACTTAATCGTGCAGTACACCCCAATCCACCCAACCTCAATTCACCCCAGTCCAATCCACAACAATCCACCTATCTTATCCCACACTAATCCTCCCAACCCTACTAAATCCAATACACCCCAGACCAATCCAATCCAATCCACCCCACCCCACTTCAATCCAAACCACTCACCTCAATCCAATTCCACTCCAATCCACCACACTCCAATCCTCCCAAACCACCCCACTCTAATCTGCCCCACTCCAATCCAAAACAATCTGCCCCACTCCAAAACAATCTGCCTCACTCCAATCCAAAACAATCTGCCCACTCCAATCCAAAACAATGTGCCCCACTCCAATGTGCCCCACTCCAATCCAAAACAATCTGCCCACCCCAATCTGTCCCACTCCAACCCTCCCCACTTCCAATATGCCCCACTTCAATCCTCCCCACTCCAATCTGCCCCACCCCAATCCAAAACAATCTCCCCCTCTCTAAACGCCCTCTCCAATCTGCCCCACTTCAATCCAAAATAATCTGCCCCACTCCAATCTGTCCCACTCCAATCCAAAACAATTGGGGCCCCACTCCAATCTTCCCCACTCCAGTCCAAATAATCTGCCCGCTACAATCTGCCCCACTACAATCTGCCCCTGCCCCACTCAATTCAAAACAATCCGCCCCACTCCAATCCAAAACAATCTGCCCTACCCTAATCCAAAACAACCTGCCCCACTTCAAGCCAAAACAATCTGCCCCACTCCAATCTGCCCTACTACAATCCAAAACATTCTGCCCCACTCCAATCCAAAACAATCTGCCCAGCTCCAATCAAAAACAATCAGCCCCACTCCAATATGCCCCACTTCAATCCAAAACAATCTGCACCACTCCAATCCAAAAGAATCTGCCAAATCTAATCCAAAACAAATTGCCCCACTCCAATCTGCCCCACTCAGGGCAAAACAATCTGCCCCATTACAATTCAAAGCAATCTGCCCCACTACAATCAGCCCCATTACAATCCAAAACAATCTGCATCACTCCAGTCTGCCCCACTCTAATCTGCCCCACTCCAATCTGCCCCACTCCAATCCACTCCAAGCCAATTTGATCCACTCCAATCCAAAACAATCTGCCCCACTCGAATCTGCTCCACTCCAGCCTGCCCCACTCCACTCATCCCACTCCAATCTGCCCCACTCTAATCCAAAACAATCTGCCCCACACCAATCTAAAACAATCTGCCCACTCCAATATGCCCCACTAGAATCCAAAACAACTGGCCCCACTCCAATCCATCCCACCCCAATCTTCCCCACTCCAATCCAAAACAATCTGCCCCACTCCAATCCAACAACAACCAACCCACTTCAATCTGCCCCACTCCAATCCCAAAAAACCTGCTTCACTCCATTCCAAAACAATCTGCCCCACTCAAATCTAAAATAATCTCCCCCCCTTCAGTCCACCCCATCACAATCCAATCTACCCACCCCATTTCACACCACCCTACTCCAATTTAATCCTCCCCATCCAGTCCACCCCACTCCAATCCCCCACTCTCTAATCCACTCCACTCCATTGTAGTCCAAACAACCCCATTCTACTCCAATCAACCCCTCTACCCTAATCCAATCCACCCCATTCAATCCAACCCACCCAGCCCACCACACTCCAATCCACCCCACTCCACTCCACCCCACTCCAATTCAACCCACTCCAGTGCAATCAACCCCACTCCAATCCAATCCACCCCACTCCAATCCAATCCACCTTATCCAGTTCAGTCTAATCCACCCAACTCCATTCCAGTGTAATCAACCCACTCCACTCTAATTCACCCCACTCCGAACCACCCTACTCTAATCCAATCCACCCCAGTACAATCACTCCAGTCCACCCACCTCAAACCAATACAATCCACTAAATCCAATCCAACTCACCCCATTTCAATCAACCCCACTCCAATCCAATCCACCCCATCCAGACCACCCACTCCAACCCACCCCACTCCACTCTATCCAACCCACTCTACCCCAATCCAATCCATCCCAATTCAATTCAATCCAATTCAATCCACCCCACTACCTCAATTCAATCCAATTCAATCCACCCCACTACCTCAATCCCCTCCAACCCACTCCACTCCACTCTATGCCACTGAACTCTATGACACTTCACTCTACGACACTCTCTGCCACTGAACCACTGAACAACTGAACTCTACTCAACTCTAGGACACTCTACTCCCCCCTACTCCACTCTACTCCAACAAATCCAATCTACGACACTCTATTCCCCCCACTCAACTCTAGGGCACTCCATGTCACTAACGTTTAGACATGCTGAACAGCAGCCACACTGGTATACAACTTGGCAAAAATACAATGCCAAAACCAATAGCTCTTGTATAGGCGAGACCTATTAGCTTTACCAATGCTTGTTTGCTAATGTGAGAACCAGGGAGATTACACACAAGGTTATGAATTACCGCTTCATTGACTAGGGTGTAAAGGTAAGCGGGCATGGAGTTTACTTCCTGTGATTGCAGAAAGGGAGCTTAGAAAGTGCCTTCCCATCCTTCTCTTGCTAGCGGCAGGACCCCAAACACAGCTTTTTGATGGAACTCTTCACTTGCTGTTGATCAGAAGGGAACCAGACCTGCCACTTCTGTCAGCTTCTTAGATGTCTTGGTACTGTACTTTTCATTAAGAAATAAGCACATTAATTGCAAACTTCAGTTAATGTCACGTTATCATTCATAGAGCTGGATAAATGTCAGAAAATGCCATTTTAAAATGCATGAGATGCTTCTTTTCAGCTTTCGAAAATCATAAAAACCAGCAGTTATGAAGGCGCGCGGCGCTGCGATGCCATGCTGAGGGATGATGTATAGATACAAGGCCCAAATAACAATAACAATACCAATACCCAGCATGCACTGCAAATCTGATGAGATGATAGTCAGGTTAGTTTGCATAATGCACAATAACAAATGTGATTCGCTCTTCCAATACAAATAAAAGTCGATATTGCTTGTTTGCTTAGGAATAATCATTTCAATGCCCTGAGTAATATGCAAGGTTAGAACAGCCTGAGAGATGCAGTTTTACCACAGATATTGGCAGGAGGCACGCAAGCACTTGAGCTCTGAACTAGCCTCCGGGTTGACATCACCTATGTCATCATAGGGCATTGTCTCAAAATAGCATGTTTCTACGACAGTACACAAACCTTCATTGTTGTCTTAGGAGTACTTAGAGCGTGGTTCGTTTCTGATATATTAAGGTGTATTCAGGGCACAAGTCCTAAAAAGGAAGTGGGGGAACTAACCAAGGGGCATATTATCAAGGCGGCGCAATAAAATTATCGCCGCTTTTGCGTCCGTTTTCGGCCGAAAAGCGGCGATAATTTTATCGCCTTATCAGCAAGGTCACGCTATCGCGTGAATCCTTGCCGTAGCGCCCTTTCCTTAACACTCCAGCTTTGCATCTCTAATGAGATGCAAAGTGGGCGTCACTGGGCGTACCCGGATGGACTACCTTGCAAATATCGCTGATGTTCACATCGCGATATTTACAAGGTAGCCCACAGGATTTTAGCATACGTTAGATTTTGGCGAAAACGGCTGTTTTCGCCAAAATCTAACGCCTGCTAAAATCCTGACTTACCTATGTGTGACATAGGGGTGGATTATGCTGATACGACCACAGGGTCGTATCAGCAAGGTTATCGCCGCTTTGCAGGGAACATCGCTGGAAAATCAGCGATGTTCCCTGCAAACTGGCGATAACCTCGCTATCTCTGGAGTTTTTATCGCCCTGGAGAAACGCGTTGTTAATAACGCGCTACCAGGGCCATAAATTCCGGAGATAGCCTGCGATAGGAAATCTATCGCTAAGCACGGCCAGCGATAATTATCGCTGGCCGTTGATAATATGCCCCCAAGTTAGGCAGTATGCAAGTAACATCTTGACGAGTGCCACCACAGTGCATGACGTCACAGTGCGTAACATTGCACATGCCATCACAGGGAGTGATCTCACTGGACGTGACATTACAAGAAGTTACATCAGATATTAAGACGTCACACATATTTATCAGGTACATCATAAATACATTTAAGTGCATTATGAGATTTAACAAATAAGATTTTGCGTAGGGGTTGGTCCAAAAAAGTGGCGCATCACGAAGGAAATCAGGGCCTTAACTAATACATTTATGTTTTTAAAACCCTGCCACAAAGAAATTGGCAACAAGGAGAAGCATGGTAGTAGATCTGTTCTGCTTAGTTGGTTGCAAAGTCTGCATTTTCAAATCTCTTATGGGGTTAAGGCACCTACTGCAGAGATCTCGGTGAGTAAATCTTGGGAATAATAATGGTAAGATAACTCTGGTGGTCAAGGCTTTTGCTGGAGAGATCAGTGTAGTCCCAGATTTGAATCAAAGTAGTATAGAAGGTTAATGTGTCTCCTGCAAAGCGCATCATGTAACACGCAGGTGACAGATTTATATTTGATGTTGATAGGTAAGTAGGTTACTGCTTTCAACAGAGATCCTTTTGTTACTTGCAGTTCGTAAATTGTAATTCTTCTAATATAGCACAGTCTGCTATGAAGGACATGTGGCCCCTACACCTTGTAACACTCACTCTCTTATGTAACACATCTTGTACACTGATTTACACACTTACATGATTTATTGTTATTGTATAATGTGTATGTTACGTAAAGCGCTCTGGCACCCTGCATTGGGACGAGTGGCACTATAAAAGAAATAAAATAGTACTATTTAAATTGTTATTTGTGTAAATACTGGGACAGACCAACACATCTGGCATTCTTCCAGTGCATGCATCTCTTATACACGAGGATTGAACAAAGTCAAAATCATGCCCCTCTTAAGTACTTGTGAAGCGATGAATAAACTGTGTGCTTTTGTTTACCCTCCGTTGCATTTGCATTTAAGTGTGAGGCTCCAGACCGGGTCCAGCCCGGATAATCTATCAAAAGGAGGCCTTAGGACCCCTTAACATTGGCCTTTATCTTTGGCCCAGCTGGAGGTGAAAATAAAAAAGCCCCCCTCGCTGCCTGCACGTTGCTTCTGGGATGGAAAGCAGACAACGTGCAGGTGCTGCTGAACATGTTCCCGTGTCTGAAAATTACACCGGAACAGGTTCTGCATATTTATGCGGCTCCCAACTTTTGGGCAGGGTGGATGGCGTCCACCCCATGAAAATAGTGGGTGGACGCCATCTACGTGCTTGTACCCCGGACTTGAGTCCTGCGTGTATTAACGTCACCGTGTGCAGGTTTTCAGTTCAACAGTAACACTAGAAAAGTGATTTGGACTGCTGTTTGAACATTAATATGTACAATGCAATTAGGGTGGGTGTCCAAGATGGGGGCCGGGTAAGAGCTCCTTTACATCGCTCAGCAGCTTATGCCCGCCAGCCAGCAGTCCAGCCAGCCACGGGCCATTCAAATTAACAATATTGTGTAGGCAATCTCCCTGGGGGGACCAGGTAACGATGTGGGCATGTTGTCTGTCCAACGCGGGCTTGTCTTGGATTGTTGCAGTCACGGTCATCCCTCCAACATGGTAGCCACCATATCATGCATGCGTCACCGAAGCCGGAAAACTGTCGAAGTCAGCCCAGAGAGTTCCCCCTGGAGGTAACAGCATCTCAAGTCCAGCGGCTGCTGAAAATCAGCACTTGCACTGCTGGCGGCGTCAAATTGAGTCCCAGTAAATGCCAGTGGCCTAAGTCACAGGCAATGAGGCCTTGTGAGCAGATGCGAGATGAACGACAGCTCCACTGTCCATGATAGAGTACACTGCAGACCAGAGAGAGTCTCTCAGGTAATTCCTTACGCTTCCATCCTGAGAGCGCCCTGCGGGAGGACCCTGGCAGAATCTTGACTCCCACACTCTCGTGCTCGTGACTCAGGCTGTCTGACGTGGCACTGACCATACCGCTGGTCAGCTGGGTCCCTACTGGTGCCTGATGGAAGACCTGTGACCAGCTGCAGCCATATGATAATGCCCAGGACTTACACCTGAGAGGGCGTGGTAAGGGAGAACAAACTTCGTTGTGAGCTATGTTGCGGCCCAGCCCTGAAGCGGCCGCGCAGAGACTCTGCCGTCAGACTACATGGTGACAACAGGCATCTTGGGCTAAAGAGGAAACAAAGCCCACTATCACCAGACTTCACAGGTTGGCCATTCCAAGGGGGAAGATGCTACTACGTAGGAGGGCGGGGTGGACAGACGACCGCCAAGAGAGCATCCTGGAGTGGGATCGAAGCCATAACACACCCTCATCATCCCCTTCTTTTCACACCTCTGGCACGCTGTTCGGCAGTGCTGGGTATCCCTCCAAAGACATATCGCCACAGACTTCACACACGCATTTCTCAGACAGCGTTGTCACTCTACAGCACACCCAAGGGGATTCATGGAAGCCCATAAGTCTAAAAAGGACCAAGAAAACTGACCTGCAGCACGATCTAGTGGTGGGTGACCACTTGCCCCACGATCTTGCGTCATCCAGTGCAGACCAGGTGAACCGTGAAGCCCCTATCACACACTCATTTTTAGAGTCACTTTTTTAGAAGGCTGCGGGAGGATTGCTCCACCTTGAGGGCCGAAGTAGCAGCAACGTGAAAGAAGTCAAGTAGTAGGTGACGATCCTGGGGCAGTGAGTGACAACTCTGGAAGATAACAATGATGCCAAGGAGGCTCCAGAAGCAAAAACTTGACCTCCACACTCAGCTGGAAGATCAAGGAAACAGAATGGGCCGCTCGAACATTAGAATTAAAGGCATCCCTCTGAACACCGAGAACTGCAACTTGGAAGGCCTCGTAACACGTCTCTTCATACAACTTCTCGTGCGGCTAGCAGAAGATGGCCCTGTTCCTTATCGCACCAGAGTCTCCAGTCACGTTACTGTGAGAGACTTTGAAGGCAGTAATCAGGGGAACTATTGTGCCTGTTTCGGCCCACCACAACAAGGCCAGGAGAGACAAGAGGGCGGATCTTGAAGGAAAAGTCCGGATGCTGGGGGTAGAGCAGGGACCCATAAAACCCACAGGTAGCTCAACCTAGCCAAGAAACACCTTAAGGCACTGATGTAGATAAAGTTAAATACATGCTCCTGCACACCAAACAAAAATACTATTCAGGGATCAATAAGGTGGTGCGGCTCCTGGTCAGCAAGCTGCAAGGCAAGATCCAAAAGGCCAGGATAGCGGAGTCCCGGACAGAGGATGGGTCCCGCAAAACGATGGATGATGAAATATTGCAGGTTCTACCCCACCCTCTACACACCAGAAGAGACTGATCCAGAAAGAATGATGGAGTACTTAGCTGCAGTCCACACCACCAGCTTGCTCTCCCATGATGTTAAGTCGCTCGAAGCAGACATGCAAGTCAATGAAGTCTTCTCAGAAATAGCTAAACTGCAGCCAGGCAAAGCACCAGGGATCGACAGCATTGCCCCGTCATTCTACAAGATGCTTGGATCAGCTGGCGCCCATCCTTGCCCACTTCTACAACTCTTTTGGGGATTCCCGCTCCCTTACAGCCTCGTTGTGTGAAGCAATCATCACCGTCCTCCCCATACCAGGGACCCGACCCAATGCTCCGCATATCGACCTATCTCTCTCCTTAATGTGGATGCCAAGCTCTTCACTAGCATATTTGCAGCCAGGCTCGGCCCATTTATGCAGGGGTTCATAGCCGAACGGAACTGCAGAGACAATACGAAGTGTCTCCTCCATCTAGTAGTTAAGCCAACAAGGGCTAGAAAACCAGATTGCCTATTCTCCATCGGCATGAAGAAAGCATTCAACCACATTCATTGGCTATTCCTATATAACAACCTGGGCAGATAGGGACTGGGCCACGCTTCCAAAACTGGATATGGTGCAGCTATAGAGAACTTTGTGCCGGTGTTAGAGTCAATGTCACCATATCAAATGCATTTGCAGTGCACAGAGGAATAAGGCAGGCTTGCCCCTTGTTTATACTTCGATTCGCCATTTACATTACACTGTTGGTGGAGCACATCTGGGCAAACCTGCAGATTGCTGGCATCACAATGGGGCACCAAGAACACAAGACAGCCTTCCATGCAGATAACGTCATGGTGACCCTATGAAAACCACATACCTCCATCCCTGCCCTCTTGGCTGAACTGGAGGCCTTTGGCCAAGTCCCTGGATTTAATGTGAATGTACAGACATGACAAGTCCTGAACTTCACCGATGCACACAGAGACAGAGCCCAACTAGGACGCTCCTATCCATTGCCACGGACCAATCAATGGGTGCAACAATAGGCATCAAAATTTGACCCTTGGTGCTTAAGAAAGCGAAGCGCAACTATGCCGACCTACTGATCGCAGCTCACACACAGAAATACAGGCCTGCAAAGCCGGGGGTCTCTCGTGAAAAGGGAAAATAGCAGCAGTCAAAATGACACTCTTACCCAAGATCCTTTACAGCATGCAGACTTTACCCTCATTCCACTCTATAACTAAACTCCAGCAACTGGTGGAGAGCCTTATCTAGGAAGGCAAAATTCAGCGAATGGCAAGAAGAAGGGTATTCCTATCCATCGCAGATGGAGGCCTGGGTGAACTGCAGCTCAGCAACTACTACTCAGCCACATAGCTCTGATGCATGGTGGAATGGGCCAGGCCTCTCACGGCAGCGACTGCAATCCCCATATGGAAAATACACTGGCTCCCCAAGAAGCACCGGCCCCAGGGGTCTACATTTCACATGCATTGGGAGTGATGGAAGAAGGGGACAAGCTTCCAATCAAAAAAAGGACTCTCCTCACACCCATCCCCACTCACATCTATCTTGAGCAAACCCCGCCATCCTGTTAGCTCAAACAGGCAGGGAGCACCAAGTATGGCAAGATGCCAATTGTAAGAGAATAGGCGATCTGTTCAACGACTCCGGCCTCCGGACCTTTGCACAACTGCAAACTGATTACGGCTTTCCGGGCCAGGAAAAATTGAGATATACAGCCATTAAACACTGGCCCACCTTTTGAAAAAATGGATCATCACCCGCACAGAGGATAAATGACGACATCTACAATTTCTTGAATACATCCTTGGTTCCAGCCAAATCTCCTGCACAAAACAGGAGAGAAGCAGAACTGGAACGCCCGCTTTCAATTCCAAAGAATTGTCAGACATCCTCCACGGAATACGAAACTCAGACGGCGGCATGGCTGAGCTGCAAACCCTACTCAAAATAACTCACTGCTGGTAATACACCTCCACTAGGGTTGCAACGTGAAAACCATGTGCGTCTGACAAGTGCTGGCGGTCCTGTAGGGAGACCGGCATACTCAGCCACCTCCTCTGGCGATGCCCCAAGCAGAAAAGATACTGGGATGACGTCCTAAAAGATATAGATGACATTTTCAACACCGAACTTCCACACCTTCTCCAGCTACATTCTCATGGGACTGACCAATGCTCTGACCTACCCCCTACGATCCTACAGAGGGAAAGCAATGACGCTTGCCCTGTGCGCAGCAAAGCAGGTGATCCTAGACAATTGGGGCACAGGCAAAGCGCCAACCCATTCAGACTGGCTACATAAATTGTTGGACCTAGTGAGGATGGAAAACCTAACAGCTTTCCTGAAGAATGCCCTACTGGAATTCGACAAAACATGGGTGCCAAGTGTGTGATTCCTGGTGCAAGAGTTTAGAGAGCTTACATGCCCTCAGGATCTACAAGTCCTCCGAGTCACGACTGCTGAGGCCATCTCTATCATGTAATGATTACGACGTATCTCAGCTGTCATCACTACTAGATGGACCCCATTGTAAGCATTGGTCTTACTCTTTCCAGAGACGCTCCTGTGCTGGTATATGCCCCCTTACCTCTTTTCTACACTCTCCGTCTCCCCTATTCCCAACCCCATACCACTCCTCCCGCCTGACGCTCTCTCTCACCCTCCCCCCTCCAGTTTCTTCCATCCCTGGCCACTTGATTGTAGGTGAGTGTACTTGTTTAAAATGAAAACAACACTACAATAAAAAAAAACTTGGAACTGTAAAATGCACTTAGGGGTGTGTGAAGATGGTAAGTTCAGAACCTCGGAGCGCGGCCATTTAAAAAAAAAAAAAAAAAGTTGCCTGCCTGATGAATTGTAAAGCTAGATACTTTATTTTTTATTTTTCAAAGCACATTTTCCAGTTGCAACTCAGGTCTGGGGCAGCAGGAACCACCATTCTTTGCACCCTGAAACCAGGTTAATTGAAACTGCTCTTTGAGAGAAGTCAGAAACATTCACCCTCCTTCCAAGAGCAAAGTGTCCTGACTTTGCCTGTCTTCACAGTCATTTAGTGGGTATGTAAAGTACTACTCCTGTAGCACTCCTTTACGTACCCTTACATGCCTTTGTGAGCTGGTCCCAAAAACAAATAACACATAAAATGAGAATAAGGGAATATTCAGAGAAAAATCATATACAATTAGTACAAATTCATATACAATTAGTACAAATAGAAATAACCGTGCCTGCGTTTGCACTTTTACTAATAAGGGGATGGACATTTCCGAGTCAATTCACAAAGCTTTCAATTCACAAAAGTATGTACATAAAACAGTAACCCTGTAGTAAGTGTTTAATTTGTAAAAAAATAAGTGTTGGGCCAAAGTTTTACTCTGAGGCGCTACGCCAGCGCTACTGAATGTCAGCGTGCAGAATACCAAGGCTCTATAGTCTCAATTTCATTTTATGCCTCTTTAATCCACCACCAGACACTCCTTGCCCCTTCATCCCTCTCTAACAGGCTCCTGTTTTTTCCCTTTGTCTCGTTTTTCCCAACTTTCTCTTTCTCCCTTCCTGTTTGTGTTTCTTTTTCTCTTTCTTTCTCTGTGTCATAGTCTGATGGAGAAAAATAAGTGCCATTCCCTAAAAATGAGTACAGTTGGGTCTCTCCTGCCACCATCGGCTCAAATTAAGCAGTGCCTGTACTACTACTTCCAGCCAGTGGTTAATTTGTAAAAAATGAAGAGCCAGTGCCCAAGATATTTCACACGGTTCAACTGCAGCTGGCGCTACCCACATGTCACATTAAACTGTAAGTTTAATTCCTAGTTTTATCACGCTTTTAAGATATATTAAATAGCTAAATGCTCCACTAATTAACTCTTCTAAAAAATACACACGCAGTGCCACCATGTGGTGGATTCTCTTAAATACATGCCGGTTTTTACAAATAAGGGCCGGTGCTGAGCACCGGCACAAATTAAGCACTACTTCCTGCACTCATAAATGCTTTCGTAAATCGATCCAATGGTTTCACTTGGCTCCTACCTAACCTAGATCCGTCAGTGAGGTGTAAGAGTGGACTGTTCAGCAACCTAATGGGGAAAAACCTAGATAAGTGAGATGCACTCAAGCCTCTAGAGCTGATCCCCTGCTGATTCAAGGCTGCATCAATATTTATGGTCAGCAAGCCACCCTCATGCCCCACCATGAGAAGGGCTCCTTCAGCAAAGACAATAAAACACCACAATCCACAGTCGTAGAATTTAAGATATATGTGTTGTTGGAACTAAGTTTTGTATGGTCCACCCTCTGTTACCCCTTGTAACAAATGTCTGACTCACAGCGGCTCGGTGAACACTGGATCAGTTTGAAAAATGGCGGCAGTCACCTGCCAACGAGGATAATGGGGGCATCCCAGCCTGCCACTGGCATGGTTGGCAGATTCAGGACAGTGGGAAGAAATGAAGCTAAACTGTCCCTGAAGAACAGCAAGAAAGGCTTTGTATGAACAACACTAAACAAGCATTGGCATAGCCAATAGGTCTCGCCTTTGGGACCTTATAAGTGTTTAGCTATGCAACACTTGATGTTGTTGCACCAAGGATATTGTGCTGGATAACTAAACACTTATAAGGTTCAAAGGCGAGACCTATTGGCTATGCCAATGCTTGTTGCAATCTGAATTCCAGCAGACTGCAGGCACAAAGTACTGTTCCATATTTTCAATGCTACAGACTTTAGGCAGTAGACTACTGCTTTTTTATGGCAACACAACAACCTACAGATGTCTTGGGGCAGCTGTTTGTTTTACCTTTTGGTAGGCGAATGCCAAGTTTGTGTGTCAGAATCAAGGGATATATTATCAACGCTTCGCGTTAAACATCGCAAATCACGCTTAGCGCGATTTTGAATATCGCCGCCTATTGCTGGTTTACATCGCCGTGTTAGAGGCGTATTAACAACGTCTTGCTCACAGGCGATGTACAAACCTGCGATAGACGGCGATATTCATCATTAGCGTGTGAAATCAAGCGATGATTTCACACGCTAATGAAAAGCTTGATAATAGGGGAGTGTGGACGTAACCAATCAATCCACCTCCCATTCAAAACATGCCTAAGTCAAGTTTTGACCAGGCATTAAGGATCCTGCGAAAACCGCGGTTAGCACGGCTTTCATCATCGCTTCGTGGTTCCGGGGCCGCGTTGTAAATAACGCGATGTCCTGTTCGCGACCTTTTGTCATGGTGTTACAGGAAGGAATGCCTACTTTGCATCTGATTAGCGATGTATATCGCTAAGATGCGTGGCGTTACAAAAACGGCAGCTAACATGCGCTAATGCATGTTAGAGCCGCCTTGCTAATAGGCCGATGAAATTATCGCCGCTTCAGCGGCAAAAAGTGCAGCTAAAGCGGCAATAATGCCCTTGTAAATATGCCCCCAAGTGTACAAAAATGCGTGCACGTTTTTAGCCTCAAAAGCGAATTGATTCCAAGAGGTCTCCTCCATCTATGATATGGTTGCGAAGCCCTAAAGGAAGGAAGGGTTGCCAATATGTTTAAGAAAACTAAAACAACAAAAAAACAAAAAAAAAGGCATGGTCAGCTATATTAGTGGTCCATGCGCCCCCTAAAACTCATATTTATTGGTGACTATAATATGGAAAGTAGGCTTTGTGTTTCGCTTTATAAAAGGTCAGGAAGTGCTCATTTATGACAACATTGCAGCGCGCTTGTAATGTTGATTTTTGTAATGCTGCTTAGGTTACATAAAACACACGCACAAAAGTCAGAGAGTTCGATGGGCCTCTAGGGCCAATACTGGGCTGCCGGCACAGGAAGACACATTGGGATGCAAATGCTAAATGTAATATAGTGCAGTCTGCCTCCCCAAAACCCAGATTCCCCTCAGCTGTAGAGTGTCAGGTACCGCCATATGAATTTAGTTGATCTTACTTAAAAGGCTTTTTAATGTGCAGACCACGTCCATGCCAGCCGTGATTCATGCATGTGTGAAGCAAAGTATGTATCGCAGCATTAAAGCAAAAAAAATATACAATAATAAATATAACAGAGTCCACTTACACAGAAAAATACAGAATTGCCTCTGGTGCTTAAATAATGGGATGATACTGCATACACACACGCACACGCGCCTTCAGAAGCTACCCACTGAGGTGCAACAGCATGTTTATTTTTATATTTTGTAGAGCGCAGCGGTCACCATAATAGGGTTTCTTGGCACTGGTGCCAGCTTTTTAACATTTTACGAAATGACATCAGGTTATCTAGACTAAGACAGGACAGAAAATGGCAGAATATTCCAGTGCCTGGCTGCAGCCACAGTAAAGACCCTACAGTCAGTCATGGGGTGGGCCTTTGGTAAATTAAATGTGAACCTAAATGCGTAACTTTGTTTGCATAGCCCCCAGACACAGTAACCAGTGCCATCTACTCTGCTAGGCCTCGAACTGCATAAAAAAGCAGCTGGCGATTCATCGGAGGCCGGTGCGATGAGAGAGGACGCGATGCGAAACACTGCCAAAGCGAAGACCTAATATCCTGCTAAGTGGGCTAGCGCATACAAAGAATATTTCCCACTTTGCAAATTAGCATATCACATACATACTGTGCTTCACTATGGCGCCGTGGAGACCTCGACAACAATGGGTTTAGACAATGTCCAACCCATAACTAACCTGTGGCAATCGTTGAATTGCTTCCGGCAGCTTACAGACTTTAATGGCATTCATCTAAATGTTGCGTGCCGGGCTGCCTTTGATCTTAAAAGTTACATTGTGCAATAGTGTCAGCGTTTCACGTCACTTAAACAAAAACCAAAATTACGCATTTATTCATTATGAGGTAGAAAACGCTTTTGTTGAAGGCCGAGCAGGTCGTCAATGTGTCGAAGTAAATAATGGTCCAATACACAGAGTCAATGTTTTGTTATGTAATTATAGTGATGCAAAAGCAGCGTTCTCAAACACATAAAAAGCTTTTCGAACTTACCAAGGCGATCCCGTTCCTAGCTACTATTTACTCACGGGCGCCAGATGGTCTCCAGGTTTAATTAGTGCTTACGAGCTTGTATGGGGCCCGGTGCAAGCAGTGACGTGGAGGAGGATGCTCTGGGTGCAGGGGACGAAGCAGAAGGGGTGCCTTGGAGAGGGAGAACGTCCGAAATCACATCCAATCTTATGGCGTGCTCAAACCTTAATTATAACAAGCGGCAGTGAAAGCGATCGCGAAAGTGAAAGCGATCGCTATTGGAAAACAAACAAGCCCGCGAGTGGTGGGCACGCGCGCGCCACAGCGAGACATGTGGTTTCAATTATTGCGCCCGTGTCTGGGCACGATAATTGGAAACAGATGCCGGCCGTGCGGGTAACCGCACAGAAAAGGCCATGACGCACGAGCGTCTGGTCAGCTTTTTTAAACCCCCTACATAAAGTCTTCGCCAGAGCAACGCTTGCGCGCTACTCTAGGCTCGACCTAAAAATGAGGGGAGGTGGTGGGGATGTAAGCTGTAAGACACTAACTCTAAGGACTGAGAAAAGATAGAAATAGATTTTTCTCATGGCCTTTGTGTATTTCTTTTTTAAAAGTTCCAAATATACGCATGGGATGCACATTTCTATGCGACTTCTATTTTTGAATACAAATCATTATGTTTGCAATGCTTTAATATGGCATACTTCACATTTTCAACACTTTGTATGCGAATGGAATGACATTTCCTCCTCGGAGTTGACTCATTCACGAACAAAAGGTAGCACTCGCACACAAAACCGGAGCAGCATGGTTTCAAAGTCCTCGTGAGAAAAAAGCACATCCACTTTCAGAGCTAATAGTCGCGAGAGGATGGCGTAGGAGGAGGACAAATAGGAAACTCTGCGAACTAAGTGAACCCAGCGACAAATGAATGGGAACCACGCAAAACCTCACCAGTGTAAGAAAAACTTCACACGCCAATAAATAGCAGAAGGCAATCACAGCAAAAACCGAGATGGCCATTGATTATGAATAACAAAGTGGAGATATGTCAGAGGCCTAAAAGATTCTTTTTAATACGGAAGAGAAAAGAGATTGTGAAATTAACCTTTCTTTTTCGTTTATTGCTGGCAGATATCTGGATATTGCTCAGTGCAGCGTAAAGATAAACTAAAGATAGGGACAGGCGTGCTGATTATGAAATATTGAAGTGTTAGCATCCTTAACCATGCAAACGAATTTTGATCTAATTGAAATCAATGATCATTTGTAAAGGAATTAGTTTGTACAGGCGAAACAGAAGACGGATATGCTACTGTGAAATCTGAGTGTACACTGTGGCCATCATGGCTGCACCTCGCTGCCCCTGCCACCATTGTCTTCCGGCTCTGCAGCTTGAGGCCGACCCTGGCCTGCGCGCATTTTTGGGGCTAGCGCCTTGTTGCACATGTGGCGCTTTTATTTGTGCAGCTTTACAAAGCAGATAGTATTTGGAACTAATCACTAGTGTTCTCTGAGGCTGAACTTCCCATGGTACATATAGAAAGGATACATTATGCAGTTTACACCTCTGATGTGCTGATGTCGGCCTACTGTGTAGGGTGGAAAGGACACCGTCCTCATACATTTTTTTGTTTATGATCTTGTATGTGTCTGAAGCAATTCTTACAAAAGTGCAAAGGAAAGAAGGCTGCAAATTCACCATCCTCTTCCATTTCTGTGAGAAAGTTTACAATGGCAAAAGACGTCAGTTTCCTTAGATCACACACTTAATTTGTAGGGAAATCACACACTGCTCTCGCCCCGGGGCCGCTCCTCATCTGTTAGTGAGATGAAAAGGATAGATGTAACTCAGGCTCTTTACCTGCAAGGAGAATAAAGATCTCATGGTAACTCTCCAGGTCTCAACATTTCCTAGCTCCTGGAAGCAATCAGGCAGTGCCGAACACTTACAAACGTAGATCTGCATTTGTAACTATTACTCTAGAGCCAGAATCGGTTTGCAGGCTCTTAGACCTGGCATCTTTTGGCGTGGTTTCCCCTGACTTTTTGCCTTATGATCTCCTGTTTTGACTTTGTGCTGAACTACGTTTTTGGCTTGCTTTAGTAATCTGTGCACTTTTTCAGTGCTGACCAGTGCTAAAGTGCATGTGCTCTGTGCCTAAAATGTAATGGCATTTGTTTTTTCCATGATTACCATATTTGATTTAGTGATAAGTCCCTAGTACCATGCACTACATGTGCCCAGGGCCTGTAAATCAAATGCTACTAGTGGGCCTGCAACCCTGATTGTGCCACCCACATGAGTAGCCCTTCAAACATGTCTCAGGCCTGCCACTGCAGAGCCTGTGTGTGCAGTTTTAAACAGCCATTTCGACCTGACAAGTTCACCTACTTGTCAGGTCCAAACTTTCCCTTTTATTACATGTAAGTCACCCCTAAGGTAGGCCCTAGGTAGCCCCATGAGCAGGGTACAGTGTATTTAAAATGTAGGACATGTACTTTGGAGTTTTACATGTCCTGGAAGTGAAAACTGCTAAATTCGTTTTTCGCTACAGCAAGACCTATCTCTCCCATAGATAAGCAATGGATCTGCCTTGTAACACTTTACAAGTGTAACTTCCAAATGGGAAAAGATAGGAATAATAAGTTTGGTGTCTCTGAACTCACAATTTAAAAATACATGTTTTAGTGAAGTTGTTTTTTAAACTGCAGGTCTGAAAATGCCACTAGAAAGTTGGCATTTTCTTACTTTAACCATGCTGTGCCTCTGCCTATCTCTGGAATACACGCCTTGGTTGGGTGACAGCTGGGCTTTGTGCATTCCCTCCAGACACTCACACAGAAAGGTGTGCCCTGCATATCCTGATGGCCCATCACTAGGCTGTGGGTCTTCCTGAGCTAGAGTGAGAGGGAGGAGCTGACACTTGAAGCTGAATAGGGCTGTGCCTGTCCCCACACAAATAGTTGCATACCCCCCAGTAGTGTGTCTGGAGCCAGGGCAGGATAGGGCAGGGTCTTGTGCACTACAAAGACCTTTCTTTGAAGTCTCCCTACTTCAAAGGCTAAAATGGGTATAAGTACTGGACCTCTGACATCATATACTCAGAACTAGGCCTGGGGGGTGAACTCCGCTCCGCTCGCGGAGTTTGCGGAGTTTTCGGAAATCCGCAATACGCGGAGCTCGCGGGGATCCCAAAAACTCCGCCCCGCGTAGCGGAGTTTTTTTCCTCGCTCGTGTTCGTCAACGTCAAGTTGGCGAGCACGAGCGAGGAAAATCCACCTCCCGGCGAGATTTTTCCTCGTTCGCCAACATCAAGTTGGCGAGCGCGAGCGTGGAAAATAAACCTCCCGGCGAGATTTCTCAACGCAGGGGGGTGGTCAGGTTTCTCATTGCGAGTGGTCGCGTATGCTCGCGACCGCTCGTGTTGAGAAACTGCCCGTTCGCGTTGAGAAAGCTGCAGCTCAAGTAAAAATCTACTTGAGCGGCAGAAAGGAGAGCAGCGCCCGCTCGCGCTGTGCATGGTGCCGTTCGCGATGATTGCACAGTGCGGACAAGCATCCGGCAATGAAAATCACTGCGAACGGCATTTTTCTATCGCACTCCGCCGCTTGCGGAGCTCCGCGTAGCGCGGCAGAGTTTTTTTTTCACTTCGCAGAGTTTCGCGTACGGCAACTCCGCGAACCCCGCCCAGGGTTACTCAGAACACTTCTGGAACTGAGGACATTCTACCAGGAAGAAGAGATTTTGTGCTCCCAGGAGGGACTGACAGTTTTCTGCTTGCTTTGCTGTATTGGCCTGCTGCCTGCTGCTTCTTGCTTGGGAGTGAGAGGACTGGACTTGACTCTCTACATCCTGCATCTCTAAAGGTTCTCCAAGGGCTTGTTGGGCTTGCATCCTGTTTTCAAAGTCTCAGGGATATCAAAGACTTCACCTGCAACTTGCTACAAGCACCTGGGCTCCTATGTTGTGAGTCCTGCTCTGCCAAGAGGTGCCAAATCCAGACCTGGGCCCTTGGAAGTGAGTGGTGCTGAAACCCAAGAAACCAACGCATCAACACTGAAGGGTTGTTCGGAACCGGCGCATTTTCTGTGTAATCGACGCATCTACGCTGCCTGCACTGAAGCCATGGACACTGCTCACCAAATGTGCAACGCAACGACCTCGACTTACACCGCAGCCCTGACTTCGCTGATGCAGCGCCTCCGAATCACTGCTGCTGCATAAGTCTCGGACACCGCATTGCCGATCTTTGCGATGCACTGTCCTCGACGCATTCCCAGCCCTGCGCGGCTTTGCGCCAATGCATCGCCTACAGCCCAGCGGTTCGACATTGACACCCCGGACCGACCCACGGCACTCCTGACATTGACGCCTCAACGACATTGCCTGACTTCGGAACCTACGCATTGCCTTCAACAGCGACGCATCTCCTCCGTTTTTCTACCCATCATCCCCGAGCTTCAACGCATCCAAGATACTGTCAGAGGGTCTGCGTGACTCTTGTTTCCGGCCCGCACTCCATCGTGGGTGGACTAAACTTTTGGATTTTTCCTGGTCAGGCGCGACCAGATAGTCCCAGATGAAGCTATTTACTTACAAGAACTGCATTTTGATTTAATCTTGCAAAATTCGTATCTTGACTTGTGTATGTTGGATGTTTATCATTTCGGTCTTGTTTTACTCAGATAAATATTGGCTATTTTTCTAAACTAGTGTGGAGTACTTTTGTGGTGTTTTCACTGTGTTACTGTGTGTGTGCACAAATACTTTACACATTGCCTCTTTAGTTTAGCCTGACTGCTCTGTGCCAAGCTACCAGAGGGGAGCACAGGTAAACTTTTAGTGTGTATTGCACTTACACTGATTAGGACTGTGGTTCCTGCTTGGACAGGGTGCATACTTCTGCCAACCAGAAACACAATTTCTAACACAGGCTGACACATGTAAATTATCCCAACAGTGCCCTGGTGCAGTGTGAATGAAAGGTGCAACTGCACCCACCACACTTCCAATGAGTGAACAACAGTCAGAAAATAAGGGCCACTTGGGAATCTTTTCCTCTCCAGTGTAGGCACAAGTGAAACAAATACCTCACTTAATGGACAATCAGTAATTTATTTTGTCTGAATTGTTTCCAGGCTTGGAGAAAGAGTTGGAAGTGACAAAGAGCACAGCTCGCAGCAAGTCTGAACACCTCAACGGGAAACAAAGGGTTTGCAGAACATGTCACTTCACAAGCTAACAAGAAAAATCCTGAAATCTGAAGTGTTTTTTCACTCACTCGAACACTGTATGTATCTTATAAATACATATATCTTATACATACATACATCTAGAGTGTTCTGTAAAAATTTCAGGTTCGTTTGCAATTGCTCTCATTATAGCTAGTTACAAGGCACACAGTGGAAACAGAATTGTTCTTAAACATCCAATAACAAAAATGTATTACTAACCAACACAATCCGTGAAAGACTAGTGAAAGATGCGTTAAAACATGTAAACTATAAACCCTGTGCCTTGCAGGTTCATTGCAGCTGTGTCCAGCTAATACATAATGTACTGAACTATGTTGGCATGGTTGTAGCTTGTGGCCCGCATGTTACATGCCATGCTCTGCAGCAGGCGCATTAAAACGGTGATCTATTCTATGATAATTCAAACCTATGCCCAGATTACACCCAGATCCCTTGAGCACCAGAGCTCTTGTACCAGCATTACACCCCTCAAAGATGATGGCTACACAAAGGTCACTGCAACAAGTGCTTTCAGCTGCTAAGCTACCAACTGACTAAATAAGTAGTTGTGAACAGCTTAAATAACCCCACCCTTTTGCTACTTTCTTTAGGAGTGGTATTTGCAAAAGTAATACATACTGGTAGACCACAGACAGCCTTTCATGATATCTGCTCCCACTCATGGCACTTCCTTGCATCATGACCCTGAACCCATGAATCTACCCCTCATACATTTTTTCGAGTTCCAGCACTGTGGATACTGACTTCCTTCATATCTTCACCATAACTTTTATAAGGTGCACACTACCTGTTACAAGGTCTCCCGGGCCAGCAGTGGCTGGGTAAGGACACCAGATGGCTGCCTGGCAAGAGCAAGACAGCACAGTAGTCCTCGAATTTTAAATAAAAAAAGACGCGTGCATGCTTGTGGTGGCACTCTTAATTTCCATCAAATAAGCCAATTGGCCTACCAGGAAAATCCAAGTCTTAAGCATTGATTGTTGGTGAGATTGATTTATTTGATAACCTTATGGTCGAATATGCAAGGGTGGATAGTGGGGAAATTCACATTTTGCTTGCAAAGGTTGTGAAGTTTACAAACTTTGTACTTCACAAAGTTTGCCCACCGGTAGCACCGTAGGCTTGTTACTGAAGTCACTGTCCTCGAAAGCCAGTAAACAGAAGTCATGGAAGTGTGAGGCCTCCTCCAGCGGGTGGAGCTTTTGTGTGCATCAGAGAGCAGAGACCTCCAGGCACTGTCTAGAAGACAAAATGCTCCCTTTTCTGTTGGGACTCAGATCAGTGAACACAGTGCTGAACCAAGAGAGTGGGAGACAACAAGAGTGCTTTTTTCTAGCAAACTGATAAAGCGTCAGCCGCAAACTCCTGTCGGGTGTCTATTCTACAAGTCATAATCTGGACTAACTAGTAAAGAAGGAGTATGTCCGCTACAAAAAAACAAACATTGTGAGCAGCATTCCACTATCTACCTCCTGAGATGGGTCTGTCTCACAAATTGTAGTCCAAGAGTGAAAATGGGTTTCAATGAGATGGTGGGGGTTAGAGATGAATAAATGAGAGTGCAAAGACAACAACCTGCTTTTGACCTGTTGCCAGAACTGTGACATATAAATTCAGCAAGCAAGGCCTTACAGGGCACCGTTACAAGGCCAGCGCCTTGGTTTTTACAACGTCTGGGAATGGGACCCACAGATCACAACACGGAAGGCCATGAAGATTATCAATACTTCATCAGTGCCAAAAGCATGCTGTCCATCTCCCAGCAGGAATTGGAAGAGATTGTTGCATCTAGAACTAGCTTGCCCGACAAAACATGACCATGGGTCCAAAAGCAACCTCCATGCCCTTCCGCATAGGAAACCGACATATAGATGTTAGCCTTTGGATCTGTCAAGGACAGTATCTTAAAACAGACCCCATGAGCTCATGTTATGGGCATACAACCTGTACTTACTGGGCAGACTGAGACCTACAGACCATACAGCCAAGGACTGAACTGCTGTCTGAAGAAATAGTGGAACATAGGCACTTAAAGAACATCAGTCCCGCCTTTTCAATGTACACAGATATTCTCTGTGCTGGTGATCATCCCTACATTTGGCAGGCAGTAGTCAGACTGGATGGTGGAGATAATGTCCTTCACCACCCTGACGGATAGAGGAGCATAGCTCAAACCGTTAAGCAGGCTCCAAGTTTTCCAGTTCAGGTAGTGACATCTACACTACAGGTGATGGTGATGTCTAGCCTGCGGGCACCATGGACGGCAGTTTTATGCCAATTCAGTTTGTAGCTTAAATGGGCTGTCACAAGAGGATCATTGACACAGGACCTCATGAAGCAGAGATCACTTGAAGGGGCTCTGATCCACAGTACTGATGAAAGGGCCCAATACAGACAGGGATTTTGAAAGCTTATGAGCCGATCAGAGCTCCAATCACTATGAAAAGGCTTCCAAGTTCAAAAGGGCTTTGCCTCTGTTGACCAAGTGCATCTCCAGTTGTATCCTATAGAAGCAAACTGGGCAGAATTGACTTTGGGCGGTCAGAAGCCTGGGCTTTTCTACATATAAGAAGAAACATGTGTTTGGTCAGATCCAGCTGTAAATTGTCTCTGAGAAAGTGGTCACGAAAGAGGATTCATAATCGTGAACTGCAAGTCCGGCTCTTTTAGTAGCGAGCTGATTATTGCCATACAGTGCTTAATTTGAGCTGGCAGTTTCCGGTGCTCGGCACTGGCACTTAATTTTTAACATCGGCACTAGTAAGAGTCCACCACACCGTGGCATTGTCTGTCTAATTTTGGGATGGGCACAACAAAAGCGTTTAATAATTCAACATACATTAAAAATGACCATTCAGACTATTCCAAGCCATTCTTACAGCTTTGGGTGGCCTGGAATAGTCTGAACTGTCACACTTGTAGGAGTGCGCTGGTTAGTAGTTGTGTTGGTACTGTTATTGGCAGCGCTGGCAGGGGCAATGGGTGTTGCGGGCTGCAGTGGCCTCCTAAGAAGTGGCCTGGTACTTACTTTTCAACAAATTAAGCACAGCTGCCATACATAATATCCCTTATAGAGTTCTATGCAATAATAATAATTCTCTTGGGCACATCATGAGATCAATTTCTTATTATTATGGATTATTTTTGGAACATAGCCTCACTAGGGTCAGCTAGGTGAGGGTACTCACCTGAGAAGTGGTTCAACTGGGCATCCTTGGGCATGCGGAAGTCTAGGACAACTGTGGCAAACATCAGAACGCTGTTGTATTTCTGTGGAACTGGACCCACAAGGTAATGACAACAATTTGGCAGATCAAAAGGACAATTCACACAAGGTAGGGACACTGAACGTTACTCATGATAGTAGTTTCAGTCTCATCGTCCCTTGCAGAACCCACTACCGCACACTTCTGCTATTACTTTAGTGCTCGATGTACAGTTAATAAAGCCAGGGTCTCTCCCCTTTGGCACTACAATTGCTATTCAGAGGTCTATCAGTGTTTCACGTGAGCAGAGATGGCATTGATGACAGTGGCTACATGAACCCCCTCCCCCCCCCGCATTAGCAGCTTAATTGGGGGTAACCACTCAAAGTTGATTGGTGTACATTGGGTTTGTAGGGCTGCAGACAGAAGCTTATAAAATGCTCTAAGAACAAGACTGAGAGGTGGGGTCAAGTGCAACTATGTGAACCAAGTTCAGTAAAGGAGAGAGAAATACATGATACACACAAGAAAAAAAGGTCACAGAAAGCAGCAAATAGTGGGCATGGGAGAAAAGCAAGTTATAAAAAGTGTGATAAAAGAAACTATTGTGATAGTTAGAAACTTGATAGAAGGGATGAGAGAATTAACAAAAGGTGAAAGGAAGAAAGAAAACATGACAGGGAGGGAGGAAAGATTAAAGGAAAATTAAAAGGAAGGAAGTGTAAGTGTGAAGAAAAAAGGAAAGATGAGTGCAAGGACGGATGGTTGAAAGGATGAAAGGCTGGATGGACAGGTCAAATGATCAGTTGGTGAACGGATGTAAGGAAGAGAAAATAAGTGATAGAAGGATGGATAGGCAAATTAAAGGATGGATAGATGAGTGAAAGGAGGAATGACTAGAGGAGTGAAAAGATAGACCGATGTGTCATCAGCAAAGACGGCTTCAGCGCTGGTGGTTGCCAGTGCAACAGTCTTTTTTGCTACTACTCAATGACCTCCTTCTCCACGAATTCCCTCACTACCAATCTCTAACAGTCCACCTCATCTCTCCATAGCCTCTCTCTGGTATACATTTCATTTTTTCATAGCGCTACTCATAGTTCATTCAGTTCTGTGATTTGCATGGTACACATTCTTTGCAGCAGGCACAATTAACCCTCTGCCCTAATTTATGATAAGTCAAAAGTGCCACTAGACAAAATTCGATCTCTCACCAGTAGGAACATTAATCACCAGAGTTATTATCCTGACGGTTGTATTGTTGCTTGAAAACCGCTGGACTATCAAGGAAGTTCACAAGCTATTAAACCAATAGTTATTTTTAAATACAACGCCCCCCACCAAAGTCAGTGCCAAGTGCGTCTGCACTGGTCGCACTGCCCTAAAGCTGGCCCTGGTGATCAGAATAGTCATTTGATAGATGGATGAAAAAATGGAAAGATAAAATGATGGATGTATGGGTGAAAGGAGTGATGAATGTGTGAAAGGATTGATGAATGTTTGAACAGATGGACGGGTAGAATGCTAATGGATTGTTAGAATAATGAAAGGATGGATGTAAGGATGAAAATGTGAAAGGATGATGAATAAGTAGAAAGATGGCATGATGGATGAATTAATGAATGGATGTAAGGTGACTTTGTTAACTCAAGTCATCAGAGCTTCGGGTCACAGGGGGAGGGGGTATTTTCATTTTCTGGCTACTCCCTTGATTGAGGATATCTTTAAAGTTGCGATGTCATCAGTGACGTCATCAAGAGCATTCATGATGCTATCTGAAGCACAGTTTCAGTGCCGCACTTTAGAAATGTTGGGCGTTTATGTTGCAACCTCAGCAATACTTCAGCTGCAGCTTTTTATGCCAAATATCAACAGCTCTGATAAGATTATGCTGTGCCGGCCGTGGACGATTTTAATCTTAATGTTACAGTAACTGAAAATGTTCTAATATATAGGAATCATCTGCATTTAATATATGCAAACACACACATACAGACATCACATGAATGAATGAATGAATGTTATTGGTAAAGTGAATATCTGCTTCAAAAGAAGCGCCCTGGTGTTGCCAGAAGTGAACAGCAGTATGCCAGTCTCCACCAAAGAGGGAAGGTTTTCAGATCCTCTGTAAAGTTGTCTTCATTGGAGGGCTTCCTTAAATCTGCCGGGACCTCATTCTAGACTGCCCCAGCTCGCCCCTTCTAGCTCTTCACATGTTACCAATCATACTAAATGTTGCACTAAACGGACAATAAAGTAACTTCTGGAATGTTAGAATTTAGTAGGTACACTTTGAAAGCATTCAAATGGGGGCAGCGCCTCTTCCAACATCACCATCCTCATAACTGTGATTTGAAAAAGTTGCAGAACATTGGTGGGGAGCTCGAAATTGTAATCCGTGGAGCTCAGAGCTTACAAGAGCTCTCCAGCCACCTTCATTCAGGAGAGACAAGAAATGCTAGGGGTCCATTCTGCCCAGCAAGCCACAATTTCACGGCTCAATAGGTTTCTGCTCCGTCTACTTTCACCTTTTTAACACCAACTCCCCATAAATGTTTCTGCGCCTCAGTTCCATCAGGGTCCTCTTCAGCTCGAGATTTTGCTTAATCCTTTCTCCATCTCATCTGCCTGTAGTTTCTCTCATTTCCGCCAAGTGATCGGTTTTGTGTTCAACTTCCTCTAGACTTTGAACTCCCGTCCCTTGTGCCTCCCTGCTACAATCTTCTTGTTACCAAATGTCCCTTTCCTTTTCCAAATGATCAGCCTGCTTCAGTGCTTCCAGTTTAAAACTAAACATAAATACTCTTTCCTTCAATATATGTCATGGAGGCCTGGGTCAAAGTTTTATTTGCACTGCTGAAATTTGCCGAGAGCACTTTCATGTAATTTTGGCCCAGACTTCATGTAAATTTTGACCAGAGGATTCACACAAAAAATATCTCACAGAAATATTTTTATTCTCAAACCAGTATTCTGCCAGCATCTCATGACCTATTTTTATATGTGGAGCGCACTCATGTAAAAAGGTCACACAAGATTCCTCACACAACATTTTTCTATAACAAAGTAATTTCTTGTCATATTTTTCATTTTTCATGAAATTCAACCATTTTGTGAAAATATGACACCATTTTGCATGCCCTTAGTCTCCTCTAGTCCTCAATGATCTTTTCTTGCTCTGCTACAAGAGTATTCTTTCTTCCCCTAAACTCATGACACTGTCTGAAACTCTCTCTCTCGCTAGCCCAAGAGACCTCCTCGAGCCAAAGACCCTTAGGATTTCAGTTAGCTCACTGGTTTGCCTTTCAGATCTGAGTTATTCTTGCCCATTCCAGGAGTCCCAGGCCATCTGGTCGTGCGAGTGCACTTTGGGACCCGACGGTACATGGTCAGTGGTGGCCATGCGGACTAGGCTTGCTTTGCTGATATCAGTTAGACATTGCCTGGCTGCTTTTACTCATGTGCAACAGATATGACTTAATTGGCACAAGTCCCAGCCAGCAAAGCAGAACAGCAGATGATTTATGCTAATAGGCGGTTGATTTATACAGCTTGTCAGATGTTATTATCTTTTGTAAATGGTCATTAAACCCTTTTGAATTAAAATAATTTTCAAGAGACATGTGATCCTTCAACTGTTTCTCCTGGCAGCCCACACATCACAACATTGCCCGCTCCTCTTCTATCTGCGGCCCCTCAGGCATCAGGACTCCATCTCCTCTCCCTTGAGATGAGGGTATCTCAGTCTAGGGATGTGAGTGGTGAAAGGGACTCCTCTCACAGGGATGCGGGTACTGCAGTCTAGCTCCCCAAGCGCGTCTTGTCCTTAACGGTACAAAGTCCGTTCATGACACTTGGTGTATTCATATCTCTCTGGTTGGTGGTTGTGACTGGGACAACTTTTGTTTGGAACATGTCGTTCTGTAGGGTTGCTTTGAAGGTGGAGATGAGAAGAAAGTCAAGGACTTGGGAGTTGCAGTCACATATGCACTTGAGTTCTTCTTACCCTGTAAAAGTTCTTGGATGTTGTCTGGGTGATGATGTATTTACCATGACAACAGGTCAATGGATACTGTGAAGAGCCCAGTTAGAGAATTGAAATTCACGGGTCAGTGTGGAGTCTCAAGACTGGATTTGGAAAGCGGCTGCCGTTAAGTGTGGAGAGTTAGGGCAAAAACTTAGAGCAGAGAGCCAAGGATGAGCATTTATACCGAGTTTGGCTGTGAGTGCCATGGCTTGGTGTGGCAAGCTAGGAATAACGATCAACCTTGTTTTGGGAGGGAGGCCTGGGTGTTCAGGCACAGAACTGAAGATGGGCGGCCGATGCAGCGTGGGTGGCCAGAGCTCAGCGTGCAGGACCAGGGATGAAAGCGGTGTTCCAGGTTTGGATACTGGGGGCCAAGGGGCTAGGACAGAGCCGGCAGGTTAATGGTTGAGCGGCATGTGTCAGGGCTGAGTGTTCTGAGTTATGGATGAGTGCCAGGAGTCAGGGCCTAGTGTAAGCACTAGAGCTCAGTGACTCTCAGTGCTGAAAGCGCAGGGCAAGGGGTAAGTGTGACATTTCATTGCTGAGTATTGAAGGCTGTAACTTAGGGTCCAGGATTGAGAGTGAAAGGCCAGGCTCACAGCCAAGCCAGAGCTGTGTGTGAAAGGCAGTGCAGGGGCGTGGCTACCTTTGGAGCTGCAGGTGCAGGGCCCAGAGCCCCGAGGGGCCCATTGAACCTAGAGAATTGCTGTATTTTACAACCCCAACAGCACTCAAAGGGGACATTTTCCTTGCTACGCCAATGGCTTCCTACTGAGGCAGGTCTGTCTGTGGAGGGTGAGGGCTGAGTGTGAAGGGGGGGAAACTGAAAGGGAAAGTGAAGAGCAAGGGCTGGGTGTGAAAGGCCGTGCTGACTCTGGTGGGCCAGGGCTGAGTTCAGGGCTGAGAGTGAAAGGCCAGGGCTGAGTGTGGAGGGTGAGGGCCAATGCTAACTCTAGAGAGTCAGTGCGGAGTGTTAGGGCTGAGAATTGAAAATGAAGGGCCAGTCATGGGACTGGAGGGCCATGCCTGAGAGTGCAGGGCCTGGTCTGAGTGTGGAGGGTTGGGACTGAGAGTGGCATATGAAGGGCCAGTCATGGGACTGGAGGGCCATGCCTGGGAGTGCAGGGCCGGGGCTGAGTGTGGAGGGTTGGGGCTGAGAGTTGCATATGAAGGGCCAGTCATGGGACTGGAGGGCCATGCCTGAGAGTGCAGGGCCAGGGCTGAGTGTGGAGGGTTGGGACTGAGAGTAGCATATGAAGGGCCTGTCATGGGACTGGAGAGCCATGCCTGAGAGTGCAGGGCCGGGGCTGAGTGCGGAGGGTTGGGACTGAGAGTGGCATATGAAGGGCCAGTCATGGGACTGGAGGGCCATGCCTGAGAGTGCAGGGGCCAAGGCTGAGTGCGGAGGGTTGGGGCTGAGAGTAGCAAATGAAGGGCCAGTCATGGGACTGTGGGGCCATGCCTGAGACTGCAGGGGCCAAGGCTGAGTGTGGAGGGTTGGAGCTGAGAGTAGCAATTGAAGGGCCAGTCATGGGACTGGAGGGCCATGCCTGAGAGTGCAGGGGCCAAGGCTGAGTGTGGAGGGTTGGGGCTGAGAGTAGCAAATGAAGGGCCAGTCATGGGACTGGAGGGCCATGCCTGAGAGTGCAGGGGCCAAGGCTGAGTGTGGAGGGTTGGGACTGAGAGTAGCATATGAAGGGCCTGTCATGGGACTGGAGAGCCATGCCTGAGAGTGCAGGGCCAGGGATGAGTGTGGAGGGTTGGGGCTGAGAGTGGCATATGAAGGGCCTGTCATGGGACTGGAGGGCCATGCCTGAGAGTGCAATGCCGGGGCTGAGTGCGGAGGGTTGGGACTGAGAGTAGCATATGAAGGGCCAGTCATGGGACTGGAGGGCCATGCCTGAGAGTGCAGGGGCCAAGGCTGAGTGCGGAGGGTTGGGGCTGAGAGTAGCAAATGAAGGGCCAGTCATGGGACTGGGGGGCATGCCTGAGAGTGCAGGGGCCAAGGCTGAGTGCGGAGGGTTGGGGCTGAAAGTAGCAAATGAAGGGCCAGTCATGGGACTGGAGGGCCATGCCTGAGAGTGCAGGGGCCAAGGCTGAGTGCGGAGGGTTGGGGCTGAGAGTAGCAAATGAAGGGCAGTCATGGGACTGGAGGGCCATGCCTGAGAGTGCAGGGGCCAAGACTGAGTGTGGAGGGTTGGGACTGAGAGTAGCATATGAAGGGCCAGTCATGGGACTGGAGGGCCATGCCTGAGAGTGCAGGGCCGGGTCTGAGTGTGGAGGGTTGGGGCTGAGAGTAGCAAATGAAGGGCCAGTCATGGGACTGGAGGGCCATGCCTGAGAGTGCAGGGCCAGGGCTGAGTGCGGAGGGTTGGGACTGAGAGTAGCATATGAAGGGCCAGTCATGGGACTGGAGGGCCATGCCTGAGAGTGCAGGGGCCAAGGCTGAGTGTGGAGGGTTGGGGCTGAGAGTGGCATATGAAGGGCCAGTCATGGGACTGGAGAGCCATGCCTGAGAGTGCAGGGGCCAAGGCTGAGTGTGGAGGGTTGGGGCTGAGAGTAGCATATGAAGGGCCAGTCATGGGACTGGAGAGCCATGCCTGAGAGTGCAGGGGCCAAGGCTGAGTGTGGAGGGTTGGGGCTGAGAGTGGCATATGAAGGGCCTGTCATGGGACTGGAGAGCCATGCCTGAGAGTGCAGGGCCGGGGCTGAGTGTGGAGGGTTGGGGCTGAGAGTGGCATATGAAGGGCCTGTCATGGGACTGGAGGGCCATGCCTGAGAGTGCAGGGGCCAAGGCTGAGTGCGGAGGGTTGGGGCTGAGAGTAGCATATGAAGGGCCAGTCATGGGACTGGAGAGCCATGCCTGAGAGTGTAGGGCCAGGGCTGAGTGTGGAGGGTTGGGACTGAGAGTAGCAAATGAAGGGCCTGTCATGGGACTGGAGGGCCATGCCTGAGAGTGCAGGGCCGGGGCTGAGTGTGGAGGGTTGGGCCTGATAGTAGCATATGAAGGGCCAGTCATGGGACTGGAGGGCCATGCCTGAGAGTGCAGGGGCCAAGGCTGAGTGTGGAGGGTTGGGACTGAGAGTGGCATATGAAGGGCCAGTCATGGGACTGGAGAGCCATGCCTGAGAGTGCAGGGGCCAAGGCTGAGTGTGGAGGGTTGGGGCTGAGAGTAGCATATGAAGGGCCAGTCATGGGACTGGAGAGCCATGCCTGAGAGTGCAGGGGCCAAGGCTGAGTGTGGAGGGTTGGGGCTGAGAGTGGCATATGAAGGGCCTGTCATGGGACTGGAGAGCCATGCCTGAGAGGGCAGGGCCGGGGCTGAGTGTGGAGGGTTGGGGCTGAGAGTGGCATATGAAGGGCCTGTCATGGGACTGGAGGGCCATGCCTGAGAGTGCAGGGGCCAAGGCTGAGTGCGGAGGGTTGGGGCTGAGAGTAGCATATGAAGGGCCAGTCATGGGACTGGAGAGCCATGCCTGAGAGTGTAGGGCCAGGGCTGAGTGCGGAGGGTTGGGGCTGAGAGTGGCATATGAAGGGCCAGTCATGGGACTGGAGGGCCATGCCTGAGAGTGCAGGGGCCAAGGCTAAGTGTGGAGGGTTGGGACTGAGAGTGGCATATGAAGGGCCTGTCATGGGACTGGAGAGCCATGCCTGAGAGTGCAGGGCCGGGTCTGAGTGTGGAGGGTTGGGGCTGAGAGTGGCATATGAAGGGCCTGTCATGGGACTGGAGGGCCATGTCTGAGAGTGCAGGGCCAGGGCTGAGTGCGGAGGGTTGGGGCCAGGGCCGTACTGGCCATAGCGGGCACCGGGCATTTCCCCGGTAGGCCGCTAGGGTGGGGGCCGGTTTTGGGCCCCTGGGGGGCCATTTTTGTTACCGGGGGTCGGCAATATTGGCCCCCTGTAACAAAATCGGCCGAAACCGGCCCTCGCAAACTGCTCGGCTGCACTCCCCCTCACCCCAGGGGGGGCCGCCTGAGCAGTTTGCCAGGGCCGGTTTCTGTTCCCAGTCCGGCTCTGGTTGGGGCTGAGAGTAGCATATGAAGGGCCAGTCATGGAACTGGAGAGCCATGCCTGAGAGTGCAATGCCGGGGCTGAGTGTGGAGGGTTGGGACTGAGAGTGGCATATGAAGGGCCAGTCATGGGACTGGAGGGCCATGCCTGAGAGTGCAGGGCCGGGGCTGAGTGTGGAGGCTGAGCGCTGGCTGTGAAGGGCCTGGTCTTGGCCAGGTGTCAGGGGCCAGTGTTAGGGGCTAGGGTAGGGTGGAGAGGACCAGGGCAGAGTGCACAAGGCGAGGGCTGATGGCAGCGAAATAGAAACGGAAACGCTACAGTCCCCCTGTCTAAGCCAATCCATCCCTTATAATCAGCACACTCTGAGGTAAGGTCGCTGGCAACCTGCCGAGGCGCAGTGCTGCACAGTGAAGCCGCCGGGCTATTAATGGGATAATATATACAGGTTGTCGAAAGTAATTATCCTTTCTTAAACCTGCATTAAACAATTTAATATTTAAACATATTATACCACAAAAAACTGACTAAAATGGGAAGCCTCCGCAGCTGAAAGATTCTTTTAAGCCACAATGAAGACCAGAAGTGCTGGTCCTAACAGTATGATGCCGTCGCTGGGGAGGGCACTGTGAGTGCAAAGCATCCGTAGGAGGTGCACACGCAGGTGAGTTAATGCTCAGAGATGAGGGAGGTGGGTTGAAGGGCTACAGAGAAATCTGCCACTCCAATTCACCCCTTTGCCTTTGGGCATATATACTGGATCACCAAATACAGAAATGTGCGCACTTGAGACCAATCTGATTTGAAAGTTCATAATTGCCAAAAGCCATACCTCATATTCTTAAACCTGGGCGAAATTTAAATTACGCTGGAGTAGTTTGTGTAATTTAGGCAATTTCATGATACCCTAGTTGTGTGACATGCCTGAATTTAGGCCATTATTCCACTTTGGTCATTACGCGAACAAACGGCTGTTGTTCCCAGTGTTTTCTTTAAATGACTTTCGCGCCAAATATTGAAGTGAGGATACATTTCATGCTAAAATATAGTGCAAAATACCATATTTGCAATTCGCATATTTGTGCGTAATTTTACTGACATTTTGCAGAAGTACACGAATTCAAATTACGTGAATTTTGCAGGGACTTGGAGACTCCTGCAGTGTGACGCCACTCACACTCACACACACACACGCACGCACACACACACACATTCGCCTGGCAGGCACATGTTTTGTACATGAGAGCTATCAGATTCCCAAAATAGTACAGTAGCTGCCACTACACAAGACAGCCCTCCCTCTCCCCCAGGTTACACAAGTCTGGCAGGCAGGCCTTAGTCAGAACTGCTATCCATGGAGTTGCTGAGACCTCCCAGTGTCAGGGCTGAGAAAACACCGCACAGCTCATAAAGACTCAGCAGTGGCACAACTCTACATTATGGGCCCCACTGGCGTAACGTAGTTGGTAAAGGGCCCCTGGAAGTCTAGTCTCCACCTGTGGTGTAACTGCCTTACTGAAAACGCTGAGCACGCTCTAAGGTCTTGTCACAGGTATACAAGGGAGCTGGGCTAAGCTGGGCCACTCTGAATGGTGGGGACCCCCTGCACTACACTGGCAGGAGATGCTCACATAGTGCCACTTTAACTCAAGCCGGAGAATGCAAATCAGTCTCTCAGTTTATTGCAATCTTTCAGAGTTAAGTCTTCAAACCAGGGCTACTGTGCGGGTTGGGTAGATCTTATGGGCTTAATTGTCAGCTACCAAAGCTGGCCTTTGGGGCCCATAGTCCATAGGGCCTCGCCCATCACTTGGAAGTCAGATTATAAATACGCGAGCAGCAGCGCTTTCCTTCGAGTGACACATCTCTTACAAACTCAGAGGGGCTTATTTACAAGCCCCTTGCGCCACCGGTGCGTCACTTTTAATATGGCAAAAAGTGACATACTGGCGGCGCAAGGGGCTTGTAAACAAGACCCAGAATTTCAACCGTAGAGATGCCCCCCGTATGACACAGATCTAGTAGATGCAGGCCTTTCAAGTGCAGCAAACTCACATATCAGGATTAGGCATCTGATATTTTCCAGCTTCAATACACCACCAATAACTCTTCCTGGATTACAAAGTACATTTTTTAACAGTACTCTAAACACAACATTCAAAGCAGCCTACTTGTTTTACTCCTACACCCAACCTAGTCACTGCCCAAAAGCCTGCAGCACTCTGTCATTTGTGATCTGAGGACTCGTGTAAAGATGTCCCTTAATCAGTGGCATAAAACCAACTGTTCTGACAGACCTGGAACTCCAAACTCCATTTTTTTCTCCTATCACATCAACCTTCAACCTTTTAAAGTCTACATAACTTCGGATACCCACATTCTGCTTCTTCACAGACCCCTGCCAGCAATTCAGGGTCCCGAAATCCCCCAAGCCCTTCTGTGTGTCCGCCACACAACCCAAGTCCTTCTTTGTGTCCAACACACAACCCAAGTCCTTCTGTGTGTTCACCACACAATCCAAGTCCTTCTGTGTATACCACACAATCCAAGTCCTTCAGTGTGTCCACCACTACAACCCCCAACTGTTTCGTTATTACCCCTTATACTTCCCAACTATCAAGACATCTCACATCTCGCTTCAAACTAATGTCCCGCACCACAGCAAATCTACTCTCCTCCTCATTTGCCTCAAATTCCTCAACCCTCCAGGGGCCCCATTCCTTCGAGGGGGCCCCCATTCAGCCAAAGACCAATGCATTTCTCTAAGATATAGGAGAATCAGGGGCACCTTGTCACTTTCTGCAGGGGGGACCCGTCCTTTTGTGCTACGCCACTGCTTCCTGATTGGCAGGTGATGTCATATCTCTCTTACAGAAGTCTTCTTTCAAATTCCTCTACCCAGTCAAATTACTTTCCTGTGTACAGAACTGTCTTTTTCTAAAACTAAAAGATTGTCTTCAGCAGACTTCTCCACAGTTTTATCACCAGCTTCTACAAACATCTGTAAATAACTCATGCAGAATGCATTTTACTCAGATAGCTCTCTTCTGTATCTATAACTTCATAACTTCTACCTGCTACATTTTTCCTTCTTGATCTCTGCGCTGTGTATCTACGGGCTATGTAAACATGGGAATCTTGTGTAATTGTCTCTTCTGGTTTCCCCATAATTTGATGACCAATTGTTGCCAGGGCCCTGGAAGGAGTCTACATTTGTGCCAACCAGACTACTAGTATGTTGTCCCCAGAGTCCCTCAAAAACATCTCTAGTCTCCCATCTTTAACTTCTTCTCTTGGCAGCATAACTAATCTTCTAACCTCCCGTATTGCCTCTTTAGTGACAAACTAACAGAGTACCCTCAACTTCCGCTCAGCAAAGTCACTACTAAAAAGTGCAGTAGTCCTATGCAAAATTGGCAAATTTCCGAACTTCGCCTTTTGCATCCCAAAAAACTCACCAATGCCCATCCCTTCTCCCCCTACAGACATTTTTCAGGCTTGGCGTGTGTCCAATAGAGCCTTTAAAATCCATCACATGATCATACGCATGGAACCTCCTCGCCAACCTCAAAGCTCCCGCACCATCACACAGCTAATGTAGGTATCCGTCTTTAACCCCTTCACTGAAATTCATACCCTCAATCTATGAGCAGCCTACCTCAAGTCTGTAAAATTAAATGTCTCAAGTCACTTGTGGGCATCCCACACTGACCTGTACCCACATCTCCTGTCTCCATTACACAGCGAGTCTATGGGACAAAAGGCTGCCTGTTCCCTTACCGGCTAGCTTGTGACCTTTATTCACTGCCACGTTCCCACCCAAGAACCTGGTTGATGTTAAAATTTACTGCATAACTCTTTGTACAAAAATCTCTTGTCAAAAGCTAAATAAATGAATGCATATACAAATATGACAAGCACGCATATTCCACAGCAGTACATTGACACCTAGGCTACGCCTCAGATTACAGAGATCATGTAGTCTCTGTTCTTAGACAGCAAGACTATTTCTCAGGTTACACCAGTCTTACAGACTTAGGCCTTGGAGTGCATTACTAATTCCAATGTTCTATACTCAGTTCATTGACACCATAGTTCTCACTTTGGTTGCACTGTAGAAGAAGTCCCCCTCATTGAGAGGAGTGTCGGGTCCATAGACCTTGATTAAAGTGCTTTTATTACTCTGATCTCAAGTGCCATCATATAGGGTCCACTCTTCTACCTACGCGAAAGAGTGATATCCCATATTCTGTATCTGAATATACTGTAACCTGCCCAATTATAATCAATATTTAGAGTTCTCTACTTCTCCTCATCACCCTCTCACATGTCTTCTTTAACATTCAATTTCAGCAGACATCATTGCCTAGATCACGTATATTCCATCTTTCTGTATGCAGGCTTCTGAAAAGCTGCAAATGTTTGTTGTCCACTGTTTTAGTTTTGGCAGCAATGCTTCCTCAAATATTTGTCAAGAAATCATTGTTCTGCTCATGTCATGACACTTGCACTGATCTCTGTTAAAACAAATAATCAATATTTGACCTATAAATAAAGAGATGACATTAGAGCTTTTCATGTCTAGTAAATTGTGATAGATTGGTGAGTTTTCAGGCTTGGGTGTGTCCCAGTATGATCATTTCCTCATCCTATAGGTAGGAAAGCTGTGCAGATCTCTGCAACATCTTCACCAATTGCAATACAAATGGATTCCCTTTCTTTTATAGTTACATAAGTACAGTATTTCTAGAATATATATAAAATCACGACTTTGAATTTATAGCTCCTCGTGCACACACGTTTTCCATACTAATTAGTTAGCAGGGACCAGTCAATTTGGGCAGAAGCGGTTTTCTTTTGTATATTTATTCCCAAACAAGGACTTTCCAGTTAGAGGACAGACTGAAAATCCAGAGTTTGGGATTCATCAGCCTAGTGAACTGTGCTCACTGAGCCAAAGTGACCATTTCCACTCAGGTCGGGGGGCATCCTAAATCCATGTATCTTAATAATCCTAATACATGTGCACATTTTTCTTACATCTGATAGGGGGCTCTGTATGGTCTCTTTACCACTACAATATTGTTATCGTTCTTTACATAATCTCGACTTCACATTTGAGCAAGCAGGTTCCCATATGGCAATGGCCAGAAGAATGTGCAACACCAATCAGTAAAATGCATCCTAGAAATCCTTTTCAACCACAGTCACCCCTTTGCCACTCTGCACCTGTGGCCATGCGCCCACTTCGCAAGGAGAACACATTGGTGCAGGTCTGCAGTGGATTCATGTTTTTGCAGGTTTATCAAGCCGTAGTTATTATCAATATATCAAAGATAAACCATTTCAGTGATGCAGTCTGAATAGTTGGCAGTTCTGCATGTTTAGTAGGTGAAAGAGTAATCTTTTAACTGTATGTTAGTTAACACATGGAGCGATTCTTGAGAAGGCTGTCATTAGCAAGAGGGAACAGCTATGTAGCCCCAGATGTGGCACTTCCCTAGCTTGCTGCAAAATCTGGCGTCCAGCTATCATGTCCTCTGAGGATACCTGTCTTTTCTTCACCCCCCCTGCCAGAAAGGTCAAGCGACAAGGTCACAGCTCTGCAGAAGCTGGTAGGTGTGGTCTTAGATATGCTATTACAGAGCAGTACAATATTAAACCACTCGTTGTCCAAGCAGAATATTTAATTATAAATAAATAGCTTTTCAATTCTCTTGAAAAGCCATCAAGCTAAAATACATAACAAGCACTGGCAAAGCCAATAGGTCTTGTCTTTGGAACCTATTGGCTCTGCCAATTGTTTATATAAAAAACAAACCACATATAAGCATTACATTTTTTAAAAAAAAGCAGGCGGGGGAAGCAACACAGGGGGTACAGAAGGGGTGGGAGGAGGCGGAAGCAACATGGGGGGGGGTGTAGTTGGGGTAAAGCAACATAGGGGGCCAAGGGGGCAGAAACAACATGGAGTGTGCGGTTGGGGGAAGCAACACACGAGAGTGGGCGGGGAAGCAACACGGACGGCATGAGTGGGGTTGGCAAAAAGCAAAAAGGCGAGATAGAGAGTAATGTGGAGCTGGGAGAGAAGCACTCGGTTGAGAAGCAACGTGGAGGGAGAAGCATACAAGGCTGAGCGCATCACAGAGGGGGATGGGGAGAAGCACACGGGCTAGAGAGAGTAACACAGAGTGCAGAGAGTGAAAGGGAAGTACACTAGGAAGAGCACTGAAAACACAAGCACTCTCGTTGAGTGCTTAAGACAAACGAAAATAAGTATTGCCCTAAAAGTGAGCAGTGAAAGGACACACGTAAATTGGTGAGCTTCAGGAGAGGGACTGGCACAAGATGGACAAGGCAAGCCGTCGAATAAGAAGCAGGCAAATGACAGTAAATGCAACCAGTAGTAAGCAATAGGGGACTTCAAGCCTCTTTATGTTCTTGGTAAGCCCCCAATATGTCGTTCACAACCAGACAGCTGGGCTGCTTGGTAGGCTCGACCTAAAAATGACAACAGGTTCGAAATCTTATAACCTTTCAAAAGATATGACCCCAAACAATCCATAAAAGATCAGTGGGGTTCAGTGTTATCCTGTGAAAATAATGCTCATGTTCGACATTTCAGCACCAGAAATGTGGCGGCTAGATCTCACCAAATGCAACAGCAAAGATCCAATGTCAGGGCAGTGTGCCAGTGCTGAGTGTGTAAAACATATGTGCAGGTGCCCACATTTTTTGTAGAAGATAATTCCACAGGACCCATATTCTAAAAAGTTGCGAGGTTTAGATACATTAAATGAAGGCGGCGTGAGGTAAGCCGAGCCAGCTCAGACCTCAGCTTCTGAAGTGAGGCCTGCGCTGCTACCTCGTTTGTGGCAGAGAAATATACACACACCCTTGTCAACATGGGCATGGCTGCCACAAAACATGCTGTGAACATACAGACAGTAGAGAGGAATAAAAAACACTGGCGACCACTGGCAGAAACCAACACAAAAGAGTTCCAGTCCCGAAAAATAAGTGTTGGTGGTGCCCACTGGCAATCACCGGCACAAATTAAGCACTGAATGTGCTTCACCTTGGGAGTTGGAAGGCACCTGGCAAGTGACTTCGTGCTCACTCAGAAGAGGCAACACAACAGAAAACCGAGCTCTCACAGTACACCACTTCTCCTGCCTGGGTTTGGCGAAGGGAAAACCTTTTGCAGCAAATTTGAGCAATGTCAGCAAATTAGGCAAATATTTCTGAAGTGACCAAGATGAAGTGGACCTGCTCATGGCCTACACAAGGGGGTTGTTTTCCAAACACAGAATGTTCCACCCACGAAGAGTGGAACATCCTGCTAGTGGAAACCACATGCATGAAATTGATGAAGGTGGGACGGGGGCTAGGGCATGGTGAGAACAGACCTCGTCGGGGAGGAAAGAAGGATGGAGGCTACCTAAGCAGGGACAGTGAGAGGAGAGTGAGCCATGGGACGAGACCAGGGATGCAGCTTCTATTGGTGCAGCAGGTGAAGTTGCATTGGGGCCCAGAGGCCTGAGGCGTCCAATAAACCCTAATTATTGCTGTATTTTATAACTCAAACAGCAGTCAGGGGCCCCACTCCCTACTTTGTACTCAGGCCCTTGACACGCTGGCTACCTTACTGGACATGACGGGGATGGCAGTCAAGCAGCACCGGTCTACTGGCTGCCCCTTACGCCTCCGTATGGAAATGTGGATGAGTCCAGGCAGATATAAAGGGCCGGTGGAGCTGCCATTTTATTTTTGTTTAAAAAAAAACAAAAAATCTTTACTAGCTTTGCACATTGTAAATCTGGCAAAGGTTATAAAACGCAACACATTTACGAGCTAAACGACGTTGCAACTTTGTGTGCTGTTGCTGCTATTGCTGTTATGAAGGTGGGCACCCACTGGGTCTAATCCAGGAAACTTCTGATTTGGCTCAGGAAACTGGCTTACAAAAGTACTGAAGGTGGACATTGTGGAAGAGTGTGGTGGGAGAAGGGGTACACTGAGAGTTGTCGTCCACGCACGATAGAAGCACTGCATCTTGGTAGCAGTGCATGCAAGCAAATGACTTGACAGTGCATGCAAGCAAATGACATGTTCAACAGACGGCATCTCTCTTGGACAGTCATACATAATGGTCCAAGACCAGCTAACCCCACGGTAAAAAGTCTAAAGGCACTGGAATGGGTTTGCAGTCACTGAAAGGTCCTCACACCTTACACTGGACAGACATCCTCCCAACTAAACTCATGCCTAAATCAGGTCTCTGACTGGATGCCAGAGAGTAGCCTAAACCTCATTGGTGAAAAAACTGAGGTGTTGGTTGTAACCCCAAAAGCTAGCAAGAAATATCTTGGCCAGGCTACCTTGGAGAGCCCTCCACCCCATGCAGTGAAAAGTTTAGGCTTCTGGGTAGATGACAAGCTGACAATGGAAATGCAAGCAAAGAAACCACCAGGAACATGCTTCGGAGCATTAAGAACCTTAAGAAAAGTTGTACCATGGCTTCCACCATCTTCAAGGAGAGTTGCCATACTGGCACTGATCAACTCGTGACTCAATTATGGCAATCCCCTCCTCCTCCTGCCAAGCCCCATGTATGCCATAAAGAGACTGAAAATCGTTCAGAACGCTGCAGCACAAACTCTTTATAAAATTTCAAAACATCAGTTTGCCACTCAAGCCTTGGCAGCCCTGCACTGGCTGCCGGTGCGGAAAAGAAGTCAAGGCATTACGCATATCCCATTGGAAAATACACGGGAAAGGTCCACTTCTCATTCAGCAACTTATCAACCTTTATATTCCCAGGAGCTTGTTACGGTCTGGGAACCTAAGGTTGCTGAGAGTAACCAAAGTCAACAAGGCAAGATTGCCTACCTGGTCGCCCAACTGTGGAACAAACTCCCTAGTGTCCTCAGATCAGGACAATCCGAACCTAGGTTCAGGAAACTCCTGAAGACATATCTTTTCTAATCTCAGGTTACATTCATCTTAAAGAACTTCAAGTAAAATGGAGGGTAAGTTGTAAGCAGCACTAGGAGGCCCAAATAGGTAGCTATGCACTTTACAAAAAAGCCTGAATTGAATTGTGTACATGGACTGTTGGACCTACAACGAAACAGCCCAGGGGTTTTCTCGTACCTGGACACCAGTCAGAGCAAATCTCACAGTTTTATCACCCAACTTGTATTTCTACCTGTGTTGTGTGTATAGAGCTACCGTTGGGATTCCAAGCACTTTTTGTAGTTTTTTTCTGCTTCTAATTGCGCCTGTAATACGGTTTCAATTGTCTGCAAACAAAGGTGGACTGTGAAAGCGTGAGCATGTTGGTTGGCATCTGAAAGGCCGGTAAGAGTGGGCCATCAAGTGCCTGTCTTATGAATGACTCTGTCCCAGCCCTGCTCGTCCTTTGTAGGCACTGGTCTACCGATAAGTCACCAGATCGTGCCACAGGCCAGCTCACCCCTGTGGCAGACACTGGCCTTTAGCAGCTTTCGGTAGCTGTTGAAAGTTGGGTCTGCCTCACAGGTTGATGCTAAACCCTTTCCTGCCATTCTTCCAGACCGGAAACAGTGGCTGTAAACAGCTCAGGGATTCTGCAGAACATTCCAGCCCCAGCTCGGAGGAAATAAGCCTGGAAACCTTTCTAGTCTCGCGGGAGGGGAGGCAGGGCCTGGATGCTGTGGATGTGAGACCAGGAATCAGTCCTTGGCTTCCATGGTGCACGTGGCAAGCCAACAACCTCACAGGGCAGTCTAATAGGAGCTTCAGATTCATCACTCAACACCTTACCAAGACATAACCTCCCACCAGAGGAGTGTAGGTATGCGGGATACAAGATTTTGCGAGACAGAAACAGTAGTTGGAAATGGAAACGTTTACTCTGGGATCCCATAAATTGGGTACAGGAGATTGAGGACGGAGTCATGAGGAGTGCAGCTGTGAGGGCTGACATCATGAGGAGCAGAGCCAATGACAGGCAGTCTAAACATTATTTGTGACATACTCTACCTCCAGAGAAATTGGCCGCAAGACAAATGTCGTAGTAAAGCTGTTCTGGATTACTTAATTGGTCACTAACAGATTATGTTGTAATGTAGCTAAGGGGGTTAAGCAGTGCTTTAAGTATGTGGAAAGTGTGGGAGTCTTTAAAAGTGGTGTGGCTTAAGAAGAATAGCAGAATTGTGTACAAGAAGTGTGGCGCCTGTAAGTAAGGGCAAGTCCTTAAACACGTGGGCTAAAACATTAGCTGCCTCCTGCTCTAGAGCTTCCTTTTTCTCCTTCTGTCCTGATCTTCCCCCCCCCTAGTCCTTCTGCTGATCTTCATTATGCTCCTACTGGTGTTCTCCCACCCTGGTGTTTCTCCTCTTCCTCATAATCAACATCCTCTGGGTCCTGACGCTCATGCAGGTCTTGCCCTCCTCTTCATCTTCATCCTGGTCCTCCTCTTCCTCCTGGCCATCCTCCTACTCCTGGCACTCCTCTGGGTCCTGGTTTTCCTCTTCTTAGTTCTGATCCTCCTCCTTCTGGTCCTGGTTCTTTTGATCATCCTGATCCTTTTTGCCATAAACACCCTTGCTCCGGCCATTCTTCTCCTCCTGACCTTCCTCTGCCTGGATCGGGTCCTCCTCATCATCCCTCAGTCTTCATCTTGGTCTTCCTCCTTCTGATGCTCATTCTTGCCCCCCTCCTTCAGGCCTTGAACTGGGCCTCTTGGTCCTGCTCTTCCATGTCCCTGCTCTGCAGGTCTGCTTTGTCCTGATCCTCATGGGTCTCAATTCTGGTC
This sequence comes from Calotriton arnoldi, assembly GCA_963921515.1. Classification (NCBI taxonomy): domain Eukaryota; kingdom Metazoa; phylum Chordata; class Amphibia; order Caudata; family Salamandridae; genus Calotriton; species Calotriton arnoldi. The sequence continues at coordinate 997,502 of CAWUFW010001628.1, forward strand.
CTTCTAGCCATTGTCCTCCTCCAAATCCCATTCCTTCTGGCCCAGCTCCCAGTTCCCCCTAGGTCCTATCCCTTGCTCTCCTGTTCTCCTTTGTCCTCCTGCTCTTGGCCTTCCTTGTTGTTGTCTTCCAGTTCCTGGCCCTATTCTCTGTTCCACTGGCGCCCTAGTTCTGCCCCTCAGATGCCTGTTCCTACCCGTCTTGGCCTTCCTAATTGTCCACAAGACAGTCTTCCAAGTGCTGGTCCCCATTTTAATGGTACCTTTAGCCTTGATCCTCCTGGCACTGGCCCCTTGGCCCCAGTCCTCCTTGTCCTTCTGGCTTTGGTCCCATAGTCCTTGTTCTCCTAGTCCTGGTTCTTTTGGTCCGCTGGTCTTACTGGCCCTGGTCCTCCTGACCTTGGTCATCTTAATCCTCATGGTCCTGTCTTGCTCATCCATCTAGTCCTCCTGGTCCTACTGATGTTCCCCCACAGCATTTCTGATCCTGCTGTTAATCCTGGCCCTCCTGCTGGTGATCCTCCTCATTTCTACCCCTAGGTCAGTCAGCAACCACCTCCAAGACTGTCACTCCAGTTTTATTTGATTTTTTAATGGCTGTAAGATTTTAAAAATAGGGCTAGGGAGCCACCGAGAACAGATGAACAGAGACCAGTAAGCCCTCCTTTCAACGCTTTATTTTTCCCTTGTGGGTTCTGAACACCAAGACCGCCCCCTGAAAACACTGGGGTTAAGGCACCTGCTGCAGAGTTCTATGATTATCCAGTAAGCTTCATGCATGGCTGTTTCTCTGGTGGTAAATGCACTTGCTGGAGAGATATGTGTGCATTTTATTTTTACTAGCTAGAAGCATCATAAAATAGCACAAATGGTTACTGTGCTTGACCTGATTCACAGCATAATGTCTAGCTCACAGATTTGTACGCTATGTAGGATAGCTCAGGGTGTAAATGCTTTTACTGCAGAGAGGCGTGTGTTACTTGCAGGTCTCAAGGTACCATCCTGGTTTTGAAGTTCAGTGGGTTACGCACCTGCATCAAAGGGCTGCATGTATTCTGCAAGGCATAAGTTCAGAACCTTGCAGATTTTTTTCAGTCTGTTTTTATTCTAAGGTTGTAAAAATGATTTCATTTAAATAGTTATAGACAATTACTAAGTGCTAAATAAATGTTTACTAGTATAATTACACAAATAGATATACCTTACATGCTTGCATGGCATGCAAAGACCTAACCTCCCAGACACAGAGCTTGAGAGTGACAAAATCGGCTTCCAGACCTTCTTTTGTCCTTTTACAACTTGTGCAGTGACATGCTGCATGTGTTTGTTTTCTCTGATGCGCGTCTGGCTGCGTTTTGCAACAAGATGTTCGCCCCCAGATGTTCCCAGATTAGTCAGACAAGCATTTGCAATGCAATCGGTCTCGCTTTGGGACCTTATATGTATTTAGCTATGCAGCACATTAGCCCGGGTGCTGAAACATCTACTGTTCTTTAACATGGAGGGAAAGTAAGCACCAAACTGCGTGACACGCCAGGTATGGGAACACATGGAGAAAAATATTGCCTTTCAGCGGGAAATGGTATAGTCCAAAGCTCTGTTTTTAATATAAAATCAGGGCCTTCGGTGGTCATATCACTGAAAATACAAGATTTGAAAACATTATTGTACATGGGTGCTCGTGGAAGACGATTTCTATGGACTGGAATCTAGAGAATGCTAAAGTGATTCTGGTATTTTACTGACCTCTGCTGGTCGTTTTCTGTCAAGAAAGTAAAATAGAGGCAGTTGCCAGAAAATTTAAAAAAAGAAAGTCCCTCAGCAGAAAGCAATTCTAGTATTTTACAGGCCTCTACTGGTCGTTTTCTATCAAGACAGTTAAATAGAGGTAGTTGAACAGAAAAAAAAGTCCCTAAGCGGAAGCAGACAAGTCCTAGGGCTGATCTCCAGAGCCCACAAAGTACATACACATAGAAGTATATAATACGTATATACTAAAGTATATACAAGAGGTCTTGAATGCTCGACCTAAAAAGGCAGGCCTCAGACAGCTCAGCCATGGCCTCCATCGGCTCGATGTGATTCTGAAGAAATGTTTGATACCCTTACAACAGACATATAGCCATGCATGGTCAGCTGTTCTCCTTAATTTCATTTGGACAATATAGGGCAAGTGTTCGGGTTCCGATGCTGGCAGTCTGTCCACTAGAGCTCAATCTATTGGCAAATGCGACTTTGATCAGCACAAGCCCTACATTTATAAACTGAAGCTTCGCGTATCCAAAAGCTCATGATATATTCCCCTTATAAGGGCAAGCCTATTGCACGTAAATCTGAACCAATATAAAGCTATATTTGTTGCGCTGTCCTCGCTTTCATTATCATTATGTGGCATAAGGGGGAAGATCCTTCACCCTGACAGTCATAGGCTTGCAGGGAAATTGATGAGATTTTAGCAGTGCGAAGAAATTCCTAATTTATTTGCTATTTGTTTTGGCAATTCTGTGCAATGTAAAACACACACTGGACGCCATCAGAACGCTGTATAAAAGTTTGGAAAATGCACATGGAGTAGCCACACAGACCACGCAGAATACGAAATGATAAACATCTCTAATGCAGATTTGCTGAAGCCCCGGGCCCTTCGTAATTATTTCGTCTGCGTAGGACATAATGACAACGTTTTTAACAGTCGGTTATCCAGAGCGAAAAATGGGCACAATTATTGCCATCTTTCCAAGAGGACTGATTGAGGCAGTGGCTGTTGCAAGGGCGAAAGTAGTCTATAATGAAAGAGTGTAGGGGGTAAGAAATGGATAGCTTCTCCTGTGTTGGGGCGCGGCGCGGGTGGCGCGTTAACGTTTCTGTCAGAGAGGAGATGTGTGAGGATCTTGGAAGGCGGAGGGGGACGTGTGGTCAGCTGATGGCTGTTCGGGCACCAAGGGCTTATGGCGCTAAAGCTGCATGAGTGATACATTTTAAGCAGAGCAGTCACAAGCGAGGAGCAGATGGGTACTACTGCTTTTGCCCCAGGTTCTAGCCTTCAGGAGGCCCCCAGTGGCTAGCATTGCTACACAGAACAACCCAGAGTTATTTTCCCTGCTCCGCACGAGAAAACTGTGCGATGGCAGAGGTCTGATGCAGCATGACAAAGATTGTGCGATGGCAGAGGTCTGATGCACTCATGGCGTCACACAGAGAGCATTTGATCCCGCTTGCGCCCTCAGTTTTGCTCTTTTTGGTTTAATCGATGTCTTTAAATTGGATAAGAATTTACAGAGCTTAGAAATGACAGAAGTGTCGTACGTAGTACTATATAAAACAAGAGAGGAGCGGGGGCGAGCGAGCGCGGCAGCCTGCAGAGCTGACCAGACGCTCGTGCGTCGTGGCCTTTTGCCTGCGATTACACGCACGGCCGGCATGTGTTTCCAATTATCGCGCCCGCGTCTGGGCACGATAATGGGAAACAGATGTCGGCCCTGCGCGCGTAACCGCAGGAAAAAGGCCATGACGCACGAGCGTCTGGTCAGCTTTTGAAACCCCCTAACAATAAGTCTCGCGCTGCGCGAGCAGTGCTTCGCACTGCAACACTAGGCGCGAGACCTAAAAAAGGAAGCTGCTGATTGTCCTTTAAGTGCCCGGGGTCCAGCTGTCAAGGAAAGTGCCTGCAGGCACTTCAACCTGTGTCCGGGGTTGGCATGTTGCACTGGGACACAGTACACAGTAGGATGGAGGGCTGGGGCCAGGCCCTCATCTTGGTTATGGCTCAGTCATAACTGCTAGATCAGAGATCCAGCTGGATCCCCCAACCAATATCCCAGCACTGATGATGAATACATTCATCCTCAAGGCATAAAACTGCACATAAAGAGAATAACCAAGGGCCAATATTCTGCGTGTTATGATGGGCAAACACAAGGTGAACTGACATTCGAGTAGACGATCTCGTGGAAAGTGCCTTTCTAGACACAGGATGTGTTTTTATCGCTATAACACTGATATTGTTTGAGCCATAGCCTATGTTACTCTTTGATGCAGAATTACCAATAATTACTGGATTACGCCCCCTTGTGTAATTTGGAGTCATTTTGTGGGAGGTGGATTATCACAGAACCAAACAAATTTAGCGAGGACAAGCTGCTACTCGTGGTGCTTTTCGCGTTGTTTTGCATTTAGTGCTATTTTCTTTGCGCAAAATGCATCCTCACGCCCCTTTTGGATGTGAGGCTGCATTTTCCGCTAAGAAATTAGTGCTAAATGTCGGGAGTAAATTGGGGCACTGAGAGCTTCATCAAGCCTCGAAATTCCAATTGAAAGAATTGCTTCCAGTTCAACTAAATATAAGGTCTCTCACCCATTCTGTATATTGGTTCCTATTGTATTAGTGAGTCATGTTAGACATAAGCTGGGGTACAATTTAAAAGCATCCCCTTTCCAACGGAGCATGTCTTCTGCCCAAAGTCAACTTGCATGTTTTCTCCACATGGCAACAAGTTCTTCCAAACGCCATTAACGTTCTTGGGACATCCTCCTTCGTCTCCAACCTCAGCCATCCAACCTCCAACTAACCCTTTTGAGGAGAAGCAACTCTTATTTCAGTCTCACCGAAGAAAATCACAAGAGTACAGCTCCAGGTGAATGTTTTCTGCTAATGCAATGTTCCAACTCTACTAAAATAAAAAATACCAGCTTCACTGCAAAGATAGGAACAGTCACAACAATTGTTGGTTCACAGACTCCATCTCACTCAAATATCACACTTAAACACAGTCTCTTTCCCTACTGAAACTAATGGTGCTTTTACTATACAATCCAAAAGTCACGTTAGGAATACTTGCATTTTTGCATTGAGAGTTATTGAGGATACATTGTGAGCTACAGCCCAGACTGTTTCCCACTACAGTGGCCTAACAGATAAAGACCAACAAATATAGAAATCAGTAATTACCCCAAAAACAGCAGCCCTGACTGAAATGCTAGGACTCTTCCTCCCTAAACAAAGCAAACAAAACAAAAGTGTTTCAGCTTTTTAGACCTTCATGTTTGAGTCTTAGCTTCACTCCTGGGGCACGGCAAGCACCCCTGCCTCTGTCTCTCTGGGAATTTCAAATCTTATACCAAAGCTCCATTTCAACCTCTGTCCAGCAGGATACTGAATCCAAATATTTGGGTCTAAGGCATTTCAGCAGTAACTAAACCTGCTGAGCTACCTTGACCTTCTATCACATTGCTCTGATTGTTCTGGCTCCTAATCATCAATGTAAATATTGAAGGGGTACGGTCTTCCCCAGTTGAAGATACTCCTACAAAGATCCCTTCGATAAAGGGCACTCACCAATGAGGAGGAATGCCTGGGCACAATAAGTCACTGAAATATTCACTAGGGGTTCTGGGAGAGGTAGTTTTGCCACTCAAAAGCCTCAATATCCTCCTGTCCACAAGATCAACATTGTATACTTTATTTGTTGTCTTAATTTTCAATAATCAAGTTATCTGATGCCCAGTGAATCATGAATAACTACATACATATATACATACATGCATAAATAAATACATAAATAAATACATACATAGTATTTAGCTTCAAGGGGCCCCAGGATATGGGCCAGGAAGGTTGTCAGGCCTCAAGCTCAGCTTTCTCATTTTTAGACACTAGTTAATTTTTTGGGCATTTTCTAAAATGTAACTTTGGGATTCAAATGGTGGAAGTGAGAAGTGGCCAGGCTCTCTGAACCTTCCTGTCTGGGATACCTCCCAGAAGAGCCGAATGAAATATTTCATCCAAATACAAAATATGTGAAATCTGCCAACATAGCCAATTTCGCTCATGAAATGAATTTTCCAGTGTGGGCACCCTGCCTGCCTAAACATTTATATTTTAATGGTGCACCCAGATATTGGGTGGATCTAGGACAATGTTAACCTCGAATCATGAGGCAATGTGTCCCAGGGACAAGGTTTAAAACAGCATTTCAAAATTCAGTCAATAAGAAAGGACTGGCTCAAAAAGTGAGTTATCGAGCGAAGTTTAGAAAAACCATGAAGGTTTATTACAAAAACTGAAAGGGTACAATACAGCAATAGTAAAATGTAGATACAGTAATAGTCTCATTTAAATGCATAAATCATTGCCATGAAGGTCATTGCCATGAAGGCTCTCAGTAAATGGAACAATACAGAATAAAAGGCAAAATCAGAAATAGACTGAAACTCAATGAGCAGCAAAATCAGTAATAAATTGGGCAGCATCCCTAGGGGTTCAAGGAAGTCTTCTGGTTCACTCACAGATTCAAGAGTTTATATAGCATTTTATCTATAAGGCTTCAAAGTCACCATGTATGAGCAATAAATTACATTTTCAACAAATCCTATTCATCATTATAAGCTGTCATATAACCCTATCACCTTAGCACTAACCCTCTGCATGAATATTGTTTCGTCCCTTCTCATCTAATATGGTCCGGAGGTGTCAGAACAAACTAATTACATAAACAACAGTGAACCATTGTGAATGAATGCAATACCGTGTGCAAGCGGAAGATCCTTGGGAATTGTTATTTCAATTAGGCTTCTTTTAGTAGGCCCTTTGAGAACAGTGTCATTCAGAAATATATAAATCACATGTTGCTGCACCCAGTATCAGGTAGAAATGTAAACACAGAACAAACATTATGGCACAGGAGCAAATTTGGACAATATGGTGTTGAGGCATAACTGAGGTCTACTTAGCCTAAGCCAGAAAACACTTTTTAACATGTCGTAGTAAGTTAGTTTCAATTGTGATAACTTCATTCCAGTATATGCATGTGAATTCAAGTGTGCATTAATTGTTCTGCATACTGTTAATAATACATAACTTTGATTAAATACACAAAAACTTTAACTATGTTACCCACATTTTTTCGTTGGTTGTAATTTCACAAATTTTGTGCAATTCCAGGATGTTTGGGAAATTTTCACCACCCACAAAAGGCCAGGCCACATCCCAAAACATGACAAAACTGAGAACTATTGGTGTGTTTTGCAGATGACAAAAACCAGGAACAAGCATTGGCAATGTCAATAGGGCTTCTTATGAATGCACTTTCAAGCTAGACCTAAAAATCAATGTAGGTTAATGACTGACCCCCTCCAATCTGTGCTACTGCCAGGGAAAAACTATAAATTATCTAGTTATGTAAGACACTTTAATAGCATTACAATGTCATGTGTGTGCCCCTGAAAGTTTAATGTCAGGAAGCTGGACAAATAAAATGATCACAGCTGTGTGGAGGGTGAGCACTTTTTGGCTGGAAGCACCCAACTTCTGCTCAATCAAAACAAGTATTCCTGGATCCCAACATGTGGGCGGAGCCAAATCCCCACTCTAGTGATGCTCACATAATTGTCTGGCAACAGCTCCACTGCCAAGTCAGACAATAAAAAGGGACATATTTTGTGCCTCAGGGGAAAAAAATCTGCCTCCCTCTGGCGCCCAGCTCTCCCTGCTTGCCCCAAGGCAGGAACACTTTGCGCGAGCCCTACTTTCCTGCCATGGACCTGCACATTAAAACTTTTTCAGCTGTAATGAAGCAGAGGGAGAAGTGGTGACAGCTGTTGCTAACCTGTGAAACCCTAGGCTCTCTGACGCACTTTCATTTCAACAAGAACAAAACACTTCGAGCGTTGCATTATGGTAACGCTGACAAGTACAGAGGCTGTGAAAGGCGCGAAAATAGCAGCTTTCACGTGCGCACCGCGGCTCAACCTACATTATGGAAAAGGGAATGTGTGCACACAACATGCGCGTAGGGTAACTTGCAGCTCCTGCTGAGGGAGTCATCCCAAGAGCAGAGCCTAATGCAGTGTGTGTCTGTGTGCGCGCGTGCACGTCTCAGGAGAGAGAAAAACACCTATTGCTATTACAAACCACTGACTCAGCATCATAGCTTACTGTGGAGTCCTTACACCTCAGAGGCAGGGGATTTCCATAGCTAGACAGAGGTCTAAGGCTGTGTGCCTCTGCACCTCAGAGGCAGGGGATTCCTATAACTCTACAGGGGTCTAAGGCAGTGTGTTTGTACACCTTAGAGGCAGGGGATTCCTATAACTCTACAGGGGTCTACCGTCTAAGGCAGTGTGTTTGTACACCTTAGAGGCAGGGGATTCCTATAACTATACAAGGGTCTAAGGCTGCGTGTCTGTGCACCTCAGAGGCAGAGGATTCCTATAACTAGACAGGGGTCTAAGGCTGCGTGTCTGTGCACCTCAGAAGCAGGGGATTCCTATAACTAGACAAGGGTCTAAGGCTGCGTGTCTGTGCACCTCAGAGGCAGAGAATTCCTATAACTAGACAGGGGTCTAAGGCTGCGTGTCTGTGCACCTCAGAAGCAGGGGATTCCTATGCCTAGACAAGGGTCTAAGGCTGCGTGTCTGTGCACCTCAGAGGCAGGGGATTCCTATAACTAGACAAGGGTCTAAGGCTGCGTGTCTGTGCACCTCAGAGGCAGAGGATTCCTATAACTAGACAGGGGTCTAAGGCTGCGTGTCTGTGCACCTCAGAGGAAGGGGATTCCTCTAGCTAGACAGGGGTCTAAGGCTGTGTGTCTGTGCACCTCAGAGGCAGAGGATTCCTATAACTAGACAGGGGTCTAAGGCTGCGTGTCTGTGCACCTCAGAAGCAGGGGATTCCTATGCCTAGACAAGGGTCTATGGCTGCGTGTCTGTGCACCTCAGAGGCAGGGGATTCCTATAACTATACAGGGGTCTAAGGCTGCGTGTCTGTGTGCCTCAGAGGCAGGGGATTTCTATAGCTAGACAGGGGTCTAAGGCTGAGTGACTGTGCACCTCAGAGGCAGGGGATTCCTCTAGCTAGACAGGGGTCTAAGGCTGTGTGTCTGTGCACCTCAGAGGCAGAGGATTCCTATAACTAGACAGGGGTCTAAGGCTGCGTGTCTGTGCACCTCAGAAGCAGGGGATTCCTATGCCTAGACAAGGGTCTAAGGCTGCGTGTCTGTGCACCTCAGAGGCAGGGGATTCCTATAACTATACAGGGGTCTAAGGCTGCGTGTCTGTGCGCCTCAGAGGCAGGGGATTTCTATAGCTAGACAGGGGTCTAAGGCTGAGTGACTGTGCACCTCAGAGGCAGGGGATTCCTCTAGCTAGACAGGGGTCTAAGGCTGTGTGTCTGTGCACCTCAGAGGCAGAGGATTCCTATAACTAGACAGGGGTCTAAGGCTGCGTGTCTGTGCACCTCAGAAGCAGGGGATTCCTATGCCTAGACAAGGGTCTAAGACTGTGTGTCTGTGCACCTCAGAGGCAGAGGATTCCTATAACTAGACAGGGTCTAAGGCTGCGTGTCTGTGCACCTCAGAGGCAGGGGATTCCTCTAGCTAGACAGGGGTCTAAGGCTGTGTGTCTGTACTCCTCAGAGGCAGGGGATTCCTATAACTAGACTGGGGTCTAAGGCTGCGTGTCTGTGCACCTCAGAAGCAGGGGATTCCTATGCCTAGACAAGGGTCTAAGGCTGCGTGTCTGTGCACCTCAGAGGCAGGGGATTCCTCTAGCTAGACAGGGGTCTAAGGCTGTGTGTCTGTACTCCTCAGAGGCAGGGGATTCCTATAACTAGACAGGGGTCTAAGGCTGCGTGTCTGTGCGCCTCAGAGGCAGGGGATTCCTATAACTAGACAGGGGTCTAAGGCTGCGTGTCTGTGCACCTCAGAGGCAGGGGATTCCTCTAGCTAGACAGGGGTCTAAGGCTGTGTGTCTGTACTCCTCAGAGGCAGGGAGCTTCTATCCGTCACAAACCATCCCCAGCACCGAGGCCTAATATAGTGCACTACTTCACACCAGAGACCCAGGAGGCTTCTCTGAGATGAAAACACCCAGCACTAGAGCCGAATGCAAGGTCTCTCTGCACCTTAAGTGGAGAGTGCTTCTCTCACTGATACAACTCTTCAGGACCAGAGATGAATGGAGTGTGTCTGCACTCATCACCGACAGGGAGCTTTTCTCACTGATAACATCTTCAGTCCTGGAACCGATGGCAGTTTATCTTCACACTTCAGAGATTGGGAGCTTTTCTCACTTATTAAATATTGAGCACTGGAGCCTAAGGTAGAGGGGTCTACACATATTTGACACATGGAGCTTCTCTCACTGACAACAAGCGCCAGCACTAGAGACAACACACTATATCTGAACACCTAAGAAAACCCATGCTCTTACCAATGAAAAGCTGCAGCACTAGCGCCTAATGTAGAGTGTCTCCACACCTCAGACGCAGGGAGATTTTCTCACTCACAGCAATCTCCAGTGCAAGTGTCTAAGGCAGTGTGGCTGCACGTCTGACGCAAAGGGAGTGTCTCTCTTAGTGATCAAAGATCTCCATCACTAGAGCCTGGGGCAGTGTGTACACACCTGAGACGCAGGGAGCTCCTCTCACTGATGTAAGCCTCCAGCACTAGAGCCTAAGGCGGTGTGTACACACTTCAGACGCAGGGAGCTTCTCTCACTGATGTAAGCCTCCAGCACTAGAGCCTAAGGCGGTGTGTACACACTTCAGACGCAGGGAGCTTCTCTCACTGATGTAAGCCTCCAATACTTGAACCTAAGGTGGTGTGTACACACCTCAGACGCAGGGAGCTCCTCTCACTGATGTAAGCCTCAAGCACTAGAGCCTAAGGCGGTGTGTACACACTTCAGACGCAGGGAGCTCCTCTCACTGATGTAAGCCTCCAGCACTAGAGCCTAAGGCGGTGTGTACACACTTCAGACGCAGGGAGCTTCTCTCACTGATGTAAGCCTCCAACACTAGAACCTAAGGTGGTGTGTACACACCTCAGACGCAGGGAGCTCCTCTCACTGATGTAAGCCTCCAGCACTAGAGCCTAAGCCGGTGTGTACACACTTCAGACGAGGGGAGCTCCTCTCACTGATGTAAGCCTCCAACACTAGAGCCTAAGGCGGTGTGTACACACTTCAGACGAGGGGAGCTCCTCTCACTGATGTAAGTCTCCAGCACTAGAGCCTGGGGCAGTGTGTACACACCTCAGACGCAGGGAGCTCCTCTCACTGATGTAAGCCTCCAGCACTAGAGCCTAAGGCGGTGTGTACACACTTCAGATGCAGGGAGCTCCTCTCACTGATGTAAGTCTCCAGCACTGGAGCCTGGGGCAGTGTGTACACACCTCAGACGCAGGGAGCTCCTCTCACTGATGTAAGCCTCCAGCACTAGAGCCTAAGGCGGTGTGTACACACTTCAGACGCAGGGAGCTCCTCTCACTGATGTAAGCCTCCAGCACTAGAGCCTAAGGCGGTGTGTACACACTTCAGACGCAGGGGGCTTCTCTCACTGATGTAAGTCTCCAGCACTAGAGCCTAAGGCGGTGTGTACACACCTCAGATGCAGGGAGCTCCTCTCACTGATGTAAGCCTCCAGCACTAGAGCCTAAGGTGGTGTGTACACACCTCAGACGCAGGGAGCTTCTCTCACTGATGTAAGCCTCCAGCACTAGAGCCTAAGGCGGTGTGTACACACTTCAGACGCAGGGAGCTTCTCTCACTGATGTAAGCCTCCAACACTAGAACCTAAGGTGGTGTGTACACACCTCAGACGCCGGGAGCTCCTCTCACTGATGTAAGCTTCCAGCACTAGAGCCTAAGCCGGTGTGTACACACTTCAGACGAGGGGAGCTCCTCTCACTGATGTAAGTCTCCAGCACTAGAGCCTGGGGCAGTGTGTATACACCTCAGACGCAGGGAGCTCCTCTCACTGATGTAAGCCTCCAGCACTAGAGCCTAAGGCGTTGTGTACACACTTCAGACGCAGGGAGCTTCTCTCACTGATGTAAGTCTCCAGCACTAGAGCCTAAGGCGGTGTGTACACACTTCAGACGCAGGGGGCTTCTTTCACTGATGTAAGTCTCCAGCACTAGAGCCTAAGGCGGAGTGTACACACCTCAGACGCAGGGAGCTTCTCTCACTGTTGTAAGTTGCCAGCACTTGAGTTTAAGGGGGTGTGTACACGGGGGCTTCTCTCACTGATGTAAGTCTCCAGCACTAGAGCCTGCGTAAGTGCATCTGCACACCTGTCATACTTCTGATTGGACACTGGTGTTTGATGAGTGTGGTAGCCTAAAGGCTCTCTAGTGTGACACCGTTATGGTTTGGCAACAATTTTCAACGCGGAGTTAAACCAATTGAGGGATGCTGTGCAGTATCCGGGACTGCTACTAACTAAAACAGGAAGCTCGGTTCCTAAACCTTTCCGGTGTTCTCTGCGCATCTCTGGGCCTGTGGGAAAAGCTGCAGAGGATCAAGATAGCGCCTTCCCTGAGTTATAGCGCCAAGACCGATGAACTGGAAATTGGGGGGCATATTAGCAAGGGCACTATCGCCGCTTTAGCGGCACTTTTTGCCGCTAAAGCGGCGATATTCTTATCGCCCTATCAGCAAACTGTCTCTAACAGCAGTTAGAGACAGTTTTCGGGCATTAGCGCCCGTGTTTTTACCGCTTTGCATGTCAGCGATATTTATCGCTAATGACATGCAAAGTGGGCGTTCCCGACGAACAAACCTGGGAAACACCCGCTAACAGGCCTATCGCCTATTAGCAAGGTGGCCATGGCCCCAGTTAGCGACGTGAAAAGTCGCGCTAACCGGGGTCATCGCTATTTATTTAACACCTGCAATTAGCAGGTGTTAGCCATATCTAACATGGGGGGGTGGATTATCGCCGTTTTCCATGAAACATCGCTGGAAAACCAGCGATGTTTCATGGAAAACACCGCTATGGCTGGAATAATTATCGCCATAGCGCTAAATGTCGCTAATACAGCGTTAGCATGGCAAATTATTCCGACGATAGCCGGCGATAAAAAAGTGCTCGTTAAACACGCTTTGCGATGTTTAGCGCACTTTTTAGATAATATGCCCCTGGATTCCTTGGGAAGCGCACTGTGGCGGGGCTCCTCAGTCCGGCCTTGGTGGGTGCGTAAAGTTTAGAGTCTTTCGCGTTCAAAGCTGCTGAACAACCTTGTACAAAGGAATCCATTGCTAGGCAGGGACGTCACTGTGCCTGCTGCCTGGGGTAGAGCCTGGTGTGTCCAGATTCTGTAGGCTTTTGAGGTAAGGGCAGTGTTTGCGCAGGCTGTCCTCAGTGGCTGGCCTTGAATGGTCGCTGAGTTATTAAATACTCGTCTGGCAAAGGACACAGTTAAACACTGGTCGCCTGCACTTAGCCAGTTAGTTCTCAGGACTAAGCATTTCTTAAGATGACGTGTGTCACTTGAATGTTGTAAAGACGCAGAAACATTTGGTAAATATAACAGCAGGATGGCTTAGTGAGTTAAGTACTCGATGTTGACATATGCAATCCGCAGGGCACAATTATGAATCCCAGTAGGGCCACCTTGAATATTCACCCTTCTGGAGTCGATACATACACTACCTGCTATTACAGCGCTTAGAAAGGCAGTACTGCAATACCAAGAGTTATATAAAACAAGCTATTATCTTAATTGCAAGGGTCTAGGCACAGCAGACGATGCAGTCTGGGCTGGCATAGGAAAGAACGCTTTAGGAACCGAAGATTCTGTGGCAGAGAGGTGTAATTAGCACTTTGCTGTTTTGTTTAATTGTATGAAAATGACTTTTCTAAGAAATCAATTAATGTTGCCAATTTTCAAGGATGGAGCGTGTTAAACAATGATGAAGCTATGGATTATATAATAAATTCTAGCAATTATAACATCTGTGAGTAAACGAGCATGCTTCTACTTTTAAAATGCTTAAAATTTAATTTTGATTGTTTTAAATACTTCTTCAGTGTATGTGAGATGTTACTAGCCTAACTGTTGGAAAACAAGGCAGTATCTGTGAGGCCTGCACAAATAACATGTCTACATCTGTCCTTTACTGGGAACCAAACACCCCATTGTAGCGCTCGACTCTCAGAGGGTAGCGTTGCAGAGCAGTCTAAGGCTTACTCAAGGGAGGTGGTGTGGGCTGGTAATCGTCATTTACCAGTACGCACAAATAACACTCAATAATTGATTGTCCAGTCTGTACTTTGCTTTATAAAAGGAAGAGTACATTTATTAAACACACACACTACTCAATACTATGCAACAATTTACAAATATACATAAGCTGTTGGAATTGGGGTTGGGTCTACTACCACCCCTCCCATGTATGCACATCTTCTTGCCCCCTAATGCAGTAGGTTGACCTTAACCTGGAGTGAGGGCCTTGCCCACTGGCACCATCCCAGTGGCGACCCACCCCATTATCTCAACAAGCATTTAAAATGGGCACACCTGCCATGGTGACACATAACCCTGACTGAGCATCTCATACTGACCATACAGTATACACCTTTACATCTTAGTGGCTAACAGTCTGGGTTGTTCTTCACCTAACACAGCAGGAAGAATACATGTTTAAGCATCTCTTAAAATGACAGTACTTATCATAGATAACCGTTATAATGCATTGCAATAAAAGCCCCTAAAAGGCATCACAGGATTAAGCATATACAGTCAGACACCCTATCAGGAATGTCCAGCAACCTAACCCCACTTTGCTTATGACTTCACATTACACATGTGGCTTTCAGTCCCTCAAAAGAAATAACATTAGGTAAATGCACTTCTCGTGCATTTGCACCTCTTCACCTCTAGGGGATGCCCTTCTCCAGACATCCCCAGCTCAGCCCTTCAGCCCTTCACACCTTGGTGCAGTCCCAAACACACCCCCAGCTGAAGAACAAAAGTTCCAGCCACAAGATGCTGTTGACGCACAGCTGAGCCCTTGAGGGGTTGTTTCTTTCAAGCCCCCCAGAGACTTAGGGAGGGACTTCACATCTTTGTGCTGGGGGAGACTGCGTTGCTCCTGCAGCCCCCCTGCACCTTTGTACACACCTGGCGGTGACCCCGTCCTCCTGGGGCCACCACAAGCCGAGAACAAGCTGCTTTCTCTCGCAGGCCGGTCCAGGCCTGCAAGGCATAATGGGGCGCTCTCCTCAGCGCGTGCATAATAGAGCAGTGGCTCTCCCACTGCTTGGGGAGACCCGCGCTGCGATCCCTGGGCGGCCTCACGCCAGCTCTGCCTATCGTTGGGGGCCCAGTCCCACCCGGGCCCCTTATCCCAGGTGAGTTGTCGCAGCTCGGGGAGCCCACCCCCGGCTGCTCCTGCCGCCTCTCGGGGACCCGGGTGCACCCGGGCACCCCGCATTCCACGATCGTTGGAGAGCCGCTAGGTGAGCCCACCCCCAGTGGCTCCTGCCGGCTCCCCGACTGGCCAGCACCCTTGCGTGCTGCCTCGGGAGCCGGCACCTCTGGTTCTGGTCTGCCCGCTCCTGCGGCCAGACACGGTGGCTGCCACTGGGGCTGGACCTCGGGGGAGTGCGACGGCACTCCCCCCACCTTCCTCCTGCAGCAGGGGAGTGCGGCGGCACTCCCCCTCCCTCGCAGGGCACACTGGAACCCGGAGTTGCGGATCCCAGGCCCCCAGGTAAGGTCTTCACGGGAAGCGTGACGGCGCTCCCTGGCTTCGGCTTCTGGGCTTCGGGGCCCGGAGTTGGGTTCCCGGGCCCCATAGGCAGTCGTCGCGCTCCCTGACTTCTTCTGGGCGAAGGGACCCGGAGTTGGGGTCCCGGGCCCCAGGGGATTCTTCGCAGGGAGCGCGACGGCGCTCCCCGGCTTCTCTTCTCCCACGAGGGGGCGTGACGGTGCTCCCCTCCCCCCAGTGCTATCGGGGGCCAGGGTGGGCTCCTGGCACCCCTGTTGGGGAAGTTTCACGGGGAGCGCGACGGCGCTCCCCGACTTGACTTCTTGTGGGGCAGCCCCCGTGACCTGACCCACCCCGGGGGCACATCTAAGACCGGGGGCGGAGCCCCACGCGCTTCTTCATCGGTCCTCTTCAGAGGTCAAAGGTCGCCTACCTTCGGGGGGAGGCATATCTCGGCCCCCAGGCAGCTGATTTTCACCATTTTGGCCTCTTCTGGCTCCGGATGACCAGCTCTAACCATCTGGAGCACTTTCCTTCGCCCTCCTGGCCTCCAAGAGGGGGAACTCAGCAGGGAGTTGTCTTAACTGGCTCCGTGCACCAGCCTTTCACCTGGCTCTCCTCCTGGGCCTCTCTTCTCCTTGCTCTGAGGCCTAGGCTTCTGCTCACTGGTCCTGGACTCCCCCACAGGCGCAATTCAGGGTCCTGGGACAGTCAGGGGGTTCCTCCTTCCACCTGCCCATGGCGCCAGGCTCCAGCACCAGTCTTCCTCAGCAGACCACACCCCAGAGAGAGCTCCTTTTCCCGCGCAGACACTACACGTGTGCACACGCATGTACACACGTGTCTGCATGTAACCAGTCCAGTGCCCCTTACTCCAGCTGCAGCGCAGCGGCCTACTCTCACCAGGGGGACACCCGTAAAATCCACATGCAGTCTTTTTCATCATGAGTTCACTGTGGGTGAGTACCAACTTATGAGGCTCTCCCACAGTAAAAGCTCAAAAATTAGGTGTTCAAAAAGCGAAAAATCCGGGCGGCTCAGATGGTCAGAACCACCTTCTAACACTAACACTAAGCAAGTGGATCCGTATCAAACAATTTCCAGTTCCAGGGCCGAAGGATGAGTGTCTGTACCGCAGAGCGAGCGCGCTACCACAAACATCAGAGCCTAGTGCAGTGTGTCTGTACCCCTCAGGGAGCTTCTCTGTGTAAACAACAGAGTCTAGTGAAGGGAGTCCGCACCGCCAAGCCATGGCGTGCATCTCACTAAAAAACCTTCACAGCACCAGAGCACAATGGATTGTTTGACACCTCAGAGGCACACACGATACCTGGCACCAAAGCCTAATGAAGTATGGGCACGCCTCTGTAGCAGTGAGCTTCTCTCACTAACAAGAAGCATTGCAGGACCAGAATGTAATGAAGTATGTGCGCACCTCCGAAGCAGTGAGCATCTCTCACTAAAAGAAGGGTCACGGCACCGGAGCCCAATGAAGTGTGAGCACACCTTAGAAGCAGTGAGCATCACTCACTAAAAAGAAGGGTCACAGGCAGCACCAGAGCTGAATGAAGTGTGAACACAAATCAGAAGCAGTGAGCATCTCTCACTAAAAAGAAGGGTCACGGCGCCAGAGCTTAATAAAATGTGTGCACACCTCAGAAGCAGTGAGCGTGTCTCACTAAAAAGTAGGGTCACCACACCAGAGCCCAATGAAGTCTGTGCAAACTTCAGAAGCAGTGAGCGTCTCTCACTAAAAAGATGGGTCACAGCACCAGAGCCCAATGAAGTGTGTGCACACCTCAGAAGCAGTGAGCATTTGTGAACACCTCAGAAGCAGTGAGCGTTTGTGCACACCTCAGAAGTAGTGAGCGCCTCTCACTAAAAAGAATGGTCAGAGCAATATGCCCAATGAAGTGAGTGCACACCTCAGAAGCAGTGAGCGTTTGTGAACACCTCAGAAGCAGTGAGCGTTTGTGCACACCTCAGAAGCAGTGAGCGCCTCTCACTAAAAAGAATGGTCAGAGCACCAGAGCCCAATGAAGTGTGATAACACATCACAAGCAGTGAGCGTTTGTGCACACATCAGAGGCAGTGAGCGTCTCTCAGCAAAAAGAAGGTTCCCGGCACCAGAGGCCAATAAAGTCTTCTACGCCCCAAAGGTAGAATGTTTCCCTCACTTAATATAACTCTGCACTGCTTTCCATCACGGGCTCCGGGTTGATGTCATTCTGAAAAACGCATTTGACGATGAAACCCTTTTACGTGAATTGCTTCCAACGAAAATGTTTGTGTCAACTTGTTTTGAGGATCATTTAAAAGAATAAATGAAATTGTGTTTACCTCAGACAGACCCTCGTTTTTCACAGTCGTTCGCTTGAGAGCCATCAAACCTCTGGCATATTACACATCTGTGAACTTGGCCAGTTCCTCTTGCCCCTCTCTTCTGCTCGCAAGCGCCACAAGGACTACTTCCTGTTCCCCTGGAATGTGCCATTAGTCCTTTTAATGTTTCTAGTTTGGTTTTGACATTTCCACTGAATGCTTTTCCTCCTAAAGGTATATGTTTTAATTGCAAGTCAAGTCACCTGCTAACCAGGTAAGTGGCAGGAGTACATCTCTCTGTTACCACATTACATGTGCACGAGTTATCCATCTTAGGGTATCAGGTCATAAGGGACTGCTGGTTGATATGCTATCTTTACCTAGACTCACTAGTCAGCAGCAGGTTGCTCTACACATGGCTTTAAGTGGGATAAAAAAACCAGGGGGGGGGTTCTCTCAAAAGGGCATGACCGATGTAATTGGGGCGTGGCTTAAAACCAGGGCACGAGTCGGGGGTACACGTTGATACACGGCGTCCACCCACTATTTTCACAGGGTGGACGCCGTCCCCCCTGCCAAGAAGTTGGGCCCCACAGAAATATGTTGAACTTGTCCCAGTGTCATTTTCAGACACCGGGACACGTTCAGCAGCTCCTGCACGTTGTCTGCTTTTCATTCTCAGCAGCAACGTGCAGGCAGTTAGGGGGCATTTTTTTACACCTCCAGCTGTGCCAAAGATAAAGGCAGAAGTTAAGGGGCCATCAGGCCTCCTTTTGATCGAGTATGGGACTGGAGGCGTCCTGGAACCTCTCAATTAAATGCAAATGCACAGGAGAGGAAACAAGAGTACACAGCTCGTTATCTCTTCACAGATACTTAAGAGATGCATGCTTTTTACTTTTTTCAGTCCCTGTATATAAGTGAAAGCACTGTAAGAATGTCAGATGGGATGGTCTGTCCCAGTATTTACACAAATAACAATATAAATAGCACTATTTTTTTTATTTTATAGCGCTACTCATCCTAATGCAGTCTTCCAGTGAGGTCACTTCCTGTGATGCCATGTGGGATGTCACGCCTCGTGACCTCATGTGCTGTGTTGGCACGCGTCATGATGTCACTTGCATACTGCCTAACTTGGTCAGTCCCCCCACTTCTTTTTATAGGACTTGTGCCCTGCTTAAAACATATAACTTAAAAATCTGTGCTTACCATAGTGTGCGGCCTGAGAGGTAATTTGCTGATTCTGTCATTGCATCCAGATATATAATACAACAAGTAACATTACACCTACAACAAGTCAGGACTATTGGCTTTGCCAGTGGTTGTTAGTTGCATAAGATAACTAAGCAACAACTATAGTTTCGTTGGATAGAATACTGAAATTCAATTCTGAGACTGTGAAGGAACTATAAAGAGTCTCTTTGAAGTTACCTCAAAGGCAGTGAAGGGTGGCATTGCTGCAGAGTTAAGATTTTTTATTTCACCCTCAGGTTGAGGGCAAAAATGGAGAGCCCGTAGGGACCCATCTCAGCATCTGCTTTTTAGAACTGGCGGTGCTGAGCACCGGCAGGACCCGGCCCACTTAAAGCCCAGGCTCTACACATTTGTAGGAGAAACAAGCGCTCTGATAAAAACGTGAACATTTTTTACGCTTGCTAGGCGCCATTTGCAATTGTCTTATGAGGAGGGTCTCGAGGGAAACATGTTGTGGGGAGTGTGTCCACGAACTCACCTCTCTGAAGCGATTGGGTGATTGCCTTGCCGTACCCTCCTCCTGACTCCCATCCAGCAGCACATCACAGCGAAGCGGCGCGCATATCGCGTCACCAACGGGCGGCAAGGGCAGAGGGCAAGGGGCAGAGGGCAAGGGCTAGAGCCCCTGGCAGTTTTCAGATCGAATTCTGAAGTGCCTTGGTGATGAAAAGTGCTCACTAAAATACGGTACATCTCCTTTTATCTTTATGGAGGTCAGTTCGGAATTGAGGCCAGGGAAACATAAACTCCCACAAGGTGAGCTTCATAAAGATTCAGAGACTAGTAAAGGTGTCTCACTCTCTCCGCTAGCGTTATCAATGCAGAGCTTTGGGGACAGACACTTTCTTATCAAAAGAAAAAAGCGTTCTGCAGAAGCCCTGTTATTTCCGATTTGATGAGTGATGATATTAGTGAAAATGTAAGTATAAACGTAATTGACCATAACTCGTGTAGCAGTCTGAATGAACCCCTCTTCTTCGTCATTCTAATTGGACGTCAAGCATTTGACATAGAAAAAAATAAATATCAGTAATAACGTAGAAAATGTAAATCATGGCAAATTTAACTCAGCTGCTTTGTCCGATTTAATTGAGAAAGTGTTTTAAGAGCCACCAAGGTATGAGTTCTCATAATTCACCTGGGTTAACCTGGGGAAAAGAGGAGAAACCAGTGATCTGATATAAGTTGGTTTAAATCGGCCCACCACAACACCAATCCTAAACTGCATAATGTTAATGCAGTCAACCTTGGGAAGATGTTAGAAGCCCCAGTATCAGTCAGTATCAAGCCACATAATCAAAGTGTGTTACTCTTCAATATTCGGGGTAAACTATGCTCAGTAAATATTTTTTTTAATAAATGGCGGACAGCATGATAGTGAATGAATAGTTTCTTATTTAATAGGTAGAGAAGAGTTGAGAAAATTAATGGGGATCCCAATTTTAACAAATTTTAGCAAACAAAACAGAATGTATTCCACACAAACTATATAGAATTATGAAAAGCTCGGCTTCCTGTAAGAGGAAATTACATACATTCGGAAAAGCATCAAGTAAGGATTACGCCAACAGTAAAAGGAAGTTAAAGATACATCCTAAACTTTCTGCCCTATCTTCCCCCTCCTGTCAAAGTCACAAAAGTGTTGTTTCATCATGGGGGTGTTCTAAATTAATAATCACTGCTCTGACAAAAGTACGCCTACTAGTAATAAAACAAAGAGAAAACTATAAGAAATACACACTCTATGGATAAAAATGACCAATCCTATATCAGATAATTACAAGGGTAAAAGTCTGACTAGAAAAAAATCTATTTAGATAATTTCAGAAGAAGGAAGGAGGCTAGAAAGCTGAAACCTATAGACAACAAACCCTTCAACAATTTGAGCATATTCCCTCATTAAAGGCAATGACATTGTCAGACATTAAATTGACAATTAAGCTCAAACGCCAATAAAGAGCTGACTAAGGATTCACTTTACTCCCAACTTGTGAGGCAGCTGCCAATCTCAAGTTTGTAGTCTTATGATTAGTGGGAAGAGGTGAATTACCTTTATTTCATGACACACAAAGTGTAACAAATCTTAGTACTTTCTGTTATGATGAGGAAAAGCACACAGGCGAGAAAGCAACGGGGGACGTACACAAGAGCGAGCACAACATGGAGGGGGCGGGGAGGAGCACACGGAAAACAGAGAGCCACATGGAGTGCAGGGGAGTGAAGTACAGAAGGGAGATATATGGAAAAAACATGCACTCTTATGGAGTGCCTAACCGAAAAGAAAACAAGCATTAGAAATGCAATAGATCTTGCATTTTTTTGAGTTAGAGCTATTGGCGTTGTAAATGGCAATGTCTTTTACCCTTGTGTTATGGAGTGAATGTATGTGGTTTGAGTGGAATTATATGTGTTGCATTGGAATTGTTAGTTGTGTAATTGTGTGGTGTGGAATTGTCTAATGTGGAGTGAATTTGTGTAGTGTATATATACGTGGCATGGTGTGCAATGGAATTATGTGTATAGTAATTATGTGATGTAGAGCTCAGAGGTGTAGAGTTACGTTGTGTAGAGTGTAGTGGCTTAGAGCGGCACCACGAAAATTGCAGTGGAAGAGAGTGGAGTAGAGTGTAGTGGCACATATTGTAAAAGAGTGGCTTTGAGTGGTGTAGTATAGAGTGTAGTGGCGTAGAGTAGATTGCTTTAAGTAGAATGGAGTGGTAAAGAGTAGAGTGGATTGGCGTAGAGTGCAGTTTTGCAGAGTACAGTGGTATGGAGTGGTATAAAGTGGAGTGGTGCAAACTATAGTGGTGTGACCTATCCTGGAGTTGTGTAGAGTGCAGTGGAAAACAGTGCATTTGTGTATAGTAGAGTGGGATAGAGTGCATTAGTATACATTATAGTGGGGCATAGTATTTCTTCAAAGTCAACGTTTTTTTTTGTATCAAAGTGAAGTATATAACACCTTGGAAGGTGGACACAGAACTAACCTATACATGGTATTTGCCACAGATTTCATAAATACTGCATATGCCAAAATAAGATGAAACACAAACCTAGCATTATTTATGAGCGTAATTGAAACACATACAGCAGTTTTTCAAAGTTTTGCTAGCACACTGAATAAACAAGGATGAGAAGGTAAGAAATGGAACACTGTTTAAAACAAGAATAATCTCTCATACATACATGAACTCCTTAATGCAACAGCAGATGTGGGGAGGTGCACACAGAGCAAACACATACCACCAGTATTTAGATTTTCCTTGGCAATTGCCATTGAGATTAGATGGCTTGACCCGAGTCCAATAAATACACCACTAGAAGGCAAGGATGCAGACAAGGTAAACAAGGCAATGAGGGGCTTGGTCGTTACCAAAAGAGTTAACTTATGAGCGTGGACCATGGGTAGGACTCATGATGCACAGACCTCAGGGGTGATAGACATAGTTGTATCATAAGCATTATGATTAGTTTATCCTAAAGTCCTAAGGTTAGACAGGTTTATGTATTAAATGCCTGATAATAAAGGCAGCATAACATGTTAACCAATTCGAATTGGCTAGGCAAAGTTAATATGTGGGACAAGTCTTCTAAATGTATTCTCCCATAATGTATGGAAAATGCAGATAAAAACAGTCCAAACGCTCGAAGGGACACTTTGTGTATTAATTCACCCATAATATTATGAAAATGCAGGGAAACAGTAAATAAACTTGAGAAGTAAAAATATGGGATATTTCAAATATATATCACCCAAGAGGATTGGAAGGAAGAGAAAGTACGGGACCTCTCTCTAAAGAAATAGCCGTTCTGTAGTACAAGCATGATAACAGAAACGAGTCCGTTAAAGTTATAATATTGCATTGCTATGTCACTTTGAAAATTGCAACAAAAACGCAAACCCGGTTGTAAGGAACCCACTCCGTCCGCGGGAAATATCTTCTAGACGATGTGCACAGCGTCCTGGTGAAAGGAAACGGGGCCATGTATCCCTTAATATAAAGTCACGCATGAGGCATAAAAAATGAAGATAGACTTACATTGCTGCCCCTCTGCTAAGTGAGGCTTCAACGGCGGCCATTCCAATAGTATTGGAAATACCGTGCAGGTCTGATGTTTTCAGTTTACGGAAAGGGATGAGAAAACATTCCAACAACAAGCATGCGCTCAAATACAAAATGATGTGAGATCTTTTCTTTTTCTTTGCCTATCCAAGTTGGATCGGTAACCAAAAATTGACAAAAAATAGTGTGAGGCTGTTACTCACATTTAAAACAAGCAATGGAGGTGCGTGTGCTGCTGCAAAGAAAACAAGCAGCAGAGCAGGAAGGACGGTACCAATGACCGGAGGGAGGGGGTGCGAGTGAGGAGGCAACAGAAAGCGAGAGTTGGCCAACAAAAAGAATCAATCGGTGATGTCCCCTGGTAGGGAACCAAGCACCCAAAGGTGGGACAGTTGGACACTATTGACCAACGAGAGGAAAGGAATTTTGAAAGGCAGACTGACCAACCAACCAAAGCGCTGGGCGTGTTGAATGCCAATAACTGAATACAGCATGCCTCGCAGAGCAGCACATGCTATGCCCCGGCTCAACCTAAAAATAGTCCTTTAAAAGTAAGCAGTGGAAGTATAGAAGCCAGCCAATCAAAAGTGATGGTAAAGAGTCAATGCTGCATGGGGTGGGGGTGACAAGCACAAGATTAATAAATTGGGGTACGAATAAGAAGCAGGCAAATGAGAATGGCAGAAAAGCCAACAAACGGGCAGGCTCCAATCCCTTGTATGTTCTTTGTAAGCCAAAAATATGTCTCGTAACAGACCCCGCATGCGCTGTCTAGTAGACGAGGCCTAAAAATAAAGTAACTACCCTAGTTTGTATTTTCATATTTAGTACAGTCATAAATTAAGTACAAAAATATGCTCTTTAAGTTGGAAAATATTTGAAATAGTCACCAACCACCCTCAGAAACAAATATTTGAGCTGCAGAAAAACTACCTAAATAACAACAGGTTAGAGCATACAAATATGAAACCCCCTGACAATCAAAGGTCACCATAAATAAAGAACTTGCACATGTGTCAGCAAACCATCACACGGCGTTTTCTACATACACAGAAGCCATAATCAGACACTCCACATTTACTAATTGTATTGCAAAAATGACAGTCCATTTAATCATTTTTCCTGTGATTTATTATACATTTGAAATTCTACACAAGAAACGAAGAAATGCATCCAGCAGCATAACTCAAAAATAAAAACCAGACTTTGACAGAGACGATGGTGAAACATTTTATATAGAATAAACATACATAAAATGAGCTTACATGAACCATCCTACTCACTACTGCTCCAGCTTCAGAGAGGGACTATTGAAACATTAATACTTAAAGAAAGCCTTGCTTATTTTAAAGATGGAAGCTATAGAAAGAGGCCTTAAAGAACTCCTTGAACTATGAAATATGTCACAGGTTTCTTTAACTTATGTAACCATAAGGTGTGAAGCTTGTCAAATAGTAACATGAAACGGCTCCATTGGCATTGATTCAGCAATTGTCAGACGAGAACTTCCAGCCATCGTGCTTTCTCTCAGGAACAAGGCGCTACTCAGTGCATCCCCAGTGATGCTGAGATGTAAGAAAGATTTTATAGGCGACTAATCCTAAGGACGACACTACTTAGCGACGCTTTCTTCCTGAAAAGTTGTGACAAGGATCATAGAAAAGTACTGGAAATCTCTGCTTATTTATAAGCCTAGCAAAGTTCCCATTTTGCTCAGAAAGCTTGTCACCCTAGCAACAAAACGCAACAACGCAGAACTGAGCTCACTAAACATACCAGAGATTCCTGTGCATCATCTGACAGCAAACACAGTGTGAGCCAGGACAAGGATATGAAATAAAATAGACCTCTACCCAGGTATTTGATTTACCTCTGCCATAACACACAATGCATGGCATAACAACTGACTACCAAATCAATCTAATGATAACCATATAGTTCAATTTGTGGAAACCGAGTGTACCAGGTATGCTCATGTAGTAGCTTTTTTTAAATGCGCAAATGTGTAATTTTGGGTGAAAGATTATTTTTTTAATTTGATGAGTTTAATAATGCAGAGTCGTAATTGATGAGTTAATGATGTTGCATGTGAAACAAATTTACTGAGTTACTCTGAAATGTAATTAATACTGTAAGTAGTTATGCCAAATTTTCATGTAAGATGCCATCTACTTTACTATGGATGCAGTTTCTGGTGTTCTGTTCATTTCACTCCTACTGATTTCCCCTACTAATCAGTGTTTCGCTGCAAGTCATTTCTCCTCTTGATTTCGTGGAGCACCAAGTGAATGTCAAGGATTTAAAAATGTACTATTTTATAAGGAAGTATATCTTGTGAATGAAGCTTCCATCATGTACCCAAAGTATCTTATTCAAGGACTTCCGCTGGACGTTCCACTGAAGGCGTTCTATTTCTATGAGTCATTGTTTAAGAAATGTTTCATATTGAGCTGATCATCTCCAGAGTGCAGTTACTTAGAGCATACGTGGAAGATTTCTCTTACTTTAAAACATGGGTTAGTACTAAAGATTAAGAAAATGATGTAACTGTTTTGGTTTGCCAATGCAAACCAAACTATGATCATATCATACACTGAATTTGCAGAATCTATCAATAGAAAGTGTGATTTGTGTATAAAAACTCTTGGGTTTTAGAATTGTGCAGGTCATCTTTATAGTTGTCTGTATGGTGGCTGCTACTGGGGATAGATTTTGTTTCTTTCCTGACACTATGTCTATTTGACTTAGATTTTCTATATGGGGATGCTGTCAGTACACTTTATGAGCTTGACATGTGATTTTGCTTAGTCCTGTCAAGGTTTGGGGCAGGTTTTATGACTCTGTATTGTTGTATTTGGGCCTTCATGGCTATTTCATGCATTCTTTCTGCGTACCGTTTATACTAATAATTCTGTAGTAACTCTATTTTTGCCTTATTTTTGATCTAGAACTCAGTTATTAGCGCTTTCTCATTTATTCTGTTTTACTCTGCTGAAGCGTATATTTTTCATGAGAAGTGTAGTCTCTAACAGCAAGATCTACTGGAGATTCTGGAGCTGAATTGCTTGGATGAAAATTGGGATGTTTGAAATATTGGGGTTCAGGTGATTTTTGGGGTTCGGCTTCCAGACTCAGATGTGGCAACACACCTGTGTGTGTTCACATTTATGTGATTTTTACAAGGTTAATTAATATGTTATTGCCTGCATCCAAACCAATGACATGAGGTCTCTTTGTCTTAGTTATTGATTCCGCTGCATCTGCTTTGCATTTGTTTATCTGCAGTTGTTGAGCAGAAGACTAGGTCCCCGTCTGTGTCTCTGTCGTAAATTGTGTTTGTGAAAGCATGTCCTCTGCCAAACACAAACTAATTTTTCTTATCCAATTAGAAACCATTTTGAGAGGAAAAACTATTATTGATTGGGACACTGACAATATGATTAAAGAGCATCGAGAGACGTATCTGGAGAGGGAAGTGGTTCAGATGGTAATGGAAGAGAACAACTTTCCCAGGAGGCTAATGGGTTGAAAATCTGCTCTGGTGGATCCGTTTGCCATTATCTGTTTTTTTAGGAGGCGTTGGGAGAAGCACATGACCAAAGAATAAAGATAATAAGTTGTCAGAGCACTGTGCAGAGAATGGGTTAAAACCTTTAGATGAGGAATTGAGGAAGTAAATGAGCCACCATTTATAGAGCAGCACTGAATCCAGTCAGGGAGACGGGTTATAACCAATAAGACTCTGTAGGGATGTAGCAGTAAAACAGTAGTTTAACATTTTTTAACCCACATGTTAAGTCAAGTTAAAATATAATTTTATTCTGGCTTCCAGTTAAAACCATGTAAAACCATTATTAGCTGGATAACCAATCCTGTAGTCTGTGGACTATTTTCTTATTCTCCAATTCTATGAGTTTTGATCATGGTCTGACATTCTATCTAGGCTCTTGTGTTTACTCGACTTGTATTTTCATGCTAGGAATACTATATTTTTATTCTATTTTTTATATAGGAACATTCACTTTGCTTCCGTGTGGTTATTCTGTTTAATCTGTTAATTTCTAGTGCTTTATGTAAAGCTATCTGATACTCTTGTAAACACAGAATCGACGAATAAATTAATATGTAAATAAAAATTTAACAATAAACAAAATCATGAAATAGCACAAATTTCATAAAATATGTACAATAGTAAATCCCTTGACAATGCTCCACATTTATTCATCAATTAGCTTCACCACAAATCTCACTGTTATGAGCAGCGTTAATTCAGACGTATATTAACTTTCTGTGCTACATCTTAAAACAATAACTTCAATAAATAATCCCTCAGCTGCACAAATGTGGAGCAGTGCTACCAGAAGACATAGGGGGCTCTTTAGTTTTTAATAGACAGGGTACTCCACTACAAATATGGCAGAGTATCCTGTCTACCAAACTGTGGGCCATATTCTCAAGGAAGTGGCGGAGAGAGGCGTTAGCCTTCTTGGCTTAACGCCTCTCTCCGCCACTTCGGAAACGCGAGACTGCACCCTATTCTCAAGGATATGGTGCAGCCTAGCATTTCCCCCTGCGATGGCGCTAAGTTTCACAACTTAGCGCCAATGCTGGCACCCTTGCACCATAGTGCAAGGGTGTCTGCGAGCAGGGAGGTTTGTTTATGTACAGGAAGGTGCCCCTTCCTGCACATAAACAAACCGAAAATGCCAGTTTGTAACTTCATGCAGCACACATGTAAGTTACAAAACGGCATTTAAAAAAAAGGTTTGTTCATGTACAGGAAGAGACACCTTCCTGTACATGAACAAACCATGGCATTTTGCTTTTTCCATGTGTGCTGCACAAGGCAGCACACATGGAAAAAGCAGAAACGAGGAGAAATAAAGCATTTCTCCTCGTTTCGCCACCTTAAGACCAGATTTTTCCTGGTCTGGCGCTACCTCCTATTTACGCTGCCCTTGTGAATAGGAGGTAGCGTCAAACTCAATGGGTGTTGCGGTGGAACGCCCACCGCAACACGCACTGCATGCCCCTTTCACGCTAAAAACAGCGTGAAGGGGGCCCTATTTACAAGGCAGCGTTAAGCTGCGTTAAGCCACTTAACGTGGCTTAACGCTGCCTTGTGAATAAGGCTAAGCCCCTATCGCCACAACAACGTCACTGACGTTGTGGTGGCTATGGGGGCTTGAGAATATGCCCCTAAGTGTCTGCCTGCTCTATTTAGAGTTGGGTGGACAGTCATGTTTTGACGGACAGTGTTCCCGCATGCTCTATCAGCAGAGACCAGAGAATGATGGACCGTAGGACATAGGACTAATTACCTCAGACCTTCTGCCCTATTTAATACAGATATTCTGAATGACTTTTTTCCCTGTTCGGGACCTTATGTAAAAAGCCTGGTAGTCCTGAACAGAAAAAAATAATAATTACCCTCCAATGCCTTGACAGAAAACTCTCTGGGTGTCAGGCATTTTTTTTGTTTTTCGAGGACAAACTCCCTTCTTGGGAGCTTGGTTTTGAAGAACAAAAATGTTTGCTGAGCATCTGCATGAAACATGGCGGCCACTCAGTACACTTCCAGTGCCTTCACAAGATCCTCCGTGACAGAGACCCTTCTGAAGGCACAGAGATCTCAAGGAAGCAGGTGAAAATATCTTCCAATGGTGGGCTGTACTCGCCAAAGCAGCAGAAAACATGCCTCCCTGCTCTGGTCGAAAGGAGTACAGTCTGTCAAGCTCTAAATAGCACCCGAAGACAGCACAATCTTGTTGGTTTATGAACACCCACTCATGTCACTTTTACTTCCCACTTGGGAGAAGGGGGTGTCACTCAAACAAAATGTAGAAATGTCCTTGATTAATTTATTTATGTACTTCTAAAGCGCAACATACACGGCCCAAGTGGCTTCCTGACACTGTAAACCTTGAAAGTGATGACAAACTAAAAAGTTGAGTGAAAACAGAAAGCCAGGAATGTGGTCAGCACCTCCATTAATTAAACAAAAAGGTTTTGATTGCTTTCTTGAAAGTCCAATAATGTTTCAGAGATTAGCTTTCCTCTGTATGGGTAATGCAGATCAATAAGATATCTTTGAATAGTCCTTGTTTCAAGATATAAAACATAAGGATTCCAAGGTCATGAATTTAGTAG
Source organism: Calotriton arnoldi (assembly GCA_963921515.1). Lineage (NCBI taxonomy): Eukaryota > Metazoa > Chordata > Amphibia > Caudata > Salamandridae > Calotriton > Calotriton arnoldi. The sequence goes on from CAWUFW010001628.1 coordinate 1,026,781, forward strand.
TACTGCATGGTTAGGTCTTGCCTACCCAACAATACAAGCTGTTACGAAAAACCTACTGTGAACTTACAATGGGCTTACAGCCTGCATGTTGCTTACCAATAGTTGTCTTTAATGACACTCTCATGTGCTTAGGTCTTATTTAATGGCTTGCCTTCCTCCTCTTGCGTTTGTCTCTCCCCTGGAGCATAGCCTCTTTCTATTGCTTTTGACTGGCTGATTTGTGTCCTTCCACTGCTCACCTTTAGGGAACTACTTTTTTGGGGGGTTAAGCACTCTATCAGAGTTAATGTCTGTTCCAGAGTCTCTTTTATGTGCTTCTCCCCAGCCAAACACCTGCCCCACCACACTACATGTTTCTATCTCCCCTGTGCACATTCCCTATGCCCCGTGTTGCTCTCTGCCTCGTGTGCTGCATGCTCTTTTGCACGTGCATCTACCCCAAATGCCCCTCTCCTCCTGCATTGAAGTTCCTATCTCCCTTGTGTACTTCCCCCACACCCCGTGTTGCTCTCTCCCTCATGTGCTGCCTGCTCTCTCTCTCGAGCTTTGCACCCATGCTCCATGCGGTTCTCTCCCGTCTGCTGCTTTTCCCCTCTCCCCCTCCTCCATTGTCCCTTCACCCCTACAGTCCTTTTTTATTTTTATTTTGCATTTTCAAGTTTAATTATTTATTATTCCAAGTGGTGTCCGCCATCTAGAAACAGTAAATAAAAAAAGAAAAATGGTGCCACATCATTCTGCATGATTGCGCCTACAGATCGACATAACCAGCACTAGGCATCACATCATAGTGCCTTTTTTTTTCTTTAAACTGCATTGGCAAAGCCAATACATCCAAAAGACAATGCCTAGTTGACTTTGCCAATGCTTACTTTGATTTTCAGACAAACTTTGCTCAGGGGTTTTAATCTGAATTTTGAAATGAGCATCTGAAACACGAAAATAAGGTTGGAATCCTGAAGCAAGGCCTCAAGTGTCATACCTTAAATACAAAGAAGACAATTTGCAAAATTATGGGCCTAATGTATGAAATTTCCATTCACAAAAAGTGGTCACAAAATTTCAATCTAACTTTTTGCAAATGGAATATATATTTGCAAACCGATCTATTTACAGATACATCAGTTTACAAAATACCAAATCGTAGTGGGTTGCAATCCGACCTACCTCATCAACATTGATGAGGTAGGTTGTGAATTGTGACTCACTACAACTAGTGGTGGGCAGTAAACTCGGCTCCGCCGGCGAGTTTTCAGAGTTTACCCACTCCACCCTCCGCTTGGAGCACAGAGTTCATCAAAAACTCTGCATTTCGCTGCCTAGCGGAGTTTACCATTACCTCCCACTACTGTAAAATATTGTACTTTTTAGATGCAGCCTTTCTGGACTCCATGACTCCGGAATGTTTGGCCGCGCTACTGTAGCTGCAGTGGCGGTTAAATACCTTTTCATGCTGAGCAAATTTCATCCTGCGACAATCAGCCAGCAAGAAAAGGAAGCAGCCTCCCCGGCTGGGTGGACAAAAAAGGCACTGAACTCGGGCGAGACTAAAGTGCTGACTACTGCAACCCCCATGGCTCGCTTTAGATTGCGAAGCATGCTCCTCACCCAGCTACATGTAGCACATCAACGGGGAGTGCTGCTGGAAAGCGGTGCATAAAGGAAAGCAACTTGCCCAGCAAACTGCGTGACGACAAATGTCCATCTACCGTCTTTGAGGTCAGAGAAGCCTGTTAGCTTTGGGAATGGTGCCAGCGTTTATGGCACGCTATATCCATCACTGGCGGTTGCCAGATTAACTACATTTTGTTACACTGAAACTACAGCTAAACGATGCAGAATGACAAAGTTTAATTCAGGAAATGTGATATAGGATATCACTGCATGGAATCCATACCACAAAATATTGACAGCGATCGTAACTTCTGTAGCTTTCCATTTGAGCAACAATCTACGCCTCCCTGTGCCATGGATGGGTGAGTAGTGTACCTGCCCCTTCTTCTTGACCTCCGCTCTGCATCTTCTCCCGAGCAGCCTGAGCCATAATACTCATGTCGGGGATCCCTGTGTTGTTGGGTGATAGCTTTTGGGTGATATGGTCATAGCTGTGATGGGCAAGTAGTGTTGCTCTGAAGTCTGATGGATGGTGAAGGGGTGTTTGACGAGCATGGAAGCACGACTCGTCTCAAATAGTGGGACTTGTCAAAACAATACTCACTCGATGAAACTTGAAGAATCCTGAAAGTATTCTTCCAAAGAACATGGCCGACAGTGTGAGCATGCTGTTCTTGGCAAAGCTACCGCTCTGGCTGTTCACTGGAGCTCTCAGATGGGAGCTGTCACATTTTGTTTCGTCTGCTGTCTATGTCTAAGAAGGTACGCGTCATTGCCTGTTTGGTCTGTTGGGGCTTTATGCATGTGCGGCTCGGAGGACCAAGCGGATTGCTGAAAGCCTGGTTCTTAACTTCTTCTCAGAGATTTTGGGGGCAGAAATGAATGGGTTAGTGTGTAGAAAAAGTGGGTGGTGGTTGTGAGCATAGCGAGGACCCAGCCTGGGGAGCGTGCTGAAGGTGGACTTGCAGAGAAGGGGCGAATTGTTGTATATCTGGTGAGCTTAGGTATGTGCAATGAGGGAGATTCAGCAAAGAATACCTTGCCATCACTGGGATGGTGGCATGCTGGGGTCAGCAGACCACCATGCCTATGATCGCATTTTAATAAAGATTTTTTTCTTTTTAAATGCTGCCCATTTTCCTTAAAGGAAAGGGGACTGCAATTAAAAAGAGAAGTTTAGTTTGAAAATGTGTTTGAGAGACCACTGCCTACTCCTCAACAAACTTTTTCTTAATATTCCCTGTCCCAATGAGCCCCTTCGCTTTTGTTACGACCCCAACTTGGGAGACGATAACTGGTTCAATGTTTTCTGACAGGATTAAGGTTGCAAAACATTGATACATCCATTAATGAATCACACATGCCCCTTCCAAACAGCGTTAGTTATGAGTTTCTAAACCCATTTTGCGATCTGAATCGCAAAAAAAGGTTTAGTACATAGGGGCATATTTACAAGCCCCTTGCGCCACTTTTGCGCCGCCGTTGGGTCACGCATGTGATGCAGCGGCGACGCAAACCATGCGCCGCGTTGCGCTATATTTACAACGTGACGCATCTAGGGAGATTCGGCACATAGTAAACTCCTGCGCCACATGAAACCTGCGTCAGGTTTCATGTGGGCGTACCGGCGCAGGGGGGGGGCGTTCCGGCGCAGGAACGCCTCGGAATAGTGACGTAGTGAAATCTACAAGATTTCACGCAGTCACTTTTTCGACGCTGGTGCGTCAAATCCTTACGCCTGCTTCAAGCAGGCGTAAGGATTGACGCACCATGTTAGGGATAGGAAGGTTGGAACAGTGCTGGAGTTGCGTCGCGCATGCGACACAACTTCAGCACTGCGCCAACCTTCCGCCGGCAGATGCGTCACGCATCTGCTTATCCTTGCGCCACGATGCGCCGCATTGTAAATGCGGCGCATCGGACGTGGCGCAAGGGTAAACTTGCGGGACGCATTTTCCCTGGCGCATCCCTGCTGATATGCAGGGATGCGCCAGGGAACGTAAATATGCCCCATAATAAATAGCCCTTTTATGGACACAACCCCTGAATTTTTTTAATCAAAGGCCTTACAACCGCAAAATGACTTTGTGTATCAAGCCGTATGCATCATGTCCTTCAATAAAGAAAGTAAATCATAATAAAATCACAGCAGATTTGCAGCTGGGCGCTGGAGGTTACTTGCTTTAACCTTGTTTGTGTTTCTAGGGCCCAGGGCAACTCGCCACATTAACAATTCTGGTCTGTATAGCTTCCATTTCTGCCTACTTGCCCACACGGAGCCACCACTTAAGATGCCAGAGATAACTTTAAGATTAAGAGTGGGCTGAAAAGCTTGTTCTGCCGTCGACCACATTGGACAGGACAACGAAATTCACTCATCGAAACTAAGGACAAACACGTGGCCGCCTAAGAAAGACAGACCCATCTAATAACTTTGATTTGAAAGATAATTGTACACACTTGTTGAGTCTATTTCTCCTCCTCCAGCAACTGCAATGATCTATGGTACTCCCGCCAACAAAATCTTCAACTTGCTGTCCTTAAAATGTCATTATCCACTCAATACTCACGAAGAGAGCAGTGGGGTGCAAAAGTTTAAGCGTTTAAAAATGTCACCGTAACGTTTTCTGCATTATTTCGACATTTACAATATTTTAAGCAATATAATAGGTTAATTTGCACTCTTGTTAAACACGGGCAACCTGGAAAATATATGCCGTATCATTTTCCTCTGCGAGTGAGCCTTTTGTGAAGGTTTTATATAGACATTTTCAATGCACAATGGCAACGTTTTGATAATTTTTTCTTTGCAAGTTTTACCTTCTGCTGAGCTTTTCTGTATTCAGTGGCCTTGCAGAAGAACAATAACTCCTTCCTACGAAGTACATCTTTTACAGAACCACTTTGTTGGTGTTACATATATTTATGTCCAACGTGAACCGTGGCAAACGCCATGGGGTTCAATTCAACATTATAAATGTAAAAGTACGCTGCAGATTTAGATCACTGCCTGAATGTACTTTTATGTCTGTATGGTAATCACTATCCCTTTCAGTATTAAAAACCTGGAAAGCTGTGACATGGGAAAGGCTTCCGGGCATGCTACTGGAAGTGTCATGTGATGCGTGGTCTTCTATTTCTACTGTGAGGAGCTCTCCATCACATATAACTCTGATTAGGGGGAATGGAGCCTCCTGTGCAGATGTGCAATTATTCTTCTCTGCGGGAAAAACTCTTCCCGTACACCACAAGTACATCTAGAAGTAAAACGTCCTTCTTGCCATCCTCAAAGGGGAGGTACTCCCACTGTTGCCTGGAGTAAAGCTCTGCCCTTTTCCAGGGTGGAAAGGAGCTGGAGACAAGTTTGGACCCCCTATAAATGTATACACACCAGTGATGCTGGAAAATAAGATTTCACTACAAACATTAGATTGCTGTACATCAGGAACACTTAGTGTAACAATTATACACAAAGCCATCGTATGTGCTATGTTATTAGCTTTTGTTAGCGTGTGAATTAGTAAGCATTGTGAGGCATGTTGGTGCAATGGTTTGTGCGCGTGTCTCCCGTCCGATAGGAGATGTGTGAGATCTCGGTGTGTACAGAATGGTGTGATCGGTGTCTATGTTGTGGCTTGGCTGTAGGATGTTACTGGTGAAGTGTTCCACCAGTGATGCTCCAGGGATCCTAGGCAATGGGAGGAGAATGTTGTGGAGAGAGTTGGGACAGCTGTTGACACTAAAGGAAACATAGGACTGTGTCTCTCTGTTGGTGGATTAAAGACTTAACATATCAATGGCGACGAGTTGACCTGCGAGGGGCAGAAACTCAACACTAATACCCCTTTGGATTTCACCTCAAGAATTTATTTTGCAGTCCTGCCAAGTGTCACGCATCAGGCATGACACTAACACATTTCAGTTTGGTACTCCGCATTACCGCACTGAAATGCAATGTCACGCATATGCTGTGTGTCAGCTCTGTCACTAAAAGCCCTGATTAAAGCTGAGCCTGTGGCAGCGCGCCGCCTCTGACTTGCGCGTGCTGCTCCAGCAGTCTGTTGGCAGCCGCACTCAGCTGCTACAGTATCATGATTGAGCTTTCCAGTACCCGGGCGCGGCTCTCACTATTGGCCTGACGTCCTCGCAGGAGACGTCACGTCACATCCTGCTGCCGGAGCACGGGGTTTGTTTTGGGAGTTACAAGGCGTGTGGCTAGTTTGCGGGCATGGCCGGAGTGCTGCAAATAATCATGGCGCAGGCCGCGGTGCTGCTCTCAGCGCTGCCTGCTGCAGCTCGCACCAGCCCGGGTCACCGCCTGCTATCAGCGGTTGTTTATTACCTCTCCCACGCTTAATAATATATATCCACACTAGTCAGTCTGTCATAGGATGGCCCCACCGCCGCCTGGGACTCACAGGAGTCAGGACAGCTGATCGGCCTGGACGAGTCTACCATGTGGGCTTGTCCCAGCGAGCACTTGCCTTCTTTTCTCTTCCAGTCAACACTGGATGGCTCATGCGGCCGGTCCAAGCCTGGATTCAACCTTTTCTCCTCACCCTGCTGCTGCACAGGACTCATGGTGGTTAAAGTGGAGCTGTGTGCACGGGGCGCAGCACGACAGGATCTGCCTGCTCATGTTGCCGCCAGCGGCCACCTCCTATCACATTGCTGCGCACTCTAGAGGGCCCCCATGCTGCAGCTGCAGCTGCACCCACCCCCGTGCATTGTGGTTTGACCTCTGTTTCTTCTGGATGGCGCGGGCAGGCCGAGCCCTGCGTACCCGACGGTAAAGGCAGGTCGTCAGGTGCCTTGCACCCAGTACAGAGGCACCAGACTTACGTTCCGGGCACAACAGGTGAGTGCTCACATAAAGCATTTCATTGCTAAAATACTGATTACAATTGTTGAGAAAACATGGTCTGCAAGTCGGCAAATTTTTTAAAACTATTTTACTGTTATTAAATAGTTTATCGTTAGTAACAGCGTCGCAGCTCTTAGCAGGACTCAGCTCAGCACGGAGGAATCGGGGCAAAACATTTAAGAAACCATCCGGTTCCTACCGAGCACACAGTTTTCTAGAAACAGTGCTCATAGAATCCGGCGCCCCACCTACCAGTCCAGAATGACCTTCTAATCAAAGATACATACCAGCATCTAATGCTCCAGGGCCTTGACCTGAGATTAGCGATGACAGCTGGCGCAGCAGGCACGACTGGCGTTAGGGACAGTACAGCCCCCAAAAAACCCATATTCGGGGCCTGACTGAGGGATGTCTAGGTGTCAGTGACTGCTACCTTTAGCAAAGAAAAATAACAGCCATTTGAAACAGTTTAAAGCCTCAATATTATACCGAGTCATTCTGTTTTTTTTTTTTTAATGTAGGCCTTCTGTCGAGGTGCCGTGTTTTAAAACTCATTTATGACAATTTTAGACAACTTAATAACACTGTTGATGTATTTGGAGCTGCAGGTTTATATTTCAAAGGGAAAAAATAAGAATTCTGAAGAGCTTTCCCCATTTTTTTACCTGCATTGGCATAAAAATACCTACCAGGCTGGTGAAACACTGGTAAAATATTGGTCTGGTCTCAACTCTAACGAACATGACTGAGATGACCTCTTTCTCATTAACCGCTGAGAGGTTTCTCTAGCATACCATAGTCACTACAGAATAAGGGCCTGATCATTTCTCTCCAAAAGTGATCAGGCAGGAGTCATGGCAGTCATCACAAGGTGTCCAGGCTCTTTCTAGAAATCACTACAGTAAGATCACTTTAGAAATGCGAAATCAGTTAGTGACCCTCCATTTCAGGGGGTTTATAACAGTTCCTAGGCCTTCTGTGGGTCGTCTTACTGCTCAGAAGGCGCTCATTTCTGATATTTATCTCTTTAAATGGACCTTATTCCTTGGTTTCTCATGTGAGAAAGTGTCGCTCGCAGTGTCACTCATTTGCACTACAATGTCACACATAAGCAATCTGAAACCTTGGCAGCTATGATTTTGACCGTTTACTGAACCTACGTACAGCCACTGGAACTGCTGCACAGTAAGTGTCCTTAATGATATATCTCTACGAGACGTTGGGGAGTCAGGCGTCGTAGCCTTGGACAGTTATATTAAGGGGGAGCTTTTAAAATATCGTTGGGAATGTGTTTCATCAACGCGAGCACTGGCGTACTGTTTAGAAAAACAATTGGGTGTACTGTATTTGACTTTTACCGGCATCCCCGTGGCTTACATTGTTCTCTGTGCGATTCCAGCGGTGTTTTCTGACGTTCCTGTGAAGCTACAGCAACGCTGTGTGTTCCCGTACAGCTATGGAGTCCACAGTTCTCCGATAGAGCCAAATGGCACGTCAGTCTCAATATTGTCTTGATGACATCACGCAACCACTAGGCCGCAATGTCCCTGAAGTACTCGGGCCTATCAGAGGCCATGTACGCATTGACACTAAGCAGTATCACATTTCTTCCAAGAGTCTAGACCGCGCACCGCCAAGAAAGTAGACCGTTCGGTACCAGTCGTGCGGTCAGACATTGCTTGAGCTGTTTCCTGAGCTTTATTAGCATGGTTTCAACGGCAGATTGACTGCAGTAATACGGAGCGCATTTTGGAACCCTAGGTAACGTGTGCTTTGTACAAGTATTGGAAGGAATAGGACACGTTACAACGCAAACATTTACAACGCATGCCTTTACAACGTGGTTTTTACATCGCAACATCCATTACAACGCATGATTTTACAACGCATGCCATCACTACGCATTTTTAGAAACTACATTTACAACGCATTCCATTACAACGCATACCATTACAACGCATAATACTTTTAGGGCAACAGTAGGGTAAGTGTTGGATAGTGTAGGGGTAAGAATTACTATTCCCACTCCAGTGAGTGCAACAGTAGGGTAAGTGTTGGATAGTGTAGGGGTAAAAATTACTATTCCCACTCCAGTGAGTGCAACAGTAGGGTAAGTGTTGGATAATGTAGGGGTAAAAATTACTATTCCCACTCCAGTGAGTGCAACAGTAGGGTAAGTGTTGGATAGTGTAGGGGTAATGCGTTGTAATGGCATGCGTTGTAGTGACATGCGTTGTAATGGCATGTGTTGTAGTGACATGCGTTGTAATGGCTGCGTTGTAATGGCATGCGATGTAAAGGCAGTTGCGTTGTAATGACTGCGTTGTAAATGTAGTGCTTTGTAATGACTGCGTTGTAATGGTTGTTTCCCATTGGAAGACTGTGGGCATTGATATTTTTTCATCCAGTAAGACAGTGACCTTGCAGGAAATTCATTACCAGCATCTGGAAGGCATCTATTTGTTTGTGCATCAACTATGGAAATATGATATGCCAGTAGTGAATCCTTGACACAGAAGAACATTTTTAACATGGTGAAAATTATTTATTTTAGTCTATTATATTAATTTATTGATTTGGCTAATTGTTTTAACTTGTGTTGGTTAATTGCTTTAGTTTGTTATACAAAGTTGTTTTGCAGGTACAAGAAACATGGCTGTAGCGAACATGTCACAACCTCCACAATTTTTCTCAGAGTCGGGAGAACTTGTTTTACCGTGGAAAGGGTGGGAACACCTTTTTGATTCATATTTGGTGGCAACTGGGGGCGAAGGGGAATTCTCGGCAGCTAGGAAGCAGGAGGTGCTTTTACATAATTTGGGTATTGAAGGGCGCAATATTTATAAGAGCCTGGAGGAAATTGACACTGGCGATGAGGAAGGTGAGCCATGGGATGTGTTTGAAATGTCCCTCACCATGTTAGAAAAGCATTTTGGTCCTTGTATAAATGTGGTGATGCAGAGACACACTTTTTATGAAGGTCCAGGCCAAGGAAGAACGAGTTGCCAGCTATGTAGCTGCCCTGAGAAACTTGGTGCCAACCAGTGAGTTTGGTTGCGTTGGCAGAGTCTCTCATCAGGGACCAACTGGTGCGCTGCATGAATGACCATAGGGTTCAAGAAACGTTATTGGCAAAGAATCCTTCCCTTAAAGTGGCTATTGAAATTGTGGAGGGTATGGTGCATGCAGCTGGATGGGTCAAGGAAAAGTGAGGAAAAACTCGTTGTTCAGTTGACCGTGTATCTGCAATTCCTGAGAAGGGGAAGGCTGACAAGGCAGCGAGTGACAAGGTGCCTGGTTCTAACCAGAAGAGTATCCTTCGGAAACCAAGGGGGAATGAAGGTGTCAATGGACCGGTTGTTGGAAGGGACTCTAAATTTAAGTTTTTCAAAAGTGGCAGCCCCTATCACCTCTCTAATAGTCTGAAATGTTTTGTCTGGAATGTAGTATGTCATAGTTGTGGGAAGAAGGGACATTTTGCTCAAGTTTGCAAAAGTGTGAAGGTGCATGATGTGTTAGAGATGCCTGAGGAGCGTCAGAGTGTGAGTCTGTGCATAGGATCTTCAGCCGTTGAAGTGAAACATGGGGAGGAGATGGTCGATAGTGGTCCCATAACTATGCCTGATTGTGAGGTTGAGATAGGAGGGAAGCATCTAACCATTTTGGCGGATTCAGGGTCACCATTCACATTGGTGGGGGGACAAGAATTGGGAAAAAATATACGGCTCAAGTGGTATTTCATTGTTACCTCCTGATATTTATCCTGAAGGGTATGGAGGCATGAAGATAGATTTAGTGGGTTACACAGAGATGCTGATCAACTTCCAAGGAAGAGAGGCTGTAGGTAAGATTTATGTTGCCAAGAGAGGGGACAATTTGTTGGACTGGAGACACCAGTGAGATTTAGGTATTGTACTCAATCTAAATTCCCCTGATCAGGTTATGATGGTGGCCACCCTTGGAGAGGACACTAGCTGGGTGCATGTGTTTCCTGAAGTTTTTAATAATCGGTTGGGACTGTTCAAAGCTTTTGAGCACAAAATCATATTTTAAAAAGTTGCTAAACAAGTTGCACAAAACAAGGAAGGTGCTGAATTTAATGATCAATATAGCGTAAAGACAGAGGCCCCCTGCACAAGGGTGCGGTTCCTTAAGGCAGGGCTTAAATAATACAATGTAAAGACTTAAGGCAACACAATTTCAAAAGTGACTTAATACATTTGATAAAGTGACAGTCATGATGTATACGAAGAACCGACAAATACTGATATACCAATTGAAGTATCAAAATATATATTTTATTAATTCAATATAAAATGAAAGAGACCCAATCAAGCTACACCATTCGTGTCATCATTCATACCATATACATAATCAAAACACCATAAAAACAATTTATAAACAAAAACAATAATTGCAATTGATATCAAATTTGGAAAAACAAATGTGGCAAGACGGTAGTAGACTGTTCTGTCTCTTTCATTTTATATTGAATTAATAAAATATATATTTTGATACTTCAATTGGTATATCAGTATTTGTCGGTTCTTCGTATACATCATGACTGTCACTTTATCAAATGTATTAAGTCACTTTTGAAATTGTGTTGCCTTAAGTCTTTACATTGAATTTAATGATCAAGCCATTGCACGAGGAATTGGATACATTGTTGCAGAGTGAAGTATTGAGGTGACAGAGTCATCCGAGTAGTTGGCACCAGTAGTTAAGGTCCCTAAGGACAATGGGACTAAGATCCGCATGTACGTCAATCTTAGAGACCTCAACCAGTGTATCTGAGTGGATCACCAACCCTTGCCTAACATCGCGGAAGCTCTTACCACTGTCAAGGGTGCTAAAGTGTTCAGTGTGATGGATTTGTCTGCTGCTTATCACCAGGTGGTGCCAAACAAAGACTCTAGGGCTCTCACTTCTTTCGTCATGCCTTTGGGAGCATACAGGTTCAAGAGGCTGCTGTTTGGGCTGACCTCAGCAGCAGCATTCTTCCAGAGGCTGATGAAGGTGGTGTTTGCAAGTATTGAGTTAGTAATGTATTTTCAGGACGATATCCTGGTGCATGGGAGAGATAGGCAACAGCACAATGAAACTTTGAGGCAGGTGTTGACCAGATTGAAGGACAAAGTGTTGACGTTGAAAAAGGAAAGGTGCAATTTTAGAGTAGGGTCAGTCAAGTACCTGGGACACACCATATCAGGAGAGGGAATCAGTCCCAAAATTGAGTTGGCTAGCTCCATTATGGATGCACCATCTCCATCTAATAAAGACCCCATCAGGACGCTTTTGGGCATAGCGGAGTATTACTCCAAACTGAAAGAAGTTTGCTAGTGTGTTTCAGCCCATTCAGTTGTTACTCAAGAAGAGTGTTCCGTTTGAGTGGACAGAGGAAGCTGAGGAGGCTTTTAGAGTGGTGAAAGGAGAGGCTGCCAAGATGCCTACCTTAGGCCATTTTGATGTGACGGAGAAATTTTTTCTAACTACTGATGTTGGTTTAAAGGGTCTGGGTGCAGCATTATCGCAAGTGACAGATGGGGAGGAGAACGTGGTGGCTTTCGCTTCGGGTAGCTTAAAGGCGCTGAGGAGAGATACTCAGTGATTTATGCACGAGGCATTAGCGTGCTCTTGGGCGATATACCATTTCAAGTTTTTCCTGTGGGGTTTGTCATTCATCCTCAGGACAGACCATAGACCTCTTCTACAATTGTTGCCATGTAGGTGTGTAGATAATATTCCTCAATGCATTAAGAGGTGGGTAGAAGGCTAGATGGAGTTCAATTTCCAGGGGAGGTATCTACCAGGAGTCAAGAATATTCCAGCAGATTTCTTGTCTAGGTTGGCCACTGGCTGCTCGGCCAGGGGGGAAGTGGTGTTGGCTTCTGTAATGTGGGTAAAAGAGACAGTGAATCCCAAAGATGAGTGGGACTGTGAAGCCACCAAAGATAAAGTGAGAGACGTGTTTAAAGATTTTGGGGTCTCAGGATGACCGAATTTCAAGGATCTTGTGGCAGAAGCAAGGGGGTTTTGGAATGTTCAGGAGGAACTCTGCACTGAGGATGGTAATCTGTTTAGAGGCAGTCTGATGGTACCCCCATTTGGTTTGTGTGACTAGATTGTTAATCTTGCACACTAAGGACATTTAGGCAGGAATCTGACCAAGGCAAGAGTCAGTGAACGATACTGGTAGCCAGGGTTGGATAGTCAAGTGAAGGGATTTGTGAGGGATTGCGCTCAGCGTGCAGCAAGTGACAAATCCAGAGTGACCAGGGCAGCTGCCACCTGTGGCGATTCTTAAAGAACCCTGGGTCAAATTAGGGCTTGATATTGTTGGGCTGTTTGGCTTGTTGCCCCCCAGGTGAGAAGTTTGTTTTGGTGTTGGTGGATTACACTTTCAAGTGGGTTGCAGCAAGTTGCGTGAGCACAGTGAGGACCAGATCAGTCTTGAAGTTTTTAAAGGATGTGTTTGCCTCAGAGGGTATCCCTAAACAGATTCTCACAGACAACGGCGTTCAATTTGTTTTGGCTTAAATGAAGGTGTTTTTGGAGAAACTAGGCATCACTTGTTTACGCACAGCACTTTATTCACCACAGGCCAATGGTTTGGTTGAGTCCATGAACAGGATGGACTTCTGTTCAATCACCCGTAGAAAGGATTCCGTCTAAAGAGGTGCTTAGGGAAAACTTTTGGGTGCATCGCAACATGCCCAATGTAGTGACCAAACTATCACTGTTCTCAATCCTGTTTGGTTTAAGTGTGAGGAGGAAATGAAGGTGGTGGATGCAAATGAGGTGGAGAGATATCAATTGAAGTACAAACAGCGCTTTGATGACAAGCATAATGTGTGTGAGAGAGAGTGTCATGTGGGAGATTTGTGAAGAAGCCAGGATGGACCCTCAAAGGGAGATCTCAATATTGGGGTCCGAAGCGCCTTGTTCGGGTGAAGAGGAATGGTGGTCGTTTTGTCTGATTGCGGTGTTTTGAGTATGTCCAGACTGGAAAGTTGTGATGATGGTGTCAAACACAAGGACATCTGCAGCTCAGATGATAAGGAGGCTGAGGAGTCATATAGGGAAGGTCAACACAGTCTCCGCCCGAGGATAACACCGTCCTACTTGTTGGACTATCAGCTAAGTGACAAGTAGCTGGGGCGGAGTTTGGAAGCCTGATTCCCGTTTAAATTCATTGCAGTGTGATTTTTACTATGAAGGTCCTCTATGAATTTATGTCTATTGCAGTATAATGTTCACTATAAATGTTTTACATGAATCTATGTTCCACATGAAGCTAGCATCTGTTAGGAGATTTAGGCTTATGAGATGTAAAGACATTCAATTTTTTTTTCTTTTGTATTTTTCCGGGACCTTTTTAATACTTTTTTTTGGGGAATCTGTTATTTTATAGTTCTTATTGTTACGGGGGGAGGGGTGGGGTGTTGTAGCTTGGCTGTGGAATGATACTGGTGAAGTGTTCCTCCAGTGATGCTCCAGGGGTCCTAGGCAACGGGAGGAGAATGTTGCGGGGAGAGTGGGGACAGCTGTTGACACTGAAGGAAGCATATGACTGAGTCTCTCTGTTGGTGGATTAAAGACTTGGAACAACTCAGCTGTCCAGCCTCTTAACTTATCAGTCTATTCATGAGCATCCTGGCTGAATGGTGGACTACTTGAAGTCCATGTATTCTGCAGGGGTGATGATTCTGTCAGAAGTCAGCTGAAGGGCTCAGGAGAAGCTGGGCTGCGAGAGACAGAACAGCATAGATCCTGGAAGGGCTTGTATATGCAGACGTTATCTATAGGTGACTGTTGTGAACTTAACATTTGTGTTTCAGAGTATCTGCCTGCATGTAGACATTCAACTTCTCAGCCTCAGATACACCTACGTGCTCAACTGACCATGTATTATTCCTTTTTACAGGTGGTAACGTTAAGTATGGTCTGTCTTTTGCACTGTAAATGCCTAGATTGGAGTGATCCACTATTGAGGGGAGAGAGGGATTTGTTCTCTGGAAGTGGGTCTGCCTTGAGAACTCAATCAGACCTCTTAATAAAAATTCAAAGCATTTGGACTGCACTCCTCAACCCCAAAATGGTAGGGCCCTATACACTGCTGTGATAGCAGGCATGCAAGTCATGCCCTTGCTTACATTCTGGCAACTAACTTGCAATTAACGTAGCTGCATACAGTGATTGTGGGCTTCCAAAAACATCAAGAAATGAGGAATACAGATCTAAAGGGAAATTAGAAGATTTTACGGTAGGCTGTTGCATCAGGGAAGACAATGAGGTTGGAGCCATGCCAGTTGTACGTCAGGCACTGATGAAAGGCAATTGACACTGCCCCATTCCTGCCATTCTTTCAGACACTCCGGCCTGTCGAAAAACCTCACACTTTCTGAGACAGGGGCCAGATCACCTTCATCAAGTATGAAACTTGTGCTGCATGGAACGGAGCAATAGATGCAAAGTTAGGAACACACAGAGAAAGTACACAGTTAGGTGCACACATATTATGCACACATCCTACCCGTTAGCAGACCCACCTCATTCTTCTCTTCAAGCTCTAGCTTCTGGACAATCAGATCCGTGGTCCACTTCGCCTACTTCTCCGTTGGCTGAACCCAAAGAGAACCCTGCACTAACTGAACCTAGAACAAGTCTAGAATAGTCAATAACGCGACCCCAGTCCAGATCCGGATAATATAAGCCTAATTCCACCTTCTATAGAGAACAGGCAGGGACGCCCCTCTCTCACATGTGCTGAAAGGCTACAGATCTGAAGGACATGTGTGGTGGGTCCCTGCATGTAACTTTGGAGCCTGAGCTCTCAGCTCAGCTAGCTGCATTTCCACATGCCTCTCTCTGACCTTATCGCAGCCCCAGCCACCCTCTCCATGGACAGCATGTTAGGCCCTGTGCATTGCTTCATGACCATCCCTTTCTGACTCTAGTGTTCATCACCGGCAGGGTTTAGCTGTTAACAAATGTCTCTTGTCCTGCTGATCCTTCTTGCACTGAGGCTGACCATGTCGATGCATGTCTGCCCCTGCATCTTACATGAGATCCTCATCAGAGCTAGAGAAAGAGTTGAGCTTCTCTAATGTTCAAATGGGCAAACACGCGAAGAAGAAAGTGAAACCACCATGTGCTGACCAATGAGAAGCAAGGAAATGAGAGTGAGGGTAAAACCAACCAATGATAGGTAATGGGTGGGCCCTAAGCCCTTTTTAGTTTTTTTAAAAACAAAAGATCTCACAAGCGACACTGCATGCACTGTCTCCGGCGAGACCTTAAAAGCACTCAAACTTTGTGAATTTGTAAAACTTCCCACAGACCCTTACAAAGGCTGAAAAAGTACTTCGCAACCTTGGACACACATGAAAGACAGTTTTGTGCTATCTCACATTAGTGTCATCCAAGAGGACTGTTACGTTAGAGTAATGGTATTCAAGAATATGTTAAAGCCCCAAAATTGCCAAGTTAGTTCTAGTATTTGTCAAACACACTAGAAAATGTGTAACACTCAGGTTAAACAAAACTGGAGCAAGCACACATTCCTGCTTGAATGTATGACGTTACAATGCATGCCATTACAACGCATGCCGTTACAACGCATACCTTTACCCCGACTTGCTGTCGGGGGTGCGCTGGAAGTTGGAATAGTATAATTTACTATTCCAACTCCAGTGTGTGCAACAGTAGGGAAGGTGTTGGAGTTAACTCCCACACCTTCTACCCTCTGCAACAAGCCTTTCGCGTTGTAACGACATGCGTTGTAATGGCATGCGTTGTAACGCTTACGTTGTAAAGGCTGTTTCCCTTCCTGCTTCAGTGGCGGCTCCTCCGCTAAGGCGGAGGAGCATCGCCCCACTGCATCTTTGCAGTGAAAGACAGAGAAAATAAAATGACAATAACTCGTGTTATTATCATTTTATTTTCTCCTTCTTCCGCTCACAGCTTTGCGTGAGAGAGCAGGGGCAGGGGAGGAGTGGTTGCACCCTCCTAAAGTGCAGAATGACTGCTTGGCCTGCCCTCTCGGGCCGCCCAAAACAGTCATGCGCACTTCGCATGTTCTCCACGCAGGCTGCATCGACTTAGCGCCGACAAAACGGCGCTCAGACCAATCACAACGCTGCTAAGGCAGTGTTGTGATTGGCTGACTGGGAGCCTGGGTGTGCTTCCTGTGGCCGACTTCGAGCGAGGGAGGACTACGGAGGAGAGACGGGTGAGTAAGCGGCAAAAAGGTACGTTTTTAATTAATTTTTTTCTTAGCCGCTTCCCCCGCGTCCTCCCCCCTCCCGCATCCTCCCACCTACCTCACGCATGCTCCCCCCTGCCCCCTACCTCTGATCGGTGCCGGCCATACCTGTCCTGCTTAACCCCTCAAATAATGCCAATTTTCTGGAGCAATCTAACATCTTTTTCTACATGTACTCTAAATTGAGTCTCTAAATATAGAGCTTGGATCAGGGACAGAAATATGACTGCAGTGTACTAGTTAGCCAATCTGACCATGGACAACTTTTTGATGGCTACTGAAAAGTCTGTAAAAGATTAGAGTAAAGAGCCTCTTGCCTAGTGAGGATGGATTTGATTCTCCATCAACCAATTGGGAATTTGGGACAGAAGAATTTATGCTGGCCACCGTCTCCAACAGGAGTATTGAATGTTAACCGCTTGGATATTCTCTCTTGATCTTCTTAAATGCAGGAACCAAAATGCCTCTTTTGAGGAGTTAGTTAATATTTTTGAGTTTTTGTTCATTTGAGCAACAGGATATATATACACGCCCTCCAGTACGAGTAAGTCTTACAGACTAAAGAGCCTTGGACATCTGGGTCAATAGTACACAAAGATTTTTTAAATAAATTAGCAACGGAGTAGGCAACCATTGTTATTTTAACTCTTTTATAGCTCCTTGGATGGAAGGGCTAATACCCATATCCCCCCCATCCAATATAACAGCAATTTAATTCAAGCAAACTGCCTCAGACATCTTTACCTTCCACTTCCGGAGCATAGACCACCTGATGCTAAAAGTTACATACACATTTGTGTATCTAAGATCAGGATTAGGTCTCCGTTTCCTATATTAACAATACTTTTTTCATGCAATACATTTTCCTTCATTGGTGTAAAAGCTGTAATTACACAAACAGGTCAGCATAACTGTAGTATAGGATAACCCAATTGTCATGGATAGGAGCAGAGTACTAATATAAATAGTTTACATTATTTGTTCGAAGTGCCAATCTGCACGGATTAGGATTTCAAGCACTAGAGGGTGGAGAGAGTGTGTTGTGTGAGATATATATATATATATATACATATATTGCTCAACTAACCAGTGAGTCCGTTTTTGGGCAAGGTTCATACACATTTACCTTAAACATGTGAAATGCTTAGAACATTTGAGTAAAATATCCCAACTAACTTGTGTTGAACTAGCCAATCAACACCCCTCTGTCGTTCTTTCTCTCTCTCTCTCTCTCTCTCTCTCTCTATCTCTCTCACTCTTTAAATCTCTCGAATCACCCCATACTTCATTTAGAGAGCACAAACTATTTTCCTGGAGACTTATTTTTACTTGGGAGCTCATAGAACAGGTGCAGGGAATCTGCTCCTCCTTAAAGTTGAAGCAATGATCATCCACTAATTACGATCTACCAATTAAAACTTTCTTCGAACTGTTATGCAAGGTAATTGATTAAATAAAAATACACTATATCACATTATACCACCATGTGAATCAAGATTCTCCCATGTCCTATTCTGCAATATCAAATGACCTTGGTATCCATGTGAGCAATAATATACACATGGCCTCAGTATTCCTAATCTGTATTAATACATGGGATCTGTTTCCCTCTGTCTTCCTAGTATGCAATGTTAAATATATATATGACCTCGGTGTACCTAGCAATAATATATGGGTGCACTTTTTCTACTTAAAAGGCAATTTTACGTGATCTCTGCATCCCTATTTAGAAATCAAGCAGGACCTCTGAACCTGTATTATGCAATAAAACATTACCATGGTATCCCAACAGGCCAATAATACATGCATTACCTCTCTATCGCTAATGTCCAATAATACATGGCTTTGGTATCCCCACAGGGCAGTAATGTATATATTGGCTCTCAATTTCTAATCTACTAGTCTATAATACATTGCCTCCGAATCCCTAAAGGGCAATAACACAAGTAGAACCTCTTTATTACTAATCTGCAATAACACATGGTTTTAGTATCCCCATGAGGGCAATAATACATGCATGACCTCTTTATTCCTAATCTCCAATAACACATGACTTTGGTATCCGAATGGGCATAAGACAAATGCATCACCCCAGTATCCCTACTCAGAAATAACACATGACCGTGGCATCCCTATTCTGAAATAAAGCATGACCTCCATTTCCCAATCTGCAATATTACATGAATGCGCTATAATGTATGTGTTATGGAACATTTACTGGTATGGTCCATTACCTTTTTATGAAACAAAACATTCTGTGTACATATTTGCTGCATTTATGTTCTTTTAAAAAAAATTCACACCACAAACAGACCTGTTCCAGTGTTTAATAACACGTGCTACAACTACCTAAGTCAATGGCACTCATTTTACTCTCCTGAAAAATTAAAATAGAGTGTTATCCATGCTCCAAATCGAACCTATCGCATGCATGTTGCTAACACAGATACTTTACAAGATATGTAACGGTTTGGCTGCAGAAAATTACATTTATTATTATCTGACAGAAACAAATTAACCCTGATGTTCTCTCAGGTCCTGACCTTTTCCTTTGATGGTCTCAAAACACTTATTTAGTGGCATCCGTCCTAATATGCCAGCTGTCCAAGCGAGAGTCGCCCCATGCCAGGTGGGAGTTCTCCATTATTGACAATCAGCAAAAAAGTTGCATTTCTGGCAACCGTCCCATCACTTTATGTGCCATCTGTCGCCTGCCAAGCCCTCAATGCCGACTTAATCAATGCTTGGTTTCTAATTGCTTTCGGAAGTGAGCTGCGCGGCCAACGCCAATGTATCAGCAATCCAAGCTCCCGTCCCGGCTCCGACTCCACTGCTGGGAGTCTATTGACGTCTGACAGCCGCCCCTACACGTCGGTACAGTGTATTACCTGCAATCTAAGACTCCCTGCAGCCTCTGAAATCTGCATACACTGGCGTCAATCGTTAGTTTGTCTGTCCAGATGCGTTAATGCACACTCTCTCAATACTCCCTGTAGCGCAAGAAATATAAGCATTTGTGAAGGTCGCCAGTTTACCGTGACTATTCTTGCCATATTGATCAGATTATGCAAAGTACAAGGTATTTACCTTTGCTTGCACTGTCCTCATTCCTGTATGTATGCAGGATGTCTGTCCTCATTATGCGGAGAGACAAGAGTACTGTGCCACTGTAATTGTGAAACTAAAGCACGTGTTTATCAGCCAACAATCATGTCCTGCTGCCCAGTACATACCCCCTCGGCTTCCCTTTCCGTTCCTTCTATTCGGACAATTGTGTTGTTAATATTATTGAGCAGTGATAGGTGAAGCTTGGTGAACTATAAACACAGATTTTGTTGGGTGTAAATTGTATTTAATGAGTGTGCTCAACCACTGCTTCTTTTTATACAAGGGGAGATTCTCAAGCTTGACGTACAGACTGGAGTACAGCAGCTTACTACTATCCAAGCAAGACCAGCTGAAGATATTTTTGAACAATCACTGACCAAACTGACCAGTCTCTGGATTTCACCTTCAAAGGACAATTCTTGCAAAAGGCATGCGGAGAATCCCATGTGGCCGCCTTACACATCACATCAATCCGAAAATGCTGAACAGAACCGTGTGGTGCCTTGGACTTAAAAGTATGTACATGGGACCCAACAAATAGGGGGATGGCCTACAAAGAGAAACATTCATAGGTGCAGGGGACGAAGCCCTGGGCCACAGTCAACCGGTAAGTCAGGGTCTTCTTATGCTTCAGCCCCATTACTGAGAAGAGCCGAACGAGAGGGAAGCATGCAAGAACTAACCAGCGCACGGCAAGTGGAATTATCCCCCAGTATTGCCTACTGCGCTACCAAAATACTGCACTCTAGATATGCCTACATTGTAATTATATCTATCTTTAGTGTCCTCCAGTTGTGAAAGCTATTGCTGATGAGTTGCTAATGAGGGTGCCATCTATGAGGAGAGTAGCTCTGCATGCTCGGCTAATTCTTCTGTCGTTTCTAAAGCCAGGAACGTGACTGACTGACCTGTGACTCCTGTCACCTCGTGTCCATAGCTGGAGGTCTCAGTCCAGTCAACACAGTGGACGAAAGCGAGTGCCTCTTTGGTTATTTGTTTGAAACATGATTGTGGAACGATGTATAGCAAGACCTCTTACTGGCTAAAGAGAGAAAGGGTATGAGGTTAAAGATGAAAAAATTTGAATCCAGGACATTTATATTTGGAGAGTTTTGTCCACAGTGGACCAGGTTTAAAAGATGTTTGCTAAACCTGTTTCAGACTTCTCCCTGCCTGCCTGCATTTAGCAATATCAAAGAAAAGCCATGAATCATACCATATCTGGTGGGGAAAATGTAATGCTGGTTATAAGGGCCTATTGTTGGATAAATATCTAGGTTCTGCAGGACACCCTTGCAGATTTTAACTTATGAAAAGTGAGATAGAACTGGATGCACCTCTTGTTGAGCTGCGCCAAAGGCATCTTTGAAGCCAAGGACATATTTACAGTAAGCGGCATCGTTGAAGTGCAGGCCAGTTCACTTGGGAAGCCTAGAATACCTATCCCACAAACGTACAATTCCAGGTGGATCACAATTCATGTGTAGTACTGACAACCTCCTACTGAAACCCCTGCCTTCAAGAAAAAAGGGCACTTGAACAATCATTCTTGGGGACTGCTCCCATATGGAACTCCATGTTCCCAGCCATTAGAACAAATCCCAATTAGGGAGCTTTCAAAAGTAGTTGATGGGACTCCTCTTTTCGTTTATTTTTTTTATTCCACTTCTGCAGTTGATACAGTGTAATGAAAGAAAACAAAACAGAAGAACTCGACATGACAGCACAATAATGCATCGCTTACCACAGCTACCACTTTTTGTTGCATCTTATACATTGTAACTCTCTATATGCATTATACCATCCAGTTATTTCTTACATTCTGTTTAGGAAACTCTGTACGTCACCCAAGCAAGTCATCTGATGCAATCATTTTTCCTGCCATTCCCCACCAAGCCATCTCATGGTTTTCTTCCATGCGCATGTTCTGAGCCTATCTCAATAATTTAGCCCAGTATACATTATATAGCCTGCTCGATGATGCATCGATGTGGTGCTGTATCAAATCGGTCTGCAGTTGGCCCCAGATATCCCTGGGTTATGCGGTGCATGGCGGCAGTGAGGCATATACTTCTGAATTTTCAATGCAATACTTTAGGTCTGCCAATAGTCGGGGTTGACCTCACCCTCATTGACAGGCACTTGATTTTTCACCAAGAGTAGTGCTAGTGCCGTTAGTTTACCTGTGCTTCGGGGCTCTTCCTTTACAAATCCTAGTAGTGCTCTTAGGATTGATGATTGCAGCAGTATATTTTTTTGGGGGATAATTCTTTGAAGATTTTCACAAAATATGCCTATATTATTGGACATGAACATGCTAGTATATGAATCCTGCTGCCTCAGTTTGACATCTATCACATCTGGAATTTCTCCAGAGCCCTAACTTGTTGTAGTTGTTGTAGCATGTAAGATACCCTACGGGAAATTTGAGATGAACTAAACAGTGCCTGCCATTAAGCAATACATCCTTTGAGAGCAGCTATATGTCCATTCCTTGTCCGTTAGGTATCTGCTCAGGTCTCTCTCCCAACCTTCTTAGGAATGTATGGCTATTTGTTTGTGTGGGTTTCTATAATTTAGTGATAAATTTGCTTTTATTTGGTGTAGAGACAGCATACATCAATGGTAGCACCTGACGCGGCTCCCATGGGTAAGATGCAAATATCGAATCAGTAGTAGCTCTTAGTCAGAAAAACAAGAAGATGTCTATGGGGCTTTTGTTGCTCGATCTTTGATGTCTTATACTGAAATAAATATGCCATTCTGAAATATGTCCCACATTTTAAGTATAGCCAAATTTGTCAGCTGTGATTTGGCCCAGTGTTCAGTAGTAAAAGAAGAGCCACAGTTGAACACAGCGGGGCATCCCCGTACATTCACCTAATTTGTTTTGCAGTCATTTTATGCATTTCATAGCACTGCATACTCTAGGGGGGCCATTACAGCCTTACTATTATCCAGTCTCTAATGGTAGTGGGGTAATCATGTCTCTCTCCACGATTAAGTGAGGAGTGTTTGGTGGAGGGTGCCACCAGAAATGAGTGTGTTATGCTTAAGCACAATAGTGGTACAATTTAAGATATCAGGCACAGCAATACCACCTCTGTCATATGTATGAGCATCTGCCATTTGATGGTCGGCTGCTTGCCCACCCACACCAGTTGAATCCTTAAGGTTCTCAGTTTTTGTTTAATGTCTATTTATTGAAAACAAGCAAATAAAAGGTACATGTCGCAGTAAGAACAACGGTGAGATGGCATCATAGGCTAAGCTGTACATTGAGATATCAGTTCAAAATCGACCCATCAGGGCATCCCCCTCCCCACAAAATATGGTAAACAGGTGCGATATAAAGCGTGGGACCCTCCCAAATCACAAACGGCAGGCCGAAGGTCCTGGGCCAGGGAAAAGCATATGGGAGGAACAAGAGTACAAAAGCCAGTCCAGAATCCGATCTTTCATTGGAAGAATGGCATAGCACCACAGCTGGGGATACAGTAGGGTCTTAGTAGGCTTAGCCCAAGCAACTATGAAACCTTCACCTCACGGAGAGGAAATACCTCGCACTGCGACAATACTAAACGACCTCTGCCATATTTAATAAGAACGAGAACACACAACAAAAGGAAGAAAGAAAAAGAAATCGGAAGAGATGAAAACACAGAGAGAGGGGATAAGCCAGCAAAGGAAGGGTCCCTCCCGGGAGGGGGGGGGGGTCGAAGCTCGATGCGCTGTGGGGAGCCGAGGCCCAGAGTGGGGGCTGGGGTTCCCGGGGGCAAGAAGACCTGCCTGCTAGATCAAGTGGGCCGTTCTGGGGATTCTGGCTTCCGACCCCGAGAGAAGGACTCCAGGGAGTCTTCAAACATCTGCAGGGCGCGCAGCCTGGGGGGCACCAGGCGGGAGTGCTCAGTCTTGGTGAAGTGGCGTATAAGTGGCTGCCAAATGCGCTCGAATCGTGTGTCCGTGGGATCTCAGTTTTTGAAAGAAACTGTGCGAGAGAGAATATTATTGTAGCAATAGAGCAGCTGGGGTAGTATCATTATCTTCCTAAGGGCTATTCTCCATGCAACAGTCAATGGAGATTCAATCTTCTAGCCCACTAGTGGTGAGTTTGTCATAAATTACCCAATAGTTGCTTCTACCTGTACTCAGGAAGAGGGCGAGCATTACTAATTTTACCCAATTTATGTTGAGTCCAGAGAGTTCCCCAAAAACTATAAATGTTCTGATTAAAGGAGACAGGTTAATTGCTGGCGTTTTACAGATAAAAGTATGTAATCTGCGTATAATAACAGGACGACCTTTTTGTTTCTGAAGCTTATACCTCTATCTACATGATACTGAGCCAAAGTTGAAGCCAATGGTGCTACCACTAAAGCAAATAAAAGGGAACACCTTTGCCTAGTGCTGTGCATGATTTCTACCGTATGTGACATTCATCAAGTCACTTTGAGTCTCATTGTGGGATGTGAGTTAGCAGTTTCGCCTATGTTAGGTAATCCCTTCCCAAACCCATCCACTACATTGCCTCAAAAAGGAAGAGCTATATGATCGAGTCAAATGCCGTAGAGGCATTCAAAAATACTCCGGTTGCTTCTACATGAAACTTAATCTGCTGCATGATAGTGAAGAGTGTATAGAAATCCAGGCACGTTGATAAATGTGGGATAAATCCTGCTTTATCAGGTTAAACTAGACCCGACATGATCAGGAGTAATATGCCCGCAAGGATCTTGGCCAGTACTTTGTTATCGGCATTGATTAGTGTCAGCGGGAGAAATGAATCACAGTGATGGTGATTTCGTGGGTTTTATAAGTGTACTTAGTAAGGATTCTCTCACTGTTGGGGGTAGAACAACTTTCTGCCTTGATTCCTCATACATTGATAAGAAATGTCACCCAATGTATCTAAGTATTCGTTGTTAAACTCTGCAGAGAAGCCATCAATTCTCAGAGCCTTGCTTGATCGTAGGCTCTTCAACCCGGGTTGCACTTCCTCATTCAAGATCGGTGCAGACAATATTTCCCAGGGTTCATTCTCCAGCCACACTAGAGCTGTGGGCTCAAAATAGTGCAGGACTGCCTCTTTTTGAGTGTTGATTGAATGGTGTACAGCTTCTTAAAGAAATCAGTAAATACAGCTAATAATTCAGTGCTCATGCACTGGTCTCCCGAGACACTCATAATTGCCAAAGTCTCATTAGCCACCCCAGCAATTCTTTACTAACTGTGACAGGGTTCTACATGGCCTTTCTCCCATCCCATACTTCCTAACCATTGTATATTTCCTGAAGAATCCTCTTTCTTCCACCTCTCTAAACCCCAGTAATGTGACATTTTATGGCAGACAACTCTTGACCAACTATTGTATCTTGTTGGGGTTCCATGGATTTTAAGTTATTCTATAACTTGATAGTCAGGGATGAATTGATTTATGGACTCCATGAGGTCTGGCTATGCTCTCACCCTGAATCACCACATTGAAAGGCTCCCTTACCACTCCAGGGCTGGAGACCATGACCTCGCAAGATGGGGGCTCTCTGCTAAGCTCCGCCGAGCCCACTGCATCACCAATCTTACTTCCTGGCCCCTAGACTTCACCACTGCTCTTCTGCAAGGATTTGTGCCTCAGCATGCTGCTGCACCCTCCCTAGGACCCCCTGAGGTTCTGAGACCCCGGGGAACCGACTCGCCAGGCGCCATGCCGAGACCCGCAGTGAAACAAGATGGCAGAACCCATCTCTTCGGTTGCAGAATGCGCGCAAAGCTTGTAAGCGCACCTGTCCACGAATGCTCCATCGGCTCCATACAAGGGTGTGAGCTCACTGGTAACGTGCTATTCCCACCACAAGGGTTTCCACCGTGGTGAGACTTTGACCTATATTAGCGCTGCACACCCTGATCTTCTCTCTCCGCACAGTCCCTGTTGGTCCTATGAGCAGCCCTTATGGCCCCTAGCCCTCAGACTCCAGACTGCACATGCTGGGCCTAGATTTACTCAATTTAAAGTGCACATGAGAATAGCGCACCCACCATTGAGAGCGAGCCTGAATCCTGTAAGCACACCCATCCTTCGGCTCCATACAAGGCTGCATACAAGGGTGCAAGCCTACTTGTAACATGCTGGGCCTACGTGCTGTGTCCACAATGAGTGTTTTTCACCACGGTGAGGCTTCTACTTGTATTGCAACTGAGCTGCTCCAGAGCTTCAGACTCCTGACTGCACCCGCTGGGCCCAAGCTGACTTAGATCGATGCACACACAAGATGAGCGTGACCACCATTGAGAGAGATCACCATAGAGAGAGCCTTTAGCACAATGCCCTAATAATATTCCAATCAATATTTTGATGAACATGTGATGGATGGATATGTGATGGTGATGTGACCTGATTTCATAAGCGACCCCAACAGTGAAATTATTAACTATGTGTTAGGAGGTGTGACCTCTATCTACATCACATTGAAGTGCTAGCGCTGATATAGTGGGCACTGTGTTGCACTCACACAACAGATCCTCACACAATTCCACTGCCTGACGGCCTGGTACAGTGATTCATCTTGTCTAATCAACCGGACCTGCACAATCACCTGTCAGTTTGAGAAGTCTGCACCCCTTGTCTCTCATAGACACATGACTAGTTAATTGGACATCAGTACCCATTACATTACTCATACGGCACTAACACTGACTTACCACTCCACTTATTTGCTCTTTCAAAAGTCATTTTGACATGCTCTGATCATGACAGACAGAGGGAACATAAAACCTTTAAAGATAAGGAAAACAAAAGTGGACTAAAAAGGTTTAAACATGAAGCCCCAATCCCTGAATCACCTATTAAAGACAAACATGAGAACGAGTCCACTCTGGAAGCAATTCTTAAAAACTGAACAACGTCCACGACATTGCTCAAAGCACAAAAAGCAACACTGACATGTTGCAAGCGGAAGTAGCTGAAATCAGGTGGGATTTAATAGAATTAAATTTAAGATTGTTGAACGTCGAAAGCCGACTAAGCATGATGGAAGATCGCCTCACAGTGCAATCCAAACATTTACTCAAAAATGACAACGCACTCTCAACTCTAAAAAGGTAAATCACCGAATTGGAAGACCGCAACAGGAGGGGGAATCTCAGAATTTTGGATTACCAGAAGTAGCAGAAAACAAAGCCTCTTCTACGATCGCCTTCTTTGAAACATGGATTCCGGTGACCTTGGGAATCACATTTAACAAGGATTTCGAGCTCGAGTGTGCCCACAGAGTTCCCTCTTATAAACCGATGAACATGTCTACATCATGGGTGCTAATTTTCCGACCCCTATGCTACCAATATACAGAACTTATTCTATCACAAATGAAAAAGACCAAATGAAGTATCACCATCTCCCAGGATTACACCAGGGCCACTGTCATCAAAAGAAAGGGCTTTCGAGCTCTTAAGAAACCACTGATCGACAGAACAATCCAACATTCTTTTATTGGTCCATCCAAATTCGAAATCAACTACCATGGCAAGACTCATGTATTCACGGACCCTGCTGAATTAAGAACCTTTTTAGACAGTACTGTGGAAACGCATATGGAAGACACCCAGAGTGGTCATGGTTGAAACTGTTATCCAACATCTCCAGCCAGATGTCTAGATTCTCATACATTGTTTGATTCTTAGATCTGGCATTCTACAATGCAATATAGTGCGTTTTATGGGATACCCTATGACAGGGCCTTGTTTATCTCCTACCAATCAGTTATTGATGTGGGGGGCTCGCGCCCTCGTTTTAACAGTTGCCTCATGTAAGTGATACTCACTGCCCTACAGTCCACACCTCATCTTTTTTTTTATAAACAAATGTTATTACATTTTTGCATCGAGAATATAAGACACACCATTAGCATATTGCAAAAACAATACATCACATGACCATGGTACAGGCTGTCAAATTTCAAAATATCATAGGACAAGGCAATACCAGCATACAGAACCCGAAGCAGAACCTAGGGTAATTAACTGAGCCCACACCTCGTCTTTTTGAGCCTTTTCTCCCTGTCGGAGAACAATAGGTTGCCCCATGGACCCCTACTCTTTTCTAAGCACTACTTCAAATTTTTGGTTCCATCCCTACCCTGAGTCAAGCGATTCCCTCAAATTCCCATTGGCCGTATCAAAATTATTAGCCATTCAAAACACTGTGTTCAGTATAGATTTTCAGTATATCAATGGCTGAACAAAACGTCGCTATCCTCAAAGTGGTTTCCCTTAATGGCAAAGGACTCAACCACTCCGTAAAGCGTAGAACTGTTTCTGACTACTGCCACTCTCTTAAGAGTGATTTGGTCTTTCTACAAGAAACCAAAATTGGATATAAAGAAGCTCTTTCTCTACGCACGGGGTGGGTGTCAGATATTGTATGCTCTCCGGCAATTTCCAGAAAACAAATTGGGTTATGAAATTGATTTTCAAGAATTCTGGCCTCTCAATTATCTCATAAGAACCAGATAATGATGGCAGATGGCTAAGAACACGCCTACATAATACCACTACAGAATTATATGCAGTGAACATATATGCTCCGACCACAGATTACCCCAACTTTTGGTCCCCAGGTATATTCAAAGTTTTTGAACGAATCTGCTAGTGACTCCCTACTTTTCTCAACTTCTGTGTCAGTGACTGTCTCCGAAGCTGCCATTGTGATCATATCCAGGAAGAAAAGGACCATTCTGACCCTAAAAACTTTAGAACCATATCCCTTATAAGCATGGAGGCAAGATATATATATGCAAAAATCCTTGCAAATTGCCTTGCCTCTCCCTCCTCCCGATTCCCAAACTAGTTCACCCTACCCAATCCGGCTTTATCAAAGGGCGCTTGGCCAGTGACAACATTCGCCTCTTCTCTCATGTCATCGAGAAAGCCTCCAGCCCACTCTCCCCCGAGCCGCTTCTATAGCCATAAATGCGGAGAAGGCTTTTGATAAAGTCTTGTGGTCATACCTTGAAGCGGTTCTCTCAAGACACAACCTAGGGGAAGCGTTTATCACAATGACCATGACCTTATATTCAAAACCTTTGGCTAGAATTAGGGTTAGTGGAGCTCTATCCCAACCCTTTATACTACAACAGGGAGCTGCCCCTTATCGCCTTTATTATTCCTACTCGCCATTGACCCTCTCTTACTAATATTGAATGAATCATCTATCAGCAGCATATGCAGAGGACATTTTGATATTCACAGAATCCCCGGCCAATGCCATAACTGAGATACGAAATCATTTTGACAGTTTCTCTTATTTCTCTGGCTACTCCCTGAACAGAGACAAAACCGAGATCCTTCCCCTGAATGTTCACTGCAACCCTTCGATAGTCGGCTCCTCCAATTTCCAATGGAAATCTAATATCAAATATCTTGGCATATGGTTTTATAATGACCTTTCTGAATCTATCTCCATCAATGAAAACAAAACCCTGAATAAAATAAAGGACCTACTGTCTGCGTGGTCAAACAAACATGTCTGATAGAGGGGTAGACTCAAAACCATTAAAATGATGGTATCGCTGCTGATTAATTTCCTATCTAGTATGCTCCCTGTTCGCCTTTCCCCAGATTTCTTTCTCAAGATTGATAAAGTTGCCTCAAAGTTTCTTTGGGAGAATAAAAAAAAACTGAGAATAAGTCTAAAAAACTGAGAACACGGCCCAAACTGGGAGGCTGCAATTTCCCAAATTGGAATACCTATCAAATTGCATACTTAGTGGCCTGAAGCTCACGCTGGTTAGAAACTAATCCATTACCTGTATGGCTTGATGTGGAGTCCTTAATCTGCTGTCCTTTCACATTACTAACCACCTTGACGATGACACACCACCCTTACAGCCAATCCAAGAAAATCTTAAAAGATTGTATATCTTCCTTATTGGCATGCACTAGCGACTAATATACACAAGTCCTTCTACACATCATTATGGAAGAATAAAAAATGACAAATCCCTAACTCATTAAGCATTGGTCGGCTATGGGCAGCCAAAGACATCTTACCAATATCAGATCTTTACGTTAACAATGAACCACTCTCATTCACTTCATTACAAAACAAGTATGACCTCTCAAATGTGGACTTTTATGAATTCTTACAAATCAAAGCCAAAATATCCACGTTAGTTCCCCTCTACAAATTTGAATGTGCTATGAAAATTGTAACTGATAGTATTGAGTAGTCATGCTGCTTCTAGATTTTACAAACTACTTACTATTACTAAGACCCCACATCATCCCAACACTGCTGCACAAATGGTCTCCTTACTTTTCTTCCAAAGAGCTTACTCCTCCTAGTGATGAGACCTGGTCAAATTCGGGTCAAACTTACTCAAAAACAAACTAATACCTTCACTAACCCAAACCAAATCTTTCGCTGCACACTTCCTCTACTGGACCCCTGCTAAATTATTCAGACTAAAACTCAAAGACTCTGACACATGCTGATGAAGAACATATGTTCTTCTCTTGCCCACACCTGTCTTCCTATTGGCGAGACACCTCTTCCCAATTACACAAACGTTTCATGACCACCATCCAACTGTCTTTTCCACTTATCCTCTTGGGCCATGCAGATCCTCTAATAGACCTCCCTGATTTGGACCTTTTTGACCTTCTAGTCACTATTGCCTTCAAAGTAATCTTGACCAATTGGAAATCCAGCAACAATGTATCATGTCATACCTGGTGGACTTGGGTTACCTTCCTGAGGAGCACACATATAATTCAATCCCTCAATAAAGGTCATCCTATAACCTCGCAGCACATATGGGAAACGCTACGTCTCTTCATCCGCAAGCTATTTTCATAATGGGAAACCCACCAATACCCACCATTTGACCTCAATCCCTGACTGCACTTAAGGCATAATAATTTCTCCACTGTGTCACATGACTCACTCTCATGACTCCCTTCCGTTCCTCTATTCATCCCTATCTTTAACCCTTGATTCTGCCTACATTTATTATGATATTTATGTTACATATACACTACTTAGACACATTTCACAAGTACCATCCACATCTCTAACCCTTCAAACGTATCAATCATACCTGATCCTTCCTTATTTGTATTCTCCTTCTTATTATCATCCACTCATCCACAATACATCTTCCTTAACCGACTTAATAATACTTTGAGCATTTTCAAACACTACATACTCTGTTTTACCTGATGACTAAGCGCCTATATATTTCATTTGTGTACAAATCTCGACAATCGTACCCATGTTTTTTATCCATTGATATTATTCTCTGCATTGTTCCTCTTAACTAAAAATGCCAATATAATATTTGGAACACAAAATGCGTTTTAAAGTACTCAGTAGTGGCTTCCCTCATGTCTGAGAGACGCTGTTATCTAGCAGGGCCATCGTAGCAAATCTCCAAATGGGTTTACAGACAGGGGCTCTCAGAATTGAGATTGTGAACTTAACTGGGCAGGTTCTCACAGTGTTCTAGCTTGGTGCATAATGTTCAATATCCACCATCCTATATCTCTGGTGCCCAACCAATGATATATTCTAGTAGACATGCTATATACTGATGAATGAAACGTGAGCTGATGAGACACCTGGTTGCTGTATTTCCAAAGATCCAAAATGTGGTGTGCATGCATGCATATTGGTAATAATGTTCTAGTCATAGTGGTGATGTGTGTAAGTGAACTCACTGACTCTTGAGAGTCAGACCCAACATTATCTCTATAACTTTACGAAAGAAGGTTGAGTCATCAATATTAGGGGCATACCTGTTGACTAATGTCAAGTGTTCCCATCTAATATGCCTTGAATGATTGCAAATGTACCCACGTGCTCAAATGTGGAGCATAACTACCTAAATGGGGGACACTTTGTTATGAGGATGGCTACACCTCTTGTGTGATTGGAGCCAGACAACATGCATCTAGCAATGCATCATCTGACTGAAAATTGGTGTATCTGAATGTCAGTCATATACATTTCCTGCAGATAGCATTGGCCTGTCCCCTGCCTAAGTGGCGGGCGGCCGGAGGAGGGAGCTGGGGAAAGGGCGGGCGGACAAAATAAAAAAATTTACTTACCTGATCGCTACTGCCGTATCCGCCGTCCGCTCCATTGCGCTCTCCCTGCTTCTGGGACAGGCTCCCAGGCTGCACTGCGGCCAATCATGATGCTGCATGAAAGCAGCATCAGGATTGGCCGAGCGCTGGGACATTGCGCTCCCAGGCTGACTGGGAGCCTGTGCCTGCTTTCTCCAGCCCCAGCAATGCAGCTGAGGCTGGAGAAAGCTTCACTGCGCATGAGGGTTTGGCCGGCCTGAGACGGCCGGCCAATCCCTCATGTGCAGTGAAGGGAGTGCCCACCACTCCCACACCACAGTGTCATCCCCCTGAACCCGCCCCCAAGACTCTTCAGAGTCCTGGGGGCGGGTCCAGGCATATTAAAATAAAACGGGTTTAAAACCCATTTTATTATCGTTTTATTTGCAGGTGGTGGCGGGGGTGCAGTGCTCCTCCACCCTAATGGAGGGGCCACTGCTAAGTTGATAGTGTCCTTGTCTAAGGGTGCTGAAACTTGGTGTGCTTTTATAAGGAGTTTGGGGCCAGATGTATGACCGTTTTCAGTGGACGCAAACAGGAAATCAGCCCATTTGCGACCGCTAAAAAGTGTCGTAGCAAGTACCAAACCTATTTTGTGAGTCGGTAACCTGTTACTGACTCTCAAAATAGGTTTTGCGAGTCGCTGTTAGGAACGGGCATGCCAAGGGCATCCCTTCCTAATAGTGCATCGCAGGGGGATGTAAGATTGTTTTGCGACCGCAAATGTGGTCGCAAAACAATCTTATTTCCCACCAATTTCAGTGGTCCCACAGACCACTGCCTTCTCTTTAAAAATGAAACAGAAACATTTCATTTTTATTTTTTTAAATGCATCCAGTTTTCCTTGAAGGAAAATGGGCGGCATTTTAAAAAATAGACTGCTTTAATGAAAAAGTAGTCACAGACATGGTGGTCTACTGACCCCAGCAGGCCACCACCCCTGTGAGTGCTGGCCATTCCGAATGGGCTGCAAAATGCGACCTGTCTCATGAATATTAATGAGGCAGCTCCTTTGCGACCCATTTCGGAATTGCAGTGTCTCAGACACTGCTGTACATCAGTGTTTGCAACTCGCAATTTACGAGTCGCAAAAAAATGCAAATTGAGGATCATACATCTGGCCCATAATTTATTGGCTTGTCATGGGGACGTTGCATGTATGTGAGTGATGCTAAGGTTTGGTAGTGTCTGAGTTGCATCATGTAGATAGTTTGAAGAGGAGCCCTTGAATAGTGTGTGATGTGTGCCGTATATGGGTGCTTACCCCTAGATTCCTCCCACTTCCGCACTAAAAAACCCCAACTTTCAGCAAATTCCCATCCTACCTTATCCCCAGCAAACAATGAGATTATCGTGTTATGAAAACCATATAACTAAAGCAAACCCGATAATCAGATCGCCATAGCAAAGTCTGTCTATTGATATATGCATGGGATATCCGAGACATGAGCTGCTGTCCCACCTACAGTTCCTTGAGGGGACGGGGACAGCCAGCGGTGTTTAGCTTTCTTTCACTTTGATTTTTGCTAGCAGTCAGTAGTCTGTGACTGTGCTGGTGTGATTTTGACAATCATTACAGAAGAGATTTGACATGGCAGACTCGGCTATATATTTTGGGTATGTCCAACCCATCTGTCACTATGTGTGCCTACTGTAGCTGTTACCTGACTATATCATGGCAGTGCAATGCCGAGGTCTGAGTTAGTTTGTAATTCTATATCAGCTAGTTTTTTATTATATTGGTCAGTGTCAGGTTAGGACTTATACCATTTTAACACAACTAAACCACTCGAGAATTAGTTTATTTCTATATACCAGCCACAGCTCCACCCCATAACAGCCTAATTCTGGGCATACACAAAAATGTGACAGGATGTCTTCACACACCACCAGGTGTCATGCTTCACCATATGCCCAGACGTCGGTCCCGGGCTCACTGTGCCACTGGATTCAAGCTATCCTTGCTGATGAGGGGTGAAACCCCGAAACCAGTCCTAGGATGCTTGTTTCCGGTCCAGGGAGGACCTGGCTTGGCAGTTCAGGCTGGGCTGTTCCCATGAGGCACAGGGTCAAGACTGATTTGCATATGGCCAGGTCTAAACTGGGGTGGCATGGTGAGCAAAAGAATAATGGATTTAACCCAGATCTCTTGACTGGGGGTGAATGTTTTGATTTGCTCTGCATTCCATCCATCAATTGTGTGTATTTTGCTTTCTCGCCCTAAGTGCGCCGGGTATGCCCTGACGTGGGTCCCGGGCTCACTGTGCCACTGGATTCAAGCTATCCTGGCTGGTGAGCCGGTCCTAGGATGCTTGTTTCCGGTCCAGGGAGGACCTGGCTTGGCAGTTCAGGCTGGACTGTTCCCATGAGCCACAGGGTCAAGACTGATTTGCATATGGCCAGGTCTAAACTGGGGTGGCATGGTTAGCAGAAGAATTATGGATTTAACCCAGATCTCTTGACTGGGGGTGAATGTTTTGATTTGTTCTGCATTCTATCCATCAATGGTGTGTCTTTTACTTTCTCGCCCTAACTGCGCCGGGGATGCCCAGACGTGGGTCCCGGGCTCACTGTGCCACTGGATTCAAGCTATCCTGGCTGATGAGGGGTGAAACCCCGAAACCGGTCCTAGGATGCTTGTTTCCGGTCCAGGGAGGACCTGGCTTGGCAGTTCAGGCTGGACTGTTCCCATGAGGCACAGGGTCAAGACTGATTTGCATATGGCCAGGTCTAAACTGGGGTGGCATGGTGAGCAAAAGAATAATGGATTTAACCCAGATCTCTTGACTGGGGGTGAATGTTTTGATTTGTTCTGCATTCCATCCATCAATTGTGTGTCTTTTGCTTTCTTGCCCTAAGTGCGCCGGGTATGCCCCGGTGTGGGTCCCGGCCTCACTGTGCCACTGGATTCAAGCTATCCTGGCTGATGAGGGGTGAAACCCCGAAACCGGTCCTAGGATGCTTGTTTCTGATCTAGGGAGGACCCAGCTTGGCAGTTCAGGCTGGACTGTTCCCATGAGGCACAGGGTCAAGACTGATTTGCATATGGCCAGGTCTAAACTGGGGTGGCATGGTGAGCAAAAGAAAGATGGATTTAACCCAGATCTCTTGACTGGGGTGAATGTTTTGATTTGTTCTGCATTCCGTCCATCAATTGTGTGTCTTTTGCTCACCATAGGACTCCCCACGCTCTTCAAAAACTCGGTTTGATGAAGAGCAGGCCTGCACCTAAAATCAGGGAGGCACTTCTAACTAAGAACGGACCCATGAAATATAATAATTAAAAAACAATGTGATATGCCAAACTGACCTTTATATTTACATGGAATACCTCATGGTATTAAAAACCAACATGGTGACAAGGTGAATTAGTACCCCATCACCACTCACAAGAAGGTGAGTGGTGATGGCACCTGCTCAGTGCCAGGATATCATTCCAGGTGATAGTGCACTCTACAAATCTCCATAACATAACATGTTGGAAATTCTCTGCTGTGTCTAGCCACTCATTTTGTGTATCTAGGCTCTCAGACAGCTGATTCATTTGCATAGACAGCGTGTCCATTTTCCCATCAATTTTCGAGAGGCTATATTACATCTCCCAGAACATTTGTTTTACTGCTGTTAGGACTTTTTTGTTGGGATCTGTATGAGCTCTAGCCATAGTGGTTTCTTCCAGGTTCTGTGGCTGTCAGACAGAACGTTCAGTTTCTGCTGCTTATTATCCAATTTACCAAGTTTGAATGCTTGTAGTTTTACTCATGTTATGTAAAGCACTTTTGTTTTTCTGTTTATCTTGCCACCATTTCAACATCGGCTTAGAGGTATCCAGAGTGGTACACTAGGGCCACCCCTCTCTGTACCTGCTACTTATTGTTTTGCAATCTCTTTTCCTATGGTGTCCCAACTGAGATAACCCTTAGCACTGGATAGTGCTGCCAATGCAGCATAAAGCCAATATTATTAACTGCAGGACATGAGTACCGCAGCTTTAGAAATATATTCTGCTTAGCTTCAGGATCTTCCTAGATGAGGGGCCCCATACCTGTGATTCAGCCCCCACCGTCGCCGCTCCCAGGTTGCAGCACAAGTAGGTCAGGGCCTAAGATCCTCTGATGTCCTCGCCCACTTGAAATTCAGTCCACCTCTCTCCAGGAGGCCACTATGTGCCAGGCATCAAAATGCCCCCGTAAGACAGCTCAGACGAGTGGCAGAGGCCTTCTCGCAAGTTACCTCCTTGGATCTCCATCTCAGAGCATACACCGGGCCATAATCTAAGGAGCCATGTTGTTCCAGGCCATTGCACTCACTTCTGTCAATCTGCCCTTAAGCTTCACTTCTCAGCTAGCGCTGGATTCCAGAGGCCAGCTGTTATATCTGCACTGCTGGTATCCTCTGCAGAAGTGGCAGTAGCTGCTGCTGTTGCTGGTCGATGTTAAGAGGATTATGCGGCTTGCCCACAAACCCTCACTAATGTGTGGCCACCTTGAGCTGCCGCTCTCGGTCACCCCCCCCCATCCACACACACATAAACATCCTCTTTTAATGACACCACTAAAGTTATTCTCCCAAAAGAGTTTATCAACTTTACACTGCTAATGCTAGTGTCCCTACAATATATCCAGACACAAAGGCCTTCTTGACACTAATGTAGCATTTTGACATACTGCTACTGGAAGTTTGAGAGCTTCCCTGTTTGTAACCACTTTTTGTTTCTTTTGCTAATGTCCTTTTTGTTGTGTAAACTTTCCGTCCACATTGTAACTATTCACTAAGTCATC
Organism: Calotriton arnoldi; assembly: GCA_963921515.1. Taxonomy (NCBI): domain Eukaryota; kingdom Metazoa; phylum Chordata; class Amphibia; order Caudata; family Salamandridae; genus Calotriton; species Calotriton arnoldi. Next base: position 1,063,532 of record CAWUFW010001628.1, read on the forward strand.
TGATGTAAAAGGATGCAGCTATGCTTATCTGCGGAAAGCGCTCTGCTACCCATACCTAGTGTGCACTATAGAAAATCACAAATAAAATAAAAATGAATACACTTATAAATATATACTCTTGCTATCTGTGACACCCTGGATCTGCCATACTGTGGACTGGAGTGGAAAAGCAGAGTCGCTCACAATGGGGAACAGTGATACAGTTACAATTTTTATGTTGATAAGACAACCAATGAAAATCCTCCTTTCAGATGGCACTAAAGAAGGATTGGAGGTTCTCTGTTGATGTTGGGCCATGAAGAAGGGTCGTGACCCAACAGACAGAATTAATTAGAGCCTGAGCCGGGAAAGATGATCCAGACACTCAGTCGCTTGAAGGCAATTAACTTGCCTATGCCTCAGGGATGGGCGCAGCTCTCATTGCTTAGCAGACTTTTCCATGGATCATGAAGAATGGGTGAAACTCAGTAGATGAATAATTCTTCAATGGATTTTCAAGCCCTTTTTGGGCTCTTTGACCTGCATTTAGCACCAATGAAACATGCAGTGTTTGTTACTAAACGGGTTAAACCAGTGTTTTTTTTTACCTTTTCCATGTTGTAGAACAAAGGCTGTGTTCATCTGAGAATGGGAATTCAGGAACGTCCGAAAGTGGAACTTTATTTCATAAACCCACTTAGCTGAGCCTATAGTGCAGGTGTGGATGTAAGGCCCGAGCTGTTCTTATGGAATAAGATGTTGCGATCCCCATGAGTATCTATCAGAAGCAAGCTCTGATAGCCTTTGTAGAGTCATTAGAAGTGCAGACTTAATTTAACTACATTATCTTATTTGACATAATGGTCACTTGGTGACGATGAAGCTGATGTCTACACTAAGGGGCTGATTGCGATGTTGACCGGAAAGCCTCCGACAGTGGTCCGGTTTACGGTCCAACCGCCTGAATACGAAACAGGCCAGTCATTCCGACTCGGTTCTGACCGGCTCTCGGAGTGATCCAGCCGGTCGTAACCGAGTCGGAATCCCCTGTGGACGGCGTTGCTGCCGTCGGGATTACGATGTCGGTTTCCCACGGCCTTTCCGACACGGAAAGGCTGTCAGAAAGTGACTTTGGGGGCCCCTAGCAGGGCCCACTTGCAACTGTGGCTTACGGTTGGTGGCCGAGGGGGTACCTAGGGTACCCCCCTGTAAAATCTTGCACTGTGTGGCAGGCACCATGGGGTGCCTGCCACAGGGTGCAGGGTTTTACACACACTCCCATTTCTCTATAGGAGCCTGTATTACAGCCGGTTTACGGCCGTAATACAAGCTCCCATAGAGAAAAGTGAGTATCCAACCGAACAGTGTTCGGTCGCATCGTAATCAGGCGGTCGGAACCGCCGACCTGAGGTCGGTCGGTCCTGAGTCCGAGATGGTGTGTCGGAGGCAACTCCGACCGACATCGTAATAAGGCCCTTAGTAGCAAAATGAAAGACTTGACCTAAAACAGCAGGATAACAGAGATTAAGAAGCATTGAGGGCCACACGTTAGGCTTTCAATGTATTACAATCTTAAAACCTCAAAATATATGAGAGACCTATTGAAGGTTCAGATTGCAGTCAAGCAAGAAAACAGCGGTCTGACTGATCTCCTTTGCTGTGTTTCCTCACGTGGTAATTAGCACTAGCCTGATGGGTACCATGTTGCGTTACATGCTCACCCCCTTTAACAAATAATCCAATCTCTTACATCCTGGACTGTTGACAATTGACTAATACGCTAAACAGGCAATATATAATATTACCATAATCCACTCAAAAAGAATCTATCTCACTTGTTGCTGTGCCCTTTTACTAGGCACAGAAAAGGGAAAACAAATGTCAAATGTTCCAAAACGTTCATTAGGTCTTTTTAGGAAAATTCCCTGCCCCAAAATTATGTAACAGGCAAAACTAATACCTCCACAGGACCAGACCCTAATGCAGCGTGTCTTCACGCTTCTGAGGCAGGGAGCTTCTCTCACTAACAGACCACCCCCAGTGCCAGGGCTTAATACAGTGCGTCTGTACATCTCCAAGGTAGGGAGTTTCTCTATCCTTAACAAACCCTCCACAGGACCAGACCCTAATGCAGTGTGCCTGCACGTCTCTGAAGGAAAGAGAGCTTCTTTATCACTAACAAACCAACCTCAGGAACAGAGCCCAGTGCAGTGTGTCTGTACGCCTCAGAAACAGGGAACTTCACTATCACTAACAAACCATTCCCTGAACCATGGTCTTATGCAGACTGTATGTGCAACTCAAAGACAGGGAGCTTCTCTCATTCAATCGGCTGCAGGAATAGATAAATGAACTGTGTCTACAAGTATCTGCGCTGGAGTCCTTCCCTCAGTTCCCTTTCACCATCACTTTGTTTTTCGCCCTCTGGCAGCAGCGAGTGCGTCATTCTGTTTTTAGTGGCTTTAATGGACCCGACTGTATCAGAATCCACCATGCACCAGGCTGTGCCAGTAATTCCCTCAGTCCTGCCTCAGCAGTACTTGCTTCTTTCTTTTGTAGAACACGCTCTTCTGGGATTACTGTCAGCTGAACCCGAATTACTGTTTATGTGTTTATTGATAAATACACCTTTGATGACTTTGTTATTCACATGGGACTGGCGCTCTTTTACACATTCAGCATTTATCCTAGAGGGCAATGTTTGCTCATGTCTGTGCGTTCACTCATATCTAGGCATGGACTGAAAAATTACAGCAGAATTGGAACACGCTGGAAAATGGAAATGTTCAGAGTTATTGAATCCTCTTGGTTCCTGGCTCACGAGTCCTCCTGGTGGAAGCCGGAGCAATGACAGGAAGAGTAGGGGGAGGGCCTTAACTTGTAAGTGTACCGTTGATTGAGGAGCTGACAGTGCCAGTCATCAGTATTATTAACCACTACCTCACACAAAATATGACGCAGGCATATGTATAGCGCTTACTGTCTTAGGTATGATTCTCCAAACAGCATTGGAGCTTTCACTGTTGTTCTTTGGGAGGATTGGTGGATCCTGTCTATCTTCAGAAGCATTAGGGTCTGAGCTTTATTTTTACAGCCTTGATTAGAGTGAACAGAAGTAAAGAAGCCAGACAGAATATTGTCACGTATTGAGTACGCTGTCTGGTGTGTTTACACCTGGTTAGTGTATGCAAAATCACATAATTTTTCCTCATGAAATTTTGTGAAGTTTCACAAAATTATGCTTTTGAAGTAAAACAATAGTTTTCTAATATTGTGTATCCTTTTTTAGCCTGAGAGCTCACATATAAAAGTCTCAGGGACTGCCAGCAGGAGTCTGGGTCCAGCAGCAAATATCTCTTAGTCAAACATTTTCTGTGTGAGCCAGTCTCCCACTGGTCTCTCGTGATACTTTTTAAGGCGAGGTGTGTGCTTGGTTAAAAAATATTACACAAAATTGTGCAATACAAAAGTTCAAGAAATGTATTCAATTTTATGTAAGTCAAAATTCATAAATTTCAAGAATTTTGCCAAGACTTCATTATGCCAAGATGTGGACCATCAAACAAATTAACAGATGGATCTTATAGAAATATACAACTTCAGGCATTCAATAACAAAACGGTCAATGTCCCAGACAATATGCTGTTGGCCTTGCACACTAACATTACTGTTCCAGGACACCCAGCATGATAGCACCATTCCCGAACATAAAGCCACATTTAGAAATTAAAACATGAAAAATGGTACAATTGAGAGATAGACAAACTTAAAAAGGAGGGTTAGAGTCTAAAGAAACACAATTGTTTCTCTGACAAAGATAAGACATGATGCAAATCCCATGAGAGGGTGAAACAAAGCAATCAAAAGAGCAAGCATTGAATTTGTACAAATCAATGAAGCAACCAACCAATCAAGAAAAATTATCAAGACCCTCAACAAATCCATGAGCTTTCAATTATCTAAACTCATTGGATGTATTATTTAATTTTTTTGTAAACTCAAAAATTTGCAAGAACAAACCAACTACGGACAACCATTTCATGATCTCCCTATAGTCTCGCTTCATCCCCAATCTAAAATCATCCACTGCACCCATAAACCTAGATGAGGTCCTTAAAATAGCAGACAATATCAAAGTCTTCAACCAAGTAGTCAAATCATGGCAAGGTATTCCCTCATAGCGATGCTGAACGGGTCCCTGAATCAGTATTCACACCCCTCACGAAAAAATCCATGGTGGATCATAAGGATCCTGCCAGTTACTGTGGTATCTTGAATTCCACAAGAATGATCATGGAGGTAAGGATATCGGGCAAATACAAGAACTTATTTCCAGGGGCTAAGGAAATTTAGGCAATGAACTCATGCACCGGAGATGCCCTCCTCGCATCCTTAAACGAGTGATTGTCTGCAGCACTGGTATTTCCTAAGCTCTCAAGAGTCTACAAACCGGTGGGCCATGGCATTCCCCAAAGACAGGATATGAGGAAGAAATCTATGATATTGCCACAAAGATGTTCTAATTAGTCATTAAATGCTAAGAGACTCCTTTAATTCCGCCAAGGAATGACGTCACCTGTGGGGCATCATATGTTTTCCACATCGCATTTGAGTGTAAGCATATGGCTGCTAGCACATGTGATAAAACTGCAACTATGTTGGGTCTTGGTTGGTGAAAGCATCCAATGGGTGCCTAATGAGGGGAAACGGTTGGAACAACGCAGGCAGAGCCACCCATGTCCGAACAACGCAAGTGCAACCACTCTTGCCTTAACCACGCATATGCCTTATCCCCATATATATGCGTGGTCAAGGCAATGCGCGGTCTAGCTGCTGGAATGGGCGGGCCCAGGACGAGGAAGAATCGGGAGAGGACGCGGTGAGGTAAGTGGGGCTGGGTTTTGGGGGCAGTTTTTAAGGGTTGGGATCGTTTTCAGGCCTGGGTGGTCGGGGTTGTTTTCAGGGCTGGTGGGCCGGGGAAGTTTTTAGGGCTCGGGGGGTCTGGGTAGTTGTTAGGGCTCGGGGGACAGGGTCGTTTTTAGGGCTGGGGGGTCACTGAATTTTTTAGGGCTTGGAGGGAGGGGTTGGTTTAGGAGGGAGGGGGGTAGTTTTAGGTCTCAGGGCGGGGGCAGGGACCAGGGTAATTTTTAGGGCTTGGGGGCAGGGAAGTTTTTTGTGCTTGAGAGGACATGGTAAACTTTCAGGAGAGAGGGGGCTGTTTTCATATTCTATAAAGAATGTTGTGTTTCAACTGTAGTGTTAGTTTGTGTTGGTGGTTCCTGAGGATTGGTCACACAATAAATAAGTTAAAGGAAAAGAGTGTCATCTTTTTTCAATCACCTTTAGCTAAAGATGTTCTTGGGTAACAGCCAGATTCAACTCTGACAGAAGGCTGTACTTAGGTTCAGACCAACATACACATCTGTTAGTGGGTGAAGGAAAGATACCTTTGCGTAGATGGATGAATGTGGAGGACTTGATTGAGGAATAAAAGACTAAACGCTTTACCTTTCCATGTTCACGGCAAAAGCATCAATCATGGTATAGAGGAAAAGCTCCTGGGTGTCTTATCCAACTTTAGCCTAACTTTTTGTTCCTAGGTGAAAATTAATGAATGTCAATTTATCTATTCTAAAAATATATATATATTTTCTGCCTGCAAATAACCACTGGATGAAAATTAGAAGATTCCCAGATGTTCCTTCTATATCCCTGGCACTATTCTTGCTATACCTCGTCTCAGCTTTCCTTAAGGCTCTAAGAGTCCCCTTTACCTTCTGTAGCTTTGTTAATTACCATTTCACTAGCCTCTCAGCAGTAAATATAAAGTTGTTGAGTGAATGAGGGTGGGATAAAGAGGTCAACCTATTGAAGTCATGTTAGATAGGCTACCTCTGGTACTTTTGGTGGATTGGCATCCATGGTGGAAAATTGTGATATTGCACCTCAACGTGAAGAAGCAAGGTCGCACAAAATGTCTAAATGTGCATACATTAACTTTTTCTATTTATCTAATACTGTATAAATGATTACATTGCATATAAAAAAAGTTTGTGTTTTAAGTAAATTATTGTAAACATGTAACTCCCCAAGAAAATGTTGTCTGAATTTTGAATCTGTACATCAAGTGGATCCCTGATTTTCTCGGGTTGGAGTAGCTCAATAGCACATTGCCACCAATGCTGCTGGTTCTTTGGATGGAGGTCTGGAGGCACTTAGGGGATCAGATGAGGAACACTTCATACCCTGAATGTGAAAAGATGTATAAGGTTCTATCTAGACAGGACTTAGCACAGGAAGTCTAGTCAGTTTCTTGTAGCTCTTGGTCCTCTCAGAAAACTTCAGTCTCTATCAAAGCAAAGTATAGCTCGAAGGGTTCAGCACCATAGTGTACTGTCATAATTAAGCTGGCATCCCTTTACAGCTCATGATATAAGAAGTGTGTCCACATCAACTGCTCTGTTCGCTTGAGAGCCTCTTAAGGACATTTGCGGGGCTGCATACCGAAGTAACAGGGACTCGTTAACTCAGTGTTACTGCCTGGACCCAGCAGTGCAGAGAGATGCTGCAGTTAGACAGGCAGTATTGCATCACCTTTCATTGAGGTGAGACATTTTTCAGATAATTACATCCATCCACTTTACAATACAATACAATACATCAGCATTTTAAAGCGCTACAGCTACCTCAAACAGAGGTGTCCCGGCGCTAGCGTGATCCAGCAGCATAAGGGTATCGGATCTCCAAACTGAACGAATTCAGCTAGTCCCGGCTAAAAAGCCATGTTTTTAGAGCTTTAAAATGCTTAATGTGAATTTACTGCTTTCTATCTACTTTTAATAGAAATTTATAAAAGGAAATGCCTTCCAACCTTGATGTATGGCATGGGGGTATGGGGTTACAGGGACTTTGCCGCCATTCAAGTCGAGGAAAATAGATTTTGCCTTCGCCTGTTGGGGGTTCCTCCGTCGACACCCCACTTCCCCCAAAGCCAAGTATTAGGCCTTGAGTATGTTCAGGACCTTATTGGTGCTGCCCCTGTAGTCCTTTGGTGTTCCATTTGGTCAAATAAGGAAGCTGAGCTCAACTGTGCAGTTGTTAGAGATTGCCTCGCTTGTGACCATGGATTGAAAATTCCACGGCTAAAGTATTTGAGAGATACCATTTTGGCTCTGGGCTGCGCACACTTGTTTGAGAACCCGGAAAGTATCACCAAGAAAGATAAAAGGTGGACCCAGGAATGCTTTTCTCCACACAGACAAGCCTCTAGGGAGGCTGTGGAAGTGGTGATGCCATCTGTAAGAGATTATTGTTTGGTTCAGATGACAGTCGGGATTGCCTCATACCTATTATTTGTGCAGAACGTGTACTAACGCAACTTACTAACTCATTTTAGGTTAGGAACGATACGCTGGATGTTGTGTTTTCCCTTAGGGCAAGACTCTTCAAACGATATATGTATTTGCCCATGTGACGAGCAATTAAACCAGACCTTATTGCACTTTGTTTTCTTTTGCAATTTCAATCTTCCTTGTACCAGGAAATTTCTATTGTCTCTATTGCACAGGCACAAATTTACTAAGTGCAATGCTGCTAAGCTCTTCTTACAGCAGCTAAATGACCAAGATACCTGTTATTTGGTTGGCTGTTTTTGAGGGGCATTTTATGTGCGAGAAAGACAATGTTATTCTAACCAACGAATGCTCAATTCTAATTATATCTTAAGTCCTGGCTTTTGTGACTGTATTGTTTTATATTATTTCACGTTTTTAGAATAGGTCTTTTTTAAGGCTTTTGTGCCTGGTATGCATTCTATTGTTATTGCTGTATTATTTAAAAAATATATATAATTTGACTGTTTTACATTAATCCATGAGTGTTTTAAATCATGTACGTCTTTTATGATCATCTGGGAAATGATCGAATAAAGATTATTTGATTGATTGATACTTTTATTAAAGCATGTGAATCTATGAAAGATCTAATACTGAAGAAGAAAAATTTTACCTGTTATTGTAGTTCTCCAGTCTTGGCCCTTGTGTCATAGATTCACATGCGACCCACTCTTCTCAATTCGGGCTCACCTATTTATTATCCTCTCACGCTTGCACAAAAAATCTGAGGTTTCATAGCCTTTGGGCAGAGCGGTGTTCTATGAGCCTGCTTGGTTGAAGTTTGGCTCTTTTGAAATGTTAATCGGCTAATGGTGCGATGTTGTTGGGGCTTTTGGTCTGTGTTTGACATTGCTCTGCTCACTATGTCTGCAGTTGGGGATGATCCAATCATTTGAACAAATGAAAGATACTAAGGCTGGAGAACTACAGTTACAGGTAACATTTTTCTTCCCATATGCTATGGCACCATATTAAAGGAAAGGATCAAGTACACACATTTTTAAATGGTACTCCGATTGGCACACTTTCTGTTTGGAGATATCAATGATGACAGCATCTGGCTTTTGACTGCACTACACACATGCTGCAGTTGCAGATATTGACCCTAAGGCAGCCATGTCAAGCAGATGTAACAGTTTGTTAGAGAATGGAAATAATATGTATTTCTTTGTAGAGGTCAGTGTAATGATCTCCATTAACTGAGTTTAACTGGATTGTTTCCTGTCCACAGAGCTCCTTTAGATATAAGAGCACAATCTGTTCAGATAGGATTAATTATAGGTTGTATGCCTTGATTTGATAGGGCTATTTATATACCCCAAAAACGACTACTTCTGTACAAATGTCCTGGCACTAGAATTAGGAGAATATTTGGATTGTATACCACAGAGACCCACGACAGAAACCCAAAAGATTATTCTACAGGCAAAACCCACACTAGGCTGAGGTTAATAGCATGGGTGAGTGAACACATGAGTTTTAATCCTCTTACTGAAATCTAGAAGATTTTCTTGGCAGCGAATGTTGTAGATCAAGGCATTCCAAACTTTGACCGTAGTGAAGGCCAAGGGATGTCCTCCCAGTCTTGCTTTCCTAAATCTCTGGGAGGCCAAGAAAAGTTTGTAGGTAGATCTTAGTTCCCACTTGGGGCATACCAGGCGAAGAGAGATTTAGGATGGGTATTATTCCCGGGTTTTGTGTGCTATGCACAATGACTTGAAGAATCATCTTTTTCTAATGGACAGCCAGTGTAGTTACTAGAGCCGGCCAGAAATTAGGTTTTTTTGTGGCCCCATAAAATTCCGGGAGCAGTATTTTGTAGCAACTGCGCTTTATGAATTAGGTAATTTGGGGCTCCTACTAAAAGTGAATTACAGTTCCGACCGGGCAATGATCAGAACCTGCACCATATCCTTTCTGGCCAACCTAGAAATTATTTTTCAAACGGCTTGTAAAAGCTTAAATCTGCTACAAATGGTTGGTACATGTTTTCCAAGTTGAGGTCCTTATCGATGTAGATGGCCACATTTTTTGTAAATGCCACTGAAATGGGAAGGGCACCTAATAACATGGCCACTATTATGAGGACAAGTACATCTCAAGTCCAAAAACGACAACCGTTGTTGTCTTCCCATGTAAGACCAGGTAGTTTCAGCCATCCATATGGCGACCTCATTAAGGAAGTTTCTAAGATTAGAATCTGCCTCTGTCACTTTCCCATCCAACTGAATAATTAACTGAGTGTTGTCTGCGTATGGGAAGGAAGAGATGCCAAATGTGTCAATCTGATTAGCCAAAGGAGCAACATAAAGACTCAAAAGGCTACTACGACTCAGCAGTGAGACCTTGGGAACCTCGGTGATAACAAGTTTCGGCGAAGATTGAAAATTCTTTAGCCTGACTGTTTGATAGGGGTTTTGAAGCAATGAGGTAAACCAAATCCACAACCTTTCCCCCGATCCCAATCTCTCTCATCCGTTGGAGCAGGATGGAGTGGCAGATGGTATCAAATGCTGCAGGTAGATATAGCAGACTCAGTGTACTCACTCTACCCTTATCTCTGATTTTTCACTTACTTTGGCTAGCACCCGTTTCGGTACTAAAGCCTCCAGGAAGGTGGAAAGTTGCTTATGTACTAAAGTTTCAGTTACGTTTGCATATGTTGGAAGCACAGAGATTAATAGCTTGATAGAATCTCAGGATCGAGAGATGGTTTCTTTAGTAATAGGGTGACCATGGCACACTTTGAGTGAAGAATTGGTCAGTTGTAAGTAAGGGGACTAAAATATACTTCACCATCTTTATTTGCTGGATGGGTGCAAAGTCAATTGGTGATGGCTATGACACGGCAAACAGAATACCATGCACTTCCTTCTTGCCAACCATATTAAAGGAATCCCAAGAGGATCTCTCCAAAAGTGAGTTGGGGAAGATATCACATCCTGACTAGCCGGGACGTTGCCCCACAATGGTAAGAATCTGAAATTTTGTTTCATTGTGCCCATGTGCGAATTTTCAGATTTCCCTTTACTGTTGAACTCGCCAGAATGTATAAAACCGAAAAGCTTCTCTCATGGGTTTTCTGGAGATTCAGATTTTCTTTTGCAGGAAATCTGCTTTTAATTTCTTGACAGCTCGATAGGACCTCCTGAGAGTGCTTTTATATAACTGTTTGTCAGCTGGAGAATATTCCTTTCCCCATTGTCTTTTGAGCTTTTTACAGGTTTGCTTCAGGGTTTTGTGCTCGTGAATGAACCGAATGTATGACATTACAACGAAAACTATCATAACGCATACCGTAACAACGCAGTCAATACAACGCAGCTTCCATTACAACGAATGCCATTACAACACATATTCCATTACAATGCATATTCCATTACAACGAAAATTACTATTCTAACACCGCTGGGTGCTTACCTCAGGGAAGGTGCTGGCCAGTGAGGGATATGCGTTGTATTGGCATGTGTTGTAATGGATCCTGCGTTGTATTGACCAGGTTGTAAAGGCATTGCGTTGTAATCCCTGCGTTGTAATGGATGTTTCCCGGATGGAATCATGGCTCTGATGGAGATAACTTTTTAGGCCTCCTTCTTTCAAGTGGAACCAAACTGTCTAAGGAATTCATTATCCACTTGACAATAACCTGTGTGTTTAGTATCGGGATCATCTTATTTAAGTGATAGGCAGTATTCACTCAGTGAGCTAGCCCAGGTACTAGGGTTCAGATTTTTTCCATTCTGCATACAATTTCCATGGGAGTACTCTTATGTTTAGTCTGATTGGTTAATATGTCAAAGGACAGCGAAAAAGGACCTGACTAGGTAAGTGGGCTAACCTCATGCAGTTTACAATGGGCCTGTGACATTAAAAGGAGGTCCAGCATCTGACCTGCTTGATGCATGGGGCCAGTTTGAAGACAGTCAAGACTTTAGCAGTCTAGCAAATACAGGAAATGATTCCCATCTTTATTCAGGGGATTATCAATGTAAATATTGAAGTCTCCCAGAATTATGAATTTACTGTGCTTAGCCTTTCATGCCGTGATTGCTTCCAAAAAGGTAGAGATACATATTGAGGTTGGGTTGGGTCTTTCTCTAAAATGCATGCTAAATCCCCTCCTTTCTGTCCTGTCCTTGTGTATTATCCAACATACAGTGAGAACAGCCATGACAGTTTCGGGTGAGATATCTTCGTGCAGCTGTGTCTTCGTGATAAATAAGCAATCTACCTTGGCTTCTCTAATTGTGTATTTCTAGGTAATGTTTGGCTCTAGAGTGTGTATTAATGAGAATTCATTTAAGTCTGCTATTTAGCATAAAGAGCCTGGCCTAAGTAATGGACTTGGTTGTGTTTTTCCCTTCTCTGTGTCTAAGAAGGGATATCGCACAAAAAAACTCCTTCAACTCAGGTGGTGGTATCTTAACAGCATGGCGTGTCTCTAATGGCTAGAAATGCAGTTCTTCTTACCTCAAATTGGAAATTGCTAGGTTCAAGGCGTGGACAGGCACAAGCGGCCTTGTCTTCGGCACGCCAGCAGCGTGGATGCGCTGCAGACATGTTTATATATCTTGTCGGGCCATACACTAGAGCTACCCGTAGCAAACATGCTCACTGCTGTACCCAAGATGGCGGTAAGGATACACTAGACTGCCCCGGAGCAAACAGGCTCACTGCTCTACCCAAGATGGCAATAAGGATTCACTGCCAGCATCCAATGAGGCTCAGGAAAACAAAGTCCCAACTGTCCTCAAGGGATTAAAGCAGGAGGACGAGGCGGGAAAACTAAAATCAAGCTGAAAAACATGAGTGCAAGGAGTGTGCACAGTTTTAAGCAGTTGATTAATGAACACAATGCTATTTTAGAGCCATAGAATACTGGTGCACACTAATAAAAGCTCCTTAGAATAACAAAAACTAATATTTCAGCCGTAATACGGTGTAGGTCAGCTTCACTCATCAAACTTAAAATGGAGACCTGATCCTTTCACTTCCCCACATGTTCAAAACATTGAAATTACCTTCACTTTGTCGTTTAAACTTCACACTTATTTTAATCCTTTATTCTTTATTTATTTGTCAGTTTGGATACATAAAATCCACCAACAACACATGCAGAAAATAAGTTTAAAATTACATAAAACATTAATCATTAAGAGACTTCTGGGTTACATCCTATCTTGCGCAGTTACATTAAATAAGTCTTAGTTCATCTATATAATGGCAAATGTGTGTGCAAGTTTTTTTGCAAAATCGCTATTTGTTAGCTGTTTTCAGTATTTTTGTTCTCATACAAAATTAACTTGAAGTACAGCAACACTTGAAAGTGAGTTTATATAATACAATTTAAAACTACATATATTACCATCCTTATACATATATACCTTCCATGTACTTATGTATTTTTATATTTATTACTTTACTTCTAATTCAGCATTTCCAGTGCACTACCCTATATCTCACCCTATACCTCTCAGTATATCCTCTACCTCCACTCTGACTCATTCCCTCCTTGCATCATCTCATACCTCTTTTTACTATTCAGACCTCCCAAACAAGCCTTTCTAAACCGTTCCCTCTGACTCTTCCCCCCTCCACCTCCCCTTTACTCATCCTAAACCGTCTCCTACTGCTATGAGCTCCAAAAAGACAATTTCTAGACCCTTACCTCTGCTATTCCTCCACTATCCTTTCCAATCCAACTAACAGACTAACATGTCCACCGCTCAGATTAATTTCACATTTCCCTATACTAATTCCCCACTAATCCTGTTTGGGTTCTGGAGTAGCGTGCTACCCACCGAACAGCACTTCAACTCCTCATCAGTGGTAGTAAGTGATGTATAAATGCACACCCTTCCCTCTTCTATTCCTCCACTATCCTTTTTTCAATCCAAATACCAAACTCACGTGTCCACAGCTCAAATTAATTTTATATCTCCCTATATTAATTCACCACTAATCCTCTTTAGGTTCCGGAGTAGAGTGCTCCTTGCCAAAAAAGCGATTTGACGCCTCGTCAGGGGTAGTAAGCGCTATATAAATGCAATTACAATTACAATTGAATATTTGTTCTTCAAATCAGGCCACGTCCACAAGCGTAATATTCTCACCCTACAGTACACCCTACAGTTTGCAGTGCATGCTGTTCGAGATTATCCACTCCCTCGCAAACTCACTCGCTCTCTCATTCACAATTCATATTCAATCCTAGAACACTTTCCACTCTTTCTCTCTACATGTTTCTTCTTCCCTCCTCCGAGTTTCCACCTCATGGACCTAACTAGCCTGTGCATATGCCTAGGTTCTTCAAACAAGTCTCTTCCTGCAAGTAGGAACACAACTAAATGGTAACAGTGTAGCATTAGGCGCAAACATAGGCAAATATGCAAGCAAGCCCACCTGCACATTCAGTCCTCTTTGCTATTAACTCAAACACAAGCTTCCATGGTCAGGAAAATAACCGGATGAAGCCCCGCTGCTTGTTCTTGATCACACGTGCCCGGAGGGGAAGGAGGAGTCAGATGCTATTAAGGGTTGGATTGCCTCTCCAATAGAAATCCACAGATGAGGGACCCGCGAGCTCTGATTGGTCTATATGTCAACCCTCCTCACACTGGATTCCAACAGGGCAAGGAACTTCAGAAAGGACCGCTCGGTGTTACAGGGAGCTGATAAAGAGTTCAGAGCACTGCACGTCCGAGGAACGCCTCCCGGGGGCACCCCGACTTCGCGCGCTTGTTATAATTAAGATTCGTCCATGAGCAGAACACCTTCGTGTGCGCCTTCCTGCGCTCTGGCCTGCATGCAGGGCCGGCTTTAGTGCTGGTGGCGCCCGGTGCGACAATCACTTTTGGCGCCCCCATGTCCCATGACCGCCTCCTCGGATTCTCTCTCTACCACCTGCAAAAGTGCCCCTCATCTCTCCCATCATAAGATATTGCTAAACACACTGCCCCCCTTGGGTCGCAGTGCCCCCTCAACAGGTCAGCGCCCAGTGCCGCCGCACCAGTCGCACTGCCCTAAAGCCGGCCCTGCCTGCATGCCTGTGGCTGGGTATTCAATAGAACGCGCCTGACAGCACCAGCTGGCACTGGTATCCGGTATAGCTCACCTCTGCAAATGTATACATAATGTACATGTACCGCACACACCACTCAGCTTACCACTGACAGACACCACCACTCGTGACAAATAGCATCCAGTCCACACACCTCGCACAGTTCCTAGAAACACTCGGCAGACGTATCGGCACGTGTTACCACACCAAGTGTGCTTTAATAAAATGCGTACACAGCCAAGGTGTGTCCTTCCACCTACAACCCAGCCCTGTCTGGGTATGTGGACAGGCCGCAGTGCATGTATATAGTGCCCAGGCCTGTGCACGCGGGTCGGACTGGGACAGAAAAATGACCGGGCACCAAAACAGAAGAGGCCCCATTAATGAATCACATAGATAGAAAAAGAGACCCTCGTTTGCAAATAGGGGCAATTTCGAACTTGTGCAGACAAGCTGTTTAGGTGTTTTGCAAGATATGGGAGAAAGCTTGCGATTTGTGCTTGCTGCAGGCAAACAGCCAACAAACACTGGCCCACGCACTGACCTATCAGACCAGCCCTTCTGACACTGCCAGGTGCCCCCTACATGCCAATACGATCCATTGTGTATGCGGACTCTATGGTATGCACAGCGTGCCTTTGAGGGCAGTCTGGATGAGACTCTGCGGGCTGACCGGCACATCCCCGCAGGGGACCCTCATAAGAGGGCGGACCATTTAGTGCCACAGGATGGCACACTGGGCAGCCTAGTGTCCGGTGACCCCTTCGGGGTCCCGCGCATCACTTCCGGCCGTGGTGGGGGAAGGGGAGAGGTATATATGCCTCCCCCGCCCACCTGGCGGCCTCTTTGACCCTCATCCCGACGGCGTTTCCCTCCCTACCGCTTACCTGGCGTACTCAGGGTGGGGGGGAAGGTTCTGCTAATCCTCTTTATTTGTGTTGCAGGCGGAGTTACAGGGCGATCCAGAGGCGGAAAGGTACTCAGGGGTACCCTCTTCACGAGCACAAACGGTGCTGAGGCCTAATATCCCCAGGAAGTCTGTGCGGTGGACCCTGGGGTGCGACGGCGCCCCGTCTGTCCTATGGGCGGTTGGAAACCTGTACAACCGGGGGTCGCTTGAACGCTCCGTCCCTCGTAGGGGGGGGGCGTGAGTAATAGGGTGGACAGATGGTTCACCGGAAGGGGGAGGGGCTATCCCCTCACCACAACCGCTAAGCACCGATTGGCTAAGGCCACGGTGCAAGTTGGCCCATCAGGTGGTAGGGCGCGAGGGGCGGCTTGGCTTTGGATCGCTTGTAAGATAACCCACCATGTTGGCATATTTGTATGCTAATAAACCTGCAGCAATTTTTTCCCACCAAAAAGTTGTCTTGTCTGCTTATTTACGTTACATGTATGTTGCTGTGGGAGGGCTGGTGAGTGTGGCCGATATTGGCACTATGCCTGTGTGCATACTAGTGCCCAGCTCTGTGTGCCAGCACAGTTCAGGTGGCCACAGTACAACCACGTAGTACACATGTGACATAGGGAAGACCCCGTGGGCCGCTGGACGTTCACAGAGCGCCCAGTCCTATGTCTTGGAGCCGTCTGGGTGGGCCGCTGGGCACGCACATACTGCTCAATGCCATTGCCACCACACCCTGCAACAAACACCTTGGCAGCAGCTGTGGGCATTCAGGCGAGCTTGAGGAGCGGAGCTGTGTGTCCAGAGGCCCGTCACTGCTCTGATGTATTCCGCCAGGGACAGACCTATGAACACAAAAGGGCTCCCCGTGTCCTCGTATTCACCAGCAGCAGCAAAGGTGCCACACTTCGTTCCGCCCAGAGCGCTGTCCGAGCCCCTGGATGGCTCGCATCAGCCCTTGCACATATCACCCGTTCTTCTGTGGACACGTAACCCAGGTGTACCCTGCCTATCGTGCCCACTGTACTGTGACGGGCACTCTAAGGATACCAGCGCACACGCACAGGTAAGAGGGCAGCACGTGTGCCCAAGGATACTGACGCAGTACACAGCACTAAGCACCGACACATTGCACTACTTTACGGCCCTTGTACACAGGCATACAAAGTCCACCCCTGTGTATGAGGGAAGCTCTGTTGTTCCACCCGCACACGCATCCGGTCCTGCACAATCACACACGCATTGCCAAGCCACGGTATGCGTGCCCTGGATAGAACAACGGGGTTCCTGCAGACCTACACTCCGGCGTCTAAGAGCAACCAGGTGTGTCTCGAACGCACAGATGTTTGGGCTCCCCTGCGCAGGCTGTCTGTGAGGGCAGCCCGTGTATTTTTTATTTTGTTTTGCAGATTTATATAGCGCGAACTCGACCCGAAGGTATTGGAGCGCTTTACGTAAGCACCGGTTACACAAGGACACATTCATGTTTTTGGTGGGCACGGGGAGATTAAGTGATTTGCCCAGAATCACAGGATGTGGACGCGACCCCGAGGCTCGAACCTTGGTTTCCAGCTCCAAAGTCGGCAATCTAGCCGTCAGACCACTCCTCTGTATGAGTGCCCAGGGCGGCACAGACTGTGTCCCTGGACTCCTGCACACTCAGTGCCCTGCACAGTCACGCGTGTGATTGCCCAGAGCCCCACAGATGCCCCACCTGCACTCCACACACTCACAGAGCCCTGCCCAGCCACGGACATGGGCGCGCACACACATACTCTGTCCGGCGTGTTGCATGAGGGCTGATATAGTTTCACGACGTTTGCACACGCACACTGCCCAGCTATTGTATAGGGTGCTCACACAGAAACGCGAGTGTCGAGGGGAGTGCAGCTACCTACACCCTATACCCGGCACCCACATCCTCCCCAGAGGTGGCCCTTAGCTTTGGTGTCACGCTCCGCCACCACAGGACCTAACGAAAAGTTCAGAATTAGAGTTCCAGGCCCTATATACCATACCCCCTCCTCCCCCCCCGGCAAAACTACCTACCACCTCACGGCAAAGTAACGAGAGAAGCATAAACGCCCAAAACTCAATAGACCCCAGTCTCAATAAATCTGGGATCGAGTAGAGACAGAACAGCCGGCGAAATCGCTCGCTGGTATGCACCCCCTCCCCCATCCTTGGAACAGGGGACCCCGGCACACTCACCGTCAGCGCCACGAGGGATCCGCAGTCGCCGTGCTCCCGGTGGACACGGCCGGGAAGCCCCCTCCCGGCGCAGACACACAACTTGCCTCCACACCCCCACGGGGGCGCCCTTGGTACAAAGGAGTTTGATCTTAAGGCACCCGAAGCTCCTTACCTTTTCAAATCTTTTCCAGGGGGCTGGGATAGGATCTGAGGACCGGTGTAACCATGGCAATAAAGATACTGTATCTAGGAGTGTGGAAATCTAGAGAGAGGAGTTAGGGGGGGGGGCTGGGGTTGGGGAAGAGAGGGAGCGAGGGAGGGTGCGATAGAAAGAGGAAGTGATGGTGAAGGGAGTGGGCGAACGAGGGATGGACAGAGGACCTGAAAGGCGGAAGGGGGGTCTGAGAGAGACAGAGGGAAGGGAAGAGTTGAGAGAAAATGAGAGCGAGGGGCAGAGGTGCCCGGTGGGAGAGAGAGAGCGGGAGGTACAGAGAGACTGAGAAAGATGGGTAAAGTGGCAAGGAGGAGGTAGGGGAGGGAGCATGAGAGGAGGTGCATGCAAGGAGTGAGGTCTAGAGGGAGGCCATTAGTGGGAGAGAGGAAAAGGAAGGAGAGATAATATAGAAAATGGATATACAAAATAAAGGAAGATGGGTGGGTCGACGGGTAAAACAGGAAGTGTGAAAGAGGCTATTAGGTGTGTGTGTGTGAAATGGTGGTGATTCGAAGCACAGAGGAAGAAAGGGCGGGAAAGAATGATGGAGTGAGCACTATGCAAAGAGTGACCGAAGGAGTGCAGGAGAGATGGGTGAAAAGAAGTGGGAGAGAAGTGACTGCAAGGAGAGAGAGAGGGGAGTGACAAGGAGCTTGCAGGTGGCTATGGCATGGAAATGCAGAGAGGGGGAGAGGGCGGAAGGAGAGAGAGCAGCCGTGAGAGCACAACGAGAACCATGTTTTGGGGGAGACAGACAGGTGCAGACAGAGAAAAAAAACTCGGAGCGGAGTTAGAAAGCCAAGCCAGGGGCGAGGGTGGGTGGGTGCGATAGAGGGTGGGGATGGAGATGAAAGGAAAGAACATAAAAACAACAGAGGAAGTTAGCGGGGAGAAGGAAGAAGGCACAGTGGAGATGCGGGGGTAGGAGGAAGTGAGGGAGCGCATTTGGGGGCTGCTGGTGAGGAGACGATGAAGGAGACGGCTACCTTTGATTCTGAGTAATACCGCCAGTCTCTGCGCAGCCCCGGGCGCCCGAGTGTTAGTTTAAGGTGTTTCCATGGCAACCAAAGTATGCAACAGAGAAGCAAACAGGAGAACTTCCAAGCATAATGAGCGTTTCCCCCTTCAGAGACTCTGCACCAAACCCCCAGACCCGTCAGGCGCTTCTGTGGGCTCTCAACAATTACAACTTCCAGCCCCCCGCCTGTGGTCTCCCGCATACACACTGTGTTAAACGTGTACCAAATGGAGCTTTCTTAAACACCTTTGATAAGCAGCTTTGGTGAAAACTTGACAGGATCAAAACGCAGCTTGGTGCTGGCTTAGTGGCTCTAGCGCGAATCATTTTGTGCCGAACTATTGCCAATAGTGCATTCAGAGCTCCATTGATTTTCTGTGACATTGCCCCACTTTCCACAGTGGCACGCACATTCCAGTTTCCACCCTGACCCAGAGAAGTGCAGGCAGGCATCACTCCCTTTCCACAATGCCCCTCATCAAGCACTCCCAGTTTATATAATGCCACGTGGTGCACACATTGCCAATTCCCACAATTCCTCAGTTGACACACGCTTACCTCGACACTTTCACGGTGTCTCAGTGAGTGCACATTCCCGGTACCACAGCGCCCCATTAGTAATAACATACAAAAACGATTCAGTAAGCACACAGTGCCATCCTTCCATAACCCATGGAAGGGTCACCCCCCCAATTAAACAGTGCCAATCAGGGGCACATTATTACCCAGTTTCAACAGCGGTCCAATAGGCTCTTGTTTGCAAGTTTCGCCAGTGGCCCAGAATCACAAACTGTAGTATTCCTCAGTAAGCGCCCATTTCTTTTAACCACATTGCTCAATGAAACACACGTTTTCCAGATTCCAGTATCCGAAAAAAGCAGCAGGCCAAGCACACAATGCACAGGGCTGGCAGTGGTGAGTACGTTGCCAGAGTTTGGCCTGCTGTGGGACGGGCCTGTTTCCGCTTCATGTTGCTGCTCCCCAAGGGTTCTTTGCAATGGCTTTGAAGCCTCTGTCTAAATCTGGGTATCATGTTGTATCACTTTACAGGCTACAGTCCGCCACGGCAAATGACACACTCCAGACTGACACCTGTCCCATAGACAGGTCCCAGAAGCAGCAGTTAACACAGTCCGCATAAGCGTCCTGCCCTCAGTTTTTGCGGCTGCCATGGCCTTTGCGAAGCATCTCTAAAGATTAATCCTTACACCACTGTGCTATTTCCATTATTTTCTTTACAGAAAAGTAGCTGCTTACGTGTTCTAGAGCACCTCTTCGCCGATGCACATCGGAGCTTCCAGGAGCATTAGCTTTTCAGTGCAGCTCCAACTACGCCACAAGCCTTGTCGGATAGTAGGAACTGCTCAACCTGTGGCAAATATTCCTGGCAGGTCCTCCTGTGATGACCCTCTTTTGCTGTATACACCACTTAAACTTAGTTCACCGTCATTCTCAAACCTATTTCATTACAGTCACCCTTCTAGCCCCAACACTCAGTCTCACTCACCTAACATGTACCTCCCGTGATACGCAGACCCATCCTTCCGGCTCCGGCCATGTCCACCGTCAGAAGATAAGACATCATTTGAAGACCCTTCAGCTCCCTCACTGCAGGTTACTCACTTCACTGAACTTCTCCTTAGCCACCCTGAATGGAATGAGTTTGTTCCTAACTAGCCTGGATTTTCCCAAGTAAATCTCCACCTGCAATCTCTTAACACGATGGGCCTCATTACAGGGTCCCTTTTAATTTCCATGGGACCAGGAATAGCAGGAACTAGCTCTTTTAAAATTATAAGATTCTCAACAACAGCGCAGATCTAGTTAGTTTCAATTTGATATTTAGAAATCTCTTGGGGAAATTTTGTGGCACAATGAGGAATTCCTTGGGATTCTGACCCAGAAGTACTGATTCCCCAGTAATTCCTCATTTCTCAGAGCAGTCTCAAAGCTTCACTCATATTCCCAAATAACCCCACTCCTGGAGTTACCAGTACGCCACGTATCTGTACTGCCAGTGACAGAATTATCAGGGATATAACTAGGGATCTCGAATCAGGGCTCGACCACACAGGGTCTGATGGGTCTCTTGACAACACAGGTGACAGTGTTCTGCTCATTTTAAGGTAGTAGCTGGTACCTCTAACTCCCACTGTATTTGGCTCACAAATTACTTGGGCACTTCACGAACAATGATGAGCAATGCACTTACTTTGCTTCGTACAAAAATGCAACACACAAAATCAAACACACATCACGAAAAGAACACCTATGATAATTCCAGTAAATTTAGTTTAACCTCATCTCCATCGGCATTTAGGATTTGGTGTATTATCAGTTGCCAATTAGTTTCAGTTTATTTTTATTGTTTGATTTGAGCAAAAAGGAGCACAAAGATTACAAATTCACTCGCATTAGAAAAGAAAAAACATTTCTACAAACATAAATATAAAATAACTTAAGTTGTACCTCTCCCTAACCAACTATTACTTAACATCCTCCATAAAATCATATTATAAATCCTCCACCGTTATCCATTATGTTAGTAATAGTTGAGCTTTAACTAATAACTATCAAAGCCAACTTTCTCACTTATACTTGTACCCACCCAATTTAGGATCAGATCCTCTTTAATTTAACAAATTTTACCTTCTCAACAACCTCCTTTCATAATACATATTATCAGTTATTTCATTTTAAAACACAGTTCCCTTCCTGTAATCTGAATAAGTACCAATAGCTTATTCTGAATTAAAGTGAAATTTTGCATGCATTATAAATACATTAAGGGGCAGATTTACAAGAACTGACACATCTCTGCATATTAGCAGAGATGCGTCAGTTCAAGTGCGTCACGCAAAAAAACTCTTGCGCCACCATGGATGCGTCGCATTTACAATGCGGCGCACCGTGGCTCAAGGATTGACAGATGCGTCACGCATGTGTTGGCATACCGGTAACGCATTGCTGGAGTTGTGTCGCAAGCACGATGCAACTCCAGAAATGCTCAGGAATGCCTATTCCTAATGTGCTGCGTCACTCCTTAGGCCTGCTTCAAGCAGGCGTAAGGTTTTGACGCAGTCGCGTCGTAAAAGTGACTCAGTGAAATCCTGTAGATTTCACTGCGTCACTTTTACGAGGCTTTCTTGCGTCGGAACGCCCACCCTGCATACATTATACCCGACGCAGGTATAATGTGATGCAGGGCTTTACAACATGACGCATCTCCCTAGATGCGTCACGTTGTAAATGTGTCGCAACGTGGTGCATTGTTTACGCCGCCGCTGAGTCACATAAGTGACGCAGCGGCAGTGTAAAAGTGTCGCACGAGGCTTGTAAATCTGCCCCATAATATATAAAACACAATACAATTTAGCTTCATAAAAATAGCAATGTCATAAGTTAATATAATCAGCCTGATATACCTTTATATTTCCGATCTCTTTTCAAAATCGTGGTTAATGTGTCAATGTGCATTATATCAAGCAGAACAATAGAGTATGATAGTGCAGGTAATTTAAAGTGCACAATCAGCTATACAAAGAAGTCATTATTTAATCATTGCCACAATATTTACCATATTAATATTATAAATCACCATATTAGCTCAGGCTTACTCACTATTTTTAAAAATGTACCAACCCTTTGCCATAGCCTGACTTTATTGCATGCCGATACGGTAGACAATAAATCCTGAAGATGTGGTATCTGAAGCTTTCTAAAAAAGGCAGTAAAACCTTCTTTGTTTCACGATTAAGCACACTGCAGGATATTAATATATGGCATAAGGACAAGGAGCATTGTTTACAACACAGACACATAGCCTCAAGTTGGGACTCCTTTTTAGAGAACAGAAATCTGCATTTCCACTTTATCAAAGCAGGCACTTGGCCGAGTTTCATCTTCAGAATCCATCATCTTATATTTTTGCCTTTATATCTTGTAGGTACTGTTGTAAAGTACCCTTGCAGTCCGTACATAACAGATGGGCCAACTGAGGTCTTTTCCTGCAGTCACTATGTCAGATTGTAGAGCATGTTTTTTAGCATATTTTTTATCTTACTTTTCCCAACACGATGTTGAGGCTGATTAAAAATGGTGGCAGGGGACAGATTCAAAGCCTGCAAAACATTTCCTAAATTCTTAATTCAAGGGATTGAATCTCTCACTTGTAACTGTCATTTAAGAAGTTCCTAATTGTACCCTCAGGTGCTGACCATAAATTTGCTCCATAATTAAAAATACTTTGCCAGCACATTAGTTTAACATTCATAAGTCCCAGTTCCAGTCTAAGTGAAATATTAACTGAGCCTTTTGGGGGATTCAGCTAGTTTTTCCAAATAAGAGTCTCTACAGGCTGCAGATGAAGTATAGAAGATTTTACAAAGATTTTGCATCCGTTGAGTAATAGACTTACAATTTTTAAATGATAAGTTTCCCTTCGAACTTCAACAGACTTGTGTCCCAAGACAGAATCCATCTCCTTTAAGTAGCAACAACAGCAATAGCCCTCTACTCCTGGGTAGCCATATGAGTCTTAGAATTGAGATTAACTTCAACTTTAAAAAATATTTATATTCATGGACAACCTCTAATTTCTCCAATTTAATCTTCCACTTTAACTGACTTTTCATTTTCTTTGCCTTTGAAATATCATTACTTTAGTTTTTGAAATATTAATTTTTAAGTAATTAATTAGACAATAGTTGACTAAGCCATTCAATTGTTTTTGGAGACCTAATGGTGTACAATCCAGCAGAATAGTATGGTCAGCATATAATGTAGTCGAAATTAACTCCCCTCCTAGTTTCGGTGGAAAGGTATGGTCAGGGCTTATGTTCACCAAAATATGTGATATATGGAAGGAAAAGAGCAGCAGTGCCAATGTGAAACCTTTGCATGGACCGTGAGGCGTATAACTTTTTCTGGTTAAGGCTCCATTGCTGCCTAATTACACTTGAGTCCAAGTGCCATAATGAAGTTGTGCAATCAACTTCAATAACCCTGGGGGTATATTCCAATTCATAAGTGTACGCTACAATTCTACTCCATTTATCATATTGAAAGCAGTAGATAAATCTATATACGCTGCATAAATTGATTGATTTCTTTTAAAAACATGGTCTTCCACCATCAACTTTAGGGTGACGCACCCATCAGCAGTTGAGTGACCCCTCCTGAAGCCCAGCTGCACTTTTGGGAGGATCTTTTCTTTTTCTGCCCAATGTTCTAGGGCCTGTGCGAGGTGTATCACATAAATTTTGCTTCGGATTGTAATTTTAATGGTATTTATATGGCACTTAACTCCTGACGAGGCATTGAAGCTCCTTTTGGCGAGTAGCACGCTACCTCAGAACCCAAAATGGATTAGTGGTAAATTAGTATAGGCCAATATGAGTTGTTAATTCGAGTGGTGGACATGTGAGTCTGTTAGTTTGATTGAATAGGATCAAGGAGGGATAGAGGAGGGAAGAATCTAGATAGTGTTATTTAGGAGATCATAGAAGTAAAATGAGGTTTGGGAAGACTCAAAGGAGGGAAGAGTCTAGAAAGGGTTATAAGGGATATCATAGTAGTGCAAGGAGGTTTGGGATGAGTCAGAGTGTGGAGGTAGAGGATATATTGAGAGAGGTATAGGATGAGACATAGAGTTGCGCATTGGAGAGAGTTGAAGGTTTTTTTTTCTACAGTAGGAGTAACGTAATAAAAATATAGATGCATAACTACATAGAAAGGTATACATGTATAGGAAATAATAAAGAGATATAAAGTTCTATTATATAAAGTCCCATATGTGCATGTACAGATAAATAGTTAGAGACTCAGACGTTCATGTGTTGCAGTACATAAAGCTAATATTTTTGTGCATTTTTTAATTGTTTTTATTTTGAATGTCTAATAATGTTATTATTCTATAATTGCTGCTTGTGCCCTTTTTTAAAAATTGGGACACAAATACTTCCCTTCCAGAAATCTGTAATTTGATTGCAGTAAACTACATTGGCAATTAAAGGTGTTAGAACTGAGCTGCCAATCCAATAAGCCCCTTAACTGTCCTGATCTAGAAAGTACCTTTAGAGACATTCTTCTGTGCACATTGAACTGTCCTTCAAATCGTGAGTGTGATTAGGAAGAATGACTCTTTTTGCTTTCTTTTTGTGTGTTGTGTCTGGTCTATAACCGTAAACTGCATGAATTCCAGCCTCATTACAGGTACTTTTATTGCCTATTTTTTATTATTTAATAATTGTATTTCCAAAGCGCAACATGAAACTGGAATCTTCCTCGGAGCACTTTAATTGAAATAAAATGGAAATTGCAGTCTTTGGAGTAGGTCTTGAGTATAAAACGTGAAGCTATAATACTCCAGTACAAAAGCGATACTCAAAGAAGCTACTGTGAATATGGCAGCAAAGCCTTGGGAAGGACCAATGAGGGTTTGTCTGTACAACTAATCCAGTGTCTCCCAACAAAGCCAAACACTGTTGCTGGGAAGTGGGACATCGGAACCCCACCGCGTGTTCAAGGTGGAACACCCCCTTGACCTCATTGTTGGAGGCTTCAGACTGGTGGCAACAATTATGGCTTTTTTGGAATACAGCGTGACTGTACTGTAGGGGTGGGATGTTCTGACACCCCGTGTAAAATCCTACAACCACAGTAGAAGGAAACGTTGACCTGGAGGGAGGTGGTCACCCTAGCAGGCAGAGACTGAAGTGTGGAGATCAGCTGCTTATTGGAACATCCAGAGATTGGATGTATTTTTAAATGACTTTTCTCAGGTAAGCATGTTGTACCAGCATTGTGTGCTAATAAAGACTACTGAAAACATTGACAGGATGCAAAAGCCTAACCGATTGGTATTGCCAATGCTTGTTTAAACTACACATGTTTCACTCTTTCTGCCTCCAGCTGTAAAATTGTCATGATATATCTTGAACCATGACACCTGGAGGTGATCACGTCGGGGGCAAGTCTCAAAGATTTGCCACTGCATAAGTTGGAAGTATGCAGCAAAAATCTTTCATTTCTACATTTGTAAATAATGCAAATTCAAACTGTAAGAAACAACTATATTACGAATCTGTAAAGTCTGATCTTGCTTAACTATGGATGCATAAAATGGGCAAGCAGTGTAGAATTTGCACAGGTGCAGATTGTGAGTGAGTAGAAAGTTGTGGGTATTCTTAGTGGTGCAACCATGACAAAAAGGTGTTTTAGAAGAGTGATCGAGAGCTGCATGCCCACGAATTTACTCCAGGGGCAGTAACTGGTCTTATGGAAGAGAAAAATAAGTACTCAAATATAATAAATGTGAAACAGAAATGAATGTGGAAATCTGGTATTTATGTATCCCTTATAAGTGCAGCATGGCAATGTTCAAATTACACGTGAGCAGGGTTAGAAGAATAGTGAGGGATAGACTTCCTTCTCAGTGCCCCAAAAATATTTACGCATTTCCCACCATTTATAATATGTGCGATCTTAGCTGATGTGCATTTATTGTTTGTGAATGCACACAGCCACTGAGTTGCTCACAGTTCTTGTTGTAATGTATACACTTGTAAATGACACATTTCTTCAGCGTAATTTGTCAATCAGGCAATTTGGGGCTAGTTAATGTTTGCTGGGCGAGCCGCAGAACCTGGCAGAGACATGCCACCATTGGTTGGTCCACCAAATTTGGAGTTACCCACAGTGATGGCAAAATCTTTTCATGTGTTCATGGTGCATGCATACATGGAGGAGGACACATTGGGGAAAAATGGAAACCTGAAGTCACTTACGTAATGTCTGAAGTTAGACCTCCCCTAAAGCGGCATCCAGCTTTGGGACTCTCCTAAAAGGGCTAAACTACTTACATTCACCCATTTCAGTTTGAAAAAGAAATGTCTGGGTAGTTTGAAGATATACTAGCAACTTTTTAACATATCTAAAATGTTAGCTCGCCAAAGGTCTAGGCAAATAGCTAGAGGTCTAGAGTTTTTTTTATAGTCGCCTACAAAGATGGTTCCTAGGTGATTTTTTTATAAACAAACAACATGTTTCTAAAAAATGACCCCAGAAAATGGAAAACCTGGGAAGGGAATGTACTGCAAGCTTTATGTCTTAAAGTGCAAAACAAACACTTGTTTATTGGTATTATTTAAATGATCAAAGCACACTCTCATTGTCATCTTTTCTACTAGGATAGTTCAGAGATATTTTGGAATATAATTACAGACAATGTAAATATTTTAGTAACTATATTTGATCACCGGCATCTCAGCCAATCAAGAAAGAACACACCCAGGGTCATAGTGGTAATTCTGGATGACCAGGAGTAGAGTCAGAAGGCCGGCTCTGTGACCGAAAGACAGAGGGACATCAGATGAACATCTCATTGCCAACCTGCAAGATTCCAAATGTCACTAATGCTCACTCTAAGATGGTACGTTCTCGAAGAAGCAAGCATAAGATATACCGTCCAACACTTCATAGCAGAATCTAGCTCAAACTTGAATATAGATTGTTGATGTAGTCAATGTGTAAGATAATGTAGAGGGAGCTAGTAAATTAGAGTGCTGACCCTTAATGTATGCTTAACATCTACAGATCCCGCATGCGTACTCATTGCTTCTTGCTAAAGACGCCAATGATACGCTCACGTTACCATGATACGCCCTATCCAATTATATCACCTATTTTTAGAAGTTCTCCTTTTGCCATTTCCGTTGATTCATAAATTACGTGCTATTGTAATTACTACCTCAACTCTAGCCCTTTGGGCTGTTTCCTCAGCCTCTGACCTTGCCATAGTTCCTGCCTTTGTCTCTATTACAGAGCCATGCTCTCTTATGGACAATGGGTCGGCCGTGCCCGGCCCAGACTCAGTGTCAGCATTCTGTGCACGCTGGGCCAAACCATGATCATGGCAAAGAAGGAAACAAGTTTAGTAAAGTAAACGAATAGCAGGGACTCTGAGATTGTTAAACTTGCTTCTGTTGGTTAAAGTCGCCAGTATACCAGTTTGTGTTGCTGCATAGCTAGTGTGGGAAGCTTTGCTAACCAGGCGACCGAGCTGATTTTTAAAAATTTAGTCCATGCATAACCTATTTGTCCAGAACTACAACTCCCAGAATTCCCAATCCCAAGCTGCTCCTACTACCTCTTACAGCTGATTGTGGATGATCCGTTGCACCTGAACCTTTTTTTGTGCCCCTACATCCCCGGCTCCCCTTGAGTGTATATTAACAACTTACATCTTGGGTAAGAGTCCATAACTTATCTTGGGTATTCCAGTGCTCAGCCTTTGATGAATAGTTGCTTAGGAATATTTTCATGCTATGTACTTAGCACCTGTTTGTGGTTCTGTCTGCCTTTCCTTGAGACTTACCTCCTGTGCAGTTGCTGCCTTTCTTTGACTCACTGCATCTGGTCCCACCAATTATAAATTTAGCTCCAGCTTTGGATCCCATGTTCTAGTTTTATTCTTGGTATATAGATGTGGAGTGCTAAAAGACTGATTCTGCCTTGACCCTCACCTTGTTGCAGAGTCTGTGACCTTGGATTCCTTCGCCTTGCATAGAGCTGTCTTTGCTTCTGTCTTGATCTAGGTGGCATGCTCCTGCGTGTGTTAAGCCTCCTGTCTTGCTCTGGGCGCCATGCTCCTGCTTGTGTTCCGCCTCCTGTCTTGTTCTATGTGCCTTGCTCCTGCTTGTGTTCCGTCTCCTGTCTTGCTCTGGGCGCCATGCTCCTGCGTGTGTTAAGCCTCCTATCTTGCTCTGGGCGCCATGCTCCTGCTTGTGTTCCGCCTCCTGTCTTGTTCTATGTGCCTTGCTCCTGCTTGTGTTCCGTCTCCTGTCTTGCTCTGGGCGCCATGCTCCTGCTTGTGTTCCATCTCCTGTCTTGCTCTAGGCGCCATGCTCCTGCTTGTGTTCCATCTCCTGTCTTGCTCTGGGCGCCATGCTCCTGCTTGTGTTCCATCTCCTGTCTTGCTCTAGGCGCCATGCTCCTGCTTGTGTTCCATCTCCTGTCTTGCTCTGGGCGCCATGCTCCTGCTTGTGTTCCGTCTCCTGTCTTGCTCTGGGCGCCATGCTCCTGCTTGTGTTCCATCTCCTGTCTTGCTCTGGGCGCCATGCTCCTGCTTGTGTTCCGCCTCCTGTCTTGTTCTTTGTGCCTTGCTCCTGCTTGTGTTCCGTCTCCTGTCTTGCTCTGGGCGCCATGCTCCTGCTTGTGTTCCATCTCCTGTCTTGCTCTAGGCGCCATGCTCCTGCTTGTGTTCCATCTCCTGTCTTGCTCTGGGCGCCATGGTCCTGCTTGTGTTCCGCCTCCTGTCTTGCTCTGGGCACCATGCTCCTGCTTGTGTTCTGCCTCCTGTCTTGCTCTGGGCGCCATGCTCCTGCTTGTGTTCTGCCTCCTGTCTTGCTCTGGGTGCCATGCTCCTGCTTGTGTTCCATCTCCTGTCTTGCTCTGGGTGCCAGGCTCCTGCTTGTGTTACGCCTCCTGTCTTGCTCTGGGTGCCATGCTCCTGCTTGTGTTCCGCCTCCTGTCTTGCTCTGGGCGCCATGCTCCTGCTTGTGTTCCGTCTCCTGTCTTGCTCTGGGTGCCATGCTCCTGCTTGTGTTCCGCCTCCTGTCTTGCTCTGGGCGCCATGCTCCTGCTTTTGTTCCGTCTCCTGTCTTGCTCTGGGTGCCATGCTCCTGCTTGTGTTCCGCCTCCTGTCTTGCTCTGGGTGCCATGCTCCTGCTTGTGCTCCGCCTCCTGTCTTGCTCTGGGCGCCATGCTCCTGCTTGTGTTCCACCCCCTGTCTTGCTCTGGGTGCCATGCTCCTGCTTGTGTTCCGCCTCCTGTCTTGCTCTGGGCGCCATGCTCCTGCTTGTGTTCCGCCTCCTGTCTTGCTCCAGGTGCCATGCTCCTGCTTGTGTTCCGCCTCCTGTCTTGTTCTAAGTGCCTTGCTCCTGCTTATGTTCCGTCTCCTGTCTTGCTCTGGGTGCCATGCTCCTGCTTGTGTTCCGCCTCCTGTCTTGCTCTGGGCGCCATGCTCCTGCTTGTGTTACGCCTTCTGTCTTGCTCTGAGTGCCATGCTCCTGCTTGTGTCCCGCCTCCTGTCTTGCTCTGGGTGCCATACTCTTGCTTGTGTTCCGCCTCCTGTCTTGCTCTGGGCGCCATGCTCCTGCTTGTGTTCCGCCTCCTGTCTTGCTCCAGGTGCCATGCTCCTGCTTGTGTTCCGCCTCCTGTCTTGTTCTAAGTGCCTTGCTCCTGCTTATGTTCCGTCTCCTGTCTTGCTTTGGGTGCCATGCTCCTGCTTGTGTTCCGCCTCCTGTCTTGCTCTGGGCGCCATGCTCCTGCTTGTGTTACGCCTTCTGTCTTGCTCTGAGTGCCATGCTCCTGCTTGTGTCCCGCCTCCTGTCTTGCTCTGGGTGCCATACTCTTGCTTGTGTTCCGCCTCCTGTCTTGCTCTGGGCGCCATGCTCCTGCTTGTGTTCCGCCTCCTGTCTTGCTCCAGGTGCCATGCTCCTGCTTGTGTTCCGCCTCCTGTCTTGTTCTAAGTGCCTTGCTCCTGCTTATGTTCCGTCTCCTGTCTTGCTTTGGGTGCCATGCTCCTGCTTGTGTTCCGCCTCCTGTCTTGCTCTGGGCGCCATGCTCCTGCTTGTGTTACGCCTTCTGTCTTGCTCTGAGTGCCATGCTCCTGCTTGTGTCCCGCCTCCTGTCTTGCTCTGGGTGCCATACTCTTGCTTGTGTTCCGCCTCCTGTCTTGCTCTGGGCGCCATGCTCCTGCTTGTGTTCCGCCTCCTGTCTTGCTCTGAGCGCCATATGCCTGCTTGTGTTCCGCCTCTTGAATTACTGCTTTTCATGGGTTGCTTTTGTTCTTCCATTCTTAGCGAGTGCTTCTGGAGCAAAACCCTATCACATCTCTGAGATATTATGTAGAATTTAAATATCTGTTGTTAGTTTTCGGCATTACTTGCTTTATGTATTCAGCCTGTGAGAACCAGCGGTCTGACATCCTGTAGTTTTAAAATGTTTGGGTCTTGCCTACCAGACAGAGCAAAGTTGCTGTTGATGGCAAGATCTATTGTCAGCTTTGAGCCCGCCCACTGCTTACCATTGGTTGGCGTAACTGTCTCATTTGCTTGCTTCTCATGTGTTAGCTTGTGTGGAATTTCCTTCCTCTTCTTGTGTTTGTCCCTCCCTTGGAGCACCAACTTTCCTGTGAGTTAAGCTCCCTATGAGAGTGCATGTGTTTTCCAGCGTACTTCTTTTCCCCGGCCTGCTCTCCATGTTGCTCTCTGTTGCCGTATGCTTTTCCCCTACCCACTCCATGTTGCACTTGTCCTTGTGTACTTCTCTGCCATTGCTTTCTTGCCCATATGCTTCTCCCCCACCGTCTCCAGGTTCCTGTTGCATGCCCATTCATTGCTTGTCAGCCCAACCCTCTGTGCCGCTTCTGTCCCACTGTTCAAATCCTAGTTGATGTGTGCAGAGCACATCTCGTTTTCCAGTAATTGTTCTTTGTTTTCTGTTTATTTGCCACATATATAAGACAGCCCTGTTCTGTCTTGTGAAACGGTCCCCATTGGTGAGGTTCTGTAGAGCCTGTTAGAGAAGCATCAAAAGTGGAAAGCCATGCTTAGCTTTCCTCAAAGTCCTGTGGACCACCAATTTATTGACTTCACATGTCACCGGGGTAGTGTTCAATATGTTTCTCTGTGTGAATGCCGGCTGCCTGTAAGCTCTTGCTGGGTATGATGCCTGCTCTTGACCCACGTCCTAGTTGCTTTTTTTCACGACAAATGATGGCATTTAAAGGAAAAAGGTCTGACCGGGTTGCCATTGGTAGAAAAGTCCAAGTGCCCTTGATGTTTCAGAAATGTGTTGCCAGTTTCATGGTTTTGTTCATAAGTCTTGGTTTGCATCCAAAAGGGCACTGCGGGGTGGGGTCTAGCTCTCTGAAGGGGTGCCCCAGTTACCTCAGCTGTGTGGATATCCCACAAGCTCACCTTTGTAGACAGTTTCCACAAGAACCTTGAGTCTCAGGCCCCTCTGTTCACCCAACCTGCCATCTCCCTTCCTGACCTCAAAGAGAGTGGAGAGGAGCGTTCCATTGCTAATAGACTTTAGCATGCGACTCGGCACTGGACATTGTGAGATGGCTAGAGCCAGCCCTTTCCACCTAAATCCAGTGCTTCAGGCAGGTATATTGGGAGATTTCCGGGTTTCAGAAGGAAGTTCTTCCCCTAAGCAGCCCTCTCAGCCACATGACATTCCCACCTACAGCTAACTCTCGTCCCAACAACCTCTGCAAAAGTTAAGGCCAACATTGATCTGTTACACTCATAAAACTCACCCGTGACATACATTTAAAGAGGAACCATATGTTCCCAAACTCTCTAAAAACCTGCTGGCACAACCGGAAGTTCCCACCTCTCATTTCCGCCCGACAAGCCCTAAAAATCGATTTCTTTTTCTTATTCGGTATGCTTCTTCTGTGCTAGTGTTGTGCAAGGAAAGATGGCATCTGGCTTGGCCTGGCTGGTACATCACTGCAGCTATTCGGGCAGTTATGAAGACTGAAAGGGAGAGTCGGAGACACAAATCACCTCTGCTCCACTGGGCGACAAGTAGACTTCTCTGCACATGATGGAAATTCAGATGAGGCTCATTGCTACATTTACTAGTTGTCATCAAATTGTCCAAAAGTAGTGCACAGCTGTGCATGCTATTCACAGTGCTTAGAGGCACCCATATATAAAGTGTTATCGTGCTACTCGCCGAAAAAGCGCTTCGACGCCTCGTCAAGGGTAGTAGGCGCTATATAAATGCACTTGCAATACAATATTAAAAAAAAAAAAAAAAGTTGTTTCTAAGGAGAAAAGTAAGAAACGCCCATGGGCGGTGGCAGAGGAGTGGGGTCATCATGTGATCAACTGACTGTGCATGTGCGGGGGGTGGGGGTAGGGGGGTTGTGGCTGTTCTCCCTCGAGTGATATCCTACTTAACTCGGACTTCGCTGTCATTATCTATGGGTCCTCTCTGTATAAAATAAGCCTTTCGCTGCTAACCTTTGCCCATCTAAAATTCCATTTGTTTTGCTAACTCACGAAAAATAATCCCCCAAGCGCGTCAGATCAGGGGGTCTCTGAAAACCCGCGGCTCCTTCACATCGAGCTGACTGACAATTAATTCATGCCAAGGACTTTTATTTAAATCCTCCCCCTCACAAGTCGGGCGTGAGATGAACTTGGAGATGCGACTGAGGTGTGAAGAAATAACCTCAAAACCAGGCACGCGCTTTGTGATTCGAAACTGGCAAAGTTACACATTATGTAACTCCACAGAAGTGGGTCGGAGAAGAAAACAGAGGGCCATATGTAGGACGAAGTGGCGGAGCGTGTCGTTAGCCTCCTGGGCTTAACGGAACGCTCTGCCACTTCGGAAACGCAAGGCTGCACCATATTTACAAGAATGTGGTGCAGCCTTGCGTTTCCCCCTGTGATGGCGCTAAGTTTAACAACTTAGAGCCAACGCAGGCACCCTTGCACCAGAGTGCAAGGGTGTCTGTGTGCAGGGGAGGATTGGTTATGTGTAGGAAGGTGTCCCTTCCTTCACATAAACAATCCTAAAATGCCATTTTGTAACTTTCATGTGTGCTGCTTCATGCAGCACACATGAAAAATTGCATTTTTGAAAAAGGTTTGTTTATGTACAGGAAAGGACACCTTCCTGTACATAAACAAACCATGGCATTTTGCTTTTTCCATGTGTGCTGCACAAGGCAGCACACATGGAAAAAGCAAAAACGAGGAGAAATAATGCATTTCTCCTCGTTTTGCCACCTTAAGACTAGGGTTTTCCTGGTCTTAATTTTGGCGCTGCCTCCTATGTACGCCACCCTTGTACATAGGGGGCAGCGTCTAATACAATGGGTGTTGCGGTGGAACGCCCACCACAACACCCACTGCACGCCCCTTTCACGATAAACATAGCGTGAAAGGGGGCCTTATGTACAAGGCAGCGTTAAGCCACGTTAAGGGGCTTAACGCTGCCTTGTACATAAGGCAAGGCCCCTATCGCCACGGTAACGTCACAAAAAGTGACGTTCCCGTGACGATAGGGGCTTGTACATATGCCCCAGAATGTTTCTGCTCCTGTCTACCTCTGTTTTTACGGGGCGGGTTTGACAACGGGATACACGCTGGCAATGTAGATCAGTTGGTTGTGCGCCTTCAGCACGGATGCGTTTGTAAATTGAAAATTTGGCGGCGAATCTAGGCAGGGCCCTCAAATGTTTGCTCCTTCCGATGGAGGGTGTCAGGGGGGGGGGCAGGATGAGAGATACTCTCAAGTTCATGTAGTGGTAACTCTTAGGACTATCCCGAGGGCTACATTATAAACTCCTGAAAAAACATGGTGAAAAAAACTTTCCGTCTCTAGCGTTATAATTTTGTTCAGCAGATAGAATCAAAAGATGTCTGCCCCCATGTGTTTGACCTCTCATACAGATATGCTAAGGGCTTTATTTTACGACGTGGACATCACTTGGTGACTTGGAAATGTTAGACTTAAAATTGCATTAAAAGAAGGCCCTTGTCCATGTAATTAACGGTACACCATTTACTCCTGTCCATTTTTCTTAAAAAATGGGTGCCAGGATTGGGCCATGATTTTACATTTTATTTTCGCACTTCCTTCAGCATAAATTACATTTTCCATCGATCAATTTTTAAAGATGTATCTTATTAAAATTTCCATGACGAGTAACAACTTTGCCTCACATTGACATTTTTATTTCTGTTTTTATTTTTATTTGTATTTTTGTTATATTTGAATGCTATCTAGCTTATATTGATTTTTTGCATATTTGATGTATTTTGGTCTTACTGTTATGTTCTTTGGAAAATTGAGTGTGATGGATTGTATTGACATTTACAAATCTTTCTGCTAATAACGCATACAATCAATTTATTATTTACTACCAATGCATTTTATTGCCTATGTCTTGATTATTTTCTACTGTTGACGTACTTTGTTGCTTTTGGTGCCGAGTTCTATGGGAAAGCTATGCTGTGCATTACAGTGATGTTATTATATGGTGTCATATTTAATGTTATTGTATATATTTTTAAAGTGATGTTTGTTTACTTCTAATGTGTATTTCAACGAGATTTAAGCTTAGAAATAAATATTTAAAATGTATCTTTATAATTGCCATTAACCATACTAAATTCAATTATTTTCAAAGTCTTACTAGTGCCAAGCAGTACATATCTTGAATTCTGCAAGCTATATTCTATACTTACAACAAATGCATAAAAACGCAACGATCCCCAAATGGGAAATACTTTTGCCATGTAGTTCAATGCCAAAACACCCTTTCAATATTTGGAACTATTTTACGTGTGCAGGTCCACTACTCCTCTGAACTGTCCTGTAATATGTTAGAGGAAGGAGTAAGCCAAGCCTTCAAGAACTGAACCTTATGATTGTCCCACACTATGGTAAGCAAGGCTACAAGGGCAGGCACATCTGCAGTCTGCTGAGAGGGCTGTGATCAGCTTGAGCTGGCTGCTGACGGGAAGGAGCCTGTCTGAGCTCCTGCCTGTTCCACTGGGCTCGTTTCCTGGTGGCGTTGGATGAAGTTGAAGAGAGTGAGAGATACATTTACTAAAGTTTAGTGCAGATGCTCGTGGGGTGCACCGCAGCGCAAACGTGGTGCTTATTTACTTTACAATATAAAGGGCAGCAAATGCAGCGAAAAATTGCTTTGTACCTCAGAAGTGCTTATACAAACATTAGTAAATCTCCCACTGAGTTTTGGGAGAAGCATGGTTGGAATCTGCAGAGTGATTGGAAGATAAATGCTAGTGAAAATATTTGCAGATACCATTTGTGGCTATTTTTGCACTAATATCAGAGTCTTAATGGTCTTCAGGAACTTATTTTCAGTTCTGTCATGTTTCCTCTTCCCCTTACCATATTAAACTTTTGCAGTGGACTTGACTCTTTGTTATAAAGACAGTAAAGCATGAGCAATTGTTGGGTTCATACCTGATAAAATTAAATGTGGTGGGAACGGGTCCAGCTTGGGAAAACACATGCAGAACTGGATTCAGTAATTCTGGGTGCAGTATGTTGTTCCCAGTTTTGTGCCAGTAACGTTTAATAGTGGGTCATTGGAAAAGAGATCCAGCCTAGAATCGGTATCCCGGAGCCCAATTACCGTCCGACTTAGAAAGGGGCCCTATGAGTCGCGCAGGTAAGAATGGATAAACTATGCGGTGAACTATAAGAGGCACTGAGAGGATCCCAAAAGCTGCTGGCTTCACATGCACATGGGGAAGATCTGCCTGCTCTCATTTGCTATCTTAAGTGAGGAAATAACGTTAACTTTATGTTGCCCTTTTTCAGGTTTTTTGTAGTGCTATACCAACTGTCCGTTACGCAGTCACCTTCAACGTCATATTTTACATGCATAGGCAAAGCATCATTACCAATAATAGAATTGGAGGGAGGGCCCCCTACAACACGGAGACTAGGCACCGTTTGATACAGTAAAAATAGGATTTCCCCTTGGGAAGTACCAAACTATGAATAAATCCAACATTTAATCTAACAATAGTATGATTAAAAAAAACCTTTTCTTTCATTCTATGGTACAGCGCAAATTGAATTCATACAACCAATATGATTTATACTACCTTCTTCAAGACAACATATACTTGCTCCCACACACAGAACAATTAATTTAGAACCCTTTATGAGAAAACTCCATTAAAGTCCTATACTCCTGGATCTGTCAACACCAAACTGGCAAAATTATGAGGAGGAACTTAGTCCTCCTCACCGTTGCAACCCACTTTTACTTCACATGGGTAGAAGTCAAGGCAGATAGCTACTTGGGATGCATTCGCTGCCACATGGACGCTGATGCGCTTTCCAGTTTGAAAAAACCTATATGCTGTCTTGAAGAAGGTGATATAAATCATACGACTCACTGAAACTCGTTGACGAGGTAAAAAAAACACTGGATCTGTGAACATATCTGATATGATGACTGATAATTTGTAGATCAAATATCATGTAAAATGTTAACACAGAACAGTAACGTGTAATAGACCATTGGTGTTGTCTTCTTGTGTCTCTCCCTGTGTTGTATTTGTTTTTATTGATTGTATGAATTCAGTTTGCGCCATACCATAGAACAAAAGAACATTTTTTTATCATACTGTTTCCTAGACGTAGAAATAGTTTTTTAAGATTGAAAAGCGTTGTATTTTAAGAGAAGCTTTGCCACTGTTCTAGATTGTGTGTGTTTTAAACAGATGATTATTAATAAAATAACGAAAGAGTTTTGAACTTGCCATACTCTGACCTGGTGTTTTTCTATGCTGTAGTGGTACAGAAGTTTGCATTCACATAACACACGTGTGATTGGTTCTGCTGTTGTTAGATTTAATGTTGGGTGTATTCATAGATTGGTACTTCCCATGGGGAAATCCTATTTTTACTGAGCATTATTACCTGCAGCTACATAACTATGGTCGCTTAATTTAAGCACAATTGTCACAATTTTGTGTTACTGAAATTACTGAAAATATTGGAGCAAAATTTTACGCAATTTTTTGCTGCAGAGGACTGGTTTGAGAGAAAATGTCTTGCAGAAGAGAGACTCAAGCGGAAAAAAAGTTGTGAAAGACATTTTCATATAAACCCGTCCCCTTGTCAGTATGTAGAGTGACTTTTAAATGTGAGGTAAGCCCTCACTTTTAGTTTTCATTTGAGACATCCCATTTTTTCCCTTATTTATGCATATTTTTGCATAATTTCCCTCACATTTTGTGTAGTTTTGAGAAAAAATACATACATTTTCACACCCTTGTTTTTAAAGCTAGTCTGTACTAGTTCTTAGAGATACTGTATCGTGATGGTTCTGATTGTGATGCATGAAGACAGGATGGTATGGTTCAGTCTATGTCCTTTGGAAGAATATTGTCCACATTGTGATTTAGGAATTTCTGGGGCACTTTCTTCAGATTACACAAGGAATGTGCCTGGGTTCCTGCATTTAGAAATAAGCTGCAGACTCTAGACCTTGTGGCTTCTTTTATCTCTGCTCAGAATGTAACACCAAAAACAGCGTAAATATGTTGCCATAATAATAATTATTATCATAAATGTGAATATAACATAATCTCATTTAGAATGTTGAGAGCTCTACTGAAGATAATTTAGCAGATCGGTCTTCTGTTCCAACATTGTAATGTTTGTCTTTTTGTGTCTCCCGTTTCAATTTAGCAAATTCTACCCTCAGTGGGTGTAGCCCTTCTGCCCCAGGCTGTACTGGTTGTCAAAAGTCTTCTCTGTTTTTATAGGCCCTCACCTTTGGCTCAGCCCTATTACTTGTTTCAAGGTCTTTACCAACCGCCAGTGCTTAATTTGTAAAAAAAAACAAGTGCCAGGGCTCTCGTCAGGAGGCGACTACAGCTTGCACCATACATTGGCCTTGCGCTGCTGCCAGTGATAGTAACAACACAACTACTAACCATCACACTCTTACAAGTGTGAGAAATAGGACTATTCCAGGCCCCCAAAGCTATAAGAATGGCTTGGGCGGCAGGTAATAGTCATTTTTAATGTATAATAAATAATAATTGACTGTTTTGGTCATTTAAAACAGGGCTACCTTGTGGCAGCCTGTCACAAGCGCCGGTGTTGACAATTAAGTGCTGGTGCCCAGCACCGGAAACCACTGTCTCAAATTAAGCACTGCCAACCGCTATAGCCCTCGGTATATATACACACAATTTTCCTCTCTAACTATAGGTAGCATAAGTGACACTTTGACTCGTAATGTCCCCTCATTGTTCAGAAATATCCAGGGCTTCATTTTCATTTGGAGAATTACAGAGTGAAAAGTCTCTAAATATAATTTCAGACAACGGTTAAGTACATGTATGTGTGAAAGTAATCCCAATAGTCATATCCACGCTGGCCATGAGAAGATCCAGGACCACAGTGAGCCTTTTTATGCCACAGCACTCCAGGCCACTTGTGTATCCTGATAATGCATGGCTGGGGGTACTTTGGCCAGTATAGTACATTAAATGTGCCCCTTTCCCCACAGTTTAAGATATAAAATGGATGAGTTGAAAGATGTTATTAACTTGTGACCTTTAAAAGTCGAGCATCAGTTTCCCAATAGAAAGAGAATTAGACTAAAGGAACAGAATTAGTCACTATTTTATTAGGTAACACTTTAAGTGTTGTAATTTGGTAACATAATAAAAAATACTACCCAACGAAATATCATCGTTGTCTTCAGTGATAAGAAGGCAATTCCTCTTCTGCATGTACCGTCGTTTTACTTTCTCGTTTCTTTTTATTAACATTTAAGATAAATGTCAGGCTTCTACTCCCGACTTTAGAGAGAAGCTGACAGGTAATTGTAGCTAAGTTCATCTAAGGAGATCATGTCATTTTCTGAACGAGATATTCATGTACTGAATGGTTCGATTGCGCACTGGTTTATGTGAACGTAAATGTCATTTACAGCGCTGCCCTACTCGCATCTAGGGGTAGGTAAGAGAATTGAAGATCAGCGGCTAATCTAGCCTTGCAGCTGCCAGGATGTCTTCATCTGGACATTTCCAGAATTTTGAAATTTGTCATGCTCCCCCTGAAAGTCCTCACTACTAGCTTGATTTCTTTCGCTTCATCGCAATCATGTTTCAAATGCTAACCTTACAAAACACAAATAGCGAAACTGCAGGATTTTCTGGTGGTAACATTACCACCTCAATGCGAGTTACCTAGGTCGAAATGAGGGGCAATGCTGTAAAAATGTCCCCTCATTCCAGGCTGAAAAACTCAGAATCCTGCATTTTATCCCCGCGTCTCTACAGATATCACCTGGAGAAATTTGAGTAAAGCCGCTGGGCGTGACATTGGCACATTTCTTGTAATCCTGATTTGCAGCAACCCCACTTTGTGCCCATTCTGGAATTCCCGGGGAAGTCACAATGTGGGCTTTTGTATTTAGAATTGTCATTCCTGAACCCTGGGGACTAGGTCTTTGTCTACAGTGAACAACAAGCTCTAAAAAGCTTGTCAAATGTTAATTGCCTGTCGATATTTATTTTTCGATATTTTGTCGATGCCATTTAGTACTATCAATATTCTGACTTCGATATTTAGTATGTTCACCTTTACTACAGATACCTTAAGGCATGGTTATAGTTCTTGAGTGCTCTATCACCCCAAAGAGAGTCCTCAAGACACATCCTTTTTAGGAGTCTGTAGAGATGGGTGTTTGCTCCTAAGAGGTATTCTGTTCTGCCGAATACTGGAGCATTGCAGGTGAGTAATGTGTCAGCAATGAGGTTGGCATCAGGCATTCAACGTCATAAAGGGGACACTTCTTTTTCAAAATGAAGAATGAGCATTGATGTAAGAAGAGGCGGGATCCATGAGCAGAGGTCCGCCTTTATGCTCTGCTGACTACAGGCTGCCTTTGTTCTCAAGGGCGCCTTCTTTCCTCCAGTGATCTTGCAAGTAATTGTATAGTAATTTCCATGGAATCCCTGTAATTAGAGACGGCTGGAAATATAATCTTCTTGTGGCGCTACCATAGGTTGGGTGGCGATGTCTTGGAGGGGAAAGGTATGTCTCTTAGTTCAAACTATCAATTTCTACAGCTTGATAGAGATCTGACCCAAGGGCAGGATAGGTAGATCATTGTGGGACTCTCTATGGATCTCTGGTCTTTGGAAGGATTCTGTAGGTTGATGGAGGTTCCTTTCTCTCTCTCCAAAGATTCCTGTCCCTGGACAGCAACGATGGCTCAATGGTGGCCTGTGTGTGGATACCTGCACCCAAGCAGCTTCCACAGCTTGTTGCCGTCTGCTTGGTGGACACATATCTTGGTGCAGCTGCTACAGCTCAAGAGGGCCTGTTTGCAGATATATGATTCCAGGTAGGTCTACAGCTCGATGGAGGCCTTTCTCTGCGGATTGTTAGTCTGGTTGAGCTTCCATGGCTCTTTGGTGGCCTGTCTATGAATATTTGTCCCAGGCAGTTCCCATAACTCGATGGAGGTCTCTCTACATACCTGGCCATTTACTGCTGCTACTGCTTGATGTTTATCTCTCTGCGGCTATCTGGATCCACAGGCAGCTTCTGCCACTGGGTGGATGTCTCACTGCACACCTGGTCATGGACTGCTGCTCTCTGCATACCTGGCCGTGGACCGCTGCTCTCTGCATACCTGGCCATGGACCGCTGCTCTCTGCATACCTGGCCATGGACTGCTGCTACTGCTCAGTGTACTCCTCTCTTTACATGTCTGGTCACACAGGCAGCTTCTGCCACTGGGTGGATGTCTCTCTGCATACC
The DNA here is from genome assembly GCA_963921515.1 of Calotriton arnoldi. Taxonomy (NCBI): domain Eukaryota; kingdom Metazoa; phylum Chordata; class Amphibia; order Caudata; family Salamandridae; genus Calotriton; species Calotriton arnoldi. Next base: position 1,104,668 of record CAWUFW010001628.1, read on the forward strand.
TAGCCATGGACCGCTGCTCTCTGCATACCTGGTCGTGGACTGCTGCTCTCTGCATACCTGGCTGTGGACTGCTGCTCTCTGCATACCTGGCCGTGGACTGCTGCTACTGCTCAGTGTACTCCTCTCATTATATATCTGGTCCCAGGCAGCTACTGCCGCTGGGTGGAGGTGTTGCTGCATACCACTCCATGGACCCCTGCTCTCTGCATACCTGGTCATGGACCACTGCTCTCTGCATACCTGTCAGTGGAACGCTGCTCTCTGCATACCTGGTCGTGGACTGCTGCTCTCTGCATACCTGGCCATGGACCGCTGCTCTCTGCATACCTGGTCATGGACTGCTGCTCTCTGCATACCTGGTCATGGACTGCTGCTCTCTGCATACCTGGTCATGGACCCCTGCTCTCTGCATACCTGGTCATGGACCACTGCTCTCTGCATACCTGCCAGTGGACCGATGCACTCTGCATACCTGGTCGTGGACCGCTGCTCTCTGCATACCTGGCCGTGGACCGCTGCTCTCTGCATACCTGGTCATGGACCACTGATCTCTGCATACCTGGTCATGGACCGCTGCTCTCTGCATACCTGGTCATGGACTGCTGCTCTTTGCATACCTGGTCATGGACCGCTGCTCTCTGCATACCTGGCCATCTCTGCATACCTGGTTATGGACCGCTGCTCTCTGCATACCTGGTCATGGACTGCTGCACTCTGCATACCTGGTCATGGACCGCTGCTCTCTGCATACCTGGTCATGGACTGCTGCTCTCTGCATACCTGGTCATGGACCACTGCTCTCTGCATACCTGGTCATGGACCACTGCTCTCTGCATACCTGGTCATGGACCGCTGCTCTCTGCATACCTGGTCATGGACCGCTGCTCTCTGCATACCTGGTCATGGACTGCTGCTCTCTGCATACCTGACCATCTCTGCATACCTGCAGGTCCGTAAGGCCAATGGCCATCACTCTGCACACTCAAGAAGGCCTTCACTGTGTGCACACAGCTTCAGGAGCAACAGATGCGCGCTCAAGAACTTCACAGTGTGCACACCACTTAAGGAGCAACAGATGCGCACCCAAGAACTTCACATTGAGCATAGCGCTTCAGGAGCAACAGATGCACGCTCAAGAACTTCACAATGTGTGCATCGCTTCAGGAGCAACAGATGCACGCTCAAGTACTTCACCATGTGTGCACCGCTTCAGGAGCAACAGATGCACGTGCGCTCAAGAACTTTACAGTGTGCGCACTGGTTCAGGAGCAACAGATGCGCGCTCAAGAACTTCACAATGTGCGCACTGCTTCAGGAGCAACAGATTATCACTCAATAACTTCACTGTGTGCACACCCTTCAGGAGCAACAGATGCGCGCTCAAGAACTTCACTGTGTGCACACCGCTTCTGGAGCAACAGATGCGCACCCAAGAACTTCACATTGTGCGTAGCGCTTCTGGAACAACAGATGCGCGCTCAAGAACTTCACTGTGTGCACACCCTTCAGGAGCAACAGATGTGTGCTCAAGAATTTCACAGTGTGCACACCACTTCAGGAGCAACAGATGCGCATCCAAGAACTTCACATTGTGAGTAGCGCTTCAAGAGCAATAGATGCGCCCTCAAGAACTTCACTGTGTGCGCAACGCTTCAGGAGCAACAGATGCTTGCTCAAGAATCTCACTATTGGCGCAACGCTTCAAGAGCAATAGATGCGCCCTCAAGAACCTCACTGTGTGCGCAGCGCTCCAGGAGCAATAGATGCGCGCTCAAGAACTTCACTGTGTGCGCACCGCTTCAGGAGCAACAGATGCGCGCTCAAAAACTTCACAGTGTGCACACCGCTTCTGGAGCAACAGATGCGTGCTCAAGAACTTCACATTGTGCGTAGCGCTTCAGTAGCAACAGATACGCACTCAAGAACTTCACAGTGTGCACACCGCTTCTGGAGCAACAGATGCGCACCCAAGATCTTCACATTGTGCGTAGCACTTCAGGAGCAACAGATGCGCGCTCAAGAACTTCACAGTGTGCACACCGCTTCTGGAGCAACAGATGCGCACCCAAGAACTTCACATTGTGCGTAGCGCTTCTGGAACAACAGATGCGCGCTCAAGAACTTCACAATGTGTGCACCACTTCAGGAGCAACAGATGCACATGCGCTCAAGAACTTCACAGTGTGCGCACTGCTTCAGGAGCAACAGAGTATCACTCAATAACTTCACTGTGTGCGCACCCTTCAGGAGCAATAGATGCATGCTCAATAACTTCACTGTGTGCACACCATTTCAGGAGCAACAGATGCGCACCCAAGAACTTCACACTGTGCGTAGCGCTTCAAGAGCAACAGATGCGCGCTCAAGAACTTCACTGTGTGCACACCCTTCAGGAGCAACAGATGTGTGCTCAAGAATTTCACAGTGTGCACACCACTTCAGGAGCAACAGATGCGCATCCAAGAACTTCACATTGTGCGTAGCGCTTCAAGAGCAATAGATGCGCCCTCAAGAACTTCACTGTGTGCGCAACGCTTCAGGAGCAACAGATGCGTGCTCAAGAACCTCACCGTGTGCGCAACGCTTCAAGAGCAATAGATGCGCCCTCAAGAACCTCACTGTGTGCGCAGCGCTCCAGGAGCAATAGATGCGCGCTCAAGAACTTCACTGTGTGCGCACCGCTTCAGGAGCAACAGATGCGCGCTCAAAAACTTCACAGTGTGCACACCGCTTCTGGAGCAACAGATGTGTGCTCAAGAACTTCACATTGTGCGTAGCGCTTCAGGAGCAACAGATACGCGCTCAAGAGCTTCACAGTGTGCACACCGCTTCTGGAGCAACAGATGCGCACCCAAGAACTTCACATTGTGCGTAGCGCTTCAGGAGCAACAGATGCGCGCTCAAGAACTTCACAGTGTGCACACTGCTTCTGGAGCAACAGATGCGCACCCAAGAACTTCACATTGTGCGTAGCGCTTCTGGAACAACAGATGCGAGCTCAAGAACTTCACATTGTGCGTAGCGCTTCTGGAACAACAGATGCGCACTCAAGAACTTCACAATGTGTGCACCGCTTCAGGAGCAACAGATGCACGTGCGCTCAAGAACTTCACAGTGTGCGCACTGCTTCAGGAGCAACAGATTATCACTCAATAACTTCACTGTGTGCGCACCCTTCAGGAGCAATAGATGCGTGCTCAATAACTTCACTGTGTGCACACCACTTCAGGAGCAACAGATGCGCACCCAAGAACTTCACATTGTGCGTAGCGCTTCAAGAGCAATAGATGCGCGCTCAAGAACTTCACTGTGTGCACACCCTTCAGGAGCAATAGATGCGTGCTCAATAACTTCACTGTGTGCGCACCGCTTCAGGAACAACAGATTATCACTCAATAACTTCAGTGTGTGCGCACCCTTCAGGAGCAATAGATGCGTGCTCAATAACTTCACTGTGTGCGCACCGCTTCAGGAGCAACAGATTGTCACTCAATAACTTCACTGTGTGCACTCCACTTCACGGTGTGCACACCCTTCAGGAGCAACAGATGCGCGCTCAAGAACTTCACAGTGTGCACACCACTTAAGGAGCAACAGATGTGCGCCCAAGAACTTCACATTGTGCACGCCCTTCAGGAGCAACAGATGCGCGCTCAAGAATTTCACTGTGTGCACACCCTTCAGGAGCAACAGATGCGCGCTCAAGAATTTCACTGTGTGCACGCCCTTCAGGAGCAACAGATGCGCGCCCAAGAACTTCACAGTGTGCACGCCCTTCAGGAGCAACAGATGCGCGCTCAAGAACTTCACTCTGTGCACACCCTTCAGGAGCAACAGATGCGCGCTCAAGAACTTCACTGTGTGCACACCCTTCAGGAGCAACAGATGCGCGCTCAAGAACTTCACTGTGTGCACAACCTTCAGGAGCAACAGATGCACGCTCAAGAACTTTACTGAGAGCGCAACGCTTCAGGAGCAATAGATGCGTGCTCAAGAACTTCACAGTGTGCACACCACTTAAGGAGCAACAGATGTGCACCCAAGAACTTCACATTGTGCACACCCTTCAGGAGCAACAGATGCGCGCTCAAGAACTTCACTGTGTGCACACCCTTCAGGAGCAACAGATGCGCGTTCAAGAACTTTACTGAGTGCGCACCACTTCAAGAGCAATAGATGCGTGCTCAAGAACTTTACTGAGTGCGCACTGCTTCAGGAGCAATAGATGCGTGCTCAAGAACCTCACTGTGCGCGCAACGCTTCAAGAGCAATAGATGCGCCCTCAAGAACCTCACTGTGTGCGCAGCGCTCCAGGAGCAATAGATGCGCGCTCAAGAACTTTCCTGAGTGCGCACTGCTTCAGGAGCAATAGATGCGTGCTCAAGAACTTTACTGAGTGCGCACCGCTTCAGGAGCAATCGATGGGAAAACTTCACCTAGACCCCCAAGTACACACACTTAACCACAAGAGCGCCCATGGGGCAGAGATGACCTGAAGGGCCCTCTCAATGCACAGTTAACAGCGTAGGTGTCCGCTGTCACTTCTAGGGACTGGAGCCAAGCCTGCCGTCACAACCGCATGACCTTCCTGGCCTTCTGTTTACACCAGTGGCCCTCATCACTCACCCGTCACCTCAGAGGATCCCACAATCCTCCTCATCTTAGACGCTGTCATGAAGACACTTCAACCGTGACCTGCGCTATGTACGTCAGTGACTTGACCCAAACGCAGCAGAGGTGCCTCTGAGGTGAAGTCTTTGTCATGCACCGTGTATGTTTAAAGCCTTTAACCCTTGCAAGCCTGCCGCTGTGGCTGTATGTGCTGCTTCCTTTGGACACCACACAACCAGATCACACCGGGGGTGCACCTGTGCACACTCAGATCAGATGCATGATCCAGTGTGACATGGGCACACTGAAACCCAGGTTCTGCTCCTGACAAAGGGACAAACAATAATACTGAGTCTGTCAAGAGCTGCCAGGCACATCCAGCCTGCTTGTTTCCTTCCTGCCCCTAACTCAGTGGGCTTATCGGGTCTCCAGTTTTTTTTTTTACTTAACACTCGTTCCCAAGCCTTTTATTGTTTTCTAACATTTTGCACCTGCTGTAGGAGAGTAGGATCTGCTTCACATGGGTACCCCCACTTTTTGCTGATGCTTCACTGTTTTTCCACTTTAGTCTGGCTGGGGCCCTGCTAATCAGAACCCCAGCCTAGCTGCTTCCTCTCTAAAATGGTTTCCATGTGCCTTAGGCACATCTCTGATTGGAATCTGGAGTGCCCTTATAAGTCCCTAGTATATGGTATACTATGTACCCAGGGCATAGGTACCTCAGAGGCCTACCAGGGGCTGCAGCATGTATTGTGCCACCCCTGGAAGGCCATCCAAAATGACACCACAGGTCTGCTACTGCAGCCTGGGAAAGGTGGTACATGCACCCCTTACTGTGATATAGGCTACCTATATCACTACCATTGAACACACCTATAAACCTATAAGTCACTCCTATGGCAGCCCTTAACAATCCTGAAGGCAGAGTGCTTGGTTTTTATGTGAGAGGGTGCCCCTGCATGAGCAGAGCCCCTCTGCAGCGTTCGGAGTCCCTCCTCTGATGCTGTTTGTGGTACAGCCTGACCATATACTCTTAAGTGCATTATATCCTTGCGGTACAATGCTAACTTTGGACTGGCTGCACCAAAATATGTCGTGTTTGGTGTCAAACATCTTGGAATACTACCCCCCGCCAATCCTGGCGGTGGGGGTAGCATTCCACCCTTCTAGAGGGAGAGACATGTACACACCGGGCTACCCGGTAACTTCTTTCCAGAGCCCTGGCATCACAAAATGGATGCCGCTGCCACAGACACGGGTCTGGCCTTCTGCTGCTGACTGAAACTCCGGCAGGGGAGGCCTGGACAATAGGTTTCCTGTCGAAGGGAGGTTTAACCACCTCCCCAGACAGGATAGTGTGTATTGGGGCTGGGCGGGAGCACCCTCTGGTGCTTTGAAGTCCTGCACTGGGGCACATTTGGTGTCCCTGTGCCTATGCCAGTTCAAACCGGTTGCAGGGGCTACCTGCCCCTGCTCTGGCGCGAAACTGGACAAAGGGAATGGGTGTAACCACCCCTCTTCCCTGACCCTAGGTGGGTCCCCAGAGTGGGTCCCCAGAGTATGTCCAACCCCCTAACTTAGTATAAGTATGGGACCCCAGTCCTTAGGACTTTAGATTACCCTGGACGAAACTCTGATGCCGAATCCTGGACCTTCGACGCTCTACTTCAAGATTAGAGGACTGAAGAATCTCCCTTGGGGTCAAGGAGTGACTCCCCTGCTTGGCAGGCACCTAAGAAGCAATTGTCCGGTCTGCATCGCTGAAGCTCCCGCCGGACGCCGAAGTCTTTGCATCACCAGAGGTAGATTTCCAGACTTCCCCGAGGCTGCCCTGAGTCCCCAGCAAAGCTGAGGCCCGTAGCTGTCGTGGGTAACGTGGAACCATGACCCCTGGACACCAAGCACATTTGCAAGTGCATCCTCTTTCTGGTCTCCCACGAAGTTGTGCTTTGGGCTTCAAGTATCCCCCGCCTCCAGCACCAACTGCACCGAAGATCACTGGCCTCCACTCCACGAGTGTCCTGCAAGCCAGCTCCAAGTGCGTCCACTCGAGGCTCCTTCGCGGTCGCTAGTCTGTTGGCTAGTGGGCCCTCCCGAAGGCAACTCTTCTTCTGTTTGGGCTTTCCTGGTTGCTCCAGAGGTGCCCTGACTTACCCTCGCTGGGTGAGTCCCCCAGACCTTGCTGGTCTGCAACATCGTCCTTTCTTTGTTTCTTCGAGACTTGCCGTTGCCAAGGCTTGTTGGGTCCAATCCGGTCGCCGACACGGCAGCAATCGACAGACGTCGTGGGAAAGCTCGAATCCAGCTCCTGGTTGTCGTCGACGCCTCCTGGACCTCGTGGCTGAAGAGTCAAGACGACTGTCAACCTACCTGAAGCACCCGACATCGGTGGGTATCTGCTCATCGCCTTCCTGGTCACTGGCTAGTGACCCAGACTCTGTCCCCTCTGCTTTCAGATTCCTCACATCTTCGATCCACCTTTGGATCCACCCGAACACTTTCGACTTGGTTGCCAGCAGCACTTTGTAGCAGATCGCCATTGAAAACAACGACGAAACCCGACCCCGAAAGACACCTATGCACCCGGCTCCCCTGGGTGAGGTAACTCGAGTACTCCGGTGCTCCCGTGGGTATTGACTCTAGAACAGCCTAGTTCTAAAAGGGTTTGCTCCAAGTCCTCCTCTAAGTGTCCTTTTTCTTTAAAACTCCAACCGCGACATTCCCCATAGAAGTCAACGGCGGCTCGCGGCTGTGTTCTCACACTGCACGCGTCCCCCGTGGGTCCCCTGTGTCACTACCTTGGGTGGTTCCTTGAGGGCCAAGCACTTCTACAGGCTCTAGGCCTTGTGTCTAGTTCAGTCGTGGTTCTTATACCACTTTTTTGGTATATGGTTTGGTACGCCCCTAGGGCTCAAATGTGTATTTGTGCTATTACTGTTGATATTCGACTTGTAACTTATGTACTTCGAACTCTAGCCTCATAAAGAGACTAGAGGGGTGTGTTTAAGACTAAATACATATATTTTATATATACCTGGTGTGGTCCTCTTTCATTTGGTCACTCAAGAGATTATAGACTGGTAAAACAAGCTGCTTTAGATTCCTTCAAGACTTAGCCTGAAGGCTGCTCTCCATAGCTACCACTAGGATAGCTTTCAATAAAGGTTGTCTTTAACCTATCTCCAATAAGGGGTTGTTTGGACTGGTGCAAGGTGCCCACTATAATTAGTGGACAGCCTATACCAGGCCAACTTCTCACATTGGTGTGCAGCGTGTGGGATTCCAGCTTGCTATTGTTTTACCAGATAATCTCAATTGAATTGATCAACTGAAAACCACTAAGGGTACCTTAGGTACATATAATTCAAGCTTAGGATACAGTAAGTTCTACTGAACTTAGAGTTGTATGTTAAGGGATAGCACACCCTTTCTACAACTCAAGAGAGTTTAGTAGGCCACACTAGAGTAGGTAGTGCATACACCACACCACACTAGTAATGTCTTCACTGCCAGGAACCAGTGAGCTCCTGCCATCCAGATATGACGACCTCACATTCTTGGAATTGAGAGAGTTGTGCAAGGTTAGGAAGTTGAAGACAGGCAAAAGTGCCAACACCCAACGTCTCCTGGAGATGCTTCTGCTAGATGATCTTAGAAGACCCCTAAGGTCTGAAAGGGTAGGCAGAGAGGGTGGGGCAGAAGATGAGGGAGGGGCCAGGGATGAAAATGCCCAGGACCTGACCTCTGAAACTGGCCAGGGGGATGACAATGATCCTGACCTGGAAAGTGCAGCTACTCCTGAGGATGAGGAGGAGGCCCAGAATGACCTCCCCTTTGTCCCCCAGGAAGAGTTGTGAGTGTGCCCAGAAGGTCTAGATCTCCTTCTCAGGAGTCTAACCACTCTGACACCTCAGTAGGGACCTCTGTCTCCTCTCATGGGAGGGAATCCTCTCATGAGAGGAGAAAGAGACTGCTTCAGTATGAACAAGCCCAGATTGAGCTCAGAAAACAGCAGTTGGCTATAGACAGGGAGTCCCTAGATCTCTATAGACAGAGAAAAAAGATGGGACTAGAGTCCCATGGTGGCAGCAATTTCCCCAGAGATAGGGAAAGGTCTTATCACCATAGAAACCTGAGCAAGATTGTCCCTCCCTACCAGAGTGGGGATGACATCCACAAATGGATAACTGCACTGGAGAGGGCCTGTAAAGTACAGAGGGTCCCTCAGGAGCAGTGGGCAGCAATCTTGGGGCTCTCCTTTGCAGACAAAGGTAGAGATAAGCTCCTCACTGTTAGAGAAGAGGATGCTGACAATTACAAAGTCTTGAAGAGTGCTCTCATTGATGGGTTTGGCCTAACAACTGAACAATACAGGTTAAAGTTCAGAGATACCCAAAAAGCACAGACTCAAGACTGGGTGGACTATGTGGATTGTTCTGCTAAGGCTCTGGAAGGTTGGTTGATGGGCAGTAAGGTATGTGACTTCACAGGATTGTACAATCTTATCATGAGGGAGCAGATTCTTAATAACTGTCAAAATCAGCTGTTGCATCAGTACCTGGTGGACTCTGATCTGACCTCTCCCCAAGAATTGGGAAAGAAGGCAGACAAATAGGTCAGAACCAGGGTGAGGCAGAAGGTACAGAACCAAGGTGGTGACCCTAAGAAGCAAGATTCTAAAAACTCTGATAAGGGTGGGGAGAAGGGTAAAGACCAGAAGTCTTCACAAGGCCCCCAAAAATCTTCTTCAGGTGGGGATTCACAGTCTAACAAGGGAAAAGGCCAAAAGAAACCATGGTGCAAAGTCTGAAAGCAAAAGACACACTGGACCAGTGATTGCACCAAGTCCAAAGACTCTATTCCAGCCCCCACCAATGCCCCTAAGGCACCTGTTCCCCCTAGTGCAGTTACAATTGGTGGTGGGAGTACACAGGCCAAGGGTTTAGTAGGGTTGAACCTGGGTAATGAGATGAGCTCTGGCCTAGTCAGAGAACTCACTCAGGCTGTCCTAGTCTGTGATGGAGGCATGGATGTGACCTCCTCTGTGAGTCTCAGTAATCTGGGCAAGTACAGGCAACAACCATTAATCAATGGAAAAGAGGCTTTGGCATTTAGGGACACAGGGGCAAGTGTCACCATGGTGACACAAGACCTTGTGGATCCTGGGCAGATTATACTTGGTGAGATGTACCAAGTGACCAATGCTAGCAATGTCAGAACAGACCATACTCTGGCAGTTGTTAACTTCTCCTGGGGAGGGGTAACTGGCCTTAAGAAGGTTGTGGTGAGTGCAAACCTACCAGTGGAATGCTTGCTTGGCAATGATCTTGAAACTTCAGCTTGGGCAGAAGTGGAGCACAGGACCCATGCAGGAATGCTGGGGATCCCTGCAGATGTGTTTGCTGTGATCAGGTCACAGAGCAAAATGCCTAACACTGAACAGGCCTTGGATCCTGGAACAATGGACCAAGTGCCAGCCAAGAGGAGGAGTAGTAGGGTTAAGGCAGTGCCTTCCCCCTTGGCTCAGAAGGAAGATCAGTCTCTTGAGGGGGATGATCTCAGTCCTGAAGAAGGAACTGTCCCAGAGGAGCTTGAACCTGACCAGGTTGAGTTCTTGGGGACAGGGGCCCTTCCAGGGCAGATCTGAGCCAGGAGCAGCAGAGCTGCCCCTCTCTTGAACCCCTCAGACAGCAAGCTGCTGCTGAGGCTGCTGGGAATGCTAGTGGTCCCCATAAAGTGCATTGGGATGATGGACTCTTGTACTCAGAGTGTAGAGACCCCAAGCCTGGTGCCACCAGGAGGTTGGTTATACCTCTGAAGTTCAGGGGCTTCCTATTGACCCTAGCCCATGACATTCCTCTAGCAGGTCACCTGGGCCAGAACAAGACTTGGGACAGACTTGTCCCTCACTTTCACTGGCCCCACATGTCTGAAGACACCAAGGAGTTTTGTCGCTCCTGTGTAACCTGCCAAGCCAGTGGGAAGGCAGGTGGCACCACAAAGGCCCCCCTGATACCACTACCTGTGGTGGGGGTGCCCTTTGAAAGAGTGGGGATTGATATTGTTGGTCTCATGGATCCCCAAACAGCATCTGGGCACAGGTTTATCCTAGTGGTGGTGGACCATGCCACTAGGTACCCAGAGGCTATTCCCCTTAGGACCATTACAGCACCTGTAGTGGCAAGAGCCCTCCTGGGAATTTTCTCAAGAGTGGGCTTCCCTAAGGAGGTTGTATCAGACAGGGATGCAAACTTTATGTCTGGATACTTGAAGGCAATGTGGAAGGAGTGTGGAGTGACTTACAAGTTCACCACACCCTATCACCCACAATGCAATGGTTTAGTTGAGAGTTTCAACAAAACCTTAAAGGGCATGATTAAAGGGCTCCCAGAAAAGCTTAGGCGAAGATGGGTCATACTCTTGCCCTGCCTTTTGTTTGCATACAGGAGGTGCCTCAAAGGGGTTGGCTACAGCCCTTTTGAACTTTTGTTTGGTCACCCTGTCAGGGGTCCATTGTGCTTGGTGAAGGAAGGATGGGAGTTACCTCTCAAGCCCCCAAAGCAAGACATAGTGGACTATGTACTTGGTCTCCGCTCCCGGATGGCTGAATACATGAAAAAGGCAACTAAAAACCTTGAGGCTAGCCAGGAACTGCAAAAAGCCTGGCATGACCAAAGGCTGTACTGACTGTTTACCAGCCAGGACAGAAGGTGTGGGTGCTGGAGCCAGTGGCCCCAGCAGCTCTCCAAGATAAGTGGAGTGGACCCCATACCATTGTTGAACAGAAGGGTGAGGTTACCTATTTGGTAGACCTAGGAACACCCAGGAGTCCCCACAGGGTTCTCCATGTCAACAGATTGAAACCATATGTGGACAGGGCAGACATGGGCTTGCTCATGGCTACTGATGAGGGACAGGAGGAAGAGAGTGACCCACTCCCTGACCTGTTCTCACAGAACCCTGATGATGGGTCAGTGGACGGTGTAGACCTGGCAGGCAGCCTCACTGCTCAGCAGCAAACTGATTGCAGACAAGTGCTCAATCAGTACAGACATATGTTCTCTCTGACTCCAAGTCAGACCACCTGGTGCACTCATGAAGTGGACACTGGGGACAGTCTGCCTATTAAAAATAAGATTTATAGGCAACCTGACCATGTCAGGGACTGTATCAGGACAGAAGTCCAGAAAATGTTGGATTTGGGAGTTATTGAACCCTCAGATAGCCCTTGGGCTAGTCCAGTGGTCCTTGTGCCAAAACCTCACACCTGTGGTGGGAAAAGAGAGATGAGGTTTTGTGTGGACTACAGGGGTCTCAATGCAGTCACTAGGACTGATGCCCATCCAATACCTAGGGCAGATGAGCTAATAGACACTTTGGCCTCAGCCAAGTATCTAAGCACATTTGACCTGACAGCTGGCTACTGGCAGATCAGACTAGCTGATGATGCAAAGCCAAAGACAGCATTCTCAACCCCTAGTGGGCATTATCAATTTGTGGTAATGCCCTTTGGTCTGAAGAATGCACCTGCCACTTTTCAGAGGTTGGTGAATACAGTCCGTACAGGTCTGGAGGCCTACAGTGCAGCATATCTAGATGATATTGCTGTCTTTAGCTCCACCTGGGAGGATCACCTGGTCCACCTCAGAAATGTTTTGGAGGCCCTGCAAAAGGCAGGCCTCACTATCAAGGCCACTAAGTGCCAGATATGGCAGAGTCAGGTTGTGTACCTGGGCCACCTTGTGGGTGGAGGCCAGGTTCAACCACTGCAGAGCAAAATCCAGACCATCATGGACTGGGTTGCTCCAACCACCCAGACTCAGGTGAGAGCCTTCTTAGGCCTGACTGGGTACTATAGGAGATTTGTTAAGGGGTATGGATCAATAGTGACACCCCTGAATGACTTAACTTCCAAGAAAATGCCCAAAAAGGTTCAGTGGACAGCTAGCTGTCAAAAGGCATTTGATGACCTGAAGCAGGCCATGTGCACTGCTCCCATTCTCCAGAGTCCTGATTACTCCAAGAAGTTCATTGTCCAAACAGATGCATCTGAATTGGGGGTAGGGGCTGTACTGTCACAATGTTTTATTTACAAAGTTTTATATAGCGCTGGCTAGACCCGGAGGTATCAGAGCGCTTTACATGAGGATCAGTGAGTTACAGGTTCCATAATTACATAGACAAGTATAGACATAGGAGAAAAGAAAAAATATGAGATTACACAATAATGTGAGATTATTAGCGCATACACATGTCTTATGGGGAGTGAAGAGGTAGAGGGGGAATGGTAAACGGGGGTAGGGAATGCAGGTAGGGAAACACAACGGGGAGGCGAGGAAAACGATGTCCGATGTCCGGCTGGGTAGGTGCCGGCCGAGGGGTGAACCAGAGCCAAGCTCCTCTATAGCTGCATATGACAGCTCCACCGGGCATCAGCCAAAGTTGCTCGGGCACCGCGGTAAGTAAAGGCAGTTTTGTTTTCCGCGCAGGGGGCATCGTTAAAGTTCCATCAAGAGCACCAGTCACGGTGTTGCTGGTAAACGCCGTCCGCCTCATCCTCCAGCTCGGCCCAGGTCAAGAGTGGAGAGAGGAGAGGAGGAAGGGACAGTTCCAAAGACCGCAGATCTTCCCCATTCCCAGCAGCAGTGGTGAGTGTTGGGCATTTGAGCAGGATCCCAGTGGTAGGGGGACCCTGGGTGCTTTGGAGTACTACTCCCCTATCTAATCTGGAGCAGTCTCCCTGCATACTCCTGCAGCCGTACCTCTCTCGGAAGCTCCGCTGGGCACTCTTATGTCACGGCATAGATACGGTCGTCTCCTTCTCTTCAGCTCGCCCCCCCCACCGTATCTCTCCTTTGTGGGGTTCGTAGCGCGCCCTTATGTGTTGTCTTGCTTCCCCCCTGAAACTTTCCCAAATGCGTCATGTCCTTAAGGCTTGCTGAGTTGAGGCTCAATAGTAGGGGGGGGTCTATTCAGTCTATTCAGGCATTCAGTCCTTTACACTAAACGCAGCAAGCACGTGTACACTGACAGATATACACACTACACACATTCAAACGAGGAACAGGGGAAAGGTGCCAACATCTTGGCACCAGAAAGGCAGTAGAGGTATGTGAGCTGGAACTTGGAACTGGCATAGAGACCTTGCGCCAGGACTAACAAATGGTAATTCGAGAGTGATGTGAGTGAGAGGAAAGAGCCCCTACATGTTTCAATTAGCTTTCTAAATATTCAGGAAAGGTAAAAATAAATACATTGCAGAAAGGTGTACTTTTCGCAATGTTGTCATTGAACTAAGAATCATCACTATAGGGCTGAATTAGAAAGGAAAATTTGGTCAAATTTACATGTTTACACCTGCCAGGAATCCACAAAAGGATTCCAAGTGGGCAAAGTGGGCAACTACCTAACTCTCACTAGTTGAGGGGGTGGGGGCGTCCCAGTGCTTAGTTTGGTGTGCATGTTTGTTGGCATTGCCTAACTCTGATCTGACGCTCTGCCACCCTGGGAGTAGTTGGCACTTTGCATGAGTCAGAGGTTTGAGTGACTTCCCTTCAAGGATGACAGATCACCTCTGCATTTCGTGGGGATGTAGAGGAAAAGATTTCTCTACATGGAAGAAAACAAATATATTTGCTGACAGAGGTCTGTTACCCAGTTGCGGCCTTGTCCACTTTTAGGACTCGGCACAGGAGCCGTCCAAAAAGCCACATGACATTCCCAGCGGTACAACTGAAAAGCTGGGCCCTGGCAAAGCTTTCTAGGAGTACTTCTGGGAAGATTTGCGAATAAAAATTTGTTTTAAATCAGGGATACTCAAAGTACGGCCCAGGGGCCACATACGGCCCTCCTAACCTATAATTGCGACCCCCGTGGTGAACAGCAGCACTGGGCTGCTGTTCACTTCACAAAGCAGGAACCAGGGCCAGCTTTAACACTGGTGGCGCCCTGTGCGACAATGTTTGTTGGCGCCCCCCCCCAATGACCACCTCTGCCACAGATTCCCTCACTAGCACCCTTTAACAGTGCCCCTCAAGTCTCCATAACCACTGTCTCTCAGATTCATTTAGTTTTATAGCACCACTCATACCAGTTTAAGGTGTCAGAACACTTTACATCACACACACATTGCACAGAAACAATCATATATGTGTAAATCATTGTATAGGAAATGTTACGTCAAACAGGGCTACAAGGTGTAGTGTAGGAGTGACATGTCATCGATACTGGTAGGCAATATAGTTTAAGAGTCCTTATTCTGGAAAAGCACAAACTCAGAATTGAAAATGTAACACCGTTGTTAGGGCTTCTCTTTAATAATAAGAATTGTTTTCTACCCAAATGAACCCTTTTGGCAAGATTAGGATAATGAAAGACTGGGCAAAAAAGCATAAAGCTCTAACAAATACCTTGCAGTTTAGATGCAGCTCCTTGATGACAGTTAACAGCTCAGTGTTTTATATTACGGTTTTTGACTTACAAACGACAAATAACAAAGGGGGCTCTCTGACAGAAGTAGTAAACCACTGACCTACTTACATTATATGCACTTTATCTTCATGGTACACGTTCTTAGCATCAGGCATTTTAACCCTCTGTGCTACCTTTGGATGAGTCAAAACTTCCACTAGACAAACCTCCGGTCTCTTTCCAGGAAGATGATTAATCACTGGAGTTATCTTGACATTTTAATTGATGCCTCTAAATTGCTGGAGGCCAGGAACGCAGCAGCAGGTGCTTTTTAAATGATAATAAACTTGCAAAAAAGACGCCCCCACCCCAAGTCAGCGCGATCGCACCGCTCTAGAGCCGGCCCTGGCAGGAACATTCAGAAAGCTGATAAACAAACGGGCATACTTTATTTTACACGTTAACCAAAGTGAAGAAGAAAAGATGGTGTCCTAGACAACTTACCTTTAGGAACACCTTTAGTTTTAAAGACATCTTGCACTAAACATGTAAAAACATAAACTCTTTGCAAACTACAAAAGTGTATTTTATTAACATGCATGAGCGTTTTTACCTTAGTAGATCAGACTATATCACTGCATTGGGAGGCATTTATTAGCAGTGATTGTTTTCAAACATGATCCTGGAAGCATTCATGCCGCCTCCATTCTAAAAA
Organism: Calotriton arnoldi; assembly: GCA_963921515.1. Lineage (NCBI taxonomy): Eukaryota > Metazoa > Chordata > Amphibia > Caudata > Salamandridae > Calotriton > Calotriton arnoldi. Next base: position 1,120,404 of record CAWUFW010001628.1, read on the forward strand.
CAATGCCATTAGTGAACCAAGAGGTAAGTCATTTGTCAGTTGCACCTTGTGTGTAGCCTTGGTTCTTTTATAATTGGAACAACATTATAGTTTATTAAATAATGCACCAGCGAAGGTTTTGTACAACACACATCCTGAACTCTATATTTTAAGTGACTCTCATATGTCGTAATTAACAAATAGGAGGCAAATGAAATTAACCAATTGCCTGGAATCACACAATTTCGACAAGTGGGAAAGCCAGGGCTGATACCAGGTTTTCTGGTTTCACATTTTACAATTCAGCCACCAGATGAGTATCTCTTTCCGTCTCACATCTTACATTAGAAGTTAATGCTTTGACTTTAATTCTTGGTGCATGAGAATAGAGCGTTGGTGGCAAAAAGCAGTCACTTGAAGGCTCGGTTTGTTGTCCACACCATGCATCTGCTTCCCGTCCCCCTACACCCACCTTTCATCACCACAACCCTTGCATTGCTGGCATTGGTACGGCCCTCGAGCATGTACGTTGCAGCCCCTGGGGAAATGTTTGCGAGGACCCATGTCTTAAATCATTTCCTCAGCTTTCTTATCTCCCCCCTGCAGTTTTTAAAAAAAATATTTCAGATTTTCACATTTTTAGACCGCTTGCACCCATGAGTTCATGATAAAAGCTAATAATATGCACCACATAGTAAGCGATCATATCCGGCCTACTGTGTCGAGGCGCCATGAAGCTGCAGCATGGATATGTGGCGGGAGTAGCTGGGAAAAGTGAGGAAACATGCACGAAGAAAGCACCAACCTCAGGAAGGATCATGGGTGCCGCTCGAAGGAGGAACCACGGCCGCACTCACCAGAGGCAAAACAAGCCCGCTCTCGTGAAGGAAGAGAAGCGCCCTCAGGTGAGCTAACAAGCCAACTCTCAGGAGGAAAGACAAACATGCTGGCATCAAGGTACCAGGCACGCGCACGGGAGAAACAAGCGCAAACTCTGACTCCAGAGGAAACAACGGCGCCCTTGCAGGAGACGCCATGGTCAGAGGAGGAAACTCGGGCACGCTTACAGGAGGAAACAAGGACACACACGAGAACGCATGTGAAGAAAATAGATACACTCACAGGAGAAAACACAGACACACTGAGACAGACACAAGGGTGCACTCTCAAGCCGAGTCACGTTTGCATTAACTCGAGGAAACAGGCAACGGTCACATGAGTAAAAAATAGCATTCATTCATGATGAAACAGGTAGGTTCACGAAAAGAAAAATTGGTGTTTTTTTTTGAGGAATCGGAAACTTCTTCCTGGAGGAATTTGAAGCCCCTCGCAGGATAAAATGTGTAACAGGAAGAAACACGGCCACAATTGTGCACATCCTCAGTTTATGGCTAAAGAAAGAAATACGATGGATTTAATAACGTGCACGTTCACTCTGCGGTGTTCCTTGGCGCTGTATTCAGACTGATATTGTTATCCAACTCCAGAATAGTTTGTTGCCCTGACACAAAATTTGGGAAATGTGTATGATAATGATGTCTCTGAATTGTGAGTATAGTATACTTAAAACCGTATGATAAAATCTTTTTAAGATTAGCGCGATAATGTCCTGAACCAGGAAATTAATTAAACTATTTTTTTTAAAAGTACTCTCTTCTCCGAGGACGTAGTATCAACGTCTGAGTGGGTTTGCCAGGATTCGAACCCATGACCGCGGGGCCGTCCGACTCATGATACTGTTGAAGTGAGAGGTTAGGGGTGCACGCGGGGCAGAGGTGGAAAAGAGGTTCATGGGGAGGGGAGCTGTGGGTGATGAGTGAGAGAATCACAATGGGGATACGGTACGGAGGAACATTCCACGCATTTTCATGAAAATAAGACTAGCCGCGCTACGAACGACGGGTCCCTTGACGCTGCAGTCCCCTGGGTGTGCCGGGTGTCGCGTTGTGGTCATGTAGATAACCCGTAGAAATGGCGGCGGATGCACCCTGAGGGAGAGGCAAATTCCTCACGTTTTGCGCCCAATGGCTGCTCCAGATTACAACCCCAGCCTAATTCCAAAGTGCCGCACCTCTCCTGCACGTAGGAGCTGCAGTGTACGGGAGCTCGGTGACTTGTGCGCCTGCTGCGGATAATTATGAGAGGTCGTTCTCATCCCTTCAACCGAGTGTGGTAATAATACCACCAATTATTAACCCGCCGAAAGACAGTATAACCACCCTTGGCCCTGACACTCATCACTGCCCCTCGCGCATGGCTCCAGGCTTGCGCTGGTGAGGCAGAATGAAAGACCCCGGCCTACCTCGTGATGCACCGCCAACCTGGACCGTCCTCCGCCTCCGTTCTCCCGCCAGCGCTGCCTCTAGCCTCGTGTGCTCCCGGCTCCAGAGTGCAGGCCGCATCCTGTATCCTGTGCTGCCTGTCCACCGCCCTCCAGGAAAAGGACCTCTTCCTCCCTCCCCACCTCTTCCTCCCTGAGAGCTCGGACTGCGCGGAGCGCCTCTTGGGCAGGGAGCGGCAAATCTCGAGCTTCACTTCCAAGCGCCTGGAAGGCAGTTGACGAGAATCCTTGTGCTATACAAATCTGTGCTCTCAGTAATGCGCGCCAGAATATATCATTTCTGAACAGACAATTTTGGCGGTGATAAGATGAGTTTAATACATGTCTGTAGTAGAAAATCCAGCTGTCTTGTTAGAATTAATTTGTACTCTATTCGATATTTTATACATCATACTATATACTGAAAGCAGAGGAAACGGGATTACGTCTACTGATTAAATGCAGCCACCATCTTAAATCAAAAGGCACCACAGACACTAATGGACAATTCCAAGATACAACTGGAATCAACAGCAATGTTTTTCACTAGTAAAACATATTTTCCAAAACCCCTCTGTGGCTAACTTTATCGTAGAGCAACTACGTGTATTATGAAGGTAACACACTTCCCCTGCAGTGGTCCTCTCTTTCTACCTCAGTTCTCCCCTCCACGCCGGAGTGCCCCCAGATGCAAGGTAAAATGCAGTGTCACGTTTGGCATGTGCACTGTCCTAGGCATTGCCAACAATGTACTTCTGTCAATGTGAATCTACAGCACTCCACTTTACTCTTTGCCACTGTACGATACTCTACTCCAGTCAACAACACTCAACTTAAGTCCCCCTACTCTGCTCCAACCCACTTTACAGTGCTCAACTCTATCAGACACTACTCCGCTCTACTCCACTGTAGTCCACTACTGCACTCTATGCCACTCGAGTGTACACTACTCTATACTAATCCACTCTACCACAGTCTATGTCACTTCACTCTATCATACTGTATTACACTATCTCTATTCCACACCACACCACTATACACCACTCTGTGGCACTCCACTGTACTCCATTCTACGGCACATTCCAACTCTCTACAACATGCCAGTCCACTCCACTGTACGACACAAGACTCCACTCTACAACATTTTACTCCACTGTATGCTATGCCACTCTGCTCTACTCTACTCCACACCACTCTACTCTACAACACGCTACTCCACTGCATGCTACGCCACTCCGCTGGACTCCACTTCACTCTACTCCACTTCAAGACCCTTTACCCCACTCTATGTCACTGTATGACTTTCCACTCTGCACCGCTCCACTCAACCACCCTGCATTCCACTCCATGCAACTGCATTCTACAAGACTCTAATGCACTCTGTGCCACTATACCACACTGTACTCCACTCTGTGTCTCTACACTACACTGTACAATCGTCTACCTCACTCCACTGTACAACACTCAACAACACTTTCCAACACTCTATGACACACCACTCTACTGTACTGCACAAGACGCCACTCATATTTATGACAGTTTACTTGACTTTACGCTATGCCTCTTCACTGTACTGCACTCCACGCCACTGTACTGTACAACACGCTGCTCCACTCTATGATACTTTACTCCACTGTACTCTACGCCACTGCACTCTACTCTACTCCACTCCTCTCAGTCCAGTCTACAACACAACAATTAACGACACTACACTGCACAACACTCTCCTACACTGTACTGTATGACACTCCGCTTAACTACAATCCAGTTGACGACACTCGACTCTATGCAACAAAACAAAAAAATATAATGTAATAAAAAAACAAAGGTTAAATCTTAGTTATAGTTAGGAAAACTTTATTCATTCTTTATATAGAAACCCAATATAAACTACACAAACATTAGAAATTCTAATAATATATCGTAAATTTATAATTTCAAGACCTTCAAAATGTTATACCTCACACACCTCCGTACACAGTATATTGAACTTGGTAGTCACTCTACTTTAACCGTAACTAGCGCTTTCTTCATGCACTGCATTATACCCTTTCATATTACATCACTTATACCATCTGAAATCGGAGCATTTACAACAACACATAACATTGCAAACCACATCATTTGCTAGAACACAATGCATGGTAGAGTAGTGAGTTATAGTGAATGTACTGTGGCTACCGAGTTCAATACACTGTGTACGGAGGTGCATGAGTTATAGCTATAACTATAGCTGGTGAATGTAAGTCCTTTTTTAATTTAACATGATACATTTTAACTGGCATTTTGACCAAACTATAATGTCATTTTAACCTTTTTTTGTGAATTTATATATGTGTGTGTACATAATCACACACACATTGGGGAAAAAAGCCAAAGGTTAAAGTAACGTTATAGTTAGGTGAAATGCTCACTAGCAATGTAAAGTTTTAAACAAAAAAAACACAGAAATTCTCCAGTTATAGTTATAGTAAGCTCAAGTAACTATAACTCATGCCCTAAGGCAATTGTAACACGTGCCCGTGCCATGCAGAGTTTTCTCATCAATAATTTCATTGCAACTGTTGTAGTGATATTATCAATTATGTCTCAAAAAGGGACTTTGTTTTCTCTAAACAGATGGCCACGGGGGTCATTCTAAAGTTCGGCACTTTTCACCATCATGGCTCATATGGTGGACACGGGCAGGGAATAGCAAGACGCTGTGGCAGACCACCAGCTATGCCTCCGCCGATGCCAACTCATCAGTGGTTCCACCTCTAAATGGGGCATGGTCACCACAGCTTTGCCAGGATGAGAAGGCCGCTGCTTGACTGTGGCAGTCCTCATGCCCTGACAAGCTCCAAGTGAGTCCCTTTGTTTACTTCTGTATGTGTGTGTGTACCTGTGTCTGAGTTTGTGTTGGGCCTACATACTGGGTATATGACGAATGCGCATTCAGACGTGTTTGTCTGTGTGTCTCTGTGACAATATGAGCTATTGTGGACATCCGACTGTCTGTGTGGACGCGCACGTGCACATAGGTGTTTTTGTCTGTGTGATTTAGAGTACCCGTGTTCGCTAGACCCTTTGTATGGCGAACCTCTGTGTGTTTTCCTCCATGTTTACACACTCACAACTATATGTATTTGTGGGTACCTAAGTAAGTAGGTGTCATGTTAGTCGAATAGTGGCAGAGTTGTTTACCTGTGTGTGCTTCCGCGCGCTTGCCCTTTTGCTCGGGTGTGGCTGCATGTTTTTGTCTCTAGTTAGTATGTGTAGGTAGGTGTACTCCTATTTTAGGCATGCATAGGGGTTGGTGGCCTCTGCCTCCGCGTTTCGTGTGTGTGGGGCGTGTAAGTGTCTTTGTGTCTGTGTGTGCCTGCACGGCGCTTCTCAGCTGCAGGAATGTTTACGGCCAGGACAGGATGTGACGGATCCCAGTATCTGGAAGGGGAGGAAACACCTTACTCCAGCTCTGATTGAAACTTCCTCTCCCTGTGCACAGCTTTGGACGATGAGTCAGAGCCCCTCCCCTCGACACCCCCTTCCCGATACAGTCTTTTCCACCCTCACACCCTCCCACAGAGGCTCCCAGACACCACCTACCAGGGTGCCCAGTGGCACCGAATCACAGGATGCCACTGGTCTGGTGCCCGCACTGTACCCAGCTGCCATTCACGCTGCACTGCTGAGGTGGGTGGGGGCTGCAGGAGGAGTGAAAGGTGGAGGGGTGCTTCATATCAATAACAAACAGCTTGACTGCCTGTCAGTGGGTTTATTTTGGGCTCTATGTTTGACTAAACATTGCATAATGCGCAAAATAGCCCACAAGGCGTGGCATGAGGAAGACAGACTTCCATGACATTATCAAATGGAAATTTGTTTCTTAATGTGCTGTTCATGTTATGTGACTTGTAGCAACATAAGTTATGAACACTTTGTGTGTGTGTGTGTGTGTGCGTGTGTGTGTTGGTAATTGTCTTTTAAGTTTCTTTGCATGCTTAATATGTGATGTGTGTATTTTAATATGTTTGTACGTTAGCAGGCAAATAGTTGTTTTACAAATAGTGTATGCACACTTTTACACTCGTTCCACGCTGTTGAGATTGGAGGGGGCAGAGAAGGGTAGAATGTGGGCATAGAGAGCCTCCTAGGATTAGGCAAGAAGCTGGCTCTGTAGTGCACTAGAATTTAAGGGTTGGCAAAGCATCCCAAAAAGTAAACTAATATTCCACAGAAAGTGAGGATGGTCTGTAGAAGGGATGCTGTCCCTTGACATTATCTCCTGTGAGATATCACATGGCTTAGTTTGATGCAGAAGGGCCCTCCGTCTTCCTTTTCTGTGAGGACATGATTGTCTTAGCCTTACACACAAGGAGATACCCAATTTATTTAATAATTCATCTATGTGATTTATTCATTAGGCACATACTACACATTTTCCAATACATTGAATACAATCTCTGTAATCTCAGGAGTAACAAGAAGCTGTCTCCAGCTGTAAAATGAATGGGAACTCACGAAGCAACAAGAAACGTTTTATGAGCTTTTCTAAATCTCAACAAATCCAATTTTTATTTTAAATTTACTGGTAGTGAGTTACAAATCTCAGACCCCCAGCTCGCCAAACCACTGATCCTTCAACAGAGCCGGGTTCTCTTATCAGACAGGAGCATCTATGTAGTAGGTTCATGATCTTAACAAATGAGTTGGTTTATAATGAGAATTTTTATTCTGAAGATAGCATAGTGTTTTCCATTCAAACACTTAAATACTGTGCAAAGAAGTTTTAACAAGACATGTTTAGCCACAGGCTACCCCATTAAGCCATACAGTGATGCGCTCACATCTTACATATGAGGAAAAGCTCTTCTTCAGCCTTTCATGTGAGTAGGTGCTCACCCGTGGCCTTCCATGTGTGGAGAACATCTTCCACATACCTTTCCTTGAGGAGAGAGTCTCTCATGGTTTACAAAATAAATACAATCTCAGATTGCCTTACACGTGAGGATTGGATCTCCTTTTGCCTTGCAGGTGAGGATCAGGTTGCCTGTGACCCTAAATGTCAGGATAAGAGGTCCACTTGCCTCACATGTGAGCATAAGATTGTCTATGTCCGTAGATGTGAGAATCGATCTCCAATTGCCATGCGTGTGAGGATTAGATTGCCCATAGCCTTGAATGTGAGGATAAGCTCTCCCAGTGAGTTACACACGAGATGACAATCCTTCATGACATTACATGTGCAAAAAGATCTCCAGTGACCTTATCTCCATGAAGATATCACACAATGTGAACCCCTTATATTATCCTACTACTACTATTTAACCTTTTTGGGACTGGTGCCATAATTGTGCCATTTTCTGTATGGTAGTATTTTTGTTCCAAATATTAGTGCCCCCAGCAAAGATGCTTATTTCTCTTCCAGGCATTACACCGATTAAAGGCATTGAAAGGGATTGTCTCTGCCTGGTGTGTATCCCCACCACAAAATGATCTCAAATTTTCCAGTGCTGTTAATCTTTCATGATATAACCAGTGCTTATCACACTTTGACTTCTTATGGCACATATGAGACATACACAACACGTATGGTATTGTGAATTCTACTTGGGATCAATTTCTCAGTAATTCAGCCTTTTGTCGTTCTCTTCCACTTTATTTCCCTTTTATTCCCTTTTTGCCACACATATTTAACCCACCATGCCAATTTCTGTCTCCCTATTTGATTGGCATGGCATTTTTCTTGCTTTGGGGCTGCCACTTTCCACACTACCTCTCCTAGATCCATGTACTTCCATAAATACGATATCTGGAATTCTCCTCCCAATATTGCTTATACTTCCTCACTCGTACTGGAACAATTCCCTGAGTGGGGGTGCTGCCATTGATGTTACATCACAGAAGTCATAGAGATAGTGAAAAATCCAAGTGTTACTCTGAACAAGTGTCGCAGACGAGCCATGTGCATTCAGTGCGAGAGTGGTATGGAAGCGGTATGTGTATGGTGGTGCATGTTGGAGCACGGCCCCGATAACGTGAGTAAAGCATAGCGTGGTAGTGCGCGTGCGCCGCAATTTACAAGGAGCAAATTTTTCGTTGAAATGGCCTTTCAAAAGGGCCGCTAAATTTGCATCAGACAAGCAGTTTTACAGCTTAACCCATATGGAGCACAAACCATAACCTGTGGAAATCCGATGTCAGCACATATTTATCATTTGCACGTTACACAAGCAGAGTCAAGTTTGTGTTGATCCTAATAAAATCTTTATTTCCATTGCACTTCAGAATTACTAAAATACCCAACATGCCTCATGTGTGCTGTCTTTACTGCTGATATATTTTAAATGATTTGAATAGTTGATTTACAACTCTTTAAATTGTAATGTGTGTTGGAAAACATCTGACATCCCATGGCCTTTCCTTTCAAGCTCTCTGTACTCCAGCAAGATTGTCACTTGGATAACACTAGCATTTCCCTTAACTTGCAGCATGCGAAAGGAAAAGTAAACACTTATCTCCATGTTAAAAAGTAGCAATTTGTCAGAAGACTTTCTCTGACATTGTACCTCTGTCTTTGAACGCACAGCAACTGCAGCATGGTAAAAACAAAATGTAAAGGTCTCTTTGCTGCTCGTTTGTCTCCTGCAAGGTTATTTTGGAGGCGCTGCAGCACCTCCCGCACCCTACTTCCAGCGCACCTGTAATTCCTCAAACCAATTATTTTCTTGACCAACCACATCAGTCTAGTTCTAGTAATACAACATTTTATTGTTTCTGTCTGTGGTTGCCTACTAGAAGGTTTTGAGCAACTGCGTCCTCACATTGTGGTGAAAAGAGTTATTGGGGCCACGGAAATGATAAACTTTTTTTTCTTTCACACGGAGTATAATGTCCATTTATAACACTATGCGAAGAATGTGAAATCCGATGCGAAAACACCAATTCATGCATGTTATCGCCCAAAATTCCCCACTATTTCCCTGCCTCAGAATGACCAGGACCAGGATGGGGAAATAATATGTATTTTAACGGGTCTCTCGTAATGGGAAGGGGTGCGGTGGGAGTCGGCTAAGAAAAACTCCCTTTATTTCTGTTCATAGTTCTTATTTTTTATCAAGCCCCTTCTCTCCTGCTACCACCACATCTTTTATATAGTTACTCATTTGTAGGCCCAAACTTTGAGACAGCTTTAACTCTTTCGTCAGACTATTGTTTTTCCAAAAATATTAATGTACAATACGTAGAGGGGTTTGGGGCAGCAGTCTTCATTCAATGGTCAGTTAAATTGTCATTTCCATCATTGGGTAATGTGTAAGCCAAAATTAGCTGCTGGCACTGTGAGTGACAGAATTCTAATTTTGCGCAGTGTGCACATTTGACTTAAAGGTAGACTCCTTCAGTGCCATTTACTGCTGGGCCAAATATGTCCTTTTATGAGAATGATTACTTTTTAGAGCTTGTATTTCACTTTTTATTTCTGAGATGTTCTGACAAAGACTGGACGCTAAGAATGTCTGTTCAGTTCCCTTCTTGATTGCCCCAGGAAAGGGTGACTTCTCCCAGTAGCCATGGTACCATCTGGTACAGAATAGTATATGTGAAAGGCAGTGGTGTCAAGAACCACCCGCTTTATTAGCTTCAGCGGGGTGGGTGACACAAGACAGTTGTGTTTAACATTAATTATTAATACATTATTGTTTATTTCTCCCTTTCAAAGTCATTTGAAACACTAGCTCAAAACAGAGACTCATGAAAACCAACAATAGAGCTGTTTGGCGGGGCAAGAAAAGGAAGAAGTGAGGGAAGGACAAAGTGAAGGGTTGGTGGATGGAGAGAAAATTAGATGGGACAAAGATGGATTGTGTGATGGATGAATGGATGGGTGAATATAGGAAAGGTGAATGGAAGGATGAAGAGAAGGAAGGATGGATGGATGATTAGAAAAGGCAGAGAAGGGTGGAGAAAACAAAAGATGGATGCAGGGATGGTAGATGAAAAAGAAAGAAAAAAATGTACTGATGGTTGAAAAAAGAAAGAAGGAGGGAAGGAAGGAGAAAGGAAGAAAGAGAAAAAAGAAAGACATAATTGATGTATGTAAGGTTGAAAAAGAAAATAGAATGGAGTGAAAGATGGAATGATGCATGGATGGATAGATGGAAAAAAGAAAAAAGATGCAGAGAAGGAAATATGGATAGATGGAAAAAGAAAGAAGATGCAGAGAAAGAAGAAATGATGCATGGATGGATAGACGGTGAAAAGAAAGAAGGATGCAGAGAAGGAAAGATGGATGGATGGAAAAAATGATGAGCCTTTTCTTGTGAACCAGTACTCCTGCATAACTGCCTGTTATTTAGATTTTTTTTTTTTGACAATTTGGTGAATGTTTTTCTTGAAAATAAACAACGTGTCCCAATTTGTTTCAAATCATTCTGAAGGAGTGAAGAGGAGCCAATGTATGTGTTTGTGAGTGTGTTTATTTCATGAGTGTCCACCAGAACCAAAATTGTTTAAGAATTGAAGTCTAAAATGCACCATTTGGTCAAAATGTTTACCAAATTCACTTGGGAGAGAGCAACTTCATCCTCACTTGCTCGCTCATTGAGTTCCAGTTTGGTTATGATTCAACTCTCTTGGGGAGGACTGATAATATGGCTTGCCCGCATCCATTTCCAGAATGTCATGACACTTGTTTGAGAATTGAACAATCCCAAATTTAACATCCTTTGTTCCACAATGGATTTTAGAGTTCCACCACCACCACCCTCCAGGCAGGTTGTGGAACACCTCTCTAGGTGGCTGTGAGCATTGAAACACAAAAGCAATCTGTGTGGTGAGGACAGTCAGCCATGCACTGACCTCAACGTACAGGAACATGGTGGCTGGCAGCATGAAAATCACTTCTCCCTTTCTTGAATGTGCACACTATTTGGTAATCTCTTGACAGTGCTCTTCACTTGGATGCAACACAAGATTGCCTTCATTTGGATAATGCTTGGCCCGTCCCCTGGTTGAAGTATGTCAAATCAGTTTTTAAGAATCTGGGAATTTTAGGGCATTTTATAAATCCAGATAATATTACTTGTGGCACCAACTCATTGACTAAAGTTTTGTTTTATAATTGGAGAGAAGTAGGCTGCCAGAGAGATTTTTATCATTCCCAGGCAGCTCTAAACTATGTATCTATTAAATCCGCACCAGGTCTGGAGTTTTATTTGTCAGTAATCCACAATGAGAGGCAATTAATTAAATTTACCAGGTTTAGTTTTAAACTAATTCATTTTCTAGTAGCATAACCCTCCCAGGGGACCTGGTTTGTTAATCTCCCAAACTGTCCTTGTGACTCAGTCACAAATCAAAGCACTTTGTACTTTATGCTGTTTTGTAGTTTGTACTCTGCACAGGAAGCGCTTTTTGGTCCCAGTACTATGTGCAGCCAATTGAAGACAGCACAGGACAGCTCTCATCATTTTGCAAAAGTTGGAGACTCCTCAGATATGTTTTTCAGTGATCAACTTTATTAAATGTGCGTTAGTCACAAGGAGAGGTATTGCCAAGCTTCAGAGATATAATGACTACAAACTATGTGGATGTGCTCTTTTGGAGGTGGAAGTTAGTCTCTATGTTTTTATATCTGTATTGTAGGAAAGTAGGATCTGCTTCTTATGGTTACCCCCACTTTTTGCTTGATGTTACACCGTTTTTGACTAGTCTGACTGGGATCCTGCTAATTAGGACCCCAGTCTATCTGCTTTCTTCCTAAACTGTTATGCCATGTACTTAGGTACACTCCAGATTGGATACTGGGGAACCCTTGTCAGTCCCTAGTATATGGTACACATGTACCCAGGGCATAGGTACCCCAGAGGCCTCCCATGGACTGAAGCATGTATTATGCCACCCATGAGAGGCCATGCAAAATGGAACTACTGGCCTGCCATTGCAGCCTGTGTAAGATGGTACATGCACCACTTACTTTAGATATAGGTTTACTATATCTATAGATCACTACACTTAAAACCTATCAGTCACCCCTCTGGCAGGCCTTGACAATCCTGAAGGCAGGGTGCTGGGTTTTACATGAGAGGGTGCCCCTGCATGAGCAGAGCACCCCTGCAGCCTTCGGAGACCATTCTCCTGGGTTGTCGGTGACACAGCCAGACATATATCTCTGAGGTGCATTATATGCACGCGTAAAATGCTATCTCGAAAAAGGCTGCAACAAAACCTGTCGTGTTTGCCATCAAACACCTTGGAATCATACCTCCACACTGGTAATCGGTGTGGGAGGCATGATTCCACCCTTCTGAAGTGAGCTTCATGGGGTCCCTGGTCTTCCCGGTACCAGCCTTCTCGACCCGGGCAGCACAAAATGGTTGCTGTCGACCAGAGACACCTTTCTGCCCTCCTGCTGCTGAGCCAAACTTGAGCAGAGGAAGGCAGCACAATAGGGTCACAGGGAGGTGTGACCACCTCCCAGACAGGATTTAGTGTATTGGGGCTGGTTGGGTGCACTTCCAAAGTGCCTGAAAGTCTGCACGGGGGGGGGCACATTTGGTGTCCCTGTGCATAGTACAGTTCAAACCAGTCCTGGGAGCCGTTGGCTCCTGCTCTGGTGCAAAACTGGACAAAGGACATGGGAGTAACCTCCCCACTGTCCTGACCCTCCCCTGGGAGGGTCCCCTGAATCTGTCCAACCCTCTCCCGTGGGTACAAAAGGGCTTACCTGGCTGTAGGACCCTAGATTCGATGTGGACAAGATTCTGATCAAGAAACCACTGACCTTCAACCACCTGGACACTCTGGAGTTTGCTGGACTTCGACTGGGCCCGACTTCGTCTCCCTCTCCGTCCAAAGCATTTTCTGTGCCCATGCACCATCCAGGCTCTGTGCAGGACTTGTGGAGCATCAAGGACAACTAAAGTTATCTCCCTTGGGGTGAAGGAGTCACTCCCCTGCATTCGCAGGCACCATAATGCAACTGACCAGTCTGCTGATCCTGAGCTCCTGTAGACTCCGAAATCTCCAGCAACACAGGAGGTGGGTTCCTATGTTCACTGAGGTTGAGCTGCCCTCTCACCAAGTCTGAGGCCAGTATATTATGTGGGAACTGCATAACCAGAACCCCTGGGCACCATGTACTTTTGCAAGTGCATATGCTTGTTGGCATTTCCTAACTAAGTGCATTGGGCTATTGATAGCCCTAACTTCTGCGCACCTTTCCTACAAAGGACTTTGGCCTCCTCACACTCTGTGCCCTGCAAGCTGTTACTTTGTGAAACTTATAGAGGTCCCCTTGCGACTCCTGTGCCTTTGGCCTGCGGGTCCATTTGAGGGACAACACTGCTCTTCTTGGGCTCCCCTGATTGCTCCAGGCCTGCCCTGACTCCCCTTGCTGTGGTGAGTCCCCTGGTCCTTGCTGGGCCAGACCGTAACCTTCCTTGACCTTCTTCATGACTTGCCACTGCCAAGGCTTGTTGGTGCTCCTGCTGGACACCGACCCCTCAGCACTCAACATCCTTTATGGGAGAGTTCGTATCCAGCTCCTGGTCATCCTTGACATCTCCTGGTCCCTGCAGCTGTAGAGTCAAGGTCTCCATCATCACACCTGAAGCACCCGACATCGGTGGGCATTCGTCTACCGAGCCCCTGGTCACTCCTGAGTGGCCCAGACTCTGTCCCCTCTGCTTTTAGGTTCCTTCCATCAAGAATCCACCTGTGGGTTCCACCGGACACTTTTCTTCTTTCCAGTAGTGGCATTTCTTTGAAGACTCCCATTGAGATCGACAGCGGTTTCCGATGCCACTTCAAGCCTATGCACCTGGCTTCCCTGGGATAGGTCACTCTGGTACTTCGGTATCCACGGGTGGGGTGGCTCTCCACCCTTGTAGGTTTCAAAGGGTTTCTTCGTAATCTCCCATTGAATTGTACGTAGCACGTGGTCGTGTTCTCACACTGCACCCGTCCTCCGTGGAGTCCCTACTTACTCACCTTGGGTGGTTTCTTGGGGTCCCAGCGATTCTACATCCTCTAGACACTGTCTTGACTCGAGTCGTGGTTCTTATACCACTATTTTAGTATATGGTTTGGTCTCCCCCTGGAGCCCACTGTGTATTAGTGCTACTTACTATTGTTTCTGTGCTACAGTATTGTGTGCTCTGTGTTTATCTGCGTGTAGCAGATACTGTGAGGTATTTAAGGTGTGTTATAATAATAAATACATATTATTATAACTACTGTGTGTTTCTCCTTTCATTTAACCAATACAATAATGTTGCATTCTGGTAAAACAAGCTGCTTAACATTCCTTCAAGACTAAGCCTGAAGGCTGCTCTCCACAGCTACCACTTGGATAGCTTTCTAAGGTTATCTTTGACCTCTTAAATCACCATAAGGGTTGTTTGGACTGGTGCAAGGTGCCCACTTTAATTAGTGGACATCATATACCAGGCCAACTTCTCACATTGGTGTGCAGCGGTTGGGATTCAAGCCTGCATTGTTTTACCAGATAAGTCTTTGTATTGATTAACTGAAAACCACTAAGTACTAGGTACATATAATCATAGCTTAGAATAAGTAAGTTCTACTGAACTTAGGGTTGGGTAAGTCAAGAGTCTAGCACACCCTTTCTCCAATCTCAGAGAGTTTAGTTCCCACTAGGTTAGGTAGGTGCAACACCTCACCACACTTAGTATGTCTTCTAAAGGAGATGCCAGTGGCTCTCTGCCCTCTAGATACAGTGAGCTTTCATTCCAAGAATTGAAAGCCCTGTGTGCCTCTGGAAAGCTGAAGACAGGGAGAAGTGCCAACACTCAACGTCTCATAGAGACATTACTTCTTGATGACCTTAGGAAGACCCCTGGGTCAGATGAACAGGAGAGAGTGGGTGGGACAGGGGATGAGGACAGGTCAGGAGGTGACACCTTTTATGACCTAGACTCAAACCTGGCCAGGAGCAACAAGATGGTTCCCACCTGGACAACTCAGATCTTCAGGGAGATAATGGAGAAAGCCAAGAAGGCCCCCTCTCCACCCCTCCTGGAAGAGTTTACCAAGGAGATCTAGATTTCCCTCAGCAGAGTCTAATCACTCAGGACAGTATGTAGGGACCTCTGTATCTAGCAAGAGGGACCACTCTTATGACAGGGAGTACCAATTTCTGTAACTTGAGAAAGCTAAGCTTAGGCTCAGGCAACAGCAATTGGCCCTGGACAAAGAGTCCCTAGAAGTCCAGAGAGCTAGAAAAAAGTTGGGACTAGAGTCCCATGGTGGCAGCAACAGTGTCCCTAGAATTAAGGAACATTCCTTTGATAATAGGAACCTGAGCAAGATTGTCCCTCCCTACCATGTTGGGGATGACATCCATAAATGGATAACTGCTTTAGAGAGGGCCTGTAAAGTTCAGAGGGTCCCTCAAGAGCAGTGGGCAGCTATCTTGTGGCTCACCTTTGCTGACAAAGGTAGAGATACGCTCCTCACTGATAGAGAAGAGGATGCTGACAATTATTCAGTCCTGAAGAGTGCTCTAATTGATGGGTTTGGCTTAACCACTGAACATTACAGGATTAAGTTCAGAGACACCCAGAAGACACAGAATCAGGACTGGGTAGACTTTGTGGATAGAGCCATTAAGGCCCTGGAAGGCTGGTTGCTTGGCAGAAAAGTGAATGATTTCAAGGGATTGTACAACTTGATTATGAGGGAGCAGCTCATTAATAATTGCCAAAATCAGTTGTTGCATCAATACCTGGTTGACTCTGATCTGACTTCTCCGCAAGAATTGGGCAAGAAGACATATAGGTGGGTCAGAACCAGGGTGAAGCAGAGAAACCAGAACCATGGTGGTGACCAAAAGAAGCAGGTGTCGCGATTACCCTCCATAAACATAGGGGAAGGACGGATAGGGTACACACACGCCATACATTTCTTCCCTGTATGCATGGGCGCCGGTTTGCCTGTCACAGGAGCCCAATACACTACATGTCCCAGAGGGCAATGGGGCACGGTAAAGAAAAACGGAACCGTCATGGCCAAGAATCGCCCCCTTTGTATATAAGCACCGCCTCTATAGGAGGTAGGTGCTTGACAATCTGACAAGCTCCTTTGAAGCGGAAGGTATTCCCCGCTGGAGGACCGTCCGAGCAGCGTTACCAGGCGCTGCATTATCCCCGAGGATTTCTGAAGACCGTCGGAGCACTCGTGTGCTCATTTCCAGACTCCTAGCTGCCGAGGATTTCTGAAGACCGTCGGAGCACTCGTGTGCTCATTTCCAGACTCTAGCTGACGAGGCTGAATTCTCCGGGGCTTTTCAGGTATCGGGAACTGAGAGGGAGACGCGCTGGTGCGCTCCCCTCTCAAACCACTTACTTTTCTTTCTGTTACTAAGCTTCTGGTTTCATTTAACCGTGTTTCCGCATATCCTGCTATTGGGGACACAGGAAACCGTTTCCTTTTTGTTTGCATAAGACATTACAGCGACCAGGGCACTCTGGAGATCAGGTCCTTTCCGCTGTGAATGAAACAGCGGTGAATGGCTCTAAATTCATAAGAGGACTTACGTTGCCAGTTGCCTATGCACTATTGGTGCACGCCGATTTCACTGGAACAATACTGTGGGGACATAGGAGGGCGATTGCCTCGTCTGCTTCTGGAGGATTGCTGTTTTGGGCTCCATGTGAGTGTGTGACATAGTGCTAAAAACCTTAGTTTGTTTTGTATGTTTGTTTCCCTGTGCGATTTCTCATATCTATCTCTCTCTTTGTGTTTATACAGTGCTACCAACAGAGAGAAGGTGTTCAAAGACCTAGGAAGCAGGCGTTATTCCCCACAGTGATTCTTTGTTGTTTTATCCTCTTCCCTTTTCCCCGGGGTGCTCTTTTCCATAGTGCATAAGTGTCGCATTGTGGGGGATAGTGCTCAGGGAAGGAGGGAGGCCACTCTACCATCCATCGTTCCTGCTGGCCGCTACGCAGAGGTCAGTGGCGTTTACCTTTTGATTTCTTTCTTGCGCTACTGACAACCTGACAGATTGTCAAGCCCAAGATCGACGCCCAGCCTGGACGATGGACACCAACGTGGTTTTGGCCTCGCTGCTGGAGAGCCTATCGGCTCTGCAGCAGGAGGTACAAACCTCTCGTTTGGAAAACCAAGAATTAAGGAAGGAGATGGGCACTTTACGCAGAGAGGTAGCCGGCCTATCTCGTAAAGGTATAGGGTCAAGTTCTTATATTAGGGAAGCTACCTTCACTCCTCCGGTGCATACAGTACCCTCCTCAGTCACCACACAAGGGGGTGGTTCTTTGCAGCCACTCCTGTTCCTCCACCTTCAGTTGACTCCATTCCCACCGTCCATGTCATACAAAACACAGGAATACCTTTAGCGCCGCCAGAGCTTTTCTATGGAGATCCGAAGAAGTTTGAAACCTTCCTAAATCAATGTCGGCTGCATTTCTTGTGTAAACCTGCAGTTTTTCAGGAGGAAGTGGCAAAGACAGCCTTTATGATGTCGTACATGGGAGGGAATGCAGCGAGCTGGACCATACCATTGATGGAACGAAATGACCCTGTTTTACATAAATTTACAGAATTTTGTTTGGAAATGAGAAAACTGTTTGACAGAAAATCCCATATGATGACCCTGGACCGCGAACTTATCACCCTTAAACAAGGTTCTCAGGATTTATTGACGTACGTTACAACGTTCAACCGCCTAGTAGTAGAAACAGACTGGCCCCAGGAAAAGCGAACCACTCTTTTCTACCAAGGGTTGCGTGGGGAATTAAAAGATGTCCTTGCGCAGGTGGTACAGTTACCCCAGACCTGTGAAGAAATTATTGATCTCACGGTTCAACTGGACCACCGAATACAGGAAAAAAAAGGGGACAGGAACCGGGGGGACACGCGTTTTCTGTTTCCTAGATCCAAACCCGCTACCGAAGAACATCCTAAACCTTCTGAAGGGATCGAGCCGATGCAGATAGGGGGTATCCGAGGACCCCTCAACACAGAAGAGAGAGAAAAAAGGCGAAAGATGAAGCTATGCCTATATTGCGGAAAAGGGGGGCACTTCATCAGGGAATGTCGCGCCCGGGCACAGCTTCCAGAACGAAACAACGTTCCACGAGTGCAAGCAGCAATGGGGCAACGGGAACCGACGGAAAACTGAAAAGCCTGAATCAGGATGAGATCACTGGTTCAGGTGACAGACATACTATGATCTCTTCAGTGATCGCCAATACCATGCAACCAGCTGTTGCTCATTTAACTATGAGTATCTATCTTCAGGTTACGAGGGAGGAAAAAGTTGAGGTGGCTGCATTACTGGACTCCGGTGCTACAGGAAACTTTATCGATCAAAAGTACGCCCAAAAAATTGGTGTGCCATGGGAAAGGAAAGAGACACCAGAAAACGTAAAAGCAGTGGACGGTACTGCGTTGTCTTCAGGGCCCGTCACGTGCCATACAGTTCCACTCAAGATGCAAGTTGGAGAGGACCATTATGAATACATCCAGTTTGATATCATTGACGCACCACAGTTCCGTCTCATCCTGGGTATGCCATGGCTCACTTTACATGATCCTGTCGTTCGATGGGCGGCCCGCACAGTGCTCTTGACCTCTAGCTATTGTAAGGAGCACTGCACCAAACAAGCCCTTTCAGAAAAAACAGAGAGCACCCAGGCAGGGTTCCTGGCAACCGCATGTGTAAGAGACAGATACTGTTGTTCCACCGCCTTGCCCGAAGAGTATAAAGATTACCAGTCTATCTTCGCTAAACAGAAAGCCACCCAGCTTCCACCCCACCGGGTTTATGACTGTAGCATTGAGCTGATGCCCGGAGCCGAGATTCCATGCAGCCGGGTGTATGCTCTGACAGAACCAGAGACACACTACTTAAAAAACTACCACGAAGAGAACCTAGCATCTGGCTTCATCAGGCATTCTGCATCCCCTGCTTCCTCTCCGCTCTTTTTATCCCTAAGAAGGATTGTGACGAACTTCGAACCTGCATAGACTACAGAGCGATCAATCGAGTCACGGTAAAAAACCGCTACCCCTTACCCCTGATTCCTGTACTCTTGGATCAACTCAAGGGGGCTCGCTTTTTCACGAAGCTGGACCTACGAGGCGCCTACCATTTGGTGAGGGTCAAGAGCGGTGATGAGTGGAAAACCGCTTTCCGGACGAAGTTCGGACTTTTTGAATACAGGGTAATGCCGTTCGGGCTCTGTAATGCCCCGGCGGCGTTTCAATATTTTATGGATGAGGTTCTACGGGGGTTTCTCGACACGTTCTGTGTGGTGTATATAGACGACATCCTCGTATACTCGTCTAGTCCTCAGGAACATGTAACTCATGTAAAAGCACTCCTGAACAGGCTCCAACACCACTCGCTGTATGCCAAATTAGAGAAGTGCTTGTTTCATGTCCAAGAAGTGGCATTACTGGGATACATAATCAACGCTCAAGGGTTCCAGATGGACACAGGAAAGGTCGACGCAATCACTCAGTGGAAAACCCCACAACACATAAAGGCAGTACAAAGCTTCTTAGGTTTCGCCAACTATTATCGGCGATTCATCAAGGACTTCTCGAAGATCATCCACCCCATTTCCAGCTTGTTGCGGAAAAACACCTCTTTTGCTTGGGGAAAAGAGGCAGAACAGTCCTTTCAGATTCTAAAACAAAGGTTCACTCAGGCGCCCATATTACGACATCCTGACCCGCAGCTCCCCTTCATTGTTGAAACCGACGCTTCTCAATATGCCATAGGGGGGGTTTTGTCTCAACGACATCCCAAAACAGGTCAGGTACACCCTGTGGCCTATTTCTCAAAAAAGCTCAACCCCAGTGAAGTGAACTACTCCATCTCAGATAAAGAACTGCTAGCCATAAAACGGGCGTGCGAGGAATGGAGACATTATCTCTTGGGAGCACGCCACGTCATTGAGATATACACAGATCACCGGAACTTATTGTTCCTGAAAACCGCCAAGGCCCTAACATCACGTCAGTTGCGATGGACTCTTTTCTTTTCCGATTTCGAATTCGTAATCAAGTACAGACCAGGCCCCCAGAACGGCAAGGCGGATGCTCTCTCTCGCATAGAAGACTCCGAGGGACACATGTTGTCAGAAAACCCAGAACCACCCTCAATACTCCCTGAGGCGGCTTTCCGGAACCAAACCATTGCTTTGATCGCTTTACAAGACTTCCTAGAGGACCTCAGAGTATCCTTAGCCAACATAGATGCCCAGGCCTGGATTCGGGAAGATCCTGAACATCGAACAGACAACAAGGAATTGTTGTATCACCATCACGCATTGTATATTCCTAACACCGAATTACAACTACGAGTGTTGGCATGGGGTCATGATTCTCTATTGGGAGGACACATGGGGAGATACAAGACCATAGCCTGTATCGAGCGATCCTTTTGGTGGCCCACATTGAGAAAAGACACTGAGACGTACCTACAGAATTGTTCCGTGTGTACGCAGGGAAAGGCCATTCACATGAAACCTACAGGTCTCCTACAACCATTACCCATACCCTCTCGACCGTGGCATACGGTGTCCATGGATTTTATCGTTGAAATGCCCCCATGTGAAGGGTATACCACCATATTGGTGGTAGTTGACCATTTAACAAAAATGGGACATTTCGTTCCTTTGAAACGTTTGCCTACCTCTTCAGAATTAGCCCTTGTCTTCCTTCAACACGTGGTGAGAGTACATGGAATACCCAGTGTTCTCATTACTGACCGGGGAACACAGTTCACCTCCCGTTTTTGGAAAGCGTTATGTAAGACTATGGACATCGAAGCCAGACTTTCTACCAGCTACCATCCTCAAACGGATGGAAAAACAGAGCGCTTAAACCAAACTTTGGAGCAATACCTCCGTTGTTTCACCCTCCAAAACACCACGAACTGGTACACACTACTATGGATGGCCGAGTTTGCCTACAACAATGCGGAACACACCACGCTCGGTTGTTCTCCATTCTTTTGCCTCTTTGGTCACCATCCCAACATGCTCCCTTTCGAATGGCAAATAGAATCCAGTCTTCCAAGCATCCACGAACATCACGCTCACCTCAGGGCCGTGTTGATCGACGCCAAACAACATCTGTTTTCAGCCCAACTCGCACAAAAACGCTTCGCTGACAAGAAAAGAACCAAAGAACCTGTTTACCAGGTGGGGGACAAGGTATGGTTAGCAACTAAGAACCTACACCTTAAGGGAGCTGGCAAACTAAAACCCAAATACATTGGCCCCTACAGTATTGAGGAGATAATAAACCCCGTAGCTATGAGACTGTCCTTGCCCTGTTCATGGCACATCCACCCTGTATTTCACGTCTCTCTGCTCCAACCCTGTCCTGTTCACATGAGGTTGCCTGAACGACCCCTCCCCTTGGAAGTTGAGGGTCAGGACGAGTTCGAAGTACACGAACTCTTAGATTCCCGAATTGTGAGAGGGCGAGTGCAGTATCTGGTGGATTGGAAGGGTTTTGGGGTGGAGGATAGAACCTGGGAACCAGTGCAAAATCTCCACTGCCCTGAATTAGTAGAACATTTCCATGCTGCACATCCGGGTAAACCTGGACGACCGCCGAGTCGGCGATCCTTGAGAGGGGGTACTGTCGCGATTACCCTCCATAAACATAGGGGAAGGACGGATAGGGTACACACGCGCCATACATTTCTTCCCTGTATGCGTGGGCGCCGGTTTGCCTGTCACAGGAGCCCAATACACTACATGTCCCAGAGGGCAATGGGGCACGGTAAAGAAAACGGAACCGTCATGGCCAAGAATCGCCCCCTTTGTATATAAGCACCGCCTCTATAGGAGGTAGGTGCTTGACAATCTGACAAGCTCCTTTGAAGCGGAAGGTATTCCCCGCTGGAGGACCGTCCGAGCAGCGTTACCAGGCGCTGCATTATCCCCGAGGATTTCTGAAGACCGTCGGAGCACTCGTGTGCTCATTTCCAGACTCCTAGCTGCCGAGAATTTCTGAAGACCGTCGGAGCACTCGTGTGCTCATTTCCAGACTCTAGCTGACGAGGCTGAATTCTCCGGGGCTTTTCAGGTATCGGGAACTGAGAGGGAGACGCGCTGGTGCGCTCCCTCTCAAACCACTTACTTTTCTTTCTGTTACTAAGCTTCTGGTTTCATTTAACCGTGTTTCCGCATATCCTGCTATTGGGGACACAGGAAACCGTTTCCTTTTTGTTTGCATAAGACATTACAGCGACCAGGGCACTCTGGATATCAGGTCCTTTCCGCTGTGAATGAAACAGCAGTGAATGGCTCTAAATTCATAAGAGGACTTACGTTGCCAGTTGCCTATGCACTATTGGTGCACGCCGATTTCACTGGAACAATACTGTGGGGACATAGGAGGGCGATTGCCTCGTCTGCTTCTGGAGGATTGCTGTTTTGGGCTCCATGTGAGTGGGTGACATAGTGCTAAAAACCTTAGTTTGTTTTGTATGTTTGTTTCCCTGTGCGATTTCTCATATCTATCTCTCTCTTTGTGTTTATACAGTGCTACCAACAGAGAGAAGGTGTTCAAAGACCTAGGAAGCAGGCGTTATTCCCCACAGTGATTCTTTGTTGTTTTATCCTCTTCCCTTTTCCCCGGGGTGCTCTTTTCCATAGTGCATAAGTGTCGCATTGTGGGGGATAGTGCTCAGGGAAGGAGGGAGGCCACTCTACCATCCATCGTTCCTGCTGGCCGCTACGCAGAGGTCAGTGGCGTTTACCTTTTGATTTCTTTCTTGCGCTACTGACAACCTGACAGCAGGATGCTAAAACTTCTGATAAGGGTGGGGACAAGGGTAAAGATGACAAGTCTTCATCAGGGCCCCAAAAACCTGCATCTGGGGGTGGGGGGGAGTCACAATCCAACAAGGGAAAAGGCAAAAAGAAACCTTGATGTTACTTATGTAAAGAAAAGACCCATTGGACAAAAGATGCCAATTGTCCAAAGGCCAAGGATTCAACTCCAACCACCACTGCCCCTAAGGCAACTGCCCCCCCTAGTGCAGTTTCAAGTGGTGGTACAGGGAACAAGGTATTAGTAGGGTTAACCTTGGGCTCTGAGATGGGTTCTGGCTTAGTCAGAACTCCAGCTCAGGCTGTGCTTGTCTGTGATGGTGGCATGGATAGTGTCACCTTATTTGTCAGCACCAGTAACCTGGGCAAATACAGGCAGCAGCCTTTGATTAATGGTAAGGAGGCCATGGCATACAGGGTCACAGGTGCAAGTGTCACTATGGTGACAAAAGATCTTGTGGGTACTGACCAGATCATACTTTGTGAGATGTACCAAGTGACCAATGCTAACAATGTCAGGACTGATCATTCCTTGGCAGTTGTTAATTTCAGCTGGGGAGGGGTAACTGGCCCTAAGAAAGTTGTGGTTAGCTCAGACCTTTCAGTGGAATGCTTGCTGGGCAATCATTTGGAGACTTCAGCCTGGACTGAAGTGGAACTTAGGACTGGGCATCTCTGAAGATGTGTTTGCTGTGACCAGGTCACAGGCCAAACTGACTTCTACTGAACAGGCCCTGGATTCTGAAAAAATGGACCAGGTGCCTTCCAAGAGAAGGAGCAGGAGATGTCTTCCCCCAGGATCAGTCTCTTGAGGGAGATGATCTCAGTCCCTGTGAAGGAACTGTCTCAGATGAACTAGAACCTGATCAGGTTGAGTTCTTGGGGACAGGGGGCACTTCTAGGGCAGATCTGAGTCAGGAGCAACAAACCTGCCCCTCTCTTGAACCCCTCAGACAGCAAGCTGCTGCTGAGGCTGCTGGGAGTGTCAGTGGATCCCACAGGATCTATTGTGATGAGGGACTCCTTTACACAGAGGTTAGAGACCACAAGCCTGGTGCGACCAGGAGGTTGGTCATACCTCTGAAGTTTGGGGGCTTCCTACTCACTTTGGCACATGACATTCCCTTGGCAGGACACCTAGGCCAAAGTAAGACTTGGGACAGGCTTGTCCCTCACTTTCACTGGCCTCACATGTCAGAGGACACAAAGGAGTTTTGTCGCTCCTGTACCACCTGTCAAGCCAGTGGTAAGTCAGGTGGTACCACAAAGGCCCCCCTCATACCACTACCTGTGGTGGGGGTTCCCTTTGAGAGGGTTGGGATTGATATCATTGGTCCCATGAACCCTCCTACTGCATCTGGGCACAGTTACATACTAGTGGTGGTAGACCATGCAACTAGGTATCCAGAGGCAATACCCCTTAGAACCACCACAGCTCCTGTGGTGGCCAGGGCCCTCCTGGGAATTTTATCCAGAGTGGGTTTCCCTAAGGAGGTCCTAACTACAGAGGTACCAACTTCATGTCAAGTTACATTACTGCTATGTGGAAGGAGTGTGAAGTGAACTACAAATTCACCACATCCTATCACCCACAATGCAAGATTCAACAAAACCCTCAAGGGCATGATCATGGGCCTCCCAAAAAAGCTTAGGCGAAAATGGGATGTCCTGTTGCCATGCCTTCTCTTTGCCTACAGAGAGGTCCCACAGAAGGGGGTTGGCTGCAGCCCTTTTGAACTTCTGTTTGGGCATCCAGTTAGGCGTCCCCTGTGTTTAGTGAAGGAGGCATGGGAGTTACCTCTCAAACCACCTAAGCAAGACATTGTGGACTATGTACTTGGTCTCCGCTCCAGGATGGCTGAGTACATGAAGAAGGCGAGCAAAAACCTTGAGGCAAGTCAAGAATTGCAAAAAGCTTGGTATGACCAAAAGGCTGTACTGACTATTTATCAGCCAGGACAGAAAGTATGGGTGTTGGAGCCTGTGGCCCCAGCAACCCTCCAAGACAAGTTGAGTGGACCCCATACTATTCTTGAGCAGAAGGGAGAGATCACCTGCTTGGTGGACATTGGAACTCCCAGGAGCCCCCTCTCACAGAACACCGATGATGGCTCTGTTGATAGTGTAGCCTTGGCAGGCAGCCTCACTGAGCAACAGCAGATTGATTGCAGGAAGGTCCTCAATCAATACAGACATATGTTTTCTTTGACTACTAGTCAGACCACCTGGTGTACCCATGAAGTGGACACAGGTGAGAGTCTACCTGTTAAAAATAAGATTCACAGTCAGCCTGACCATGTCAGAGATTGCATCAGTACTGAGGTCCAAAAGATGCTGGAATTGGGAGTGATTGAACCCTCAGATAGCCCTTGGGCTAGTCCAGTGGTCCTGATACCCAAACCTCATACCCAGGGTGGTAAGAGAGAAATTAGGTTTTGTGTGGACTACAGGGGGTTCAATGCAGTCACTAGGACTGATGCTCACCCTATTCCTAGGGCAGATGAGCTCATTGACACTTTGGCCTCAGCCAAGTTCTTGAGCACATTTGACCTCACTGCTGGATATTGGCAAATCAGACTAGCTGAGGATGCCAAACCCAAAACAGCATTTTCAACCCCCAGTGGGCATTATCCATTTATTTTAATGCCCTTTGGTTTGAAAAATGCACCTGCCACATTCCAGAGGCTGGTGAATAAAGTCCTTACATGCCTGGAGGCCTATAGTGCAGCATATCTTGATGCTATAGCTGTCTTTAGCGCCACCCGGGAGGATCACCTGAAGAATGTTTTGGAGGCTCTGCAGAAAGCAGGTCTCACTATCAAGGCCACCAAGTGCCAGATAGGGCAGAGTAAGGTTGTGTACCTGGGCCACCTTGTGGGTGGAAGCCAGGTTCAACCATTGCAGAGCAAGATCCAGACCATCATGGACTGGGTTGCTCCCACTACCCAGACTCAGGTCAGAGCTTTCTTGGGCCTGACTGGGTACTACAGAAGATTTGTTAAAGGATATGGGTCTATAGTGACTCCCTTGAATGATCTTACTTCAAAAAGAATGCCCAAGAAAGTTCAGTGGGAAGATAGCTGTCAGAAGGCATTTGATGATCTCAAGCAGGCCATGTGCACTGCTCCCATTCTGCAAAGTCCTGACTATTCCAAACAATTCATTGCCCAAACAGATGCATCTGAGTTGGGGGTGGGGGCTGTGTTGTCACAACTTAATGCAGAGTGTCAGGATCAACCAGTAGCTTTTATTAGCAGAAGTTGACCCCCAGAGAGAAACGTTGGTCAGCCATTGAGAGGGAAGCCTTTGCTGTGGTTTGGGCTCTGAAGAAGCTAAGGCCATACTTGTTTGACACTCACTTCTTTGTTCAGACAGACCATAAGCCCCTCTTATGGCTAAAACAGATGAAGGGTGAAAACCCCAAACTTTTGAGGTTGTCCATTTCCCTACAGGAGATGGACTATACAGTGGAACATAGACCTGGGAGTAACCATGCCAATGTAGATGGACTCTCCAGATATTTCCACTTAGAACATGAAGACTCAACTGGGCAAGGTTAGCCTCATCTCCTTGCGTTTGGGGGGGGGGGTTGTGTAGGAAAGTAGGATCTGCTTCTTATGGTTACCCCCACTTTTTGCTTGATGTTACACTGTTTTTGACTAGTCTGACTGGGATCCTGCTAATCAGGACCCCAGTCTATCTGCTTTCTCCCTAGAATGTTATGCCATGTACTTAGGTACACTCCAGATTGGATACTGGGGTACCCTTGTCAGTCCCTAGTATATGGTACTATGTACCCAGGGCATAGGTACGCCAGAGGCCTCCCATGGGCTTAAGCATGTATTATGCCACCCATGAGAGGCCATGTAAAATGGAACTACAGGCCTGCCATTGCAGCCTGTGTAAGATGGTGCATGCACCACTTACTTTAGATATAGGTTTACTATATCTATAGGTCACTACACTTAAAACCTATCAGTCACCCCTCTGGCAGGCCTTGACAATCCTGAAGGCAGGATGCTGGGTTTTACGTGAGAGGGTGCCCCTGCATGAGCAGAGCACCCCTGCAAATGCCTACAAATGCCTACACAACAACGGACCCAAATACCTCAACGACAGAATCAATTTCCATGTACCCAAAAGAAACCTCCGATCTTCCAACCTCGCACTGGCCGAAACCCCGTGCATCCACAGAGCCAGAGCAGGCGGAAGATCCTTCTCTCACATTGCAGCCAAGACCTGGAACGAGCTCCCGCCAGACATCAGACGCGCCCCCTGAATCTGTCCAACCCTCTCCCGTGGGTACAAAAGGGCTTACCTGGCTGTAGGACCCTAGATTTGACGTGGACAAGATTCTGATCAAGAAACCACTGATCTTCGACCGTCTGGACACTCTGGACTTCGCTGGACTTCGACTGGGCCCGACTTCATCTCCCTCTCCGTCCAAAGCATCGTCTGTGCCCATGCACCATACAGGCTTCGTGCAGGACCTGTGGAGCATCAAGGACAACTGAAGTTATCTCCCTTGGGGTGAAGGAGTCACTCCCCTGCATTTGCACTACCGGTCTGCTGATCCTGAGTTCCTGCGGACTCCGAAGGCTTCAGCAACACAGGAGGTGGGTTCCTACATTCCTTGAGGTTGAGCTGCCCTCTCACCAAGTCTGAGGCCAGTATATTTTGTGGGGGCTGCATAACCCGAACCCCTGTGCACTGTGTACTTTTGCAAGTGCATATGCTTGTTGGTGTTCCCCAACAGAGTGCATTAAGCTGTCAATAGCCCCAACCTCTGCGCACACTTCATACAAAGGACTTTGGCCTCCTCGCACTCTGTACCCTGCAAGCTGTTACTTTGTGAAACTGCTAGAGGTCGCCTCACAACTCCTGTGTCTTCGGCCTGCGGGTCCATTTGAGGGACAACACTGCTTTTCTTGGGCTCCCCTGGTTGCTCCAGGCCTGCCTTGACTCCCCTTGCTGTGGTGAGTCCCCAGGTCCTTGCTGGGCCAGACCCTAACCTTCCTTGACCTTCTTCGTGACTTGCCGCTGCCAAGGCTTGTTGGTGCTCCCGCCGGACACCGACCCCTCAGCACTCGACATCCTTTGTGGGACAGCTCGTATCCGGCTCCTGCTTTTCCTCGATGTCTCCTGGTCCCTGCAGCTGTAGAGTAAAGGTCTCCGTCATCACACCTGAAGCACCCGACATCAGTGGGCATTCATCTACCGAGCCCCTGGTCACTTCTGAGTGACCCAGACTCTATCCCCTCTGCTCTCAGGTTCCTTCCATCAAGAATCAACCTGTGGATTCCACCCAACACTTTTCTTCTTTCCAGCAGTGGCATTTCTTTGAAGACTCCCATTGAGATCGACGGCGGTTTCCGATGCCACTTCAACCCTATGCACCCGGCTTCCTTGGGATAGGTAACTCTGGTACTTCGGTATCCACGGGTGGGGTGGCTCTCCAACCTTCTAGGTTTCAAAGGGTTTCTTCGTAATCCAATGGGAAGGGCCCTTAAACTGTAAAACTGCAACCGTGACTCTCCCATTGAATTGTACGTAGCACGCGGTCGTGATCTCACACTGCACCCATCCTCCGCGGGGTCCCTACTTACTCACCTTGGGTGGTTCCTTGGGGTCCCAGCGATTCTACATCATCTAGACACTGTCTTGACTCGAGACGTGGTTCTTATACCACTATTTTAGTATATGGTTTGGTCTCCCCCTGGAGCACACTGTGTATTAGTGCTACTTACGATTGTTTCTGTGCTACAGTATTGTGTGCTTTGTGTTTATCTGCATGTAGTAGATACTGTGAGGTATTTAAAGTGTGTTATAATAATAAATACATATTTTTATAATTACTGTGTGGTTCTCCTTTCATTTAACCAATACAATAAGGTTGCATTCTGTTAAAACAAGCTGCTTACATTCCTTCAAGACTATGCCTGAAGGCTGCTCTCCACAGCTACCACTTGGATAGCTTTCTAAGTTTATCTTTGACCTCTTAAATCACCATAAGGGTTGTTTGGACTGGTGCTAGGTGCCCACTTTAATTAGTGGACATCATATACCAGGCCAACTTCTTACATGTATATTGTACTTTTATGATGATTTTGAAATGTTTTACTGTATTTTTATGAATTGTGTTTTTATGGCTGGAACATCAGCCACGTAAAGTTATTTGATGATCATGAACACAGTCCTTCAGCTGTTTTTCCTATGCTATTGGGCCATTGCTGTTAATTTCAATGTGCCACTTCTCGTGGCTACTACTTTGGCAGCCATATTGGAATCGTTTTTTTCTCAGTCTTTCTCATTCTTTACCACAGCGTGGTGGCTGACATGTCCCTTTAAATGTCTCAGCCATCTTGGAACAATATAGTATGAAAAAGAATGAGAAAAACCACTCATTTGATTTGCTCTGTAGACCGTCAGTTATTTTGGAACAGTAAAAAATGATAACATATGCAAAAACATTCTTAGATGGCTACCCATGCATATACATTCTTTATCATTACATTACCATTCCAATATGGCTGATATGCTTGAAGCAGCTTATAGCCTTGGAATGTTAAACTAATGATAACATATACCAATATACTTGGCCTTTAAAATCTGACATTGGTGCTAATACTGGTGTCAAAGATAGTTTTTCTAACTCCAAGATCATTGGATTGGTGTGGACATCTCTTGTAATTGTGTATAGTTTAAACTCCATCACACAGTAATGCTAGAACTCAATTTTCCACTACACGCTATTTGTTGATCACTGTTTATAAGTGAATACCACAGGCCTGATATAGAGTTTGGAAAATGTGGGCTCCATCTTAAACATGATGGATATTTTATCTGCATTATTACAAGTGCTGTAGGATATAATGCACTTGTAATAAGACAGACGGGATATCCGTCATGTTTGTGACTGTGTATCCTGTCCACCAAACTCTAATTCAGACTCCAAATGTAATATTCGCCAGTCGTATCGCCTGTCTCATGAGTGCTCCCTGACTATTCACTTGTCCCTGTTTAACAGTACCCGAAATATGTGTCAGGGCACAAAGAATATACCAAAGCGTCCTACAATTAGTCCTGGATCTCATCTTCATTTACTATCTTATGAAAAATCTCATCTAGTTCTGTCTGCCTTCCAGTTTTAATGGGCTGCTTATAACACCAATGCCATTTGCCTTCACTGTATGTTAAAACAGAAGCCACAATGTACCCTTTCAGTCCATGATCCTGTTGACTTTCATTTGTAGGGGTGCATCATAATCATGAGTAGTCCACATCTGCATTTATTCTTTGTCATATTAACATGAGACAGTAGAATGTGCACTGTAATAATGTGAAGGGTGATGTGCTAGGTATATTTTTCATGTAAACATGAAGAAATTAATGTTGCAATACAAACATGCTTAGCTGAAAACATGAGCGTGTAGAATTCGTGTATGAGGCTTACAAATTTTACGTATTTGATGTGCTCATGTAATGTGTTGATTTAGAAAGGCTCATTTATACGTGATTTTTATAGGGCCTCTGTGCCTCATTCTTATGTTGGCCAATTTCTGCAGGCCTGAAATGCATTTTCCCTGGCTCTCGTGGTAAGGGGTTTGTTCGTAATGTTCATGTGCATGTTGAATCTTTTCTTTCTCAAGTTTCTGTTGCAGGTGGAGAAATTCTTCTTTGTTAGTGAGAATAACGCTTTTGTTTTAGGAGTTAGGCTCGGGGAGGAGAGGATACTTTGGTACACGGAGTGCTGATAATGTGAGCCAGTGTTCTTTCTCGCTGGAGAAGGCTCGGGAATCAAGGTCATCGAGCCAGGAGCTGAGAGTATTGAAACTAAATGGAAATTACCTATGAGGAGGCGCCCAGCGAGATGAGGCCATCGGATGTTACCTAATGGGCGTGTTTATGATTTGGTGTTAGGAGAAGAGGGGAGATCGATGGAGAAGGTAGGAGCATATTAGAACGAGCTCTGTAGCCTTTGGCTACTTGACCCATACAACGTGAGAGCACTTCTTAGGAAGTCTTCACGCGGTGACACCTTTTCCTGACTTGCCTGGGGAATGCTAAATTGGGATGTCACGTTAGTGGTAGAGCAGGGACAGATGAATGCTTTTAATTTATGAACCTCCAATGAAGTCTGATCTTGACGTGGGGGCACTTATTGCCTGCGTCCTGGTTTTGAAATTTGACATCATTTTCATGATCCAAAGACTGAGAATTGTTTGCAGATTCGGCTTTGTATTAGTTTGAATGTATTTCTACAACCTCGTCTTGAGGTGTCTGTATGTTCAGTTATTTTTGGCTTTGTAATAAACCTACTAAACTGGAAACCTGGAGTCTGTGATTCTTCGGAGTCCTGATTCTTTGAACCCGTGAGTCGTACTTAATGAGTTATTTCTCCCCTCTACACTCCTAAAGCAGGCACCAAAGGTCCATCGGCCAGGGGTTCCGGAGTGCGCGTATGAGAGGGAACCCGGCTCCTTCACATGCAGTCTGACACCCACTTCCCTACAACTCCAAGGGAGAATATGCCATCTTGAGCTCTGTCAGGGACATCTAAAGGATTTTGGGGGGCCCTGGGCTTAACGTATTTTGGGGGCCCCTGTTCAGAACAGCTTTGAATTCATGATCCAGTTTCAGCTGTTTCATGCCCTCTTAGGCCAGATGACTGACAGTGCACAGGCACACTCGTACAAATTCTAAATGTGTTTACATCTAATATTTAGGGATAGTGAGGTGTGTTTTAGAATTCTAACACAGCAGCAGCTCACTAATATTACTGCAAATAATCTGTGTGACATGAATATGTGAGGTCCAGTTTCGATCTAAAAGAATCAAACATAAACATTTATCTGCAAAAGGTCTGTAATAGACTCGCACATCACCAACATTATAAATAAGTTAAAGGAAAACAGTATTTGAAGCAATCTGTTTAAGAAATATTCAAGGTCATCAGGGCAAGACTCTCTGCAGAACAAAGCTGGCTCTATCAGGGGGCCCCATTAAAGGCTGGGGCCCTTGGCCAGAGCCCACTTTGCCCATGCCTTAAAACGATATTGTATCCATCTCTGCACGTGGCCATCCAAATCCCAAACTCAGTCTAGGGATATCTTAGACCATCTTGGCACCTGGCATTTGTGAACTCTATTTATGGATCTCTCGAACAATCTCTGCATAGGGCTATCTACACCCCAAACTCTATCTAGGGGCATGATAGCCAATTTCTGAACGTGACCACCTAAATTCTCTATCTATGGATATCCCTGATGGTCTTTGCACGTGGCATTCCTGAACCTCTCTAGGCATAGCTTAGTCGTCTTTCTATTTATGGACATCTCAACCCATGTGTGCAAATGGCTATCCAAAAATCTTCTTCTGTCAGGATTATCCTAGACAATCTCTGCACTTGGGTAGCCAAACCTCTTCCTTTCACAGGGATATTCCAGTTTATCACTGCCCATGGTGATCCGATTCCCAAAATCTGTCTAGGTCAGGGTTGTCTTCTGTAGATCCAGCACAGTAGAATTATTCTCAATGTTGGACGATGCCTACATAATATGCATTTGTGAATCTAATGGAGCTAATTTACATACATGGGATTATCCTGGTACTTTTGCATTAATTTGACACTTCTGGACCTATGTTGCACTCCATAGCCTTCGACGGTACTGGATATTTCGCACCCTTCACAATGTTATACAAGTCCTGCCTTTATACATGGCTAACCGAATCCTGAGCATGCAAAGAAGAGTGAAGTATCTCCATTCTTGACTTTGAGATTTTTCTTTTAGTTATGCAATAAATTCATCTTTACTTTTTTTTAAAGCTTGTTTTCATGTCCCTACACACCAGCATTAAGTTCTTTCAGCTTGTGTGAAGAGCCACAGGTTGGATGGTGCTAGTTAGTATCCTGTCATGCTGCATCCAAGTTACTGAGGTCACACTCAGTAAATAGTCTTTAAGGAAAACTAGTTGGTGTCTGTAACCCCTTCCTGTCAAGTTATGATTGTATGGACAAGAATGTTAGCAGACTGACAAAACATGTCATAGAATCTCTTATCTGCAGGATAAACGATAGATCTCTGCCCTGATCCCGGGAAATAGTACACCCTCACAAGCATTAGTATTTTATGCTTTAGAATTATTTGTTATACACTTTTCATCTACACTTAATGTGAAAAAGAATGATTGTAGATATAAGGAACACCTGAGCAAGAAATTCACTCATTAGGGCTAAAATTAGATATACCCCACTCATATTTCATCACACTTCCCTAATCAATTGTCTAATCCCTATACAAATTGTAACTAGCTGTGTAACAGCAGAGTTGTATTAATTTATTTGTATATGCCGAGTCATGCAAACACTCCCCTCCCACACACCTTATTATGCCATGAGGCCTGGAGGAGGGACTTCGTATTTCAGCATCCGCCCTGCAATCCACCCATGTGTCTAAGTCCACCCTAAACAGCAGTATCTTTTATACCTTCGTTATACATGGTGTGATATGGAGCTAGGCTGGTTCAGCTCACACTCTGCTCCTGGTTTGCTGCACAGGACAGTGAATAATAATCTTGTTCATATTTTAAGAAGTACATAGAAAACTACTGCTACAATACCTCACACATTTCAGCTGTCATGTCTAAAGAGCTTCGGAGAATGAATATTATGTTTTCTGCAACGTTATGATGAGCCTCATAAAACATGACAATCAAGCACATATTGTATTAGTTTGACCAAATTCAAGCAGTTCTGATTCTAGGTCTTATGTGTCCTTCACACACTCAAACACACACACACACTCAAATGCTTTCACGTGATCAGTGACCATATTAACAAACAGCAAGACCTGTGTTGTTTTGAAAATTTTAAAAACATCTAAAAAGTCATGCCACACATGTCAAACCATCTCCTGTTCTCTATGCCCACACCTCCAGCCAAATCTTGAATCCCATGCGGGTCCCAAGTCATTTCATGACATCTGACTCCTCCCACCCGTGAGTCATCCTATCGGAGGGAATCATCACTGCTGCCAGGGTCAAGTGGGAATTGAAACTGCAGTGTAGTTGAAGTCGGACCAAGTTGGAAAAATGTGCCCAACTTAGGGGGTCATTACGATGGCGGACGGACTTCGTCACGGGGATTGGGACCGGCCGCCTATATTGCGTCCCGCAAGTGCAATTACAATGCGACCGCCGCTGTGGCGGTAGCATTGTGCATGTTTACCATTGCGGCGGGTGCTGCTGGCTGCAGCACCCGCCGCAATGGTAAAAATGCAAGTTTTGCATTTCCCTGCACTACGTGGCAGGCACCATGCGGTGCCTTCCACATGGTGCAGGGAAATGTTGGGGGGCAACATAGGTGCCCCCCAAGTGCAAAACTGGAGTGCCTCTGCTTAAGGAGGGCTCCAAAGTACATCCCCGCCAGCCTGTGAAAGGCGTTTGAACTGCCATACACAGGATGGCGGGGATGCATCATCCTAATCTGGTGGATGGTGCCTGCTAGGCACCGCCACCATTTTGTGGATGCGGGGTGAGTCCGACAGGCAATCGTAACGATTGCCTGTGTCGGACCCATGGCAGACGGACTTCCCATCCGCCAGCAATCCGCCCGCCATCCTTATCTGGCGGGCAGAGAATGGCCGCACGATGGCGGTGAATCTGCCACCGGCAGGCTGCCGGTGGCGGATTCACCGCTATCGTAATGATCCCTTTAGTCTTTTTCTCAATTTTGGCAGCAAATTATAAAATTTGCACAGCCCTAATTTTGAACTCTTATCTAGGGCTAAATGTGAACAGCTCTATCCAGGCATTTTCCAGATATTACTTCACATCCTTATTAAAAAATCTTTTCAGGAATATGTGTACATCCATCTTTGTAGATCAAAATCCCAAAGCCAAATCAGTAGAAGGTGTCAATGGAGGGTGGCAGCTTCTATCTGATATTCGTTGACCTTAAATCGGCCTTCGACCTGGTTCCCCGAGGCAAACTGTGGGAGGTTCTTGAGCAGATGGGCA
The DNA here is from genome assembly GCA_963921515.1 of Calotriton arnoldi. Classification (NCBI taxonomy): domain Eukaryota; kingdom Metazoa; phylum Chordata; class Amphibia; order Caudata; family Salamandridae; genus Calotriton; species Calotriton arnoldi. The sequence continues at coordinate 1,155,546 of CAWUFW010001628.1, forward strand.
TCCCATCCTATCTTTTGTCGTTGTTAATGTGCCTCCACACAGGAAATTTTGCCCAAGTTAGGTATGGGAAATCCGGAGAATTGACCCCCCGTTTTCCAGTTAACAGAGGAGTTAGACAGGGGTGTGTGTTGGCCCCTACCCTGTTCTGCCTTTTTATTAATGCCCTGGTGGCCCAATTAAATGAAGTAGCGGATAATGACGCTCCGAAGCTGGGACAAGGTAGGGTGCCAGCTATGATGTTCGCGGACGATACTCTGTTGCTGTCCAAGTCCCCTATGGGCATCCAAAGGATCCTGGACAGCTTCAACCCATCCAAAACATCTCGTCCAAACCCCTCCTTAAATGGCACATTGCTAGAAAGGGTGACCGTTTTTAATTATCTTGGTGTCACGTTGTCCGAAACCTTCGATTGGGGACCACAAATAGACAAGGCAGGCTTGAGGCTAACGCAGATGGTGGGTGGAATTACCAAACTTTTAGGAACTCCCCACTCAAACCCCCTGGCCCGGTTGCTGAAATGTATAAAGTACAAGTAAGGAGTGCTGTAATGTACGGAGCAGAACTTTGGGGTCACCGCCCGTTAGGCGGACTGGCCAAAATGGAGAACCAATTTATGAGAAAGCTCCTGGGCCTACCATCTAGCACCCCCCTCACCCCCCTGCGCCTGGACCTTGGAATTAAACCCATTGCAGAGGAGTTTGGATTAAGACCACTGACCTTCTGGCGTAGGTTGTGGGCGACCCCTGAATTAATATCCTATCGAACTGAACTTAAGGGGGTCCTGCAACTTCCGGGGGCTAGATATTTGCCATGGTTTAAGTACATCAAAGAAGTCAGCGTTAGAATAGGCTTGCCTAATCTATGGAGCAACCCCGAGGAAATGTCCTCGACAACTTCTCGCTCTCATCTTACGAGAGTATATAGAACACACAAATTAGACGAGTTGTTGAGAAACTCCAAACATGGGCGCCTAACGACTGATTTTCTCAACATAAAAGCGGAGTACCTCTTTGAGCCTTTTCTGGATCTTATACAGCCCCATACGGCCAGGAAGCTGTATATACAATTCAGGTTAGGGTCTCTTCCGCTTAATGATTTCACCAACAAATGGTTAAAAGACTCTTTTGTCGGGTGTCCCGCCTGTAACAGCCCTGTTGAGACCAACATTCATGTTCTTTTTTTTTGCCCTGGATATAAAATTGCCAGACGGCGTTGGCTCTTTCCTTTATGTAGAAATCTGGGCTGCCTACAGTGCTTGGAGGTGTATAGAATTTTAAGATCTGACACACACCCTTCTATAGTTTTTGCTGTGTCCAGATTTCTTAATTCTATGTGGCACAGGCGTAGGGCCATTTCTAATATTTGTCAGCCATTCTAAAAAATATCCTCTGTACTCTAGCTGTTTCCAGTTTTAAACAAAACCCTTTTAAACTTCTTTTATCCGGTTTTAATCATCTTTGTTTTTAACTGCTGCTGATATCTGTCTAACTTATTTGCTTTATGGCCACACCCTGTACCTGCTACCAACGAATTTTCACTATTTGTATCAACAGAATTATCTATGTATATGTATGTTTTTTTTCACTTTTTATGGCCTTTATTGACCGAAATAAAGTTTGTTGAATGAATGAATGAATAAACAGATTATTCAGCAACAAGCACATTCCCACTGAGACTCCCTCTCCTTTCACTGAGCTCGTGTAACACGTAAAGGTTAAAAAAGGACAGTCCTGCATCAGTGTGCCCCAACCCATGCTCCGCCGCAGCAGTATATCCTGCATGCATGCTTTCACAGCTTTCCTTGCGATGCGCCATGCTTTAAATTCATCTGTGCCTAGCAACCCTCACAGCTGGCCCTACTATCTATGCTGATTCTCAATGTCCTTACTTGAAACCATGACTTTTTGTATCATTGAGCATTCGCCTCTACAGCTCGCTGCCTCCGTCTTCATCACAGCCTCTTAAATATTTATCTGCGACTATCATGAGCCCCTTCTCCTGCTCTGGTGAGCACATTAGGCACTTCACTCTACATTTGCGAAAGCCTTCGCCACCTCCAACATCGCGCTCGACCATCTCTAGCTTTTCTCACATTTGTCTTGGTATTTTTTTCCGATATGTTACAGACTGTTCTTTTTGTATGTTGTAAAGTACAAGAGTGAGGGACCGCCTCCCAACACTTTCTTCACTAAATATTGTATTCCACTAAATGTGAACTAACTTTCAATTAGCAAAGCACGCTTACAGTAATGCAGGCTGTATGTGTTGCTCTACATGCTCCCTGCACCCTCCAGGTGTTGTGTTGTATTTTAGAACCATAAATAAGTTCTATTCTTCTAAATGATGGTGAGATCTGGGCTCAGAGCAGTGAAGTGAGTAGGTTCAGTGGGTTCTAGATTCCCTTGTTGATATATCCCTGGCTGCTCTGTGACCCACTTAGAAGAACAGCATTCTCAAGCCCTGGTATTTGGTGTTTCCTGTTCACATCTTCTGGATGTCCCACATTTGCACAATCCGGGTTGGCAGTAGGGCCTACTTAATCCCCTTTCACGCATTTAAATGTGCTGTTCAGGTAACACTTCTCTCACTGTCCAAAGCCAGATGGACATTTCTTCCATAGTGTTCTTCCGATGAAGAGGCTCATCTTGTGCTGCATGACTTCACATAAAAAATCTCCTTCATTTTCTCCAACTTCCCATCCTTGTGAATCTTCTTACATTGTATTTGACATTGCAGCAATCTTTTCCTCTTTCAGATTCAAAATTGTTGTTGGGAAGTGGACTGGAGCGTAACTGGGTGAAGAAGATGAACGCAAGAGACCAAAATGAATGAGCCACCAAGCAAAGGAAACCATTAAAAATGGGGGGGGTGATCTCCTAGCAAGGCATAATGTAACCATATTCACAACAAAGCTAATGCCCATCCTGAGAGGTTTTCTGCTAAAGTATTGTCTGACAATTCGGAGCTCTTCTTGACTATTTCCAACCTCAGCTTCAAAGCCAACTTAGTGAACGTTGCTACATTTTCAAACTTTGGACTTCTGCAAAAAGACTCAAACCGTTGCCCGTTACTAGGCGACCACAGCCTTCTCACACTGAAAGAGACGTTATCACCAGGTTGAATTTCAACCAGTTCTTTTGGCGATAATTAATCTTCAGGTGCAGAATGTATGTGGTGTAAATGTAAAAGTGGAAGTATGGTTAGGCTGCTATGCCGGCTTAACATGTTTTTTGCTTCTCCATTCACATTGAACCATATGTCATACCATTCAGAATCGAAATATTCCAGCCCAACATATAGGGCTGTGCTACTGGAGAGAAGTTTGACTTGGTTAGACGTGAACAAGGAGCTGGGTAATGCTGCCACAAGTAGCAAGTATGTGGGCTGTGGCAGCATGCTCAACTCATGGCTCATTACTGTAAGAATTATTACAGTCTTTCCTGCCTGCAGCGTTCTTGTAGTGGAAGCTTTGCCCTCTATGTATTTTCATATGTTTCATGCTTTGGACCCAGGCTCTGCTTTGATGATTGTTGATCTACTGTGATGGAACCAGATGATGAATGTAGGATGTCTTGTACTGGTACAATGTACATCTTCCCTCTTCTGAACCTGTCATCTGTCTAGTGCTTTCCTTAGCCTCTTGGCCTATCAGTGGCTCTGACACGTAGAGCTGGATCTTGATTTGCCCGTTTCTAGTTCCTCAGGAGCGTAACTTAGGCTGCCCAATGCCTGCGTGCAGAAGGCCTCCTCAGAGAAGGAGCTCCATTCTATGCCCGCTGATTTTGTATATTGGAGTCAAGCTGGCTAAGTGAAATGGTTAGGTTTTTTATTAAAATTAGCTTTGAATGGGAGAATAATTTCTCTTTACACCGCAGCAGTCCTGTCCTTCCTAGAGGAACGGATGAGTAAGGCTATTTATTCCTTCTATAGCTCTCTTGCTGCCAGTGATGGCACTTGCAGTTTATTGAAGGGGAGTCAGATAGGTAGGGACTATTCAAACAATCCCCATATGCAGAACTACTGGAATTATGCAATGCTGTGGCCACTGAGTTTTCCACATACATGAATATGAAAATGTTTCTAGGTCAAATGGATCAACTGTTACTAAAAACAGTACAAAAACCTGGTTTTGGGCATAGGCAAACTCTTGCAAATTTTAACAGCTGACCTTTCAGTTGCTGATTGGTGTATTAAAGTGCTCCCCAACCACCGAAAGAGGGCAGTTTATATGCCTTATTCCCAGGAGATGATGCCCTAGGGCTGATGCCTTATCTCACTTATTGGAAGCAAAGGCCTGCAAACCTCACCATTTTTTTTAGATCTATCTTAAGGTAGCTCATTGGGCTACTTTACATGAGAGCGAAACATGTGTCCGCTCTATTGGAAAGGATCATGCTTATGCTCCAAATGTTAGACCTGGGGTCTCTAGTTGGCAGAGGTATGCACCTTTGTCCAAGTAGGAACCCTTGCTTCTGGTCAGGGTAGGGGGGATACACACTTTATATAACCCCTGCTGGCCCCCTTGGTATCTTGGCACGAGCAGACAGGCTTATCCCAAAGGCAATGTGTGAAGTATTTGTACTCAAAACACACAGTAACACAGTAATACCACCACAAATGGACACCACACCAGTTTCGAAAAATAAATAAAGTATCTTTATCTAAACTCAGCAAGACCAAAATGACAAAAATCTAACATACATGTAGTAAAATGGCACTTTAAAACAGTTATTTCAAAAATAAAGCTTGTAGCAAAAAAATAACTCCACCTGGGGCTATTACAACGTTGTGACAGCAATAAATCCAAAGTACGGTGCCGACTGCGAGGTGTACGGCGTCGGGCACGGAGTCACACGGACCTCCAAACAAACAGTACCTTGGAAAATGAAGTCTATGACGATGCAAGGCGTTGGTGCAGAGGTCGAGGCCGGCTCCCTGGCTGCCATGGGGGAGGAGAGGCGTCATATCTGCGAGGAGGCAACATGTCAAATCCAGGACAGGGGAAGTCGGTTGCGTTGGCGGTGAGGCATCGGTTCGGGTGAGGCAGTGCGAAGTCGGCGAGTTCGTAGAGTCACACTCGGCGGTTATCAGCGCCGCAATAACAGGATGCAGTCGCTGGCAGTGACAGAGTCGGTGCGAGCGCTGACGTCGGGAAGGTGGATATCTGGAGGCTTCAACAGGCATCGAAGGGCTTCAGAGCTGCAGTGCAGGCCGGGAGGTGCGTCCTGCCCTTCACGAGCGGTGCCCCTGGCCTCAGTGCAGGTCTCGGCCTCATGGCGGCATCGCTGACAACGTCAAAGATGGGTTTTCCTGCTTCTCTTAAGTTTCTTGCAGCTCCCAACAGCAGGAACAACCTCCAGAGGCCCAAAACTGGAACAGGCACCTCCTGGAAGGTCAGAACTCTCAGTAATAGAGTTCAGGGGAGCTGGGGTGAAATCTTTGTGTCCCTGAGACTTCAGAACAGGAGGCCAGCACACACAAGCCCTTGGAGATTCTTCTTCAAGCAGGTTTCTCAGCAAATTTCCAGTCTTTGTCCTTTCCTTGGCAGAGGCAGCAACTGCAGGCCAACCCCACACAGCACACAGCAAAGGGGCAGTACTGCTCAACACAGCTCTCCAGCTCTTCTCTTTGACAAAGGTTCCTCTTGAATCCAGAAGTGATCTAAAAATCTGGGGTATAAGGTCCACTGCTTTCACCCCGTTTTGTCTTTGTTCTTCTTTGTGCAAGGGTCTATGAGCCCAGTCCAAACCAGTTCTGTCCTCACTGGTGCAGTATGACCACAGGGGGTGGAGACAACATTGTGCAAGGGAGACATGCCCTATTCAGGTGCAATGAAAACTCCTCCCACTACTCTAAATGCAGCAAAGGTCTATTCAGCTGGGGTGAAATCTTTGTGTACCTGAGACTTCAGAACAGGAGGCCAGCATACACAAGCCCTTGGAGATTCTTCTTCAAGCAGGTTTCTCAGCAAATTTCCAGTCTTTGTCCTTTCCTTGGCAGAGGCAGCAACTGCAGGCCAACCCCACACAGCACACAGCAAAGGGGCAGTACTCCTCAACACAGCTCTCCAGCTCTTCTCTTTGACAAAGGTTCCTCTTGAATCCAGAAGTGATCTAAAAATCTGGGGTATAAGGTCCACTGCTTTCACCCCGTTTTGTCTTTGTTCTTCTTTGTGCAAGGGTCTATGAGCCCAGTCCAAACCAGTTCTGTCCTCACTGGTGCAGTATGACCACAGGGGGTGGAGACAACATTGTGCAAGGGAGACATGCCCTATTCAGGTGCAATGAAAACTCCTCCCACTACTCTAAATGCAGCAAAGGTCTATTCAGCTCAGCTCTGAGTCATCCAGGAAGGGCCAGGCACACCTCAACCCCCCCACCCCCCAGTGGCTGTCTACAGTGAATGCACATCCCCAGCCCCCGTCACTCCAAAACCAGGCAGTCAATCCACAAACAGGCAGAGGGACACAGAATGGTTAAAACAAGAAAATGCCTACTTTCTGAAAGTGCCATTTTCAAACACACAATTTCAAAACCATCTTTACTAAAATATGTGCTATTAAATCCTGAGTTCAGAGAGCCTAATCATTATTCTTCTCTCTTGTCCCAATGGGAAGTTATACTTGTAAGATGTTACAAAGTATCTCCCATTCTATCCTATGATCCTATGAGACAGATAGCCTTTCAATAGTGAAAAACGAAATTGACTGTATTTCACTATCAGGACATGTCACACACACCAGTACATGTTGTACCTTTCACGTACAATGCACCCTGCCCATGGGGGTACCTTGGGCCTACCTAAGGGTTGTCTTACATGTAAGAAAAGGGAAGGTTAGGGCCTGGCAAGTGGGTGCACTTGCCAGGTCGACATGGCAGTTTAAAACTGCGCGCAGACACAGTGGCAGGTCTTAGATACCTTTTCAGGGCTACTCGTGTGGGTGGCACAATCAGTGCTGCAGGCCCACTAGTAGCATTTGATTTACAGGCCCTGGCACACTCAGTGCACTTTGCTAGGGGCTTACCAGTAAATCAAATATGCCAATCATGGATAACCAATCACTATAGTAATTTATACAGGGAGCACTTGCACTTTGACACTGATCAGCAGTGGCAAAGTGCCCAAATCATCTAAGCCAGCAACAAAAATACAGGAGGTAGAGGCAAAAAGTCAGGGGAAACCACGCCAAAGATGGCAAGTCTAACACCTCACATATGTTACTCTATGGGTTAGAAGAGCACACACTGGGAAATTCAAAGCACTACTAAGGCTTATTTGAAAGGATTTACAGACACTGCATAGTACTTACAGCTAAAATGTGTACAAGTTGTGAAATATGAAACACCTTATTTTTAGTTTTACAAATTAGATAATAATAAAAAATAATAATAGCAGCAACAAACATTATCATCATCATCGAGTGATTGCAAAACTTTATTGAGAAAAGAAACCTAATAAAGATATATGAATCAGTGATATAAAGAGGTGTGCTAACCCCCATTGTATAATATAATGAGAGAAAACATCAGGCAGGTCAAACACAATTGAGCAGTTTACAATGGCACAAATTTTGTAGCCATGTAAGGATGGTTGCCTCTACAGCCAACTCTGTGTAATACCTCGTCAACGATATATAACACACCTGGGAAAAACAAGACTTCCTCTACAGAATTTAAGTATCAATGACCACAAGGGAATGCAAGATTTGATTTCAGAAGGGTTAGAATGCTGGCTAGTTACTTTTGTTTGTATGCAGTCCGATGGAAGTCTGAAAACATAAAGCAGATAGAGGCAGTTGGTGTGTTAGGGGGTGAGATTGAGGAATGGATGCTGACAGTCTTTTCTGACCCAAGCTGCTGTGCATTAACAGCTATTAATTGCCATTCATTTCATTTTGGCCCATCAGTTTATATTGGTTCATAAGTAGGGCTCCCGGTTTTCCGTTTAACGGATTTTTACATATAAATACAGACGGAAAACAAGTTTTCCTTTATCTGTATTTATATATAAAAACGGGAAAATACTAGTACATTTTGATGCCCCAGCCATTTCCCGGGGCTCCGCTCCGCCCCTCGAGTGAGGTCTTCATTGACATCAATAGAATCACACCCCCAACCATCTGGTGTCTCCCCCTCCTTAGAGGGTTAAGAGGTGTCAGCCCAGGCAGACACAGCTTCCCGGGCACACACACAGCCGCACCCGAGTACTTCACAGGTCTTTGAAAGACCATTTACTTGTTAATGGGGCTTTGTTGTTCTTTCACCCCTTCTTAGAGCCCCCACGAAATTTGGCTCTAGTTGTGCCTCTGTAACCAGCTCCATACTAGCACTCAGAGGTACTGCTCCAGTGACAGGCGAAGGACGGTACGGGCATGTATCACGCGCACAGGTTCTGTTCCACTGGTAATCCACTGTCCGATCTCGGCCCCCATCTTATCGTTAGGGAGATCTAGGGATGGCACACAGTGGTGAGAGTCCAATGAAGGGATGGGTACATACTGCTAATCTATCCTTAGTTGTGGCAAGGACTCAGCAGGTATGAGCCCTGTGCTCCCCTACGACTGGATGGGCACGAGACTGAGATCTCTGCTGTCTCCCTGTGAATGGCGGCCTCGGTGCATGATTGAGACTGGTTACTGAGTGAGGACTCGGCTACTTCAGCATGGGCGACTTCTGTTTTGCCTGGTCCTCGGTGCTTCTGTAGACGAGGGAGAGAGACCCGCAGCCTTCACTGCTTGCAAAGTGACCCTGTGCAACTTTCACAGTAACATCTCTGAGTGAAGCAGAGTGTGCGTGTCCCTCACATGTCCTTGCACACCAGTGACAGACGCGCATCGCGCATCATCAAGGCGCTACATTTCAGCATTGACCCTTAGTTCTTTTTCCTAGACCATCAGACACTCCAAAAGTACAAGGCTGTCCGTGATGTCTGGATATTCATTGTGACGACCGTGCTATCAACATCCCGGCGTGGCCTAGGAGGTCCAACCCATGAAAAGGAAAAACAAATCCCACAATGTCTTTTAACCGAATTTGGCAGGACGAGCAGTCACCAACAATAAGGATTTCAGAATGTTTGATAATGTCTGATTGGGTCATGGTGACTCTTGTTTATTTCACCACCACCTGGATTCATGCCCATCAAACGTGCTAGCGTCTCTCTTCATCCATTCTCCATGCATACCCATCAAACACTGCGCTGGCCCCTCTTGTTATTTCACTCTGCACCCATAATTCACATCCATCCAACATTGGGCTTGCATCTCTCGTAATATCTTATTTCACTCCCACCTGTATTCATGCCCATTAGACACCGTGCCGGTGACTCTTCTCATCTCAACCTCCATCCACCATTCACACTCATCGAACACTGTGCTGGGGCCTCTCGAAATTTCACCCTCCACCTGCCATTCACTTCATCAAAGACTTTTCTTTTCATGTTGTTAGCTTTTCAAGCAAAAACACTCATTGATTTCTGAATAATGAGTGTAAAAGCTTTAAGTTGTATTCCCTATGAGTGTTTGCTTTTTTCCAGTATGTTGTTACTTTTTTTCAGGCAGCATATTACTGTAGTCTAGTGCATAATTTGAATTGAATTGCTTCCAGGTGTTTATAGCGGGGCACAATTGAGTTGTAGCTGAAGGCAGTGCGAGTTTCTCTCAGTGGGGCAGTATGGTGTTCAGTGGGGGAGAGGATGTGGCACTCTGCCGATGACAGAAACTGCAAGGCTCTGAGACAAATGGCTTGTTATAGCACTTTTAAGCATATTTGGGACATTCTGAAAATGGCAAAGTTTTCAGATGAATGTATAGTGTTGACCAATAACAACCGAGCGCATGTGTGCATTGTCAATTTAAATAAATGTGGAAAAATACTAGCTGTAGCGTCGTCTTTTGCTTGCGGCAAAAATAAATGTGGATAAATACAGAAAAAATGCCCAAAAAATAAATATGGATAAATACAGACGGAAATGGCAAAAAAATTAATACCATAAAACCGGGAGCCCTATTCATAAGTTTTGAGTGCTAAATTACCACTTTTAGCATCCACATTAAAAAGCCGTAATTCCTTACCATTCCTATACGACCTCGGATATAGCTCACAGTTACAGTCAGATAAGGGTTATAAGTAGTAGTTATGACTTGGTCAATTACACTGTTTCTGACACAAATGGTATGGTTTATGACACTAAGCAAACAATCTCACACACTGACTGTTCAGAAGGGTTAGGGCATTACTTGCCAGAAAAAAAAACAGTTTTCCAGGCTGATGAGTTCAGAGTGGTTTAGCAACATTTGAAAACTGTTTCTTTTATATAAAAAACATTTTTAGGTGGTATTGGGAAGGGAATGTCTCCTTCATGACAAGCGGGTGTGTACCCTTGCCCTGAATGCCCAACTGCTTGAGGAACTGGCATCCTGAGTTTTTGTTTGGACATAATGTCAAGCCAATCTGGCGTATGTGCAGAAGCCTAGACCTGTCCCTGGAAAGGCAAGGCCCAGAAGCTGTTCTATGACCTGGAGGGGTATCCAAGGATGCCCTTGAGGTGGGCACTGGACTACTGTCCCCACGAGGGGAGCATAATATAAAGCAGTGTTGGCAGCCTACCATGTTTGGTAAATATTTATTGTGACATAACTTTTTTCTGTGTTAGAGAGCAAGTACTGTCTACTGAGCCCTCTTGAGTAAAGTTTGGCTTTTATGTGAACCCCAAGAACCATGCACTGACATCACCTGTGCGTTTCAAATGCATGACTGTATGTGCAGTGAATGCGTAGCACATGTATTGTAGTTTTTCTGTGCAAGCTAGTGGGATCTGTTTTGGATGCCCCTGGTTTAGCATGCCACAAGATGGAGGATGAAGACAGCTTCCTTAGACAGTGGAAGTGAGTTGCCTTCATTTCTCTGTCTGGAAAAATGAGTACTAGACACTGAAGTGAGGGAAGGGAGAAACAGGACTTCCCATAGAAAAACAATTAGGGCTTTGTTAGCAAAAGGCCACTGATTAGTTCTTCCTGAGCACTGCCATTTGATAAATGATAGACTTGAGGGGCGGGACGGAAGCTTCTTTTGTTCAAGATGAGGACTTTTCTAGGCAGGGCCTGACCCTTTTGTCTGTCCCTTTTGCATAAAGAAGGCTGATGACAACCAGATGCACTTCATTGTGCCCTTGTTTTGTGATACTCCTGCTTTGAGGAAGCCCCATTGATACCTGTTGTGAGAGCCACCACCTTTGCACAAAGACTGCATATGGTGAACAGCCAGAAAGTAACATTTGAAAGAGAACTGACCCAAACTGGTTCTGAACTCTTAAACCGTGGACCTACATCACCTGCCTGACAATGTGTTTAAAAGTGGGATTCAAACCACCCCACTTTGTTCCAGTTCCAAGTTCTCTTGACCAAGGAAGTACCCCAAAGAGTGTTCCAAGAGCTGCTGTGTGACTACGGCAATATAGTCGTCATGCAAGGAGCATTACATTTATCTTCAGTACTGTGTACTAACAAGCATGCCAGTGATCAAGGAGCTGGAGCTCCAAACCGCGTAAGGCAAAGGAATTACTCCAAAACGCAAGAATGCCAGTTCTGTCTGAAATAAAGAATTCTTGTAATTCGTCTTTTGTGGAGTGCGTTTTCAACCAGGGACAATTTGATGAGAAATATATATATATATATATATATATATATATATATATATATATATATTAGGGAAAGTTTTTTTTAAAGGCTTTAGGGATGGCATTTTTAGGGTGGTATGGGTTTTGGGATGGCAAGGGTAATTTTAGGGTTTTGGGTGGGTACGGCTTTTTGGGTGGCAACGGTTATGTTAGGGTTTGAGTTGTTATGGGTTTTGGGGTGGCAAGGGTAATTTTAGTGTTTATGGTGGGCTAAGTTTTTCAGGTGGCAATGGTAATTTTTGGATTTTGAGTGGGTATGGGTTTTGGAGTGGCAAAGGTAATTTTAGGGTTTAGGGTGGATATGGGTTTTGGAGTGGCAAGTGTAATTTTAAGGTTTAGGGTGGGTATGGGTTGAAGGGTTGTGGGGTTTTAAGGATATATATGTGTAATTACTATATATATTATTGAAGTGGCGGAGGAGAGTACGGCTGGATCATCTGACAGGTGATGTCCGTTGTGGAATCATATATATATACATATATGTATATATATACACACACACACATGCACATTCATATGGATTTATGCGTGTAAATATATACATCTATACATATATATACAAAAATATATATGCATATAAATAACATATATTTTTTTTAAATATATATATATGTGTATGCAAAACAAGTGTTAGGACCTAGCTGTACATTTTTTTAGTAAGCATATGCCTTTACTATGCATGTTTTTATTACGTAAATGTAAGTATTATACAGGAAAATATAAATCCTTCATGTATATATATATATAGAAAGGGCTTATACTTACCTGTAAAATACTTACATTTACTGGTGAAACCTTTACCACGCATATGCCTTTGTCATTCATGCTTTTACAACGAAATTCGTTGTAAAGGCATTCGTGGTAAAGGCATATGCGTTGTAAAAAAAATGCATGGTAATGGAATTTGCGTTGTAACGGCATGCGTTACAACGGAATGCGTGGCTCCATCGTACATCCGCCCACACTACCGCCTAAGAAGTGACTGCTGGCCCTTGCTAGCCTGAGAGTCTAGGGTCTGCCCGCGCTCCCCACGTCCAACGGGTCTGACAAGTGGCCTAGGTTTATGTGCGAAATATTTAGGGATGAGCAGGCCTTACAGTGGATATAATGTCCTAGCTGGTTAAAAGACCCTGAGCTGCCCCTTCCAGAGCATTATATCACTGGTAATGCCCGCTCTATCAGTGAATATTGCTTAAACAAACAGGCGAGTAAACAGGAGCAAAATATGGAGGTCAGAGCTCCACTCGATAGAAATAACAATTACTGGCAGAGTGTCATCGCAGGAATAAACACCATCTTGGCCATCAGCTTCGTTTTACGGCTGCATTAGTGATTACTGGACTGTTGCCAAACTCATTTCATAAACAGAGGCTCTGCTACACAAACTCATTTCCCTCCTCCTGGACTGAATGCAGATTTCGTGGACGAGGCTGGGCTCGGACCCCCTGCTGGAGGTCACTGCGGAATGCCTTGTCCACGGCGGGGCCCAGTGAACTGAGCCGGGCCAGTGGACCGAGGCGCATCCATGGAGGGGTTCTGCCGACTCAAGTGGAAAGACGAAAACAAGCACCAGCGAGGGAGACGGAAGGTGCTCAAAATAAAATTAGCAAAAGTCAAGAGCCGCGGAACCACCCGTGCCTTGACATTTCGCTCATGGGCGTCCTTGCAAAGAGAAAATGTCACACGCATTTAAGTCTCAACAGCTCAAAACATGCTGCCCAAAATGCTTGGATTAGTAACTGGCAATTTTAATTTCTCTGTACCTTACCTCTCCCTCCTTTCTTTCTCTCTCTCTCTCTTTAATCATTCCTGCCTGGGGCAATAAACTCTAGAAGTTGGTGAGAGTGACACCGGGCTAGGAGCTGCTCTGGGCGTTCAGAAGGGGCCACCAATGGCTCCAGCCCGCGGGGAATGCCCGGTTAAATAAACGGCCTGTGTGTCCACCGAGCCATAGACACTGCATTAGGGTCTTCGCCTGGGCTTAGTGAAACGTTTTTCTGAGGGGCGTGTGAATTTGTGTACACTTTTTCCATGAAATTTCACAACATTCCACAGAAATTTAGCAAAGTTATGCTTTTATAGGATAATGTGGCTTGCAGGTCGCTTGGTTCACTTTTTCCTTACCTGAATAGGCATTTCATTTAATATAATGAAATATTGCGAGGTATAAGCAAGGGACTAGTTTAAACAGAAAATGTTTCTATGTGAGGCATTTTTGTACTAACTAGTCTCCTGCTTCAATCTGGTGAGACATTTTACGTTAGAGGTGCATGCGGGTAAAAAAAAGTTACACAAAACTGCATAGTGAGAAAAGTAATGAATTTCACATAATGCAAAAATTCAGGAATCTCGAAAATTTTGCAGCATATTTAAAGTTTTGCCTAGACCAGCAGTGGCTTCTAGGCAATGGCGGCGGAGCATCGCCCCACTGGCTCAGAGGCAGCAGCTGAAAAATAAAACAATATTTTATTATAGTTTTATTTTTCATCTGCTGGCTGAGCCAGTGTGTGCAGGGAGGGGCAGGCCCGGGACATGGGAGAGGGGAGGAGGAGTGGTTGTGCACTTCTGAGTGTGCATGTCTGTTTGGCCGGCCGTCTTAGGCTGGCCAAACAGACATGCGCAGTTAGGTTTCTCCAACCCAGCTGTATTGCACAGCCGGGTTGGAGAAACAGCACAGACTCCCTGTGCCTGTGCGAGCATTCAGCTAGTCCGCTCAGGCCAATCCCCGCGCTGCTCTCATGTTATTGGTAATAGCATGAGAGCACGTGAGGCTTCGAGTAAGTCATTTTTTAAATTATTACCCCCCTGCACTCTCTCTCGCCTGCGCTCCCCCCACACATCACCTTGTGTTTGTGTCAGCCGCCGCTGGCCTAGACCTACATTTTACATCTTATCTCCCACTTTGAGCTACACTTAATTTCAGCGAAAATTCCAAACAGGGAACAACATCCTGACTACTTAAAGGTGATGAAACTGCATTTTGAAACGTTTCCAAAAATGCGGAAAGCACCTGGAAAATAGTACAACAGAGACAGAAATAAAGCTCAATAAAGATGGTAAGGCGAACAAACATTAGCAAAGTCAAAAGTTCTGGCTTTCATTTGTCAACACAGGTAAACACAGGCATTTAAAAATGCTTTTTACATGTGTTGTGTTTACACAAACAGCCCGATTACGAGTTGTCCCGTCGCCGCAGTACCAAGTCTGCGTGAGAGCCGCCCGCCGTATTATGACTTTTTTAGTCACTGGTGGGCGATTTCTTTGACGTTCCCACGGAGATGCTATAAAATAGGCACCGCAAAGGGAACATCAAAGAAAGTTCCAGCATGGCATGGACTGTGAAGTCCATATCGTGCTGGAACTAGGGGAGCATGCACACAGGGGAGCACATGTTGTGCCCTCCGGTGTGCATCCACACAGAGTGAGGCATACGGGTGCCCTGTAGGGACCCCTTTCTTTCCTCACCGTCACTGTTTTCCTGAAGAAAAGACCTCCATGAAATCAGTGGCAGTGAGGAAAGTCGTAATATGCTTGGCTGGACCCCAGCAGTCCTGCCAATCATATTACTGCCTCAAGCTTGCCGCACCACCTACAGGGAATGGCGGTACCCTGGTGGAGTTGGAGGTCCCAGGACGGCACGACCACCAAGGTCGTAATGTGGTGGTCGAAAGACCAACACCGCTGCCCCACCACGAGTCTGATGGTCCGAAGACTGCCAGAATCGTACTTAGGCCCGTAGTGTCTATCACTCCACAGTCTGCTCTTTTGGCTTAACTAATGTGGAAAAAAATAGCAAAAAGGGATTGTTTTCTGTATGGAATATACATAGGAGATAAAGATCTGAATGTGTCAAACGTTATGACGATTGAGTGTACTTTTCAGGTATGAAGTAGTCCCACATGTATTTCAATGGAAGCCCTTCTTGGAAAGTGGAAAGATACACCAAATAACCAATAGAATGAATTGCAAGAAAAATACTTCTGTTTGGTGGAACGTATTTTAACGACTTGATAACAATACATATTGCAGGCAACTGTGCTTTCAAGCCAGACCAAAAAAAGGGGAAGGATTATGAGAGGGATTAGTGCATAAGTAGGAGTAGAGGTAGTAAGTTTCAGGTAATTGTCACTACGCATACTCAGACCACTGTTACCCTCCAAGCCCCATCCCAAACCCATCCACCCCCCCCAACCGCCAGACCAAACAATTAGCACATCTCCCACACCAGACCCTAGACTCAATGGAATCTTACTTTCACTACAACAGGTCAAAGACGACCTCCAAACGATACGAGACCTGATTGTGCAGCAACCCAAGATCAGACGACATGCTGAAGATGCGAATGGGAACCCTCACAGCAATAGCTCCACATATCAGTACCAGTTGCAATTACGATCCCCTAATCATCCGCCCCCAAGATGGAGAACTGTTCCTTACCTCAATGCCACAACCCGTCCGGTCCGTTTGAAGAATACTCTTTCCTCCAAGGATATACACTCCCTTCTCCTTTCCTACGATCCCCTTTATCCCAGCCAGAACACAGAGTTCTCCAATAATCTGAATAAACTCTCCTCAATCGAAACCATCCACTCCAATACACACAGAGCCCCTAATCACAAAACTAGAGGTATAACCCCAGAGAATCTTATGCAAGTTCCGTTAACACAGGATCCTCCAACCACCTCCAAGCCGCATCTCAAATGTATACTACTAAAATGTAGATCAGCTTCAAAACACGCAGCTGACATAGCGGATCTAATACTTACTCACGAACCTGACCTCCTAATCCTAACCGAAACATGGTTAAATGAGTCGTCCACGCCTATCATCGACATACTGGTTCCCCCCAATCATGACATCACCAGACTGGACAGACCAGATAGACCAGGAGGCGGTATTGCCTGGATTCACCGGAACAGTCTCTCAGTGAAACGCTCACTTTCACCGGTTCTATCCTCATGTGAATACCTCTGCTTAGATATCACAAGTAACAACAAACCAATCTGTTCACTGCACACATTCTACCACCCGCCAGGTGATAACCTCACCTTCATCGAACAAGTCATGGATATTGTGACTTCAAATACTGGTCAACAAAATACCCAAATATTCCTCGGAGATCTCAATCTCCACTGGAACGACCTTAACGACCCAGCGGTAAATAGCCTCAAAACATTCCTCTCGGATCTTGACCGTATCCAAATCTGCAATAGCCCTACACATGACAAAGGCTCTATCCTTGATCTGGTTATTGCCAATCCAGAGGTCATTCAGCTTAACACGATCCTCCCATGTGACTGGTCTGATCATCATTCCATCGCTTTCTTCATCAAGGAATCAGTTAAACTACGTTCAGCACAAGCTACGAGACCTAAAATATGGAAGAGGAACCTAAAAAAAAAAAAAAATCCATCACAGACCTACCTACATCCACTAATGTCAACCTCCTGCTCCCCCTGGAAGACCTATCTGATGTTCAAGCTTTGACTAACCACTACTTTAATTCTATGACCACGATACTAGACACAACTGCTCCGTTACAACTGAAGAGGCTCTCCACAAAAGACTCTAAACCTTGGTACGACGGTAGACTCAATGAGGACAGACGAGCCCTAAGACTAGTTGAACGGCGATGGAGGTCATCACCATCCCCTGAACACCTCAAACTGCTTCGAGTCACCAGAAACTCCTACTATATTAAGATCCGACATTCAAAAGCAAACTTCTTCAAAAATCAATTAGACCAAGCCAAGAATCGACCCAAAAAACCTATTTGAACTAGTCAAAACTCAATCTATTGGCTTATCTCACCCCCCCCCCCCCCAAACCGGTCAATGCACACCACCCAGCTGCGAAGAATTTGCCTCCTTCTTCACGATGAAGACGGAACACTTGAAAATGGACCTACTTAATGCCTTAGCAGCTCAGACTAACACTCAGAAGGACACGTCATTTCCCACTCTAGCAACCCCAATCACTTTCACATATAAGCTCGCCCCCAAAAATTACGCCGCGTGGTCCTCCTTCACAACGTACAGTGAAGAAGCAATTCTAAATGCACTCATGTCCTTGAACCCTTCCAACCACTTCTCTGACCCCCTTCCCGCAAACTACCTAAAAGACTTCATACCACTACTTCTGCCACTTTGGTCAAAGATTATCAATGCCTCTCTACTCCAAGGAATCATTCCTGAAATTCTCAAATCTGCGCAAGTATCCCCCATCCTAAAAAAACCGAAGGCGGACCCCACAGACTTAAATAATTACCGCCCAATTTCCAACATCCCAACTCTGGCTAAACTCCTAGAAAAATGTGTACTCATCCAGCTGGACAACCACATTGCCAATTTCAACCTGCTCAATAATTACCAATCGGGCTTCCGTGCAGGGCACAGCACTGAATCGGCTATGACCCACATAGTAGATGACGCACTAAAAATCCTAGACCAGAACGAAGCCTGCCTGCTAATCCTGCTTGACTTATCCTCGGCCAAACACTGTCAAACATGAGAATCTCCTAGACCTCTTGAAATATAGAATGGGCCTATCAGAGTCAGTGCTAAATTGGTTCACCCCTTTACTCCATAATAGATCCCAAAGTTTCAAGGTCAATCAATCCTTGTCCATGGCCGTCCCAGTCACATTAGGAGTACCGCAGGGCTCTTCCCTCTCACCTACACTGTTCAACCTATTCATGGAGCCACTCACTGGTATCCTCAGCTCACCAAACATCCAATATCACATGTACGCCGATGACACGCAACTATACTAAAAGATAAACTCTCTGGAAGACATCAAATCTCTCAATCTAACGCTACAAAAAACTCAGTCTTGGTTGACCGAAAACCACCTCAAGCTAAACACCCTCAAGACTGAATTCCCACTAATCGCTCCACCTAACCAATCATCCATCATACAAGAATGGCTTAAACAACTAACAGCGCTCAACTGCCAACCTCTTATAATTGATTCAGCAAAATCGCTGGGAGTAACTCTGGACAAAAATCTAAACATGCAGAAACACATCAGTGCCGCAGCAAAAGGAGCAAACTTTCAGATGAACACCTTGAGAAAATTAAAACCCTTTCTTCCAGCAAATGACTTCAAACTGCCAGTCCAAACACTAGTAATCCCTAGACTAGAATATGGTAGTGCAACTCTCGGTGGTCTCCCCAGATCCACAACTGCCCCTCTAAGAGCATCAATCAACTCAGCGGCCAGGCTCATCACAGGTTCCAAAAGAAATTGCCACATTTCCCCCGACTTCAAAGCTCTCAACTGGCTACCTTTTGAAGCAAGAATTCAACTAAAAATCGCCTGCATGACCCACAAAGCCCTACATCACAACACCCGAGGTATCTGGCCCAGAAACTGGTGCTCTCATGCGGCAACAGATCATCCAGGAGAACCAGCAACCTTCTTCTGAAGCCACAAAGATTTGCCAAAAAGAAAACATATAACCGCGCCTTCTCTGGAATTGCTCCAAGGATTTGGAATGCACTACCCCGAGAAACCAGACTAAATCCCTCTACTGCCTCTTTCAAGAGAGAAGTTAAATCTCTTCTCATGATGAAATTCACATGATCACTTTATCTAACTCTAAGAACTACTAGCTGTATTGCAGGACATTACTCTGAAATACATTGTTTATTATGTTTAACTACCTTACTTGTAAAGCGCTCTGATACCCGCAAGGGTCATGTTCGCGCTATATAAAACCTTCAAATAAATAAATAATAAATAAATAATTGTACAGGTAGTAGGGTACTGACAGGAGTTTTGCTACATGCATATGAACAAAGGAAGATTTGCATGTAATACATTGCAGTGGAGGTTAGACTATAGACAGGTTTAGCAGTAATAGGGTATAGTTACTGATGATGGGAATGAGGTACTATGGCATAGGTAGTGGTAAAGGTACTAGGATAGACAGGGCTAGAAATGTACAAATATAGGTAGGGGGTAGAGGCACTGTCATATAGATAGGTGTATTTGTAATATGGTACAGGTAGGAGCAGAGTTACAAGGGTACATGTAAATGTAGAGGTACAAGTGTATAGGTTGGAGAAGAGAGAATAGGTGCTAGGCAGGGTAGTGGTGCTAGGATATATGCAAGAGTAGCAGAATCAGGTTGTAAGTAAAGGTAAGTGTATTAGGGTATATTCAGGGTTAGAAGTATTGTGGAATAGGCAGGTTAGATGTATAAGGGTATAGGTGGGGGTTGGGATTCTACGGTAAAGGTAGTATTTGAGTTGAGGTATGAGGGTATATGCAGAGGGTAGAACACTAGGGCATAATTAGCAGACTTGGTAAAGATAGAGGTAATAGAAAAAGGCTGGGATAAATGTACAATATGGAAAGGTAGAGGTAGGGAGACTAGGGTCTAGACAGTTGTAGGGGTACACAGATCAGTAAAGGGGCAAAGCTAGTATGGGACAGGTGAGGGTAGAGTTACAAAAGCATAAGCGGGGTAGTAAAACCATGGAATAGAAGGGGAAAACACACTAAGGCATAGGGTTTCAAAGGTAAAAGTGTTTAGTTTTGGGTAGAGATGCTTGGGCATAAGAAGGGATAGAGAACATTGGCAAAGAAGAAAAACATAGTTGGAGAAGAAGTGGGAGAACTGCAATGCTATAACAAGACTGAGGAGGAGAGAAAGAAAAGAATACAGGGCAACAAAGGAGGCCGGACAGGAAGGTTAAAGAGAAACAAGGGACTCAAGGAGTTCCTTTGCTGCACAAAAAAGCCATTAAAGCAAAAAAAGATGTGGTAAACTTTGCCTTTTCTAATTTAAGGAAAATCCTTTGGGGGACAATCTAAGGGCATTTTAACTGTGCTAAAATCAAAACTGGTTCCTACGATATCATATGGAGGTGAGATAATGCTTAGCGAAGATGCTGATATCTTGGAGAAGCTTGTAATAAGAACGTATAAACGAGTGTTTCAGCTACTGAATTCTGCCTCCGGAGCTCAAGTAAGACTAGAATTTTCTTTGATAAAACAATCACTAGCTAGGAAAGGGGCTTTTGTTCAATGTTGTCATTGATTATGGAGTGCCCCTGAAGATTCATTGGCACATCTTGCTTGGGTGGAAATCAACTTGCAAGAGGGGAAAAGGCAATTTGCCAGGTACCTACAGGGCAACCTAGAGAATCTTGGCATTTCAGATTCATGGCAACTGAACACAAGTGATTATACCTTCAAAAAACTCTGAATAAATGCATGCAGCGAAAAAGCCACCTGGAGGATAAAATCACATTGACAAAATGAGCTCATGGGTGGCAGGTAATAAATTCTTATAAAACCAGCAAGGAACAACCCTACTTTGAGGCACCATTTTCATTGACCATCAAGAGGGAACTTATAAAAATGCAATTTGGTCTTCTTCCATCTCTTGACTTCCTACCCAAGTGGCAGAAGAAGGGTAATTTGGAGGACACATTGTATTGCTTGTGCCAACCGGCAAATGAAACGTTCATGCATATCCTTTGTGTATGCCCCAGCTTGCTACTACATCGGAGGACTTTGCTTTGTAAAGAGTTTTTAATCTTGGGAGTAAGAACTTGTAGGTTGGCGGCCATAGAGGCTTTAAACCCACAGAATTTTATGCTGTACATTTATTGGCCTAGTTAGGTGTATACGTTATGGGACTCTAGAAGGTCCCTATTTCATGATGGGCTGCTAGGGGCCACTCTATACACAGGTCCTTGGGAAATGTACCATTGTTTATGCTCCCTTGCACAGTAAATTTGCTGATGTTTGCACAATACATCTTTGCATGATTTTCCTGTGTTTAGCCAGGTTGATACAGGACAGTTTGTGACTTTAAACGTTAATAATCTTTTTCGTAGCATCCGATTGATGCTTGTATAATGCACGTTTGCATGATTTTCTTGCGCTTAGCCAGGTTGCAATAAGATGGTCCATGTATTTGAATTATTTATGCTCGTTTGCACAGTATGTTCTTTGATGCTTGCGCAATGCATTTTAGCATTTTAGCCAGGTTGATATACAGATTTATTGATTTTAAATTGTTTAACTTAGTTGATTTAGGTGAAGATGAAATTATGATTCTATGATTGTTTGAACTGTGTATGTGTATAATTTTTTATTAACTAATAAACAAATAATAAACTGAAGTGAACTGAAGGGATCCATGTAATCCAGGAAAAAGACAGAATGCAGTTAATTGTTTTGACACAAATGACATTCCCAGGATGAAACTGCCATCCTGAGAATCTCAATCATTTGAAAATATTGATGGAATCAGGCTGCTGGAGAAAGTTTCTGCAGAACAGATTTCCTTACATTTGTATTGCTCCATAATCAAAACCAAGTTCAAGGCTTTGGGTCAGTCTTCTGCTAGCTCGGAGCCACTTCATTACAGGTGCTCACATTCATGCTTATTAGCACCCCTAGTCAGGCTTGTAAAGTAATTCCAGCCCCTCACATGCACCACTGCACAGCTCAGGCTGACAGTGTGGATGGCTGCCAAAGGGACATTCTGCTGGGTTGCTTCTGAGACATTCAGCCCGGTGTGATCTAGGCTTCCCAGTTCACCTATGCCTATCACCAGGCCCCTTGAACTCCACAGGGAGTAGCTATATAGCGAGTCTCCACCCCTCTCTAGCCCTGTTAAATTTGTCACGTATACCATGGATCAAGTGCTAATCCATGGAAGAAAGAACTGAGAGGCAAAAATAATGGGAAATGGTGGAGATAATGGAAGTAATGAAGATTATCAGAAAATAATTGAACAATACCACCTCTTCCTTCTTCCTCATCCAGATATACCCAAAAGACACGACTTACCAGTTATAAAGAAAAGACGTCAGAACTCCACTATTCCAAGGTTATTAACGCCACAATGCCTGCTGCCAGAGCCAGCAGCCGATGGGAAAGGCAAGTCAAGTCACGGAGCATAATTAAAGCAGCTGTTTAAAGCCGCAAATGGAAAGTTGCTTTTCTTTCTTCTGCTCTATTTTAATAGCATACAATGGCAAGCAGAGAGAATATGTTTATTTTTTGCACTCCTTAGATAGAGGAAAGCTAGAATATTTCTGCATGTTTCTGCAAGTTCTGAGCTACTGCAGCTTTTTTTTTTAAATGACTTGTATTGATGTTTCTAATATCTGTTTGAAACAAATATCTAACAGGTTTTTGATGTGTTTAATTTTGCACTACAGGTTTTATTTTTATTCTTCATTTTTGCAAACATGCTTGCTCTTTCATATGAAAGAGCTATACACAAAGGCCCTCTTTTTTCCCAATTCAATATAAAATAACTATATTCGGTTGCAGAACAACCATAAAAGCGTGCATAAAATGAATACAATACAGTATTTGCAAAAGCTCATTTACCATGCTGAATTTCAGGACACGACAAAATACATAGAATATATTAAAATCAGAAAAGGAGCTAAAATAAAAAATCAGTTATCCAGCCAATTACAGAAACAAAAAAACCCACAGGGCATATACATCACAGATAAAATAATAACAAAATCCGTTCATTAAAAAGGCATTGTACCCCGTGACGAACGGCTGCATAGAGAAATAAACTTATGCAGGTACACGTCTCTCCAACCAGCAGCTGATGACGAAAATGGTAGGCTGGGGTACAGTGTCTGAAGTTTCTTGATTTCATAAAATGGACAATTTTTTTTTCATACAATTACAAAAGTTACAAAAAAATAGAAAGTGCAGCAAATATTTGCTTGGAGGTCCCATTACAAGGGCATACTCTTTCTTTAAGATTATGTTGGTACTCAAGGGGAAAACACAGTAAGAATTTAATTGTGTCTGTTCTACGAATAACAGAAAACGCTCCCAGTTCCCTCTACACTGCCACAAATAACTGGTGGAGGCGGCCACAATGCTGAGACTCAAATAGGTTACTACTGTGGGCTTCAAGGATTCAACCGTTAACCTGTATTCTTGCGACTGGACTAATAATAGTGCTAGTACATGCTTTTTATCTAGAACAGCACATGAGGTAGTATCAGAAAAGGATTGGACAATACCGATCCCTTCCAATGATTTTTTGAAATGCGCTAGACACGGAATTGATAAACCCTTGTCGCAGGCAAAGTAGTCAGTAATAATGTCTCTCGTTAATGATTCTTCCTCTACCCACCAAATAGATAGCTACAGTAGAGAGGGAGGGATCTAGTATGAATATGGCCACTCAGATAAGTGAGGCCCAACTCTTTATGGCATATATAGTGTGAAGTCGATTTAGGGGCAGTCAGGATTTTCCTGCAGAATCGGTTCTCTTCCCTTCGCAAAACCAGGTATTCAGATATGCCCCAGATATACGACCCATAAGAATCTATCGGGGCACATTGGGTGGTATATATCTGCAGCATGGGAGCCAGTGCCCTTCTGCCCGAGGGGCATGGAAGACTTACCAAGGAACCAGTTGCTCTAGCTTGTTTTGCCCTACTTTGGAAAATGTGGGGGTCCCAAGAGACTGCTGAGGTAAAGGTAGCACACAGGTAGGAAAAAGTATTTGTACTTAATAAAAAGTTTGAACCAACTGTAATGCTGGAAATTTGAGAGCGCTTGGGGCCATAGGTCATAATAAAAAATTTGGAAAAATTGGTCTGCAAATCTAAGTTGGCCATGAAGTGCACAAAAGAGTGAACTAACTGACGTAGGGTGTTTGGCGTGCAGGTCATTTTAACACGGCATCATCAGCATAAAGTAATGCCCTAAGAGAGATGCCCTTGATCTTAGGGGTGTCGGGCGAGCTTGTGATGAGGTGTGAGCTAAGGTTGTTAATATATAGATTAAAAAGCAATGGGGCAAGCACGCTATCTTGGCGAACTCCGCGCCCAATGCAAATTCTGACACTTTACTGTTCTGACCAATCCTGACCATAGCTTTTGTATTTGTGTGCAATGAAACCAGCATGTTTACAAGGGCTGCGTCTAATCCCAACTCTATTAGGAGTTGCCACAACTTTGACCTCTTAACACGGTCAAATGCCATGGACAAGTCCATGAACGCTAAATAGAGTTGTGCCAGCTTTGCTACAGTGTATTTTCCAATTATTAAATTTAAATTCAGGCATTGTTCTACCATGCCGATAACGGAATGGAAATCGTACTGGCAGGCATATAGGATATTCTTATCAATAACCCACTCTCGTATCCTATTATAAAGGACCCTACCAAGGATTTTTACAGGGATATAAATCAACAAGATAGGGCAATAACAATGAGGTTTTGAACGATCCCCTTTTTTAAAAATTGGCACAATGACTGAGTTTACCCAAGAGCTGGGAACAGTAGAATGGGTCACACTGGTAAAAACATTAGTCAACCGGGGTGCCCCTTGAGTCACATTACATTTGATTAGGTCTATTGGAACGCCATCGGGCCCCGGGGCTTCTCCTCCTGAACTATGCTGGCTGGCCAAAGTAACTTCCTGTAAAGAGACTATAACAAATGCGGGCCAAACTTCGTGTCCAGATGTTATAAAGTTATGGTTGGGAGCAAGGTAAATTTGCGCAAAGTGAGTCACCCATGCCTCATGTGGCATCTAATACGAGTTGTTTTCTGGTCAAGAGATTGCATATTAGATACGGCTCCCCAAAAAGATTTACTATATTTAGAGCTGCATGTATGCCTGATTGCTTCCCATTGTTGAGTGATGATTTTGTTCCGCCTGCGTGCTGTTGTTGTTTTATATTGCTTCCGCATGGTGGCTACCACAACTGGGTCTCTAGGTTTCTCAGCCAGTTTAGATCACTTATGATCAAAACATTGGTGGCCCTGCTCTATTGGGTTTTCGAAGGGACTGTCTGATCTTAATGCACGGGCCACAAAGGAGCTGCCTATTTCCTCTAGGTCAGCAACCTCTGTTAAGCATTCCATGACTAATTCAAGATTTTCTGTTGTTATTTTCCCCCAAAATAGAGTAGGATCTGTCAATTTCCAGCACAGTCTGAGGTTGTCATGGACATTGACAAATTTGTACGGGTGGGTATGATTTTAAAATCCGTTCTAGATGGAACAGTAAGTGCCAACTCAACTGGATTATGAGCCCCAAAATTAGTGTCGATGACTGTGCTATGGGACAGAAAGGGAACAAGATTGCGGGAGACAAAGATGTAATCAATCACTAAATGGTAATTCCTGCCCCTAAAGGTCAGTATATCCAAATTATTGTTCCTCGTCATTTCCATCGTGTTAAATGAGAAGAAGCGACAGATCCTGCAAATTCTTTGCCTCTCATGTCCCCAACCACACGTCCGTTAGAGACACTATGGTGGTGAGCGTTTGGTAATTTAGTGTTAAAATCTCCACCCAAACACAAATACAACTGCTGTCCCTTATTAGTTATTCGGTCCACAGGAGAGGAAATATATTCAAAAATCACTGGAAATCTTTGGTTGAGTACATTAAAAAACTAATTATTATAAAAGTTTATGAGATGTAAAGATAGGGCCCTCTTGAATAGAACCACTTGAAAATCATTCCCTGGCACATTTAAAGCATCTGCATGGCTACCAAGCTGCAAGTTAATCCAAGTGGTTAGACCTCTTGATGCTCACTCACCCTGCACAGGAGGGAACGGCCAGTGAGCTGAAGCATAGGAAACCTTCAAAAGCTATGGGTTCATGTCTCAAGTCTCTTTCATTAACAGAATGTCAAAAGATCTAATGAACAATTGCCAATCGGGTAATGCTAGCTTGTTGCAGAGCCCTGAAATATTCCAGCTCATTATTCGAAGAGGATGCTGATTTACTGCGATGGGATCCGTTAATGCTGGGAATTTTGAGAGTTTGCATTTAGCCATGGTGGATATACTCTTCAGCTCTTTCGGCACAGCTATATTAAGCAAATCGGCAGGAGGCTGGTTCTGAACTGATGAGTTTAAGGAATAGGAAACCTGCAAAGTCCCTGGCCTGTTTGAAAGAACTTCCCCTACGGTTACCCTGGGCACAACCCATCAGTCAATCTCATTGCAGTCTGATAAAGGGGCATATCTGTTGGTGCAGATCAGGGCTTGTAAGGGATGAGGCTGGTAAGCAGGTAGAGCAGGTCGTTTAGTTAAATTGGGGGACATGTAGAAATAGCCCAGAGGAAGTATACCAATGTTAGGGCTTGTAAATGGCCTTGCTGCGTTGGTACTCAGTAGTCTCCTCACAGTACTAGGGCGCCTGAAATTAACAACAATACAGTCTCAAGAAATGTTCTTTAGAGTAGAGCCACGCCAGCTAACCCACCTAACCATTATAGATAATCTCATGCCCCTCTGCAATGTTAAGGTTTTTGTTTGCCCCCAACCAATGAACAACCTTATTTCGGGCCTGTTCCCATGACTCGGTTTGGTCGCTATTCAGGGGGGTACACCTGCCATTACTAGGATGTATGGACAGGATTCCAGTGGTAAATTTTAAACGGCTGTGCTGGACTTGCTGACTTTAACCTGGTCCTTCCCCCGAGCCGTGAGCACTTGGACCTGCTTGACTGATACAGAAGGGGGATGATTGTGGGGTAAGGAAGTATCGATGCCCCCCTTGCCTCTGGTCTTTGTTAGGGAAACCACAGGACTGCCTCTGGGTTTGGGCTGCGACACATACTGGGTTGAATAGTTGTCCAGATAGGATTGACCTAGTCCCCCCATCATAGACTTGCGGAGAGGGGCACTGTTGATTGAATCCCCAGTGAGTACTGAAGGACAATTAGAGGCAACACAAGGTTTAAGCATGTTAGCTAGGTGGCCGTCGATCACTGCCAGACGGTCCTTTATGGGTCCCAATTGGCTTCCCAGGACCACTGCCATCAGATTACGGGTATAGTCAACATGAGTATCACCTAAGAGTGTTGTGCCCTCTCCCAGCAGCCACTCGGTTAGCTTGGGTTTTCGTGGAAGGGGTGCAGTTGCTAGTCTTTTTACGTTTGACTGCAGGTTTCGGGGCAAATTAGAGCTAATAGTGCTGGAGCAAACAGGGTGACTATGAGTATTTGTTCTCCTGACTGCATCATTCTGCATGGGTAGTGGTCTTTGTGTGTCAATTAGTCCTCCATTGGTTTTACTAGGTGCTTCTGGGCTTAGCCAGTGTGACTCAGGTATGTGATGTCCAGTTTGCATTAACTGAATGGCGCCATCCATGGGGCATGGGAGCACTATGGGTGACATAGTTAAGAACACTGGACATCACATACCTGAGTCACACAGGCTAACCCCAGGAGCACCTAGTAAAACCGATGAGGACAAATTGGATACCCTGATCGCTCTCTCATGCATAGTGTCAATGTTTGTGGGTCTGTATGGTTGCGTGGGATGTCCATTCACTTTGTGTTTGCCCATACTAGTGAGAAACAGGATAGAGATAAACACCTGCATTATCTGGATAAAGTTACCACAATGGTTGTTAGTGGGGTGGCCCAGCCCAGCCTTATAAGGCCGCGGATGGGTGCAGGTGAGCCCGCCTTTGGCCTGGGCTTTGCCCAGGCGTGTCCCGCGCAGCTGGACTCCCTCTGACTTAGATATGGATAATGGTCCTCAGGTGTAGCCCAGCAGGGGATTGTGGGACTCGTGGTCCCCAGTGGTGCGGTCCGCGACGGCTCCGCTCTCAGATGCTGCCGGGTGATCAGGATTGCAAAGGGTATTCCCCCTGCAGGTCAAGAGCAGCACACAGCAAGCAGGAACCTCATTTATGAGGATTTGGCGTACAGCATCGCACTAAGTTACTTTGCTGTGCTGCCCTATGCCAAAGTGAAAGGGCAGGACTGCACCATATTTATCCAATATGGTGCATTCCTGTCCTTTCCCCCTGCATTGGTGCCGTTTCATCAGCCTAGCACCAATGCAGTCCAAATTGCACCATGGTGCAAAGGTGCATGTGTTATTGACGGGGGGGGGTCCTCTGCAAATGCGGAGGAGCATCGCCCCACTGGCTCAGAGCCAGCAGCTGAATAATGATACAATATCTTACTATTGTTTTATTTTTTAGCTGCTGGCTCTGAGCCAGCATGTGCAGGGAGGGGACGGGCCATTGGAGGGAGGAGGAGGAGTGGTATGTGCACTTGTAAGTGTGCATGTCAGTTTGGCCAGCTGTCTTAGGCCGGCCAAAATAACATGCGCACTTTGCTTTTTCCAACCCGGCTGTATTGTACAGCCGGGATGGAGAAATAGCACAGACTCACTGTGCCTGAGCGAGTATTTTTTCGGCTCGCTCAGGCCAATCCCCACTCTGCTCTCATGCTTGAGAGCAGTGCGGGGATTGAATGGGGAGTCCGTGATGCTGAACCAGGGACTGCTGGGAGCAGCAGAGCAGAGAAGCAGCGAGAGGTGAAGCGGCTGTCATCATGAGGTAAGTTTTTATTTTTTATTTAATAATCCCTGCGCGCTTTTCCCTCCCCACGCTCCCCCGCACCTCATTGCGCCCCCTCCACCCTCCCCCCACTTTGAAATTTTTATTACTGGTTGTTGGCAGGATTGTTTTTGTGCAGGAAGGGGAACCTCCTGCACAAAAACAATCCTAAGAGGCGTTTTCCTCTTTCTATGCATATTGCAGCACACATAGAAAGAGGAAATAATTGAGGGAAAACTAAGAGAAATACGGATATTTATTCTTCTTACGTCTCATCTCGAGAGGTGTAAGATTTTGACACATTATCAGGTTGACAAGTCTGAGGTTAGTCAAAAACCATGGGAGTTGCATGGGAACACCCAGTGCAACACCCATGGAATGCCTCCCTTACACAGAGTAGCGATTTGCGCTGCGTTGCCTTACTCAAGATTTATGAGGCCACTCAAAGCTACGCAAGGAGCCTTTGCGTGGCTTCATAAATCTGACTCAGAGCCTTGGGTCATGCATGTACCACTTTGCGTGGAGCAAACGTGATGCAAGGGTCTCATAAATATGCCCCAAAGGTTTTAAGTGGTTTGTGTTGAAGGTGTGGTGTGACCATGTATTATATGTGATAAAGTACCCCCCTGGCGTACATGATAAGGATATTGTAAGTCACCGAAAAGTTCCATAACCTACTAGAGGAACTCTGCCTTTGGCCTCGTTTCTCTATATGGTTATGGAATGCATCCGTCACTTCAATATCCTCATCATGTACAGCAGGGGATACTTTATCCCTTATATATTACTCCTCCAAAGTGAATGCATTCAATGATAACACTTTTTCCTTTAATCACAACATATCTGACCATCCAAGGACTCAATATAATTTTCAAATGTGCTACTCAATCTCTCCATAGAATTAGTCATTCGACTTTTGTCAATTAATGATACACGGTTAACCAAGGCATCTGTGAAATGCAAGGTACACTGCCCTATAATGTTGTAAGAAATCCTCCACAAAAATAAGTCACATCAACCTTTAAGTGAGGACCTACCTACACTGACGTTGGCCATCCCTGAAACCCTAAGGGTGGTTATTTGTCACAATTCTCACTTACTGCTAATGATAATACAGACTGAGACCTCCAAAGCATCCCTGAAACGTATGTAGACTGCAGCAGACAAACCAGAGACATACTGGTGAGCCGCTAGTTTTCAAGCTGGAGCTTTTCAAATGGAAAAAGTGCCAAATGTATGACAGGGTCCATGATGTAGCTACTTTATACCTGCAACCTGAAACAAGAAGAATATGGTAATATATGCCTGTACCTATAGGTGTGGACTTTCATCAATTTAATTCAGTAACTCAACCCCACTTTCAAGGCACTCTTTTCCACCCACCTCCAATCTATAATGGGGCATGAAAGTAGAAGTTGTAGCCCAAGTAGCTGCCATACACATATCTGCTAGGGAAGTACATCCAGCCTCTGCCCAAAAGACTGCCCTCCCCGCGTTGTGTACCCCTCCCAGCCAGAACCTGGAATAGCAGACCCTGCCTGATTGTAAACCAAGGAAATTGTTGTTTTTATCCAGTGACATAGCATGAATTTAGCTGCTTTTTACATGTTTGTGAAATATACCAACATTGATGAACAAGTTGACCCACTATCTGTATTAAGCTCTTTGGAAAATATAGATTAGAAATTCACTGAAATTGTAAAATTAGCTAGCACCTTCCTTTCAAGGAACAAGATTCCGTTCTTGGTACCAGGAGACAAAAGAAGACCAGTAGTAACCTCAGAACTTCAAGTAGCACCAAAAGAATTACAACACTTGACCGGAAGATACTAAGCGGAAGAAAATCCTAAGCACTGAAGCCCAACCTCCCAACCTCCCGATCGACAGCAAGAAAATGAGAAGACTAATCAAGGACGATCCCTGATGGAGATAAATCATTCTAGAGCTTTTGGCAGGGAACCACCCATTTATGACCAGAATGAAACTACCAAGATCATGGGTCAGGTGCAGAAAGCATTCACAGACGTGGTAGCAGTCTCAAAGTCTCTTGCAATGAATCCAAGCAACATCACAGTGCACAATGGCACTGCAAATAAAAGAAAAGATGATCTGCAGCTCAAACACAAGGATTGTTTGCACTTCAACTTACCGTGGGAAAATGCAAAAGGATAGAGTGGCTACAAAACCACTTTATGAATCACAATTCAAATACAGGATGAATGCGTATTTAGCTAAAAATGGTAACCCTTGCACTAATCCAACCCAGGTGCAAAAAAAGTGCAAAGTATAAAACGTAAACCACAAAGAATCCCAAATATCCCAAAATGTTAGCACCCTAGCTTCAGGTAATACACTGATGCATACAGGCTGCAGAGGATGAGTTAGAATAGCCAAGAAGAGGATATCTACAGGCTGAGGCCCACCTCACTACAACAGAAAGAGGAGCCAATCTTTGTGATTGGCAATGCAAGTCTTACTACACCTCATTCAGGAGCTGCATGCCACATCGAAAGGGCACATGATACCACCATAAGGACAGATAATCACTTCACCTATTTGCCACGGGCCTTCACCAATCTGTTGTCATAGTGACAGATGGCATTTCGCAGGGTGCATTATCGCATTCACTTCACAGCAGTGCTCCTGAACATTACGAGACTTACTTTCTTTAAACATCAAATCCCTAAGGCATGAAGGAGAAATTATTTTCCAACACATACTTCCCTACTGTAGTTAGGACCAATGGTTGTCCAGATGTGGTGATCTGCCCACCAACAGCCACGCAGAGCACATATGGGAACAGAAAGGACAATGCACCTTGAATGTCCATCACACACATAGTGACCAGGTGCCCGGTTTGTAGGACAAATCATGCAGATCCAGACACAGTGGAATGCATTAAAAGGCTAAAGAATGCTAAACATGGGGACAGCCGGCTCCTAGGAAAGGCCACAGGAAGGTATGGACTGAAGCGTCAGTACATCACCACCACACCTGTTCACGGAATGCATTCTTATTTACAGGTGACAGCGCCTATACAGGTGGATTCTGACACCATAACTGCATCAAAACACTGCAAGGCAACACAGGTGCAACAGCGCCCACAAGAGGACAAAGGAGTGGCATGTGGCACGCTGAAAGATGGATTAAGATGCCTTCCTAAATATGACCCAGTGGCAGGATGCAAAATAATTGTTCCCTGTGCCTGCCTACGCAGCATAACATGCATAGGGGCATCGAATGTGAAATGGCGGCGAAAGAGGATGAAAAGGAAGACGGATATCCTGAGTCACCACACGCGCATGATGGCGATGGACCCATGGAAGGATGTATCAGGAGAAGCAATGTAACATGATATTATCTCTCAGGGAAGCAGCACACATTGCAGGGAAGCAGACCGTAGTTAATGTATGCTAGAAATGTCATAATTAATGTCTTTTGTTTCAGACCAGTGCAGAGTCATGAAGGCCAAATGGACATGAATAATAGGAAATGTTAACAAAAAGCAAAGTATCATGAAATTAAAAAATAAGAAACAAAATAAATAAAAGCAATATTGAGATGAATGTCCGTACAGTTATCTCCACCACTTGTAGCATTCAGTAGTTCTTTCATAGGACTCATCAGGACGAGATTGGGAATCAAAAACAGCCCTGGCAAAAATGTTCGAACTAGCCCTGCTCCCTTCCGCCTCACTCTCTCGTCTTTCTCTCTGTCTCGTCCCCACCTTTGCCTCTTTCTCTCTGTCTCTCTCTATCCTGAAGTCCCACCCCGTGCGGTGGCAGGTGGTGACTCTAAACAGCGGAGAGGCAGCGGGAGGAGGCAAAAAGTTAATTTAAAAAAAGAAAACGTACTTACCTGTGTTTCGCTCTCCATGTTTTCTTCTTTCCTCTGGAGTCAGCGCAACGGCACCTCATGGAGCCTCAGGCAACCCCTTTCTGCAAATCTCGATGCTGCTCTCATGCTGCAGATGAGCAGCATGAAAGCACCGCCTGGATTGGCTGCAGCGGGCTGCCTCGATGCTCCAGCAGGCACAGAGGCCTGTGTCTGCCCTCCACCTAGCTGTCTGAGGCAGCTAGGTGGAGAGGTTTACACTGCGCATGTCAGGCTGGCCGTCGCAAGACAGCTGGCCGAAGTGACTTACCAGTATAAACTGGTGGAGTGAGCACCACTTCCCTGCTGCCAGTCAGCAGCAATGCCCCGCCCCCAAACACTGCTCGGGCTGGGAGTAGTGAAAAATAAAATGGTAATTCATTTTATTACCGTTTTATTTTTCACTTTTACTGCACTGGCAGCAGCGGGCGGCGCTCCTCCGCCCTATTGGGGGGGCCCCTGCTGCCCCCGTGCCTGCTGTGATTACTTGGAGATGCCAGAGAAAGTGACAGAAGCACCAGCAGTTATCTCCTGCCCTTAAAACTGGCCCCAAAGACTCTAGCCTGAAGGGGAAATGCCCGGTGGAAAATCAAGCAGTCCGGGCCTGGGACTCATAAGTGTCTCCATGTCCTCTTCTCTGGCCCTTGGTGTTTGGCGACTGGTGGCACCACACAAACCACAGTGCAGTTTTCACTGTGGTTGAGGTGGCGGGGGTTCCAGTGTGTGGACACTGACAGAATTAAACTGCCAGATGTCAGTGGCCACTCGCAACAAGCCCCAGGCCAGGTGTCAGTCAACCCAAACTAGGTTGTTATGCAGGCACGTTTCTCCAACTAAGGACAGTCATGACATACGCCATGGCATTAGGAGTATGTGTGCCTAGGAGGGACTCTCAGACATGCGGAACACTGCCTGTTCAGTGACCCCAATTCCTTCATTCATGCAGTTGGCTCTTGATGTCACGGAGTAGCTGATTGACAGCAGTGATCGGGTCCCCTATACAGCACTGTGGGTCAGTAAGGCACAGGACTGCTGCGTCTGCACCGCCAGTATCTTTTTCTCAAAGTTTAGATGTTTAGAAGTTTAGGCAGATAGAGCACACAGCTACCCATGACTGAATTATTTTAAGTCATGGGAAGTTCGATTCCAGTGATGGAAAAGATGACAAATAAGGAAGGCCACACGTGAGCAGGCCCAAACCTCCAACATGTTCAAGGGCTTGTGTATTGCGCACAAGGCACTGAATGGCATCTGTGCCAGTTTACATCAAGGAACGTTTGTGGCACTATGTGCCTGGTCATTGGCTACTGTCTTCCGAGTTGAACCTGCTGACCTGCCCACGCTTTAGTAAAGCACCCATGGGCGGCAGGACATTTTCAGTCTCGATATCTCAGATCTAGAATGGATTGCTGGAGAGTTTGAGAAAAGAGACTGCCGTCCTTCCCTTACGGAAAAGTTTGAAAACGTTCCTATTTAAACAAGTTTGGGAGTAACAAGTTATCATAGCCTTCAGGTAACCGCCAAGAGACAAGAGGTATTTGTGCGCTATATAAGTGCCATTAACATAACATAACATGAAGCCAGTAAGTTCTTTAATTCCGTGGCATTTGTAAATAATCAGGCATACAGCAGCAGAGTGGACCAGCTGAAGTGAGGGAGTTCGCCACGGGTACTCATATGCCCCTTAAAGCACATTTTCTGTAACAGTACACCATGAAGCTGTCTACTAGCTTTCACGCTTGCATGATAAGCAACATTACAAGCATTAACAGGTCTGCAGACAATTCAAGTACATTTCAAGAACTCCTGCTAGGAAAAAAAGTCTTGTTGGGCTAAGGTTAAAGTTCGTCAATGTGGACCCAAAGGAAAAGGTGAATTCACTACAAAATACATTGAACACAGTGCTAAACAGCATTTAAACAAAACATTTCAAATATAATGGTATGGCAACAAAGAAAAATGACACTATTAAGAAATCCTCCCTTAATATATTTCTAAAGTTCATCTATGTAACGTCATCAACAAATGATACAAGAGAAAAACATGTAAATAAAACGAAATCATTAATTGCTTTAACCTATCACAT
The DNA here is from genome assembly GCA_963921515.1 of Calotriton arnoldi. NCBI lineage: Eukaryota > Metazoa > Chordata > Amphibia > Caudata > Salamandridae > Calotriton > Calotriton arnoldi. Next base: position 1,190,510 of record CAWUFW010001628.1, read on the forward strand.
ATACAACAACAATAAACCCCCTTTGCTGAGCTCGGATACCAGCAAAACATATTTCTTACTCATTCTCAACTCAGAAATACACCACATGCGAGCGCTTGATTGATCTACAAATGCAGTAGGCCAGCCGCCAATTTCAATTTGCAAATGGAGATAAACTGTTTTGCCCAGAACATTCGTATGAAGCTGTACAACAGAGAGTGGAGCAAGAACTGTATTTTACTGGTGCATCTACACGTGTCAGTCACAAACCCCTTTTGAATAGTCTGTGTTAAGCATTGGCTGAGAGGCGTCTGAAGCCAATCAGTAACAGGTTTGATACCACCAACCAACCAACCAGAGCACAGCTAGGATTATTATGCCCGCCTTCTTCTTTGCTACTGCGGGACAGTTAAGGATACTTTGGGCTTACTTTTTTTTTTTTTTTTTAAATTTTTCTAAACCTTTATTGAACATAATCAGCATTACCTACATACATGTTGCATCAAGTCAAAGCACTGAGCGCAAAAGACCATCTACGAAGCACCTCAATAGTAGGGGGAGTATTACAGACAAAAAATAAACAGTGTAATATGCAGCATGACAGAGCACCCTTGAGCAACAAATATCTGAAATGTGTGGGGGCAGCACTGCAGAGGGGGGCATTAGGTCCGGTCAGGAGGGAGGGAGAGGGACTGGGCGGGGAGAGGGCCAGCAACCAACACCGGCGGCCGCCGCGGGCGGAGAGCCGGCGGGGAGCGCGGGAGAGGCAGTCTGGCCAGAATGTGATCGGGTGTGGAGGTATGTCACCAGGGGGCCCCATATGTCAATCGGGCGAGATCTGGCAGGCATAAGGTCCCAGAATTCAGACAGAAGAGTTTGACATCTCGATGCGTCTTCCAGCCAGTGAGCGAACTGAGGCGCCGGCCTGCGCCCCCAGCACATGGACACCCCGCGCCGCGCGAGGACAAGCTGCATTGCGACCAATCGGCGAGAGGCATCCGGACAGAACTTGACAAAGCCCAGCAAGCACAACGGTGGGTCGGGCTGGACCGGTGCGGAAACGATCTCAGTGAGGGCGGCGCAGACCTCCCGCCAAAACTCCGACACCCTTGGGCACAACCAGGCCAGATGAGCGAAATCCGCAACAGGGGCAGAGCAACGCAAGCACCTGTCAGTGGGAACAAGTCCCATTTTATGTAGCAGAACGGGGGTTCGGTAAAGCCTGTGCAGGTATTTGAAGTGTATGAGGTGGAGACGGTAGTTGGGAGAGAGTTTCTTCGTCTCGCTACAGCAATAAAGCCAGTCGGCTTGGGAAATGTCCATACCAAGGTCCTCGCCCCACACCACGCGTGCGCGATCAGTGGAGACGACGGAGGTTGATAACGTAAGGGCGTATAATTTGGACACCAGCTTCCGGGGGGAGGAAGAAGAATATATAAAATCAAGCGCGCGCATCGAAGGTGGAGGTTGTGGGAACGTGGGGTGTAATTCCTTACAAATAGCCCGCAGCTGATAATAGAGCAATGTGTCCATAGGGCCAGAGGCAGCAGGAAGAGAATAGAAGGTGTTTCCAGGGTAAAGGTCCGCCAGTGTCTCCAGCCCCAAGCGGGCGGCATGCTTAGCCATGCCGGTTGGATGGAAAGGTGGGAAAGCATGGTGGCGCACAATCGGCATAGCATTTGCTGAGAGCAACGGAGCATTGGAGAGGCGACGCAATCCCGACCAGGCCCAGCGTAAAGTCCGACCGTGTCCACCTCAGCCCGCGCGCGGCCGGCCGGAGCAAACAGGGCGGTAGCCAGCGGCCAAGGAGCAGCAAGATCAGCTTCGACCGCAGCGTGCGGCTGAAAAGGGGAGGGATGAATCCAGAAGTGAAGGAAACTGGCCTGGGCACTTAAGGCATACAGTTTGAAGTTGGGGGCGCCCATGCCTCCAGCCGACATGGGGAGAGTAAGGACATCATAAGCAATCCTGGGCTGCCCGCCAGCCCAAACCAGAGAAATGATCAGGGAACGAAGCTTGCGGAAAAAATGGGCCGTCAGTGGTATGGGAATATTTAAAAAGATAGAGAAATTTCGGGAGGACTACCATCTTGGCAATGGCAATACGCCCAGCCAGCGACAAGGGGAGCCGGTTCCAATGGGGTATCCTGGACTCGAGCCAATCTACGGCCCGTCCAAAGTTAGCCTTCCAGAGATCATCCAGATCCCTACTCAACCAGACACCCAAGTAGCGGGTGGGGCCGGAGGCCCGTTTAAAAGGAAAGTCCGGGGTGAATTGTGTGGTGGCATCAGTAAGAGGGAACAGCACTGACTTACTCCAGTTCACCTGTATTCCGGATAATCCACCAAACCATAGTATCTCACGCACAAGGGGGCTGAGGTTGTCTTGGGGGTGGCGGACGTACAGTGTAATATCATCCGCGTACATGGAGACCAGGAGGCGCGGGCCGAGAAGCCAATGCCCCTCTGAGTATGGTGTTGCCGGAGTCTGGCCGCAAGAGGCTCCATCGCAATGGCGAAGAGCATGGGGAGAGCGGGCACCCTGTCGAGTGCCACGCTCAATTAGAATAGGGTCAGAAACTTGTCCGTTGAGCCGAAGGCAGGCAGAAGGGCGCGTATAGAGAAGTAGAATTTTACGAATAAAGACATTGCTGAAGCCGAGGCGCGGCAAGAGATAGAATAAGAAGGGCCACTCCAAGGTGTCGAATGCCTTGGTGGCATCGAGAAGAGCAGCCACTGCGGGGAGGCTAGGATTAATCTGGTGCAGAACGGAGAATATAGCCTGAAGGTTGTGAGATGTTGCGCGGCCCGGAATGAAACCGGACTGATCCGGGAGAGCGATGAGGGGCATGAAGTGGAGAAGACGGGAAGCTATCAGTTTCGCAAAGATCTTATTATCCGTGTTGATTAAAGAAAGGGGACGGTAGGAGTCGCGGCAATCCAGGGCTTGTCTGGTTTCAGAAGAAGTGTTATGATCGCCTCACGGAGCGATGGCGGGAAGAGGCCACTGTCGAAGGAGTCATTGTACATAGCGGCCAGGTGCGGCACCAGAAGCGGGGCGAATGTCTTATAAAAAGAAGCCAGGAGGCCGTCCGAGCCAGGGGCCTTATCACCGGGCAAACCAGTGATGGCAGCAAGTATTTCTTCCTTAGAAAAAGGCTCGTCTAGGAATTCGCGGTGATGGTCCTCGAGCCAGACGAGTGAGATGGTGTCAAAAAATTGGTTGAAGTCCGCCCGCGAAGGTGTGGGACCCGCGGCGTAAAGGTGCGTATAATAATCCGTGAACCGTGACTTGATTTCCTCTGGGGAGGTGGTTCTAGCAGGGCCGCCGTCCTGAAGTGCCGCAACATACGATGCAGCGCGGGGGGGACGAAGGAGGCTGGCTAGGGTCTTGCCAGGCCGATCGCCCTCGCCGAAGCGGCGCGCCCGGGCCTCTCTGCCTAGAAAGGAGAGTTCCCTCTCGGCCTCCCTGGCAAATTCTGAGTGCTTTTCGCGCAGGCGAGCAAGTGTCTCGGAGCTGGGGCGAGTTGCCTGAGCAGAGTTTTTAATCTGATTTGTATAAGTGTTTGTATGTATATTGCTTTTGATATTCATGGATATTCATGGTTTTAATTGTAGATTCATGTTATTTGCAGCCTTGAGAAAGTCCGTTTGGACGAAACACGTGTCGGCTGCTTTTTGTTGAGAAACCGTGTTTTTGAAAATGGAATAAAGAATTTACAAGAAACACAGGAGAGCTTATTTATGGACTTCCTTTGAAATACTTTTGGCTAACACAAATTATTTGAATAACATTTGGACTTCTGGGTGTGCCTCAGCATTGTGTGTGTTATGGTGTATAAACTTCGGATGGGCTGTTTGCTCGATCTAAAGTTTTGTATTTAGCTTCTCACCGGCGGAGAGAGGTTGTTTGCTTTGAGAGCACCACAAGTTACTTATTACTCTCTTCTTTTGATGGTATTTTCCGACAAATACAATGTGTTAGATGTGCATGTCGTTAGAGGCATTTCTGCTGCTTTTTGTGTAATATGTTTATGTATATGCCTATGATTTGCACTCTTATTTGAAGCAACAGTCGGTCACATTTGTTTAAGGACTTTGTGAATTTAAATCAGGTGACAGTGTGGACAAAACCAATATTTTTAAGATGTCTACTTTTGATGACAATAGAGACAACTTGGTAGAAGAACTATTTAAGACAAACGCCAACGCCAAACAGATTACTAGTACAGGCCCTAAACAGGAAGGGCTCAAAACAAAATTCATTAGATTAGAACGCCTGAAAAAACAGGAACTCTCACGCTGGTGGGATGCTACCATTCTGCAGAGATATTTGGACATTAAACAAATTCCAAGAGGCCTGAGAGTAGTAATCTTTCCCTCCTTTGATGATCTGGGCCCGGATTTACTGAAGGAGTGGGAACATCTAATAACATCTTCATCATTTGGTATGATTGATATCCTGATTAGAGATGCTAATACCAAAAGAGATCAGTTGCTAATAGAGATCAGTAAGTTAGAAGATGAAATCAAACTGATGAACCTACCTGAAGTTACAGAAAAAAATTACAAAATATTAAAAGATGTTCTATACAACCATCAACTGTATATTAAGGAGAAAAAGATGCGTAAACTTAGACGCGATGAGAACGATTATAAAAATGGTAGGGTATTTACTTATGCAAGTAAGTTTGATAACATCAACACTAATAGGAAATCTGAAGTTGGAATGGGAACAGGGGCTGAATCAGGGACATCAGCAGCTCTGAGTGAGACAGATCTCTCTAGCATTACCAGTTATACCAGTGATGAATCAAGTGAGTCAGCGGGACCGTCTACTAGTACTAACATGGGACAATCTAACTCTTTTTATTGGAGATGGAAAGGTTCAGGAAGGGAAACAGACAACGAACAAAAAAACAGGTTATAAATCAAAGAAAACCAGAAGAGGCAAAAGAAGAGGCAGTAGGGGGTCAAAAGGAAAGGAAAGGATGACCACAAGATCTGTCACAAAGACAACATTGAAATAGGCTTGTCAGATGGGGCAGCATCACCAGAGACAGCTGTTGAAAATATAAATGTCATGAATTTGTCGGACTATGTCTTGAGTGAGAATGAAATAAAGATACTAAGCAAGGGTCTTGGTTTCTGTCCAGCTTCATTGCCAAATTTCACTGATTTGCATATTGGTTTGTTCAGATTTATACGTAATCTAAAATTAAAGAAATTCTTTGCCAATAGAAATGACAATGAGTCGGTGAGCAATAAGATTGTATCAGAGTGTCCAATGACTGTAAAAGATGCAAGGGTTATACAACTCCTTCTATCATTAGAGAGATTGGACGGAGAAGCTCCAACTATTATACAGATCCTACAGGATCTGAATATAGACACAGATATAGATACCAACACTGGTCTTAAGATCCGGTCAAAGTTTACTCCAAACTTATCTGCTGACAATGTCATTGACATTTTCTATCAGAAAATTACAAGGGAACTTTACAAACTGGAGGATGAGTACCTACACAAACACAAACACGTCAAACATAATATCAGCAAAGAGGAGAGAGAGGCCCTTTTCAATTTATCCAAAAATGAAGAACTAGTGATTAAGGAAGCCGATAAGGGCGGAAATATAGTCATTATGAATAGAAGGGACTATATTATGGAGATCAACCGCCAATTGGCAGACCATTTAGCATATGAGTCAGTGCCCCATAACCCACTAGGAGAGGTTACATCTCTTATAGAGAAAAAACTGTCATTTTGGAATCAAGAAGGTATTATTGCCGAATCAGAATGTAGATATCTTTTCAACCTTACACCAACAGCCCCATGTCTATACATCTTGCCGAAGGTGCATAAGGGTCTCCAATTTCCACCTGGGAGACCCATTATCTCTGGGATTGGGGGCCCTACAGAGAAACTATCAGAGTACATCGATTTGTTTCTCCAGCCTCTGGTTCTTAACTTACCTTCTTACTTGAAAGATACTAGGGATTTGCTTAATAAGGTTGAGGATTTTGAATGGTTAGATGGCAATCTACTGGTCACATTGGATGTTAGTTCGCTATATACATGCATTCCTAGAGACAAAGGCTTGGAAGCGGTCCAACATTTTTGGACACTAGAAATGCTACTTTATGCGAACATAACACCATGCTTATAGATCTGATCACCCTGGTCTTAGATAACAACTTCTTCAAACATGATGGCAAATGGTTTAGACAGACAAGGGGGTGGCCATGGGCGCAAAATTTTCCCCTTCTTTCGCTAATATTTACATGGGTCTGTATGAAAAGGTACACTTGTGGACTGGATGCCCGGCGATTACACAGAGCACGTTATTCTATGGACTAGATACATAGATGACGTGCTCATGTTTTGGTCAGGAACATCCAGACTGCTAGAAATGTTTGTGGATTGTCTCAATGAAAATGATTTTAATGTCCATTTCACTTACCATTTTAGTGATAGGAGCATTGACTATCTGGACACTACGCTATATGTGTCAGAAAATTTGATTAAATCTACATTATTTCGTAAAAAAACAGCATGCAATGCAGTTCTGCATGCGTCGAGCGCCCACCCACAGACTCAGGTAACAGCCATTCCATATGGAGAGATGATTAGGGTACGGCGAAACTGTAGTGCTAATAAGGATTTTGAAACGGAATTGGGAAATCTGGAAAGGAGATTCATTAATAGGGGCTACTCACGACAAACCATATCTAAGGCCAAACATAGGATTCAAAAAGTGAAACGGAAAGATCTTTTACAGGATAAACAAACATCAAGTAGGAGGTGTAATGAAGAAAAAAATAAGTTAAAACCTGCGCTGGTGGTCCCCTACAGTGCAGCCAGTCCCGATTTATATAAAATTCTACATAGACATTGGCACATTCTTCAAATGGATACGACACTTAGTGACAATATCACAGAAAAACCCAATATCGTACATAGTCGAGGCAGGACACTGAGACAAACTCTTTGTCACAGCTACTTGAAACCGAAACAAACAACAACCTGGCTTCCAGCATTGCCATCTGGTTTTTATAAGTGTGGTCAATGTAATATGTGCTGCCTAGCCAAGAACAAATTGACAGAGTTCCGATATAACACCCAAAAACGTACACTGTGAAGCAGTTTATAAACTGCAATTCAAAACATGTTGTTTACTGCATTGTTTGTTGCTGTGGCCTGATCTACGTGGGCAGCACAATTCGACCACTTAAAGAACGTGTTCAGGAACATGTACGAGCTATTAGGAATAGAAATACAGAATACCCTCTGGCAGTGCACTACAATAATACGCATTTGGCTGATGGCCAAATAAAAATCACATTTCATGGGATCGAAACACTGATTGATGCAGGTAGAGGTGGAGATAAAACGTTACATCTAAGACAATTAGAGAGTAGGTGGCTTATAAGACTTAGGGCTGTAGACCTGGGTCTGAATTTAGATAGGGAACTACACACCTTCTTATAATCTAGGGTGTATAATAACTTCTGGACCCATAACTGCTAATACTCTCAGTCTCTCTGTCTTATATCATGATTTAGATTTTTAGTGTTTCTCTGTCTGTGGGTTTGGATATTTTTGTTCTATACCGCATATTTGACTGTGTGTTTCTACTGAAGTGTTTTATCATGCTGTGCTTATGTCTGTCTATTATCTTACAAACACCTCTTTCTTTACCTTAAGAGCTGTGTATGCCGTGTTGTTTAATTGGGGACCGCAAATGTCAACCACAACTAACGTATTAATCAACACATTTCTTTTACTATTTTGGATGCTTTGTACTTTTTAGGGGCCAGATCTATCAATATCGGAGTGGATAGTGTGGCTCTGACAGCTGTTTAAATTTCCTGCTATCGGCCTGATATGACAATTATGTACAGCAAAGCGAATGCTATTCAATTTTGTCTCCGATTATTGAAATCTATTTAGTGGCCCTGCTCGGCCCGTTTAAGTTTGCCTGCTAAACACTTATTCTGCCAGATATGCATATTAGGCCATAATAATGTATATATTTTTGAAACACGGCCGGTTTAATTCCTATTTGGCTGTTCCACTCCAATATGGCGTATGTTCCGGCTGAAACAATCCCCCTTGTGTGGCCTCTTTCTATTTTTATTATCCTGCGTACGAGATTTAAACGCGAATGTGTCTTGGCGGGCTCGAACGTCTGCAAGGACAACTGAGCGATTTGCACTGGAATACAGGTATGTTTACATGCTAGTTTGGACTATCGTTTTAATACAGCAGAACTTGTTTGTATCTTGGCAAGCCTAATTTGCTGTGTTGCTTGCAGGTTTATCAAGACCTGTTCGAATACACGTTAAATGCCGGTGGGGAGGTCTACTGATTTCTCCCGTTACAGGTATGCTTTTGAAGTTGCGTTGTATGTAACGTTTTTTTGGTAAAACTATAAGAACAAGGTTGGGTCGCCCTTCCTCTGGTTTTCGGACATTGGGACAGATGACTAAAGTTGAATGGGGCAAAATATGTTTAAACATAGGTAAAATTAGATATGAATTGGTGGTTATATAGATAGGTCCTCCAGAGGTTGATTGGTAGCACCATTCTGATTACATAAGCCCATTCTTTGCGCATAAATTCTGTTGCAGGTTATTGAAACAAACGCTGACCACCCACCACTTTATCTTTGTATTTATATTGTTTGATATTTTTATTAGGTAAATTCGGCTATACAACGGAAGCTAACAGACCTTACTGTAGAAAGGATTTTCTATCAAGTTCTGGAAATCCCTTACCATTGAATTTAGGTAAGGAATGTAATATGCCTCCTCTTTTATGGGAGATGATTTATGCAGCCACACTCCTGTGTTAATTTTTGATATAGATGTATGGATCGCTATAGAGAGGAGTATTTCCCATTAGCCTTCTTACTTAATTTGGCTCTTGATTGCAATAGCTGAAAAATAATTTACTTTGTTGTGCTTTCTATTTGCACTTGAGTTTGATTCATTTTTTACAAAAGGACTTTTGGAGTTCTGGATGGAGATATTCCAATTTGCTACATATAAGAACTAGTGATAATACTAGTTACGTGCTTCAATATGCTATAAATGTCGAAATTTCAATTTTTCCTTCCCTTGTTTTCCTTTTTTCTTTTTTTTTCTTCTTTTGGTGTTGGCGCTCTTTAAGGGTATAGTCCCTCTTTCTAAACTGATTTTTGTTTTGCATACGTTTTTGGTGTTTGACTTTTGTAGTCTCTAATGTATTTGGAGCAGTGTAACATATAAAAATATCTTCAAAACTGTCACCCTTTTAAAATTGTGTTTTTAATCTGATTTGTATAAGTGTTTGTATGTATATTGCTTTTGATATTCATGGTTTTAATTGTAGATTCATGTTATTTGCAGCCTTGAGAAAGTCCGTTTGGACGAAACACGTGTCGGCTGCTTTTTGTTGAGAAACCGTGTTTTTGAAAATGGAATAAAGAATTTACAAGAAACACAGGAGAGCTTATTTATGGACTTCCTTTGAAATACTTTGGGCTAACACAAATTATTTGAATAACATTTGGACTTCTGGGTGTGCCTCAGCATTGTGTGTGTTATGGTGTATAAACTTCGGATGGGCTGTTTGCTCGATCTAAAGTTTTGTATTTAGCTTCTCACCGGCGGAGAGAGGTTGTTTGCTTTGAGAGCACCACAAGTTACTTATTACTCTCTTCTTTTGATGGTATTTTCCGACAAATACAATGTGTTAGATGTGCATGTCGTTAGAGGCATTTCTGCTGCTTTTTGTGTAATATGTTTATGTATATGCCTATGATTTGCACTCTTATTTGAAGCAACAGTCGGTCACATTTGTTTAAGGACTTTGTGAATTTAAATCAGGTGACAGTGTGGACAAAACCAATATTTTTAAGATGTCTACTTTTGATGACAATAGAGACAACTTGGTAGAAGAACTATTTAAGACAAACGCCAACGCCAAACAGATTACTAGTACAGGCCCTAAACAGGAAGGGCTCAAAACAAAATTCATTAGATTAGAACGCCTGAAAAAACAGGAACTCTCACGCTGGTGGGATGCTACCATTCTGCAGAGATATTTGGACATTAAACAAATTCCAAGAGGCCTGAGAGTAGTAATCTTTCCCTCCTTTGATGATCTGGGCCCGGATTTACTGAAGGAGTGGGAACATCTAATAACATCTTCATCATTTGGTATGATTGATATCCTGATTAGAGATGCTAATACCAAAAGAGATCAGTTGCTAATAGAGATCAGTAAGTTAGAAGATGAAATCAAACTGATGAACCTACCTGAAGTTACAGAAAAAAATTACAAAATATTAAAAGATGTTCTATACAACCATCAACTGTATATTAAGGAGAAAAAGATGCGTAAACTTAGACGCGATGAGAACGATTATAAAAATGGTAGGGTATTTACTTATGCAAGTAAGTTTGATAACATCAACACTAATAGGAAATCTGAAGTTGGAATGGGAACAGGGGCTGAATCAGGGACATCAGCAGCTCTGAGTGAGACAGATCTCTCTAGCATTACCAGTTATACCAGTGATGAATCAAGTGAGTCAGCGGGACCGTCTACTAGTACTAACATGGGACAATCTAACTCTTTTTTATTGGAGATGGAAAGGTTCAGGAAGGGAAACAGACAACGAACAAAAAAACAGGTTATAAATCAAAGAAAACCAGAAGAGGCAAAACAAGAGGCAGTAGGGGGTCAAAAAGGAAAGGAAAGGATGACCACAAGATCTGTCACAAAGACAACATTGAAATAGGCTTGTCAGATGGGGCAGCATCACCAGAGACAGCTGTTGAAAATATAAATGTCATGAATTTGTCGGACTATGTCTTGAGTGAGAATGAAATAAAGATACTAAGCAAGGGCCTTGGTTTCTGTCCAGCTTCATTGCCAAATTTAACTGATTTGCATATTGGTTTGTTCAGATTTATACGTAATCTAAAATTAAAGAAATTCTTTGCCAATAGAAATGACAATGAGTCGGTGAGCAATAAGATTGTATCAGAGTGTCCAATGACTGTAAAAGATGCAAGGGTTATACAACTCCTTCTATCATTAGAGAGATTGGACGGAGAAGCTCCAACTATTATACAGATCCTACAGGATCTGAATATAGACACAGATATAGATACCAACACTGGTCTTAAGATCCGGTCAAAGTTTACTCCAAACTTATCTGCTGACAATGTCATTGACATTTTCTATCAGAAAATTACAAGGGAACTTTACAAACTGGAGGATGAGTACCTACACAAACACAAACACGTCAAACATAATATCAGCAAAGAGGAGAGAGAGGCCCTTTTCAATTTATCCAAAAATGAAGAACTAGTGATTAAGGAAGCCGATAAGGGCGGAAATATAGTCATTATGAATAGAAGGGACTATATTATGGAGATCAACCGCCAATTGGCAGACCATTTAGCATATGAGTCAGTGCCCCATAACCCACTAGGAGAGGTTACATCTCTTATAGAGAAAAAACTGTCATTTTGGAATCAAGAAGGTATTATTGCCGAATCAGAATGTAGATATCTTTTCAACCTTACACCAACAGCCCCATGTCTATACATCTTGCCGAAGGTGCATAAGGGTCTCCAATTTCCACCTGGGAGACCCATTATCTCTGGGATTGGGGGCCCTACAGAGAAACTATCAGAGTACATCGATTTGTTTCTCCAGCCTCTGGTTCTTAACTTACCTTCTTACTTGAAAGATACTAGGGATTTGCTTAATAAGGTTGAGGATTTTGAATGGTTAGATGGCAATCTACTGGTCACATTGGATGTTAGTTCGCTATATACATGCATTCCTAGAGACAAAGGCTTGGAAGCGGTCCAACATTTTTGGACACTAGAAATGCTACTTTATGCGAACATAACACCATGCTTATAGATCTGATCACCCTGGTCTTAGATAACAACTTCTTCAAACATGATGGCAAATGGTTTAGACAGACAAGGGGGTGGCCATGGGCGCAAAATTTTCCCCTTCTTTCGCTAATATTTACATGGGTCTGTATGAAAAGGTACACTTGTGGACTGGATGCCCGGCGATTTACACAGAGCACGTTATTCTATGGACTAGATACATAGATGACGTGCTCATGTTTTGGTCAGGAACATCCAGACTGCTAGAAATGTTTGTGGATTGTCTCAATGAAAATGATTTTAATGTCCATTTCACTTACCATTTTAGTGATAGGAGCATTGACTATCTGGACACTACGCTATATGTGTCAGAAAATTTGATTAAATCTACATTATTTCGTAAAAAACAGCATGCAATGCAGTTCTGCATGCGTCGAGCGCCCACCCACAGACTCAGGTAACAGCCATTCCATATGGAGAGATGATTAGGGTACGGCGAAACTGTAGTGCTAATAAGGATTTTGAAACGGAATTGGGAAATCTGGAAAGGAGATTCATTAATAGGGGCTACTCACGACAAACCATATCTAAGGCCAAACATAGGATTCAAAAAGTGAAACGGAAAGATCTTTTACAGGATAAACAAACATCAAGTAGGAGGTGTAATGAAGAAAAAATAAGTTAAAACCTGCGCTGGTGGTCCCCTACAGTGCAGCCAGTCCCGATTTATATAAAATTCTACATAGACATTGGCACATTCTTCAAATGGATACGACACTTAGTGACAATATCACAGAAAAACCCAATATCGTACATAGTCGAGGCAGGACACTGAGACAAACTCTTTGTCACAGCTACTTGAAACCGAAACAAACAACAACCTGGCTTCCAGCATTGCCATCTGGTTTTTATAAGTGTGGTCAATGTAATATGTGCTGCCTAGCCAAGAACAAATTGACAGAGTTCCGATATAACACCCAAAAAACGTACACTGTGAAGCAGTTTATAAACTGCAATTCAAAACATGTTGTTTACTGCATTGTTTGTTGCTGTGGCCTGATCTACGTGGGCAGCACAATTCGACCACTTAAAGAACGTGTTCAGGAACATGTACGAGCTATTAGGAATAGAAATACAGAATACCCTCTGGCAGTGCACTACAATAATACGCATTTGGCTGATGGCCAAATAAAAATCACATTTCATGGGATCGAAACACTGATTGATGCAGGTAGAGGTGGAGATAAAACGTTACATCTAAGACAATTAGAGAGTAGGTGGCTTATAAGACTTAGGGCTGTAGACCTGGGTCTGAATTTAGATAGGGAACTACACACCTTCTTATAATCTAGGGTGTATAATAACTTCTGGACCCATAACTGCTAATACTCTCAGTCTCTCTGTCTTATATCATGATTTAGATTTTTAGTGTTTCTCTGTCTGTGGGTTTGGATATTTTTGTTCTATACCGCATATTTGACTGTGTGTTTCTACTGAAGTGTTTTATCATGCTGTGCTTATGTCTGTCTATTATCTTACAAACACCTCTTTCTTTACCTTAAGAGCTGTGTATGCCGTGTTGTTTAATTGGGGACCGCAAATGTCAACCACAACTAACGTATTAATCAACACATTTCTTTTACTATTTTGGATGCTTTGTACTTTTTAGGGGCCAGATCTATCAATATCGGAGTGGATAGTGTGGCTCTGACAGCTGTTTAAATTTACTGCTATCGGCCTGATATGACAATTATGTACAGCAAAGCGAATGCTATTCAATTTTGTCTCCGATTATTGAAATCTATTTAGTGGCCCTGCTCGGCCCGTTTAAGTTTGCCTGCTAAACACTTATTCTGCCAGATATGCATATTAGGCCATAATAATGTATATATTTTTGAAACACGGCCGGTTTAATTCCTATTTGGCTGTTCCACTCCAATATGGAGTATGTTCCGGCTGGAACAATCCCCCTTGTGTGGCCACTTTCTATTTTTATTATCCTGCGTACGAGATTTAAACGCGAATGTGTCTTGGCGGGCTCGAACGTCTGCAAGGACAACTGAGCAATTTGCACTGGAATACAGGTATGTTTACATGCTAGTTTGGACTATCGTTTTAATACAGCAGAACTTGTTTGTATCTTGGCAAGCCTAATTTGCTGTGTTGCTTGCAGGTTTATCAAGACCTGTTCGAATACACGTTAAATGCCGGTGGGGAGGTCTACTGATTTCTCCCGTTACAGGTATGCTTTTGAAGTTGCGTTGTATGTAACGTTTTTTGGTAAAACTATAAGAACAAGGTTGGGTCGCCCTTCCTCTGGTTTTCGGACTTGGGACAGATGACTAAAGTTGAATGGGGCAAAATATGTTTAAACATAGGTAAAATTAGATATGAATTGGTGGTTATATAGATAGGTCCTCCAGAGGTTGATTGGTAGCACCATTCTGATTACATAAGCCCATTCTTTGCGCATAAATTCTGTTGCAGGTTATTGAAACAAACGCTGACCACCCACCACTTTATCTTTGTATTTATATTGTTTGATATTTTTATTAGGTAAATTCGGCTATACAACGGAAGCTAACAGACCTTACTATAGAAAGGATTTTCTATCAAGTTCTGGAAATCCCTTACCATTGAATTTAGGTAAGGAATGTAATATGCCTCCTCTTTTATGGGAGATGATTTATGCAGCCACACTCCTGTGTTAATTTTTGATATAGATGTATGGATCGCTATAGAGAGGAGTATTTCCCATTAGCCTTCTTACTTAATTTGGCTCTTGATTGCAATAGCTGAAAAATAATTTACTTTGTTGTGCTTTCTATTTGCACTTGAGTTTGATTCATTTTTACAAAAGGACTTTTTGGAGTTCTGGATGGAGATATTCCAATTTGCTACATATAAGAACTAGTGATAATACTAGTTACGTGCTTCAATATGCTATAAATGTCGAAATTTCAATTTTTCCTTCCCTTGTTTTCCCTTTTTTCTTTTTTTCTTCTTTTTTGGTGTTGGCGCTCTTTAAGGGTATAGTCCCTCTTTCTAAACTGATTTTTGTTTTGCATACGTTTTTGGTGTTTGACTTTTGTAGTCTCTAATGTATTTGGAGCAGTGTAACATATAAAAATATCTTCAAAACTGTCACCCTTTTAAAATTGTGTTTTTAATCTGATTTGTATAAGTGTTTGTATGTATATTGCTTTTGATATTCATGGTTTTAATTGTAGATTCATGTTATTTGCAGCCTTGAGAAAGTCCGTTTGGACGAAACACGTGTCGGCTGCTTTTTGTTGAGAAACCGTGTTTTTGAAAATGGAATAAAGAATTTACAAGAAACACAGGAGAGCTTATTTATGGACTTCCTTTGAAATACTTTGGGCTAACACAAATTATTTGAATAACATTTGGACTTCTGGGTGTGCCTCAGCATTGTGTGTGTTATGGTGTATAAACTTCGGATGGGCTGTTTGCTCGATCTAAAGTTTTGTATTTAGCTTCTCACCGGCGGAGAGAGGTTTTTTGCTTTGAGAGCACCACAAGTTACTTATTACTCTCTTCTTTTGATGGTATTTTCCGACAAATACAATGTGTTAGATGTGCATGTCGTTAGAGGCATTTCTGCTGCTTTTTGTGTAATATACTGTTCAAAAGTGCACCAACAGGAGCGGTCTCTGAGAGCAGCAGGTCCTTATTGCAAACATTTATCTTGTTACTCAACAGACACCGTGCCAGCCTCGTCTCACGCACTCCGCACGAGCAGCCCTGCCTGCCACGTCACCTGACCTCAGGGAGGGGCGCTGGCTGTGTGTCTGCTGCTGCGGACGAGGATCACGCACCGACAACTACCCTATGTGGGGGGGGGCATCGGCAGGGGCTGAAACCTTTTGCACTCTATAAACATCACACCAGCTGAAAAAATATGTGTGCCTGTGCCTGGGAGGCACACGAGCGCCAGAAGCTGAAACCTTTTGCCTATCAACATCACACGCTTGGCTTAAACAAGGCACATTAAATAAAAAAAGTCCAACAAAAACAGCATACGAAAAAAACGCCCTAAATACAAGTAAAGGGGCCAATAGCCATAGGCGTGGCCAAGAGTCAAAAAGGAGGGACTTAAAACACTATTAACCAATACCAAGTACACCATTTTGAAAGGCACACTCAAGAACAAATGGAAACAACGATTTAAAAAGAGGGGGTCAGCCCCATAGTAAAGTATATACTGCATGTCTCAACGAGACAGCGCATGCGCTGCCTAGGCGAGACCTAAAAAGTATCTCTATTAAAGGTCAAAGGTGAAGAAAAAATGAACACAATCCCAGAGTGCTGCTGATGGGGTGTCTCACTTACTGTACTCTCATGCCCATTAACTTCCGGGTCAGATACGTCTGGACTACGAAGGTAGTAAGCATCTCTCTGATTATTTTTCAATATGATTTCATTACTTTTAACCTAATGTGAAACATTATGTGGTCATCAGATTATCATATGGAATATGTCCATCCTATAAATATGAATCATTTAAAGATGATATGCACAAACCAATGACAAAGTTTAATTCAATGCTGTTCATGATATATATGTGTTTTCAACAGGAAAAAATGACAGAAAGAGAGAAAAATACTGCAACCAAGAGATTTTCTAACTTAATTCCTCTAAGTAAGGTTGGTAACTTATCTGGTGTCATATATATTGAATAAAGGTGACCACATGCTTAAATAGTCTATTTTGTGTTCAACTTTGTACACTGCTCCGCCAAGCTTGTTACCATCATTCTCGTGGCGTGGTCTTACATTGCCTGTTATTCTGCTGACACAGTGTTTGTTTGGCCAATGTACTCACAGTGCAGTATTCTGATTTTCAATGCGGGGCAAACACATCCTCTCTATGCCGGTGTTTGCCTTGTGGTGATTGGCGTTTGTTTTTATTCAACAAGGGTGCCCCCTCCCCCACCTATTCCCCAGCTTCCCTTCCCACCCTGCCCATGGGCATTTTGCCACCTCCAACTCCAGCACTGTTTAATTAAGCCTTTCAGTGCAAGCAGCGAAATGTTC
The DNA here is from genome assembly GCA_963921515.1 of Calotriton arnoldi. Taxonomy (NCBI): domain Eukaryota; kingdom Metazoa; phylum Chordata; class Amphibia; order Caudata; family Salamandridae; genus Calotriton; species Calotriton arnoldi. Next base: position 1,207,448 of record CAWUFW010001628.1, read on the forward strand.
GTCAGCAAAAAATGAGGCACATAGTCTGCATTCCCAGTATTCTAATTAGGGATGTGTAAAATCTTGCTTAAGTTCCCAATTTTACATTATTCAAAATGTTTGCCATGTCCCATAATATGACAGTTTGGGTGATTTTTGCTCATAGGAGATTGGTTTGAGCAGAACATGTCTCACTGGGAGGCATTTTCTCCTCAAACTACATTTCTGCTGGTATCTCACCTGACTTTTCCGTGCGAGGTACACCATCGCAAAGAAAAGTGATTTGCGGCACCATAGAAATGTGTTTGTGAAATAAGTGGACCTTCACGAAAAGTACGCATATTTAGCAAAAACAAATTGCACATTTCGCACACCTCTTTGATGCCCGTTATTTTCTTAGTAGCATATTGGGCTACAGGCAGTTTGTGGCATTCATGTCATTCTGGTGCCCTCCAAGAGTCTCCAAAGAGATATCCAACTGCACCTGATGTGTGACGTAGTCTACCGTCAGCAGGTTAGCATGCATGCACTGGTGTGCCTCCTGGTTTTACGCACTGGTGAACCCTCCATAGTTTTTCACATGGAGGAATGGAAGCTCCACGCGTCCTTGCGGGCCACACTGGCCACTCGGGAGAATGCGTAGTTTAAAGGGTTAATCAGCCTCCTCCTGGACCTGACAGCTCTCGTCCCAAGATCCTACCTGAGCCCTCCCAGCTCCTCCACTGACGCTGGAGCCTCACTAAGGTGTGGCTCACTTCCAGCAGCAGTCCTCTGGGAGGAATGTCATTCCTGACCTTTTCATTTTTACCGTATTAATGCCCACACTGCGCTGGCATGGCACTTCCGCTGTCTGATGCAGCTCCACACTCTCTTCAGTGCTCCCTGAGGGGTGATTTCTTAAGAGGGGAGGGCTATCAGCATTGTGCCCACGAGTGTGGGCGTTTGCAGACACAGGGGTGGGTCAAGCAACGTGTGACGGTGGTACTTTATAGCATTTTTCTCTGAGAGTGTGACCAAAGCCTGCACAGGAATTGCTGACTTGAGCTAAATGAAGCTGTGAAGCTTGACAGTGTACAATTTCACACAATTTTGCTAAAAGCAAAGCTGGTGAAGCTTTAAATAAATAAGAGTCCCAGGCTTGCAGCAGACACTTTCCTGCTAGCACACAGGGCCACTTGCACACCAGTTTGCTGCTGCATGCTTACGTTGTCCTGACGCGGCACGTCTTTCCCTTTCCCAGGGTCAGACAGCCAGGGTGGGACTTACGGCAGCATGGAGGGGGATGATGCAGCTTGTCGGGCAGCACCATTGGTGTTTTTCCAGTGCCACTCAAGACTTGAGCCCTGGTGGCAGCCAGGACAACAATTCTCTGCAGAACGCAAACGTTCACCATTGGTGCATTTGGACAACTTTGAGCTTGTTCGCGTGGTGGCCTGTTTTTTCCTGTCCATGCAGGCAAAACTTTAAAAACGGAAAACAACCTTATTATAGTCATCCAGCCCCCCAAAAAATATGAGAACATTATTATGTGATAGGCAGAAAGAAGGAAAGGGGTGATGGGGTGCTGGTCACATAACTCATACAGAGTCAAAAAGTGAGCAGGACTAAGGGGTGCTCAGGGGAACACAGAGAGTGAAAAGGAGCTAGAGTCTGAGCCTTATGTGGGGTAACCAGGCCAAACCAAAATTACTTTTAACTGTGGCTCATCGATGAGATCAAAACAAATCCTGTTATGCAATCATAAGAGTATGAAGCTTAACTATTCGTACAATTCACTACCTTAAGATCTTCAGGAACCTTTTTCTTAATAAATGAGATTTTTAAATGTTATGCAAACGTAATATCTAAATAATTCCCAGAAGCCACAGAATCTAAAAGTCCTGACTCAACCTTTCCCAACCTTCTGATAAAATCATCTTCCTAGGAATTATCATGTGCTCATAGCTGACTGCATTGTACACAACCCATCTGGGAAAAGACTCATGTTCCTCACTCAGCAAGGCAGTTCCTTTCATTGTTATGGATTTTAGTTTTTCCGCCGGCTGTGGCTCGTTTGTAGGCCGCACTGCCACCACATGCCTCTTTAAGATCTTCATTTGTTTGCAGTCTTCTGCAGAATGTCCTGACCTTCCACAATACAAGCAAAAATCATTTACACGCCCTTTTTTTCACTCTTCTTTACATATGCACCCTCTGATACCTCCCAACTACATTAGCTCACAAGAATCTACTATTCAACTCTCGTCTCTCTTGGGTTGCACTACAAATACTCATGTCTTTTCTGGTTTTCAGTCTGACAGCCAGCTGTACCATCCATTCTATCAACTCATCAGCGCATTTTCTAGGCGGCTTAGCCACCTGCACTGTGATATCCTTCAATTCACTGTGAAGGCCTTGATAAAAGAAAGAAGCCCTTTTTGCTTCTGGTCAACCAGACTCAACTACCAATGTAGTGATGTTAGTCAACAATTTTTAAAGGCCCTGTTTTACATTTAACAACTCTGTATCTGAAAAAAGAGTATGTGGCTTCTGCATCTTTTCACAATTGGCAGAAAAATTGCAAAGTAAAGTAATTTCTTTCTTCCAAAGCAATACTCCAAACTTCCCACTTAAGTATGACAGAACAAAGGCAACTTTAGTTTGTTCGATAGGGAAGGTTGCTGACTTACAAAAAAATGGAACTGACACTAATTCAGAAACAATGGATATTTCTTTGGTTCCCCAGAGAACATCTTTGGAGGAGTTAAGGGTATGATTGGAAACACTGAGGAACAGGAAAGTGCAAAACAAATTAGGGCCTCATTTAGAGTTTGGGGGCAGCTTGCCATCCGTTAGGGAGGCGGAGGTCATTGCCTGCACAACCCTGGGGAATTGTCACCTATCATATTTCAAGATCTCTGCCAGCCTTGCAGAAATCTCTGTGCCTTCAACGGAGCAGCTGCTCTGAAGGCACTGAAAGTTTATTGAGAAGCTGCTTTGTTTCTTGCAGATGCTCAGCAAAGTCTCAGGGTTGACCTTTTGATACACATATCACTATGACTGGCATACAGGTGTGAACAGCTAGTCACTCCCTTGGCCTGTGTTGTGGGGCTATCAGATTTGAAGGTGCTCCTGCTGTGACAAATTGCTTACAGAGGAAGGGCAGGTCGGAAGAGTGGGCACTGCAAAAGGAAGTAGATTGCCAAAACACAGACTTCAAAGACTCAGATCCTAAATCACATTTGGTCAGCCGCGGTCTGTGCAGGTAACAGCGGTGGGGTGGTGAGGCCGTGTGTGTGTGGGGGGGGGGGGGATTTCGAGGGACAATGCTGAGGGAAAATTGAATAAATAATTAATTTTCCCTCGGCATCGTCCCTCGAAATCACCCCCCACGCGGCCCCGCGGCCCCACCACTGTTACCTGCACGGACCGTGGCTGCATTTGGTGTCTGGAAATGGACTATAAGAAAGGGATATGGAGGCCCCTAAAATTGTCAACTGTGAAGCAGCCAGTCGGCCTGTGCAAGGAGGAGATGCTCTGCAAGACTTCTGCCTGTGACCAGGACTGGGGGGGGGGAGCAGGGGGGGGGGTTAAGGCCTGCCAATCCCCCAGTTGGGTGAGGGGATATCACCCAGGGAAGTCCAAGACCACTTTTCCCTGAAGACTGGCGCACCAGTTCCTGCTTGCTTGCCAAGACTAGTGTGCCCTTTGAGGAGGAGGAGAGCAGTGGCGGGAGCAAGGTTCAGTAGGAGAACCTGGCGTGCGGATTCCTATAGCGAGTGTGAGGAGAAAGCTGCTGTACCGACTGGGTCATTGCCCATGTGCAGTTTAAAGTTGGCATCCCAGTGTTCCAGGTGTGGCTGCCGTGAAGTTGACTGCTGTGCCAATCAGACTGTAGCCCGTAAGCAGAGAAAAGTCAGAGACCCCATGTGTCCCGTGAGGCTGCCGTAAAGTTTACTACCATGCTAATCGGGCTGTAGGCCATGCGTGGAGGAGAGTTGGCGACCCAGTCTGCCAGGTGGGGCCACCGTGAAGTTTACTGCATTCCGGGCCATAGTCCATGTATGAAGGAAAGTCGGCAGTCACATATGGCAGGTGGGGCTGCCCTGAAGTTTACTGCCTTGCTGGTCGAGCCATAGTCCATGTGCGAAGGAAAGTCGGCAACCCAGTATGCCAGGTGGTGTCGCTTGGAAGTTTACTGCAGTGCCAATTGAGCTAACCCCCGGTGACCCCGTATGCTAGGTGAAGACACAAAAAAGGACAAGGATTGTGGCCTGGCTGATGCTGCCTTCGAGAGGAGAGGTGGACGTGGTGACCCGTATCGACCTGAACCCTGACTAAGGATCAGAAAGAGAAGCCTTGAAATCCCCCTGGATCACAGGAAACTTACAGTCGCACTGGAGGAGCGCTAAGGACACCCATCCGCTGACGCTGCAGAGACTGGACTGTTATTCACCGAAGGCAGCTGCTGCATCCTACATGCTCATGAGTGAGATGCTCTCAGAGACTCCGCTCATGCAATCCCTGCTGGTGTGAGTAAGTTCCCTAAGGGAACTTGTCTGTCAAATTCTGCCTCAGCGCTGGCTCAATTCTGGCTTTTCTAACAGAGTTGGAGTGGGCCTCCTAAGACTAAGACTGGTAGTGGGTCCTAACCTGAATGTTGCCCATAGTGAATGGGTAATAACAACTACTGCTGACGACAGGGAAGTGAGACTCAGGGGCCTGCCTATTAAACACTAGAGCCCTGACCTCCAGGGGCTGTGTGTATTGTTTGTGTATGCTGTATTTCACTTTGTGTTCATATGTAAATACTACTTTTGACATAGAAGACAGTATTAGATGATACAATCATTTACTGCTACAAATGAATGTACTTTGGGGTGTGAGCCTGTGTTCACCCCATGTAACTACCTTCCCCCAGGAAGCCTTGGACTGTTCGACCCACGCTACCACTGAGAGTCAAGTAATGAAGGGGGACATGGCCCAGTTGCTCAAGATCAATAGTAGGTCGGGCCAGGACATCAGGAGAAAAAGTTTTCAACCCCTACGGTTGGGTCCAGTAGCTCCTGCTTGCCCCATGGCCATCTGAAAGGGGTTCTGACAGTGACCATATGTGCTACAACAGGAAGGCTAGTGAAAGACAATGGAAAAGGGGAATGGCACAAGAGATAAAGAGATACCGAATTCCAACCTCTGCCTCATCGTTTCTGGGCTCAAGGAAGGCCTTAGGTTGTTGTAGAACCTGCTACAGGACAAGAAGCACCGTAAGTAACTTTACATTGGAACACTGAATTGTAACTGTAATTATGAAATTATATTTTAGTACTATTTCTGTAGAACCAACTGTCTATGCTGTGATGTGATACTGCAAACTTCTGATAGCTAAACATAAAGAGACATACACATCCCATATATATATATACTTCTTCCTATGGTAGAATAACTACCTCATGCTCTGTCACAATAAGGTAGGGTCTTTTGTGGAAAATAAATATAGATTCAACTTGACTGCTGTAAACTGAACACATATGAACATCATTAACATTGTATGATTCCCCACACTTAGAAATAGATATGCCTAATGGGATTCAAATTATTTTTACACTTATGCATTAACCTTTGTATACATATGCAATGTCCTTTTAGAATCGGTCCTGTTCTGTCCCAGACAATTCTTAAGAAGTTATAACTACAGTCTCAGGGTTCAGCAAATGTGCACAAATAGCTCAAAGCTCATTTTCAAATCACACACGACTTCAGGATACTATTCTGAGAGCCAAAATGTCTATAACCCCACCCTTAAGGAACTATAGGCCTTGACATTTGAAAACCCACATCTGCGCAGGTCCGGTTTCAGCAACATTGTAGCACAGATTGCCTAGCAAGGACGCCATGAGGGAAGTTATAACTCAAAATCCAAGATGACTGCCATCTCTCTAGAAGTCAGTAGCGGCTGCTACCGACCAGGGGTGGTGAGGTGGGGGGGCTGCAGGACGGAGGGAGGTAGGGGGGAAATAATAAAAAAAAGGACTTACCTTTTTACTGCTGACTGCCGCCTCTTTTTTCTCTGTCCTCCACTCTGCACGGCAGGAAGCACACAACCTCTCAGAATCCACTGGCCAATCACAACGCTTATGATTGGTCTGAGCGCCATGGTTCGGTGCTCAGACAGGGGCTGAAAGGCTGTGCATGTTCTCCAAGCAGCCTGTAATACAGCCTGCCTGGAGAACATGCAAAGGGCACATGCCGCTTTGGCCGGCCCAAGATGGCCGGCCAGAGTGTCATGCGCACTTTAGGTGCTGCCACCACTCCTACCCCTGTGACGCGCAGGAAGCCCAGCCCCGCCCGCCTGGCTTCAGCTGCAAGCTGAATGCAAAAAACAGAATGGTAATAAGGAACGTTATTATCATTTTCTTTTTTGCATTTAGCTTGCAGCTGAAGCAGTGGGGTGACGCTCCTCCGCCTTAGCGGAGGAGCCGCCACTGCTAGAAGTTTGAGAGTCTATGGTCTGTGGCCCACTGGGATCATAGCTCACTGTCGATGCTCTACCATTCGACATGTTCCAAAAATGCCCAGCTTGAATCCAGTCAGAGCCCACACTCTGTGCTGACAGTATGCAGCCGTGGTACGTGCAGGTAACAGCGGTGGGGCCGGGTAAGGGGAGATTTTGAGGGACGATGCTGAGGGAAAATTAAATAAATAATTAATTTTCCCTCTGCATCGTCCCTCGACATCCCCCTTACCCGGCCCCAGCGCCCCACAGCTGTTACCTGCACGGACCTCTGCTGACAGCATGCCTTTCATTGCTAGAAAGGTTACTGATTCCTTGCATACAAATCCAACATGACGGAAAGCAGCACTTCCAGCTCAGCATCCTGCCACTAAATACAACCTCAATCACGTGAATCCACCACTTCCGCTATATACCTGCAGAGGCACCCAACCTACTTCCAGCAGAGACTTAACCAACATTGTACAATGCACCTTATCCTAACATGGCTGAATAGTTAACAACTGGCAGTTCCTAAAATCCTGGTGTGCATTCAATAGTGTAGAATGTAATTGCAAAAACTGATTGTATGAACCCACCTATTGAAAAAATCACTTTTATCATGAATCTAGCCCGATGGTGAAGCACTCCCCAGAAGACCCTTCTCCCCACTTCCTACGGTTCAGCACCAACAGTAAATAAATTATGAGCCATCTAACAAAATATGTTAATCACTACAGAGATCAGAGTCTCACACAGAAGGTTTACAAGTCCTCAAGACATGAACAGCACACACCTACCAGAGTATATGCCATGCCAACCACATCAAGGTGATAATAAGCAAAGACCTGGCACTGACAAAAACCTACTAGCAAAAGTAAACTGCAGATCTGCTGGGATAATACAACATCGAAACCATGTTCTTACCTGAAACCAGTTTTTTTCCACTAAGGGCAGAACCTCATGAATATATTAGCTTCCCTGGGATATAAAATTCTGTGGAATGATTGAGAGAAGAATTGAATGAGCGGGGAAGTCGACTGCAAATGCAAAGACCAGATAAATTGCACTACATTGGCACCATCAGTGACCCACTCAGTAAAATGCCTCCAAACTAACATTCAAGTATCTAAATCTTAAATAATGGACACCACTCTGTTGTAAACCTACCTGTTAACAACAAAATTTGTACAAAGAAACGGATTGGCCTAACCACTAACAACTTCCTTTCCTCTGGATATCATTTACTGCTTAGGGATTTCAATTTATACTAGAATGATAAAAACGTTCATCCATAGCTATACTACCCTCGTCCCTTCTAGACAAACTTCTAAAACAGATCTCTCTACATTTTATCGTCATTTAAAATCTGCCCTCACCTTAGGAATTGATGATGAAGCATGTGTGATTGTTGACAGTATCATCCCAATCTGATAGCCAGAACACAATTATAATCTTCTCTTAATCACCACCCTTAAACTATCTGTTCAAACATGCCAAGATCAAGAATGTAAACAACATTCATATGGAAGTCCCCAGTACAACCATTTCCACTTTCAATCATCTAGACCACGGCTAGAGTAACGACTACTCCTTTAGTAGGAAATTATAACATCTCTATCTTGAAACTCCTGGATACACTAGTCCTGACCTTTAAAACAACACAAAATCTACTTAGGAATGGTTTCATCTTCTTTAAATAAAGAGTTATAAGGTTTGCACTTTTGCACTTCCTTCAACGTAAGGGCAAAAAAGCCCAATACCCAACATTAACTAAAAACGTAATAAATGAAAGGGCAGTGAACAAATTCAAGCCACGAAAAAAATACCTTTCTCAAAAAAGTCGAACGAGAAAATTATTCGACATTGTTAAAAGCCCAAATCAATTCCATCTCCAGATGTGACCAAATCCCACAGAAAACAATGCAGACCTGGAAAAAATGTTCAACAAGAACTGCAGCACTGAACCCAGCGCCCAACATCTTCTCTGGCACTCAACATAGTGCTTGACCTCACTCACAGGTTCGCAATTCCATTCCCAAACGCCTCTATTGGGTTTTCGGGAATACATTTGCTAGTCAGACCCAAAAAACGCACCTTAAAATGCCAGGAAATTCAAAAATAAGAGACCTGATGCCAAAGTCAGCAAGCAACACAAGGGCATGATTCCTTATTCATCACCCCTATTGCAGCACTGCCACAAAGGTACATATAAGAATAAACATCTGAAAAGCATAAGCATCACGTACTTTGTTGATCTTTATAGTCTGCACTCTAAAACGAGACTAGGACTCAGTGGCGGCTGGCATCTACGGGGGCGGGGGTGGGCGTGGATGTGCAAATACCAATGCGATGTCCTCCGCCTAGGACCTCTTCTTTCGCCTCAGGAACTGGAACTGGATGCTGCAACTCCCTTGACCAATCCTGGTGCTGCTCACAGCATGAGAGCAGCGCCCTTATTCGAGGGAGCGGCCTGTCTCAGCGCTCCACAGCGCACTGGAGGCCTGCACTTACTCTCAACCCAGCTGTCTTAAGACATCTGGGTTGAGAGGATTAAACTGCACATGTGTGTCTGGCCATCTCTAGATGGCTGGCCAAAGGGACATGCGCACTTTAAACAGTGCACAGAGAGCCCACCCTCCTTCCTGCTGCTGGTGCCACTCAGCAGGTCTCGCCCTACCCTGACGCTCTGTTAGGGACAAGGGGATGAAAAATAAAATGTAATAAATTACCATTTTATTTTTCATCTCTGGGGCTTTGGGGGGCATTTAAGTGGGGCGACGTTCCTCCGCTCAAACGGAGGAGCTGCCCCTGCTTGGACTGCAGCCACATCATGGCTTTTTCTTACATTTATAATACGTGTCACCTCTGCTTTACTACTAAGACAGAGACCAACTACTAACTCAGACGATAAAACAGGTAGCACCCAATAATGCATTACCAACTGTACGCACAACCTAAAGGAGGTTCCAGCACCAAAAGCATACTCACATAACATGCACACAGATTCCCCTGACATTGAAAAGGTGAACCCCACTCAGTAGGCCTGCACTTTCAAAAGGCCTGAGACTGTAGAATCCAAGCTCCAAGACCCACGACTCCTATCGCGGTAGATGGCTCAGAGCAGCTGATACGGCAGTCAGACAAACAGTCACCTCAACAGTGCATAACTTTGTGTCCTAGCGTCTGTAAACACCGCAAAACACATGCTTTAGGAGCCTCAGGTGCAGAGTTCCCTTCATTCTTCTGGCATTTGGATGCCCTGTCCATGCTCCTAGTGTCTTTCAGCTGTTGTCCTCCTATCAGAAACAGCAGCCCCCTCATGGCCACGGCTCGTGGCAGAGACAGCAGATGTTGGGGTACAGCGTGTAGTAGCTCATTTAGCAAGTTGTACATACAGCAAGCGCCACATTCTCCTCCACACACTTCAGCAAAGCTACACATCTTAGTAGAGACCTGTTGGCTATAGCAGACCAGTCTTCCAGGAGGCCAATGGGCAGGCGCGATGGTCAGCATGCACCTCTTCCTCAGGCAGAGTTCACCGGCCTATGAGACTGCTTCCAAGTACTGAAGGCTCTTGAGACTGGCTGCCAGGAGAGATGCTGCCAGAGACTACCAGGAAACTTGCAGCTGAAATCTTCAGTCAACAGCAGGCTTCTTATGTATGGGCAACAAGCAAGCCGTATCCTGTTTTGAATGCAGGTATACAGACTCCCTCAGCCAATGCGCCACCTGCAGGCATCTCACAAGGTAATGTGTAGCACATTACATCTGACATTAAAAGTAGGAGGCTGTGCAGAGACAGGAGAACAGAAACACCAGTATCATGCTGTGCCACTTGGACCAGCAAACATTTTAAAAGTTTGCCAGCCAACCATTTGAAGGTCATTTGTGGATGTCACTATATCGCAGGTTGGGCTCATCCAAGGCCCAGTGCATGAGGTCTGACCTCAGAATGATGTATTACATTTCTCACTAATTCATTGTCCTGCTGTGTGTGGCCATCTCACGAATCACCCGTTAAAACCATCGCTGCTAGAGTTGGGGCCAAAAACAGTATACATGATATGTGCCTCTGTAAAAGCACAGGTAATGTAGTCTTGTGGCGAATGTAGAAGCCGAGGAAGATTAAACAAACCCTAAGAATCACCGTGCTTTGTTGGTTTACATGAGAGAGCTGTTTATTATGCTTTGCATAGGTCACTATCCTGTGGTGTGGGCATATCCTACAAGCGGGGACAGTGAACAAAATGGGTGAGAAGGGAAGATGTTAGATTTAGCAGGAGTGACTCCTCTGCACTTTGCTGAAGATATAAAATGAGTTTTTGTGCATAATATGGTGTAATGAAATTCGCACTATAAAGTGTCTGCTCTGTACGCCCTAAAGTGTCATCGTAGTGTTTATTCCTGTATGTTTTATGGATATGTGTTCTCTTAAGCACACATAAATAAGCACAATTCAGGTTCTTAGGCCTATAGAATTCCAAAAAGAAAGGAATCGTCTTTAGTGGCATTACCGACTGATATGACTGCTAGGCTAAGAAACATCTCAGCTAAAAGGAGATGATGAAATAAAATTGCCCTCTTACCCAAATTCTCAGAATTTTTTTTTCTTTTAGCGTCCCTTTAAAATTTTCTTTCGAGTTGGGCTATGGTTCTGTTTGTGTTTTTTCCCTGAATTGAGTTTGGCACACACTGGCTGCAGATTTTCTTTTTCGTATATTTTTGGGGGGAATTTGCTGTGGGTTTGGCAATGATGTCAATGTATGGACAGAGGGGAGTCAATTGTGATTCTAGTTCTATTTGCTGTGTCCTATTGTTTTTCTTCTCTGAAAAGGTTGACGCGAATAAGTATTTTATTTGACATATAAAATAAAAAAATAGAGAGAACATGTATCTTTAACACGTACAGCAAGTCTTTATTCTATAAATAAATTGAATATGCTACAATGTATGTTTTAAAATTTGTGTTGTCCACTTCTCGGCACTGTTTTTTGCAAAGAGCACCAGGTGCTGGTCAAGTATTCCAAAAGTGAGTTGGGAATTTACATATCCTGGAAAAATATTAAAGACGTTGCCACAATTTCTTTTACTGTCGCCCTACAATTAATTTCCCCTTTTGCTAATGAATACTGTATGAACTTAAGAGACATCTGTAAAGTTATAATTACGAGCTGAATGTAATGAAATTTGCCACACAGTAATTACACATTTACGAGGATTCTCAGGGAGAGAGTAAAGCATTGTCTGAAAATAATGGTGCTTTAACACCCCAAGCTTTCTGGCTGGTACCTTAAATGGAGAGGGCAGATGTGAAGAAATATAATTGTTTTCCAGGGGAATGAAATGTTTCCTCTAAATTGAATATATATCACATATAGGCAAGAACGAAATTCAGTATCTAAGAATGAAATAAATAGCTTTTTTTGGCATGAACAAAAACATGGGCAGTGGTTTTAAATAAACTGCAAATAAAAACATTAATAGTGAACATGATTTATTTTTAATGGAAAATCTATTTATTAAAAAGATGTTTTGTGATGTGCTACTTTCAGACCTCTATAGGAATTTACGATCTTGGTGGGCCCCACTATTGACCGCTCCTCCCTTCAAAATATCTATAGGAGTTCAACAAAACAACCCAATAAACCATTGCTGCACTACTACAGTCGAAAAATACTTTGTGCATGTTATTTTTTCATCTCTTGCCATTTGAAAATACATTATTGCCTTTTTACTCTGGCCTAATATTGTGGTAAGACATGCTTTTACACTGTACTGCCATCCACAATTCACGAGGACAGGACAAACATGACAAACTCTAGAATAAAATTGTCTTTAACCTTTTCTTTAACTGTTGCAAAGTGCCAATCCTTCTAAATCATCGGCGAGCCCATTCCACTCTTTGATTGTAGCGACTTCAAAAGGTTTACAACCCTAATATTGCAGTTTTCACCTTGGGGCGTGGGACACCAGCAAAACACTTGGCGTCAGGCCTGAGGGGTCTGCGGGGCATCTATGATTTTATTATTGATTTTCAGCGCACAACCCATCTTTTAAGGACTATCATGAAAATCATGGTGAAATAACAACATTTCTTTTCGTCAGCAACTGACATTTTTGTAACTCGGGTCTAACCTGTTTTTAACTAATTAAGCCTGCCATCATACGAGCAGCACCATTTTGATTTTTTTGCAGGCAACTCAAGATTTTGTTTGGGATTTGTTTGAAAAAGGAATTGTAATATTTGTGCTACAACCTGCTTTGACCCTCACCACTGTTGCTCTACCAACTGCAGAGAGGTAAGGCCACCCATTATGTAATATATGGGTATGATAGCCATTAGCCACTTATCTTGGTCAACTGCTTGATCCCACCTTCCATGCAGAGAGATTTATCAAAGATATTGAGTTAGTGACCATTAAGTTGGCCTAGAAATTCTGAAAGGACATGGAGGGCAGTAAGCTGAATACCCCTCCTTACTTTTATTTGTCGTGTTTATGGCATGGGGATCGGGAGGTTGTCATGGGAATGTGTGCTATGCTTAGAATGTTCACTAGACAGGAGCGCTGGAATGTGGGCATATATGGTGGTGGTGACAATGGGAGAGATGGTTGACAAGGCAAATTGTGTTGTTGATGCCCGGGTTTCAGTCATAGAATAAAGAGCATAAATCCTTCACTCCATGTGGATTCATACTTAACATTATTAAGGTAGTGCACAGTACAGGGTAGACGGACTCGCGCAGTTCTACCAGAACGCATAGCGGACACACACGTTTTCCAAGTGCGCTTTAGGAACCACGTTTCCTCATCACCGGTCTACACAGACTCATGTGTACAGGCACCAAAAAGAAATTATTCAAACAAGTACACTCTATGGTCGGAGTGGCTTCCATAAAGCGCACCTAGCACTAATTGCTTTGAATTGGATTTTCATTTATTCATACACATCGCTGTGTTCTAAAAGCAGCGTTTTACGCCTCACTTTATCTGGAGGACCACTGCAACGGATTCCCTTCTGTCAGCTCCCCTCACTGGGTGCCGGGCTGGGTCCCATGTGAGTAACCCCTTCAATTTATCACTTTCCTGTGGTGCACCCTTGTCACGCTGACATTTTACCTTTCAGATGTCCCTACATCAATAGGTCCTGAAGAGACCCCTTATTGTCACAGGGGTCGAAACGCCATTGACAATCTTTCAAAGCGAACCATTTTAACAGCCCCTATGATTGTATAAGGAGGCTGCTTATATTACTTATCGTTTCATGGTCGTCTTTACTTAATTTGGAAACACTTTTTTTGTTTATGTCACAATATGTCACTATTGTTGTAGTTTCCATGTTTCACTGGGGACACTTTTCACTGTGTTTGAATTCACTGTTTTTGTAGCTGTTTATTGCATTATAAACATAACATTGATTGTGAGTACTAAACATTAAGTAGTGTATGTTTACTTCTCCTTTGGATATCGACTTAACCCTTGTGTATTGCGATTGCGCTGATAACTACCAATATTACTATATTAGTCGACAGGAACCACTGTTTCTGTTTATAAACTACATACCCTGGTTCCAAGTGAGTAGGGTTTCCCTTGTCTCCCTTTCTAGAATGTTCACTAGGCTGGAGGGCTGGAATGGGGCCACGTAGAGTGGTGGCGACAACGGGAAAGATGATTGAAGAGGAAAGTTGTGTTGTTGATGCCCAGGCTTGAGTCAAAGATTCATACTTAACTAAGTAGCGACGAGCAGCTCAAACCCTATGAACTTACATGGTTCGTCCATCTGATATCTCAAGGAACCGTAGGACTATTTTGACCTTTTGGTGCTGCGCAGCTACCGTTGTGGGCATCAGCGTACTTTTACTATAGATCTTAACCATTTTGAACCGTTGTACTGCTGGCAGTATGCTTGTAAGGATGCTACACATCTAGCAGGACATACATTGGACGGTATTTTTACCAATAACTCTTTTATCCAAGTTAAGTCCGTATGTCCTTTACCCTGGTCTGATCATTTTGCTGTACATTTTAACATCACTCCAACAAACTCGAAAGGTGGTCGTAGAAATAGATCTGCGACCGTCAAACATCGGGCCTGGAAAGCAGTGAGCATAATGGATTTAAAGTCAGCATTAAGTGAAAGGCCTCTAATTCCTACTGATTCCAATCAAGCGGCCTCAGTGTTTCACAACTGGCTTAACAGAGATGCCAATATTGTCGCTCCGGAAGTGATAAAGCACTCTCGACGCAGTAAGGTTTCGTCCCCTGGTATTCGGCAGACCTTAAAATAGCTAAAATTAAGTGCAGGCAAAAGAGCGTATGTGGAGACTCCACTACTGCAGCTCTCATAGGAAAGATTACTGTGCTGCGTTAGAAGAATACAAAACTGCTATTACACAGGCCAAAACGGCCTACTACACTTCTAAAATTCAAGAAGCAACAAATTCACCAAAAGAATTGTTCCAAACTGTATCGTCTCTTTTAAAATGCCCACTGGATGTTACCTTTACTCCTGACCAAAAGTTTGTAGACAAGATGGCCGGTCACTTTCAAAATAAGGTCCAAACTGTTTATAATCATCTCCTAAATGCAGATAAGGTTACAGCGATTAATGTTTCAGCCCAGCTGGAGGACATGTCCTCCCACTGTGATTTATCGCACTTCTCACTGTTGGGAGTCGAGACAGTGGCTGACCTGCTGATAAAAACCAAGTTGGGCTCTCCTTTAGATCCTTGTCCCCCTCATATACTACATCTGGTTTCCGAGGAGATAAGCATCCCACTATCCCCTATACTTAACCAAAGTATTTCATCAGGAGTATTTCCAACCATTTGGAAAAAGCCTGCATTCGCCCTCTCCTCAAAAAACCTAAGCTTGATCCCCTGGACGAGAAAAACTATCGTCCCATCTCGTGTCTACCTCTACCTGCTAAAATCCTTGAGAAAGCCATGAATGTGGAACTAACATCGTATCTAGAGAACAACAACATTCTGGATGCTACTCAACATGGTTTCAGATCATCACACTCTACTGAGACTGCACTGATTATGGCAGTGGAGGAGATACGTAAGGTGATGGACGGAGGAGGAGGGGCTGTACTGGTCCTGCTTGATCTGACAGCAGCCTTCGATACCGTGAACCACGAGGTATTAACACGAAGGCTACAGGATATAGGTATTAAAGGCAAAGCTCTTGCCCTCCTTTCCTCCTTCTTATCGTCCAGGGAACAAGTGATATTTTGGGATGGATATCAGTCCAAGGAATTCACACTCCCCGGGGGAGTCCCACAGGGCTCGGCCCTATCCCCTACTCTTTTTAATATATACGTAGCTCCTCTGGCTAGACTAATAAAAAGCTATGGCTTTAGGCTGGTATCTTATGCTGATGACACGCAGCTTATAGTGTCGGTAACACAGCCCGTGGATGCTACGGCAACTCAATTTAGTAACTGCATCTCGGCTCTGATGACTTGGATGAATGTTAATTTTTAAAAACTTAATGTAGATAAAACCGAGGTGATTGAGTTTGGTCAGAAAATCTCGGTATGGAACCAATTATGGTGGCCACATGCAGCAGGTACATGTCCGGCCCCTGTCAAAAAAGTCAGGAATCTAGGCCTTTTGGTAGATAACGACCTTTCCTGGGCTCCCCAGATTAACCAAGTCTCATCAGCCTGCTTCTTTATGCTCAAAGGTCTGAGGAAGATTCTTCCTTTTATTCCGCTTTCCCTGAGGAAAACAGTGGTGGGGGCTACGATTCTGTCTAGAGTTGATTACTGCAACGCTCTCTATTTAGGAGCAAATGCTGCGCAATTCTCTAAATTGCAGTCAATTCAGAATGCGGCAGCGAGAGTATTGCTTAATCTACCCAAACACCATCCTACATCAACCGGTATAAAACAACTTCACTGGCTCCCCGTACGACGACGGGTTGACTTTAAGTCCCTGTGCATGGTGCATAAAGCCTTGTTTGGTGGAGGATCCAAGGATGTGCAAACCTTGTTTTCTCGATACGTTCCCACACGAGCGTTAAGATCAGCATCACTTGATCTCTTACAACTTCCTAAGATAAAGAGAGTAAGGTGTGGAGGTAAACGCTTCTCTTTCTTGGCATCCAAACTCTGGAATTCTTTGCCCACTCACCTGAGGTCTCTGCCTAACAGATCGGTCTTCAGGAGGAAAGTTAAAACATGGCTCTTCTCACAACCCTGAATGTGTCGGCATGGGGCATTACATATCACTCAGCGCCAAGACGCCTCGGCATTAGTGCGCTTTATAAATACTCTTCAGTCAGGGATGTTACCATTAATGACACTCTCCTGGTAAACCGTTATTGTTCTCGCGCAGCAATGGATCTACGTCTTGCTGAGGATTCCACTCTCTTTCTGCTTACATGCACGCAGTGTTGTGATGTACTTCATTGGCTTGCGCTGTACCCCGAAAGAGAAGAGGGACTCACGCACAGGAGCGTGCGTAAGGGCAGCCATTTTGAACAAGAGCATTTTCCCTTCTTTCATGGTGATATGCACACCAGGCTAGTATGCATGCCAGTGAAACTAAAGAAGGCATTTGACAGCACGCGCCAAGGATTCCAGGGAGTGGTGACACACACCAGGTATTCAACGCATGCCACAATTTTCAAACATGCCAATAATTCCAGGGAGCGGTTACACGCACACCTATTAATTAATGTGTGTCTTTGGTTCCTCATTGTATGGTGACACGCACATCAGGATCTCAAGCATGCCTACATATCAAAAAGGTGAAGCGCAACTTGGGGGAGCTTATGTTTTCTGCGCACGCTAGTGATTCTGAGAAGTATTAAATCATACTTCAAAGCACGCCAGTGGTTTCCATCATTTAAAGCTTGCCAGTGGTTTTCTCTGAACGGTGATACACACACCAATAATTTTTACGCGTGTTGCTCATTCGGTGATGCGCACACCAGTGACTTAAGTGATTAAGTCTTAGTAACTATTTGGCATATAATGTAATGTAAAAGTCATTTATAGAGTGCAAACTCATGCCCGAGGGCGTCTTGGCACTGTCAGAGGCAGGTCTGAAGCAGATCAGTTGGAAAAAGAGGCTTCTTGCTGAGCTTAGGTGTATGCTAGTCTTGCGAAAAAAGCCAGGTCTTTAAAGCTTTTCTAAAGGCAAGTAGGGAGGGAGCGGCTTTTAGTGTCAATGGTAGGCTGTTCCAGAGCACTGCAGTGGTCCTGAAAAAGCTCTTGCCACCCCAAGTGGTCCTCTTGTATGGAGGGACACTCAGGTTCATGGCAGAGCCAGAGCGGAGAGTCCTTCCTGGGAGATACCAACTAAGTTTCTACTTGAAGCGTGCTGGTCCTTGGCCATGCAGGGATTTATAGGCCAAGCATAAGGCTTTGAACCTACAGCGTTGTTTAGCTGGTAGCCAGTGGAGTTTCCTAATGGCTCCTCTAGTGGATTCATATGTTGGAATTTTGGAAAGGAAGCGAGCAGCTGCATTTTGCAGAGTCTGGAGCCTCTTCAGGGGACCTACCGCAAGGTTAAGGTAGAGACTATTACAGTAGTCAATCCTTGAGGGTATCAAAGCGATGATCACAGTTTTTAATAGTTCTGGGGGTAGGAATTTTTCAATCTTTTTTACCAGCCTCAGAGAGCCAAAAGAGGCAGATGTAATTTTGTTCACCTGATCTTTATGCTTCATTTCGTTATCTAGCAAGAAACCAAGATTTTTTACTTTGTTCGTAGGTTCCGGGAGTGGGCCCAACTAAGGCAGCCACCAGGCCGGCATCCAGAAAGAAGGGCTATTGCCAAACATGATGACCTCAGTCTTAGTGGCATTCAATTTAAGACAGTTATTGTCCATCCAATTGCTAACTTTACTCATGCAGGTCTTGAATTCAGAGCTCGAGTTTGTTTCTGGTTTTGCTAGTGACAACACAATTTGAGTGTCGTTGGCGTATGATGCAAGAGAGAAGCCAGAATTTTTGATGAGTGTCCCCAGGGGTGTAACATAAAGATTGAAGAGTGTAGGGATCAGGACTGAGCCCTGGGGGACTCTGCAAGGCAAGGAGAAAGGCCTTGATGAGATGTTGCCCAGCACCACACTTTGTTGTCTATTGGCGAGAAAGGATTGAAGGAGATCTAGTGCAGTAGCCTTGATCCCTAGGCTCTGCATGCGGTCAACCAGGATCTCATGGTTGACCGTATCAAATGCCGCGGAGAGGTCCAGCAAGATCAGAGCTGCTGTCCCCCCGTTATCCAACCTGGATGTCTTCCGTAGCTATTATCAAGGCAGATTCTGTACTCCGGTTTTTCCTGAAACCATGCTGTGTATCGTCCAGAAGAGCGTTTTCCTCT
Source organism: Calotriton arnoldi (assembly GCA_963921515.1). Classification (NCBI taxonomy): domain Eukaryota; kingdom Metazoa; phylum Chordata; class Amphibia; order Caudata; family Salamandridae; genus Calotriton; species Calotriton arnoldi. The sequence goes on from CAWUFW010001628.1 coordinate 1,226,236, forward strand.
ATGTAGTCTGAGAGTTGTTCATTCAACACCTTCTCCGCCAATTTGGCGGTGTAGGGGAGTCTTGATATGGGCCGATAGTTGTTTGGGTCCAGTGCATTCAGGTTGTCCTTTTTTAACAAAGGCTGAACAAAAGCCAATTTCCATTGTGAAGGGAAAATTCCCTCGGCAAACATCTTGTTAAAGATTTGCCCAATGTTTTGTGCCATTTGTGCAGGGATCAAGTGCATTATTTTAGTGGGACAGGGGTCTTGCGGGGCGCTTGATTTAATTAATGGAATTAACTTTGTGAGTTGTTTTATCAAAGGGGGCTTAAAGGTGGAAAAACTGGCTTGAGCTAATGTGGCAATTGAAGGTTGCCCATCCGATTGGCTAGCCGTCCTACCTTTATTGAACTTATTAAAGATATTTGCAACCTTTTCTTGAAAAAAGTTGGCCAGCGTGTCACAGAAATTTTGATTTATTATTGTGGTGTTGTGGCTAGCTGGTACCACTAATTTTTTTATAACTGTAAAGAGAGTTTTGTTGGCGTCACAGGCTAACTTTATCTGTTCATTGTAGTAGGAAGATTTTGCAGCTGGGACGAGTTTTTTATGTTCAGCTAGTTTGTTTTTATTGATTATTTTCTCCTCCTCCTCGTATTTATTTCTCCATTTCTGTTCTTGCCTGCGGCAGTCCTGCTTAGATATAAGCAGTGGCGGCTGCTCCGCTAAGGCGGAGGAGCGTCGCCCCACTACTCAAAAAAAAAAAAAAAATGATATTAACATATAGTTATTATCATTTTATTTTCCCTATTGCAGTCAGTGACGGGGCGGAGCAGGGCTGACCAGAACAGGGAAGGAATAGTGTGCACTCCCCAAGTGCGCATGAACTGTTTGGCCAGCCGTCTTGGGCCGACCAAACAGTTCATGTGCACTTTGCATGTTCCTACCAGGCTGCATTACACAGCCTGGTCAGCAACATGCACAGGATCCTTGTTCCAGTCTGAGCGCCGATCCACGGTGCTCAGACCCATCACAACGCTGCATTGCAGCGTTGTGATTGGCTCGGGGGAGCCTGTCTGTCCGGGTGCTTCCTGCTGCCGACCGGACAGGAAGATGAAGAGGACGAGGACGGAAGACAGAGGAGAGGCAATGGCCGGCCGTTAAAGGTAGGTCCTTTTTTTATTATATTCCCCTCCCCCCCGCCCACCACCCCGTCCGGTAGCATCCACTACTGTATATAAGAGTGGATTTCACATTTACATTTACGTATTCTGTTTTAAGAAACATAGTAGGATACCATGGATAATATGAATCTACCTTCGCCTCAGCCATTTATAATAACAGAAGTGGATTCACTTTGAAATGGGAGGAGTGGAAAGAGTATTTTGTGAATGATATTTCCACATTTGATAATGAAGATTTTTCACCTGAGAGGAAAAAAAGTATATTATTACATTGTCTAGGTCCAGGAGGTTTGAAAATATATAACCGTATGGAGAAGAAACCCAGCTCGAGAGATGAAGGGGATGCATTTACATGCCATAGCAGATCTTGATGCATATTTTACACCTATTGTGAACAAGGCGATTGATCTAAGGGTGGACAGTGAACTTTGCTCTGCTGGCGGAGCTTGCAAAGTTTTTTTTTTTACTTCGCGCTCTGCTTGGAACGCGGATTTCAGGGAAAAAAACTCCGCCTCCGGCGTAGCGTAGCGGAGTTTACCGACGCCGGGCTACCCCTACTTTTATCCTCTTTCCTCAGAAACAGACACATTAAAGAGAACAGCTTTTCAATTATGGTGAGGTGGCCAGATTCGAAAATAAAAAATCGCAGACCCTTGCCTCTAAAACAAGATGTCAAGAAATACATTAGGTACAAGTTGGCAGACTCTGTTGCCTTTATCAGAAAGCTTCCATACTTTTGCCTTTCAAATTGTGCAAGCAGAATGTACCAATGCAGTGTTTGCCATCCAGGTATCTCACGCCCATATTATTTATGGGACAAGTGCAGCATGACCGTTCCTGCCAAGCTGGCGTCAGGGGAGCTTGCTCTGTGGGCATTAACCGCAGGCTGAGCACAGCTGTGGGGGCCTAGTTGACACAGATGAGAGTGTGGAAGTGGGCTGCCTAATCATAAACACAAGTAAAAAACACAAGTAACCTGTCAAAGACATCTCAGCACCTTCAGGCTCAGGGAAGTAACAAAGGCACCTGCAGTCTCTGCAGCCATCCTTTGGATCCCCCTCACCCCCACATCCAGACCCAAGCCCTAGGAAAATCAGTGAGGCATGGAATGGCAGAGTGCCCTCACAAAATTCTGAATGAGGTATCACATCACGTCACTGTGCAAGTGAACAACAATGCTGTATTTTGTTTAACCATGCCAGCATTTAAAAGTACAAATTTGAAAGCATGATATGAACCTTTGTAAACCTACATGGATAGCGCTTGGAAAGAGGCAGCAAAATCAACATTCATTAACTGTTTAATACACCACAAAGGCAGCAGCTGCTTCCACTCGTCACACAATGGCTTGGAGCTGGAACAGGTTCATCACTGCCTCAAGTAAGCATCTCAGTCGCCTGCAAGACGAGAGTGTGAAAAAAGTGCTCTGCTCTGAAACTGTTGAGTTGGGACTCGGGAGCTAGAGCTGAGGAAGTTTATAAAAAGGAAACCCCATGTCCGCAACCAACCACAGACTGGAAGTAGCTCGCGGGAGTTTGAAGCACATTCCTAGGAAGAGGTCGAGAATGACTGTGATTGACGGGTGTAAGATCAGCTTGTTCAAGGAAACAGGAGGCCGTAGTAAAGTTAATGGGGTTTATTAGGTTACAAATCATGAAGACCCCATTCAGCACCGGAGGCAGGCAACTGTCAACTGACAGCTCCACAACCATCCATTGCAACCAGGGGTTCCACATTCGTGTAATGTCATAAAAGAACATTCCTTAACAAAACAAGACACTACATCACCTCCCTCCCAATATACAACGAAATATGAAGACATAAGCAAACCCATGTACAATAGTGCAGAATGGCATAAGAACAACAGGGTTGAGAAACACAGAAACCCAATAAAAAAAACCTTAGACAAAGTCATACAATCTGGCAGGTCATCTGATTACCCTTTGGGGTCTCAAGCTCCTTTCTGCAGAGCTCAAACCAGAGGTGGTGGCGGATGAATTGGGTACATTCAAGGGAAGACATTTGCACACCCTGTTAAGATTCCAGACCCTGTGGTCACTGGTCTTAATGGCGTTCTTAAACAGCTTGATGACCTTAAAGGGCTTGCTAAATTTGGAGCAACCTGTGCCTAAGCGAGGACACTTAATTTTAACCCAGTCCCCAACTGAAACTGCCGTTTCTTTCACAGCCCTGCGGTCATCAAACCAAACCTTCCTCTTTTCCGCAACCCGCTTCTCTCTCTCTTTCCATCCTTCCACACTTCCAATATTATTATCAACCATGGACCTCTTAGACAGTACCCATGAGGGACAAACCTCGGTATTAGCCACTCTTCCTTTGAATAAGCGAAAAGGTGAAACTCCTGTGGAAGAGTGCGGAGTAAACCTATACTCCCTAACCTTCTTTCTCATAACTACCTCCCAGTCTAAACCTGACGCACAGCCCTGCTGCAAAGACTCCTTCAAGACTTTCACAAACCTCTCAACCACTCCATTGCTCTCCGGATGATAGAGGACTGCCTTCTTATGTATGATCCCTCTTGAAGATAAAAACTCCTCAAATACGTTGGAGGTAAATTGGACGCCGTTATCAGACAATAAAGAGGAAGGGAAACCCTCCCTCTCAAAAAGTTCATCAAAAAAATCAATAACTACAGTCGACTCTGTAGAGTTCACTATCTTTATTTCAGGCCACCGTGAATGCATGTCCATACAAACCAGAACATACCGCTCATGCGCATTCCTCTTGACCGGACCTAGAATGTCTATGGCTATATCGGACCAAGGCCCTTCAGACGGCTTTCCCGTTACCATGGGTTGAGTCCTGCACTTCAAAATCTTGTCACTACAAGCACACTCTGCACAATTTCTAACCGCTCTCTCAACATGAACATCCACGCCAGGCCACCAATACGCTTCTCTAATCCTTTCTTTGGTTTTTACAATTCCCATGTGACTGGCATGGGCACTCGCCAGCAGCCGTTCCCAGAGAATACGAGGAGGAACTAATTTACTACCTCTTAAGAGAATGCCGTCAACAACAGATAATTCCTCTTTGACCTGCCAGAACCCCTTGAGATCTTCACCACCATCCTTTTTGTCGCACCACTCACCCAAAACCATGGTCACCACCTTCTGCAGCAACTCGTCCTTGGCCAAGGCATCCTTCCATTCATTCTCGGAGACGATGCCTTCACTGATGAGACAAACGTCAACCTCTTCCTCAAGTTCCTCACCTCCAAACCAATCACCTTCACTAGCAGGTGCCACACAGTCATCATGGACATCTCCTAACCTGGATAGGCAGTCAGCCAACAAGTTACAGGCTCCAGGGAGGTAGGAGACTATGAAATCAAACTCCTGTAGAGCTACAACCCATTTCCGAATGCGGTGAGACACCAGATCAATGCCCTTCCTCAAAAACACTTCCTTCAATGGTTTATGATCAGTCACTATAGTGAAGTTAGAACCCCACAGGAACTTTCGCAGCTTACGGACGGCCCAAAATATGGCAAGGGCCTCCCTTTTGATGACGGAGTAATTGTACTCCGCATCTCTCAAGGGTCTGGACAAGAACAAGATCGGCTTCTCCTCACCACCAGAACTCTGAAGGAGCACAGCTCCCAGACCCTTCGAACTGGCATCAGTCATTAAAAGAGACGTTTTCTTCGGGTCAAAACTACTTAGGTTAGGGGCTTTGCTGAGACACACTTTCAAATTTTTAAACTCATCGTCACAAGACTCGCTCCATGTAAACTCACACCCTTTTTTAGGAGACTTCTCAAATGTTCCGTTACACCAGCAAAGTTGGGGATGAATTTATGATAAAACTCCGCCATCCCTAGAAACTTTACCAGCTCCACTTTGTCCTGAGGGACTCTAAGATTGCTGATAGTATTGACCAGGGCCGGTTTGGGCTTGATGCCATCGGCAGACAACAAATGTCCTAGGTACTCAATTTCTGCCACGTCAAATCGGCATTTATCCGCCCTCAAGGTTAGACCAGTATCACACAACCTTCTTAGAACCACTCGCATTCTGCTATCATGCTCTGTGGTGTCTACACCAAATACCAGAACGTCGTCTTGGTAGACTTTCACACCATCCACGCCCCTCAAGATACCCTCTATGACTCTCTGAAAAACAGAGGCGGCGGAGATCAGGCCGAAAGGCATCCTCAAAAATTTGAAAGTGCCAAACGGCGTTACGAAGGCCGTAAGATCTTGAGATGTTCGGTGTAGTCTGACCTGGTGATATGCAGACATTAAATCAAGGGACGAGAAATGCTTCGCTCCACCTAGTGAGCACAACATGTCGCTAATGTTGGGGAGAGGGTAATGATCTACAACTACAGCCTTATTGAGTTCCCTCAAATCAACACATAATCTTGCCTCGCCATTGGCCTTGCGGGTCATTACGATCGGAGACAGCCACTCTGTAGCCTCAACCTCTTGTATGATACCATTGGCAATCAACTTATCAAGTTCTGCTTTCATACTTTCTTTTGCCAAAAGGGGGACACCCCGAACTTTGGCTACCTTTGGTGTAGAGCCACGTTCAACCTTGATGTAGTGTACGTAGTTTCTGAGACACCCAAGTTTGCTGTGGAACACCTCAGGAAACTCTTTCACCCACGTTTTCCACCCGTCAGCAACTTGACTGACAGATGTGATCTCCTTCAGGCACACAGGGGGATTCTCATTAGGGTCTAAGAACACATGTAAATCCGGTTGGTGAAACCAACTGATAAGTGAATCACCCTTCATAGATACATACACCTTTCCTGGGATGATCCTACCCTTAAAATCAATAGTGCCCCAAAAGTAACCCAGAAGATCAATTATTTCTCCACCGTAACCCTTTGGCTTTATGTCAGGTTTGCATAACTTGACTTTCTTCACTAGATGTTGTTTAAAGAAGATTTTGGGTATTAAAGTGACTTTGGCTCCTGAGTCAAACAACATCTTCACTGGGGCATCATTGATTAGCACAATTTCCATGGGACCCTCGCAATTAGATCCCTTGACTTGACATATGTTCATGTCCTCGAGATCTAAGTCATCATCATAGAGATCAACTTCCCTGATCTTCTTTTGACCCTTACTCGATCTGCAACATTTGGGAAAGTGGCCCTTGCGTCCACACACACTACAAGTGGCCTTCCAACCTGGACAAGCTTTAAAATCAGCCATATGACCGGGATTGCCACATCTGAAACATTTGCCAGAGAAAAACTTGGCCTGGAAATCCTTCGGTCTGGAGGGTTTGATTTCAGACCTACCAGGAATTTTGGGTCTAGATGCTTTTTCCTTCTCAACAACCAAAACTCCATTCGCATCACTCTTGGTTGAGGAATCATTTTTCCGAATAGTGTCAATACAGGCTCTGAAGTGCTCGTGGGTCTTAGCTATGGTAAGCACTTCATGTAAGGATGGGTTATCTTTCTGCCATAAGTTATCCCTGGCTTTATCGATGCTACAACCCAACATAAATTGGTCTCGGAGTCTCTCGTCCAAAGATGCTGCAAAATTGCATGTGGAAGCAAGTTTGCGTAACTCAGTGATGTACTGCTCTACTGTTTCTCCCTGTGTCTGCATCCTCCTTCCAAAATGGTATCTCTTGAGAACAGTGCTTATCTTAGAAAAATAATGCAGATCCAGTTTTTTATCGAGATTTCAAATTCATTTAGACTAGAAGCATCAGCATCAGAGAGGTCAGGAAGGTGCTCGAAAACCTCTTGCCCCTCTGAGCCTAAGCAATGCATTAAAAGAGAAGTTTTTCTCTCAGCGCTGAGAGATGTACCACACACTCTTGCATAGTGTGTAAAAACCTTTTAAAATTGGCAGAAAAATGAATCTTGAACAACAGAGCCAGAGCAGATATATTTTCCAACACAATCAGTTGCAGCTTCACTCTAAAGCCACGAAGAACAGTACTGTGAAGGTTGACAGCTCCACAACCATCCATGGCAACCAGGGGTTCCACATTCCGTGTCATGTCATAAAAGAACATTCCTTAACAAAATAAGACACTATAACGGGCTCTGAGGAGCACCCTAGTCCTCCTTAGCTGTATGCATCCATGCTCTGATTGGTCGGCTCGGTGTAGACTCGTGCTGGTGAACCTCACATAGCCAGGAGAGGCAGATTGTAAAAAGTTTCAGCGCTCCGTCCATCACCTCCTTGTGTTTTCAGAAAATGGAACATCAGTTTTGGGATGGTGGGACCAAAGAGAGTTAGGCATATATTTGGATCCCAAAAGTTAGAATCCTGTGTTGGTGGTTTATGACGTCAAACAGGAAGTACATGCATTAGAGGAGAAATTTCTATCTGTGTTCTCTGATAAAGTGGGAGAATTAAAAGGATTTTTCCACTGGATCATGTTAAAAGAGGATGCGTGTTCCTGTATACATAAAGTGAAGAACATTCCCCTTAGGGTCAGGGAGGAAGTAACCCAAGAATTGAACAAATTGGTGAAATCTGGCATCATTGAACACGCAGACTCATCGGACTCATTCACATGGTCTTAACAATGTTCCACCAAGGATAACCAGGTTGTCTATGCAATTGTTGGATTATGTGTATGAAGTCCATTATGTTCCAGGGGCTCGTAACAAAATTGCAGACTTTCTAAATAGATTGCCATTATCTGTAAATGAGAATAATAGTAGTGAATGGGATTAATGTATGGTAGCATTAGTGTTTCTGAGGAACTATAGAGCATTAATACTAAAATATGGTTGACATTCCAAGAACAAGATAATGCACTTACTAAGATCATGGAATATGTGAAGGAAGGATGGCCAGATAAGAAGGTTTTGGAGAAGGACTTAATTGTATTTTGGGAAGTTGAAAATGAATTGCCAGTAGAGGAAGGATTCCTTTTGAGAGGTGTAAGACTAATTCCACTCAGGATCTTACGAGGAAAAGTTATCAAATTGTGTCATGTGAGTCACTTGGTGATTGTAAAAAATAAAGCAAGAGTGAAACAGTCTTATTAGTGGCCATGGGCTGATAAAGAAATTGAAGGGATTGTGAGAGTGTATAAAATGTATGAACTCAAATAAGGCTAGAGTTACATTTAATCCAGACTTACATCCTGAGGAGGTTCCGTGCATGCCGTGGGAGAGGATAGGTGTGGATATATTTGGTCCGGTACAGGATTGGTATGGGAACTATAAACTAATTTTGGCAGCCATAGACCACTTTTCAAAATGGCCTGAAATCAAAATAGTAAGGAAAGCAGATGCAGAGAAGGTGGTGATGTTTTTAGAAGATATTTTTGGTAGAGAAGGGCAATTTATTTCTGATATTTTCAAAAAACTTATGGTGACATCTGGTATACATACAAAACCACTAACCTTTATCATCCCGATGGAAATGGCAGTGTGGATCATTTCAATAGGGTGATTAAAGACATCATTGAATTGGTAAACAGCAACAACATGAATTGGGAGGAGGAATTGTTTAAAACTGTAGGAGCCTATAGGATTACTTGCTGTGACTCTACAGCACATAGACCGTTTGAATTGATGCAGGGGAGAACTCCTTGTACCAAAGATAACATGGGTTGGTTACATAGGACAGGAAAGGTGAATTGGTCACCCATGGTGGTAAGGAAATGGATGAAAATGAACTAGGGGTGTGCGGTAAACTCCGCTCCGCCGGCGGAGTTTGCAAAGTTTTGCCCACTTCACGCTCCTCTTGGAATGCAGAGTTCGACAAAAACTCCGTCTCCCACAGCCGCGTAGCGGAGTTTACTGGCGCCGGCCCACCCCTACTTAGCATACATTAAGGAGCTTTGCCAAACAAGCAGCCCCATTACATAATAGTTGTGGCAAACCATAACAGTGAAGAGGTGGCCAAAGTCAGAGGGCTATCTAAGCAGCTACCAGATTGAACCGTACTATCAAACCAATAGTACACAAACATAAAACCTAGCAAATGAAACAAGAACATTGTACATTTCACTGAAGGGACAAGAAACGTGCCAAACCAGCATAGGCAGTATGAATAATGGGTTTGATGGCATGTGAATGGGTGCGATATGCGGTGATCTGAAAGGACCAGTACAATGGTGGACGAGTTAGGTCCAGGGCCGATCTTAGTCCGTGCTGTTTTCCTCATTTTCCAGGAGGGAACAGATCCTTCCTGTGATGTCCTATTGTGGCCAATCTTGTAATATGGTATGGCAACTTTAATCCGCTAATTTCCCACTATCAGAGGGCTTCACTAATGATGGGCAGGAGCATGCTGAGAAGCTGCCATCAGGGCAGATGCTTGAGAAAGACTCACTGCCAGAAACGAGGATCCTGATAGTGGAGAGGAAAACAGCATGGACTGAGTAGGCTCTCCGCCCTGAGATCGGTAGTTTGGCAAACAATCATCCAATTTGGTAACACATACTTGGTCGGACTGCAGCTCAAACGTTTACTTTGGAAGCACGGTTTGTGCTCATGGGAGGGAGGCGGGTTTGCTTGAGGTGCAGGCTGACCATACCAGACTGTCGAGTTCATTTCATTGTAGCACTTCAGCACTTTGCAGCAGAGTCAGGAATGAAATGCAGGGTGTCTGTGGCAGCCCTCTATGAAGGATGAGAAAGGGTAAGTGTCTTGTTGAAAAAAATCTGAATGTTGCAGCAGACATAACAACGTGGTTGGTGTCTGTACTTCTTTGAGCGAGCTAGAATGGAGAAAGAGATTGCGCAATGCTGGTGCCTGACCTCTAAACCAGCATTTTAACATCAGCAAGGCAGACTGACTGCAAGTTTGGTTTTGGAATCTTCAAAGTTGCCTTGCCTTCTGCAAACTGCCACAGAACTGTTCTGTTGGATATGGCTACTTCTCCATTGCAGCTCACGAGGTCTGGCTGTTGTTGCACCATCACTGAGTCCACCCACTCGGGGATCCTGGGAGCTCAGGCGTGTGGCAGGTCGAGTGTCCTGATGCCACCCCGTGGGCCAGGTCTAGCCCAATCGGATGGAGCAGGGTACCATTGGGAAAGGCAACTTTGCCGTAGCAAACACGGCTGCAGGCCAGGGGAAGCATTTGTTAGAGATCGGTCTCGACTCCAGGGGGACTGACTGACTTGAAGACGTCTGTAAGATACAGTGCTCTTTTATTATATATATATATATATATATATATATATTTTTTTTTTTTGTTACAAAACGCATTAATACTGCACTTCATGCACCAACCGTTTAACTCACCGAGTCACCGGGAAACGCCGATTCACCCGCACTCACATTAAGGATGGTGGAAACGTCTCTCAAATTGGTAGTGGGGCGAAGTTTTTGTTTTTGCAATTCTGCAGAATTCTGCATAGTGCAACTCCGCAAACTCCTCCCACCCCTAAAATGAACCAAGTGAAGTATAAAAATAGATATGATTATTTACATGGTGTAAAAAAAGTCAACCTCAAGGTTGGAGATTTTGTGAAAGTGAAAAAAGGAAGACTGGTCAAGAAGAGTGAGAGCAGGTTTTCAAATCCCCTACGAGTTGAAAAAATCTTGAGCAACGCAGCATTGTTGAGTGATGGTAAGGTCTGGCACGCTAAAAGATTGTCATTATGTAAGAGTGAGGATATTAACAGTGGATACAGAAGGAGGAAGGATCTCGATTCTAGGACAAGAAGATATGATTAGGTTGATGATATTGGCTCGAGAGAGGGAATTCATGCGACAGGACCCAGGGGAATCCAGAGTGAGGAGAATCATGCATTGGTACCCAGCGAAACTCAGAACATGTGCAATAGATTCTGGGGAACCCAGAGAGAGGAAATTCATGCTACAGAACCTATGATGTCTAGTTCAGGAAGACCAATTATGAAACCTAGATGCTTTGATGACTTTGTAGCAAGTGTGTACAAAGAAGGATTAAGAATGTTTTAACCAGTCTAGTCAATCTTTAGTCCTTCAGAGGTGTATCATCTTATTTAAACTTACATATATTGTTCTGCAGAGTTTATATTAACCTATTTTTCTAGTATTATTTTGCTGTGTCTATTTTATTTAACTTGCATAGTTAATTCATTTGTTATGATACCCAATGTTAGCACTGTTTTTTTTTGTTGAAAAATTAAAATGGGAAGATGATGTATTTATGGCATGGGGATTGGGAGGTTGTCATGGGAATGTGTGCTATGCTTAGAATGTTCACTAGACAGGAGCACTGGAATGTGGGCATATATGGTGGGGTTGACAACGGGAGAGATGGTTGACAAGGCAAATTGTGTTGTTGATGCCCGGGTTTCAGTCATAGACTAAAGAGCATAAATCCTTCACTCCACGTGGATTCATACTTAACATTATTAAGGTAGTGCAGGTTTATTCTCATGTTTATGTTCTCGAGGAAATGGACACTTGGATTTATTTATGAACTTGTAGATTTGTATTAGAGGGTCTAATATAGCTTCAGATCATATAAATTGTTGCTGGTGTATCTGCAATATGTGCTTCTTTGAATTTAATGATATAAAGCTATGAAGGAGTAACCATTATGTCCGGAGGATTGCACTGTGTAGCCTAAGATCGAGTCTTATGTATATCAAGATGGTGTTGCAGTCTCAGATAAAGACTTGTGTTCATTGTTCATTATGCAAGTTCAGTGTTATAGCTTGAGACCAGGTTTCAGGTACACCTGTAAAGTGAATTGTTGGGGCATCAGGTAGGACTTGATGTGCTCTCTGATGGTATGTGCTGTCAATGTGGTACTGAAGTCTAAAGTCTTATGTACTAATGGGTGTGGTGATGCCGCTTCGAAGCCTTGTGTACATCCCGAGGATGAAGCCTTGTAGAATCATATTGAATTAATTAATCAACCAATCAGTAGATTTGTAGAGCACTTCTTGTCACCTGTGAGGGTATCCAGGCACTGGCAGGGTCCAATTAATTAGCTGAATAGCCAGGTCTTTAGGTACTTTTGAAACTCTGGAAGAGATCAGGAGGTCCGTTAATGAAAGGTTAGCTTGTTCCATGTCTTTGTAGATAAGTAGGAGAAGGAGCGACCTCCGCATCTGCTACGTCGGACGCGGGGGTTGAGGGTTAGAGAAAGGGATGCCTAGAGGTGTCTGGTGGACTGATGGAAGTTCAGGCAGTGTTCAAGTCGGCAGATCCGCAGTTGTGTTTGGCCTTGTATGCATGGGTCAAAAGCTTGAACTGGCATCTTTTCTGTACAGTGACCCAGTGGAGTTCCCTGGGTAGGGGATGATGTGGGTTCATCTAGAGAGATCCAGTATGAGTCTGGCTGCGGTTTCTGTATGGTCTGTAGTAGTTGGAGGAGGTGAGCTGTGATCCCTGAGTAGAGAGTGTTGTTATAGTCCAGTCATCTGGAGATGAGGGCCTGGGTGATGGTGCATCTTGAGCTTTAGAGTAGCTATTTAAATATCTTACGAAGCATACAGAGGGTGAAGAAGCGGGAGGAGTTTTATGAATTTTATTTACTTCATGATCATCAGGTCGTGCAATGTCATACAGTGTCATGAACACCACAAGTAATAGGTTTGCAACCTAGGGTAGGTCTTGTGTCCATTATGGTACTTGGGTCTTGGAGTACCAGATAGAGTGTCCTGTACATCATAAGGGCGAAGTTTTGTACCCTCAAATATGATCTGATGTACACTATGAGGGCTGAGTCTTAAAGCCTCAGTCACAGTCTTGTTTGCATTATGGTAGCTGAGTCTTTGAACCTCAGATAGAGACTTGTGGATATTATAAGGCTTGATTCATAGCCTCAGGGACAATCTTTTTTGCATCATCGTAGTTTAGTCTTGGAGTCTTTTGACCATCATGAGGGTTGAGTATTGCAGGCTCACATAGATTCTTAAGTATGCTATGAAAGTTAGGAATAGTACCCACAATATAGTCCAGTGGGCTTATAGTAAGTGGGTCTTGTTCTCTCAGGTAGATCTCATTTACGGTATGTTCTTGTATGCTCATATACTGCCTTTTGTACGTTATTATCACTGGGTCTTTCAGCATTGAGCAGGACTCATGTGCATGGATTGGCCATGTATCCTCACGTAGGATCTTGTGTACGTTATGAGAGTTGGCCACGTAGTCACGGACAAGGATTTGTGTACAGCATGAGCAATGGGTCGTGCAGCTTCAGATAGGGCCAATGAAGATAATAAGGGTTGGGTTTTGTGTACATCACAATGACTGTGTATCGTAGCCTCAGATAGGCGTTTATGTTTAATGTAGTTACTAGGTCTTGTAACCTTGAAAAGGATTTCAAGTACATGGTGGCAGCTGCACTTGGAGCCTCAGTTAAGGTCTCACGTACATCATGAGTGTTGGGTCGTGTAACCCCAGATAGGTCCTTTGGTACATTGCTAGATCAGGGTCGGGTAGCCTCAGATTCTGTCTTATGTGCATTTTGATTGCTGGAACTGTAGGATTTCATGTAAATCTTGTCACCTCAGTACTTAATGATAGATGGATAATGTCCCCCCAGATAGGGCCTCGTGTACAACATGAAGGTGAGGATTTACAGCCTCAGATGGAGTCTCATGTAAACTATGGAGGCTGGAAATTGTAACGCCAGATAGGGGGTGTCGGCCTCTGATGCTATATATCATCAGTAGGGAGAGGTATAGAAGCGAGATCTAGCCAGAGCTCGAGGGAGTCTTCGGAGACAGGGATTTACGAGTCTGAAGGATTTGACTCAAGAGCAAGTTTGCTTGTTTTTGGAGACGACTGGCATCATGATGACAGGACTCCTTGCTAATCTATATTTGGGGATAGTGATTCACCTGCATTCCATACATTGGTACTTATATCAAAGCATCTTTTGGGAGATAGGAGATTCGATGCCAGTACCATGTTGGACAGTAGTGACCCCAGTGTCTTCTCTGCGCTATGAGTCTTGCCACTGAGTCCTTCATCCATGGTAGGCCGCGAGCCGCGGATACCCCTGTAGAGTCGCCCCATGGCCTATCCTCTGCATATCTTTCCTTCCATCTCTCATATATTTTCAGGCCGGAGCTTGTTCATTCGCGTGTGTGTTCCTGTAACCCGGAGAATATATTTGACAGCTTTTTCTGCAATTTCTCACACTTTTTTCTCATTATTTTCACCTCTGAATATGAGCGGCGTAAAAATATGCAAACACGCAGCAGGGCCTGCCCGGGAGAGAGGAAACAATGAGCTGGTGCAGTGCGGAGAGGGACAGGGAGACGGAGGGAAGCCAGGGTGGGTTCACGGAGGGGAAAGGATGCTGTGAAACCAGCATGCCTTCATCCTGTGTCTGCGGTGTCTACAGATTAAAGGATTTGTGTGTCAGTCACACAGTGTGTTCCACTCTTCAACGGATAATCACAGCACTCGCTGCCAGTAACAGGCACACAGCTCACTCTGCGAGGGGCTGACACAGTGCACTGTACCTGTTGCAAACAGTCGTAAAGCACACTGTGCAACAATCGGACATAAAGACCGGCAGTTTCAGCTGTCAGGACCACTTGGTAAAAGACAGGCATGCAGAGCACCAGTCTGTGAAAGTGTGAAAAGCCAGTGTATTTGAGACAGGTGTGGCATAACGGCCAGAGCTGTCGACTTTGGAGCTGGGGAAACCAGGTTCGAGTCTCGGCGTCGGCTCAACATCCTGTGAATCTGGGCAAATCACTTAATCTCCCTGTGCCTACCAAACATGAATGTGTCCTTGTGTAAGGTAACTGGTGCTTATGTAAGGCGCTCCAATACCTTCGGGTCCAGTTCACGCTATATAAAAAAAACTGCAAAAAAAATGTATCAGGTAAACAGGTCGGGCCTGATTCACAGAACTAACTTACGTCAAAAACGCAAAGTTTGTACTTTTGGTATTCACAGAATACACTTACTCATTTTGGTATTCACAGAATGAACTTACTCATTTCGGTATTCACAGAAGTTAGTAGTCCTAACTTTAGACTCCTAAATGCCTTCGGTGAATACCGAAGTCTTAGTTAGATTTTTCTCAGTTTAGGAGTAGTGAGTCCTAACTTTACTACTCCTAAACTGAGAAAAATCCTAACTTTAAGACTTTCGGTATTCACAGAAGGCATTTAGGAGTCCTAAAGTTAGGACTACTAACTTCTGTGAATACCGAAATGAGTAAGTTCATTCTGTGAATACCAAAATGAGTAAGTGTATTCTGTGAATACCAAAAAGTACTAACTTTACGTTTTTGACGCAAGTTAGTTCTGTGAATCAGGCCCGTCGCTCTTTAAACGAGCTACATTGTGCATTATACCGCTAACAAGCAGTTATATAGCAAACTTTGTCTGTAACAACCAGTTAGTTAAACAGCCCATCCTGAGTGAGACTAGCAGACATAAAGCAAAAACAACACGAATCAGTCATACAGATCACCTGTAGGAGTGAGTCTTACAGAATCCGACATCGGCTTGTAATTAGCAGGCTTGCAGCAAACAGATGTAGCATGCATTACATATGAGGCTGACGTCTCTTCTGGTCGCTAGCAGAATCCGAATATCTGGGAAACAACACACAATTATTTCTGCAGGCGTGTTAAAGGCACATACGTATCATTCACTGCTTTCTGCTCATAACACACAGTCATGTGTAGTGCACCGCAGCAGTTAATTAGACAGCGAGCACTTTGTGTCATGCAGCCGTGTGCAATGCACTGTGTCTGTAAAGGGGTCTGCATGGTTCTCTCTGCCTATAACAGTCTTTTGCTTTCCCTCTGCGAGTCACCTTTGTTTTTTTTGCAGCTGGGGTAACTCTGGCCACTGCTGCTACTGGATTTCATCTCAGTAATGCTCAGTACCCCTCTTGATTTTTGTGCGGTCTCTAAGGTTAAAAGGAGCGTCTGGTTACTATCTTCTCTGGTGACCAGTGGCTCCATCGCCCCGTTGGTATGAAGAAACAGGTGAACACACCCATGAAACGGAGAAGCCTGCTGTGCACCATTACATGGTGCCAAACATCTTCAGCCACTTTCCAGTGAGCGGCCCAGTCCTCCTGTAGTCACCCTGCCCCGGAAAGGGAAGTCCAAGTGGGCCAGCTGGGTATCTGTATCAGTGTTACACACTCTGTTGCCATCAATACATGAACTTTTTGAAGCGGTCACCATTACGTCAAGTGTAACTATGTTATAGAGTAAACTTCCCGTCCGGAGATAAAATGGGTGTAGGTGGGAGGGGGATAAGTTTCCACTTACGTATGCCCTGTAGTGAGATTTCTTATGAAAATGCAAAGTTTGAGGAGGCGGCTTCCTTCTTCGCTGCTAGCGAACCTTCTAGTGTGTATGTGCGACATAATGAGGAATGTTGAATGAAGTCAGCGCTGAGAAGCGAGTAAGTCTCCAAGGCACTTGAGTAAGACCCTTGAGAAGAGACGGAAGATGGTGTCAGATGGGAACCACCTAACAACGGGTGCCAGCATTCTGAGTGTTGAGGACTAGGTACGTAGCTATCAGCAAAGCTGCAAGTACAGCAACACCGGGGAACGGGGCGTGAGGTGCCCTCTGGACCCCCATGACTGTATTTGCTGCTAAACTGTGGCTGGTGGGGGGGTTTTTGTTACTTTCATGAGGGCTTATGGCATCGCAGCTAAGCCACTGTTGATGACCCTTCTGCCTGTAGTTGAACCCAATGGTTTTCCATCCGGAACTACTATTAACTGAACCCCTGTAACTGGAAAGAGACCTTCCTGCACACTGTTCAACATCTGAACAGCCCACTCCAGTCTGGTAGCATTCCAGTGATGCAAACTCCCTTCTTGAGAATTCAGTTCAGTGACAAGGGTTCTACCTCTTCTGATTGTGAAATCCTCCACCAATTGGAGGGGTTTCTAAGCGATGTATGATTGTCAACAGGGCTATCATGTGGGAGTCTCTCTAGCTTTAATGAAGATTGGGGTGGTACAGTACACACATACCTTGAGAGACAAGACCACAGCACATCCTGGTGCTTGGTGATGTACATCGCGCATACAGAAACCCACATGCTCATGACCCCTCACCGACTCTATCAGCCTGACACTCTTGGTGGGAATTCAAAGCTGTGAACACCAGAAAAAAGACCCTCATAAAAGAGAGCTCTGAGTACATTGTGCCAGATTGACTGTTCAAGCACTCCCAATCCCCGCTCCCTAATGGTTCACTTCACCCTGAACTCAGGTTTGTGTGGAAATCAGCGAGACTCAGACAGACTTTTGAACTTTCTTTTTATAAACTTGTTTCTATTGGCAGTTCAAGAGTCATACAGTTTAACAGTCACAGCATTGAAAGACATAGGGGCCGATTCCGATCTCGGCCGGTAGGGCACCGAATCGGATTCGGCTTTACCGGAGGCCTAGTTTCCGACCGAATTGTACAGGCGTCCGCGCGAGCAAGTACGATGCGAGTGTCTGGGAAATCGCCGACCGACTCGTTCCCGGGTCCGAACCACTCCGACCGACTCGTACGGACACGACTCGCACCACGCAATGGAGACGTAACCCGACCGAGCAAGTACGATGCGCGCTTCGAACAGCCCGACCGACTCATAGCGTCCGGCTCCAAAGAGCTGTCGGAGCCGGACTTCGGGGGTCCGTGTCGGACCCCCCTGCATGCGTAGCCACGCGAGTCGCACACAGGGGGGACCCAAGGGTCCCCCCTACACATGCATGTGCGGTGCGAGTCGCACCGACGCGTACCCACTGTAGGGGGCCCCCCTGTTCGCGACGTACCCATTCAGTCAATGGGAGCCCGTGTACGCGTTGTACGACCTGCTCCCATTGACTTCAATGGGAGTCCGACCGAATCGAGTCGGGCAGCACACGGCCGCATCGTACTCGCTCGGTCGGACTGCAGGAGTCCGGCTCGGTCGGAAATCTCTCCGGATCCGGCTCGGTCGGAGAGATTTCCGGCCCGAATCGGAATCGGCCCCATAGTATGCAACAGGTAATATAATTACAACCGAGAGATGGCTTTCAGTTAACAAAATTGTTACGTAGAGTGCACAGTGTTCGTACAAAAGGCCTTCATGGGGAACAATCACATTAGGCAGTAGCAGTTCAAGTGTGTAAGACCCAGACTTTTGAACTTTAATAACTATTTGTTCTAACCTCTCGTATTTTAGCCTATAAACTCTTTAATAAATGTTTAAGGAATTGTTATGGATTGGTCACACTGTTTGTGGTTCTATTTGGATGCAGCCCGCTTGTATCCAAAGGTTGGTGCTCAAACATCTCTCTTCTGCTTCAGTGCAACATTGACCTCGCCTTGCCCTTCTGACTCGTGTTGGTTTCTGTCTCCTGCTGTTTTTCCTGTAATTGCTCCTTCTGACCCCAACTCAGTAACTACTCTCCCTTTGTGTCATCTGTTCTATCTGCCTGTCTCTGCTCCTGTTTGCGTCCTTTGTTCCTCTTAACTATCTTTTTTTGCATATTTGTCCCTCTTACTGCTCCGTTTTGCATCTTGGTCTCTTCTGTCAGTCTATGCCCCCTAACTTTCTCTGCGGATCGCGTTTTCCCACATTGTCGTTCCCACTGGACATTCTGGCTCTCCCTACCAGACTTTCCCACTTTTACCCTGAAAAACACCAAACCCAAAAGATCAAACAGACAAGCTACTTGGCACAACGCTGACCTCAGGGAATCCAAGAGAGTTTGCAACCAACTAGAAAGGAAATAGAGAACCATCGCAAGAAACACCCACAAGGCTGCACTTAGACACTGTCACCATCAAGTGAAAGAGACCAAGAAAAATGCCCTTAGTAATTTATATCACACGAGACCCGCGAGATTTCCTTAGGCACAACTTGCACCCACAACTTGAACGATTGCGAGCGGACGTGTCGCACTGGCAGTCACTCCCAACTAACAAAAATGGGCAGAGCAGCTCACTATAAAATGATGGCCCTCCCGCAGTTGCTTTATGTGACACAAAACACGCCTTGCAAGATCCCGCAGGAAAAGTTTAGACATATTAACCGGACAGTTCGCAGATTACTCTGGATGGGCGGGGCTCCAAGGATTGCCCTAGCTAAATTACAGAAGGTGGTATATGATGGAGGGCTGGCAGTCCCGGATGGTCAGAAGTATTACCGGGCCTCACAGCTACTAGTCATTAATGATTGGGCTTTTGCAGACCAGCAGGACCCAGCGTACAGGGTGGACAGAATGGATGCGGGCCCGGGAGAATCTGAATGTATGCTGTATGCTAGGCGAAGTGGGGGTACCCGACCACAACACACGTAAGTGACTATAGATGTATGGCATGCAGCTATCCGGTTTCTTGGTTGGAGGGGGAGATTAACGGCTCGGACACCTCTATGGTGTAGTGCATTATTGACAGAGGTGGGGGGGCTATGTGGTTTCCGAGGGTGGAGACTCCTTGGAATAGAGCACTTGGGGGATGTCTGGAGGAACCAAACATATATGTCCCGTTTGTGGCTGTTTGTGTACAAAAGACTATCTGGAAAATAAAGACTTACAACTAAACTCACAACGCCTGCGGAACAAACCTTGTTTTGTGTGCACTGTAATTTGCACTTGTTGTGTGTTGCCTCTCATCAATCTTTCTCTTGAATTTATTTGTGGTCATGTGGCAGCTGGCCATTTGAGGTGGGCAATACGAGTTCATTGTACTTTTTTTTGTGACCAGCCTAGGTAGTGCAGTTGCCGTCTCACCCGCTGCCCTCTGCCTTTTTGAATACATTCTGAGTTTAGCCTGCTGGGGACCGAGCGCTTTCGACACACCCAGCTTGGTCATCGCTACACTGCCACCTACACACTGGGAAGGAAGTGACTGACGCTTCACTGCTCGAGGACTGACTACTGACAGAGCCATTAGAAAAAAAGGGAATATCGTTGATTTATAAGAAACTAATGAATAATTCCCCAGACTTACTAGGCCCCCTGAAGAGTGCATTGGAGGATGACCTGGGCAAAGCGTTGGATGATGATGACTGGGCGGAGGCCTTACAGGCCTCCTGGGAACTGTCTATACGAATGCGATTTAGACTAGTTCAGCTTAAGGTATTCCATAGGGTGTACTATGCGCAGGTCCTTCTCCATAAAATAGGTAAAGCGGATTCCCCATTGTGCAGAAGGGGATGTGGAAACGAGGGATCCTTCTTCCACACCCTATGGGAATGTCGAGTGATTCAATCCTACTGGACACAAGTTACAACAGTGATAGCAACAGTGACAAACCTGAAGGTCCCTGTGGAACCCAAGTGGCTACTCTTGGGAATAAAGGGGGAGCACGACTGGCCGAGGTACAAAGAGATTTGGCTAGGGCTAGCGGCAGGAGTGGCTAAAAGAAATATAGCGAGAGCTTGGGGGGCAGCATCTGTCCCTACGACCGATGTCCAGAGGGAAGACCTTGATTGCTCAGAGAGAAAAACAAGTAGTCTATGCAGCCAGGGGTAGCACTGGGAAATGGGAAAAAGTGTGGGGGGACTGGAAGGCCTATAGGGGCTAGAGGGATGGGGACTAGAGTTTCGGTGCCAAAATGGTCAGCAGGGAAAGAGTAAACTCTGAACCGAATGATAGATTTGGATAAGCTGTCCGAAAATCAGACCTGTGATCATACACCCTCCACTGGGAAGGGGAGAGAGAGGGTGACTGTACCAATGTTTCTGTGTATTAACCTTACTATGCGATATCAGTATGCTTTGTGAAGCCAATTGTTTTGATAATTAATAAAAAGAATTTTAAAAAAAGAATGCTGCAACAACCTCTCTGACTTCTTCTGCCACCCCCCCTCCCTCCAGACCTTTCTAGCCTACTAACCTCATCAGCCAAAGGCTACTAACTGACAGCATGGAACCCTCTATCAATCGAGGACACTGCAGGAATAGTGAAGACAGTCCACTCAGGGTCGCCCACAGACCCCCTTCGCCACCATATCTACAACCTGGAAAGAGCCACGATCAGCCCTCTTCAAAAAACCCTCAGCCAACCGCAAAGTACTCAGCAACTACCGACCCATCTCCCTGCTCTCCTTCCCAGCCAAAGTCATCGAGAAAACCATCAACAGACAACTCTCTGACCACCTAGAATGCCACAAACTCCTGGACAACTTGCAACCAGGATTCCAAAACAACTACAGCACTGAAACAGCCCTAATCGCGCCACAGATGACATACACACCATCCTCAACCATGAACAGATCGCTGCCCTCATCCTCCTCTACCCCACCACACACTCATTGCCAAAGTACACACAGCAGGAATACAAGGACCAGCTCTCTAATGAATGCTTCCTTCCTCTCCAGAAGAACTCAACGAGTCAGGCTCACACCGTTCACATCAAAAAGTTCACATCAAAACCCAAGGACTTCATCTACGGAGTCCCACAGGGATTATCAGTCAGCCCCACAAGTTTTACATGGACATGACTCTCTGGCTAACATCATCAGATCCCACGGAATCAACATCATCTCCTACACTGATGGCACACAGCTCATTTTATCCCTCTCTGATGACACTGTCACCACCAAAACATACTTCAAACAATGCATGACCAGCATGGCCAATTGGAAGAAAGAAAACAATCTCAACACTGACAAAACTGAATTGCCGATCTTCGGGAATACGAGTTCACTTTAGGACTCCATCTGGTGGCCTGCTGAACTTGGACCCACACCTACCCCAACCAAACAAGCTAGGATCTTGGACACCAACCTCACCATGAAGTCCCAGGTCAACGCCGTCACCTCCCCATGCTTCCACATCCTCTGCATGCTATGTAAAATCTTCAAGTGGCTCCCATTGGACACCAGATGTACCATCACACATACCCTAATCACAAGCAGATTGGACTACGGCAATGCACTCTACGATAGCATCCCAAATCATCTTCTTAACAGACTTCAAACAATTCAAAACACAGCTACCAGACTCGTCCTGGACCTCACACATGCATTCAAGTCACTACACAACACGGGGCCCGCATCCCTCAATCAACGAATTCACTTCCACCAACCCACCAGACAACTTCGCTCAGCATCACTATCACTCACACACCCACCCTGCATCCACAGAAGCAGAACGGGAGGTCAATCATTCTCCTACCAAGCTGCAAAATCCTGGAAACTACCTCACCCAACACATCAAGGCCACCTCCTCACTTCTTGAATTTTGCAAGAAGCTGAAGACCTGGCTGTTAAATCAGTCTTCTTGTGGGGCCTTTGAGATTGTCTGTACTCAGGTCCAGCCTCTCCACATGCTTACACTCACCTACTCAGTGCCTGTATACTGTCACGGGTGACAAGCAGTGCTCTACAAATCCATCTTACATTACATTACAAAGGGCGAAAGGTATTGTGACTTCACCACATGCTTCTGCCCCTTTCATAGATGTTTACACCTTTCAGTTTCCAGAGATTGCCAGTATCTAAGAACTAAAATGATTTTCATTGTGATTATCAAGTTTAAGAAATATAAAACAATTATATGCACAATCTTTTTCTCGTCATTTTTGTTTATGTATAAATGTTAGTTTATTCTGTCACACTGTATCGAGCCTCTTAAGCAGCTACTTCATTTTTTCTGCCTACAAACATATGAACAAAGAGTAGCTTGAGAGACCTTGATTATACAATGAAGAGTACAGCACAGAGTTTTTCTCACCCTCCATTTTGTAGTTGCAACACCACCTGCTACAAGTGTAGTCTGCCTATAACAGACAATTGCTTGCAGGGCATTTAGGCGTATAATGGTAGCATGTACCATGAACTCTGCCTGTGACGATTATCAATTTATTTTATGTAAGTATCTTTTTTAACAGCTTTTATCCAAAGCAAGTAAATCTGCTTAATGGAACCC
Source organism: Calotriton arnoldi (assembly GCA_963921515.1). Classification (NCBI taxonomy): domain Eukaryota; kingdom Metazoa; phylum Chordata; class Amphibia; order Caudata; family Salamandridae; genus Calotriton; species Calotriton arnoldi. Next base: position 1,249,158 of record CAWUFW010001628.1, read on the forward strand.
GACTGCTCCATTTGTAACAGGCACTAATGGATAATGAAATCTACCTGTAATACAGAATCATGCACACTCCACAATATTTGGTGCTTGTGTGTAGGTTACCATAACTAGCCTTTTTTCCAGTGCCTCTGCACCACAGACTGTTTCTCAGTAGGTTTCTGTCTATCATGTGATGCAGTCAGATTATTTCCTGGGTTAAAGTTCTCTTGCATTGACAAAGCTGTTGTTTATTTCCTGAAGTCAAAGATCTGTCAGAACCCAGGAAGAAAAAGGAAACAAATATTAGTAATAAAGTTGTCGAAGATCACACTGTGAGTGTAAGGACAAGAAAGGATCCAATGAGGACTACTGGCACAAGGTAACAAACAAAGCTAAAGCTTATAAAAAGCATCTGTCAAGAGGAAATTTAGCATTGAGAATAACTCATATCCAGATTGTGCAAACCATGCAAATAACACTAATACTAAAGGTGAGTGTGGGATAAAGTACTCTAGAGCTCCATACAATAAGTCTGAAGGTCAGGAAGATTCTCACCCACAATCGGTGTTACGAATACTGCCTAAAATATCCATATGTAGGACATACATGCAAGGGAAGCTTCTGTTGAGCTGTTAGCTTTGGTGATGTTATGAAAAGGCAGACAGAGACAATACTCATGATAGGAAACACATACTAGGTTGCCAGCTGTGCACACTAATCCTGGATGGATCACTGATAAAATATCGACTACAAAAACCTCGTCCTACAAAAATATGGAGCAAAAAATATTGTAAACATAAATATCGACACCCTATACTTAAACAAGAAATTACACAAACATTGATAAAAATATATTGTCTACAGAAATATCGATAACAAAAATATCGACAACATACATATAACTAACAAAAATATTGATAACATTAAAAATAAAACACATACACCAAAAATATCGATATCAACAATATTGACTACACAAATATCGATAAAATACATATAAACAACATAAAAAAAGATTTAAAATTAAAAAACAATATTTAAAATTATAAAATTAAATTACATATCCCAATTACTTAAAATAAACTATAACAAGATATATAGAAAAATAGTTAATTATTTAAAACAAATACTATTATAATACTAACACAAATAAATAAATAAATTAACTATACAACATTAAATAAATATCCAAAAAACCGAAAATGAACTAAAATTAATATATCTCAACTATAAATAATTTAAATTACATTAATTTACAAATATATTTAAATAACAATAAATAACATAAATACAAACATTAAATAATCATTATATATATGTTAAACTAATTAAAAGGTAACTGCTAAAAATTCAGAAAAGGTATTGCAACCAATAAATTTAAACTAAAACAAACCAATAGAAAACGTTATCTAATTAAATAAACACTATGAAAACAAGGAATTAATTAACACAATTTTACAGTATATCGGCCAAACAAGGAGGAAGAGTGTTACTTTGCGAGAGAGAGAACAGAGAAGAAAGAAGACCTACATAAACAACTATATCGAATTTTCTACTGCACAGGTTAGAACTAAACTTTATAACAAATTAAAAATACTTCACCTTTTTTAATTTAATTAAGTTAAAATAATTACATGTTTTTCTTTAAATATCACATATTAAACTTCATTACAAATACACCTAGAAAATATAGGAGCAACATTTTAGTGCCCACAATATTTAACTCAACATCATTAAAAATGTAACTAACTAAATATATAAATTAACCTACAAATAAATTAAATTAATTTGATTTTTAAAACTTAATAAAAATACAAAACATAGCTAACAAATGCTTTTATTTTTACAGCTGCCACAAAATTCAACTAAACATCAGCATCAACAAAACCCACTACATTAACGAAAATTAGCAAGTATATAATTTGTATTACAAAATGTTTTAAAATAAAATGTAATTAGCGCATGCATCAATGTTATTAACAGTCACAAACAAGCCAATTATCAAAAAAGCCTCATTTATAACCAATAAAAGTACTTTTAAAATACATCAACTGAAAAAGCAATAGCAAAGTAAGTAATATCAAACTACAAACAGTTTCCAATTAATTACCATGACCCTCTTCACCCATAGGAATTAATAACAAAATATTATACTCCCATTACAGATTGTGTATAAATAGCAATTTATTTAGCAATTCCTACATGCATTACAAATTGCAACTCTTAAATAGCAATTGCCTAAACATGGCTATTAAATATTCGCAATTCTTTAGCTTCATTCATGTGCTCATAAATTATGTAAATAATCTAATAAACAAAAAATATAACCTTTTCTCTTTTACTTCACAGCTTACACTTCAATACAACTGCACCAAAAAAGGTTACAACAGACAACTTCGAAGAAAACTACAAAATCTACATTAAAAAAATAATCAAACAAAGTAAGTATATAAAGTAACTAACAAATAGAACAAAATATTAAACAATACATTAAATAAAATAACAATTTTAACTAATAAATTATTTTCTCTTCTCAGCTTCTGCAAACTGCACCAACAAAAAACATCCACAAAATTAAATTAATCAACTACAACTAGTAAGTATTATTTGTTTTCCTACTAAAGATAAAAAGATGCAATTTAATTAAAAATATGTGTAAAATTTTAATAACAAAAACATTTTGCTTTCATACCAACAGAAAATATAACAGTGAATAAACAACAACCATCAAAACATACCATCAAGAAAAGTAAAGCAACACTAATGTAAGTATAATTTATATAATATTAATTATACTAGCATGTTTATTATTTAACATTGCATAATTATTAAACATATATATAAATATCTTCACAGATATACCCGAAAAATGCAGAAGGAGCAAAGTTCATTTCATCGCAAAGGGGAAACTAATGCTTTGCTACATGGGTTACACTTATACCCAAGAAAAAGTTATTGAAAATAAAACACATTGGAAATGCAGCAAATATTATTCCAATGCCTGTTATGGGAGAGACACTACAATAGATACCAATGTTGTAAATGTTAGAGAACACAACCATCCCCCCAATGTAACTGAAGTTGAAGTATGAGATGCCCTAGAGACAATAAGGGAAGCAAGCACAAGTTCCCACCAAACAAGCACCCAAATACTGAAAAATGTTTTGACTAGAGTACCAGAACATGTCATAGGACAACTACCTTCTATCCCCAATTTGAAAAGACTAACAGCAAATACTAAAACAGCTACATCTCAAACTCTACCTATCCCCCAAACTTTTAGAGAAATTCAAATACTACCTGAGTATACCATCACTCACAAAGAAGAAAAATTCCTTATTTATGACAACGAAAGTCATGAAAAAAGAATTATTATATTTGCAACTAATACAAATTTACAAACACTTAAAAACCGTGCAATGTGGATGATGGATGGTACATTTAAAGTTTGCCCCAAACCATTCTATCAGCTGTATACCATCCACGGAGAATATAAAGAGACAGATATCTCCTTTATTTATGCATTACTGCTTAATAAACAAAACACCACTTATGTAGAACTACTAACTATAATCAAACAATTCACAGAAAATTACTGTCCCCAAAGAATCATAATAGACTTTGGGCAGGCAATGAGTCAATCCATCCTCAAACTATACCCACACACTACAATACAAGGTTGCTATTACCATTTTAATCAGAGCATCTGGAGGCACCTATAGAAATCTACTTTAAGCATAGATTATTCAACAAATAGCAACTTTGCTTATCAAAAAAAAAATGAATAGCCCTGGCCTATGTCCCAACTACTGAAGTAGCCAATCACTACAACGTACTTATAGAAAGTCCTTTCTATCAAGCTAATAAATCTAAATTAAGTCCCTTCCTAGACTACTTCGAAGACACCTGGGTGGGAAGGTTACATAGGTCAGGGCACCATAGACAACTTAAATTTCAGATTCCCTGGTGGAACGTGTACGCCAGTACTGTGGCTCAAAAAGCCAAAACAAACAACGCGGTGGAAGGATGGCATAATGCCATCAAAGCCACAATACGAAGGGGACAACCAACACTACACAAACAATTAAAAAAGAACAGGGCTACCAAGAACTCAGACTAGAGCAATCACTAAGTAAAATAGGCCCTAAACTAAGCAAAAAACTAAAACCATGTATGCATACCTGCAACATAAATTTAAGTTGTATCCAACTACACAAGGTCTAGAATACCTAGACATAATTGCTAAATCAATTCTTTAAACTAAATAAAATACTAAACATCATTTAAATCTTCCAACTATAAAACATATAAACATCATATTTTTTTTACTTAATAATTAATATTATGTCATAAAACTTGAAATATAGCACAAAATTATATGACATAATATAAATATTAAATAAAAATGAAACGATGAAAAAAGAGATACATTTCCCATCCATAGTAAAAAAAAATAATACTTACAGTTATGTAGCAGTAGAATATCCTTGAAAACGATAAAATCCACAGCAAACCAGTTAAATACGAATCCATTTGATAACAAAACCCCAAAAAAATGCAGAAATACAACTGTACAAAAAAAATCCAATGCCGCAATCCTCTTAATAACGAGGCCCTCAAAAACCCGAAAATAGTTGAGAAAAAAACACTCCAAACACCCGGGAAAAAAAAGAAATGTAAAATAACTTGTTATCAAACAAGAAATAACATTTTCCATTAAATAAAAAAAAACGCGTCAGTAAATCCATCCGTTCACCAAAGCCAAAACCTGTAAATAAAAAAGAAAACAACACCCGCCCGCAACACAAATACAAACCCACAAGCATTAATATCAACATTAAAAACACAATAATACATTTAATAAACACATAACTAACACTACATAACATTCTAATTATATCCAACACTACGTCAAACACATAAAACACTAAACTACGAAAACAACACCTAACTACACCAAAAACCATCAAATAACACCCTAACAAATCTATTTACACTACTACTGCCTTACCCCTACCCTAAAACTAACTTAAAAGTACATAAAATTAAATTTACCTGAACGGACGAAAAGCAGCTCCCAACCGTGAGGTTCCGTCTTCCAAAATAGCCTAAAAATGAAACTGATAGAAAGAAAAGTGAGAAAAAAAAATTTGCTGCATAATTGAAATGAAAAAAAGACTAACTCCCCATAGAAAACAATGGAAAATATAGAAAAAAATCTTAACATTAATATATACAACTTTATGTATTGCAATGTTTTTTCCCAATGTTTAAAATAAACTTTAAAAAAATATAAAATATACATTAACTGTTATATTATTCAAAAAAGGTAAAATGGAAAGGCATGCGGTTCTTGCTGTTGGGGGCCCGTTGCGGGCCCCCAGGGTGTTGGGAGGGTAGGGGGTGCACATGGGGGGTACCTATGGTACCCCTCCTCATTGCAATGCACTACGTGTCAGGCACCACGTGGTGCCTGCCATGTTGTGCATTGCAATGCTGTGCACAGTCCTTTTACATTGCGAGCAGGTCTGCAGCCAGCAGATCCACCCGCAATGTAAAAGGCCCAGAATGCGCCCGCCAGTGTGGCGGGCGCATCCTAATTTGCATGGCGGGACCGCCGCACCATCGGCGGTCGGTCTTGTGCTCCGTTACGGTGGCGGGCGGACTTTGTCCGCCCGCCATCGTAATGATGCCCTATGTTACCAAAAAATGAACTATATTTGAAAACTGTATAAAAATAATTGTATATATAAAAATATATTATTTGTTTAACATTTACACATAACAAATGAATGTTACAAATATGATATGCTTTGTAATAAAATATTCATACCATCAAAATTTATGATTTATGTTTTAATATAATACATTTTCTAACCCAAAAAATGCAAAGAATTTAATTGTGAATAAAAATATAAATGTTTTCACATAAAGAAATGTTGAAAATAGAAACTAACATATATCTATGTACTTATTACAATATACATATAAACTATACAACAATCTTTACATAATAAATAATAAGAAATTCCTATTACTAACTTTTAAATAAAATAAACTCTGAAAAGAATCAGAATAAACCCCCCAAAAATTACAATCCCAACAACAAAAATTACTATACTCAACAAAACTACTGTATAATAAACCATAATAATTTACTATTCCAACACCAAATCCAACTAAACTCAACGAAAAGTGCTGGATAGCAAGCCATAATAATTTACTATTCCAACTCCAAATCCAACTAAACTCAGGGAAAATGCTGGATAGTAAACCATAATATTTTACTATTCCAACTCCAAATCCAATTAAACTCAGGGAAAGTGATGGATAGTAAACCATAATAATTTACTATTCCAACTCCAAATCAAATTAAACTCAGGGAAAGTGCTGGATAGTAAACCATAATAATTTACTATTACAACTCCAAATCAAATTAAATTCAGGGAAAGTGATATATAGTAAACCATAATAATTTACTATTCCAACTCCAAATCAAATTAAACTCAGGGAAAGTGCTGGATAGTAAACCATAATAATTTACTATTCCAACTCCAAATACAACTAAACTCAGGGAAAGTGCTGGATAGTAAACCATAATAATATACTATTCCAAATCCAAATCCAACTAAACTCAGGGAAAGTGCTGGATAGTAAACCATAATAATTTACTATTCCAACTCCAAATCCAACTAAACTCAGGGAAAATGCTGGATAGTAAACTATAATAATTTAGTATTCCAACTCCAAATCCAATTAAACTCAGGGAAAGTGATGGATAGTAAACCATAATAATATACTATTCCAACTCCAAATCAAATTAAACTCAGGGAAAGTGCTGGATAGTAAACCAGAATAATTTACTATCACAACTCCAAATCAAATTAAATTCAGGGAAAGTGATGTATAGTAAACCATAATAATTTACTATTCCAACTCCAAATCAAATTAAACTCAGGGAAAGTGCTGGATAGTAAGCCATAATAATTTACTATTCCAACTCCAAATCCAACTAAACTCAGGGAAAGTGCTGGATAGTAAACCATAATAATATACTATTCCAACTCCAAGTCCAACTAAACTCAGGGAAAGTGCTGGATAGTAAACCATAATAATTTACTATTCCAACTCCAAATCCAACTAAACTCAGGGAAAATGCTGGATAGTAAACGATAATAATTTAGTATTCCAACTCCAAATCAAATTAAACTCAGGGAAAGTGATGTATAGTAAACCATAATAATATACTTTTCAAACTCCAAATCAAATTAAACTCAGGGAAAGTGATGGATAGTAAACCATAATAATTTACTATTCCAACTCCAAATCAAATTAAACTCAGGGAAAGGGATGTATAGTAAACCATAATAATAAACTATTTCAACTCCAAATACAAATTAAATAAATGAAAATACTAAATAACGCACCCCTACATTGATCTTTCAAACAAACAAAAATAAATTTCTAACAAAATTGTTTTTACTTAATTTGTAATATATTTTTAAAAATACAATTTTTGTCTACATTCTTTTAAAAATATTTAATATTTTCAAATTCTCTACATATATGTTAAATATATAAAAATTAAAATATATATTTTAATTTAATTTAAAAAATGTAAAAAAAAATATTTACAAATACAAATGTTTGATAATAATTTTTAAAAATCTAAAAAAAATATTCATATTAATAAAAATCATAATTATTTCGAAATATTTACATAAAATATTACACTACACAAATAATTTCGAAATTTACAAAAATTACAATTTAAAATTTTTAAAAAACATTTTTTCAATGCAATATTTTTAAATTACTCCCCACCATTATCCCCTATATACCCAACATCCCACTCCTAAAATATATACAAATTTTAAAATTATATACATTTTTCATCTACATTTTTAAATTACTCCCCAACCTTATCCCCTATAAACCCAACATCCCGCTCCTAAAAATTATATTAAAACAAAAAGAAACATTATTTAAACATAAAAAATATTTAAACATTATAAATTTACTAATACAAAATTACTTAAAAATAAAAAAATTAGAACATTAAAAAAACAGAAACCATAAAATCGATATTATTTACATTGCTATTTTTACCATCGATATTTTCAAATTCGATATTTCTAAAAAACATTAAAATCGAAATTTTTAACATCGATAAAACTTACCTCGATATTTAAAACAATCGATATTCTTGAATGTCGATATTTTTCCATCAATATTCTTTCTCTGCACCTCCTGGATATCACTCAGGAACATTCGAAGTAGGGTGGCAAACATAGTTTATAGCCAAATATAACAGAAGCTGATGAGAAATAGAAGGAGAAACATAGGTAACCCGATTACGATCTCGCTCGGAAAGCCCTACGACCGACTCAGTCCCGTATAGCTTTCCGAGCGACTTGCACTCCGAGCGACCCAGTATGATGCAATTGAGCGCTGACGGACTCGGGTCGCTCGGAGTCCCATTGAAGTCTAAGGGAGCCTGTTGTACATAGCATACATAGGCTCCTATAGAGAATGTAGGTAGGTCGCGGAAAAGGGCGCCCTCGCCTCGATGTCGGCCGCCCCGTGCATGCATGTGCCCAGTGACCGAGTCGTAGGGCTACGGGTGAAGGGGGGCCAGCTACGGCCCCCGAAGTCCGCTTCCCAACGCTGTCTCGAGTCTGAGGTTCCTACTTGATCCGGCTGCTCGACGCGCGCATCGTACTTGGTCGCTCGGAAATCAGCCCCTTTGCGCTGTGCGCGTTGGCCAAGCCGGAGTAGCCTGCAGGGCCTCGCTGATGGGTACGGGTCGCTCAGAGCGTGAGGCTATATGCGCATCGTACTTGCTCGCTCGTACAGCGGTACGAGTCATCCGGAAATCGTGCTTACGACTCGGACTCGCTCCTGACGGATGTCGTCAGGAGCCTGTCCGAACGAGATCGTAATCAGCCCCTCAGTAGAAAGCAAGCAAACATATCACACTGGGAATGAAGGCAGCATGGATACAAAGGCACCACATGGGGAGCTGGGAACTAAAGAATCCAGAAAATTAAAGCAAGGACTCTGAAAAGGGCAGCTTTTGAAAGTTCAAGAAATATGGTTGCACTGAAATAGTGTGAGCTGAGGAAACAGGAAAGACGCTGAACAGTGCTAGTTTTAGAAACAAGGACACATTGCAGGAGATAGGAAGAAAGGATCCACTGCTAAACAGTGCAGGTTCAAGCAACAAGGGTGTTCTGCTATACAGTTTAGATATCGAAAGCAAGGATGTGCTGCAAGACAGTGCTAGTCGGGAAGCAAGGATACTCAAGAAAGAAGCATCACTATTAATCCCTTAACTGCTGGGCCTCCCCCAGTGCTTTACCCTTTTTTGGCTATTTGGGGTAGTTTGCTCTTAGGTCTCGATAATATATTTCCACATAAGTTATCCACGCCAAATTTATGCCCTTTTTTCCAGGATCCTGGGGATTCTAAAGGTAGCTAAGGTTCGTGGATTCCCCTGAAGGGGACTAAGAAATTAGGCAAAATATAGCAAATTTTTAGTTTTTGGATAAAAATAGGAAAAAGTGATCTGGATAAAAGTGTCTGTTTTTTCCCTAAAAAAGGAAACAACGAACGGGCTGCTGTGCTAAAGTCCATCTTCCCAGCTCTCAGAAACATGCAGAGCTGAATAAAATAGAAACTATTTCTTACCACAGTTTTGACATTTTTCCTAATTTTTGTGCTTCCAACCTAGTTCCAGATTGTGGAGGAGACCAGTATGAAACCCATGGGTGATTGAGGAAAGCTATAGATTTCTGAAAAGCAGACATAATTCCAAATCCAGCAAGGGGTCATATGTGTAGATACCCACTCACACGCCCTCTTATGTACCCACACAACCACTAATGCACCCTCTCACACACTCATCCAGCCACTCAAACTCACACACAGACCTACAAAACCACACACACACCCACTCACGCACCCACATAGCCACTTACACACACACTCACACACCCACTCACACACCCACTTATACACCAGCAAAACCACTCACACACCCATACAGCCACACACACCCATTCACATACCCTCAAAACCACTCACACACCTACTCACAGACACACACAGCCACTCACACATGCACCCACACAACCACTCACACACCCACTCACACACCCATACAGCAACTCACACACCCATTCAATGACCAACACAACTACTCATGCACTCACCCACAGACCCACACAGCCACTCACACAGCCACTCACACACTCACAAACCCCTTACATACCCACTCACAGACTGACACAGCCACTAACATACCCACTCACACATGCACACACCCACTTACACACCCACACAACTCACACACCCACTCACACATCCATACAGCCACTCACGCACACACTCACAGACCCACAAAACCACTCACACACCTGCACGCACACAGCCACTCCCACACCCACTTACACACCCACACAGCTAATCACACACCCATTCACACATCCATATAGCCACTCCCACACCCACACAGTCACTCAGACAGCCACTCACACACCCACACACAGGCAGTGATACACTTATAGAAATTTAAATAGCATATGTTTGTATGAAATGTGTTGTTGTTTTAGTTTTGAATGTGTGCTTTTGGTTTGGAATGGATCCACGGATCCATAACATGAATTTAAAAATAGAAAGACTTGGTGCATTGCAGTTATAGAAAGATTATATAAGTTACCTTACCTTAACTTTTTTATTTTTTATTTTTAAAATATATAAAAATAAATGTGTGAATAAAATATATTTATAAACTTGTGAAAAAGTATATTAGTATATTGAACATATGAGTCAAATTGTAGTACAACTTATATAAAAAAACAGTGAAATTCACACAAAAAACAAAGGTTACAGGGATGTTATAGTTAGGAAATAGAATTTAAAAAACCTTAGAAATTCACTGAAAAAAACAAAAGTTACAGGAACGTTATAGTTAGATTCAGATTTTACACACACAAAACCATAGAAATTATGCAGTTATAGTTACCTGAGATAACTTTAACATTCGCCCCTGCAATGCACTGCTTATGACCTCGTATATTACGTCATTCATGACATAGTCAGCGACATCACTGATGACATTGGAAATTACATCACTGAAGAAATCACTGATGACATGATGCAGCAATGTAAACTCCAATATACTTCATAAAATGCCATTTAAAGTTTTTTTAAATAAGAAAAGGAGACAGGTGAGAGACGTTCAGCAGAGATCACAGTAACCTTATCAAGTACTACACTCACTTATTAAACAGGAGAGAGTTCTCAGTGTATAGTTCTTTCTCTTCTGAACCACTACTCTAAACACTAATGACTAAAGTAAGATTTTTAACTGTGCACGCTAGTCTATTGCAAACCACAACAACACCATTCATCAACCTGGAAAGAGGTTTTAGTTCAGACATCAGTTTTACACAAACTACTACAACACACACCCAGTAGCGAGGTCTTAGCGGAGAGGCCTCTGTGTCACAAACCACTAGTAAAATTATTCTCCAACCCTGGAGAAAGGTTTCAGCAGAGAGGTCAGTCTGTTCCAAACCACTACTACACTGAGCCATCACCATAGAGAGAGGTCTTAGTGAACAGATGAATTTATTGCAAACTACTACTACATTCATTCACCAAAAAGGAGAGAGGTCTTAGCAAAATGGCTAGTATGTTGTAAAACACAATTGTACTGAGTCATCGCTGAGGAGTAAAGACTCAATGAGAAGCTTAGACTGTCACAAAGGACTACCATACACGTACATCAGCAGAAGACCTGTATCAGAGTAGAGGCTAGTTCACTCATAAATAGTACACCCACTTGAAAAATGGGATTATAGTTCAGATGGTATATGTTAGAAATACTAACACTCAGGGGCCGATTCCGATTCGGGCCGGAAAAAATACCGACCGACTCGGTACTGGAATTTAGTCCGACCGACACGTACCGGCGCCGACCGACCCGGGTAGTACGATGAAATGCATGGGAATCACGACCGACTCGCACGGAACACAAGGCGAACGACCGACCCGGACGGAAACAAGCTATCCGGCCGGAAAACCACGCGAATCGAACCGACCGACACGCATCAGGAAATAACCCGAACGAAACGTACCCGCGAACTCCGACCCGCGCAGTACGATGCAATGGGTGCAAATTCAGACCGATTCATACGGAGCCCAAGCCGTACGACCGACACGCATACAAAACCCAGCCGAACAAACACAATACTCCGCGACCGACTCGTACGCCGCATATGAAACTGAGCTGAAACACAGCGGGAACGACTCGGAGAGGCGCGCACGAGACAACTGCAACGTCCTACTCGGTCAGAAGAACGACTCCTACATGCACAATAATCACAAATGAAAAAATACAAAAAAAAAGGGCCAAACAAGCAATGACAAAGCCAATAAATACAGGGGGTGAAAAAAATGGAACAAGGACACACCCCCAACTCCACCTACATAAAGCCCACAAATCCCTACCATGATCCTTTGCAAATTCCACTGACCTGCCAGCACAGAACACCATCACACAGCAAACACAGACACACACACAGCTCATCCAACACAAAAGCCACACACCATTAGCACCGAAATGTAAATGTAAATCCGTATTTGTAAAGCGCGAACTACTCACCCTTACGGATCTCAAGGCGCTGGGGGCCGTCGTGGAAATTAAGTGAGCTATTGCCCAGAGTCACATGGTGCTGAGCTGAGCTGCCGCCGGAGCCGGGGATCGAACCGTGAGCCCTGTGCTCCGAAGTCAGCTGCCCTGGCCGCTGCACCACACCTCTCCACTCCTCAACAAATAGCACCCTCACACACACACAGCAAAACCTACACACACACACTCACTTGCACACACACATCAATCACCACCACCACCACCCATCACCATGCCCCTAACGAAGAATCCAAAGTTCCTAGATAGTGAATTGGAAGTCATGGTAGACGAGATCCTGAGGGTAGAGCCACAGTTGTTTGGCACATTGGTCCAACAGACCCCCATGTCGCAGAAAACCAAGATGTGGGCGAGGATCGTCGACAGGGTGAACGCACAATCACCATGTTTGCGCACAAAGGAAGACATCCAGAACAGGTGGTATGATGTGCGCAGGAGGGTCAGAGACCTACTCAAGAAGGATTACCTCCTGAGCCAGCACACCGGCAGTGGCCCTCCTGCAAAACCAGTATACCTCAGGCCCTGGGAGGAGAAGGTGCGGGCCATCCTACCACCAGTGAGCGTATATGGACTAACAGACATCCCAGAGCCTGGTGAGTACACAACTAATATACACAATATTGTGTGCCAATACACACACATCACTGTCAAGGGGACAGTCAAACCATCCAACCCTAGCAAATCAACAGCAACCAAAAGATAATCATCCCAAGATGTGTATGTCAGTTAGATAAACACAATACATGCCATCTCATAGTGATATGTAACTGTGTCATGACATGTACAAACCTAACAACAAATAGAGCAAGGCAGTGGCACAAATATAACCAACAAACACTGCCTGATATTTTGCCACCACTAGAACACCACCTCACAGGGAAGCTCACTTAAAGGAAGGAATTCTGTGTATGCTGGTGAAGTTAGTGTAGCCAATAGCATGATGGGAGTTGTAGTCACAGATACTGCTCACCCTCACAATTGGCCCATCAACACCACTCTGAACCATGCTCACATCACAGGGAGTGGATAAGGACTGACAAGATGGCTGACACTGGCTACTGCTGTGGGGAGCACAAGGCCCTGCTGGGAACTGTGCACCAACAAACAGCACAACACCACTGCCTGACATCCTGAAATCCAACTTGCACTCTCTGCAATGCAAGCACGTTGCATGGTGGGATATCTGGCTGGCTGGGAAGGAGGACTCACAGCACTGCCCATAGTTACGAGCAGCTCACCTCACACACCCCCTCAACACAAACTCCACATAACCCACCTGGGAGAATGCAATGCCTCACATACCAAATGAAGATCCCACAAAGAACCACCACCCTGGGTAATGCTGTGTGAAGCACAGGGACACACCTGGGACTTGTAGCCAAACAAACGCAAGGACAACACTGTCAGCCTTCCTGTCAGCACAGGCACACTACCCCACAGGGAAGCAGAGTCCAAAGGAAGGAAGTACGGACATGCTGGGAAGGGGGTGTAGGCAATAGCATGATGGGAGTTGGAGTCACAGATACTGCTCACCCTCACAATTGGCCCATCAACACCACTCTGAACCATGCTCACATCACAGGGAGTGGATAAGGACTGACAAGATGGCTGACACTGGCTACTGCTGTGGGGAGCACAAGGCCCTGCTGGGAACTGTGCACCAACAAACAGCACAACCCCACTGCCTGACATCCTGAAAGCCAACTTGCACTCTCTGCAATGCAAGCACGTTGCATGGTGGGATATCTGGCTGGCTGGGAAGGAGGACTCACAGCACTGACCATAGTTACAAGCAGCTCACCTCACACACCCCCTCAACACAAACTCCACATAACCCACCTGGGAGAATGCAATGCCTCACATACCAAATGAAGATCCCAAAAAGAACCACCACCCTGGGTAATGCTGTGTGAAGCACAGGGACACACCTGGGACTTGTAGCCAAACAAACGCAAGGACAACACTGTCAGCCTTCCTGTCAGCACAGGCACACTACCCCACAGGGAAGAAGAGTCCAAAGGAAGGAAGTACGGGCATGCTGGGAAGGGGGTGTAGGCAATAGCATGATGGGAGTTGGAGTCACAGATACTGCTCACCCTCACAATTGTCCCATCAACACCACTCTGAACCATGCTCACATCACAGGGAGTGGATAAGGACTGACAAGATGGCTGACACTGGCTACTGCTGTGGGGAGCACAAGGCCCTGCTGGGAACTGTGCACCAACAAACAGCACAACACCACTGCCTGACATCCTGAAAGCCAACTTGCACTCTCTGCAATGCAAGCACGTTGCATGGTGGGATATCTGGCTGGCTGGGAAGGAGGACTCACAGCACTGACCATAGTTACAAGCAGCTCACCTCACACACCCCTCAACACAAACTCCACATAACCCACCTGGGAGAATGCAATGCCTCACATACCAAATGAAGATCCCACAAAGAACCACCACCCTGGGTAATGCTGTGTGAAGCACAGGGACACACCTGGGACTTGTCGCCAAACAAACGCAAGGACAACACTGTCAGCCTTCCTGTCAGCACAGGCACACTACCCCACAGGGAAGCAGACTCCAAAGGAAGGAAGTATGGGCATGCTGGGAAGGGGGTGTAGGCAATAGCATGATGGGAGTTGGAGTCACAGATACTGCTCACCCTCACAATTGGCCCATCAACACCACTCTGAACCATGCTCACATCACAGGGAGTGGATAAGGACTGACAAGATGGCTGACACTGGCTACTGCTGTGGGGAGCACAAGGCCCTGCTGGGAACTGTGCACCAACAAACAGCACAACACCACTGCCTGACATCCTGAAAGCCAACTTGCACTCTCTGCAATGCAAGCACGTTGCATGGCGGGATATCTGGCTGGCTGGGAAGGAGGACTCACAGCACTGACCATAGTTACAAGCAGCTCACCTCACACACCCCCTCAACACAAACTCCACATAACCCACCTGGGAGAATGCAATGCCTCACATACCAAATGAAGATCCCACAAAGAACCACCACCCTGGGTAATGCTGTATGAAGCACAGGGACACACCTGGGACTTGTCGCCAAACAAACGCAAGGACAACACTGTCAGCCTTCCTGTCAGCACAGGCACACTACCCCACGGGGAAGCAGACTCCAAAGGAAGGAAGTACGGGCATGCTGGGAAGGGGGGTGTAGGCAATAGCATGATGGGAGTTGGAATCAAAGATACTGCTCACCCTCACAATTGGCCCATCAACACCACTCTGAACCATGCTCACATCACAGGGAGTGGATAAGGACTGACAAGATGGCTGACACTGGCTACTGCTGTGGGGAGCACAAGGCCCTGCTGGGAACTGTGCACCAACAAACAGCAGAACACCACTGAATGACATCCTGAGAGTCAACCTGAACACACTGCAAGGGTGGCATGCTTCATGGTGGGATAACTGGGCCAGGTGGAGAAGGATGGCCAGATGTCCACCAAATACAACCAATGCTGGCCATGCACACACCTCAACATTCATATTGAAATGCCCCAGGTATGCATGACAATGTGCTACACCAATATCAACCTCTTACTGTGACAACTTAGGACAATGCAATGTACATGCCCGCATCCAGAGGTACAGTCACAACTGTCAGGTGTGTGAACCATTGATGCCTGTAGAAACATTACATACAATGTGTGTCTCTTCCAAATACAGGTGACGATGATGGGGACACAGCAGCAGGCAAGGAGGAGTCCCTGTCCCAGGCTCAGGGGGACACAGAGCTCACTGGTGTGGAACAGCCTCTGCCCTCCTCGATGGCGAAGACCTACCTGGCCCCTCCAGTGTGAGTCATCATGCAGCACCAGCTGGACCAACATCTGCACCCCCTGCACCCACCCCTCCAACAACTGCCAACATACAGACCACCCCCGCCGACACGGACAGACCAAGGACCACCGCTGACAACAGCACAGGGCCCCAGGCCCACCGTGGAGCAACGGATGACAACACCACTAACAACCCCCAAGTGGTCCTCGGGTCACCTGTGCGTGCCACCGCAGGTCCTGCACGTGTCGCCAGGGGTGGTGGGAGGGGTGGTAGACATAGGTCAGTGCTTGCAGAGGGGTCTGGACTGCATGATGACCCACAACTGGCACGCATCGCTGATGCGTACCAGGATAGCACCGGAGAGGTCAGACAGGCAGTGGGGATCCTCAAGGACATACAACAGCAGCAGGCTGCCCATCATGCCCGCTTGGACTCCCACATGGCCCGTGTGGAGACACACATGTCGGGCATGGAGTCCAAGTGGGACACATTGCAAGAACTCACAGCGGTGCATAGGGACATATTGACATGCCTCCGCCAGATTAGCACCAACATGGCCACACCTCCCTGTGTGCCCACAACATCTGGTGCTGCAACAACTGACACCGCCACAGGGAGGGAGGAGGACTCTGGCGGAGAGTCCCCTGCACCGCAGCAGCCTGCACGTGAGGGTCCCCCCCCAAAGAAGAGGGGTCGTCCGAGGAAGGAAAACTGAGAGGTTGATGGCCACGTACATGCCCTAGGAAGCCAACACCTGTTCTGGAAATTCTCCTTTGTGTGCAAACGTTTCACCCTGTCGAATGCAACCCTACTTTCCCACATGACATGGGGAGTTCAAGTTGGACTAATGTATCATATGACTGTGGACTTCACTCAGGACATTTCTGCTACCAAGACTTCCAACTCATCTGGGAACTTTGGATCACAATCCCAATGTACAGCACCCACCATCCTGTGCACTATACACACACACATTTCTGTAAATAAAATCACTAGTACACCATACTTGCCACTGTTGTTATTCAAATGTGGATACTGTTATGGTGATGATGTTCTGCTAAATTACACTGTGTATGCTAACTGCTACAGCAAGTACAACACCGTCGTGTGAGTCATGGTGACGTGACACATATGAGGGAGACACACCACTAGGGCTACACAACACAGACACCAGGGCCATCGGACTCATCGCCCACAGTGATGTTGCCAGAAAATACAGTGGAATGCACAGACACCACATCTATTCAGAGTCTGTGTCAACTAGCCCACAGGTGCAGTAAGCAAATGTCAGTCAGCTGTGTGACCACAGACAACGCACATCCCAAAGTGAAGCACAGGTTTATTACACATTTGCAACATGTTGTTTCCACTACAAATGCAAGGTTTACCCACGTGGCAGTGGCCACACAGTCAACAAGTGCAGAAGATATGAAGTCCAGGGGTGTGTGGCACATCACTTGTAGGCCCACTACTGCTGCCTCCCTGAAAGCTGAATCATGGTGTCGGGGGATCCAAGTTGACCAAAGTACTCAGTAAGCACCCTGTGAAGGACAGACATGACACACAGTTAAAATCACTGTAGAACAGGACAGTACTGCAATACTCATGCCAAATACATGTCACAAGACAACTACACAAAACCAAGTTAGCATATCAAAACTGTTGGGGAGTTCAGACTACCTGGAAGGACACATTGCTGCACGCATCCAGTCAAGTAGCACATGGCCACACTCAAACAGCACCAGAGCACCACCCACACATATCATGCAAACTCACGTCATTCACATTACATCTCCCTGGATACTCACATTCAGCTGAAGAAGTTGGTGATGAGCTGTGTGCGGACATCACCATCATCATCAACATCATCACTGGCATCGTGGTCCAGGCCAGGATCCTCCACAGGTGGCGGACGTTGGTCATCGTCATCCAGGATGAGAGGCAACTCCTTCCACACTGCCAGGTTGTGTAGCATGCAGCAGACGATGACAATCTTGCACACCTTTGCTGGGGCATATGGGAGGGCCCCTCCTGTCTTGACCAGGCAGCGGAAGCGGCTCTTCAGGAGACCAAAGGTCCGCTCTATCACTCTCCTGGTCCGACCATGTGCCTCATTGTAGCGCATCTGGGCTGGTGTCACAGGGTTCCTGAGGGGTGTCAGCAACCACGGCATGTTGGGGTATCCGGAGTCACCTACGGACAGACAAGTGCACATTAGCTGATTTGGAAAAGTGGGTGGAATACTACAGATCAGAACACACACAATGGTACAAAGTCAGTACACACCGACAAGCCAGGCACGCTGGTTCTGCATCTGTGCCATCATCCTCGGGATGCGACTACTCCTCATCACGTAGGCATTGTGTGCTGAACCAGGGAAACGGGCACACACATGTGTGATGCTCATATCTGCTAAACATACCACCAGAGCATTGATCGAATGGTAATGTTTACGGTTCCGGTATGCCTGCTCATGTGCCTGTGGTGGTATCAAAGCCACATGTGTCCCATCAATGGAGCCAATGACATGTGGCATCCTCCCCAGGGCATAGAAGTCACTCTTGACGTCAGTGAGTTGTTGACGTGTTGGGAAATAGATGTACTGGTTCAGGCATCTCAACATTGCCTCCAAAACATCGTGTAGCACACGGCTGAACATAGTCTGTGACATCCCACCGGCAGTCGCAACAGTGTGTTGAAAGGTACCGGTGGCAAAGAAGTGTAGGGCTGCCATTACCTTCACCTTGGGGGTCAGCGCCGTAGGGTACGTCCGGCCAGGTTGCAAATGTGGTGCCAAGCGCACTGCCAAATCCTCAAAGCAGCTGCCTGGTGAAGCGGTACCGTCGGATGCTGTCATGTTCCACCATTGTTGCCAGGTCAGGGAATGGTCTATGGACAGCTGGAGCCCTGCAGTGCATAGGTTGAAGGAAGAAAGATTGTCAGTCACCCCACATATGTGCCATTCACCATACTCAATTTCACATGATACATCATTACGTGACACAAGTACTTGATGTGTGTGACGTTCTGTCGGACATAACTCGCACCTACATGGCCATCATCTAACTTCTCAGTACAACATGTGTGCACAACAGGTACCAGGTTGTGCTATGGGAAACCATTAGGCTGTGTCACAGTACCCATTTACTGCTGTCACGTTCCACACACACACCACAGTGACATGTCTGGACAGATGCGCCACAGGCATCACAGATCATTGACAGGTAGATTCCCAGTGACCCTGTCTTGCCACATGGACACTGGCATGACATGGCGTATCATGTACACGTCAGAAAAACAAACATGACTCCCACAGGTAGTGACCCCTGTCGCATCCGCAGGACAGACATGGACGCCAGTGACGCACAACATCAAAGTCCATGCACAAACAACGTTGATGTGGAGACTGTCTCCCATCGTGCACATGGAATCAGTGACATCGGAAACACAACATGCACACAGACTGTGGAGGGACATCACTATTGTGGCAATGGGTCATCCTGTGACGTACATGCCTTCCCACATGGGACTCTGGGGGTATGTGACATGTCATACACATACACAACCTGGAAATGTGACCATGCCACATGCTCCAAAATGAACTGTTGCACATCACAGTGGTCATGTGCCCAACACACCAAGGACCCTGTCCCCATGAACACATGCACAGCCTGGGTGTGGCTGCCCACAAGTGCCACCACAGAAACCACATGTTAACCCCCATACACAGAGAAGGAAATGTAGCCTTACATGCCCCAGGAAACAGTGTGGACTGGGTGTGGTGTTGTAGGTGTGCCCCTGGGTCCCTGGCAGGTATATGTGGCTGGCATACATTCACCAGTGACAAGCATGGTGACATATGCGACTGACCTGTACAGGTACGCATTGTACAGCAATGGACCGATCGGTGTGCCCGGCCGGCCCATTGCATATGATGTGTGCGGGTACACGTTGTATCCCGAAATACGCGTTGTACAGCAATGGACCGATCGGTGTGCCCGGCCAGCCCATTGCATATGATGTGTGCGGGTACGCGTTGTATCCCGAAATACGCGTTGTACAGCAATGGACCGATCGGTGTGCCCGGCCGGCCCATTGCATATGATGTGTGCGGGTACGCGTTGTATCCCGAAATACGCGTTGTACAGCAATGGACCGATCGGTGTGCCCGGCCGGCCCATTGAATATGATGTGTGCGGGTACGCGTTGTATCCCGAAATACGCGTTGTACAGCAATGGACCGATCGGTGTGCCCGGCCGGCCCATTGCATATGATGTGTGCGGGTACGCGTTGTATCCCGAAATATGCGTTCTACAGCAATGGACCGATCGGTGTGCCCGGCCGGCCCATTGCATCTGTTGTGAGCGGGTATGCGTTGTACAGCAATGGACCGATCGGTGTGCCCGGCCGGCCCATTGCATATGATGTGTGCGGGTACACGTTGTATCCCGAAATACGCGTTGTACAGCAATGGACCGATCGGTGTGCCCGGCCAGCCCATTGCATATGATGTGTGCGGGTACGCGTTGTATCCCGAAATACGCGTTGTACAGCAATGGACCGATCGGTGTGCCCGGCCGGCCCATTGCATATGATGTGTGCGGGTACGCGTTGTATCCCGAAATACGCGTTGTACAGCAATGGACCGATCGGTGTGCCCGGCCAGCCCATTGCATATGATGTGTGCGGGTACGCGTTGTATCCCGAAATACGCGTTGTACAGCAATGGACCGATCGGTGTGCCCGGCCGGCCCATTGCATATGATGTGTGCGGGTACGCGTTGTATCCCGAAATACGCGTTGTACAGCAATGGACCGATCGGTGTGCCCGGCCGGCCCATTGCATATGATGTGTGCGGGTACGCGTTGTATCCCGAAATATGCGTTCTACAGCAATGGACCGATCGGTGTGCCCGGCCGGCCCATTGCATCTGTTGTGAGCGGGTACGCGTTGTACAGCAATGGACCGATCGGTGTGCCCGGCCGGCCCATTGCATATGATGTGTGCGGGTACACGTTGTATCCCGAAATACGCGTTGTACAGCAATGGACCGAACGGTGCGCACACATTGGCTGGGGCCTGGCATGGCAACGGACGCGTTTCGAAGCTCCAACGAGTCTGATGCAGTGAATTCAGTTGGCCAGCCACAACAATGTTGCAAAATCATGGGTGTCATGAAGTTGAAGATTTGAAGGATGCTGTGGGCGTGTATTAGTGCTGCTATTCCATGGATTGGTCAGATTCAGAAGATGCAAACGACTTGGACCTATCACTTTGGACACATGGGACAGAATCTGCCTCTGCAGCACACATATAATGCTGGCTGTTCCCCTGAGAGCTCACTTGCCTGCACTACATGCTCCAGGACGACATCTGCCACCAACACTGCTGCTGTTTATGCATCCTCTGGCTACTGCAATGGCACGTACTGTGGAGAGAGCCCCAGCCTTCAGCCTTGAGGAGAACCAGGCCCTGCTGGACAGCCTCCTTCCACAGTACAGCAAGCTGTATGGGAAACCAGGGGAGCAGGTGAGTGTGCTGTCCACTGCCTTACTAATTGTGCATGTTGTCTGACTAGCAGGACTTACAGTGTGCACACCACTGGCTAGCATGCTCACTGAGTAGTTGTCACACCCCAAAGTGTGTATTTACATGCACTGAACTGGTACAGTGCAGTAACAGTGCATTCCAACTAGGTTTACTTCCCATGCAATGATACCATGTAGTGACTGCTGGCAAACTGTTCATAGCCATTGTTGCACTGCCTGTGTACATCATGTGCCCCTGTGATTGAGACATGTATATCCAACTGTGTGATGCACGTATATGTTGCATGTGTAGTAATGGCCTTTTCACTTTGTCATCCTCACAGGTTGATGCCCACCAGAAGCAGGAAATCTGGCTGACCATCGCCCGGGAAGTAAGATCCGTGGGGGTCTACAGGCGCAGGATCCGCAACTGCCAGAAGAGGTGGCAGGACCTTCGGGGCTGGACCCGGAGGATCGCAAGGGTCCAGCTGAAGCTGTCGCCTCCTCGCAGGAGGGGCGGACACCGGACCCTGACCCCCACATGCTCAGGATCCTGGCGGTGGTCTTCCCTGACCTGGATGGGCAGCTGAAGGCCAGACAGCAGCAAGGAGGGGGTGAGTCCATGACTGCACTGTGCACTTTGTCTGACATGCTATGTGCCCTCCTCTGGCCTGGTTAAACTTCCACAGTACATCAGTCATGTGGTCCAGGACCCATGTCCCTCATTTGTGACATGCCCACTTCTCCTCTGATACGCATATGTGTGGCCCTTATAGTCAGGAAATTGTGTCATTTGGGGACTGTGTCATTGCTTTTAGCTTTGCTCAAGGTGGGGGACAGCATTTGTTCCCGTGACTATGTTGTGCGATTCATGGGTGGGTCAATTGCTTACACAATGCCTAAGTTCTGACATGTAATCTGGGTGTAACTTTGATATGTGGTCCGCTTGCTGCTCTGACTCACCACATGTCCCTGGGGAATTTGGCACACACCCATGCTCCTGGTGGGAACAATGTTTGGGCCTCAGGCGTATGTGTATCCAGTGTGTCACACATGCTTAGCCACCTGCCTACTGTTCAGGACTCATCCCTCTTACAGGTGGAGCTGGACAGTCATGCCTACTCCAGGGCATACATTACACTCTGTACTCCCACTTCCGTGTATCATCTGGCATGTTGTGATCAGTGAAATGTACCCTCAGGTGTCTGCCTCTGTCTCATTGTGCTGTGTCTTCGTTGTCAGGACTACTGGTATGTTTATCGGTTAGGGCTCAGCATGCCATCGGAGATGTGACCATGATAGACGATACTTCTGTGACTTATAGGTGTCTGATCACTTGACTGTGCACACAGGTGTTTGCGACTGTGACTTTCAGGCAGCTGTATTTTCATTCACAGCACACTGTGAGGTGCTCATGTTCAGAGAGTTGTGTTTCATGTCCCCCATATGTCCAGTTGGTATGACGTGGACAAATAGTAGTACAGATGATGTGGTTTTTGGGGGATGGACATGTGCACTTGTCAGTCACATAACTTGCATTCCCCATGCCCTCGGATTGTGACACAGTGCAGACTGTTGTTGGCTGGCTGCCATGGCCATGTGACTTGAGACAGTAATGTATGACTTTGCACGCATTCCTGTGACATGGCATTAAACTTCCTGAGACTGATCCTGCAGGGGAGTGACATGTGCAACATGCACCCCATTGTGGCATTGACTATCCGGACATGGGTGCATCATGGTGTCTGGTGCTGGTATGCATCACATGCATTTCTATTTAGACTCTGGCCATCCCTTTATCCGGACACCTGCACTGACTCAGTGGCAAGAGATGTGATGTGTGCATGTTCACATACTTCACCGTGTTCCCTGCAATGTCCAACAACTGTGTAGGTGGTGCATGTGTCCACACTGGGGTCTTACCATCAGACAGGCACCAGACAGATGGGTGCAAGGGCAGGAGGGGTGTGAGTCCCATGGTTGACCATCAGACTGACAATTGGCTTCCCCGAATCTGTGTGAGGACTTTAGGCAATGTTCAACTAAGGATGCCAGGGCTTGCTCTGTAATGTGCTGTACTTACTGTGGTGTGTGCGGTCAGTGCAGGTGACTGATGTTTGTCTGTTTCCCTAATTGTTTGCAGATACATCCACGGCCACAGGAGGGGACAGCTCCACGGACCAGGAGGAGCAGCGGAGCCAGACTGGGTCAGCATCGGACGAGTGGTCAGAGGGACCCAGTGGCACGGAGGGCGAGGGGCCCACACCGAGGAGTCATCAGCACCATCCACCTCAGCTGAGGACCACAGCAGCTCGGAGGATGACTCCCTTGTGGAGGCGGGTCTCAGCAGCCACCAAAGGCCAGCTAGTCTGTCTGGCCCCGCCACCACCACCACCACCGCCCTCCCATTGGCTCCCATTCCTGAGGTCCGTGGAGGCTCCTGTGCTCGGGAGCGTGTCTCCTTCGTGCCAGGCACCGCACCCCCTGCCCCTGTGTCCCCTGCTGCCCTGAGTGAGGAGTCTGTGTACCTCCTTCGGCAGCTCCATGTTGGGCAGACAGCAATGCTGAGTGTCCTCCATGCACACACCACTCTGTTGACACAGCTGGTGTCGTTCATGGAGGGCATCTCGACGTGTATGTCTGCCCTACAGAGGAGCAATAAGTCCATGGACTCCTCACTGACGGCAGCAGTGTCCCTCCTCCAACAGTCCCTCACCCCTCCCACCTCTGCCCCATCCACACTTCCTGCCCCCTACCTGTCCAAAGCACATGCACACCTGCACAGTCACCCAAACACACAGACACGAGCAGCACAGACACACCCAAGAGAAAGGCAAGACGTGCACACAAGCATCCTCAGGGGACTGATACCACAGACACAGGGGATGGGGAACACACACACACACAGGCATCCACATTCACTCCGCAGTCCTCCAAATCCTCTCCCTCCAAGACCCCTTCCCTTGCCTGCTACCCCACCTACACAGCAGATCTTCCTGTGTGACCTCGGCCTCTTCCCCTCCAATCCTGCTGATCCAGCATACCGGGGGAAGAGGAAGTCCACCCACACAGAGGGGAGTGCCCCTCGCCCCCGGACACCCTCCCCCAGGCGCAGGCAGACACAGGACCCCATTAGGAAGTCCCCCCGGACCAGGAATAGCAAGACCCCACCACCACCACCACGCAGCTCCACCGCCCAGTCTCTCTCCTCCATCCCCCAGGCCACCACTGCACAGGTTCCCCTGCCACACCCTGCCCCAGGTTCCCCCACACACCGATACCGCATCCCCAGACTGCTTAGGCCCTCCCCCCCTGCCACTTGCTCTTCCACCCCCAACCCAGACGCTCTGCCTGTTAGTGGCACTGTTGTGGAGACCGGAGACCGGGTCCCCCCCCTCTGTCCTGCCCACCTCATCTGCCCACCCTTCCACTCCCTTGGAGTCATGCACTGCAGTTGAGTCCACAACCACCATGTCTGACTCGGGCACTGCAGAGGGGTACCCAGTCCACTACATCAGTCCAGCCCACTGCAGTGGTTGCAGCACCCACACCAACTGACTTGTGTACCACAGTGGTGCCGGCCCCCCCTGAGTCAGACACCTCCACTGCAGTTGCCGGTGACACTCCTGCACCCACCACCCCTTCACTGCCTCACTCTGCCATCCCCTGATCCTGTCCCTGCGGTGCCTGGCCTGCCCCTTGTATGCCCCTCCAAGGGGGATGTCCCCTAACCGTACCAGTGCAGGCAAGCAATGTGTGACCAGTTGTCACTTCTCACCCTGTTGGGACTGTGATTTTGGACTGGCCATTGGCCTTAGTTTCTTTTGGACTTCCGTGTTTACCCTGACATTTGCTGAATAAAGCCTCTTTTTGTTTACTTGTGGGTTTTCTTTTGATGTACATGATGTGGATGAGTAGCATCCTGCATTTGCAGTTGTAATAGTGTTCATATCAGGAAAATGAAGTGTTGCAGTGATGGACTCCATGTGGTCCATGGGATATGTGTCCTGTTGTTGTCTGGATCTATGGCATCCTTTGCTACAGTCTGAGGGTGTAATGTTCAGCATTTGACACAGGGATGTCCATTTTGCATTTGTAAATGAACATCTTTGTCTTACACTGATGCACATCTGGTGGGCTTACCACTGTTCAATGTTCCGATTTCCCTGACTGTGTGCCCAGCTCCACTGGACATGCAGTTTTGCACATCAATGTCGAAGGACTCATCTGTGTATACAGTGCAACTTGCTTGACACATGTTTTGTGTGTATGCAGATGACTGACGTGACACTCCCGTACCCAGGCTGATGTGAGCAGAGCCTTCTGTGTGTTGTGGTTGTTGACTCACTGACGGAGTGTTCTGCTGACATGTTTGGGTCGTGCACAGACAAGGTTTGGCACAGCGGACCTTCCACAGGAGTGGAGTGCCCTCATGGCAGTGTGTAATCCGGTGACATTGCGTGGGCCTGTGTTGTGTGTTGTGTAAGCATGTCTGTGCGTGTTCCCTTCCCTTTTCCTACACAGGCTGTGTCCCTAGGGATGTTCCTGTTTGTGATGCTTGCTGAGTTGTTCTGTGTTCATCCAGCATCTTGGACCTGGTTTCTCCGTGATGTGGGTGCATGGCGGCAAACTAATGTTCATGAGGTTGTCATACCAGGTTGTCTTTGTTGTCAGGGCTGGGGATGTGGGCAAACGCAGATGGGACACATTCAGGATTCCCCTTGGCACTTGTTGTTTACACATGTCATGTAATTTACAGTCTATGGTAGCTTTCAGTGATTGTGACACGTTGTGTGTGTGACTGCTGCCACTCCTCAGGGTCAGAGCTGCAATGTTGGAAGTTGTGTACGTGTGTTCTTCGTGTGTCACCTTGGCTTCTTCGTTGGTGTGTGACTATGGCCAGGATCCCATTGATTGTGGTGGATTTCACATCATGCCCATGTACGGCATACTGTGCTGTGTGTCAGACATTGACGAGTCTTGTTGACTGGCCATGTGTGATGGGTTTCTGCACCTTAGTTCCCACCACCACCCCTGGTATTGTCATGGGTGCATGTCCAATGTCACCAGTCCATGTGAGCTTCACTGCTGCACATTGGTGGAGATCAGGGTGTGTGGTGTTGAGTGTGTGCAAAAGTGAGTTGTTGCACAGCTACACCCCTACCTCCATATTGGCCTTGGCTGGCAGGCCGTGCTGATTGATTGGAGCTTGTGTAGGTGTGATGGTAGTTAGTTGCTCAGGACACATGGCTGTGGTTCACAGTGTGAACGACATCTAACTTTGTCATCACAGTGGGATTATCATGCAGGCTAGTGTCAGCACAATGTGGGGTCCCTGGGGGTAGTGCTGTGGTGGGTCTGTCTCTTGCTGTGTTAGTTGCTGTTCCTACAAGCTTGTGTGACATGTGTAATTTGGGCTCCCTCTCATCTAACAATGCCTGATTGCCCACATAGGGGTATCCGATCCATGAGTAACTTTTGTATGGCACTGTATACACATCTGTGTGGTTGGAATTCAGGCCTCCTCATGTGTTGTGTGGTTGCCTGGGGACACTGGCACACCCCCCATCACCTGTTGTGTTTGATATGCAGTGTGAGTCTGCCTGTTTGTGTTTGTGCCTTTGCACCACTGCATTGGCATATCTTGAGTGTGCCATTGGCTGTATGTTGTTTGGTGGCTTTCCCCTGCTGTCCCTGGGACTCCTAGGTCATCAGTCAGCACAATAATCATGGTTTGTATGTCCCATTGCTGCCATGGTATGGTATTTGTTCACCTGACATCTACAGTCTCCACAGGATAGCTACATTTGTGTGTCCATTGGTGCAGATATGTGGGTCAGCATTATGATGGTCACTTCTGTCATTGTGTTATTTGTGAATGCTGATAATGTGGGCCCCCATGGGTGATGTTTGTATGCACATAGCCAAAACGATGTTTCAGTGACACTGCATTGTTTGCCTCGACCAATCTATGTTGCTATGGGACACAAGCACTACTATGCCACTGATGCGTTTGTTGTTGTGTGACCAGGATTCATCCATGCAGTTTGGCTTTGGCAGCTTTTACCATGACTACGCTTCCCTTTTGGTCACTGTAGTGATGGGGCTTTAGGCCCCATTGCCACACTGTTCAAAATGTGCATCAGCTATGGACACCACACTTCCCTTTTGGTCACTGTGGTGATGGGGCTTTAGGCCCCATTGCCACACTGTTCAAAATGTGCATCAGCTATGGACACCACACTTCCCTTTTGGTCACTGTGGTGATGGGGCTTTAGGCCCCATTGCCACACTGTTCAAAATGTGCATCAGCTAGGGACACCACACTTCCCTTTTGGTCACTGTGGTGATGGGGCTTTAGGCCCCATTGCCACACTGTTCAAAATGTGCATCAGCTATGGACTCCACACTTCCCTTTTGGTCACTGTGGTGATGGGGCTTTAGGCCCCATTGCCACACTGTTCAAAATGTGCATCAGATATGGACACCACACTTCCCTTTTGGTCACTGTGGTGATGGGGCTTTAGGCCCCATTGCCACACTGTTCAAAATGTGCATCAGCTATGGACTCCACACTTCCCTTTTGGTCACTGTGGTGATGGGGCTTTAGGCCCCATTGCCACACTGTTCAAAATGTGCATCAGCTATGGATAGCACACTTCCCTTTTGGTCACTGTGGTGATGGGGCTTTAGGCCCCATTGCCACACTGTTCAAAATGTGCATCAGCTATGGACCCCACACTTACCTTTTGGTCACTGTGGTGATGGGGCTTTAGGCCACATTGCCACACTGTTCAAAATGTGCATCAGCTATGGATAGCACACTTACCTTTTGGTCACTGTGGTGATGGGGTGTTCGAGCCCATTGCCACAGTGGCCATGGTTGGCTTGCATTGTGGAGGCCACACACATTTCTGTGTGACACATGTGCTAGGGGGTCACATTGTATGTTCAATGTCATGTTCAGTGTTGTAGGCATTTGACACAGACTACACACACTTGTCATGGTGTTGGGGGGGACGTAATCTTCTGTCATTCCTTATGTGGGAGTATGCTAGTTGTGTCATGCATTACCCGTCCTATGAGTAGGAGTGGTGTTAGTGGTAGGCATCCATCCCCCCATGAGTGGGGATGGTAGTAGTGACAGGCATCCAGGCCACCCTGAGTAGGGGTGGTGGTAGTGGTAGGCATCCATCCCCCCATGAGTGGGGATGGTAGTAGTGACAAGCATCCAGCCCCCTAAGGGTGGGGTTGGTAGTAGTGACAGGCATCCAGCCCCCCCTGAGTAGGGGTGGTGGCAGGCCTCTAGCCCCCCCTGAGTGGGGGTGGTGGTAGTGGTAGGCATCCATCCCCCTAAGGGTGGGGATGGTAGTAGTGGCAGGCATCCAGGCCCCCCTGAGTAGGGGTGGTGGTAGTGGTAGGCATCCAGGCCCCCCTGAGTAGGGGTGGTGGTAGTGGTAGGCATCCATCCCCCCATGAGTGGGGATGGTAGTAGTGACAGGCATCCAGCCCCCTAAGGGTGGGGTTGGTAGTAGTGACAGGCATCCAGCCCCCCCTGAGTAGGGGTGGTGGTGGTGGCAGGCATCTAGCCCCCCTGAGTGGGGGTGGTGGTACTGGTAGGCATCCATCCCCCTAAGGGTGGGGATGGTAGTAGTGGCAGGCATCCAGGCCCCCTGAGTAGGGGTGGTGGTAGTGGTAGGCATCCAGGCCCCCTGAGTAGGGGTTGTGGTAGTGGTAGGCATCCATCCCCCCATGAGTGGGGATGGTAGTAGTGACAGCCATCCAGGCCCCCTGAGTAGGGGTGGTGGTAGTGGTAGGCATCCAGCCCCCCTGAGTAGTGATGGTGGTAGTGGTAGGCATCCATACCCCTAAGGGTGGGGATGGTAGTGGTGGCAGGCATCCAGGCACCCATGAGTAGGGGTGGTGGTAGTGGTAGGCATCCAGCCCCCTGAGTAGTGGTGGTGGTAGTGGTAGGCATCCATCCCCCATGAGTGGGGATGGTAGTAGTGACAGCCATCCAGGCCCCCTGAGTAGGGGTGGTGGTAGTGGTAGGCATCCAGCCCCCTGAGTAGTGATGGTGGTAGTGGTAGGCATCCATACCCCTAAGGGTGGGGATGGTAGTGGTGGCAGGCATCCAGGCACCCATGAGTAGGGGTGGTGGTAGTGGTAGGCATCCAGCCCCCCCTGAGTAGTGGTGGTGGTAGGCATCCATCCCCCCATGAGTGGGGATAGTAGTAGTGACAGGCATCCAGCCCCCCATGAGTAGGGGTGGTGTTAGTGGTAGGCATCCAGGCCCCCCTGAGTAGGGGTGGTGGTAGTGGTAGGCATCCAGCACCCATGAGTAGGGGTGGTGGTAGTGGTGGGCATCCAGGCTCCCATGAGTAGGGGTGGTGGTAGTGGTGGGCATCCAGGCCCCCCTGAGTAGGGGTGGTGGTAGTGGTAGGCATCCATCCTCCCATGAGTGGGGATGGTAGTAGTGAAAGCCATCCAGGCCCCCCTGAGTAGGGGTGGTGGTAGTGGTAGGCATCCAGCCCCCCCTGAGTAGTGATGGTGGTAGTGGTAGGCATCCATACCTCTAAGGGTGGGGATGGTAGTGGTGGCAGGCATCCAGGCACCCATGAGTAGGTGTGGTGGTAGTGGTAGGCATCCAGCCCCCCCTGAGTAGTGGTGGTGGGAGTGGTAGGCATCCATCCCCCCATGAGTGGGGATGGTAGTAGTGACAGGCATCCAGCCCCCCATGAGTAGGGGTGGTGTTAGTGGTAGGCATCCAGGCCCCCCTGAGTAGGGGTGGTGGTAGTGGTAGGCATCCAGCACCCATGAGTAGGGGTGGTGGTAGTGGTGGGCATCCAGGCCCCCATGAGTAGGGGTGGTGGTAGTGGTGGGCATCCAGGCCCCCCTGAGTAGGGGTGGTGGTAGTGGTAGGCATCCATCCCCCCATGAGTGGGGATGGTAGTAGTGACAGGCATCCAGCCCCCTCTGAGTAGGGGTGGTGGTGGTGGCAGGCATCTAGCCCCCCCTGAGTGGGGGTGGTGGTAGTGTTAGGCATCCATCCCCCCATGAGTGGGGATGGTAGTAGTGGCAGGCATCCAGGCCCCCCTGAGTAGGGGTGGTGGTAGTGGTAGGCATCCAGGCCCCCCATGAGTAGGGGTGGTGGTAGTGGTAGGCATCCATCCCCCATGAGTGGGGATGGTAGTAGTGACAGGCATCCAGGCACCCATTAGTAGTGGTGGTGGTAGTGGTAGGCATCCATCACCCCATGAGTGAGGTTGGTAGTAGTGACAGGCATCCAGCCCCCTAAGGGTGGGGTTGGTAGTAGTGACAGGCATCCAGCCCCCCTGAGTAGGGGTGGTGGTGGTGGCAGGCATCTAGCCCCCCATGAGTAGGGGTGGTTGTAGGGTGGTGTTGGTGATAGGCATCCATCCCCCTATGGGTGTGTATGGCATTGGTGTTGTCCATCCCACCCCTATGGTTCTGCTGTTGCTAGTGTACGTTATTTGTGCATCCCTATGTGTGTGTGACATATTTCGGGTACGTGTAGTTTGTTTGTATTGTTGGTGTTTGACTTACCGCCTGCGCCGTACGCGTCCATGCCGGTCCCGGTAATAGATGTAGAGTATAGGTAGGACCTGCGCAATGGGATTCATGCTTGGATCGTCTCGTTCGGGTTTCTCGTGTCTTCGAGTCGTACTCGTAGCAGGCTTGTTCGTCTCGTAGCCGTGGATCGTCTTGTGGCGCGAAACGGAGCTTATGTACGGCTCGCCCGGATGCTCAAACGGGCCGGACGTAGCGACGGGTTCGGCGCGTACGGATTGCGCATCGTACTAGTCCGGCCGGAAGGTGCTGTGTATTTGCTTCCGTGCGGCTCGATTCGGCGTTCACGGATCCGGCTCGGGCGGGGAACAGGAGCTGGATTGGGTGAGTACGGCTCGATCGGAAACTGGGTTGTTATACGCATCGTACTTGTTCGTCCGGACAAGTGTACGAATCGGTCGGGAAACACGCATTCGGCTTGTATTTTTTCCGGACGAATACTGTTAGGTGCCCTATCGGCCGAGATCGGAATCGACCCCTCAGTAGTAGTTCAGCAAGAAAAGTAATTTAACCTATGCTGCAGCTCAGTATATATCTTTCAGTGTCAGAAACTTTTTGAAACACTCACACTTGCTGACTCACTGGAGGTTGTCATCAGGGATGTCATGAGTGTTGTCAATGACCATGTCATGAGTGATGTGATATGTGAGGCCATAAGTAGTGCATTGCGGGGGGCATAAGTCATAGTTAGCTCAGGTAACTTTAATTTCTGAATTTATATGGTTTTGTGTGTGTAAAATCTGAACCTAACTATAATGTCCCTGTAACCTTTGTTTTTTTCAGTGAATATATATGTAAATATATATGTGTATATTTATAAATGTATATATATGTGTATATCACTTCATTCCGTTGCCTCCTGGATATCTCCAAACACGGACGCGGACCCTTCTGTAAGTGCTTTGCAAATTAGTTTATTGCTTCGTCGCCATTATATGTGTATATATATCCTTTTTTTCACTGTAAAAAATAAAAGTTAAAGTAGCGTAAAGTCAGGTGAATATGTCACTGACAAATTAATGTTTTGAACTAAAAAAAAACACCACTTAAATTTATCACAGCTAACTATAACTTGCCCCCCTGCCATGCACTGCTTCTGACCTCACATATTACATCACTCATGACATGTTCTATGGCACCATTTATGACATCACTGATCTCAAATGACATGAGGGATGACATCACTGACACAATATCGTTGTAAGTATTATTTTCGTCAAAAGTATCAAAAAACAATATTGTTTACCATAATATCGTGATCCTAAACTTATAATGGTAAGTACAAACATATTGGAAAATAAATATTGATGACACTAATATCATCAAAAATTAGACAAAAATATCGTTTTTTTTTAATATAAATAGAGTTGAAAGAAGTAAGTGTTAAATATCTTATTAAATAATTTTAATATAATGTAAATTAAATATATTCCACTAATATTTAATACTCTCTCACTCTCTCTCTCTATGTATACATATATATTATCTACTGGCGGTCGCCAGTAGATAGTTATAGTTAGGACCTATTTTCCATAGGAAATCCGCAACATTCTATTTGAAATAACGTTGGCGCCGGTTGACGAATCTTTGCGAAAGTTTCCAACTTGTTGGGGCGCTCCGGTCCGCTCCTATCCTGAAATTCTCGGGGTGATTCATCAAGCGGGGGCCGAGAAAAAAGGGGGGTCCCAAAACGCGTTTTCCCCATTCATTTTTCCATAGGAACCTTTAGTCGCAGCTACAGCCCGAACTGCTGAACGGAATTACACCAAATTTGGCAAAGAGGTAGCCCTTGGTTCAGTGTCGTGCCTTTTGCTTAAATGGTGTAAATCCGTTCAGTAGTTTCTGAGAAAATCACAAATAAAATCACATATATATCTATGGCCGAGTAGGGTCCGCATACCCTCCCGATCACGAGCTGCATGCTAATTGGCTGTCAACACTCCAAATCAGGAAGTGTTGGCAGCCATTTTGTCCCTCGGTAGAACCGAGGGACCGAAACAAGTGCGCAAAGCGCAAAAAGGGGCAGGGTAGAAACACCCTGACCCCCTAGGTCTGCTCAGGGGGTCCCACAAGGACCCCCTGGGCAAAAAAAAGCATTTAAAAAAAAAAAAAAATCGGCGGGATGCGCTTAGGGTGCGCGGATCTTGCCGATTAAAAAAAAGAAACAAGTGCGCAAAACGCACAAAGGGCGCAGGGTAGAAACACCCTGACCCCCTAGGTCTGCTCAGGGGGTCCCACAAGGACCCCCTGGGCAGAAAAAAGCATTTTTAAAAAAAAAGCAATGCCTGGCTCCCGCAGGAGGCGGGGAGCCGGCAGGGTCCGTGGGGGAGTTGGGGTCCCCCCACGGACCCCAAAGGATAGCGCCAGCCCCAAATGTTATTTTAAAAAAAAACCAAAAAAACAAAGGCCGGACCCGGGGGATGGGGTCCCCGGGGCCATAAGTGGCCTGAGGAGGGGGGCAACGCAGCCCCCCTCCATAAGTTTTATTTAAAAAAAAAAAGAAGGCCATGCCTCGGGGGATGCGGTCCCCGGGGCCGATTAAGGCCTGAAGAGGGGGGCCACGCGGCCCCCTTCCAAATTAAAAAAAAAAAAAATACTAAATATTAGGGGGCAGGCCCTGGGGGATGGGGTCCCCAGGGCCAAGAATTAGAAAGAAGGGGGCCACACAGCCCCCTTCTTAAAAAACAAATAAACAAAAATACCGGCATCGCGCCGGAGGCCACGCCCTCCTTGGAGCACTCTGCAAACGCGCCCCTGGCGCGTTTGCAGATGGGGAACGAATTCCCCTTGAATACTGGGGGTCCCTGGGGCCAACTAGCCCACCAGGAACCTCCAGTATGCTCAGGGGCTGCGTTGCAGAGAGGTGTACAGAGGCCACGCCCCTTTTACACCTCTCTGCAACGCAGCTCTGTGGCGCTTTTTGGAGGTACATGGTGGGCTAGTTGGACTCCAGGGACCCTCAGGATTCAAGGGGACTTAATCCCCCAACTTAAAACGCACCACGGGGCGCGTTTGCACAGTGGTGAAGGGAGGGGCGGGGCTTCAGGTGACATGTGTGCAAACAGGCCCCGTGGCGCGTTTTAAGATGGGGAATTAAATCCCCTTCAATCCTGAGGGTCCCTGGGGCCAACTAGCCCACCAGGTATGTCCAGAAGCGCCACAGAGCTGCATTGCAGAGAGGTGCAAAGGGGCGTGGCCTCTGAACACCTCTCTGCAACGCAGCTCCCTGGCGCATACTGGAGGTACAGGATGGGCTACTTGGACCCCAGGGACCCTCATGATTCAAGGGGACTTAATCCCCCAACTTAAAACGCACCACTGGGCGCGTTTGCACAGATGTCACCTCAGGCCCCGCCCCCTCCCTTCACCATTGTGCAAATATTCCTCTAAAATCAGCCGAAAGACGAATTCCGATTTACTCACCTGTTATCAGGAGAGAACCCAGTGCTGCATCTTTTAGCCCAGCACTGACCTTGAAAAGTAATTCTAACCGTACTTACCAGTAACTTGAATTTCCTTCCATAGGCTAACATTGACTGGTTTCACTTGGAAATTCTTCTAAGTGTGGAGTTTTGGAACTTTATAATATTAATCTAAAATCAGCCGAACTACGAATTCCGATTTACTCACCTGTTATCAGGAGAGAACCCAGAGTTGCATATTTTAGCCCAGCACTGACCTTGAAAAGTAAGTCTAACTGTACTTACCAGTAACTTGAATTTCCTTCCATAGGCTAACATTGACTGGTTTCACTTGGAAATTCTTCTAAGTGTGGAGTTTTGGAACTTTATAATATTCCTCTAAAATCAGCCGAACTACGAATTCCGATTTACTCACCTGTTATCAGGAGAGAACCCAGTGCTGCATCTTTTAGCCCAGCACTGACCCTGAAAAGTAATTCTAACCGTATTTACCAGTAACTTGTATTTCCTTCCATAGGAATCCATTGTCTGGTTTTCAGCAGAAAAGTTTCAAAGTGTCAATTTTCACAAACTACAAATATTCCTTAAAATCGCCTGTATGACTTAAACGCATTCTTTCAACTGTTTACAGGAGATGCACCAGTGCTGGATCCAGGATCCACCACTGAGTAAGAAAAAGTAACGATAACACTACTTACCTGCTAAGTGAATTTCCTCCCATAGGATAACATTGGTGATTCTATGTGAAAAAGTTTCTAAGTGTCAACTTTTAAAATACAATAATATTCCTTAAAAATCACTACTGTAACCAAAACGCTTTTACTCAACTGTTTACAGGAGATGTCCCAGGACTGAATCTAGGATCCAGTCCTGTGGTTAGAAAAGTAATCCATAAAGTAACTAATTGCATTTAACTTGAAATTCACATTGAGCTCAATGTTGCATTGTGTTTGAAATTGTGTTTCCCATTGCAACAACCTTAACTACTGTACTTAAAAGTCTATTGCCTATTTGCAAAGTATTTAAACTAAAGTAATTCATTCTGAGAAAGTATATTTTGTAATGTAATGTATAATGTAATTACAATGTAATTTAAACAATAAAATATCTAAAAATAAATAGTTTAAAAAATGTTGTAAATCAGTATCAAAAAAATAAATATAACAATTAATACATTTAAAAATTGTCATTTACAAAACCTTTGAAATTCACTGAAAAAAACCATAGGTTTCAGACATGTTATAGTTAGAAATTTGCATTTAAAAACCTTACAAATTCACTGAAAAAACCATAGGTTTTAGGGACAGTTATAGTTAGTTGGACATTGCACTCGTACAAAACCCGTGAAATTCCCCCGTTATAGTTAGTTCAGGTAACTATAACTCGCGCCCCGCAATGCACTTCTGATGACGTCACATATTACATCACTCATGACATGGTCAGTGACATCACTGATGACATCACTGATGACATCTCAAATGACATCACTGATGACATCACTGATGACATCATCCATGTGATAATTTGATGCATCTTCTCACACCCTAATATAACTTTTGATACACCCACTGTAAATTACAGGCTGCCATTGTCAAAACCATAGACACTCCAACACCAATTACTATATACACACTCACTGATTCTTAGGTCTACACACACACATCTACTCACTCACCCGTACAGTCACTCATACTTATAGTCACTCAGTACAGGACTATTATATGCACTCATACACCTATATAAACACTCACACACCGCCACTCATCCATAGAGGTACTCACACACCTAGTCAGTCATGCAATAAATTAAGCACACACCCATTTACTCATCTATACAGTTATACACACACCAGCTCACTTACTCATACAAATACTAGCACATTCTTACGCTCTTATACAATCACTGATACAAGCACACACTCATCCATACAGTCACTCTCACAATCACACACTCTCGCTTATAGCTATTTATATACTCCAACACACACATATATACTGCCTTTCACACATGTAGTTACTCACACATGTACCACTGGGACATACATTCACTCACTAACACACTCTTACACACACTTCCCCACCAATACAGTCTATCACAGATGCACTCTTGAAACCATCCACCCAGTGAATCACCCACTCACACATCTATGCACAGAGTCGCACACACCCCACCCACACAAACACTCAGGCACCCATACAGATACTCAGACAACCAATCAATAACTCATATAGACACTCATGTAGCTATTCACAAACCCATGCAGCCACTTACACAGCAACAGACAGACGGATACAGACATTCACCCAGTTTAGTCACTAACCCATGCATTCAGTAAGATACGTTTAATCACTCACTTATAGAGTTAGTCACGCACCTACTAAATCATCTATTCAGACACTTATACACCCACTCATTCTTCAATACGCCTTTCCCTATATATATTAAACATATTTAAACTTTACAGAAACACACAGTCACTGGATGATGTCATCAGTGATGTCATTTGAGATGTCATCAGTGATGTCATCAGTGATGTCACTGACCATGTCATGAGTGATGTAATATGTGACGTCATCAGAAGTGCATTGTGGGGCGCGAGTTATAGTTACCTGAACTAACTATAACGGGGGAATTTCACGGGTTTTGTACGAGTGCAATGTCCAACTAACTATAACTGTCCCTAAAACCTATGGTTTTTTCAGTGAATATATTATATATATATATATCCACAGAGAGTGTAGCATAATTAAATAATATTTTATATTATATTAATGGAAAAATACATTTATATGAATATATATCTATATATATTCGTAGTAATAAATTACATATATTAAATTTAGTATAATACAAAATGAATACATATTTTTCTTAATTATGATAGACTATATATA
This sequence comes from Calotriton arnoldi, assembly GCA_963921515.1. NCBI lineage: Eukaryota > Metazoa > Chordata > Amphibia > Caudata > Salamandridae > Calotriton > Calotriton arnoldi. The sequence goes on from CAWUFW010001628.1 coordinate 1,287,093, forward strand.
TACTTATGTATATATATATATATATATATATCGCTTCCAAATATTAATAATACGCACTCTCAGGATCAGGCAAGATGAATACAGGAATCTGTTTATTTACACATAACGCGTTGCGGCTGCCCAGCAGCCTTGATCACATGTGATCAAGGCTGCTGGGCAGCCGAAACGTGTTATGTGTAAATAAAAGGATTCCTGCATTCATCTTGCCTGGCCCTGAGAGTGCGTATTATTATTTTTTTAAAATATTTTTTACTACAGATACAGCATATACAGTTAAACATTCTTTCTGAAATTGCCATAGCGTAATCAACAGGAATTTTAGTCACATATAATACAGTCCTATATCCTAGCGATTTGTGTGTCTCGTTCTCCCATTAACTTTGTCTCTCCCCACTACTCTTCTGTATTATCTTGCGGTTCAGATTGATTTGCCCCCTGTGTTCCCTCCCCGGGAGTTCATAATGCAGTATCCAGGGATTCCAAATTTTCTTAAACTTCTTTGGACATCCACTGGCTTTATATGTCGTTTTTCCCCAGACATGTTTAAGTCCATGCCACCTCTCCACTCGTGTAATGTGAGCGGCATTGCCTTCCCCCAGTTACGTGCCAAATCTCGTTTTGCAACCACTAGGCCTAAGTTCGCTAATATTAGCTTTGTTCTGGGGAGGTCCAGTTCCATAGATATACCCAGTAACACGAACTTGGGGTCCATGGGTATCTTTTCGCCTAGTATTTCCCCAAGCTCGACCGTTATGATTTCCCAGGATCCCTGTATCACTGAACATTCCCAAATTGTGTGTATATATGTGCCTTCCTCATGATTGCATCTGTGGCAGCCGGCAGCATCAGCCCTTCCCATTTTGTGTAGACGGGATCTGTCATAATAGGTCCTATGCAGTACCTTAAATTGGATAAGTCGGAGACGGGATTTGATAGCGACTTCTCATGGGTGCATCAATGCTATCTCCCAGTCAAGGTCTTCCATGGTTCCCAATTCTAATTCCCATTTTGCCCTCACATTTATGAGATTATCTGGTTTGCTGTTTATTAAAGTTTTATAAGTCCATGAGACTGCTTTCTCGCTAATTTCTCCCATGAGAAGTCTTCCCTCTAGCGGGGCATATTCAGGGATGTTCTCCATGTCTCCTCTTTGAGCTCTCCAAGCATGCGCCATTTGCATATATTTATAATATTGTTTCTGGTGCAGCTCTTATTCCTTTTGCAGATGTGAAAAGGTGGATAATTCTTTACCATCTAAAATGTCTCTAGTTTTAGAGATGCCCAACAGGTTCCACTTCCCGAAGCCCTTTAATTTTGCGAATTCTCGATGTCTCATCCCCTCCCAGAGTGGTGTTTCTTTTGTGATTCGATCATCCAACTTCATCTGCCTTTCTGCTCTCCTTCATGCATTTATCGCCACCTGTGTAGTTGCCAGTAATTGCCTAGCTCTCTTTCCTCCGTAAAGCTAATAGGTGTGTGGGCGTGCCTCAAATTATTTACGCTCTAGTGCATATGTGGGGTGGTCTCCCGGCATGTGCTCCCAGTCGTTGATGACAATTAAATGGGCTGTCTAGCGCCACTCTGGGGGTACCACCGTCCCATAGGAACTTCCTTAGCGCCTCATCAATCATAACAAAAACCTCTTCAGGGAAACGGTGGTATGTGTTCTGAAGTAGATATAAAGAATTTCGGCAGTGTGATAATTTTATATAGTGCTGCTTTCCCTAGAAGTGTCAGAGGCAGTGATTTCCATCTCTCTATGTCTGCGTTAAATTCCGTGATAGCTCAAAATATATTCTGATTTAGGCTTTCGAGTCTGTTTGCTGAGACGTATAAACCTCGGTATTTTATCCCTTCTATTTCAATTTTAAGCTGTCCCAGGGCCTCGTGTTGTTCAAAGCCTTGGGTTGCAGGATATAGGCAGGACTTTTCCCAATTAATTTTGTATCCTGCATGTTCCCCACATCGTTCAAATGTTTCAAAGATACATGGGAGGGTATCTCGGGTGTTAGTGATATAGAGAAGGATATTGTCTGTGTATAGGGATTTACGTTCATCTGTGGTCACACCTACATCCCTTAGGAAGCCTGATATCCCCCGGTGTACCCGAATTGTGCATGCTAGAGGCTCTAATATGAGGGCGAAAAGCAGTAGGGATAGGGCACACCCCTGCCTAGTACCACGTCCAATAGTGAACTCTTCAGAGGTTACTCCATTCACTCATACACAGGCCACTGGTTGTTTGTACAAGATAGCTATCCAGTGTCGGAATTTGGGACCGAATCCGAATTTCTCGAGGGTCGCCATGAGGAAGGGCCAGTGGACTGTGTCGAAGGCTTTTTCAGCATCTAACGACAGTATTAGATGTGGAACAATCCTGGCACTTGCAACCTCTAGCCAGTTGTGAAGTCGACGTAGGTTCAGTCTGGTTGACCTTTTGGGCGTAAAACCGGATTGGTCATGGTGGATAAGGTTGGGTATGACAGCTGTTAATCTACGGGTTAATATGAGGGCTAAAATTTTTATTTCCATGTTCAGTAGCGATATAGGCCTATAAGAGCTGCATCTTTCAGAAGCCTTGCCCATTGTATGTATTACCGCAATTGTGGCATTTCAGAGGTCTTGTGGAAGGATGCCCGCCTGTTGCATTTCTAGAAACATATTGAGGAGGTGGGGGCTCAACAGGTCTACATTCTGCTTATAAAGTTCAGGTGGTATTCCATTGGGGCCTGGAGTTTTACCGGGTTTCAGAGAACCAATGGCTTCTCTAATTTCTGTAAGCGCTATTTCTTTATCTAGTGTTTGGGTCTTTTCTTTATCTAATGTAGAGAGGTCGATTTCAGCGAGGTATCTTTCTATTTGTAGTGTCTCTGCCAGGGGAAGTTTCGCATAGAAAGCCTCATAATATTGTGCAAAAGTGGTTGCTATATCGGTGGGCGTATCATGTGTTTGACCATTGTCTGAGGCAATCTGGGTTACCCATCTTGCCTCCCTTTCTTTTTTGCTAAGCCATGCCAGTAACCTACCCACCTTGTCTCCGACATCATATAGGTGTCGGTGCATGGCTTGGATTGCGTCTCTCTGGGTTCGGGCTTAGTGCTCCCTGCGGAGAACTTGCATATTTCGCAGTAGCAAAGTACCTTCACTGGTTAGGGGTTGTTTTTCAATTTGGAGGAGTTTCAACTCGATTTCTTCCATTTCCTCCCTCTCTCTTTTTCTTTATGCGCGACTATGTTCTGGGCTCTGTCTCTTAGGACCATTTTGTATGCCTCCCAGAGTATTGGGGCAGACTCTACAGATCCTACATTTTCTTTAAAGATATTTCTGTGTCTGCTCTGATTTCTTGGGCTACTTTGGATTCTTTGAGTTCCCAAGCATTAAGTTTCCAGCCTTTCATGACAGGGTGTTTTTTCTTACCCACTGTAAGCCATAAAGGCAAGTGGTCAGAAAGGCCTCTAGCCAAAAATTCTGCTTTATGGATTTCAGGTACTTCTCCGGCCTGGGCAAAAATATAGTCAATTCTGGAAAAGACTCTATGTGCCCCTGAGTAGAATGAGAATGCTTTGGTGGGTGGGTGTTGTCTGCGCCAGACGTCTGCTAGTCCTAGTGTTTCAGTGAACAGTTTGAGTTGCGTGTCCTTAGGATTACCTGCGATTAACGTGGTGCGATCCATCTGAGGCTCTACGACATCATTAAAGTCTCCCCCTATTAAGTGAATATTTGAACCCGCCTGCATGAGTATGTCTGTGAGCTTTTCTAAAGTTTGTTTCTGTAGTCGTGGGAAAGCATACACACTGATTAGGGCAATGTCTTTCCTGTCCCAGATCCCTTTTACCGCCACGTATGTCCCATTGGGGTCTCTCCACGTGCGTTCTACTCTGAATGGTGGAGAATTCCTAATAAGAATTGCGACCCCTCTCGCACCTGTAGAGAAGCCCGCGTGTTCTAGCATTTTATATGCCCCCTGCCCATAAATCCACACTGTGTACCCTTCAGGTGTGTTTCTTAGAGGAATATTACCTCTGGCTTCATTCTTTTAATGTATGCTTCTACGAGGCCCCTTTTAACCTTATTTCCCAACACATTCACGTTCCAGGACAAGACAGAGTAAGTATTGTTACGGTGTGTCGCCAGATTGCTCTTGTATATGTCGAACTGTATTTTTTGGAATGTTTCTCGTGTGTCCTACATTCCTGCTGTGCTGTTTTTTAGGGATCCTGCCTGATTTCAACTCTAACTTAACTATTTTTTTCCCAATACTCCAACTCCCCACCCTCCCTAACCCCCACTCTCCCCCGCCACCCACACAACATGACCAACTGTGCCGTGGATGGATTTGAGAGGTCTCTACCCACCTCTAAGCCCCAAATGTGTTCCTAATCTCCTATTTCCCCTGTTATCCATTAGTTGATGACTAAACTGGGGAGCGGCTTTCGAGTCTATTTCAAGTCTCTTTTTCTGCTGCGGGAAAGTCCGCATGGAGAAGAAGAAACAGGAAAAGAAGTGGAGAAAGAAGGAACTGCAAGAGAAAGAGATGAAAGGAAACGTGAACTGAAAGAAAAAAACACACACAGGGGGAGAGGGGCTCTCCGCCAGCTTACTGTCCCTTCGCCCTCGGTCGACCCAATTTGGTTCATCCTTCTCCCCTTCCACCTTGTTGAATCTGTGATGCTGATTCGAGTGCCATTGCCCCTGTGTTGGATTCCTCCCGAAGGTTGAAGTTTCGCAATAGTGGGTGATCGCTATCCAGGTCTGAGGATATTTTTCGCTCTGTGTGCTCCGGGGTACGCCATCGTCTTGTTCTGGTTTTACGAGTCTTTTCTTATTCCTTGCCTCCCGATTGAGTGTCGTCAGAGTCTGAGGGCTGGTGCACTGTTTCAATGGTTTTTCTTTTCCGGTATGGAGTTGCCCTTGTGAATTCTCCTGAGCGGCCTGTGCTGTATTTCAATTTTAGTCTGTGTGATCTGGGTCTATTGGCTGCGGAGGGGCCCCCCCTGGAGGCTACCGTCCGATCTCTTGATATTCGTTAAGGTGGGTGCTCCTCTATCCACTGCCATGCCTCTTCTGGTGTTTGAAAGATAAACGTTTTGGCCTGGAATATTACTTCTAATTTGGCCAGGAAAAGCAACATGTATTGTATCTGGAGGCTCCTTAGCTTTTCTTTCACGTAGTTGAATGTCTTGCGCTGCTTTTGTATCTTCCTTGGATAGTCCGGGAATACCATTATTTTGATGTTTGCGATTCGGATCTCCCCCATCTGCCTCATTTCCTGGAGTATGAGGTTTCGATCTTGGTAGTTTAAGAAGCGTGCGATTAGAGGTCTTGGTGGTGCTCCGGTTGGGGGTTTTTGACCTGGTATTCTTTGGGCTCTTTTAATCACAAAACAGGGGGAGAACTGCATATTTGGGAGGGAATCATTAAGCCATTTATTCAAAAAGGCACATGTATCCAAGCCTTCGATGGCCTCTGGAAAGCCAATGAAGCGCAGATTGTTTCTGCATGAGCAATTTTCTGTGTCTTCGACCCTTCACGCTACCTCCTTCATGGCTGCCATCAAGGATGTGACCTCTTTTCGCAGGGTGTGAGAAGGTGAGAAGTGTCTTCTACCTCTGATATTCATTGCTCCGCCTGTGTGACTTTTTCTGAAAATATTTCGAAGGTCTTGACACAGTAAGTTGACATTGATTCGGATTTCGTCAATCTTACCCTTTAGCGCCTCTCTGGAAGATTGAATCACTTGCAACAATATAGTATTGTCCGGTATTTCTGCCATAGCTCCTGCTGATGTAGGAGGTGCAGTCATAACTTTGGCAAACTTGTCCATTTCCCCCTGCCTTTGTGGTTTCGGCTCTTTGTCCTTTGCCATCTGGCGTGGCCTTTACAGTGCTATGGTTATTTTTAGTGTATCTAAGCTGCTATACCGTTGCCCTGGTGGTGAACTTACCGAGTCCCTTACAGTGTTCACTGCATAAATTCTCTGTTTCCCAGGGGGGGTCCTCTTGACTTTGTAATCACTCCTTGGTTCCCTCAGGAGGTAGAGTATGTATGTTGGTGGAGTAAATATCTGCCTGGAGGGCCCGTTCTCGTGTCACTTATTTGCGTTACCTCGGGCTCCACCGCAGCCGATGTCCGTGGCCAGTTCCCGGCTTGGGGCAATATTGTACACCTGCCGCTCTGATTCTCATCTCCACATAGTTCTGCTTTTGGGTCTCGTGGGGCCTCCGGTAGTGGTCTGCGCACACATCAGGCGGTGCCCCCCAGCAGTGCCCCTGCTTAATGTTAGGTCTTGGCTAATGTTGGGGAAGGGGGGGGCACCTCGTGGCTTCACCCCTCTTTCGACCGTCGCCGTGTGGCCGGTCCCCTCCTAGCGCGGGGGTCTTGAGTTCACTGTCGCAGGGCCTCTCCAATTTAGATCTTTTATGTTTGGGGCTTTTTCCAGCACAGGCAGGCACCCCCATTCCCTCCAATCTCAGTCTCTGTGGGGATGGTATTGGGTCTCACCCAGCCCGCCAAATCTGTCCCCCAGCTGCTCCGGCCTCCCTCCACGCTCACCTTTTTATCTCTGGTGTTCCAAAGTAGTTGTTCCTCTCAGGGGGGAGATGAAACAGTCCGCTGAGGCCCGCCACAGCCTGGTTTCACTCCCGGCTCTCTGGCGTCGGTCTCCTCTCTACTTGGTTTGGCTGCCTGGTTCTCAATCGCAAGACCCCTCCCGGGGCAGGGAGCCAGTTTCGATCGGGATCTTCCTCCCCTCCGGGAGGGTCCAGGAGCCTCCCTCAAGGCCGTAGCCCCACTGGGGTTATTTTCAGGCTTTTCTTTTTCCCTTCTGAATTCATTTTTTTTCCTTCTCTTTTTTTGGGGGTGGGGCATCTTGCGCCGCTTCCCCGGCGCCTCCTCCCACTCCGGCCTCAGGCCCACGTAAGCCGGCACGGGAGGCCCCGCCCAGGCCTCCGGATCTGCTCTGCCACCGACTCCCTCACCCCTCTCGCTCACCTCTGGTTCATGGGCGAGCAGGCTGGTGGTGTCCCTCGCGCTGGGGTGGGGTGGGACGGATCCACTCATCGAGCCTGTTGCATCCAGGTCCAGTTTAGGCCTCTCCTCTCTTTCACCTTTAGGCCCGAGCTGGCCCCCGTCCGGCCCGAGCTTCCAGCAGCACGGCCTTCCGGCGTTGCCCAGGGCACCGTATGGTGCTTGTCTTCTGTGGGGGGAGAAAGATGTTGAGAATCCCCCCTCGAACACTTGTTTCTGCGCTGAGGCCTGCTGCGGCCCGGTCGAGTTCCGGACTTCGTTCTGTCTTCGCCTTCAGGCGCGGCACGCCCACGGCCTGATCGCAGCCTCCAGCCACCCGGACCACCGGCAGAGGTCAGGTCACTGCTGGGTATTGATCCCCTGTAAGGGGGGATTGTCAGGGGGCACCCCCTTGGCCTCCGGCGCCTCCCCGTTGAGGCTTGCTGCAACCCGTTCGGGCCTCCAGCCTCCGCTCGTCCCCTCCTCCGGGCTCTGGGCGGGTCATCTGGCCAATCGGAGCCCTTGGCTGTATAGCCCTACGGCGACATTTTGGGTGCCACAGGGTACTCGACTTCTACGGGGGGTGTCGAGAGTCTCCCCATCGATCTCTGTTGTTTCTTTGGGCAGTCTGGCCCATCAGCGGTCTCACAGGTCTCTCTCTCTCAGTGCGGCAGCTTGGGCTTGCGATCCGCCGCCATTTTCTCTCGGGCATCTCTCTCTCTCTCCTTCCACCGCAATCTCATTGTATGCCAGCTATTTCGGAATTATAGTCAGCTGTTACTACCCAGCGTTGGTAGTCAGGTCTCAGGTGTTGCCATCTGGGGGCAGGATTGCTCGTGGAGCGAAGGATTACGGCAGGATTATCGGTGGGCCATCAAATATTTAGCAATAAATAGTCATTCAATTATTAACCAATTAACCTCCCATCCTATACCCCTACAAACTGAGCAGCCAACACCTAAAATATAACTTTAAAAATAAGTATTTAATAATTTTCATATTTAAAATCAATTAAATAATTCATTTACTATTAATAATTAATTGTTAATTATGTTTTATTTCATTATTTTCCCAGCCTTGACCCCTACAAACCTAACAGCCCCGAACTAAACTACAATTTAGATAATTAAATCATCCATAATTTAAATATTTAAGATTCAATTAAATAATAAATTTACAAATGATAATTAATAACACATTACTTTTTGATTAAATAACTTCCCACCCTATACCCCTACAAACCTAGCATCCCACAACTAAAATATTAGTGCAATAATTCAGTATTCCATATTTTACATATTTAAAAATTATTTAAACAATTAATAATTTAAAATAATTATTACATTATTAATTAATTATGACTTAACTTCCCACCCAGACCTCTCTAGCAGCCCCCAACTGAAATATAAGTAAAATAAATAAGTATTCCATAAATTATTTATTTGTAATCAATGAAATAATTAATTAACAATTCATAATGAATTTTTAATTAATTATTACTTAATTTACTTCCCATCCTTTCCCCCTACAAACCCAAGAACAACCTTCTACAACACTATAAATTACTATAAAACATTTAAATAAATAATTCTAAATTACTTAAAATCGCAAGCTATATTTAAAAAAAAAAATAACCTTTATTAACAATGGTAGACATCTGTCTGCTACAGGAAACCCACCTGCTCCCAGCATCTGCTGCCAGACTCTGTTCCCGACACTGGGGAGAATCACATTCCTCTTTTTACTCCAACTACTCCCAGGGGGTATCTATCCTAATCCGCAGGGGACTCCCATGGCACACTTCCCAGGTAATCACGGACCCCGCTGGGCGTTTCGTTATTCTTCACGGCTCCCTTCAGGCCCAACCCCTGACGATTGCTGCATTATATGGTCCCAATGCTGACGACCCAGACTTCTTTACTCAGGTATGGCATCACATCTCCTCCCTTGGTCCTGCTGCGCTCCTCTGGGGAGGGGACTTCAATATCACATTATCTGCGGCGTTGGATCGCTCCGGCCCCCACGCTTCTCACCCGTGTGCCGCGGCGCTCCTTAGCTCCATTCTCACCGAGAACTTGTTGTATGACGCTTGGCGCCACATGCACCCTGCAGCCCGCGAGGGCACGTGTGTCACTGGCACCTGTGGTTGTTGGTCCCGTTTGGATCTCTGGGTCACCTCTCCAGACGTTCTCTCCTGGCTCACTTCTGTCGACCACATGGAGCGTACCCTCTCAGACCACACGCCCGTCCGGCTAAGCCTCAGGCTACCTCATTCTCCTCGGCGCGCATTCTCTTGGCGGCTTCCGTCTAACGCACTACGAGACACTGTATTCTGAGACGAGATCCGGACCGTGATCACTAACTATTTCAAGCTCAATGACGGTTCTGTGGACTCCCCCTCCACTCTTTGGGAAGGGTTCAAAGTCGTCATCCGCGGTGAGTGGATCTCTAAACAATCTGGGGTCTTACGCTCCATTCGTGGCGCTCTTAGCAAATTGGAAGCAGAAATTAAATCCCTGGACTCCTCCCACGCGCTCGATCCCAACCCGGACACACTCGCTCGTCTTTGCGAGAAACACACCGAATTCGCCGAGGAGGCCAACAGAGAGCTTTCCTTTTTGGGCAGAGAGGCTCGGGCACGCCGCTTCGGCGAGGGGGACTGGCCTGGTAAAACTTTGGGCACCCTCCTTCGTCCACCTCATGCTGCATCCTATATAACAGCGCTTCAGGATGGCGGCCCTGCTCGGACCACCTCCGCTGAAGAGATTAAGACGAGATTTACTGATTTTTACACGCAACTGTACACCTCCGGGTCTACCCCCCGCACGAGGTCATAGACCAGTATTTCGACACCCTCGAACTGCTATGGCTTGAGCACCATCACCGGGAATACCTAGACGAGCCTTTCTCTAAAGAGGAGATACTCGCCGCCATAAATAGTATGCCTGGTGACAAGGCCCCTGGTCTGGACGGCCTGCCCGCCTCATTCTACAAGGCTTTGCCCCGCTACTTGTGCCGCATCTGGCTGCCATATATAAGGAATCTTTCGAGAGCGGTCAATTCCCACCCTCGCTTCGCGAGGCTATGCTAACTCTTCTGCTCAAACCGGATAAGCCCCCCGATCTCCGTGATTCCTATCGCCCTCTGTCCCTCATAAATATGGACAATAAAATCTTTGCCAAGTTACTTGCTTCACGTCTTCTCCCTCTCATGCCGCACATTGCCCGCCCAGATCAGTCCGGCTTCATTCCCGGCCGCGCAACACCCCATAATCTTCGGACTATCTTCTCCGTCCTTCATCAGATTAATCCAGCTCTCCCTGCTGTGGCCGCCTTGCTTGACGCCACCAAAGCGTTCGACACCCTGGAATGGCCCTTCCTCTTCCCCCTTCTTGCACGTCTCGGCTTCAGTCCAGTCTTCATTTGAAAGATCTCGCTCCTGTACACTCTCCCTACTGCCCGTCTTCGGGTCAACGGCCTCATTACGGATCCCATCCCTATTAGACGTGGTACCCGTCAGGGGTGCCCGCTTCCACCTATGCTCTTCGCCATCGCTATGGAGCCACTGGCGGCTAGACTCCGTCAACACCACACACAGAAGGGCATCGGATTCGCGGCCCGCGCCCTCTTGGTCTCCATGTATGCGGATGACGTCACTCTATATGTCCGCAATCCCCAGGAAAATCTCAGTCCTTTGGTGCGCGAGATCATCAGGTACGGCGGCTATTCAGGTGTTCAGGTGAACTGGAACAAATCGGTCCTCTTTCCTCTCACTGATGCTACTACGCCCTTTACCCCGGACTACCCCTTCGTGTGGGCGAATGGCCCCACTCGTTATTTGGGTGTCTGGCTGAGCAGGGACGCGGACGAACTCTGGAGAGCTAACTTCGGTCGTGCGGTGGACTGGCTCGAGTCGAAGATTCCTATATGGAGCCGACTGCCCTTGTCGCTGGCCGGTCGAGTGGCTGTCGTCAAGATGGTAGTTCTTCCGAAATTTTTATATTTATTCCTAAACGTGCCTCTTCCTCTCACTGCCCACTTCTTTCGCAAGGTCCGCTCATTGATCATCTCTCTCATCTGGGCTGGCAAACAGCCTAGGTTCGCTTATGACACTCTCACACTTCCGATGGAGTGTGGCGGCCTCGGCGCCCCTAAGATTAAGCTCTACGCATTGTGTGCCCAGGCCAGCTTCTTGCATTTTTGGCTTCACCCCACTCCTTTCCAACCACACGTGGCGGTCGAGGCCAATCTCGCTGCCCCGTGGCCGCTCACGACGGCCGTGTTTGCCCCGGCCAGACTCCCGCGCACTGAGATAAACACGGTCAAGACTTTACGCTGGGCTTGGGAGGGCCTTCGCCACCTTTCCGATGCCCCCATGCTCTCAGCAACAATGATGCCGATCGTTCGGCATCCGGCTTTCCCTCCTCTACAGCCCTCTGGTATGGCTAAACATGCCGCCCGTTTAGGGTTGACCACAGTTGCGGATCTCTACCCAGGGAACACTTTTTACTCTCTCGCGGACAATTCCGGTCCTATGGACACTTAACTTTTCTATCAGCTACGCGCAATCTGTAGGGAGCTGCATCCCACGTTCCCCCAGCCTCCTCCCTCGATGGGCACGCTGGATTTTCTGTACTCATCTCCTTCTCCTCGGAAGTTGGTAACCAAACTTTACGCTCTCACACTGGCGGCCTCATCCATATCCACTGACCGCGCCCGTGCGGCAGGGAGTGCGGACCTTGGTATCGACATCCCACAGGCTGACTGGCTCTATTGTTGCAAACAGACTAAGCGTTTGTCCCCAAATTACCACCTGCGCCTTATTCATTTTAAATATTTACACAGGCTATATCGCACTCCCGTCCAGCTGCACAAGCTGGGACTCATCCCAAGTGATAGATGCATGCGCTGTTCTGCACCTGCGGCGGACTTCTCACACCTTGCCTGGCTATGCCCTAGGGTCTCTGCTTATTGGCGTGAGGTCTGCACAGCCATTTCAGAGATCACCTCCTCGCCAGTTCAGCCCACTCCCTCGCTTTGCCTCTTAGGATTTATTAAATTCTGCCCAGATGCCTCGCGCCGTCTGATTGCCATGCTGCTTGTCCTCGCGCAGCGTAGGGTTTCCATGTGCTGGGGTCGCAAACCCGCACCCAAGTTCGCCCAATGGCTTGAGGATGCATCGCGTTGCCAGACCATATTGTCTGAATTCTGGGACCTCATGCCAGCTAGATCTCGCCCACTCGATATCTGGGGCCCCCTAGTGTCATATCTCCTGACCCGCATTCCCCCGGGCCCGGCTGCCTCTCCTGCGCTCCCCACCGGCTCTCCGCCCGTGGCGGCCACCGAGGTGGGTCAGTAATCGGCCTTCCCCCGCCCCTTCTCCTTTTCAGCTGGTCCCGCCCTCTCCTCTATAGATTGTGAGCCCCCTGTCAATTGCTGCCATTGTTTAGTCGAGGCCAAGAAATGTCTGCCATGCTGTTGCTCTCTGGTGTTATGTGCTATTAATTCTCACTGTTACCCTCATTGTGTCTTTTGTATATGGTGCTTTGATTCAATGCAAGAATGTAACCTGTCTATTCGATTTGATCAATAAAGGTTTTTGAAAAATTTAAAAAAAACAAAAAAAACCAATGGTATCACATAAAATTAATATATAAACTAAAACACATTCAAATAATTAGAAAACATTATTTTTACCACTATATTATTGAAAACGATATTAACCCCTTCTATGCTCATGACGGAATGGTTCCGTCATGAGCATAAGTGCCAGCGTGCTCATGACGGAACCATTCCGTCATGAGCACACCTTAAAAAAATCCCTCTGCTGTAAACAGCAGAGGGATTTCCCAGTTTTTATTTTGCTCTGGGAGGTGGAGAAGAGCTTCCCCAACCTCTCAAAGCATAGTGTCTATTTTCATTGTAATGCCGATCGCGCGCATGGCACGCTGTCGTCATTACAATGAAAACTAAACTGAAACTTAGTTTCAGTTTCACAGTTTTGGTGCTTGTGGGGCTATCTCAGCCCCCCGAGCACCGAAAAACATGGGAGAGGTATCGTTGGAAAGGGGATAATCTCCCCTTTCCAATGTTATCCTTCCCTAGTGGATCCCTGCTTGGGGATCGCCACAGGAGGGTGATCCCCAAGCAGGGATCCACCCACTAGCCACCAGGGAGGGGGGTGCGGCCCCTTGGGCAATGGCCTTTGCTTCCCCCTATAAAATTATGCCAGACAGCCTTTCTGACCCCCCAGGGGGGGGGGGCAGAAAACACCCTAGGAGCCAGGGATTTGTTTTTATATGTCAGGGGTGGGAGCTGCCCAGAATGGGCATGCCGATGCCCCCACCCTACCCCCCCAAAGAAGGCACAAGACTTTCTGACCCCCCAGGAGGCAGATGGGGGCAATAGCCCCTGATCTGCCCCCCGGGGGGGGCAGAAAGCCCACTAGGACCCAAGGATTTTTTATTTTATATATACATAGGGGTGGGGGCTGCCCAGAATGGGCATGCCAATTCCCCCAGCCCCCCAAAAAATGCCACAGTCTTTCTGCCCCCCCAGGAGGCAGATGGGGGCAGTAGCCTCTGATCTGCCCCCACCCAAAAAAAATGCTACAGTGTTTCTGCTCCCCCTCCTGGGAGGCAGATGGGGCAATAGCCCCTTATCTGCCCCCGCACCCCCCGGGGGAGCAGAAAGCCCACTAGGCACCAGGGATTTTTTTTCCCACTGTTCGGAGAGGGGGCTGCCCAGAATGGGCATGCCAATGCCCCCAGCCCCCCCAAAAAATGCCACAGTCTTTCTGCCCCCCCCAGAAAGGCAGATGGGGGCAGTAGCCCCTGATCTGCCCCCGGGCAGGGGCAGAAAGCCCACAAGGCACCAGGGATTTTTTTTATATTCGTAGGGGTGGGGGCTGCCCAGAATAGGCATGCCAATGCCCCCACCCAAAAAAAAAAATGCTACAGTCTTTCTGTCCCCCCTGGGAGGCAGATGGGGCAATAGCCCCTTATCTGCCCCCCGGGGGGGCAGAAAGCCCACTAGGCACCAAGGATTTTTTTTCTTCCAAAGTTCAGTGCGGGGGCTGCCCAGAATGGGCATGCCAATGCCCCCAGCCCCCCCAAAAAATGCCACCGTTTTTTGCCCCCCCCCAGGAGGCAGATGGGGGCAGTAGCCCCTGATCTGCCCCCTGGGGGGGGCAGAAAGCCCACAAGGCACTAGGGATTTTTTTTATATATGTTGGGGTGGGGGCTGCCCAGAATGGGCATGCCAATGCCCTCACCCCAAAAAACATTGCCACTGTCTTTCTGCCCCCCGGGAGGTAGATAGGGGCAAAAGCCCCTTACCTGCCTCCTTGGGGGGCAGAAACCCCAATAGGCATCAGGGAATATTTTTTTTTAATTTAGGTGGTGTGGGCTGCCCAGAATGGGCATGCCAATGTCCCCAACACCCCCAAAAAATGCCACAGTCTTTCTGCCCCCCCAGGAGATAGATGGGGCAGTAGCCCCTGATCTGCCCCCCAGGGGGCGTCAGAGAGGGCACTAGGCACCAGCGATTACGCAGGCTTCTTTTTATCTGTGGGGGTGGGGGCTGCCCAGAATAGGCATACCAATGCCCCCACCACCAAACAAATTGCCACAGTCTTTATGCCCCCCTTGGGGCCATATCGGGGCAAACACCCCCCCCCCCCTGCTTCACCCCCAGGGCGGCAGAAAGCCCACTAGGCATGGAGTTGTTTTTAGCAATGTGCCTACCTGTGGATTTTGGGCCCTAGCGCAGCCGGCACATAGGGAAACCTAGCAAACCTGTACATTTTTAAAAACTAGACACCAAGGGGAATCCAGGATGGGGTGACTTGTGTGCCTCTCACCAGGTTCTGTTACCCAGAATACCTTGCAAACCTCAAACTTAGTTGAAAAAAGCACATTTTGCTCACATTTCTGTGATGGAAAGTTCTGGGATCTGCGTGGATCCACAAAATTCCACCCACCCCGCATTCCCCAAAGTCTTCCGATAAAAATGGTACCTCACTTGTGTGGGTAGGCCTAGTGCCCGCGAGAGGAAACGTGCCAAAACGCAACGTGAACACCACATTTTTACAGTGAAAACTGACCCTTTTTTTGCAAAGTGCCTAGCTGTAGATTTTGAACCCTAGCTCTGCCGGCACCTAGGGAAACCTATACATTTTTGAAAACTAGACACCCAGGGGAATCCAGGATGGGGTGACTTGTCTGGATCTCACCAGGTTCTGTTACCCAGAATCCCTTGCAAACCTCAAACTTTGTAAAAGAAAACCCACATTTTGCTCACATTTCTGTGATGGAAAGTTCTGGAATCTGCGTGGATCCACAAAATTCCACCCACCCCGCATTCCCCAAAGTCTTCCGATAAAAATGGTACCTCAATTGTGTGGGTAGGCCTAGTGCCCGTGACAGGAAACGGCCCAAAACGCAACGTGAACACCACATTTTTACATTGAAAACGGACCCTTTTTTTGCAAAGTGCCTAGCTGTAGATTTTGAACCCTAGCTCTGCAGGCACCTGGGGAAACCTAGCAAACCTATCATTTTCAAAAACTAGACATCCAGGGGAATACAGGATGGGGTGACTTGTCTGGCTCTCACCAGGTTCTGTTACGCAGAATCCCTTGCAAACATCAAACTTTGTCAAAAAAACACATTTTCCTCATATTTCTGTGGTGGAAAGTTCTGGAATCTGCGTGGATCCACATAATTCCTACCACCCAGCGTTCCCCCAGGTATCCCGATAAAAATGGTACCTCACTCGCGTGGGTGGGTCAAGGACTCTCGACAGGCAAGGGCCCAAAACGTATTGAGGAGACATCAAAATTACTTATCACAAAACAACCTGGTTATGCAAGGGGGTCACCTGGGTTTTTGGCCCCGGACTTGGCGGCCATCTTGGGAAACCTACCAAACCCATACATTTCTGAAAACTAGACACCCGGGGGAGTCCAGTGAGGTTTTCATACTCAGAATCCCCTGCAAACCTCAAATTTAGCTGAAAAAAATCAAATTTTTCGCACATTTCTGTGTGGGAAAGTTCTGGAATCTGTGTGGATCCACAAATTTCCTACCACCCAGCATTCCCCCAGGGCTCCCGATAAAAATGGTACCTCACTCTTGTGGGTGGATCAAGTACCCGCAACAGGCAAGGGCCCAAAACGTATTGTGGAGACCTCAAAATTACCTATGACAAAACAACCTGGTTTTGCAAGGGGGGGTCACCTGGGTTTTTGGCCCCGGGCTCGGCGGCCATCTTGGGAAACCTACCAAACCCACACATTTCTGAAAACTAGACACCCAGGGGATTCCAGCGAGGTATGGCTTGCGTGGGCCCCCAACGTTTTCCTACCCAGAATCCCCTGCAAACCTCAAATTTAGCTGAAAAAATCAAATTTTTCTCAAACTTCTGTGTGGGAAAGTTTAGGAATCGGCATGGATCCATAAATTTCCTACCACCCAGAGTTCCCCCAGGTCTCCTGATAAAAATGGTACCTCACTCGCGTGGATGGGTGAAGTACCCGCGACAGGCAAGGGCCCAAAACGTATTGAGGAGACATAGAAATTACCTATCACAAAACAACCTGGTTTTGCAAGGGGGGGTCACCTGGGTTTTTGGCCCCGGGCTCGGCAGCCATCCTTGGAAACCTACCAAACCCACATATTTCTGAAAAATAGACACCCGGGAGAGTCTAGCGAGGTATAGCTTGCGTGGACCACCCAACGTTTTCCTACTCAGCATCCCCTGCAAACCTCAAATTTAGCAGAAAAAATCAAATTTTTCGTAAATGTCTGTGTGGGAAACTTCTGGAATCTGCGTGGATCCACAAATTTCCTCCCACCCAGCGTTCCCCCAGGTCTCCCGATAAAAATGGTACCTCACTCGCGTGGGTGGGTCAAGTACCCACGACAGGTAAGGGCCCAAAACGTATTGTGGAGACCTCAAAATTACCTATCACAAAACAACCTGGTTTTGCAAGGGGGGGTCACCTGGGTTTTTGGTCCCGGGCTCGGCGGCCATCTTGGGAAACCTACCAAACCCACACATTTCTGAAAACTAGACACCCAGGGGAGTCCAGCGAGGTATGGCTTGCATGGGCCCCCCAATGTTTTCCTACCCAGAATCCCCTGCAAACCTCAAATTTAGCTGAAAAAATCAAATTTTTCTCAAACTTCTGTGTGGGAAAGTTCAGGAATCGGCATGGATCCATAAATTTCCTACCACCCAGAGTTTCCCCAGGTCTCCCGATAAAAATGGTACCTCACTCGCGTGGGTGGGTGAAGTACCCGCGACAGGCAAGGGCCCAAAACGTATTGAGGAGACATCAAAATTACATATCACAAAACAACCTGGTTTTGCAAGGGGGGTCACCTGGGTTTTTGGCCCCGGGCTCGGCGGCCATCCTGGGAAACCTACCAAACCCACACATTTCTGAAAAATAGACACCAGGGAGAGTCCAGCGAGGTATGGCTTGCATGGACCCCCCAACGTTTTCCTACTCAGAATCCCCTGCAAACCTCAAATTTAGCTGAAAAAACCACATTTTCCACATATTTTTGTGTGGAATCACCGTGCCGGCACAAATGTCCTACCCCACAGCGTTCCCCTCAGTCTGTATAGGTTTGCTAGGTTTCCCTAGGTGCCGGCAGAGCTAGTGTTCAAAATCTACAGATAGGCACTTTGCAAAAAAAGGGTCAGTTTTCACTGTGAAAATGTGGTGTGTCCACGTTGCGTTTTGGGCCGTTTCCTGTCGCTGGCAGTAGGCCTACCCATACAAGTGAGGTACCATTTTTCTCGGAAGACTTTGGGGAATGCAGGGTGGGTGGAATTTTGTGGATCCATGCAGATTCCAGAACTTTCCACCACAGAAATATGAGGAAAATTTGTTTTTGTTTTTTTGGACAAATTTCGAGGTTTGCAATGGATTCTGGGTAACAGAACCTGGTGAGAGCCAGACAAGTCACCCATCCTGGATTCCCCTGGGTGTCTAGTTTTCAAAAATGTATAGGTTTGCTAGGTTTCCCTAGGTGCCGGCAGAGCTAGGGTTCAAAATCTACAGCTAGGCACTTTGCAAAAAAAGGGTGCGTTTTCACTGTGAAAATGTGGTGTGTCCATGTTGCGTTTTGGGCCGTTTCCTGTTGCGGGCAATAGGCCTACCCACACAAGTGAGGTACCATTTTTCTCAGAAGACTTTGGGGAATGCGTGGTGCATGGAATTTTGTGGATCCACGCAGATTCCAGAAGTTTCCACCACAGAAATGTGTGGAAAATGTGGTTTGTTTGACAGATTTTGAGGTTCGCAAGGGATTCTGGGTAACAGAACCTGGTGAGAGCCAGACAAGTCACCCCATCCTGGATTCCCCTGGGTGTCTAGTTTTCAAAAATGTATAGGTTTGCTAGGTTTCCCTAGGTGCCGGCAGAGCTAGGGTTCAAAATCTACTGCTAGGCACTTTGCAAAAAAAGGGTCCGTTTTCACTGTGAAAATGTGGTGTGCCCACGTTGCATTTTGGGCTGTTTCCTGTCGCGGGCACTAGGCCTACCCACACAAGTGAGGTACAATTTTTCTCGGAAGACTTTGGGGAATGCGGGGTAGGTGGAATGTTGTGGCTCCACGCAGATTCCAGAACTTTCCACCACAGAAATGTGAGGGAAATGTGGTTTTTTGACAAATTTTGAGGTTTGCAAGGGATTCTGGGTAACAGAACCTGGCGAGAGCCAGACAAGTCACCCCATCCTGGATTCCCCTGGGTGTCTAGTTTTAAAAAATGTATAGGTTTGCTAGGTTTCCCTAGGTGCCAGCAGAGCTAGTGTTCAAAATCTACAGCTAGGCACTTTGCAAAAATGGTCCGTTTTCACTGTGGAAATGTGGTGTGTCCACGTTGCGTTTTGGGCTGTTTCCTGTCGCGGGCACTAGGCCTACCCACACAAGTGAGGTACCATTTTTCTCGGAAGACTTAGGGGAATGTGGGGAGGGTGGAATTTCATGGATCCACACAGATTCCAGAACTTTCCACCACAGAAATGTGAAGAAAATGTGTTTTTTTTTCTTCAAAGTTTGAGGTTTGCAAGGGATTCTGGGTAACAGAACCTGGTGAGAGCCAGACAAGTCACCCCATCCTGGATTCCCCTGGGTGTCTAGTTTTCAAAAATGTATAGGTTTGCTAGGTTTTCATAGGTGCCGGCAGAGCTAGGGTTCAAAATCAACAG
This sequence comes from Calotriton arnoldi, assembly GCA_963921515.1. Taxonomy (NCBI): domain Eukaryota; kingdom Metazoa; phylum Chordata; class Amphibia; order Caudata; family Salamandridae; genus Calotriton; species Calotriton arnoldi. Next base: position 1,306,319 of record CAWUFW010001628.1, read on the forward strand.
CTAGGCACTTTGCAAAAAAAGGGTCAGTTTTCACTGTGAAAATGTGGTGTGTCCACGTTGCGTTTTGGCCCGTTTCCTGTCGCGGGAACTACACCTACCCACACAAGTGAGGTATCATTTTTATCGGGAGACTTCGGGGAACACAAAATTGTGGAGCAACTGTTATTACCTATTGACTTTCAATGCATTTCTGCCTTCCAAATGTAAGACAATGTGTAAAAAAGAAGTCACTTTGAAAAATGACCTATAATTCACATGCTGGTATGGGTACCCACAATTTCGGAGATGGGCAAATAGCTACTGTTTCTAAACTCTATATTTTGTTCCCATTTCAGAAATACATAGGTGACTTTCATACCAATTTTTCCCTGTTTATATTTTTCCAAATGAATTGGTATATACCCGGTACACAATAAAAAACCATTGCAAGACGCTGCTCAGTTATTGGCTCTGGGTTCCTCGGTGAACCTACAAGTCCTATATATCCACACAACCATAAGTGTCCAGCAGATGTAACGGTATATTGCTTTCAAACATCTGTCATACTTAGTAGAAGTTACAGGTGAAAACGTTGGCACAAATGGCTGTTTTTTTAACTCGTTTTCAATTTTTTCTATTTTCAACTGTTAGTTTCTATACGAAAACCTTGAAGGATCTACACAAATGACCCCTTGCTGAATTAAAATTTTTGTCTACTTTTAAGAAATGTATAGCTTTCCAGGATCCATCATTGCTTTCATACCCAGTTTTACCATTAACTGGAAGGAGGTTGAAAGACCAAAAAATAGCAAAAATATGCTATGTCCCAGAAAAATGCCAAAACTGTGTAAAAAATTTTGGTTTTCTGACAAAAGTCTGCTTGTCCCTGAAAGCTGGGAAGATTGTGATTTCAGCACCACAACCCCTTTGTTGATACCATTTGCAGGGAAAAACAGACGCTTTCATCTGTAGCCCTTTTTCCCATTTTTCCAAAATTTAGCTTTTGGCTAATTTCTGTGTCCCCTCCAGGGGAATCCACAAACCCTGGGTACCTTTAGAATCCCTGTGATGTTGGAAGAAAAGGACGCAAATTTGGCGCATATACCATATGTGGTCAAAAAGTTACAGGGGCCTAAGTGCGAACTACCCCAAATAGCCAAAAAAAGGCTTAGCACGGGGGGAGGGGGGGGGGGAGAAGGCCTAGCAGCGAAGGGGTTAAAAACATTGATAATAATAAAAATGATATTACTTACCTAAAAAAAATTATATTCTTGCACACTATATTAGTACAGACAGACAGACAGACAGACAGACAGATAGATAGATAGATAGATAGATAGATAGATAGATAGATTCAAGTCCACTCTGTCTCAGGAGTTGATTGGGATTTTTGTACTTTCTCTAAACAAGAAAGGTCAGCAGAAGATATTTAGCAAGACATCACATATTTTCCCCAAAAGTGAGGAAGCAAAGCCTTTCATTAAAGAAACATCCATTATGTAACTCCGAATATTACATAACAAAAAATATGGCTTTAACCACAGTTGCTCAAAGGTTGTTCCTAGCATCTTACGTTGGCTTCAAGCCATCATCAGCAAATGTTAAGTAGCCAGGAGTAAAAGAGCGGCATAGATTGAATGATGTGCAAATTAAGATCTTTGAAATGAGTGAGAACAACCTGGACCCACATTACGTCACACACATCTGCACTGTGATGAACCAAACTGCAGCCGTTCTAGATGCTACCCATTTTACTGATTTCAAGGCTGCAACTGACTCCTTCAGAAGCAGTATACTATAATTCTGATAGGAGGGGGGTGGGCGCACACTGCCTCACACTGCAGCACAAAGCAAGTAACAAGAGACTGCATTTACCAGAATGCAGTCCCCCCCAGAACCTTGCTGGGGGGGAAGCGGTGTGCTCCCACCCCTGTTCCTGTTTAAAAGTACTCCCGTGAGTCATTGAGCTGACGAGCTCGTGGAAGAAGCACCCACGCGCCAGTGAGAGGTACTTGACCTGATGCAATGTTTGGCAGCCTACTCAGCAAACCCCAAATTTGAAGCCTGTAATCTCTACTGATGACGGTTAAAGAACCAGAAACACGTGTCTAGAGATCAGCACTATCTGCGCCAACTCTGGCGAAACACTCTGAATACTAGAGCAAAGCAAGCAACAAGAGACTGCATTTACCAGAATGCCAGGGGCGAACCTTGCTAGGGGGTGAAGCGGTGTGCTCCCACCCCTGTTCCTGTTTAAAAGTACTCCCATGAGTCATTGAGCTGACGAGCTCGTGGAAGAAGCACCCGCGCGCCAGTGAGAGGTACTTGACCTGATGCAATGTTTGGCAGCCTACTCAGCAAACCCCAAATTTGAAGCCTGTAATCTCTACTGATGACGGTTAAAGAACCAGAAACACGTGTCTAGAGATCAGCACTATGTGCGCCAACTCTGGCGAAACACTCTGAATACTAGAGCAAAGCAAGCAACAAGAGACTGCATTTACCAGAATGCCAGGGGCGAACCTTGCTGGGGGGTGAAGTGGTGTGCTCCCACCCCTGTTCCTGTTTAAAAGTACTCCCGTGAGTCATTGAGCTGACGAGCTCGTGGAAGAAGCACCCGCGCGCCAGTGAGAGGTACTTGACCTGATGCAATGTTTGGCAGCCTACTCAGCAAACCCCAAATTTGAAGCCTGTAATCTCTACTGATGACGGTTAAAGAACCAGAAACACATGTCTAGAGATCAGCACTATCTGCGCCAACTCTGGCGAAACCCTCTGAAAACTAGAGCAAAGCAAGCAACAAGAGACTGCATTTACCAGAATGACAGGGGCGAACCTTGCTGGGGGGTGAAGCGGTGTGCTCCCACCCCTGTTCCTGTTTAAAAGTACTCCCGTGAGTCATTGAGCTGACGAGCTCGTGGAAGAAGCACCCGCGCGCCAGTGAGAGGTACTTGACCTGATGCAATGTTTGGCAGCCTACTCAGCAAACCCCAAATTTGAAGCCTGTAATCTCTACTGATGACGGTTAAAGAACCAGAAACACGTGTCTAGAGATCAGCACTATCTGCGCCAACTCTGGCAAAACACTCTGAATACTAGAGCAAAGCAAGCAACAAGAGACTGCATTTACCAGAATGCCAGGGGCGAACCTTGCTGGGGGTGAAGCGGTGTGCTCCCACCCCTGTTCCTGTTTAAAAGTACTCCCGTGAGTCATGGAGCTGACGAGCTCGTGGAAGAAGCACCTGCGCGCCAGTGAGAGGTACTTGACCTGATGCAATGTTTGGCAGCCTACTCAGCAAACCCCAAATTTGAAGCCTGTAATCTCTACTGATGACGGTTAAAGAACCAGAAACACGTGTCTAGAGATCAGCACTATCTGCGCCAACTCTGGCGAAACACTCTGAATACTAGAGCAAAGCAAGCAACAAGAGACTGCATTTACCAGAATGCCAGGGGAGAACCTTGCTGGGGGGTGAAGCGGTGTGCTCCCACCCCTGTTCCTGTTTAAAAGTACTACCGTGAGTCATTGAGCTGACGAGCTCGTGGAAGAAGCACCCGCGCGCCAGTGAGAGGTACTTGACCTGATGCAATGTTTGGCAGCCTACTCAGGAAACCCCAAATTTGAAGCCTTTAATCTCTACTGATGATGGTTAAAGAACCAGAAACACGTGTCTAGAGATCAGCACTATCTGCGCCAACTCTGGCGAAACACTCTGAATACTAGAGCAAAGCAAGCAACAAGAGACTGCATTTACCAGAATGCCAGGGGCGAACCTTGCTGGGGGGTGAAGCGGTGTGCTCCCACCCCTGTTCCTGTTTAAAAGTACTCCCGTGAGTCATTGAGCTGACGAGCTCGTGGAAGAAGCACCCGAGCGCCAGTGAGAGGTACTTGACCTGATGCAATGTTTGGCAGCCTACTCAGCAAACCCCAAATTTGAAGCCTGTAATCTCTACTGATGATGGTTAAAGAACCAGAAACACGTATCTAGAGATCAACACTATCTGCGCCAACTCTGGCGAAACACTCTGAATACTAGAGCAAAGCAAGCAACAAGAGACTGCATTTACCAGAATGCCAGGGGCGAACCTTGCTGGGGGGTGAAGCGGTGTGCTCCCACCCCTGTTCCTGTTTAAAAGTACTCCCGTGAGTCATTGAGCTGACGAGCTCGTGGAAGAAGCACCCGCGCGCCAGTTAGAGGTACTTGACCTCATGCAATGTTTGGCAGCCTACTCAGCAAACCCCAAATTTGAAGCCTGTAATCTCTACTGATGACGGTTAAAGAACCAGAAACACGTGTCTACAGATCAGCACTATCTGCGCCAACTCTACCGAAACACTCTGAATACTAGAGCAAAGCAAGCAACAAGAGACTGCATTTACCAGAATGCCAGGGGCGAACCTTGCTGGGGGGTGAAGCGGTGTGCTCCCACCCCTGTTCCTGTTTAAAAGTACTCCCGTGAGTCATTGAGCTGACGAGCTCGTGGAAGAAGCACCCGCGCGCCAGTGAGAGGTACTTGACCTGATGCAATGTTTGGCAGCCTACTCAGCAAACCCCAAATTTGAAGCCTGTAATCTCTACTGATGACGGTTAAAGAACCAGAAACACGTGTCTAGAGATCAGCACTATCTGCGCCAACTCTGGCCAAACACTCTGAATACTAGAGCAACGCAAGCAACAAGAGACTGCATTTACCAGAATGCCAGGGGCGAACCTTGCTGGGGGGTGAAGCGGTGTGCTCCCACCCCTGTTCCTAGTATAATTCTGATATTATACTGAATTAAGCACCCCTATTAATGACATTTTAAGAATGGCCATAGTCACTCTGAATTCTGTGCCAGTGTAAGTCAGCCTGAGGAGTCATGGACGTCCTCCATGCGTAATGACATAATTTACAGCTGGGGGTCCATTACTCTAATGAACTCTACGTCAGAGCAGGTGTTGGACATGAGCATCCAGCGGTTGCATGCACCTCTGTTGTCCTGGTTAGCCCAGGAAGCAGTACCCTGCGCAGTAAGACAGCGACCACGCCTAAGTGAGAGCAGGGTTTGGGAGGGACATGATGGTTGAGGAGGTCTAATCCATCTCAGCTGCGCGCGCCCTCGCCGCCAGAGTTACTGCTGGGTGTACATTATCGCTTCCACTAATAATACTTGAGCCCGCCATCACACTGCGCTGATGGCAGCCCAGGGACCAGCGGGGAGAGATTGGGAGGCATCGCTCTCTCGGAGCCATGATGTAAGTGAAGTGCACACCGGCTCCCCAGGCGGCTTTCACAACACCATTCCAGGGATCCCTTCAGGCGGAGGCGAGAGCGGAGCCAGCTGTTGTCAATTCAGCACAATGCACGCATGAGCGGCGCGGAGGGATACCAAGGGCGGCCGATCGATCGAGACGCGTCTTCAGCAGAGGCAGGGGGAGGGCGGCGAGCAGATTTGCAATTTACAACTGCGCCCGCAGAGAAATAAAGCAAAATATTTTTAAATCAATGCGGATGTGATTACAGGAGGCATTGTAGACAGTTATATTACTATGGAGTCTGTCAGGTCAGAGCCACAGGCGCAAGACAGATGATCGCCATCTGAGGGCGACTGAGGACATGACCGACGGGCGTGAAGTGATGAGGCCGTGTCTGTGGCGTTGCCTTGAAGTGCATGTAACCGAAATGGCGTTTCATTTCATTCAGTGGTCGAAGTGAGGCTTGCCTGAATGAAATGTAAATGTGCACAACTGATTAATCTGCAAACGTAAAGGCTGCGTGGAAGCCTATTGCCTTTAATTGATGGAATCATTTAGAGCTTCCTGATGACACAGATTGATTTTTAAGTTTTAGTGCAAGGTTGTGAAGTGTGTGCAGTTATAAAAAAAAAATTGCACTAGATCTATTCTGAGCTACTAAAATCTATATTTTGGAAGCTTTTTTTTTAATCTTAAACCTTTTTGTGCATTTTGTTGCAGCCTATCTGATGATATCCCTCAGGTTGCCGCCCTTCTAGCCAACATGATGCATCTGTCAGCAGTCGTACCTGATGAATCCCAACTTTCTGATCAGGTGGGAAAGATGGTGGAAGGAGTTTTTATAAGAGCCTATGCTGAAATTAATTTCAATCTACATACTTCTATGTATGTAGCGTAGACTTCTCAATCAGGCTCTGTTTGATGTCTTTCAATTGGGCAATGATGGCTTTCAAATTTTTGTTTATATGGCGCAGCGGGTCCAATTTCTGCCAGCCCTTCCATCTGATATTACTTATTCTAAAGCTTAAGCTGCAGTCGCTGTAACGATAGACACAGTTATGTCCATGGAAGATGGATTCTGCTCAAAAGGGACAGGTAATGCTCTGACCGTTTACCAGTAAAGACCTGGTCAGTAGCCAACTTGATGATATGGTTAAAAAGACTATGGAGGTTTTACTTCTTTTGGACTGCAACTAGGAGGAACGCATTCTTTTCAGCTTTTAGAGGCCACCACAGATCCAACCCCCAAGCTTGATATTTCTTTCGAGGGGTGTATGTGGTTGGGGGGCCCTCCTTCCAGACAAATCCTGGTCCCAGCATCCTGCACAACCAGTCTGGATTCAGGAAGGACCGGTCGGAGGTTGATTGAAGTATTTTCATCAGTGGTAGTGCTTAGTCAGAAAGAATTGAGTGATTCAGACCTTGACTAGTGGATAGTCCATAGACTTTGCAGAGCTTCCACAGGTTCATGTATTTTGCTAAACACCTCTTCCCAAGGATCAAATGAAAGGAGAAGTTCTAGCATCTGGTCTGCAAAGGATGATGGGTAAGCAAGAAGTGGAACTGGTTCCCAATAGAATAAAGAAACTTGAGGGGGCTGCCTGCAAACTACATGGAGCCCCCCCAGACTCAGTCAGAACCTGTCACGCCAGTTACTGTGGTGAGGGGGCCCCCTGGAGCTCTTGGGCTCCCCTGCACTGTGGGGGCTGCGGGGGCCTTGGTTACGCCACTGCTGGTTCCTATGGATGAACTATTCACAGGATACTATTCTATACTGTTCATTGGGCAGAAACCATCATGAGAGTACAGACCGATGTTAAATCTTCCGCCTATAAAAACATATCTACAGGCCAAGGCGATCAGGATGTTGACTTTACAAGCTGCCTTTCGTTGGCCTCAGCCAGGACTCTGTCTGATAGCATAAGTTCTCAAAGATACATATTGGCACATTCGGAGACTACTATCACAGAAGTTTTTTCTAAAGTTTGCAATCAGAAGTTATATCAGTTTGCTCTCATTTTCTTCAGTCTGGTATCAGCCCCAATGGTATTCTCGAAGGTACTATCTCTATTAGTAGCATACTTGTATGAGCTATATGTTAGAGCACGGGTACTCATAGTACGGCCCGCGGGCCGCCAGCGGCCCGGCAAGCCTTCCTTGCCGGCCCGCGGACCTTGCAGATATCCTACCTGTGATTTTTTTTTTTTTTTTTTTTTAAGTGTCAGCAAACACCGCCGGTTGCAGCAGCGCTCTATGGGGGCCGGGCGATTCTTTAAAAGACCATTCACTTGTTAATGAGGCTTTGTTGTATTTCACCTCTTCTTAGCCCCTTGCATCTCCGAGATGCAGGGGCGCTAAGAAGAGGTGAAATACAACAAAGCCTCATTAACAAGTGAATGGTCTTTTAAAGACCTGTGAAGTACTCGGGTGCGGCTGTGTGTGTGCCCGGGAAGCTGCCTCAGCCCGGGCTGACACACGCGGGGTGAGGTGACAGAGGGTGACAGAGCGAGGGAGGCAGACAGAGGGAGGGAGACAGAGAGGGGTAGACAGAGGGTGACAGAGAGAGGGAGACAGACAGAGGGAGGGAGACAGAGAGGGGGAGACAGAGGGTGACAGAGAGAGGGAGACAGACAGAGGGAGGGAGACAGAGAGGGGGAGACAGAGGGTGACAGAGAGAGGGAGACAGACAGAGGGAGGGAGGGAGACAGAGAGAGGGAGACAGAGGGAGACAGAGAGAAACAGAGGGAGGGAGGCAGAGGGAGACAGAGGGAGGGAGTCAGGGGGAGACTGAGGGAGGGAGAGGGAGACAGACAGAGGGAGACAGAGAGAGGGAGACAGACAGAGGGAGACAGACAGAGTGAGACAGACGGAGGGAAACAGATGGAGGGAGACAGAGGGAGGGAGACAGAGGGAGAAGGAGACAGAGAGAGAGGGAGACAGAGAGAGGGAGACAGAATGAGGGAGACAGACAGAGGGAGACAGACAGAGGGAGACAGAGGGAGAGAGAGAGAGAGGGAGACAGAAGGAGGGAGGGAGACAGAGGGAGGGAAACAGAGGGAGAGAGAGGGAGAGAGAGGGAGACAGAGGGCAACAGACAGACAGAGGGAGACAGACAGAGGGAGGGAGGGAGACAGAGGGAGACAGAGAGAAGGAGACAGAGGGAGGGAGACAGAGGGAGGAAAACAGAGGGAGGCAGAGGGAGACAGAGGGAGGGAGAGGGTGGGAGACAGAGGGAGGCAGAGGGAGACAGAGGGAGGGAGTCAGGGGGAGACAGAGGGAGGGAGAGGGAGACAGACAGAGGGAGACAGAGGGAGGGAGACAGAGAGAGGGAGACAGAGAGAGGGAGACAGAGAGAGAGAGAGAGAGGGAGACAGAGAGGGAGACAGACAGAGGGAGACAGACAGAGAGGGAAACAGAGGGAGAGAGAGGGAGACAGAGGGCAACAGACAGAGGGCACCAGACAGATGGCAACAGACAGAGGGAGACAGACAGACAGAGGGAGACAGAGAGGGAGACAGAGAGGGAGACAGAGAGAGAGGGAGAGAGAGAGAGAGAGACAGAGGGAGGGAGACAGAGGGAGGGAGACAGAGGGAGGGAGGCAGAGGGAGACAGAGGGAGACAGAGGGAGGGAGTCAGGGGGAGGGAGAGGGAGACAGACAGAGGAAGACAGACAGAGGGAGATAGAGGGAGGGAGACAGAGGGAGAGGGAGGGAGACAGAGAGAGGGAGACAGAGGGATGCAGAGGGAGACAGAGGGAGGGAGACAGAGGGAGGCAGAGGGAGACAGAGGGAGGGAGACAGAGGGAGGCAGAGGGAGACAGACGGAGGGAGTCAGGGGAGACAGAGGGAGGGAGAGGGAGACAGACAGAGGGAGACAGACAGAGGGAGATAAAGGGAGGGAGACAGAGGGAGATAGAGGGAGGGAGACCGAGGGAGACAGAGGGAGAGGGAGGGAGACAGAGAGAGGGAGACAGAGGGAGGCAGAGGGAGACAGAGGGAGGGAGACAGAGGGAGGCAGAGGGAGACAGAGGGAGGGAGACAGAGGGAGGCAGAGGGAGACAGAGGGAGGGAGTCAGGGGGATACAGAGGGAGGGAGAGGGAGACAGACAGAGGGAGACAGACAGAGGGAGATAGAGGGAGGGAGACAGAGGGAGAGGGAGGGAGACAGAGGGAGGGAGACGGAGGGAGGGAGACAGAGGGAGGGAGACGGAGGGAGACAGAGGGAGGGAAAGAGAGAGGGAGACAGAGAGAGAGGGAGACAGAGAGAGAGGGAGACAGAGGGAGAGGGAGACAGAGGGAGGGAGGAGGGCGACAGACAGAGGGAGACAGACAGAGGGAAGAGGGCGACAGACAGAGGGAGACTGACAGAGGGAGGAGGGCGACAGACAGAGGGAGACAGACAGAGGGAGGAGGGCGACAGGCAGAGGGAGACAGACAGAGGGAGGAGGGCGACAGACGGAGGGAGACAGACAGAGGGAGGAGGGCGACAGAGGGAGGGAGACAGAGGGAGACAGAAGGAGGGAAACAGACAGAGGGAGACAGACAGAGGGAGATAGAGGGAGACAGAGCGAGAGAGAGGGAGAGAGAGAGAGAGAGAGAGAGAGGGAGGGAGATGGAGAGAGAGAGGGAGGGAGAGATAGAGAGAGGGAGGGAGACAGAGGGATGCAGAGGGAGACAGAGGGAGGGAGACAGAGGGAGGCAGAGGGAGACAGAGGGAGGGAGACAGAGGGAGGCAGAGGGAGACAGACGGAGGGAGTCAGGGGAGACAGAGGGAGGGAGACAGACAGAGGGAGACAGACAGAGGGAGATAAATAGAGGGAGATAAATAGAGATAGAGGGAGGGAGACCGAGGGAGACAGAGGGAGAGGGAGGGAGACAGAGAGAGGGAGACAGAGGGAGGCAGAGGGAGACAGAGGGAGGGAGACAGAGGGAGGCAGAGGGAGACAGAGGGAGGGAGACAGAGGGAGGCAGAGGGAGACAGAGGGAGGGAGTCAGGGGGATACAGAGGGAGGGAGAGGGAGACAGACAGAGGGAGATAGAGGGAGGGAGACAGAGGGAGAGGGAGGGAGACAGAGGGAGGGAGACAGAGGGAGGGAGACAGAGGGAGGGAGACTGAGGGAGACAGAGGGAGGGAAAGAGAGAGGGAGACAGAGAGAGAGGGAGACAGAGAGAGAGGGAGACAGAGAGGGAGAGAGAGGGAGAGGGAGACAGAGGGAGGGAGGAGGGCGACAGACAGAGGGAGACAGACAGAGGGAAGAGGGCGACAGACAGAGGGAGACAGACAGAGGGAGGAGGGCGACAGACAGAGGGAGACAGACAGAGGGAGGAGGGCGACAGACAGAGGGAGACAGACAGAGGGAGGAGGGCGACAGACAGAGGGAGACAGACAGAGGGAGGAGGGCGACAGAGGGAGGGAGACAGAGGGAGACAGAAGGAGGGAAACAGACAGAGGGAGACAGACAGAGGGAGATAGAGGGAGACAGAGCGAGAGAGAGGGAGAGAGAGAGAGAGAGAGAGGGAGGGAGATGGAGAGAGAGAGGGAGGGAGAGATAGAGAGAGGGAGGGAGAGAGAGAGAGGGAGACAGAGCGAGAGAGAGAGAGAGAGAGAGATAGATAGAGAGAGAGATGTGTGTATGCCGGGTCTGGTGGCTCAGTGGACGAAGGCGTCCGCTGCAGGGGCCTGTGTTAAACCTCATGGTCATAGTTTTTTTTTGTTGCTCTAGGCCGGCCCCCTCCCCCACTGACCCCGCCCCCACCGGTGCGGCCCTCGGCCACAAACCACACTGTAAATTTGGCCCCCGAGAGAAAGTTTGTGAGTACCCATGTGTTAGAGTGTTTCAAATGTACATGATTGGCTTATTTCTGTCTCTTCTTTTTTATGGGTTAAATCTTTTTATTAATTTGAAGATTGAGAACAACAGCAACCACCTACATCCAAAGGCCAGTAGGGAATCATAAATCATTCCTAAAGAAACAGAAAGAGGAAAGGACAGTGGAAACAGATAGGGAAATCGTAAGAAAGAATAGATAGAGATAGGTTCTCGACAGCTTAGGGAGACAGCATCTCTAGATGTTAGAGCGATTCATGCATAGGCACCATATACATCATCGACAGACATGTTATCCATTTACCTGGACTGACCCAGTGAGGCGAAGAACCTGCAAGTACCTTGGGCAAGTTAGTTCGATAAATTGGGTCGCATCTTTTTTTATAGTGGAGCCCCATGTCTTGTCAAAGTGCAGGAGCATATGTGTAACACTCGCTGTCAGTTTCTCCATACCAACAACCTCCCATAATTTATAAAGCCAATCTAGTCTGGACGGGACATTCTCAGTACCCCAGCGAGATAGTAGGACCTGTTTGGCAGCCCCCAGTGCTAAAGTGATAGCTCTCTCACGGCAAGAGCTTAAGGGGTAGGTCAATGCATTTGGCAGCCCCAGTAATATCTAGCTAGGGAACCTGAGTAGTTCTGTGTCATAAGTGCTGTCAATGCCAGACAGAATGGTGCCCAAAATTGATGAATTTTCGGGCGTTGCCACAGTAAGTGTGTAAGAGTGCCCTCCTGTCTGCAGTGACGCCAGCATTGGGAGTCCCCCTCAGGTTTCCCGCGGGCCATTCTAATGGGTATAGTACCAATAGTGGGCTATTTTAAGAAACATTTCCTTGCCTGCGGTGCTACATGAAGAAGCCCTGGCTCTGTGTATAATATCCTGCCAATCCTTAAGTGAAAATTCACGCTCACATTCAGATCACCACCTATGCTGCACTGGGGATTTGGTGTGCTGTGGAGGTGTGAGGAGGATGGAGTACATGTCCGAGAGCAAGCGTTTGTCCGATTGGCTGGTGATAAACCACTTTTCAAAATTTACCATTGGGCGACCAGCATGTGAGCGGATGTGGAGCTGCGAGACCCAGTGCCTCAGGATGATGTATTGCCAATATGCCTCACTAGGTAAGCCGTAACCAGAGCGGAGTTGGGCAAGTCCATCACCCCATCGCCGTCAAAGAGGTCTCTAATTCTTTTACAGTTATCCTCTTGCCACTTAATATAGTTATCGCCCTCCATTGCAGGTGGGAAACCTGGATGGCCTTTGAATGGAGTCAGAGGTGATGTGCGTGTGGAGAGATGTTGAGACTCTTGTACCCTGTCCCACACTCCCACTGTGGCCCTGGTGACTAATGAAATATACACCCCGGCAGGCCGGTATTTTTTAGGTAGTCAGGGCGCTTTCCAGATATGAATCCCAGTGACAACACGGTCAATAAAACACCAATATTTTCAGAGGTGAGTCTATACCATTCTATCAAATAACGTAATTGGGCCGCCTGATAGTACCTTTCTAAGTGTGGAATTCCCAGCCCACCTTCCTTCTGCTTAAGGTATGTCTGAGCATGGGCCATGTGGGCTTTCTTCCCACCCCATATAAAGTCGACCATGAGGTGTTGCATTTTAGCTAGAAACAATGGGGTGAGGGGCTGCATTGGTAGAGTTTGCATCACATATAAAATATGGGGAAGTAAGGTCATTTTAACCTCTGCTAACCTACCTAGCAATGCTAGCGTATGCCTTATCTAAGTCGAGAATCTACCCTGGCCGTGGCAAGAAGAGTGGAGTAGTTCTCCCAAGATGTTCGCTCGATTGTAGGGAAAATCTTAAGTCCAAAGCATGTTGTTTCTTCTTTTTTAAAGGCACAAGAACATATCAAGTTGGTATGCTCTGTACTTCAACAACATGGACTTCCATTACATGATGATTAGTTTACTTTGGTTTCAAGGCTAGATGTAAACTTTATTGTAACCCTTTTCAGGACGGATGTAAGCAGAGTCTGTTTTCTTATGGACACAGCTTTTCACCTTTAGGCCCAGATATTGCAAATCAAGTAGTTGACTCAAGCATCTGCACAGCAATTGCTTCTTCTCCAAGGAAATTCGGCTGCAACAGCATCTGTAGTACCATGGGCCAGATTACATCTTAGTCATTTGTTGTATCATTTGATGATTCGCTGGTCGCCAGATACTCAGCAATATGATTGTCCGATTCCAGTTTTGGACAGTATCAAAAAGTGGTTGGATTGGTTCTAAACAGGGAACTATTATCTCCAAATTGCCCAATTGTTCTGACAATGGATACTAGACATGTGGGATGGAGTGCTGTAGTTATGGGTCATGAAGTATAGGAGATCTGATCATAAGAGGAAGTTTGTCTGTCATCCAAATCGAGAGAGTACTCAGCAAAACAGAGGGTCTTGCTACATTTTGTTAATCTGATGGAGAGTCACGGAGTCTTGTCTCAGATGGACAATCAGGTGGCAATGTATAAGATAAACAGACATGGGTGAACTCGATCTCCATCTTTGAATAGAGGCGTCAGAGAGATTTGACTTTGGTCAAATGTTAATGCTGAAGCCCTATCAGCAGCACACTTTCCTGGGGAGGAAGACTATGGATGCAGACAGATTGAGCAGGGTTTTGCCCTTCTCAGTGCATATTCGTCTCCACCCAGATGTATTCCAAAATAACAAGTTAAGGTGGTTCTTCCAGTTGCAGACTTATTTGTGAGCAAGAAGGATGCACTTCTTCCAATTTTCTGATTTGCCTAAGCAAGTTCCAAAGCTTGGAAGTTGGACACAATTTATTTCCAGCAGCCACAAGGTCTTCTGTATGCCTTTCCCCATTTCCTCTGCTAACCAGAGTAGAGCGAAGATCATAGACGAGGAAGGGTCAGTACATCTAGTTGCACAATGGTGACCCCGAAGACCGTAGTTCCCACTCTCCAGGTACCTCCCACTTGTAGGTTGCTCATGGGTTCTTCATCCCAATTTACTTAGTCCCCGTCCTTTCAGAGACAGTAGTGCTCCGCTGTCTCCCGATGGTATGAAATTTGAATAGCTAGGCCTCCAAAGGAAAGACTGTTTACAAGAAGTGGCATTAGGCATTCAAAAGACTAGGCATCTGACAACATTGAAAGTATACAAAAACATTAGGAGCTTTCTTCCAAGTGGTTTATTTCCCTTGACCATCATGATCCTTGTGAGGCTTGAAAACATTAGACTTTCTAAGAGGTGGCTTTCTGTTAGGACTATCTACTTTTTAAGAGGGCAGTGGGAGTTTTCGGAGTAACTTTCTGGTTTTGAGCCATTAGTGGCTCGGTTATTGAAAATATATGACAGGTAGATTTTTCTGCCCTTCAGAAAACTAAATTTGAACCTTAGGAACAATTTCTTTACTATTCTTTACAAGTAAAGTAATATGTTTGGTAGCCATGGGAATTAGAGGCACTTTTGGCACGACTTCCATTTATAAGGTTTTTTTTGGATCATGTAATTTTAAGACCTGATCCTGCGTTCGATCCAAAAGTAACTTCAGAGTTTCATTTAGAGCAGAATATATTCTTACCATCTTTTTTTCCTAACCTTTAAATACCAGGCGAGTTATGTCTACATTATTTAGACCTTTATAGAGATTGTCAATTTAATTACATAGGAAGGCTGACATTAGAACAGGTAATGCACTTTTTGGTACCTTTTATTCTTCCTCTCAAGGGAAAATACAGCTGCCTGTACCTTGGACAAATGGGTTAGTAAGTAAACTTCAGAAGCATGCTCAACTTTTAATGTTCCATTACTAGTACACGTTCAGACAAGATCTGCCAAAGGAGCAGCAGCTTCCCGCTGGGCAGAGGCTAGAGGCATTTTAATGAAAGAAGTGTGCATGGCAGCTGGTTGGTTTACTCCTCACACATTTCCAAAGCATTATAGGTCACAAATGGTTACTCAGTCTTTCATAGCATTTAGGGAAGCAGTTTTGTCTTGCGTTGTTCAATGATTTTAGTTCTGCTTGTGCTTAGCAAATAAAAGATACACTAGAACGAAATGATAAATAAGGAGACTGCAGTAAAGTTTCTAAAATGTTGTACTGCTTGTTCAACTGGTAAGAAGAAGGCAGACAAGAAGTTAATGGTATGTTACTCACAGGTCATCTTCATTTACCACGTTTAAGGAAATGTTATCAGCTTATTTGTAGTGTTTTTGCATTACAGTTATTCGAACAGATTTCCTACTGATGAATAACCAATCCAGGTTCGAAATGCACCGAGGGCTCGGTTTCCAAGAAGAAAGTTTTTTTAGAAGAAAGGATGAGAGACATTGGCTTTGATTTAATCCATCCAAATCAATTTTAGTCTAAACATTGTCACGAAAATTACAAATTCTGGAAATAAATAAATGGTTGAAGTATCATATGAATTAGTTTTGATTTTTTTTTGCAGTGCCCCCTAGACAGCGCACAATTTCGCGCACTGCAATATTGTTATGTTATACAACATTTATTTGTGCGCACTATCATCAGCGGTCTCTAGGCGCACTCGCTGAGTAAGCTATAATTGCAACAGAGAAATAAAACGTGTTAGGACGGATACTCATGACACAAAAGGCGGGCTTTAAGATAACGGCGAAGTTAAGAGCGGAGTTTCTAAATGCAACGTGGATAACAAGGGATTCCATAATCCAGCTGCAGGAAAGGAAAAGCGTCCACTTCTTTTTGTGCGTGGCCTACGGAGTAACCAATAGATTTAGGCCCATATTTATCATGGGTTTGCATCTCCTTTTCGCCATGCAAGGGGGCGGAAGGGCGATGCGAAACCTAGAATGTTATTTACCAAGCCACGCAAGGCCACCTTGCATGGCCCTGTGTAGCTTGCTAAGTGTGAAGTAAGTAATGCAAGGCAGCACAGGTTGCTGCCAGTCTTGCATTACTCTGCCCCAGGGAGGCGTTACATGGGTGTTCCCAAGCATTCGCCCATGTATTTGGCTCATTCCTAGATTTACAATTAGAAGTAGACCTGGGAACGCGTCAAAATGCTACACCTCCCCAGGGGAGGGGTAAAAAGGAAAAATTTGTTTATTTCTCCTCGTTGTTTGCTCAGTCTACGTTTGCTGTATTTTGTAGTACATATAGAAAGAGGACAAAGTCTCTGAGGATTGTTTGCCTGCACAAAAACAATATTGCCTACAGCGCAGGCACCCTTGCACCTTTGTGCAACGGTGCCCGCGTTGGCACAAGGTAGCAAATTATGTGCCATTGCACGCAGAGAGCAGGAATGTGTTGTATAATGTTAAATATGGAAAATTCCTGCCCTCTCCCTTTCAGGCAGCGCAGCACAGCAAGGTTGCTTGCTGTGTTGCATGAAAATTTGATAAATATGTCCCATAAGTTTTATGAACAGAGAGTCCTAGGGTGGAATGTATTTCAGAATATGTCTGTAAATAAACACTGGTGTCTCACTCAGCAGGGTCTTGTGAATAATACAGAGAACTTTAAACTGAACCTGCTGCTTCATAAGAAGTCAGTGAAGTTTCAGAAGCGGCGCATGGCCCCACCAAAGTCATGGCTCCTGTAATTAATCAGGCTGCGTTGTTCTGTTTAATCTGCAACGTATGTAGTAAATACTGTGGCAACTCCAAATAAATGGAGTTAGCATAGTCTAGGACAGACCCAGTAGGGGCCCTAACAGCAATATGCTTGCAATCTGCAGATAACAGAGGCAGAATCTTAAGGTGGAGAGTACAAGAAAACACTACTGAACAGATTGGAGCTGATGGAGTCAATTGACAATTGTATTGTATTGCAACATTTATACACTGCTTACTACTACTATGTGGGGCTCTGAAGCTCTCTTCTACATGGGTAGCATACTACACTGTATATGGGTGTTTAATTGGAAGTGTGTTGTCTGTTTTGATCCTGTGTGGGAAGTGTTTCTATGTTGTGCGTGAGGACCGCCGAGGTGCAGTCATTGTGTGATGGGATGTTGCGCTTAGTGTGATGGATGAAGATGTGTGAGAGACAGAAGCACAGTTTATGTTTTTCAGTAAGCTGACAAATGTAAGCAGCTCAGTAGGCCCCTTTTTGATATTTCTTATGTTCATAGTTCACGTAGCTGGTTACTGTACTAGGTTGTACATTCTGAGATATTGTGTTTAAAGTGTATGGTCCTGAGCAGGCATAGGGTAAAGGGAGAAGTGGTGGAGAGATCTGCTGGGATGGACTTTGTTATTATCATCCCAAGTCTGATTGTCATTGTGAAATGCCAAGAAGTAGCCATAGTATGTTGGTAGTCGGAACCTGCAGTGTTGGACTAAATTGGAGTTCTCCGTTGGCCAGCAGTATGTGCCAGATCTCTTCAGTTATTCTGTGACTGTTCAGTTTGTGATGGGTGGTTTATTGCTGTGAACAGGTGTAGTACTTGGTGATGGATATGACCCTTAGCAGTTTTGTCTTATGTGAGTGAAAGAGTGTCAAGCAGTAAAAAGGAATTATTAAGCAGTCTGTATGAACCACAATTGACTTCCTGACTGTTAAGTGCTATTGTAGTAGTTTTAGTATGGGTTATATATTGTATTTTAATTGCATTTTATAGCACATAGCACCCCTGACGAGTCATTGTTGTGCTTTACACTGGCCAGTAGTGTACTCCAGTTCTCAGGGCTAGTGGATTTTTTGGTAGATATTATTAGGATTAGTCTTGTGCTCTACAGGAATTATTCCATGGCTTTAGTCCACTTACTATGTGGTAAATTAAATTAGTAGAAAATAGGTGTGATCTTTAGTGCGAGAGGGGGATATGGGAATTTCATGCATTGGGTGGTGATATTATTAGATGAGCTACAGGAGATTAGGACTTATTATGGTGCAGGGAGTGACTTTTAAAGGAGAGGTTGAGATCTGTGAAAGAAGGTGTGGGCAATTTGCAGAGATACAAAAATAAGGATTAAGGCAAACAAGCTATACTCAGACAGAAGAGGCATGCAGCGAATGGAAAGGAATGAGAGAGTCATTCGAAAGAAAAAGGGTAGTCAAGATTTGGACGTTTTAAGTCAAGTTCAGTTTTCATTCATGGTTTTCAGGAAAATTGTGGAGGCTTTTTTTAGACAGCATACAGTCAGTCTTCACTGCCAAACTCTTTACTTGTATGGAAGGAGTGGTAAGTGAGACCATCTCAGAGGGCCAACATGAATCCAGCCATAGATCACTTGAGTTAATAATAAAAAACTTTGTTTTATCAGCATTTTTCCCAAATTGGTACTTCACAGTCACTCCCAAATTAATCTCATGGATTGCTGGAAAGCAACTTGTGAGGAAAGGTTATTAGCTAAATTCACTAGAAGTGGTTTAACATCTGCATACATTTAAGCTTTGGTTCCTTTTTCTATCACTGCAGTTGCTAAAGGCTTCCCAAATGCATTAAATAGGTGCAGTGAGAGGAAAGAGCCTCAAGGAACTCAGCAGATAGGAAAGTAGTGCTTTGGCCCTAAAGAGTGCTAGCTTTAGGTATTGAGTCTGATCAGGTAAAAAAATTGAAACCACATGAGGGTATCACCCCTGATGCCTGATGCAGCAACACAATCCAATAACAGCATGGTTGACTGTGTTTAAAGCTGCAGACAGGCCCAGCAGGCCCAAGACATTGATATGTCCAGCATCTTAATCAACCCTACAGTCATACAAATTGAAAGGAGAACAGGTTCAGAGTTATGGGATGACCTCAACCCGATCTGACTGGTGTTTAATTATTTACCTGCAGATGGTTGCTCCAACATCGTGCCACATTTTTCTCCAAAATGCTTGCCATGCAGGAGGATCAAGATATTGACATGTCCAGCTTCTAAATTAACCCTACGGTCATCCAAAACAGAAAGGAGGACAGATTCAGTGCTATGCGACGGCTTAAACCCAACTTGAAACGTGTTTATTTATTTGCCCTAAGTTGGTTGCTCAGACATTGTGCCACATGCTTCTCCAAACTTTGTGCAGCATATAGTAAAAATGAAATAGGATGAAAATGCTTTGACGTTGTAAAATCTGACCCAGCCTTTATAGGTAAAGGGGTAACTGGAGCCGCTTTAAAACAGGAGAGAACCATACCTCAAATATTCACATTAGTTTCACTCTTCAACCCAGAAGGAGACTAGGGATGCAACTAATGTTTAATCAAGCCTGAATCAGGTCTACAAGGTGGCAGAGTAATTAGGGTAGTGATTATTGGACAGCATGAGGAGTATCTCTTTATCACCAGCACTTTGTTAGATAGCATGACAGGTAACTTTGGAGCAACGTCGCCCAATGGGACAGAAAGAATATTCATGAAGCATGACTTTGCATCACCAGCAGCCTCTGTGTTAGCATGAAGCATAGCTCTGTAGCACTGGAATCCTATGAGTTAGTGTGCAGCGCTATAACCCTCTTGGCCCACATGAAGAGTGCCTGTGCTGTACAAGAATCTTATGAGTTAAAATGATGAGTACCTCTTCAGTACTACCACCATATTTATCAGGACATTGGGTGCTTCAGAAGCACCAAATGGTTTCAGTCAACATGGTATGTCTGTAAACAAAGAAATGTATTAATTTATACCATAATTTACATTCTCTCTGCAGCACTAGCACCCTATATGTCAGGGCACAGAGGGACGCATTTATCAACACTTTGCACCAGGTTTGTATTGCAAAGTGTTGATTTTGGGAATTACTGGTTTGTGTCGCAAAGTGTTAGTTTTGAGACTTACGTTCCAGTGAAAAACATGTTTTGCACCAGAAAGTAGCACTTAATACTACTTTGTGGCAAAGGGGCATACTGTGGTTGGTTCATGGGCGTCCCTATGCAACCACCCACGGATTTTCATGCAAAGTCCTATTTACTAACATTGGAAGATAGGGATTTGCACCAAAAAGGAACGCCTCCTCAAGGCAGGCATAACATTTTAGAAACATTTTCTTTTCTCAAAATCTTTCTTAATTTGCATGTGTGCTCTGCTGTATATCACATATAAAATGTTATAAAAGTATTAAACTATGTCAAACCATAGTATTTTGTACTGGGAGGGTCCCAAAACCTATGCTTGACATTTCACACACACTGTAAGAAATTGGGTTATTGGTTGAGGGGGGTGGAAGCCCCACTCAGGCAACAACCACAATCCTTTTCAGGGTGAACCACAATCCTTTTCAGGTTGAACCACAAAAGCCAATAAATTAACCTGTGCTTAACCCTCTGGTAGCTTGGCACAAAGCAGGCAAGCTTAAGTTGGAAGCAATGGGTAAAGCATTTATGCAACCCACAAACAGAAATAAAGTGAAAACACAACGCAAGAAAAATCACAAATCAGGGGGCGCTAGGTGGCGCACGGGCAAGATGGCCGCACGTCTGTGAGGCTCCTGCAGCCCGAGTAATTTATCCAAAAATTATCCTGCCCAGGGAGCTCTAATGGTCGCTGGAGGAGCATCAGAAGATAGATGACACTGAAATTGCCCTGTGGTGAGATTTCTAGAGCACTGGGCTGAAGGAGCACGCCAGCGCACTGCTGGCCAGTTACAGCCGAGCTGCTAGCTCAGCGCCGTGGTTCCCGAGGTGGGCGTCATACACCATGCAACACCGGGGCGCCCACGAGGCAACCAGGCCGTGTTCAAGGTGGGTCTGGAGCGCTCGTAGACGCAGCACGGAAGTGATGGTCCCTCCTTTCTCCCGACATCACACCGGACTCTCGAATGACTGCAGGGGACACCTGCGTTTCGGCCGGGGGAGTGAAAATACAGAAGCTGTACTAGCCGTGAGTACCTGCAAGTGCATTCTGCTGGGAGTCTGTCGGCTGTGTACTTGGACATGCTACGGCAAGCGCTCTGTCTAAGCGCCATTGCAGCGGGGTGTGAGCCTCTGGAGGAATTCGGAGGGGGCCCGGTAATCTCAGCAAGAGACTGCGACCCAATAATAGTACGGAGGCAGGGTGCTGCGGGCGAGCTGCAGAGCAACTATTCTCGTCAGGCGCGGAGTGCGGCGCCCGGTGTACTGAGACACTCAAGGGAATGCGGAACCGTGTGGAAGCATAGGCGGCTGAGGGCAATTATCCGAAGTTGCAGAGAAAGACACTACCAGAGGGGAGACGTGGTGTATTGTTTTCCCCTGTCCTCCTAAAGGCTCATGACTATGAGCAGCTACGTGACTGTTTGATACGCCTGACACATACTCTACTGCACTTGGCGCTAAGTGTATAAGCCCACACCACCGCATTGTCTCACATGTTCATCCCAGCCCGGTCCTGCCCCTCCACAAGGCACAGGGTCCACGGCAGCAGCGTTCTGTGGAACTCGAGTTGGGTACACTGAAAAGGCACAGACGAGTTGCTGCGGGTTGGATTGCGTGGGCACACCACCCGCATCACGTACGTACACACAGCACTAATAATCAGTGAGAGGGATACGCCTGTAGGGTGTGCTCTGCTGGCCCTGCACTATCCGTACCTGTTGCTGTTCTGCTGACTGGCGGAGCCGCTTAGAATCCCTGCAAAGAGCAAAGTGGCACAGCTGCTACACATAATTAGCGGAGAGTGGAGCTCCTCCTCACACTGCTCACTTTGACCTAATCCTCTGGTCTTACGGACAGCAGCCGGAGTCATCAAGAAGAGGGGTCTACGCTGCATAATGGGGAAAGCTGACATAAAACAGACACTGCTAACTTTTGAAGCACGTAAAAACGCCCGATCCCAACAAGAAGACCCCGAACAAGCAAATGGCGACGGAGGGGCAGGCATGGCGCATGGGCAGGAAGAAGATATGAAAGAACTACTGATTGCTGTGAGGCAGAGCCTTGCCTCTATAGAGAGCAAGATGGACACTATGAACACTCGTATGGATGCCATTGTGCATAAGATATACCAGCATGACGAACGCATTAAAGAAACCGAATGACGCATCTCTGAGGCAGAGGATAGCACCGCTGGCCTGCAGAAGCAGGTAACACAGATGGACAAACTACTCCGGGTGATCGCGGCCAAGAATGAGGACCTTGAGGCGCGCAGTCGACGCAACAACATTTGCGTCATAGGTATTCCAGAAAGCACCAACACGGGACGAATGGAAGAGTTTGTTGAGAAGCTACTGCGAGCAGTCATCGGAGCGGACTCACTATCCCCACAATTCATAGTCGAGCGGGTGCATCGTTCCCTTGGTCCTAGACCACCCCCCGAAGGACCACCCCGCCCGATTATCGTGAGGCTGCTTAATTATCGTGATCGCGACGTGGCTCTCAGAAAAGCACGGGATAAGAGACAACTCATGTTTGAGGGCAACGCCTTCACTCTCTATCCTGACTTCACTGCTCCAGTTCAAGAAGCGCAGCGGAAATTTAATTTAGTGAAACAGAAGCTGCGTCAGGCGCAAATAGACTAGGCACTAATCTATCCGGCCCGGCTGCGGGTAACTCACCAAGGCAAGCAACATTTCTTCACAAATCCACAACAAGTAGATGACTTTTTCAAACGTATCCGGCATTCTAACACCGCTGGCAAGAGTCTCCCCAAGATCATCATCACCGGCTGGGAATGGACGGTGAACCAGAACGTGAACTACAGCAGTGGAAGCAGCAAGTGTGCATACACCACATTTAAGATCGTTGACCCCCAGAAGTGGTGGGTTTCCTGTGAAATGGTGATGCTTCTCCTGTCGAGTCCGCATAGCGGAGGAACTGTCTACAGATAAGTACCTACATGGGACCTCATTATACTGTACCGGGCACCCCTTCCCCCGTTGGGTAAAAGACTCCATCTGTCTGCCCAGTAAATCAGAGGGTTGGGAGCAAGTCGTGCAAAGCCTAGTGATGCCCCCCTCTAGTTTTGTTTATATTGCGAGATGTTGTTCTCGTTTTGCTGGGGAAATTGGGTGGGGGAGGGCTTGTGCTTACTGGCATGTTTTGGATGCTTCAGTGGGTGGGGGTGGATGGGGGTTTCTTAACAATGATGACAACATACGACAAGACGGGACACACAGGTATGATATTGCATGTATTACATTATACCTTAGAGGTAGACCACATGTCGCTTCATATGTTGCGCAAACACTACACCTATGGCAGGCTCTGACTCCAATTTAAGAGTTCACCTCTTGACGTGGAATGTTAGGGGACTACGGGATCCACGTAAGCGAAGACAAATCCTGGCTTACTTGGATCGCCACCAGATCCAAATTGCACTGTTGCAGGAGACACACTTGGATCCGCGACATCCCCCCTCCTTTGCTTCCAAGTGGGTGGATCATAGAGTTTTCTCTTCCTACGCCTCATACTCTAGTGTTGTAGGGATTCTGCACATACACAGAGCTATGCACAGGATAATAGGACCTCAGAGTATAGTGGTGAGCCAACCATACACCTCAGTACCTAAAACCCTAATCCGACTAGCTTTAGCGTCTCATTGGCAACAATGCTACCAATGATTAGACAACCCAGAACACGGTATCTCTCTCTCTCTCTCAGGACTCGCAGGAGCAAGAACACCCTTTCATAACTCATGCATACTCTGTCCACAACATGCGTAATAAGAGACACAGTATAGTTTCAAATGTTTATTTCAACTATCATGCTCTAAGATACAGTACACGTGCCAGTACTATCAGCATAATGCATAAGAATAAAATAATAAGCATAGTCACAATTCCATAGAATACAAACGGGGAAAGCATTTCATAAAGCAGTGGATATATGGCTAAATGACCATACCACCCTCCCCGTGCTAGTAGCTAGTTTATTATAAAAACAGAAGACCTCTGGGCATTGTCAGGAGGACCCTCATACCTCAATATCTAGATGCAAGGTTTACATCATCAGACAAGCACAGCTCTTCTCTCTGGAAAGGTTTTTCTCCAAGTGCCTCTAACAGAGCAATCACAATATTAAAAGCACACAAATTTCTCCAGTGCAGCTGCAGTCAGTGTTATGTCTAAGTGCGAGGGTCTGACCAGATCAGCAAGAACAAGGGACATTGTTTTTCGACCTTGTACATGATGTGCAGATGCAACCCAAAGGGAACAGGAGGAAAGGTGAAAGGCAGAAAGGCAGACAGTTCTAAAATAGCCGGGCACAAGCAGAGGCTGTAAAAACAAAGTCACAAAGTAACGTGCGCAAAGAGGAATCATGGCAGCCAGGCCTAAGCTAACTTAGCAATGCAGACCATGAGTCCACGAACCACATGACACTAGGGGTACAACAATACTGGTTAAGAAGAATACACCGTTCTCCCAGAGTGGTGTGGCCATAGATCAAGAAGGGCGATATTGCATAATGTGGGGACGGCTGTGTTCAGAGTCCATCACGCTAGTCTGTTGCTATGGGCCGAACGTCGACAATCCTGTTTTCTTCAGCACACTCTGGGGTAAGATCCTTGAGATTGGGTCCACCCACTTAATATGGGGAGGAGATCTTAATTCTAATATTGACCCGGAGAGGGATCGATCAAATCCTGGCCCTCACCACTATACGCACACACACAAACTGCTCCGTGACATAGTGTCAGAGAACGGGCTCATTGACTCATGGAGGCACATCCACCCGCATAAGGCGGAGGGGACACATTGAACTGCGATGCATGCGTCCTGGGCTAGACTGGACTACATTCTAGTTTCTAAAGGCCTGGGTCCACTGCTAACATCGGCGGAGCACCTGGCACGCACCTATTCTGACCACTCACCTGTTTACACTGTCTTGACGTTTTCTGAACTAGGAGGGAATTCCATGACCTGGAGACTAAGGCCTAGCATATTACTAGACGAGGCGTTCCGAAGTGAATTAGGACAGGAGATAGAAGATTTCTTCCAACGCAACCTTGGGTCAGTCGACAGTGTGGCAACAGTCTGGGAGGCTTTTAAGGTCACGGATAGGGGCCTCTGCATATCTAAGGGTTCAGGGGTCCTTCGTGATATCCGAGGCACCTTGAGCAAATTGGAAAAGGATCTCAAACAATTAGAGGACATGCCTACTTTTGGTATTGACGGCAAAGCACAGGTGGACTTTAGAGAGAAACTCTCGGAATACAAAGCAACAGCAGAGCGTGAGGTTCGCTTCATGGGCAAGTATTTCGTTGCTCGGCAATATGGGGAGGGTGAACGGCCCGGCAGGGCACTGGCGGGAGTGGTCCATCATCCCCGCTTTTCCAATCACGTGGTGGAAATACGAAGTGCAAATGGGGACCGACACAGAGATACCAATGACATAATGACAACATTCCTTACTCACTACACCTCCCTCTACACCACTAGTAGACATGGGACACTGGATCTGTCTGACTATCTTGAGGATGTAGCCTTGGGTGGCTGGGGAATTCCCAAAGAGAGTTTCTAGTGGCTCCATTTGAACTTGATGAGATCCGAGAGGCCATCATGTGCATGGCCTCCGGTAAAGCGCCGGGCCTAGATGGGCTTCCAATAGATTTTTATAAGGCATATATCGATTAACTTGCTCCAATCCTCAAAACAGTGTTTGAAGAGGCTCAAGAAAGTGGTATGCTTCCGCTATCTATGAGAGAAGCACTGATCACCTCATTGCTCAAACCGGGTGGACAAACAGGCGGACCAGTGCGACTCGTATAGGGCACTCTCCCTCATTAACAGTGATGCCAAAATACTGGCTAAAGTGCTGGCCAATAGGCTGTCTCTATTGATGGATAAATTAGTTCTTCCGGACCAAGCAGGGTTTATCCCGGGGCGGGCCACCTCCCATAACCTCCGTATGTTGTTCTCAGTTCTTCAAAATGTGGACTCTGATATAGCTCTAGTGGCGGTCTTCCTAGACGCCACTAAAGCATTTGATTCCGTCAAATGGGATTATTTAATTGGTATATTACAGCGCATGGGAATGCCAGTGGGCTTCCTGTCATGGGTGAGTCTCCTATATTGTCTCCCAGTGGCCAAAGTGCTGATAAATGGGCGGGTCTCCCAGGCGTTCCCGATCTCTAGGGGAACTCGACAAGGTTGCCCGTTATCCCCGCTTTTATTTGCTTTGGCGGTGGAGCCGCTAGCGGCTAAACTGCGACAGCATCATCAGGACAAAGCACTACGATGTCCCCAGCGTCAGCTACTCATCTCTCTCTACGCGGATGACATCACGCTATACATCAGAGATCCACAGCAAAATCTCAACCCTGTTCTGCGTGAATTCATTGTCTTTGGTAGACTGTCGGGGATTCACATCAATTGGGGAAAATCTCAAATATTCCCGCTCACAGCTGCTGCCACACAATTCCCTCTTGATTTTCCCATAGAGTGGTGCAACTCAGAAGTTAAATATCTAGGTATTCACATCGCGAAAGATAGGGAGGAACTTATGCGGCTTAATTATGGCAAGACGTTAGAGCACATAGCCAACTGCATAACACGTTGGATCTCTCTGCCCTTATCCATGGCTGGGCGTACCTCTCTTATTAAAATGGTAATATTGCCGAAATTACTGTACTTGTTCATGAACATACCATATTACCCAGGCCGACATTTTTTCTCAGCCATAAGATCAGTACTGATCAGACTGACGTGGGGAGGTAAACAACCAAGACTACAGTGGGACATCATGACACGTCCATACTCACAAGGGGGATTTGCAGTCCCAAACTTGGAATTATACTACGTCTGTGCTCAGGCCCATTATGCTTACTACTGGTTTCACCCACCCCCGTATATGCCGCAAGTTGCAGTAGAACAGTGGCTCTCTGATCCTATTCCCTTGGCGGGAATGATACTCAGTACACCCCAGTCTCGAGCTGAGGAGACCACGACGGTCACATGCACAGCCACAGCATGGCGCAGAATCACCATACTCCTACGAGCCCCTATGCCTTACTCCCTTTTGCTCCCCTTGCTTTATCACCCGCAACTACAACTATTGCAAGAATCCGCTTTCCGGCAAACCATGGCGAAAGTTAACATAGCGTGCTGGGGTGATCTATACCGTGAGGGTAAATTCCGCACATTGTACCAAATGTTTGTACAACTCACACCTTCTCCACTAGAAGTATTCATGTACATATGACTTAGACAGGGTCTCAGGGCCATCACCCCGGAATATCCAGCAGAGCCCCCCACACTAGCCCCGCTGCACCGTTTACTACAGGCCACATCCCCAGGTCACGCTGTCTCTATTCTTTATCATGTCATACACACTCAACAACAACTGGGTCAATGCCCTGCTCAGGCACACTGGGAGAGGGAACTGGGAGACACTATTACGGATGAACAATGGACCTACTGCTGCCTGCAGACTGAACAAATATCCGCTAGCAGTAGGCTTCGGATCATCCACTTTAAATTTCTGCACAGGATATACTACACACCAGCCAAAATGTATAAATTTAATCTACGGGACAATGACAGATGCGACAGATGTAGTATGCCTGAAGCTGATTTCCTTCATCTGGCATGGATATGTCTGGGTGTGGGGGACGTCTGGCGACAAATCTTCACAGCGCTGGAAGAGATGACAGTGCTAACACTCGAGCTAACACCATTACAGGCCTTACTGGGATACACAAAGCAGGTTGCCAAGCCCTCCCGCAGATTCGTCACTCTTGCATTATTAATGGCCAAGCGCCGCATTGCATGTCGTTGGGGAAGAGGCCGAGCTCCCAAGTTCAAGGATTGGCTCAGAGACTTGATTTTCTGTCAAGAACAAATGCTCACCTATGCAGAATTACTTCCCTTGTCATCACGCCCCAAAGACATTTGGGATCCTTTGAAAACATATCTCCCTGCTCACCCTTCAGATACCACAACCAGAATTGTGAATGATTAATGCCGGAGATAATAGTATTTTCACTGGAAACTATGGGGCCGATTCTGATGCGGGTTGGAAAAGCTTCCCGACCGAATCGGTTGGGAAATGGTGTCCGACCCACTCGGATCGGGAAAGTCCGACCGGCGGAGTAGGATGCATCCGGATGCTTCCAGATACGATTTGGTTGAACTCCCATTGACTTCAATGGGAACATTTGTTCCTAACCGCATCAGAATTGGGCCCTCGGTCGGGAAGACACGTTCCCGATCCGATTTGGAAGGAGCAAATGCCGTTAGGAGGCCTTCCTAACCGCATCAGAATCAGGCCCTCTGTCGGGAAGCTTTTCCAACCCGCATCAGAATCGGGCCCTATGTAGTTAAGAATATGATGTAAATTGTCTGCTTGCACTCCAAAATATGATATGCACCTCCGCATACCCGCAATGAGAATAGCCTGTAAAACTCACTATTGTTAACAAGATGTACATGTATTGTGCACTATGGTGATAATGATTATGTATACGTCAGGTGGAGAACCTCTCCGTTGTTATAACTTCATTTAGAGCTATTGTCATGAATGTTTGATGCTCTCATATGGTAACAGAAAATAATACTGTTGATACCTCTTAGAAACAAGTACTTGTCCACTGTCGAACTATACGGCAAGAAAAAGTTGATTGTATGTCCCAGGTTTATTGTTTGGTCAATGCAAAATCAAATAAATAAATCTTTAAATAAAAAAAAAAATCCCAAATCAATTTAGAAAAATAAAGTCAATTTTAATAAACAAAATGATACCCGAGTGTCAAAAATCTAATCAGTAGAACGGGGGGGATTTAATTTAAAAGTTTTAGGTGAAAATAGCACTGTAAATCACAAAGCAACAATCGCAGTTATCTGGTCACTCCAGATCTGGGGAAAGTCACAAGTTCAGGCCAACCACGATAGAGTGGGTCAGATACAGGGACCAGGTTAGTCCTGCTGAAAAAGTTAACTTCCGAGTCTGGCACAAAGAGCTCAGTTCGAGGTGGAGGAGGTCACGAGGAGGAGGCTGACCTTTTCGGGCGGTTGTCGCTGTAGTGCAAAGAGCATTTCAGGCATCACAGATGGTTGTTGCTATTGCTTCACATTGACAGTTGCCACGGGCTGTTGTTGCTGTACTGCGAAGTGTAGCTCTCGTGTTGCAGGTCATTGCTGGCTGCTGCTGTCATAATAAAAATCAGGTCTCACCGGAACTTCACATTGGCATGAACGGTCCCGTTCACGAGGAGCCCAAACTTCAGGACTTTTACCTTTTCTTGCAGAGTAGTACACTCTGTTGCCAGTCAAGTGTCTAGGACCTATGGAGCACCTCTTGGGATCAGGAACTCACTCCAGCAGAGGCCAGGAAGGCTCAGGCAGGTCCAGTTGCAGGCCCAGGCAGGTCCAGTTGCAGCAGGTCAGCTGGGTAGCTGCAGGGAGGCCCAAGACGTTTGTTGTGTCCCTGTAGCTGACAAACTAGATCAGCCAATGTACCCTTGGAGTCACCAAGAGTAGCCTGGGATGAAGGCAAGTAGGTCCAGTCTTCCTTCTCAGACAGCAAGGCAGTCTTTTAAGCAGCAGGGCAGTTCTTCTTCTGTAACTTCCACATGTCCAGGAGTGTTCTGATGAGTGGCTCTGGCGGTCCAAAATGTATACCTGCTGCCAGCCTTGTATGGGGGACTCCCAGTCCTACCCCCACATCTGGTTTTGGAAAGTTCTTCCCCTATCAAGGCTCCACACTGTCTGGGGGGTGTGACAAAAGGTAGGGCAGGTCTGGTGTCAGATTCCTGTGTGTGGGCAGGAGGCAAAGCCATTTGAAGTATAAGTGGGGCGGGATTCAGCTCCTACTCAGTCATCCTGAAGGGTGGCCTACCCAATCCACAACTAAGCCCCCTTTGTGTCACTGTCGGAAGGGCAGTAGAGCAATTCAAAGTCATGTGCCCCATGACATGGGCAGAAGGCACAAATAGTTTGGACTGGAAAATGTTAACTTTCTTAAAATGTCATGCTCCGAATTGTGACTCAAAATCCGATTTCACCATTAAAGAGGATTTTAAATTACAATTCATTTGATTTGAGTGTAAACAGCATATGCCTAGCTCCTCTCAATCCAGAGTTAGACATTAAGGGCCTCATTAGGAAGTCGGTCGGAAAGCCTCTGATCACAGGTTAGAGGCTTTCTAACCAACATCCCTGGTTTGACTTCTGGCCGCCTAGTTACAATGTAGGCGGTCGGAAGTCAAACTGGCCCGTCATTCCGGCTGGCTTCCGACGGGCTCAAAAAGGCCGTCGGCCAACCGGATACCGCACCATAGTCCCTATGGACTGTGTTTCCGCCTTCGGGGTTATGATGTTGGTTTTGGACAGGCTTTCCATGTCGGGCTTTCCGACATGAAAAGCCTGTTGGAAAATGACTTTGGGGGCCCCTAGCAGGGCCGCTTTCTCCCTGTGGCCCCTGGTCGGAGGCCGTGGGGGCCTTATGGTGCCCCCTTGTAAATCCCTGCACTATGGGGCCTGCCACACGGTGCAGGGATTTAAACAAACTCCCATTTCTCTATAGGAGCTTGCGCTACGGGCGGAAACTGCCCGCAGCACAAGCTCCCATAGAGATATGGGAGTTTGGGACCGCACCATGTGCAGTCGCATCCTAATACGGTGTTAGGAACTGCTGACCTACGGTCGGTCGGTTCCCACACCGAAACATTGTCGGGCAGACTCAAGTTCGACCGACATGGTAATTAGGCCCCTAATATAATAAGGTGTTAGACCTGGCCTCTTTATCGTGTTGTTCCTCTGTCTTTTTCGCTATTGACCTCCTATTTTTGACTGTGTGCTGCATTTAGTTTTAGCTGGTTTTAGGATGCTGGGCACTTTACCACTGCTGACCAGTGCTGAAATGCAAGTGCTCCCTGTGTAGATTGTATTGGTGAGTGGTTTATTCATAATTGGCATATTTGATCTACTAGTAAGTCCCTAGTAAAGTGTACCAGGTCTGGCCAAGGCCTGTAGACCAAATGCTACCTGTGGGCCTGCAACACTGATTGTGCCACCCACATGAGTAGCCCTGCAAACATGTCTTAGACCTGCCACGGCAGTATCTGTGGGGGCAGTCTTAAACTGTCATGTCGACCTGGCAAGTGCACCCGCTTGCCAGGTCCAAACCTTCCCTTTTACTATATGTAAGTCACCCCTAAGGAACGCCCAAGGCAGCCCCATGGGCAAGGGACAGTGTATTTAAAAGGTAGGACATGTACTGGTGTGTCTTACATGGCCTAATAATGAGATACTGCTAATTTTGTTTTTCACTATTGCAAGGACTATCTCTCCCATAGCGTAACATGGGAATTGTCCTGAAATACCTTTTAAGTGTAATTTACCACTAGGAGCTGATAAAGATTTGGATTTTGGGGTTTCTGAACTCACAATTTAAAAACACATCTTTTGGTGAAATTGGCTTTTAAGTTGTGTGTTTGAAAATACCACTTTTAGAAAGTGAATACAAGGATGGTAGCATGCACTCCTGTTTCGTCCAATTTATTTATGTGGCTCTCCAACTCATAGTTATTGCGTGCAACACTGAAACACGCGCGCAAATCGTAGTACGAAAACGAATTGAGACATCACTTAGTCCCAAATCAGGATGCACTTCGGTAAGGTGAAAGTCATTCACAAAAAATGAAATTCCAACGATATCTTCCATCAGTAATCCATGTTTATTCCTTGCTTAGTAAACCACGTTTCATCGTAATACAACTGTTAATCGATCTACAAAATACATCCACTGTTTAACATGCGCCTATCCAGGCTTTCACTGCAAACATAGGGAGATTCACCATTCCTCATAGCGCAACATCATATGCTGTTCTCAGACCCAAAGCATTTCGGGCATTTTTCTGCCCTTCCTCAGGGGTAACTAAAATGAAACAGAGCGCATATTAATCACCCATAATAGTAACAGACCCCTATATTTCAATATCTTTATATGACCCTGGTGTGTACAAATGGTGAGCAAACAAAATATCGAAAATAATATATCGATATACAAAAATATCGAAGTTAAAATATCGAAGGGACAGAATATCGAAGGGACAGAATATCGATGGACAGAATATCGACTCTAAGGTAAGTAATATCGAATGTTTTAATATCGATGTTACTAATATCGATATTTGTATTATTGTTATGTATTTTGTTATGTTTTTAATATGTATGTGTTATATGTGTTTTTGTTAAGTGTTCTACTTGTTTAAAAATATATGTATACAATTTTTATATGTTAATACATTTTTTTTAAGTAAATTTTTTTATTTTGTACTGTAGCGGGTTGTGGGTTTATAGGGGAATAGGGTGGGAAGTAATTTAATTATACTAAATTAATTATTAATTTTTAGGAATTATAAATTAATTTTAATTATTTTTGCGTTTAAGTTCTGTAGCGGGTTGTGGGTTTATAGGGGAATAGGGTGGGAAGTAATTTAATTGTAATTAAGTTATAATTTATTTTAATTAATTGTTATTGATAATTATATAATTGTTAATTAATTAATAATTGGCAATTAATTTTTATTAATTGGTGATTAATTTGTATTAATTCATTAATTGATCATCATGTAATTTAAATGTAATTAACTTATAATTTATTTTAATTAATTGGTATTGATAATTATATTATTGTTAATTAATTGATAATTGGTAATCAATTATTATTAATTGGTAATTAATTATTATTAATTAGTTATTAATTTTTATTAATTGATTAATTGATCATTATGCTAAGTGTATTATTTTATCATTGGAGTGTGTTGTGCGTTTATAGGGGAATACTTTTGGAAGTAATTGAAATCTAATTAAGGGGCCCATTACGATGGCGGGCGGAAGCACCACCGCCGTGCTGGCGGATGCAAAAACCACCAGTTACCGCCGGCACGCAGCAGTCCACACGCCCGCCCAATTACGATGCGAAAAGTAGGCCAAACACCGCCGGCAAGCCAGCAACACCGTCCGCCATCAAAGTGCGCCCGTACACGTAGCGGCGCAGCACAACTGACACACACCGTCCGACGAAACACGTCCCGCCCGGCGCATAAATTACGATGCCGCAAACAAACGGCTCCCACGGCCAAGAGATACCGTACGACAAACCGAAGCGGTAACACGGACGCCGAGCACGGATAACGAAGAAGCGGCTCCCCGAGCATGAATCCAGCACTGCAGGCCCTCCCCATGCTCCTGCTGATGCACCACCAAGGACGCAACGTACCGCGGAGACGCAGGTAGGCACACACACAACAAGTGCACGCAAACAGCGCACACAGTGCAAGGGCGGAAAAAGCGGACAACCCCCCACCAGCGCGTGTACACTACACATCCACCATTGCATCCACATATGACACACAGGCCAAATCGTAACATCGCGTAACACATTTGTACACACCACCTGGGACTAGGAACCAACCACCCCGTCACGGCCCCAAAGCGCCGATGACGCCGCCACACATGCGCACAACGCAGAGGCCAACCGCAGCGCCATGCATGCGTCGCACACAGACACAGGGACACAACCAAGCAGCACACACATCAGCCCCACCCCGAACGCACATGACACGTGACAGGCCTGCCACAGACATGTCCCCAACGCCCAATTCACGGACAACACCCAACGCCACACAACCGACGCACACATGTCAGTGAAGACACGCAACAGCAGGACACACCCCAGTGTAACAAACATGGCGTAGCACACAGCGGCGGCAACACCAACTAGGAGAAGCAGGGCCCTTCGGGAAGAGGAACGCCAGTACCACACTGAAACACCCATACCACCCTGCACATATGAACAAGACATATAAAACGGAACACCAAAGAGCCCGGGGACCGACAACAGGTGGCCCAAGAATAACATTCACACACAAGGCCCAACGCAGAGCGGAAAGGCAGCCTGCCGCCCACACAAGGGAGAGCAGACAGCACTGAATGACCTTCCATTCCAACTCCGAAACCACAGCCCTACGACAGAAGCCGGTGAATACAGCCATTGTCCAAGAATAGACCAACACAGGCATGCCGAGGAGACCGACCACAGGGCAGATAGCGCATATCACAGAAGCACACAACGGACGGGGAAGAAAGAAGAAAACACTCCCCCATGTCGGCCACATGCAAGTTAATTGGAAGGAGTCACACATCACTGACCTTGAACTGTCTGAGAAGCATGTGGGAAGAGGGCCCGTGTCCTCCAAACAAGCCAACAGAACACAAGTCCTGTCTCCCCACGACTACACAGAGCTCACAGCAACCTCGGAGCGTGCACATTGCAGACTGCACACACAGCCGGAGCACGCCACCACAACGCACCGCTGCGAAATGGCAACCGCAACACACCTACCCAACTACGCCGAACAGCTCAAGCTGTACAAAACCAACCTGTTTCATACATTGGGATGCGATCTCCTGTCCCTGCTGAACGTAAGTTACCGACTGACTTACCGCATCACATTGTTCAGCTGCGTCATGCCCGTCTTCTACTGTCGGAGGTGTCCCTACCAGCATCCCGTGGAGATATGCCTCTCCAACCCGGCATGTCTGAAGGCGGACCTGCTACCACTACTCCTCCCTCTGGACGCACACGACAGGGCCTGCTCTGCCTATGGGGGCATGGCGTATGTGGCCAACATCGCACCCGCACTGAAATGGGACCACTGTGCCTCCACACGACGGATCATCGAGAACAGCTACATCGAATGTCACCCAGCATGCCCCATCATGGTCCTCCAAGGGACAACTTACGAACAACACCTTGACAGCCACCATCCGCTACATTGGCTGGCAAACATGTACACCACCAATGACAT
Source organism: Calotriton arnoldi (assembly GCA_963921515.1). Taxonomy (NCBI): domain Eukaryota; kingdom Metazoa; phylum Chordata; class Amphibia; order Caudata; family Salamandridae; genus Calotriton; species Calotriton arnoldi. The sequence goes on from CAWUFW010001628.1 coordinate 1,340,987, forward strand.
GGAAGCCCTGCTGGACGGCATCGCATACCTGACAACCTGTCAATTCGTCGGACCACAACGCAGGTTCCCCGAGTGACCTATGATGTCCAACCCCGCACCCATGCTTAGCTTCCGCACGGACTGGCCAGTCACCACCACAACAGCCATACCAAACGACCGGCAACTGTAACCACACCATCAACGACATCGCCATGACATCGGATATGACCGGGACATGCACACTGTTCCCCATCACATCCAGGAACACCGCATGCATCGTGGGAGGCAGTGGCATGGGCTCTGTGCATCGCACCCACATGGACGGAACTGCACGAACAACCAGGACACGACATGGATCCAGCGCACATGGACACACACACCGCTCAGTGGACATGAATAGGTCGCCTGGAGTCTGTGGGTGCTGCACCCTCCCACCCCCGCCCCGGGAATCCCATACCAGGACCTTTGCATGGACGACAAGTGCATACAACAACAACACGACCCCAGTGACTGTGACATGTCCAGTAACCACCACAGTGCAACAACAAGTGGCACGCCGCTGCATGCACGCAAGCACATGCCCTGATGTCATCTCACATGCACGCGTGTATGAGGAACAACCGCAGCAAACCTGTCACATGGAACTGAGATGGACTGTGCCCATGATGCCAAGCGGTCTGGTAGGCTACATGTATACCGTCTGTGTCAAAGTCCGGAGCTCCGCAGCAATACGTAAATGTACATTAGCACAGCCTTGGCCAAGCAGATGTCACTCTGAAGCCCACATCCCACATGCAACAGCCAATCACATGTAACCCCACACCCTATCCCATTTGCAATCATGCTCAGTATATCCTCAACATGTATTCCGCTGCCAGTAGTGTCCACTATACTGCATCACAGAGGACAGAAGACTCAATATAATGTTTGAAACCAAAACTGTCTCCGCTGACTCATTTCACAAGTACGAATGAGAGAGGATGAGAGTATGTGAAGTACACGGCAGTCGTGACATGACCATGTAGTCCACTGGTATTGGATGTCAACGCAAATGAGTAGCACTACTGTGGAAGACAAACATGTGTCGTGTGAAGTCGTATGGACGCAGTGCTCAGGTGGGTGGGTGCGACGGGTAGATGCGCACATGCCAAGTTGGAGCACGCCGTGTTGGGAGGGGTCATGAACAGTACACCACCGCTTCCCTGGGCATTGTGAGAGGACACCTGTCGGGGGGAGTGAACACGTGTGTGCACAGCAGCCGGGCACACGTACAAAGCGGTACCAGGTGCACCTCAGCCCACCCTCTGTGGACAAGCTGGATCCTGTTGTGCGCCCGCCATGCCCCTTGACAAGGCACACACAGCCCCAGTCAACCAGGTGTAACCCCAACATAGTCAATCCGCACAGGCGATACAGGGCACGGGATGGCAGTGGAGCATGGTGTGTGAGAGGTCTCCTCGCGCTCCTCCTGGTCATATCACGCATGCAATAGAACCTCAACGTCTAGCATGGCACAAGTCAAATGGAAGTGTAGGGGGACGCACCACAGCACGAGCAGCACTGACGTCACGGGAGGTGGCTCGCACCATCCCATCCATTGCCCATCATACCAACCACGCCACATGCCATTGCGACTAAGTGCAAGCGCGTGCACCACCACCCCGAGCCCTCCCCAGAGAGGCCAAAGAGTGAATGTGTGGGCCATCAGTCACAGACGGACGCGGCCTGGCCGCAAGGGCAGCCACAGCCACTGGGTGTCGCAGGTGGCGGATCCGGAAGGCGAAGACTGTGATGCATAGTCCATGCAGGCCTGGTCTCCATTTGGGGCACCACGCAGGTGGACGGCGTCCCGCAACACATCATACCCTGAGACAGCCCACTCGTGCAACTGGACCCACACATACACTCCTTGCCCTCTCTGGTGCGAGCTTGGGGCTGCCTGTGCAAGCGCTAGCCTCGCAGGTGAGCATGCATATTGGGGGAGCGAGGGGAGGACATGAGGGCTGGGGCGAAGATGACTGTATCACTGTCAGTTAGTACAAGGGATGACCCAGATGTGGAAAGGAAGAGACGTGTCCCGTGTGTACTGCAACTAGTCGCCAATCCAACTACCCCCCATGTCCGGAATGTAAGCCCGCACCTAGGCCCGCCCATCCGCCACATCGAACATACCACCAGCACGACAACCTTCCCATTCGAAACACTGACTGGGGGTGGCGACCAGTGTACAATCATGTGTAGCCTACCCACGCGTACATGTGGGCCCTCCATGATCCATGTCACCTGCGGCAAAGTCATGACATGCGCAATGAGGGAAGTGAGGAGAGATGTCCGCCCCACGCGCAGAAGGTGCATCAGCTCCACAGACCCAGCAGCGAGTCCAGCAGGGGTCACATGTGCAGGGGCAGCTGTGCCTGGTGTGAAGGCACATGCATATAGACAGCACATCGACCAATGTGTAGTCTGCCCACATCTACAGTCCATCATCATGCGGACATAGGAATTGAACACAGGGCAACACATCCTAGTTGGTGCGCCCACCGTGACCAACAATGCGCAATCATCGACGTACCCGCCCTGTGCATGGCCCCCCACCCAACGGAGGCACATCCAGTGCCACCATCCCACACACACAAGCCTTCCACGGAACATGCTGTGTCCAATGCTCAGTACAGAGTCAGCGCCCATCTGGTGGATCCTGAACAGGAGACACATGCACACACATGCCAGCTCCCACTATGTACGTCTGCCACCTGGCACGTGCAATGTAACCTCTCACCTGTGACGTGTGACTGCAAGCACACAGCCGTCTTGGCATGGGGCTGTCAATGTGGACACCTGTCAATGTTTCGGGAGGTGTGATCCGTACAGTGCTGTACATAGGGTGCAGTGCTGACACCTACTACTGTCTCATGTCCCCTCGTGCCACAGGTCCCACTTGTTTTGGCCGCTCAGCCTGTGCCCACATCGTCGTCGTCGTGTGCCATACTCATCCAGCCGCGGAAGCAGTTCCATGCTCAGCAGACATTCATGTTGCCGTGGCGTTGCCGCTTGACGGATATGCAGTCAGTCCCCATCAGCACGCCCGCAAGTCATTGGGGCCTAGATCCCCATGTGCATGCACATGGCAGTGGTTTGTATCACTAGCCATTGCCATTGTTGGGAGACCTGTGTAAGTGTATTGTGGCCGTGCCGTCCCAGCTTGACAGCTGGGCTGTGGCTCATGTGCTTGCTCAGTCATGTCAGTGATGTGTATGCGAAATTGCTATGTGTCGTGTTGCTTTGACATGTGTCCTCTGCCATTGTCCCTAGGCGGAGACCGAACATTGACCGCCCATACCAATTGCTGGCGGACATGGACGATACAGAGGTTATTAGGAAGTTTCGGCTGGACAGGCCAACCCTGCATCGACTGTGTGCCATGTTAGAACCCCATCTCCGTCCCCGCAGGGTGTATCCGACTGCTGTCACCCCCACGGCTAAGGTGATGGCCGCCATGCATTTCTTCGCCACTGGGTCATTCCAGCACACAGTGGGCATTGGAGGAGGGATGTCCCAGCCCATGTTCAGCAAGGTGCTGAGGGATGTACTGGCAGCCATGATGCTGTACCGAAACAGGTACATCCGCTTCCCCAGGGCTCGTGAATTGGCGGCAGTGAAGGGTGCATTCTATGCCCTTGGCAGAATCCCACACGTCGTTGGAGCCATTGACTGCACACATGTCGGCCTTGTTCCACCACAGGCCACTGAGCACCTGTACCGCAACAGGAAGCACACGCACTCCCTGAATGTGCAAGTGGTGTGCCTTGCGGACATGGTGATCACCCACGTGTGTGCAAAGTTCCCAGGCTCGGCCCATGACGCACACATAATGCGCAACAGCATCTTGCCACGACTGATGTCCAATATGCAACAGGATCGTGCCTGTATTGTCGGTGAGTATGTGGAGTGGTGTAGCGTGCTGGTTGTGCGATGCTGTCCCCTGTCCAGTTGGAATTGCAACGGTTCTCTGTGTCCCTCACACCCAGGTGACTCTGCGTACCCGAATGGGGCATGGCTGCTCAGTCCATTGAGGAATCCTCGCACCCCAGCAGACGATCGCTACAATGAGGCACATGGGAGGACCAGACGTGTGGTCGAGCGTACCTTTGGCCTCCTCAAGTCCAGGTTCAGGTGCCTGGACCGCACCGGGGTGCGCTGGCGTACTCCCCACAGAAGGTGTGCCGGATAGTGGTGGCGTGCTGCATGCTGCACAATCTGGCCATTCGGAAGCAGATCCCCCTCATCGTGGATGACGGAGATCAACCAGGGCCCCAGCCCGCAGACCAGGACAGCTCGAGTGAGGAGGACAGCGGAGAGGAGGAAGCTGGTAATGTGCGGCAGCAGCTCATCGCCCGCTACTTCACTTGACGGTGAGTGTCCATGTACGACGGCTGATGTGGCTGTATCTGTGCAGGTGTGTGTGTGCTGTGTCAGGGTGACCGTTTGTTCACTGCGTGCTGTGTGTCAACGCTCCATGGCCAGGGTAGTATGCCACTGTTGGTGGCTGTGGCATTGTGCCCTATTGCTCTGTGCGATGTGTGTACATTGCTTGTAGTTGTTGACATGTACTGTGTGATGGGTGTGTGACACACTCATTGAATGTGCTCCTGTTCTGTCTCCCACCCCTAGGTCCCTACAGGCCCTCCGGATTCAATTGCCATGCCACGCATCAGGTGCCTTTCCGCCCAAGGTGGCCGTTGTATTCCGTACAAATAAAACACAGGGCACAAACAGCAGTTAGTGAAAAAGGTGCATTTATTACAAACTGTGACATGTGATTGTGTGTAAGGTGATGACAAAAGTGGTGCGTGCAGTGACAATGAGCTGTCGGTCATGGCTGCGTGATGCTCAGGGTGTACCCACTGGTTCTATGTCCATAGTCCAACACACACATGCCATCCAGATGGCTGTGTGGAGTGGGATGGTAGTCCAAGTCAATGCAGTGGCTGGTCAAGGAAGGCTGGCGGAAGGCTGGCTGGCTGCCTCACTTGCGTTTGGAGCGTGCGAAGTCCTCCCGGGAGATCTGTTTCCACTTCGGACGGCCCCTTCCACGTTTGCGAGGGGGTGCCTGCTTGCGACATGCTGGTGGTTGAGGTGTGCTCACTGGCTGTGGACGCAGGGGAACTGGACACTGCTGCTCCACCCTGCGCCCCGGCAGGTGGTGGCGGAGGGGAGCTGCTGTCCCTGGCAGTGACCTCACCGCCACCACCAGCTGGCCCATGAGGTCCACGAGTTGGCCCATACGGGCGTCCATGGACCTCAGCACCCCCAGCACCTCACGCGTGTCTGAAGCAGACCGGACCCATTGTCCTTGGGCCTCTTCATAGGCCCCAAGGACTCTGGCCATTTGAGGCAGGGCATGGCTCCCAGGGGAGGCTGGCGTTTCCCTGACCCTGCTCCTCCTACCAGTCCTGCTGCCACCGGCCTGCCCACTAGCCACATTGCTCACCACGGTCCTCGCTGTGGCTCCCAGGGTGGATCCAGTCGGCCGGGCCACCACCTGCGCTGGGGCTGGTGCCAGCGAAGACGTGGTGGTGGTGGCGGCGGTGGTGGTCGGTGCGGCGATGGTGGCGGTTGCGGCAGTGGTAGTGGCCACAATGACCGTGGGTGTGGCCGCAACGACAGTGGCAGCAGGGGGCTGGGAATGTTCAGCAGCCCTGGATGATGGGTTGGTGGGTAGGAGGGGTCCTGGGAGCGGCTGGGCCCTGCCACACCAGATGGGCCTGCTTGGTGGTCCGTGTCCGAAGAGGAGGACAGATCCTCCAGATCCGTGTTTCCTCGTTGGGGGCTTGTAGGCTGGCTGTGCTGGCTGCTGGCTCCATCCCCAGCATCCAGCAGTTCGTCACCTGTGGAGAGAATGAGATTTGTTATTGTGTTGCACCTGGCGAAGTATGTATTTGTCGTCTGACATTAACAGTTCGTGCAATCTCGTACATGGGTTTCCCGGAGGCGTGTGTGTGGCTGTAGCATTTGTAGTTGTGTGTGCTTGGCAATGGGACTGTGTGCTGTGCACATGTGGCATGGGACGGATTGGCCATGCCGATGGGTGTGTTGCTGTGCCCCTACTTATTGTGACTCTGGTGTATGCGGGCTCCTGGCCCATCCTGGGTCTGGTTTGTACTTTGCTTTTGGTGTTCAAATGGAACGCTTAGGAACGCATATGGCAACATGGGGGCCATGCCCCAGATTCGCATTTGGGAGGGGATATGCTTTTGGGGTTCAAATGGAACGCTTAGGAACGCATATGGCAACATGGGGGCCATGCCCCAGATTCGCATTTGGGAGGGGATATGCTTTTGGGGTTCAAATGGAACGCTTAGGAACGCATATGGCAACATGGGGGCCATGCCCCAGATTCGCATTTGGGAGGGGATATGCTTTTGGGGTTCAAATGGAACGCTTAGGAACGCATATGGCAACATGGGGGCCATGCCCTAGATTCGCATTTGGGAGGGGATATGCTTTTGGGGTTCAAATGGAACGCTTAGGAACGCATATGGCAACATGGGGGCCATGCCCCAGATTCGCATTTGGGAGGGAATATGCTTTTGGGGTACATGCTGTGAGCCATGGGTGCCGAACGTGACATGTGTTGTGGCAGCATGACAGTGCATGGTTTGAGGTGTGTGCATGCTTGACATGGCCTGCATATTTGCTGTCTGTTGTGATTACTGGACATGGCATTGGACGCATCGTTATGAGTGAGTGATGGTTGTGTGCCAGCAAACGTATTGCAGTTGTCCCATCTCCTTGGTGTGCGTGCTGCCCGGTGCCATGTGCTTCACTGCAGTGCTCGGGGGGTGTGGCCCATGTTGTGTGTTGTTGCTCACAGTGTGTCGTGCGCTTCATTGACTTCTGGCACATGGTTGGTCATGGGCATGTATCTTAGCGTGACTGCTGTATGTGTGGCAGCTGTGCGGATGACATGCCTTTCATGAGACTGGGGCTGACGGATGGGATGGATGGT